>JAKFHU010001186.1:4800000-6000000 GCA_023783475.1 Daubentonia madagascariensis | reverse complement strand
GGGTCTGTCCTCACACAGGTTGTTGTGGGCCCTGCCAGGGAATAGCATATAACCTGGGAGAATCCGCTGGCCCAGTTGTTGCCAGCTCCTCCTCCATGCTCCGATAGGTAGATGTTTTCTGGGTTGTAGAGCTTGGCATAAGGGGAGTTGAGGATGGAGTGGATCACCCGGGGCTCCAGGTCCAGCAGCACAGCCCGGGGGATGTAATGCTCATCATCTGCCTGTCAAGGGAAGTCCAGGAGAGGGCCCAATCAGCTAGGCCAGGCCAAGTCCTAAGTCCTCCCAACTCTGGCTCCTTCTGGTCCTCCCTCCTCAAGCCAACCGCCTGGCCCCTCTGCCCAGCAGGTTTCCTAGTACCAGGCCCTCCCTTCCCTTCAGGCCCCTGGGCCACTGCCTGCCCTGGCCAAGTCGCTGGGGGCACCTGGTAGAAAAAGACGTCCTTGCGGTCAGTGCCCTCGGTGGCGAACTCCTCCACGATGCCCTCGGGGCTGATACCATGCTCGGCGCACAGTTGTTTCCAGAATTCGAACCCAACTGGGGGAGGGGCGGGCAGGGAAGAAAGAGGATACATGGGTCTGGGCAGGTTCCAAGTAGGAGCGCCTGGGTCCAGGGATAAGAAGTCAAGCTGCTGGACTCGCCCATGTCTGAGGGAAGGGCCGTACGCCAGCGACTGGGCAGGGAGGGCCCCCTGGGGTTGGGCAACTGGACACTGGGTCAGAGACGTCCCGCCTTTCCAAGAACTACGACTCTAGGGAGGACAGACTGAGTCCAGGATCCCACAGCGAGATCCCATTGAATCTAAGGAAGCTGGCTAGTGGAGGGGCCGGAGGTTCGCTCACTCTGATTGCCGCACTGGCCCAACTGTAGGGTGATGATTTCTCTCGGCATCGCTCTTCACGCACCGGCGTTGCACCCACTCCCCGCCAGCAACTCCGCTGCTCGCCTGCCCGCTCGCGGAAAGACGCAGGCGCCAAACAACCTGCTCCACCCACCAACTTTCTCCGCTCCAATGAGAACTGAGCTTTGGCGATGGCACGTCCTTCTTCCTATGGCTTCAGTCACGCAGACTGCGCGTGCGCAGCGCCGGATCGGGCTCAGCGCCTCGGCGCCGGGGACGCATTGGGACGCAGCGTCCTCCCCCTCTTCTGGGTGGACGCGTGCTTGAGTCCGTGCGCAAGCGCGCTGTGGTGAGAAGCGGCCTCCCCTGCCGAATCGCGCATCTGCGCAGTTGCTGTTATTGTGACTGTCGGGCCGCGGCCCCGGATGTTGTGGCTGCCAGGGGGAGATGGCTGAGGCTGAGGGGGTGGCCGCGTCCCCAGGCCCAGCTTCGGGGTCGACTTTCAGGGGCTGCCGCACTACGTCGGGCTCCTGGGAGCGGGACCAGCGGGTTGAGGCGGCGCAGCGGGCCCTGGTGGAGGTGCTGGGTCCTTACGAGCCTCTGCTGAGCCGGGTGCAGGCAGCCCTGGTGTGGGAGCGGCCAGCCAGAAGCGCCCTGTGGTGCCTGGGGCTGAACGCGGCTTTCTGGTGAGAGAACTGGACCCTCAGAAACCCTCTGAGGCGCGAATTCGTCAGGTTTCTCTAGGGCTCTACCTCTCGCCTGCCCTGTTTTCTTCGCTGCACTGGCTCCTTCCTGTACCTGCCTATTTTGTTTTACCTCCTTCCACTCCATCCGTCTCCAGGCTTTGGCACCTCAGTTGTTCCCAGGGCTTTCCACCTGTCTTCCCTGCTTTACCTGCACCCGCACCCCCGCCCCTTGCCTCTGGCAGGAGCTTCTGGTAACATCTTGAGCCGCTCGCAGTGAGCGAGGGCGCCTCTTTTCAGCCAGGGAAAGCGGTGCTTCTTTAAGGCCATCACCCCCCTTCTCTTCTTGTGTGCTCAAGTGTGGTTCGAAGACTGTCTCCGGAGATTTTAGTAGTTATTGTTGGAGTAGAGGTGTGAGGTCGTGAAAAGTATCCATAGGTGTGATAGGAAAACAAGCTTGAGCTGTTAGCATGAATTCGCACGTTAGATCATCGAGGAAGGAAGTTTGTGAAGTCTGAGCGTCAGTGTGAGCCTCCAAAGCTGCAACTTGAAAGAAAATGATAAGCTTTTGAAGAACAGTTAGGAAATAGTGATTGTGAGATTTCACCCGTTCCAAAGCCTCTTATGACTGCAACTCCTTCCGCTTCCAAGGAATTAGGCATATTTAGCCATCCGTGGTTTATAGGCAAGGAAATTGGGGATGGCTAATGGTGTGTGTGAGTTTTCCTGAGCTGGAAAAGTGGCGCTGTAAATATGCGTTAAGTATCTGTGTGTGTCGTGCTCTGTGAAAATGGAACTGTTGCTCCTCTCACTTGTCATCACCTAAAGTGGACTTAGCTTCGTGAGATCTACCAAGCGTAGTTTGGATTTGTTCATAACTAGCGAAGTTCCAGTGGACCTGACCCTGTAGGTGGGGCTTCTGCAGGTGAATGGAATAAGACTGAAACAACAAAGCATGTGTTTTCTTTAAAAAAAAAAAAAGTGTTTTTGCTAAAAATAGCTTTCCTGTTAAAATTTTTGGTTTTAAAATCAAAACATTTATTATCCTTTGTCTGAAAGAAGATTTTCAGTGAGCTGGAGCAGAACGAATAATTCCAAGTTCATTGACCCGAAGACGGTGTTCAACTATGTTCAACTACTAAGTTAATCTCTCCCTGTTTGAAGGAGACCCAGGTCAGAGGTGTCACAGCAGTCTCTGGCATTTGTTGCTTCCAGAGTCTTTAGCAAACTTGATGATAAATTTTTCATGCTACATTCTTCACTTATTTTTGGTAGTGCGTCTTCCTTGACCCCCAGGTACCAACTTCCCTCCCCATGGCACTATGGCACCTCATTCAGGAGCGCTTATCCAGTCAAAACTTCCTTTCCCTCATGGGTTTGGTACCCCTAGGAAGAAGGGTTGTTCTCAAGAAGCCAGTTTGTATCAAAGTATGACTGGCTGATGAAGAAAACGTTATCAGGGTTTAAATGAATTTTAAACCAAAGGTTTATCAACGCAAATGAATTGATAGCGTGTATGTTGTTATTTTTGAGGAGGGGACTTCTCATATGCCCCTTGTCTGAGAGATTTCTGAAGCAGAATTTAGGGTTGAGGTTTGCACGTAAGGAGCTGCTCTGACTGGGACACATCTTTAAAGGTTAAAGTTAGCTTTAATTTGCTGGCCCCTAACAGTGTTTACTTAAGTTTATTAATATGCTATGTTTAGAATCTCACTCAGAACCCCCTTTTGTACTCTAGGTCTCTTAAAGCACTGTTGTGATTGGTCTTTATCTCTGTTATTTCCTGGTAGCTTGCCCGCTGTGTATCCAGAGTGCAGTTACTCTTGTTACTTTCCCATCACACTCTGAGAAGGTGAAGGAGAGATATAGCAAAATGAGGTGTGACTCTTGAGACTGAGAGAATAGTTGAGTATGCCATTTATGTAGAGGACTCATACCTACATGAAGGGCACAGATAGTGTTAAAGCCCCAGAGACGAGGGCATTGGAGTTTACAGAATGGTTTGGGGAAATGAGCTTCCTTGGACGGTAATCTGAGATTTAAAATGAAAGTTGGACTTCACATTCCAGCAGTGTCATATTGAGTATGAGTGTTGACATTTCACTTAAGAATGTCGAAGAGTGACTGTTTCCTTCTCAAACATTTTACTTTTTCTGTCAATCCCATGAAGGTGTAACAAATATTTTAAATGTTTAGGAAAGGGAGGAGGTTCATTAGCTCAAATCAGAAAAATCAAATCTGAAATACTTAGATTTTATTTCATGATTTATTTTGAATAATGGCAAATCATGAACTGAGGTTTTTATGCATTTTGAGGTATTAGAAGATTGGAGTACAAAAAAAGATCATCAGAATTCAGGTAGGTAGCTCTCAACTTTTAGTGTTCTATATTCTCAGTCATGGTTCTGTACCTGTGAATGTTCCCTCTTACATCTTAAAAAAAAAACCATAAAAGATAGAGATAGATGTAGATACCTTGTCACTATAGTATTTCAAGGCTTTCGCTCTTTTTTTTTCAGGTTCCAGAGAAATTATGATGGCCATATCAGAGATCTTCCAGTCTAGATTACTTCTGGTCACTGATCTGTTGTTATCTCTAGGATAATAATGGAAATGTCAAGCCTTCCCTTCCAGTAGCTTGTATTTTCATTAGCCTCAACCTCATCTGTAAATGAGTGTGATTTGGGGAAGAATGTGAGAGTCAGCAAGCATGTATCCTGACAGGATCAGAAAAGAACAGGTTCGAGTAACTTTTTGGTTTGACTCATACTTAGAGACAGGGGAGCGTAAATGAGCCCTGGAAATGTGTGTGAACGCCAAGCTCCCTCCCCCCACTCCATGAAGATCTCTTGGATCAAGGAGGGCTAGATGACTGCTGAGCTCCATTCCAGTTTTTAACATTCTGTGATTCCAGGTGGTCTTTGAGTTAGGAATATTCATTTAGAGCAATCCACAAGCTGATTCCCTGTTGGGATCTGCTTTTACAGTAACTAATCTGAGTTAACCATACTATACTTCTGGAGGTTATTATGGAATCTGTTGTTTTCACAAATGAGAAAAAAATGTGTTTCCCTTCCCCCAAAAGACCCCAAAAATGAAAAAATGACCTGAGAAGTAATTAAGGCTATAAAGTAATTCTGATTTAAAATGTTAGAATTCTAGTCAAAAACAATAATGAGGAACAGGAAATGGAAGGGAGGGCCCATTTAAGTAAAGACATTTGTTTTGTGAGGGAAAAAAAATCTGCACATCAAAGTTCAGATGAGTTGAGCAAATGGTTCTTTTTTTTCTTTTTTTTTAAGACGGGGTCTCACTCTGTTACCTGGGGTCTCACTCTGTTACCTGGGCTAGAGTGCACTGGTGTCATCAGAGCTCACTGCAGCCTCAAACTCCTGGGCTCAAACGATCCTCCTGCTTCAGCTCAGACTGCAGGTGTGCACCACCACACCTGGCTAACTTTTTTTTTTTCTTTTTTTAGAGGTCTAGCTTTGCTGTTCAGGCTGGTCTCCAACTCCTAGCCTGAAGTGATCTTCTTGCCTTAGCCTCCCCACATGCTGGGATCACAGACCTGAGCCACTGCACCCAGCCTCTTTTTTTTTTTTTTTTAAAGAAACAGTGTCTCGCTCTGTTGCCCGGGCTGGAGTGCAGTGGTGCAGTCATAGCTCATTGCAACTTCGAACTCCTGGGCCCATGTAATCCTCCTGCCTCACCCTCCCAAAGCACTGGTATTAGGGTGTGAGCCACTGCAGCTAGACTGAGCAAATGTTTCTGATGATAGTCTTTGGAGGGTTCTTGTTGCCTTTGGTAGCCAGTAAGACTGCCAAGGATGCCTTGGTTTACTCTGCCTCTCTTTGCTTTCAGTTTTTATCTACCCTAATTGTAAGCTTGGGTGCTTTTTCTCCATTACTATTAGCGGCTAGTTGGTTTCATTTCTGTTTTTGTGCAGGCACAAACTATCACTACATAATATAGATTGAGTTAATTTTTTCCTTTAAATTTATCAGTGACTTGGGCTCATTAACCAGATAGTCACAAGTGCTGTACAATAAGGGGTTTTCAGTCCCTATAGGATGGGATGCTTTGTTCTGAAGTGCCACTGAGACATGCTTACTCTGTAATAACAAAGGAGCCTAGAAATAGTATCTTCTTTGATTGAAAATAGATGTGTGGTCATTACTTTATTTATGATTTTAGCAAACTTTAATTTACCTGTACTAATAATGAGGATCCATGGTATAGTTAACCTGAAAAAGATGATGTTTGGTTCTGGAATTTCTTGTGATCTTTCTGAACACAAAATTGCTGTTCCAAGGGATATTTTATTTTTTTGTTTATTTTAAAATTTTTTTTAGAGATGGGTTCTTACTATGTTGCCCAGGCTGGTCTCAAACTCCTGGCCTCAAACCATCATCCTGCCTCGGCCTCCCAAAGTGTTGGGATTACAGGTGTGAGCCACCTCACCCAGCCTGGGATATTTTATTTAGACTGATAATTTAATTGGATTTTAGTCCCTTACAAAGCAGAGGGACAGTTTACAAAAGGGAAAAAAAATCAATGGATATATAAAATTTCACTCTCACTAGTAATAAAAAGAACCAAATATACATAAATGGCAATGAGTTACTAATTTCTGCTTAAGTTTTAAAAAATGATAATATTTCATTCTGGGGAAAATATGGAAAAATGGGCATATGGCTAATAGGAACATAAATTGGACAGCCTTTCTGGAAAGTAGTTTGGCAACATATATTAAGCTCCTTAAAAAGTTAATACCTTTTCCAGGGCTGGGAGACAAGGTGAGTGATTGCTGATGGGTATGGGTTTCTTTT
The DNA here is from genome assembly GCA_023783475.1 of Daubentonia madagascariensis. NCBI lineage: Eukaryota > Metazoa > Chordata > Mammalia > Primates > Daubentoniidae > Daubentonia > Daubentonia madagascariensis. The sequence continues at coordinate 5,993,650 of JAKFHU010001186.1, read as the reverse complement.
GGGGTGATGAAAATTTTCTAAAATTAGATAATGGTGATAATTGCACAACTCTGTGAATATACTAAAAACTATTGAATTAGATAATTTAAAAGGTGAATTTTATGGTATGCAAACCATATCTCAGTACAGCAATTACATAAAAAGTGGTTTTTGACCCAGTAATTCCACTGGGTAGTTAATCATAGACAAGCACAAAGATTTATGGTCAGTGATGTATAGTTTGGTTTTTCTTTATTACATCAAAAATTGGAAACATCGAGTTTAATTAGGGAAAGGTTTAAAAGACTAATGTTATATGTGTATGATGCAATCATTTGAAAAGTTTTTGATGCTTTTCTGGTGATATGGGAAATCATGTCTATGTATTACTAAGTGAAAAAGGTTTTTAAACCAGATATGCCATATAATTCCATAGTGTTTGTATATGTGAATTTTTTTTAAGTGGAGAGAATAACCTTTCTTCACATTTTAGAGTATGTGGATGATGGATCATTTTAAAAACTGTATTATGGAAAATTTAAAACATATGCATAAGTAGATAGAATAATATTATGTACTACCATGTACTCAGCTTTGCATTTTGTAAGTTCATGGTCAGTTTTGTATCTTCTATACCCTAGTTCTTTTCTACCTCCTCTTCATTATTTTGAGACAAAGCCTGGATGTCATATCACTTATTCTTTAGGTATTTCAGTATGTGTTTCTGAAAAATAGACTTTAAAAAAAACCACTGCCATTATCACATGTAAAAAATTAATGATTCCAGTCAGTGTTCAGATGTCTGATTTTCTTATAAAGGTTATCATAAATGATACTTTTTTTTTTTTTTTAACTGGGTTAGGATCCAAGTGTAGTCCATATATTGTGACTGATAGCTCTGTTTTGTTAAAGAAACCCTTTTGTTCTGTAAAGTATCCTACAGACTGGATTTTGCTGACTACATCCCTGTGGCTTAACATCCCCCGTGCTCTGTATTTCCTGTAAATTGGTAGTTGGATCTAGAGGCTTGATCAGACTCAAGTTCACAAAATTTTTTTTCTTTTGGCAAGACTGTTTCCTAGATAGTCATGTACTAATTTCATTTTTATTTTCTTATTTATATTTTCTAAACTTTCTCCAATAAACATGCCTGCCTTTAGAAATAAGCAAAAATATATATCATTAAAAAATAGGGCTGGGCGCAGCAGCTTTTGCCTGTAATCCTAGCACTTTGGGAGGCCAAGGTGGGAGGATCTCTTGAGGTCAGGAGTTCAAGACCAGCCTTGGCAACATAGCAAGACCCTGTCTCTACAAAAAATAGCTGGGTGTGGAAAATTAGCTGGGCATGGTGGTATGTGCCTGTAGTCCCAGCTACTGGGGAGACTGAGGCAGGAGGATTGCTTGAGCCCAGGAGCTTGAGGTTGCAGTGAGCTATGATGATGCCACTGCACTCTAGCCCAGGCAACAGAGTGAGACCCTGTCTCAAAAAAAAAAAAGAAAAAAGAAAAAATAGATCATCAGCCTACAGTGTGTAGAAGAAATAATGAGCTATGGCAGTCCTCAAATTGAATAATTCACATGTGAGTATCCAGATTTGACTATATTTGCAGTTGTTTCTGCTAAGTTGGAAATTTCTCATGCTGATTATAGTTGATGAAAAATATTTTGCATGTTGTCTTATCAAACTTCTACACCGTTACATCTGCTTGTGAATTTTTGGCCTCATGAATAGACATTGCAGGACTAAACTAACCCAGAGAAAGCCTCCCTTATTTTTCTTCCATGCCTTACCTATACCAATCTCAAAAGTACTTTTTTCTTTTTTCTTTCTTTTTTTTTTTTTTTTTACATTACATAAGTTAACTCATTTAATCCTCATAACAATCCAATAAAGTAGGTACTATTTTCAATTCCATTTTATAGACAAGGGAAAGAAGATGTATAAAGGTTAAACAATTTGCCCTACTTACACAACTGGAAAAATAGTATATCCAGAAAAAAAGCATGTCGTTTCACTTGTCTTTAAACATTTTTTTCAATAAAGTTTTAAACATTTTTTTCAATAAAGCTTTGATTGTTTTTCTCATAGGTCTAACATGTTTCTTATGATGTTTATTCCAAGGTGTCTTATAGGTTTTGTTACCAGTGTGAATGGGATATTTTCCCCATTCCTTTGAACCAATCTCAAAAGTACTTTATCTTCAGGTATATCTTGTCCTTGCACATAGTTGCTGAGTTTATTTTACTGGTGGACTTCCAGGTTACGTCTATAAAATGACAAGCATGATGTGACCTTATTATGCACAAAACACATTAATCTGAGTTTGATATTCCCTTTTTATTTAGGAATTTTGTATTGAGGGCTGGAAGGAAAGGAGGAGCACACACTTACCCATGGTATTTTGTATTTGATAGTCAGACCCGTAAGGAACCTTAATAATAATTGCCTAGTTAGTTGCCTTGGAGGGGTCGACTCTAGTTCTTTGAGGTAATCTTTCCATTAAGTTTTCATGTATTTGGAAGAAGCTGTTTTTCCAAGAAATGTTAGTTTATATCATGCAGAAAAACTCTTCTTGCTCTGAAGTTCCTGCAGTGGCTTGTTCAAGGAAAGGATACATCTAGGCCCAAAATTGATTTATGGACCAGGATTAATCTTGTTCTGGAAGATGCTCACTATTTTAGCCTTTGTGACCCAGAAAATACTCCCTTTGTAAAACTCTGTGTTGGCTTACTTTCCTGTGCAGGATAAAACCCCAATACCCTTTATCATAAAAGACCTTCATGATCTGACTCCTGCCTCTCTTCCCACACTGATTCCCTCCCTTTGTTTTTTATATTTTAGTTCTATCAAACTACTTGTAATTCCTTAAATATCTTGCTAGCTTGCTGTTCTCTATACCTGAAGGTCCTCTTTTCTTTCCCCACACCTTTTTGCCCTGTTTTCTTACCATTTATCTTTCAAGTCCCAGCTTAGATATCCTCCTCTTTGTTATTCTTACCATGTTACGTTTTGTCACACACACACACACACACACACACACACACAAATACACTTGAGAATAAGGTTCATGTCTTACACTTTTTTGTAACTGGGCTTCTTTCCACAGGCCTTGGCATGTAATAGACACTCAATAAATGTTTGTTTAATTGAGTTTTAAGCATAGCTTATGAGAATGGGGCTATAACAGGCTACTGAAGTAGTCCAGGTCTTGGAGAAAAAGTATTTTTATTGTCATCATCTTTGCAAAACCAGCCTTTTTAGGAGAGCTTAATATCCCTTCCCAGTTTCTATTTGTGTTAGTCATCATGCTCTGGGAAGGGGAGATTGCAGACAGTCTAGATTGCCTCCCTAGAGAGCCCTTTCAAGTACTCTGGAGAAAACAGTGGTGCCACATGCTGCTGCTGGGATGGGGAAGCAGCAGCACGGGGGAGCAAGAAACTCTAGATCCCTTATCCTTGGCCTTATTAGATTTGCTTGTTTGTTGGGATGATGCCTTGGCTTTGGAGAGAAGATTAATGGCCTGAGGCAGCTGTAGAGGCTTACTTCTGTTAAGCTGCTTTCATTCTTTAATCTCGTATATAATTACAGTATCCTTTAAGTGGTGGGGTGGAAAAATTGGACTAGGGTTGTCACTGGTGACTGTAGTTCTAAATTCTCCTTGTTTCCTTCCATCTCTCATTCTTTGTATAGTTTTTAAAATGTTATTTTTAAAAATTATACAACTAACGTGAATATGTGTTTATTGAAAAAAGTACAGAAATGTCCGGAAACAAAATTTAAAGTTCCTCTGCTGAGCGAGGTGTGGCGGTGTGGGCCTATAGTCCCAACTACTTGGAAGGCTAAGGCAGGAGGATTGCTTGACCCAGGAGTTGGATCATAGGATCAGGTCACTGCACTACAGCCTGGGCAACAGAGCAAGATGCCATATCTATCTCTGTCTATCTCTCTCTTTTTTTTTTTTCAGAGACAGGGTCTCATTCTGTCATCCAGGCTGGAGTGTAGCGGCACAATCATAGCTCACTGTAACCTCAAATTTCAGGTTATGTTGCCCAGGCTGTCTCGAACTCCTGGCCTTAAGCTATCCTCTTTCCTTGGCCTCCCAAAGTGCAGGGATTACAGGCGTGAGCTACTGTGCCTAGCCCCAATCTAACTTTAAAAGCTCTGTTTTATTGCCCTGCTGTACTTGTACGACCTCTCTGGTGATGCATTTGGCTTCCCTCTATATATCTTAGAACAGCATTTCTCAAACCATCTGTGGTGAAGGATTAGTGGTATTTTTTCCACCAATCTGTTGCAAATCAATACTTTTGTAAAATATGGTATAAATGAGTTACTAGAAAATTAAATTTTAAAATGTAGAAAATACAAGCCTAAATACATTAGGCTGGTCAAGTGAAGCAGTGGGAGAGGAGAAGGAACAAAGGAATGTGTAACTGGTTGTTACCAATTAGTTGTAAACACCACTGCACTCGGACCAGCCTGAATACATTATTAGATTCAAATTTACTTGGTAAAATTCTATAAAAATTTCTAAGTGCTTACTTTCAATTTCTATACTGAATTCCCCACAAATTGGTAAAATCAGCTTGTGGGCCAGCACTGGACTACAGATACTCTGCAAGTTACCATCTTAGAGGTTTTAGGGTGGTATAACAGAGTCAAGAACTAGATTTTTTGGTTTTTTTTTATTTTAACATTTTATTGTGAAATATTTTAAACATATGCAGAGGTAGAGAGAATAGTATTAAGAATCCCATATACCTGTCACCTAGCTTCAGCAGTTATCAATTCATGGTTAATCTTGTTTCATCTATTTTCATACGCTTTCTCTTGCCAAACTGTTATTTTAAAGCACATCCCAGATGTCATATCACTTCATTCATAAGTATTTTAGTATTTATCTTTAAAAGATAGTGATTCTTTAAAAACGTAACTACCCTAACATCATACCTAAAAAATTAATAGTTCTTTAATATCATTAGAGGTACTGTCAGTGTTAGATTTCCCAGATTGTTCAAAATGCCTTTTTGCTGGAGGTGGACCCATCTTTACAAAGAATTTTAAAATTAGCCTGATGTTGTGGTGTGTGCCTGTAGTCCTAGCTTGGGAGGCTGAGGCAGGAGGATCGCTTGAGCCAAGTAATTCGAGGTTACAGTGAGCTGTGATGGGGCCACTACACCCCAGCCTGGGCGACAGAGCAAGACTCTATCTCTAAAAACAAACAAACAAACAAGAAAAAGTCTTTTTAAAATTTTGTAGGGATGGGGGTCTTGCTATGTTGCCCAGGCTGGTCTTGACCTCCTGGCCTCAAGTGATCCTCCCGCCTCAGCCTCCCAATGTGCTAGGATTATAGGCATGAGCCACCATACCTGGCCCAGAACTAGCTTTTAGATGTAGCTTTTGTGCCAACTTTCTACGTGACCTTTTTACTTTTTTGGTCTTAGTTCCTTCATCTGTAAAAGGATATATAATTGAATTAAGTGTTTTTTAATGCATCTCTATCAGTTTGTTGCCCTACACTAGGCTCTAATTTGGGAGAAAGGTAATTGCTTTCATCATAACAGGTTGTTATCAAGGATGAATTTCCCCCTGAAAATAGGAGTCACAGACTGGAAAGTTGAAAAGGGCTGTACAAGAGATTATTTGATTTAGTTCTCTGCCGTTACAGAGCAAATCATTATCTCTGCCTGGTTGGTAGAATAACTGAAGTCCAGAAAGTTAAAATGATTTACACAAGGTATATAGTTCGTTATATACTAGTTAGAGCAGCAATAACAAAAAGACTAGAACTCAAGTCTGTTTACCATAAAGCCTATAGTGCACATGTGGTCTTTTCTGAAATTAGCTTAATTGGATAATGATCTTTCTTCTGTTTTTTTTTTCTTCCTCTATAGGTTCTTTGCACTGACATCCCTTCGTCTTGTATTTTTACTTGCATTTGGCTTGATGATCATTGTGTGTATTGATCAATGGAAGAACAAAATCTGGCCTGAAATAAAAGGTGAGTTTGATAAAATTTAGAACAATCTCAACTGAAAATGGCCTTTCTTGTCATTTCTACCTTTAGTTTTGGGGATTTATGAGGAGGTATATGGAGCTGGGGACTATGTTTTAAAGTTTGAATTATTTGCTTTTGAAGACACTTGAAGGGCTTGTGCCCCCTCTGTGGTTATTTAGAGCTGGGTTCCACCTTTCCCGTTGTTACTAAGCTCAGGGAGTCTGTATCTAGCACCTGAGATATTCTTGCCAACATGATGACCTGAGGAATAAGTGGTCCTCAAAGTTTTTACAAAATAATTCTCCTCATTGGATACTACATCTTTGTTGAGGCAATATCAGTTAACCTCTCAGGAATTTTTATTTTTAAGAGGACAGGGTCTTGTTATGTTGCTCAGGCTGGTCTTGAACTCGTGACCTTGAGTGATCCTCTTGTCTCAGCCTCCCAAAGTGCTGGGATTACAGACAAGGAATTTCTTTTAAAGTGTTTATTTGCAAAATACTAAGCTAAGCATTATGGCTTATAGAAAGTACTGTAAGATATGATTTTTTCCCCCAAAAAATTATACATACATAAACATGTGAAAAGTTAAATGATAGTTATAGAACAGTACCAGAAATGTCACAGTGCAGTATATGATTGGTATATTTGTCATGTATTTTGGTCCTAGCTCAAGCCTTGAACAAAACAGAAGATTTGAACAGGTAGAGAGAAAAGTGTGTTTCTAGAGAGCCCAGTGGCTTGATTAGTCTAGGGAACCAGAAGTTGCAAAGCATCTCCTGAGAGCAGAGAATTGATAATTTTGGTAGGAATGAAAAGTTCATTAAAGGGAGTACTAGGAAATAAAACTGAAAGTATGTTAGGATTAGATTTTATAAAGCCTTAAAGTTAGGCTTAGAAGTTTAGACTTTATCCTATAGGTAGTAGGTGGTCATTGAAGATTTTTTTTAATTAGAGCTATATGCTGAGATGACAGTAAAGATTAATTTGGTAGCATTTTATAGGACCACATGGAAGGAGAAAAAGGGGGGGAAGAAGATCTGTTAGGTGACCATGAAAGTATCTTTGTGAGAGAGAGTTAGAGATGTCCATGAAAACAAGTGATGGATGACTTGGAGAGCTGTGAAGAAGGAAGATACATTTGTCCTGGAGAGAAGACAGGACTCAAAAAAACCCCAAAAAACAAAAAAAGACTGATAAATTTTGGCTAGCATTTCTGTTAATAGAAAGGAAAAAAAAAAAGACTGATAACTTGTTGAATGGGAGTTAGAAGAGTAAGGGATAAAAACTGACTTTAGGATTTTAAAGCTAGGAGAGTGGGAGAATGGCATTGCAGGTAGCAAGCAGATAAAGGCAAAGGCAGGCAGGGGAATTGGTTTAGGTGGGGGCTGGTGAGAGCAAGGAAAATTGCTGTAGGTTTTAGACATGTTAATTTTGATGTGTTGATAGGATATTCAAACCAGAGTATATAGCTTTTAAATAAATTCTCATCCAATTTTATAGAGACTTCAAGGAATCATGTAGTTCATCTGCCTATCTTAAGGCTGGTAAATGTCAAAAGACTTTACATCATCCAGGTACACAATGGGTCACTTTTTAAAGAGGTAGATTTTTAGGGTTGGAGTAGCTGAAACATGCCTTGGTAGCCTGGCACACATTGATGTGTATGAGCAACCCAGACACACTCAAGGGGTGGGATGGACCATTTTTCTTGTACACCTTGGCTTTCAGCTGAGGTAATTAGAGGAGCTCTAATGGTCCATTTTGATCCCTCTTCCTCTCCCTCACGAAATAAATAGGCATAAGCAATTATTCCCTTGTCCGCAGCTCCCTAACTGTGGCAATTTAACATGGTGTCTCCTTCTTATTGGCTATTACTGTTTTGTTTTCTCCAAACCTATTAAAACTTGAGCTGTCAAACCAACAGCCTAACGTTTTCATGTTTAGTTTTCCCTGCCAACTAATGCTGGTGTTTGTTTTAATATTGTAGTGCCAAGATCCGACGCATTAGACAATGAGAGGTATGGAACACTAATTAAATCCCTTTTTGTTGCTCTGATTGATTCTCTTGTAATATTCTGGTTACCTGTTGTTAACCCCATGTTCTGGATACACAGTGTAAGCCGAGAACCTAGTCTGTTCCAAATAATCATTTTAACACATCCTAAAGTTCAGGCAGCAATATGTTGAGGTGGCCAGTGTCCTCTGATCTTTACAAGAGAAGTTTCTGAAAGAGAAGCATTACAGTGCCCCATAACCTGACATGACAGGGAATCAGCTGCATTATTTAGCCCCAGTGAGAAAACTTAGAGGCAACTAACTTTTGTCTTCTGGCTTTTATACCAGGTCATTTAGTGTTTTCTGTGACTCTGGCTATTTAAAGTTCCTGGTCAGAAAACATATTGGTTCCTGGCATCAGCAAGCCAAAGCCAAAGATTCCTCTTGTGTCTTACAGCTCCTGCTTTCATTTCTCAGTTCATCCACCCTGTATGTTTGATCCAAGGAATTTTCTCTGCTATTGTTTATTTTGGCTTTGCTTTATTTATTTTCTCTCTGAGGGGCACATCTACCATTGCCTCCCCCTCAGCAGCAGTGGTGTCAGTCAGACTGTGCTTTACTTTTATCCCTGGTTTGCAACCACAGGGAATTGCAATGGTCTGAGTGCAGGGAAGAAAATGTTTCCAAGCACGAAGGAGCTGGTGGCAGGTTTACACACGTGGATTGGGCTGCTTGCTCATAGGGTGGAGTTGCCAGAACAAGTTTGCCCTCCTAGTCCCTAAATTCAAGTTTCAACCTGGTGAGCCGAGAAGAAAGTCATGCTTCACCTCTAAAGCACCTGGGACTAGCCACTCCCCAGCCCCTGTTTAAACCCGGAAGCATTGGCTGCCTGCACAGCAAGATGGGGGGGATCCTCAACACCCTCCTTTCACAGCTCCCCCTTCTTTCTCCCATAGCTGGGGCTTTGTGCACCCTCGGCTGCTCAGCGTGCCCGAGCTCTGCCACCATGTAGCTGAAGTCTGGGTTAGTGGGACCATTTTCATAAGGAATCTTTTGCTTTTCAAAAAGCAAAACCCAGGCAAGGTAAGACTTCCCTTTTTCACTTTCATCTCTGGCCTCTCAGTTCAGTTCATGCTTAACTGAAACAGCTCCTTTACTACATATCCTCATTCAAGAAAGAAAAGACTATGATGTTTGTAGAGACAAAGGGATGTTGTAGGAAGGAGCTTCTGACTGGCCATAAGGACTAAGGCAAGAGCCTGGTGACTCCTCATTTGGTGTGTTTGTCACTTAGATTAAGCTATTTTCTTGCCCGAAGATGGAAAAGAAAGCTTGCTTGTTTGCATTCTGTGTCATATTAAACATGTGGTAGGTTGTTGGGTTTTTAAGTTTTTTGTTTTTAGACTTAAAAAACCCACCACCAGCACTTGCTTTCAGAGAGAATTTTTGGCTAAGTCCTATTCAAACCAATTTCCTGGCATGAAAGGTACAGCCCTATGGGGTTAGCCATGTAAGAGGAGTTTGAATAGAAGGGGACATCCTCCTTTTCCTCCCAAACAGAATCACCACTGGATGCAAGAGTGGCTATATCGGTCATTCTGACATGTCCATGCTTGATTCATAGATCATAGAGAATCTTTCAGTCACATCTCTACCATAACCCTGCACCAGTACCCTGTCTTGTGGCAAAAACTTAATACTATTTCTTGACTCCCCCAGTTCTGCTTGCTGAGCTGTGGGATACTGACCTTTTTGGCTGTCTTGGGCCGCTACATCCCTGGGCTCCTGCTGTCCTACTTGATGCGTAAGTATGGCTTACGAGCCGTACCATGCTTTCCAACCCTAGCTAACTCTGGGTCTAGGGAGAGGACTTTTATATTTCATTCTCCAGGAAATGACCTTTTCATATTTTTGTGACCTGTTTAGTGTCATTAAAAGTGTCTTTCTTCTAACCTGTAGTGGGCTCTCTACATATAAAGTCCATTTCTTACTAAGTCAGTTTTAGAAATTTATTTTATTTTATTTTATTTTTTTGAGACAGAGTCTCACTCTGTCACCTGGGCTAGAGTGCTGTGGTGTCAGCCTAGCTCACAGCAACCTCAAATTCCTGGGCTCAAGTGATCCTCCTGCCTCAGCCTCCCAGAGTTAGGATTACAGGCATGAGCCACCTCTCCCAGCCCAGTTTTAGAAATTGATGAGGGTCCACTAACATATATTGTATTACCAACTATAAAGGACAGCCTGTCCCTGTATAAGGAGGGAATTTTTAGAGCCAGAGTATCGTATAACAGCAAAACATAACTCTTAGGGGTTCCTCTACTAGGTTCTGTTTACCCTGTAGCACTCCCCCCCACCCCCCCAGCACATTTTTATAAATTTATTTACTTCCTATTGGCATGTACTCTGCTTGGGGCTGGAATAACTGAGTAGTTGTGGCTGTGGCCATTATACATCAGAACGTCATGTGATTTTTTGTGTAGTTTCTGAGGCATTGTTACCATTTAGCCTTGTTTATGGCTCAGTGACACCCATAGGCAACTGACCACACTGTCTGGTTCTGCCCTTAGCCTGTCAGCAGCATACTCTGCTGCACACAGCTCTGTACTAGGCCCTGCGGGGCTGCCCTCAAAACCCCCCTTGTGTAGTGGCGGAGACTGGTGAAGATGACCAGCAGAATTAAGCAGAACAGTTCCACACTACGTGTCCAAGCCCTAAGGACATAATAGCAGAGGGACAGTTAGGAATATGTTGTGCAGACCCTTCTCCATTTTGCCACTGTTTCCCATGCCTCCTCTTAGTTGTCACTGTCATGATGTGGCCCCTTGCTGTGTATCACCGACTGTGGGATCGAGCCTATGTGCGGCTGAAGCCAGTTCTGCAGAGGCTGGACTTCAGTGTCCGTGGCTACATGATGTCCAAGCAGAGAGAGAGACATTGTAAGTGTCATGGGGAGGCTGCCTTCCACTTGGGCAGTTTGGGGAAGAGGAGAGGCCTGTAGGTCTGACAGACTGGAAGTGGGAGAAGTGGGGGGTGGTAGGTAAAAGTGATATTCTATTCCAGGGAAACCTATGCAGGCTTGCCAGTTTTTTCTCATTTGGAATCCTAGACTCTTTCATTTTAAATAAATCTGAGAAAAGATATTAGTGAATAAAAGGTAGACCATGAAGATATCCCTAGTTATTAACTGCTATTTATGAAGCACTTTGCCTGTGCCCAAGCACTGTGCTGGCTGCTCTGTGTACATTGTCTTATTGTCTTATTTAACCTTTACAACAACCTTGAGAAGTAAGCGGTATTATCCTCCTCCTCTAATTGAGGAAATTGAAGCTCACAGGTAGTAAATGTCAGAGCAGGTCTCTTCAGTTCCTAAGCCTGGTCTCTTCAGTACTGAAAGCTGTCTCCCGAAGGTGATTAAAAACTGCTACCTCAGAGTCAGAAGTGTACTAGCCTGAGATCAATGATGGTAATGCAAACTTTTCCCTCTCTTCTGTGGTCTTGTCAGGTTGGGTGTTTCATTAAGCCCTGACCTTCAAAGAGCCCTGCACATGGTCACCAAGGCCCAGCTACCCCTGGGGCAGCCATTTGAATAGTATCAGTCCTCAAAAGCCTGATTTTAACCAAGGTGGGCATCTCTTTTTGCCCTCCCTATGATAATGTCCCTTACAACCTTGACATCAGGTCTGCTTTTTGCTTGACAGTTGTTGACAAACCTGGTAGTTGATCGTCTGACCAGAATAAAAATGTGTAGGGGTTAATGGAGGTAAGGATGGTGGAAGAGAGCTCTTCTCTCCCGTGTTATTAGCTCTCGTTGTTACTTAGACTCAGCAGCCCTGCCCTCAGGTATTTTTATGTAGGCTTAGGGCCATATTCACAGGGGTTCTTTCTTTTGCTGTGATTTTATGCCTTTGAAGTCCAAGGGGGGCATCAAAGCTTTCTGTTCTTTCCACACAGTGCGCCGCAGAGCTCTACATCCAGAACGGGCCATGGACAACCACAGTGACAGTGAAGAAGAGCTTGCTGCCTTCTGTCCTCAGGTATCTTAAGTATGGAAGCTGTTTGACCAGCCAGTTTTCTTTAGTTCCCTTTTAACCATCTGGCAGCTCACATTTGGGCAGTAACCGGGTTTCAAGCTCATCATGGGCTCTCCAAGCCCTGGACTCCCCTTGCTCCCAAGAGCAGTGACAAGGAGAGAAGCTAGCATTATATTGGGACTTTGTACCTAGATCTCAATTTAAGCCCGATGCCCAGCACACCCTCTTCCATGTTTCTTTTTACCCTACCATGCAAGAACTTGTGGAGCTGGTGTGATCATCTTTTAAACAGCTCAGTCCACCCTTAGGTCTGGGCACTATGTGTATCCTCCTGGCCACCTGTGAACACCTTGATCCAAATTGATCTTTGAATCAATTTTTGCTTAAGAGTAAGTGGCTAATTGATTCCTAAGACTGCTTTTCTTCCTGTGCTCAAGAAATCAGTGAATAAGAGTGTTTTCTTTGGGAGAGCAGTCTAAAAAGGTCAAGATTTTGACTCAAGTCCCTATCTATCCCTAGTTACCTTGATGGCCTTCAGGTACCCTTTAAGGCCAGCTAATTAGTAAAGCTGTACCTGGGGACTGCACCTGGTTCCTAATGGCATCATCTCAGCCTTGTTGGTCTTTTCTTTTTCTAAGTTGGATGATTCTACTGTTGCCAGGGAATTGGCCATCACAGACTCTGAGCACTCGGATGCTGAGGTCTCCTGTACAGACAATGGCACATTCAATCTTTCAAGGGGCCAAACACCGTTAACAGAAGGCTCTGAAGGTGAGGGGAACCTTTGACTTGAGTTGATAATGGCTCTGTTGCCTCTCAGCTTCCCTGGACAGAGGGGATACTGGTACCCCCTACTCTCCTGTTTTCTGAGCTATAGGTCAGGTGGCAAAGCAGCCTAAGGGGTGTGACTACACCCAGGATAGCACTGCTGCTCTTCTTGAATCCCTCTGTCCCTTAGTAGCCTCAGGCTCTAGCCTCATGAGGGACATAGTAGAGGAAGAGATGGGGAGTTCTCTGGCCAGTAGAGATCACAGCCATCTGTAAGGAGAGGGGAAAAGTTAAACCAGTCCCATGGGTTTATCTTCATGCTGAGAAATCCAGGGTGGGAACAATCTGGCTATGTGGGGCATTTTGTAGATCTGGAGCCACAGGAAGGCCAGGTAGTTGCCATGTCTTAGACACCCCTATATTCTCCCAGATTTAGATGGTCACAGTGATCCAGAGGAATCCTTTGCCAGAGACCTTCCAGACTTCCCTTCCATTAATGTGGATCCTGCTGGCCTGGATGATGAGGACGACACCAGCATTGGCATGCCCAGTTTGATGTACCGTTCCCCACCAGGGGCTGAGGAGCCCCAGGCACCCTCTGCCAGTCGGGACGAGGCTGCACTGCCAGAGCTCCTGCTTGGTGCTCTGCCTGTAGGATCCAACCTCACCAGCAACCTTGCCAGCCTGGTCTCCCAGGGTATGATCCAGCTGGCCTTGTCAGGGGCCTCCCAGCCTGGCCCTTCTGGCCCACCTCTCCGGAGAGCAACAAGAGGCTTCCTCCGGTCCCCCAGTTCAGACCTGGACACTGACGCTGAGGGGGATGATTTTGAACTTCTGGATCAGTCAGAGCTAAATCAGCTGGACCCTGCCAGTTCCAGGAGCCACTGAGGCAGAGACTCCTTTTGGGGGTCACTGTGGTTTAGGTTTTTTTTCTCCCCATCCCACTTAAGGTGACGGGGCAAGGGAAGAACCAGCTCCCATCCCCTGAATTATATTTGTATGCTGGGTGGCCTGACTGATGCTCAGAGGCGTGCTTATAGAGGATACTCACTCCCCTGCTACCAGCTGGACACCCACTTCTGAGCTCAGTCACTGAAGTGAGAGCATGCTCCCCTGAGGGAGGCTTCTCTCCATCAGGATGGTACTTTTGGGGAACAAAGTAGTCAGGGATATTGGTTCCCCTTTGAGGAGGTGCTGCTGTTTGCTTTTAGGTATGGGTGCTCAACGGCCCTCACTGGTGAAAGAGCCCATCCCTTCCTCACCTCCCTAGAGCCCCAAAAGTGATGCAGCAGCTAGAAGAGTTAGATGGTTGTCATTTTCTTTTGTTAAACCAGGATTTGATTTGTTTTTTTAAAGCAAGCTTGTTCTTTGGTTGTGCAGAACAGGCCTGCTCCCTCTTCCCTAGCCCATCCTCATTTTTTGAGGCCTGACCCTCAGTGCTCCAAAGTATTGCTTGTGAAATTTAAGAAATGTGAACATGTTGTGGGGATGGGCCTCTTCTACATCACCTTGGGCCATGGGGGTCAGCTGGCTGGGAGGATTAGTGAGTGCCTCTATATCTTGAGATTCTCTATCACTGAATCTTCTGAAGCTGTGTGGTTGTCTTTGGTGCTGCTAACCCCTGGCTCCATTTGACCATCAGCCTGAGCAGTGAGCAAAGCAATACCATACCCATTTCTATGTTCCTGGTCCTTCCCCTGCTTTTCCTTTGGAGAAGCAGTAATTCCATGGGGGATGACAAAGTAGCACTTTACAAATGGCTCTGTGGCATTCATCCCAGGAGCCACAAGCTCTTCTTACACCAGCTGTTCTTACTCCCTGTTCAGCTACTTTACTGCTTTTATTTTCATCTGCTTCCCAACTTTGCAGGGCCTCCTTTAAGGATGAGCCCAGTTAGCAAGAATGTGTCTGTAATCAGCAGAGACCCCTTTGAGGGGTATCTATTCTGTGGCCCCTAGTAAAATCATGTGAGACAAAAACCCAAAAATGGTAGTTGGTTCTAAACCTGTGCCAGCCTAGCCTCTCTCTGCCTCCCCAATCAGAGCTCATGCCAAACTCTTCTATCCTCGTTCTTTCTGCATTAACCCTTTGCTGATCCTCAGGGACCACTCCCCCAACACCCCCATACTTGGGTGAGGGATGTTGGATAGAGCCTGTTTCACATGCTGCAAGTGGGGGTGTGCTGACATGTTTGCTCTTGGTTGATGGACAAGGTACAGAGGCCAGGGAGTGAAAATGGTTAACAGTGAGAAGGGAGAAGAGCTGGGTGCCTGTCTCATAGTCACCTTTGGGTGACGGGCAGGGGTAGTGGCATTCCCCCCCTTTAGGGTTCTTAGAGTTTGTACACCTTCTCTCTTCTCAGAGCCCAGATGTCTTATAAGTGAGCTCCTGATTTGGAAAAACAGGTGTGGGAAAGGAGTGGGATTTTGTGTGTTTGCATGAGTGTGTGTAGCTTCAGGCCTTGGGAGTTGGCAAGAGGAGGGAGGGAAGGAAGGAGAGCAAAACCTTTGGAAGGTGTTTCTTGTACCTGGGGGATCCTGCTCTGAATCTCCTTAGTCCTCCACTGTGAATTGAGGGTGGGTGGGTGGGTGGGTGCTGGGGAATAAATCTTGTATGAGAACAATCTTTAAGAGACTGATGTTGAATGGTGTCCTACCCTTGATAGGTCTTCTCTTGTTAATCTGAGTTCTGATTAATTTGAGGAGGTGACAGCTTCAGAAGAGGAAGCCCAGGTGTGAGGGACCCACAGGTCCACTTCTGTTTTTCCTTTATGATGCCCAGAACAATCACTATAGTATGATGCCACTTCCCTTCCTCAGGGCGCCCAGATACGAGCATAACTGGCACTCTTGGTTGGCATTTAGCTTTAGCTTGTAGTTCCATCATTTCTAAACATGCGAAGACAAGCACATGTTTCATAGAAGGTTTTAAAAAATAGCACCATGCTCCTCCACTGGATTGTTTGAGCTGCAGGGACAGCTGCTCTTCGGCCTTCAGCTGACCTCAGAAACTAGAAATACTTATTTCAGGCTCTGTCCTATTGGTCACTGTGGTCAGGAATGGAAAGCACCTGCCAGGTGTTGCCTTGAGATTGACTGGGCTAACAAACTTCTTAAAGCTTTGTGGCTTAAGAGTAACCCCCTCCCAACCCGACCTTTCCTTGGCGTTCAGACCACAGCAGGTGTCTAGCGCCCCCTAGGTGCGAAGTTCGGTAACGGGCAAATAAGGGGAGCGTAAACGCTTTCCAAGGCGCTGACGCTTCCTATTTTTTCACAACCATCCTCCTACGAGTAGCTACTGTCCCTATTTTACAAGTGACAAAACCAGCCGACGAAAGAGCACTGGACTGTGGGAACCCTGTGACCTTGAGCTGGTCGCTTGCCCAGCGCGGGAGTTGATCCCTAAAGTGTCTACCCGTTCCAACACTGGGCCTAGCTCAAGGTCACGAGTGCTCAGCCGCGGCTGGAACTGGGTCTCGAAACTTGAAGGCGTTCTTTACCACAGCCTTGGTCCCCGGGGGGAGGCAGGGGGAGGTCCAAAGCCGTGCACCTGCCGCCTCCAAGGAAGCCGGGGGCTTGGGGATGAAGCCCCGGAGGGCCGGGCAGAAGTGAACTACGGCTTCCGGGAAGGGTCGCTTCCGTCCTCAGGCGCGCTTCCCCGCTTGAGCCAATCGCCGCTCGAGCCCGCCCCCCGTCACCGGAAGGAGGTGTCACTCGGAGCAACTACAACGACGGGATGAGTTTGGCGGCGGGAAAAGCCATGAGTAAAGGCCGGGCAGAAGCTGCAGTGGGAGGTAACGGCAGCGTGGGCGCGGGGAAGACCCGGGAGGGGAGTGGGCGAGGAGGTCGGTTGAGCGGCCCCCTCCCCTGCCTCGTCTCTCTGCAGCTGCCGGGATCCTCCTGAGGTACCTGCAGGAGCAGAACCGGCCCTACAGCGCCCAGGACGTGTTCGGGAACCTGCAGCGGGAACACGGACTTGGCAAGGCGGTGAGGACCTCTTCCCGGGATCCCCCTTCCCCTGAGGCCCCCTCGAATCAGTCTGGGGTCCTGCCCTCCCGAACCTTGGGCGCTTTCCCCATCACTGGCTGGAATTCCCCCTTCCCGGTCCCAAAGACTCCTCTAATGGCTCCTCTCCCTCCCCTCTGCCAGGCGGTGGTGAAGGCGCTGGAGCAGCTGGCCCAACAAGGCAAGATCAAAGAGAAGACGTACGGCAAGCAGAAGATCTATTTTGCGGATCAGGTGAGGAGAATCTTGCGCAGATTATCACCCGTGTGAGAGCCTGCGAGCCCAAAATTGGGTAAATCAACTAGTATCGAGTTTTTGGGAGAATTGAGGCACACCATGAAACTCCCCTGTCTTATGCCATTAAAAGGGCCTCAGACATACTTAAATCAAGGTGTGTACTCCCCTTGCTATGATCCAAACTTAATGAGGTTTCCAGATTTTGCAATATGAATGACAGAAGATCTTGTATTGTTGCTACCAAGATCCGTTTCCACTTGGAAGCTCTTATTCCCTATCATCTAGACTAGCACTACCCTCTGCCTCCACCTCCTTCCCTAAAAACATCAAATTTGTATTCTCCAGCCCAGACCTCCACCTGGAGCCACTCAGACACCACGGAGCCATTTGTAAAGTGCTACTTTGCCATCCCCCATGGAATTATTGCTTCTCCAAAGGAGAAGCAGGGGAAGGACCAGGAATATAGAAATGGGTGTCCTAATATTGCCAAAGGAGAGAGAATGCCTCATCTTCCCCCGCAAACTGGCCCCTCTCTAACATTTTTCTCCCTTAATGGACTCACTCTTCACCCAAACCGGACACTTAGGAGTAATTCTTGACTTCTCTTATCCCACGTCTAGTCAGTCATCATGTCCAGCTGATTTTTCCTTTCTCAAATCCACTCCCTCCATCTGCCATCACTGCTCTACTTCAGACCCCCTTCATATACTGCCATATCCGAACAGATCTCACCTCCTCAAACATATCTTAAACATTGCAGCCAGTATGATCTATCTAAATGCAGATCTCGATGGCTCCCCAGTGCTCCATAGAACAGGAAAATGGCACTTGGAGACTTGCCCCAGCCAGCCTCTGGCCTTTCCTGTCCTTGTTGTTTTTCCATCCATCAGTACTAGACAATTCAGATGTGTTTTATTCCTTTGTCCTTTGTTCATTGTCTTCCTTCTGCCAGGGTAGTGTAGTCCCTTATGCCCGGCTTATTCTTTCTTATTCTTTAGGATTTCACTGAGGCATCACCTCCAGAAACCTTCCCTGAATGCTTTGAGCTAATTGCCTCTTTTTCAGCTTTTACCTCTTTTGACGCATGCTGTATTATAATTGTCTTTTTACTTGTCTGCCACACTAAACTGAAGTTCCTGTAGGGCAGACCCCATATCTCAATTCATTTTTATCTCAGCACCCCCACAGTATCTAACATCCAGTAGACATTAGATACTCATTTAACTGAACTAAACTACCTTCGAGGCTAATTTTCCTGAAATAGGCTTTATTATGTTACTCTATTGAAAATCCTGTAAAGGAGAGGTTGGCAAACTACTTCTGTAAATGGCTACACAGTGTTTTTAGGTTTTGTGGGACATATGGTCTCTTGTCACAGGTATACAACTATTGCAACTACTCAGCTCTGCCACTGTAGACCAAAAGCAGCTATAGACTATGCAAACAAATGGGCATGGCTGTTTCAAAAATTTTGTTTTCAAAAACATGCACCTGGCAGGATTTGGCTTGCTGGCCTCTGCTCTAAAGGTTCACCTTGCCCTAAGTATAGAGTCCAAACTGCACAGGCTGACATTCTCATCTTTTCTAACCTGTTCCCCACCACTAACTACATGACCCCCACTGATCCCTAACACAGTTCTTTTCTAGCAGCAGTCCCTTATCGGAGGAGCTCCTCAGACTTTTATTGGAGTCCCTCATCTAAATAGATCCCATCAAGCCCTTTTACCTGTCCAGATTCTTCCTATTGTGGCAACCCATGATCTGGGTTTCACCACCTTTGGAAGAATGTTACTTTACACTTTAAACCCAATGAGTGGTTTTATTGCTAAATGGGAAGATATTTCTGTCTTATTCAGTATCCTACCAACCTGGTTGCTCCTTGAGGACAGGCATTAAGTTTCACCTTTTCTTTTATACCTTTTTAGTGGGACCAGTTCTCAACTGGGTTTCTTTTTTTTTGGAGATAGAGTCTCTCTCTGTCACCTAGGCTAGAGTGCAGTGGCATCATCATAGCTCACTGCAACCTCAAACTCCTGGGCTCCAGCGATCCTCCTGCCTCAGCCTCCCAAGTAGCTGGGACTACAGGCCACCAAGCTGGCTAATTTTTTCTATTTTTAGTAGAGATGGGCTCTCACTCTTGCTTAGGCTGGTCTCAAACTCCTGAGCTCAAGTGATCCTCCTGCCGTGGCCTCCCAGAGTGCTAGGATTACAGGCGTGAGGCACCACGCCCATTCTCAACTGAGTTTCTTAAAAGTACCCTCCCACTACTTTCCCAGGCCCTCTTGAGGGTTTGGGAAATACCAGGTTCTTGAGCATATCTGAATGTTGCCTTCCCAGATGTGTGTTTCTTATCTTTGTGCCTCATAGCAGTTCACTTATATTTTTCCTCTTATCCCTGGCAGGACCAGTTTGGTATGGTGAGTGATGCTGACCTCCAAGGCCTGGATGCCAAAATCGTGGCCCTCACTGCTAAGGTGCAGAGCTTGCAGCAGACCTGCCGCCACATGGAGGCTGGTAGGCCTGGGTAGCCCCCTAAAGGTACCCAAAGGGTCAGGTTCAGTTTAGAGGTTAGGAATTACTAAGTGAATGGGTTGTTGATTGCAGTATCTTGTTGCAGCTAAGACCCCTTTGCTGGGCTGCCTTAGGTATTAACATTAAAAGAAATGTAGAACAACTAATGGGCTTTTGTGTACAAATGGATAAGCCATGCATTTGCTTTCCGTGCCATGATTTTCAGTGCACTGTCCCCATGTTTCCCTTTATTCCTGCTTCTTTAACTGGCTCCACCTAAGTCTCCTCAACCTCACACCCCACGGCTACCTATAGATGGAGGGGGAAACAGAAATGGAATAAACTCATTATCTTGTAAGCCATATTTTCCTGAGCTTTTCCAGAATGTGGGACTTTATTCTGGAAAGATCCCACAGCATGGTGGAATCCTGTCTCCCACTTCAGGGTGCACCCACTGGGGAAGATAGACCTCCTTCCTCAGGGGTAGCAAGTGACCCCAGGGGGATGTGGTTTCAGAGCTGAAGGAGTTAACTAGTGCCCTGACCACACCAGAGATGCAGAAAGAGATTCAAGAGTTAAAGAAGGAGTGTGCTGTATACACAGAGAGACTGAAGAACATCAAAGTAGCTACCAACCATGTGACCCCAGAAGAGAAAGAGCAGGTGAGCTGGAAGGGGGGCTGGAGGGCTGGAGGGCTGGCGTGCAGGTCCACAGTGAATGTGAGGGCTGACCCCCAGCAGGCTGCTGGGGCTCTGAGAGGTTAGAGGAACCTGTTTCTTCCTTTTAGGTATACAGAGAGAGGCAGAAGTACTGTAAGGAATGGAGGAAGCGGAAGAGGATGGTAAGTGTGTAGAAGCTCCAAGGCAGGCCCTGGAAGTGCTTTTGAAAATGGCAGCCACCAGAGATACAGCTGCCCAATATCATGGGTCCCACAGGGAGTGCCCTGTACTGCCCATCTGAAAACGGGTGGTTTTGTTTGTCAGGCAACAGAGCTGTGTGATGCAATCCTTGAAGGATACCCCAAGAGCAAGAAGCAGTTCTTTGTAAGTGGTACTCTCTCCCATATCTGCTCCTCTGGGGTCTTTGCCCAGGGACATCTCATTCACTTGTCTCCCTGGCCCACAGGAAGAAGTTGGGATAGAGACAGATGAAGATTACAACGTCAAGCTCCCAGACCCCTGAGGTCCTCTGTTGGGACTGAGGGATGGAAACAAAGATGTTCTGGACTGGCTACCTTGTTTAGGTTGGTTTGTGTTATGGTTGTTATTGTTGTGCCTGTTGCTTTCCACCTTTGAACAGAGCAGTTGGGTAAACTGGAATATTGGGTGGAGGGAGTAAGGGCTGGTGGCCAAGAGTGGGTGATCACGCCCATTTCATTGTCCACATTGCAATAGCTTGCACTTAACACTTAAACTTGTAACAGTACCAAAGGAAAGCATTTGGCAATATTTATGGTAATATAATTTGATATAAAAATATTTAATTTCCTTTGGAAAGTCAAACCTCTCAGATATCAAACCTGAGGGACAAGGGTAGAGAGAAGCTACTATACACCAGCATTTTGAGGAACCCAGGGTTCACCCAGGACTCTCCTGGGCTTGTGTATCCCAGGAGACCTTTTTGAGTATCTTCCATACCCCAAGTCCCGGGAGAAATACAGGCAGTACTGACAGACAGATGATAGAGCCCCAGATATGCTTGATAGAAAGGCTGGGGGTGGTTTTGAAGCCTAGTTAATTTTCCAAAATTGTAGCTTTAACAGTGTTGCATTATTGGTGTGTGTTTGTTTAGAAAAATAAAAACTTTCAAATATGTAGTGCTGTGTCACACCTGCCTTTGCCGTGCAGCACAACAGCCTATGGGAACCAAGAGGGCAAGAGTAGGTAGGGCTGCTTCCCCTACCACCCAGAGCTGGTCTCACCTTGGACTGACTGGGCA
Organism: Daubentonia madagascariensis; assembly: GCA_023783475.1. Lineage (NCBI taxonomy): Eukaryota > Metazoa > Chordata > Mammalia > Primates > Daubentoniidae > Daubentonia > Daubentonia madagascariensis. The sequence goes on along the minus strand of JAKFHU010001186.1, from coordinate 5,972,185 downwards.
GCCCTAGTCTAGGCACGAGGTGGCCTTTCACCCTTCATGGCTGTGGGAGTATTTCCTCCTGCCAAACTTGGGCCAAATGTTGCCCAAGAGACCAAAACAGAGGCAAACAGTTTCCAAATATATGTAGATCATGAACAGCAGTCTGAGGCTTACAGAGCGGGCTAAGAGGCCAGGATCTCTTTGGGGTGCCCAGAGTAGACTCTGATCCTAAGGACTTCCATGGGGAGTGGGAATACTGGGCAGGTCCGAGTTTTATGGTCAAAATAATAAATTAATTAGCTTTCACAAAACAAACACTCCAGCCCCACTGACAATGAAGTGGGGCTGGGAAAACCAAATACCAAGTAGAAACCAGCTGACCAGTGTGAGGTGTCACAGTCTAAGCTCATGGGCCCAGCAGCTCCATGGTCAAATAGAGACTCAGAGGCCTCTTGCTGGCTGTTACGCAGGTTTCCACGAGCCAGTCAGTAAAGCTGGTTTTTCAATTGGTGCAGGACGCCAATCACGATCTCCCGTAGGGTCTGGTGGGGGCAACAGAAGAAGAGAGAGATAATGCTCAGGCCAGGGCACAGAGACATTTCAGAGATGCCTGGCTAGACCAGGCATGCTCTTTAGAAAAATGCATTAAAAATAGCCCCTGGGAAGTACTAATGCCTGCAGTTTACTTTGAAAGGCCCCCAACGCAGGGTTGAGAGATGGAAATACACTAAAATATTACTGGTAGAATTTAGGTGGTGGATAGATGAATGTTCATGGTAAAATTCTCTCAAGTGTTGCAGTATGTTTAAAGCGTTTCACCATAAATATGTTGGGAAACAAAGTAAGAATCTCACACATGAGTTCACGCCTCAGATAAAGCAACCAGGCCACAAAAGCAGAAGACTTAGTGAAATACCATTAGCACATCTCTCCACTACAAATAAATTATAAAAAGCCCTTAGGGCAACTGCTTTGGTGGGGGTGGGGTCCCAGAATCTGCATGTTTCTGAAAACTCCAGGTAATTCTGCTATAGGTGACTAATGAGGCAGCCATAGCGTGGGCTACACAAAAGCTGTGAGCCGGACCTGGCATTGAGTGCTCACATCACACTTGCCAAATGAAACCATAAATGAAAATACAGGTTAGACAGCAAAGGTGGGAAACAGAGTACTGAAAGTTGTAGAAATACCCTCAAGAAAACTAAAAGTGGCTGCCATGCTTTTCTCAACAGATAATGGCTTGGGCCACTTTGCCTGAGGGTAGAGGGGAACCCCAGATCCCATGCTGCCCCATACCTGTGGCTTACAGTGCTCCTCAATCCAACTGAAGACACAGGCCGACAGCTCCTGGAAGCTGGCCACGGAGATGGAGGCATTGAAGGACTGGAACAGAGAGTCCATGATGCCTTGAAACACGTTGAACTTGACCTGGTCAGAGACCTGGTCCTCCCCCTCATGGGGGTTGTCCTGGTGTGCCTTCACAATCTGCTCATAGTTCCTGAAAGCATGCAGGTCAGGGCTGAGGTGCTGCAGCAGCTGTACCAGCCCAGAAAGGATGATGGGATTACCCTATGTACCCCCGGAAGGAGATAACCAGAGAGCTTTTGGGATGGATTTAGCATCAGCTAGGTATTGCTTCTAGGCCAGAAATAATGACCACCTCTCTCCAGCCTTCCCGTCATTAATCCAACACGCATTTTCTGTGTCTGCCATGTGTAAGAGACAGTTGGGGATGCAGAGTCCGGCCTCTTAAGTGGCTAGCTCAGGAAGTGAGTATTATCTGTACTTTATTATCTGATGTGGCCTTTGAACAATGAGTGGGTGTACACTGAAGTCACCTCAGAAGATCTGGTTTCCCCAGTTAAGCACCCTTCTTACACTTTCATGATCTTTAGGGCCGTGACGTCCTTGCGTAGCGTGGTCACCTCCTCTTCCTGCTTTTTCTTTTCCTTGTGCAAAAACTGGATGTAGTCAATGGCTGGGGTGGGAAGAGAGAGTGGGCACAGAAGTAGTCTCAACCTGGAGGACAAGGCTGATTCCGTTTCCCCTTCCCCCATACCCCAAGTATCCCATTACAACCAGCACACCAGGGCCAGGCCAAGAATGGGTATGAGGCACTGGCCTCTTCACAGCCCCTATTGGCTCCAACCCCTCCAGTGTTCTTCCCAGCCATACTCTTTTGTAGAACGATGGCTTTGCTGAGCTTTTGGGAGCCAATGGAGAAGTCCTGCTGCTGGCAGGTGGGGACGATGGTCTGAAGGTCATCATAGCCTCTCTGTGGAGACAGCAGCGGAAATGGGTTCCTTAACCGTGAGGGATTAAGCTCTTCTGTGACAGCAAATTCCATGCTTACAAACTCAAAGGGGTAAGGGGACTGGAAGGAGGGAGGTGTTCATGCCCAGGGACTAGACTAGCTGCCCACAAGGCTGCTCAGGACTCTATGGGTCAGGGCAGGGCAAATCTGAGACATGCAGGACCCTCCACGTGGCAGAGACACAGGCATCCCTGTCACCTTGATGGCGTCCCTCCTCTTCTGTTCGGCCTGAGTGTGTGCTCGCCGCCGCCGGTCCTTGTAGGACTCCTTGTAGGACTCCTGGTGGTAATCACTGTCCTCGTCATCTACGCTCAGAGTTGGGGGCAGGGAGAGGTCATCTTGGGGCCCAGTGGGACCCAGCTAGCCCACCTTTCCCCAGCTGGAAAGAACCTCGTGCCCAGAGATGGCAGATGGACAGAAGAATCTAATGTCCTAGATGAGGTGAAAGGTAGTGAGACCCTGTGTCTAGCAGTTGGGCTCTAGCAAGCACCCCCATGTGGATGGCTGGAGCTTCCCTGTCGAGGAAAGGTACTAAATGATGGCATATCTGAGTCCCCCCCAAGTAGGGGGGATGTTGCTGCCTACCTGTGTTGGGGACGGAAGAGGCACTGGTAGAACCGATGCTATTAGCTCTGGACACTACACTCCCCTTGCGGGTGCTTTCTACAAAAAGCCCTAGAAAAGAGAGGCCCCAATCACTAAGGAGTGGGGTGGGGAACACTGCCAGGCCCTCAGACACCTGTGGGCACAATGGCTTTCTTAAATGCCAACCTCTCCCCTGATTCAACCCAAAGCCAGCCATACTGGGCCACCCATTTCCTACCACACTATGCTGCAATGTTCCTATCCCTAGTGTCTACACTGCTCCATGGGTCTGCAGCGGTACCCTCTGGCTCACAAAGGGGCATCTGGTGAGAGTGAGCAGCTGCCACTATTTCCATCACTTCCCTGCTCCAGCGCAGAGGAAACTAGGTGTCACCTCAGTTGCTTCCCACCCCTGGTCCTGCAGCTCCTCCCTTGCTGTCTCAGGAACTCAGCGCAGGGACAGTGGACTGTGCTCAGGTGTGGCTGGCAAGGTCACAAGAATCTAGAGAGCTGAAGACGGTGGGGGAGCCACTCACCAGGGTCCAGGCTATTGTCGCTGTAGGCATACTCCACCTGTGGCACCCAGCAAAGGAGAAGCCCGTCAGACCTCTGCCCCTGGGGGAAGGGTCCTCCATCACTCTACTCGCCCACACCCCCGGGGGAAGGCGCCTCTATCACCACACACCTAACACACACACGCACCGGGGTGCAAAGGCGGCTGAATGACTCCCCCGAGAAGCAAGACTGGACAGGCCGTGGGAGCGCCGCCCTTCCGTATGACCCCTTCCGTCCCCACTCCACCTCCTCAACCCCCAGCCCCCCGTTCCCTCACACTCGCACACAAACGCTTCACTTGTCTCCCCACCTTGGCACACGCGGGGACAGAGCTGTCTTCTCTGCAGCCCCGGGGCCCGGAGAGCGCGGGGAACTTTAGGGGCAGGAGGGAAGCCCCTTGTCTTCCGGACCCCCTACGTGCACGAGCCCGACCTCCCCTCCCCTCGCCGGCGTGCGCGCCCACGGGGCTTGCCTTGACCCAGGGGTCCTCGGGAGAGGCGCCCGGCTCCGTCATCTCGGACCCACCGAACCGGAAACAAGCCAGCGGGCGGGCCCCCTGCCGCGAGGAAGGGGCGAGGTGTGCCCACGTGGTCCAAGCTCACCAATCCGTGGCCGAGAGGCGGTGGGCGGGGCGAGACGATTGCACATGCGCGGCCCGAAGGCTGCAAACGTCGGCTTGAGACCGCTAACGCTGGCGTTGGGTGATGTCCGCGGTCCTACGGATGTGTTCACTGTCTGTCCCTGCCCTCCCCCGGATTAGGAACTACAATGGCGGTGACACGAAGCACATTCTGTAAAACGCGTCCCCTCAAAAGGCTTAGCTGAATATTGTGCGCACGCCCACTGCCTGGCCCACCCAGCTCACTAGGTTGCCTGTGGGCGGCCTGCCTCGCCCTCACCCCCATCCTGTCCGCGTCCTTCCCGGACCTGCAATCCTGGCCAGTGTCAGGAACCAGGCAGAGCTCCCCTGTTACATCGTCTCACCCTACCAGGCTGCAAGCTCCGTGAGGGCAGAAGCCCGCCCGGCACATCTTTACGGAATTAACCCTTGCAAAGGGCCTGTGGGCTGAGTTATGCTGCCTTACAGACAAGGAAATTGAAGGACCTAGAAAGTCTACAGCTTATTCAGAGGCACAGTCAGTCAGCGGCAGGGCAAGGCTGACCTCAGTCTGGCTACCTTCAAAGGCCACACTCCTAACCACTGCACTCCTGCGCTTCCAGCTCAGGCCCGGGCTCTGTACTTGTGGCATAAGGATCCCAAAGCAGACACCATACAGGCAGCACCTGGAAACATTCACCTTTAATCATGTTACAAGTTCAGTGTTTGCCCTGACTCCAGTCAGCTGTGGGTATCAGGCACCCCGGGGCAAGAGTGGGGATGGAAGCCCAGAGGGGCTTGCTCCACACCAGCCACATCCGCGGTGCTGACCAAACCCCAGCATGCTCAGTAGCTTGCCTGTGTCCACCAGGCCCAGCCGTGTCCTGCACAGCTTAGCATGGAGACCTCCAGGCCTGAGCAGGGCGAGCACCAAGGCCCCCACTTCTCCCCACGCCAGGATCTCCTCAGCTCCAGGGGCACGTGCAGCCCCATGGGGAACTCATTTTTAGTCAAGAGTCTGATGAGTCTTGGGGATGCGCTCCTGCAGGAGGGCCCAGGCCTTCTCCACCTTTGGGCAGGCCAGAATGTGGGGAGGAAGAGAGGACAGAGTCAGGCAGGCACCCACTGGGGGTCCCTCCCCACAACCCAGCCTTTCCCTGGGCACTAACTTGGCGCTGGGTGATATGTGGCTCCCACAAGGTGCTCAGCACCACGTGGCTCTGGTCCACAAGCTGCTGCCCACTCATCTGGCTCTGCAGCCGGCTCTGAGCCGCAGCTTCACTCAGGCCATCCCTCTCCACAACGCGCTGTACAGCCTGGGCACACACAACATTTGTCAGAAAGGATTCCAGCTCAGCAGGATACAGTCTGCAGTGGGGATAGGGTGGCGGATGGGGTCCGGATACCTCAGTCTCTGGGATGACAACAGTCCACACCTCATGTACCATGTTCTGCCAGCCGGCTTCAAGCAGCATAGCAGCATCAATCACGCACACATGCTTTCCTGTGGGGAGACCCGTCACTGCCAGCAGCATTTGCTACCGGTCAGAGTGCCCACAAAGCACACTCCCAGGGAAAGTGGATGGTCTGGCTTGGGCAGGGAAGCTCCCAGGGGAAGAATCTGCTTCGCTGTCCCCCTTGGCTGCTCCCATCATCCCTCCCACTCACCCTCAGTCACAGCCCGATCCATCTCCTCTCGGGCCAGCTTTGCAATAACTGGCCACATAATGTCCGTGAGGATCTTCAGCTGCTTCTGGGGAGGGGGATAGAGGGAGCGGGCAGAGGTTACCTTCCCTCAGAGACGGTGCCAGCCCAAGGAGGTGGTAGTTGGGAAGAGAGTGAATGGACCTGCAACGAGAGTCCGTCCACCTGCAGCTGTACAGCTGAGACTAGTTTGTTACTTTCCAACCCCGCTGCCTAGACCTTCCTGTGATAATGCTCTTTATGAGAATATCTGAGACAGAGACAGAGCACTGAGCAAAGAGGCCAGGCTGTCTCCTCACTGCAGGCCACCTCCAGCCCTCCCTGGTTATTACCTGTTCCAAAGGCCTCCACCACAGGCTGGTAGGCAGGGCCACCTGGGGCATAGGCCCGATGGCCCAGTTGGTCACTGTCGATGACAAATGCTCCCAGGTCCTTCAGCCGCTTAGCTACTGAGCTCTTCCCAGAACCACTGATGCCAGTCAGCCCTATCACGTAGAGAGATGGGGGGAGCTCTGGCCTCTTCTGGAGGTGGAGGAAAAGGAACCCACGGTTACAAGGGCCTCATGCTTGGGGCTGAACCCCTAAGTTTCTACTCACCAGCACTTCCAGCACACCCACGCATGGCGGAGGAAGGGGAGGCTTACGTGTGGAGGCCGAAGCAGGTTTCCCAACATTCGCTGGCGGAAACTGGAGGAGCTGACTTTGTCCTCTTCGTTTTCCTTGTGACTTAGGTCCTTCAGCAGCTGGATCTGGTACAAGGCAAGCTCCTCCAGGTCCTGAAGTAAAGGGGAAAGGGTGAGAAGAGGGAAGGAGGGAGTGAAAGGAAGAAGGGCAAGTCCTGACACCCAGCCTGCCCCCTTATCCTTCCCTCCCTCCTCCAGAACCCTCCTCCACCATGGACAAACTGGGAACTAGCTCCTCCTTGCTTCTTCCCGCCACCCTGAGCCCCCTCTTCCCTCCTGTGGGGCCATGGTACTTCCAACAGCCCCCATGACGGCCTTCCCCGTCCCCATCCACTCCCTCTGCCAGTCTCCCTCAGGGGTTACATTCTCAAGGCGGAAGCGGTTGACGGCCATCCCCCCACGATAGGTCTCTTCGCTGACCACCAGGAACTCCAGGGAGGGGTCAGAGCCAGCGGGCCCATAGGGGTCCAGCAGGGGGATGATATCAAAAGTCAATGAGGGCTTGATGTCCACCAGGAACTCACTCAAGTGTTCCACGCGTTCAGCATAAGGTTGGAGCAGCTCAGGGAGCACCTTGCCTGGGGAAGGAGCCCAGAAGAACTGTGAGATCTTTCCACTGGGGAGGAAGAGTATGGGCTGGTTTGGGGAAGAGTGTCCCTAAGCACCGTATCTCTAGAGGGGCATGACGGAAAGAAAGGGTTAAGCTGGGAAGGTGGCAGGGGAGGGTAGGAGATGGAAGGGAAGAACCAGGCAAGCACAATAGTCACTGACTGCAAGGGCTGGCATGTGTCCAGAGAACAAGCCATCAGGAAACTACTCCAGACACCTAGCAGTGCCCGTGGACATCAGAGTCAGATGGAGAATTTCAAGAACCACGCCGTCCTTGAGTCTCCTCTCACTGTCTGTGGCACTACTACCTACAACTCATCCATTTATTCCCAGTGTCTCAGTAGGGTTCATCACCTGGAGAACTTGTTAAAGTGCAGATTCCTTTGCTTCACATTTGGGGAATTCTGATTGAGAGGTAACTGGACCACATGGAAATGTAGAGAAATCTACATTTACTCATGTAACAAAATGTCCTTAGCACCGAGTGTCAGGCACTGTGACATTTGGGAGGAGTGGGAAGTAATGGATGGCCCTACCCTTCCTTGATCTGGGCAAGATGGTGGGTGGAGGGAGATTTGAGGGTCCTCCACTGCCCTAATCCAGGGTCCCTCTCACTCACTCTTCAACAGATCTTTGTCTGCTACTCCCACCACAAGCTGCTCCTGGGCCAGGATGCATGCGACACTGAGCAACACCTTGTGGGCATTATGCAGGCGGTCAAACGTGCCACCCACAGCCCCGCGTTGGTAGCCACGCACCGGCTGCTTTGGAGACCTGGCCACGGGGGAAGCTGGCCTGATTGTGGAGGGCAAGGGGACATCCAGGGGCTCCACGGGCAGCTCTGCAGTCCCATAATCGGGGTATAGCAGCACCGAAGCCAGTCGTGGACAACAGCTGTAACAGCTGGTGGCATAACGCTCTAGCTGTTGTTTGACCGGGTTGTACTGGCTTCCATCCAAGGTCTGGAAGTCTGTCAGCACCACTTCCGGCGGGTGGGCGAGATTCTGGACTGAGGTGGGCTGGGGAGGGAGAAAGGCGCTCTTGGTTCGGATATTGGTCAACAGGATTCTGACGTCCAGGTCCCTGTGGACGTCGGCCCCAGTATAGAAGTGCGTGATGAAATCAAGAACTTCAAACGTGGCCTGCACGGGGCTGGACTGGGGCTGAGCTGGGCCCTCCAGGCTCATGCCCGGCTGCAAGTGTACATAGAGTGTGTGATTCACCAGCCGGGAAGCCGAGGTCAAGATGGGGGCCAGGCGAGGGGCCAGGGAGGCCAGCGGCGTCGTCAGCACCAGGAGGCCCGACCGGAATACGGCCATGCTGCCCAGGCCTGCAGACAGTCAGGGAGACAAGGCGAGGGTAACCGAGGGGCCTGCGGCTGAGGCAAAGGCTTACACGGGGTCTTGGACCCAGGAGAAGGGGACGTGGAGCAGGGACAGGATCTCAGTGCTGATCGAGAGGAACCGGGGGAGGGAAGAGGGCCTGGCTGACGGCGCTCGGGGCTGTGCTCTAAGCCTCGGTTTCCTCATCTCTCAGACGGGGCGGTGACTTCGCTGAACTGAATCGAAATCCTGGGAAGGGGAAGCGGGGACTGGACAGGAGCCCCTGAGTCATGGGGCTGGGGATCCAGAAATCCCGGGCGTTCTTCCTAAGCTGCACCAGGGTCTTCAAGCAACCGAAGGAGGGGACTAAAGGGGAACGCTCAAGCTCAGGTCGGTCCCCCCTACTCACTGAAACCTCCGGCCTTTAGTTCCGCTTCCACCACCGCGGAGGCGTCCCCAGCTGCCACCCGGAAGCACTAGCCCCGGACCCGCGACGCCGAGCTACGGAAACGGAAGAAGGTCAAAGGCCTCAACTTCGGAGCGGAGTAGGAATCTCGCGAGATTTCTCATGCGGCGGGGCGAGTCCTGCTGATGGGGCCGGGCTGCCCTCCAAGGCTCAGGGGACGAATGAATCCTTGGGCCCAGGTCCGCCTCCCACCGGGACTGAGCGGAAAGGCAAAGCGGGGTTGAAAGCCCATTTCACGCACTTCCTTCAGGCCCAGAGAGTAGAGATTGACTTCAGCCATGTCACCTAAGAGGCAACGGCAAAGCCAGAACTAACACCCAGCTTCCCTTCTGAATTCTGGGGGCGGGGGCGGGGGTATCACAGGCTTGCGCTTGTACTAGGGCTGGCGTTCCCAGAGCCTTCCTGGTGCCCTCCCAGTCCGAGGACGGTCATGTGGGAGGCTACGGTGCGGTCCAAGTACCCATTTCACAGATGGAAAATTGAAGCTCTGCATGTTCTAGGGACACATAGAGGCCAGGTCTTCTGGCAGCTATACGAGGCTCTCCGCGCCACCTGGATCCAGTGATGCATCTGTTCGCAGGGGAGGGGAGAGGAAGAGCTCTGCGTGTGAGCTCAGTGGAGCTGCCAGGGTCTTTGTGGCCAGGAGAAAAGGGTGAGGGCGGGAGATCCAGGGTCGAGGATTTAGCGCAAAGCTAATGAGTACTGAAAAGTCTGGAATTGGTAGGCTTGGCGTGGAGGGGTAGCCAGGTTGCCATCAGAAAACATTTCAGATAAATCGTCCACGGAGATCTCAAAAGGGAGGGAAACCAACCTCCAAGATTCCAGTAATATGCTGTGGTTTACTTTCCCAAACCGAATAAATGTTCACTTTCATACTTAATTTAATGTTTGCCTTTTGTCTTTTTTTAGAGACAGGGTCCCACTCTGTTGCCCAGGCTAGAGTGCAGTGGTGCAATCATAACTCACTGCAGCCTTGAACTCCAGGGCTCAAGTGATCCTCCTGCCTCAGCTGGGACTACAGGAATGAGCCACCACACCAGGCCTCTGTATTTTTAAAGAGGGCCTCCAAAATGTAAAAACCCCACAAAACCTGGGCCTGCCTTTGGAGTTAAGGATGGAAGAGTTGTAGAGCCTCAAAGGCACTAAAGGACCAGGCTTCTTGAAGGAGACATAAGCTGAATTTTAAATAGAGGACCAGATTTGAAGAAACAAACAGCAAAGGCTGCCAGAGAATGTCCCAAGACATCTTTCCACACAGTCAGATATGCCATGGAAGAGTCACTTTTATTCAGTAAATGTGTATTTTGTGCCTCCCATACGCAGGTACATTTCTAGGCACAAATGATAGACCAGTGAACAAAACAAAGTCCCTGTCCTCCTGGGGCTTAGATTCCTGTGTGTCTTGGGAGGGGGTGGTGAGTAAACCATAAACAAATCTATATTACATCTGATAAGGGCTATGAAGAAAAATAAAGCAGACTAAGGGGACTATAGTGGAGGAAGAGATAGAATCAGAGACCAGGGGAAAGTGAGCCAGACAGAGGGAACAGCAAGTGCAAGAGGGACGAGGCAGGAGGCTAGGAAGGATGAATTGGATGACAAAGATGGTAAGTGGTGTAAGATGAGGTCAGAAAGGAGGCAGGAGTCAGATCAAAGGTCTTGGAGACCTTGGGGGGAAACCTCGGTGCTATGGATTGAGTGTCCCTGCCAAAACTCATGTTGAAACTTAATTTCCACTCTAACGGTATTAAGAGGTGATTCATGAGGCAGAGCCCTCATGAATGGATTCATGTCATTATCTCTGGACAAAAGGATGAAGTTCGGCCCAATTTCCTGTCTCTCTTGTTTGCTTCTGCCTTCTGCCCTTCTGCCATGGGATGACCCTTACAAGGTGCCACACCATGCTCTTGGACTTCCCAGCCTCCAAAAGCATGAGCCAAATAAACTTCTGTTCTTTATAAATTACCCAGTCTGTGGTATTCTGTTATAGCAGCAGAACATGGACTAGGACACTTGGGTTTTACTGAGATGGGAAGCCACAAAAGGTGTTTTCAGCAGAGACATGATCAGACTTCCATTTTTAAAAGATCTTTCTGACTGTTCTGTGGAAATTTTACTGCTGGTGGGCAAAAGTGGAATCAGGAAAACCAGTTAGGAGTCTACTGCAATAATCCAAGGGAGAGATAACAGTATGTGATTCTGAATAGGGTGATTTCTGAATGTGCTTTGAAGATTAAAGGTAGAGCTGTCAGTATTTGTTGACGGATTGGTGGAAAGATGAGAGAGACTGGAGTCAAGGATTATTCCAGTTTTTGGATTGAGCATCTGGGAAAATGGAATTGTCCCACATTAAAATGGGGAAGACTGGGGGACGAGCAGGTAGGAAGGTTGGAAATCAGGATTTGGGGTTTGGACGCACTAAGTTTATTAGGCATCAAGTGCAGACACTGAGTAGGTAGGTAGAGATACAAGCCTGGAGTTTGTGAGAGATAATGGGGCTGAAGATATGTGGGGTCTTTTTGGTAGTGGGGCCATCAGCATATAAATGGTATTAGAAGTCATGGGACTGCATGAGATTATTGAGAGTATGAATGTATGGAAGAGAGAGGAGTCACACGTTGCTTCTCTTATCACCTGGTGCCCCAGGGGTGACCTTGTGAGTACATACATACACACTCACATACACACACTCTCACACAGAAGGGCAAAGAAGTCAGGCTCTGAGAGCAGGTCCCATGCCTCAGATATTCATGCCACCTTGGCCCTCTCCCCTTCCTGTGGCCTTCCTGGATGCTGCAGGGACAACAGATCTGTGTCTGGGCCAGCAGGGCAGGGAAACCAGCAGGGGTGGGGTGGCTGTGAAGCCCCTTTCCTCCTCCAAAAGCAGAGGCAGCAGGCAGTCCAACAGGCCCAGAGAAGACCCTTATCTGGAGGCAGGGGCAGGTCAGGATGTAGTTACTCCTTCCCCCAAGGTCCCCCACAAAGCCCCAAGGACCCCAGTAGGTTCCTCTCTATTCCCACTTCCCAGGCTCTCTGTGGCCATGTTCCTGCCTGCTCCAAAGGGCCATCCCCCCTCGCCCTTCCCTTCCTCTCAGATATGATCCCCCCTCCAGCCTAATCCCTACCTCAGTACCATCCCCTCCAGGGGCACTCCTCCCCCTTTCTTCTGGCACATTCTCACCTGGCCTCTATCTGTTCTCTACTCCTTCTCCCCAACAGACCCCCACAGGAGTTAAGAGATTGGCCCCATGGCCCTGCTGGCCTCTATGAGTGGCTCCTGACACCCTGCAGCCCTCCACTGAGCTCAGGAAGGCAGACAGACAGTGGGGCAAACCAGCCAGGCCTGCAGCCCCAGCTGCACCTACTGGTGAGATGCAGCTTCCACGCTGCTGGGGATGTCTCCTGCTGAGATTTGTCTGGGGCAGAGGACAAGGACCAAGGATGCTGGTGGTGATGGAGGCTGTCTCCCTTTGATTCATTTAGCTCTGTTCCTTCTTTACACATCTGGTCCACATAGGAATATAATAATAGTAACAATAGTAGTTGTAACTGGCTATAAAGACCTCTACACCAGCACTTTCAGACATCATCTCACTTTTCCCTAACAAAACCCATGAGACAGATATTATTATTTCCACTCTACAAATAAAAAAAGACTCCAGAGAAGGTAAGGACCTTGCCCGCGGTCCCCTAACTAATGGGGGCCCAAGTCACACCCCAACTCTTCCCCCAAACCAAGTCCGCTTAACTCCTATCACTGCAGACGCCACTCGGGTATCCAGAGACTGGGTCCCGGCTCTGCCGTGGGCCTGAGGTGTGACCCTGGACTGGCTCCTTCCTCTTTCTGGAGCTCGGTTTCCCTGCAGGGATACCTGGGGCTAAAGTGATCAGTCTAAATCACCTTCCTACCCCGCTGTGCGCGGTGTGGGGGGGGCGCCCCATCCCCGGGGGCAAAGGAGGGCGCCAGAGACAGGGGAGGATGGAGCCTTTATTGCGGGGCGGCGGGAAGAGCGCCGAGCTTAGGGCCCCCCAGGCCTCCGGGCCCGGCCTCGGCGGGCTCGTCGGCGAACACGGCGCGGTGCATGGCGGCCACGTAGCTGCAGCCGCTGGGGTCGCCCAGGCGCAGCCGCGCCAGGGGCAGGAAGCGCTCGGTGCTGAAGTAGCGCAGGGCCGGCCGCGGGGCGCGCAGCGCGGCGAGGAAGATCTGCGGCGGCGGGAAGAAGAGCTCTGGCCCCGGCCGGGCGCGGGACCCGCGCGCCGCCCCCGCTCCCGGGGCCCCGCCCGGCGCCCACCTCCGTCACCTCCTCCGGGTCCTGCGCCGCCTCGCGGAAGACCCGCTCGCAGTGGCGCTGGTAGAGCGAGAAGAGGCGGCGGGTCTGGGCGTCCGCGCCGTCCAGCGCCCCTCCCGGGCCGCCCTCCAGCTTCTCCTGGAAGGCGGTGCGCACCGGGCCGCACTCGATGAGGCCACGTGGGGCCGGGCGGGGGGGGCGCGGGCGGGCGCGAGCCCAGCCGGCCCCAGCCCGGCCCCGAGCGGCGAAGGGAGGGCGGGAAAGGGTCTGCGCGCGAGCGGCGGGCGGCGAGGATAACCCCAGAAAAGCGGTTTACTGCCCGCAAAGCGCTCCCACATCCATCTGAGGCTGTGCGGGAGCCTCGGGCGTCAGAATTCAAACCTGGCCGGGTCGCTTGCAGCTGTGTGACCTTGAGCTGGTCACCTAACCTCTCTGGGCCTAAGCTTCCCCATAACAATACCGACACCTCAGCAGCCAGGTCAGCAAGTGAAGTGACAGACCGTGTGCCAAGTGCCCGGCACACGACAAATGTGAGCCGGGGCAGCTCCAACAAAACCGGGCGCTCGAGCTCCCAAGGTCAGGGTTCAGAGGGTTCGGAGGCGGGGTGGTGACTCACTGGACCCCGAAGGGCGGCAGCAGAACCGCCAGACTCTCGCATAAGCCTTCGAGCGCGAACTTGCTGGCGCAGTAAACGGCGTTGAAGGGCAGCCCTTGCGGGGGAGAAGAGGTTGCTGAGGCGCGTGGGACAGAAGACCCAACGAGAGCCCGCAGCGCCCGCCGCAGCCTCGCCAGGCCCCGCCCTTGCAAAGGCCCCGCCCACCTCCCACGGAGCCTCCGCCCCCTTCGCGCCTCTGGCCCCGCCCCTTCCACTCACCCATCAAACCTCCCATGCTGCCTGTCACCAACACGCGTCCGGAGCGGCGCCGCTTCATGTCTGGCAGGAAGGCCTGCAGTGTCCGCACCGTCCCGGCCACGTTTACGTCCAGCACGGAGCTCACCGCACCCGCGGCGTGCGCCTCGAGCGGCCCCAGCAGGCCCCGGCCCGCGTTACACACTGCAGGGAGAGAGGCCCGACCCCGCCCGCCTCACACACCGCCCTCAGCCCCGGCCTGTGCCCTAGTGTTCCCCGGCCTCGGGACATTCTGGTTTGGACACAGGACAGAGAAGGCTCCTAAGAGCACACGTTTCAGGGAGGCTCACCCAGCACGTCCACGCGGCCCTCGGTCACGCGTGCGCGGGCAGCGGCCACAGAATCTGAGTCCCTCACGTCCAGCGGCAACGTCTCCAGGGAGTCGGGAGGGCACCCCCGGGCCCGGGCCGCCTCCCACAGCGGGCCCTGAGCCCTCAGGTCCCTCAGCGTGGCATACACTGGAGGTTCAGGGAGACGACGACGATCTGAATTCCCTGCTTACCTCTAAGGGCTCCTGCCTTCTCTCCATCCCTGTCCCTTCACATACCTTTGAAGCTCCGGGACGGGTCTGACGCCAGACGCAGGGCCAGGTGAAGGCCGATGCCCGAGGAGCAGCCAGTGATGAGCACCACGGTGCGGTCCATGGGGAGACGTGTGGGGAGCGGCTAGGGCTCGGGTCTCTGGGCTGGATATCACCTGCTTCGCCCCGCCCCCGTATGCTGGGGCCCCCACCCCTTGTTGTGTCTGCAGCGCAATCTCAAGGCTGAGCCCTCCCTGGTTCACTCTCCCCACTCTGCTCTGGGTCAAAGCAGAGATGAGGCCACTGCTTGGAACACCGAACTGTCCTAGTTGCTGGTCAGAGGGAGGGGAGGCCTTGCAAGCAGGAGGCATGGTTTCCCATGTCCGCACTGAGTGGCACTCTAGGCAGATCTTCCCCTGCGTATGCCTCTGTCCTACAGGGGCAATTCGAGTTACCCAAGTTTGCTGCTGAGGATGTGAAGGTAAAGGCTTTCAGAGGATATTCTCAGTTCAAAGGTCAGAGGTTATATTAAAAATGGGAAAGCCGAGGCAAAGGGCACGGGGAACTGGCCCTACACCAGGGTCCATCCTGTAGCCGAGTCCTCAAAGGCATTCTGGCAGTGAGCTTCTCATTCTGACAACCAGGCTGATTCATCAGTTTATTAAGTTGACAGAAAACAGTACTTTAATCCCAAAACTTCCCTCCAAATCCCTCAGGCCTGACCCCATTAGCAGGCCTTGGGTCCTTCTCCCAGGCCTGGGGATATGTCCTGTGAAGCTTGTCCGGCTCCAGGCCCTGGGAACCTGCCCCAGCCTGGAGCTTGGGGAGAACATGGCCTGGGATGGGGGAGGTTAATCTGTCACAAAGAGCCATCCACCCACCGGGGGTAATATTTGAGGAAGATCTTTTTGACCAGGTCCACAGTGTCTCCTTGAGGCTGGCTGGGATACCTCCTAGAGCTGAGGACAAAGGCCTGCTCCAGCTGGAAGACATTCTTGTCAAACTGGCGCTGTTGGAAAGGGATGCCCTGGGCCAAGCTGTCCGCCAACACCTGCATGAATAGCCGCCAGCGGGGGATGTAGTAGTCAGCCACCAGTCCTGCCAGCTGCTTGTTAGCGTAGTCTAGGATGTTGCCCACTGGCCCCCATAAGGTGAGTTGGTAGCGGCTGTTCTGCTCATAGAAATTGGCCTCAGCTTCACTGACTGCCACTGCCCGGGCCTGCTCCAGCCAGCTGCCCAGCAAGAAGCGGCTGTCGCTAGCCAGCACTTCATCCAGTGCAGGCAGAAGCTCATAGGCAAGTACACCCCCAGCCCTCAACAGGGGGGTCAGCTGCTTGTTCAGGTAGGCGGTCCTCGCCTCCTCGTAGTACAAGCTGACCAGCTCCTGGACCGCCTGGCGAGTGACATCCAGCAGATCATAGCAGAAGGCTGGGCTGGCAGCCAGGGTGGGAGCAGTTGTTAGCAGCAGCCGCCAGGCCTCGAACACATCTGATCGGTTGTACCAGACCGTGGTGTTCAGCTGTAGGGATGGCCGCTTGACCAGAGGGCTGTGATTGTGCCCGCTGCAGGCCTCACCTGAGCAGTTATAGACACTCCTGAGCAGTAGCCTCCACGCCGCCTCTGCATCCCGGTGGGAGACCCCATACCGCCGGTCAGCAAAGCTGCTTACCCAGGCTGCCAAATCTGGCACTGGATCCTTCCGCCAGCCCAGCTCAGCCATGAGGGCATAGACCACTTCGTTCTGGTTGATGCCCTCAGGGGCCATGCCTGTGCCTGCCATGGTGGAGTTGGGGAAGAGGCGGGCAGCTTCGGGACCTCGGTTCACGGCCTCCAGGGCTCCAAATAGGCCGTGGTTGCCCCCGAAATTATGCAGCATGCACCAGATGAAGGGCTGGCCCTGGAAGGAAGCTGTGCGGATGTACACGGGCTGGCTCTCCGCAAACAGGTCCAGAACCAGGAGGCGGCCACGGGGCACGGCCCCCAGCACAGCCCCGACCTGGGCAGGCCCCCAGAACTGGGGCTGGTGCTGGAATAGCCAGCCCTGGAGCAGCCACACAGCATCAGGGTCCACTACAGTCAGGAGGGGGGGGGACAGAGGAGAGGGGTGAGGATAGGGGGGCCAGGGGAATGTTGACCCCATTCTATAGACTAGGAAACAAGTTCAGAGAAGTTAAATGACTCCTCCTATCACAGGACACACCTTCCCTTGTCCCTTGTCCCCCACCAGCAGGACATACTGTGACCTATACCCTGCCCCATCACCACCTCCTCCCAACTCCAGGACAGCGTTCATCAGGCTTCGGGGGGGGGCATCAGAATCACCCAGAGGGCTTGGTAAGACATGTATTCCTGGGCCCCAGCTTCTGCACCTTCTGATTTAGAAGTCTGGGGTGGAGCCTGAGAATATTCATGTCTGACAGTTTGAGGCGATTCTAATGCTGTTGGTTCTGGATCACACCTGGAGCGGCACTGCTCAAGGAAGTCTGAGCCAGTCTGCTCCCTCCTGGCTAACACAGAGGCCTCCCCACCAAGCCATTCCTGACTTAGAAGTGGCAGGAAGGAGCCCTGGCTGCACATTTGTGTAGCAGGATGGGCACTTGCTGCCTTTGGGCACCTCCCCTAACTGCTGGCCTGTACTATATATATACACCTACCTCAACAATGTGATAAAGACCAAATAAAATCTTTTTAATAGCTAGCACTTAATGACTCTTTTCTCTGAGCCAGGCATCATTCTACCTATAAGGTGGCCCCATTTTACAGGTGAAGCAACTGAAACACTGGGAGGGAAGGAACTTGTCATAAGTCACACAGCCAAGAAATAGGAGTGCCAGGATTTGACCCGTGTTGTCTGGCTCCAGAGTTCTCTCTCAACCATGGTTGGATTAAATGAGATGATGTGTAAGTACAAGTGCTTGGTAAACTGTAAAGTGCTGTGTGTTACAGGGAGTGTTATTATTCCAGTACTGCCCCCACTGACCACCACCTCCATCTTTCTGAGGGTCTGGAGGGCTTCCCTTCCCCACCTCCCCAGGCACCTTACCTGCGATCATGGCCTCGTAGACGGCAGTGGTGGCTGCAGCAAGGTAGGAGGGCTCTGAGGAGGGGGGCTGCATCTCATTAAAAGTGTCGGCCCCGTAGATATGGTCTGTGCCAAACTCTTTGGTCAGCTCCCATAGGAAGAGGCTCCCAATGAGGGGGAATATGGGGTCTCCCGGAGCCAGAAGGAAGGAGCAGGAGTAGGAACAGTTAAAGTGTCCCCAACTGCCCAACTGGGTGACGTTGACCTGAGGAAACACCCTAGTGGGGAACAAAAGACACAAACATAAACACATACATATATATATATATATGATTACAAACCCTTATGGCAAAGTAGGTAAAAATCCCATTTACAATTGAGGAAACTGAGGCACAGAATAGTCATGTAATCGTGCAAAGTCACACAGCTAGTTGGTAGTAGAGCCAGGATCAAACCCAAGTCTACACCCAGAGTTTAAGTTTTTCTTTAAGTCATGTCTTACAAGAGAAAAAATTCCCCTTCTGAGCTGAGTGGGGGACCTCACCTGGTGATAGCCTTGGGGACATGCCCTGCAAATGCAGGTAACACTGGGATCATGCCAAAGGAGCGCATCCGGTCCAGGATCCGATGCTGGGAGGGATGGGGGGCTGGTGAGCATGACCACTGCTACCCCCATGGGGGACGCCCTCCCTCACCCAGGGCACGCAGAGTCCCCACAGTCCTGTTAAGAGCCCCGAGGCTGCCGAATACCACCATCCCCGGGCCCATGACAATCTAGCACAATCCTGCCCCTTCCCTTCCCATCCTTCTACCTGCAGGTAAAGCTGCTTGAGGTGCCAGAAGTGGGGCAGGGGGCCGCCCCAGGTGTGCAGGTTGCCCATGCGCCCCCAGGCCAGGAAGGCAGGGCCAGTGAAGTACTCATCGATCTCTGACTGGGTCAGGCCCAAGGTCAGGTACACCTGAGGAGGAAGGCAATCCCCACACATACAAATATATTCATCCCCATTCATCAATTCATTCATTCAACATTCACCCATTGCTTCTCCATGCTGGGCGCTAGGGCTACTAAGACAAAATTTGACCCCTGCCTGCAAGGAGCCCATGGTTGAGGGGAAAGAGACTTGTGAACAGGCGAGCTCACTAACATGTCACCTTTGTCACATGAGTGAGGAGACTGGGCACAAAGGAGCTTTCCAATAAGCAGGGAGGGGGTCTTAGAAAGCTTTCTGGAGAAGCCAGATGGAAGGGCAGGACAGCTGTGCAAGAAGCTGACACAGCCCTGGAGTGGCCAGTGCACAGGGGGGCTCCTAGGGAGGCAGATGCAGAGCTGCTAATGAGATGGATCTATAGGACCAGGCAACTGGCCTCATGTCGGGGTGGGGGCAAGAGAGGAGCCCCAGCTTCTTAAAGTAGGGTGCCAGGGCCATCTCACGATAAACCCTCAGACATGCTTGTCTCAGGAATGAAAGCCTCCATTTCTAGAGGGCTGAAGCTGTTGCACATGCCATTGACACTTCTGAAACACTTACTATCCGTGTGCCAGACACTGCGCTGATGCTGGGGGGGGAGTGGGTGGAGACACGTGGGCAAGAAAGTGGGGGGGGGCCAGGTGGGCACGCACCCGCTGCCAGATGGCCTCCTGGCCGCTCCAGGCCAGCGCCAGGTTGATGCCGTTCAGTGCCATCCAGTCTATCTCTCGCTCCCAGCGGGCCCAGTCCCACCACACAAAGGAATAGCTTTGCGTGCACACGTTCTGGTAATAGCGGTACCTGCGGGCAGCAGCATGAGCTGGGAAGGGTCCCATCCCGAAGGGGCCATTCCCCTGGAACAACTCCCCCCTCCTCCATCTAGGGGAGAGTGGAGGGGTTCCAAACACACCCAGGTGGAGCTGGGACTAGGTACCTGAGCTTCTGAAGTGCCCCCCACTTGCCCCCAGCCCTCCCCCAGGAACCCCTAGCCTAGCAGACATGTGTGTGTGCATATTCCATCTTCATTCCACACTTCCAGAGCCCCTCCTCTGTGCAGTGTTTCAGTGCTATATGGTAAGGTCGGTCCCCGTCCTGGAAGGGGAGTCCCTGTCCCCACAGTCTAACGGGGAGACAGATGTGTGAACACATCACTCCACACAGTGTGGCAGGAGCTTGAACAGAGGCCTGTGAGGGGGTGGGCTCATTCCTCAGCCAGCATCTTCAAAGAGAGGGTGGGGAAGGAAGGGAATAAAATCTGCCGATCACCAAACATACAACACAAACTCTACGCCCATCATCGTTCAAATCCTCACAAGCAACACTGCGCGGTAGACCTTATTCCCATGTTTCAGGTGGGCCAAATGAGGCTGTGAGAGGCTGGCTTGCTCAAGGACACACAGGTGTTAGAGGCCGAGCTAGGAAATGAAGGCAGCCTCATCTCCCCTCTCCGGCCTCCTCCTTGCGGCAGCACCGGCCTAGAGCTGGAGCGGGGCGGGGAGCTCAGCGAGGGGGTGGGCGCCCCAGGCCGGACGCGGGGGCAGCTGCGGGGGATGCGCCCGGTACCTGTTGGGCGTGGCCTCGGTCAGCTCCTCCGGCACGGCGGGCAGCGGCCGCGGCAGGCGCAGCTGAGAGCCCGACCAGGCCACGTGGCAGCCGCAGAAGTCGCGCAGGTAGCGGTGCAGCCCCGCGGCGGCCGCCACGCCGGTGGAGCCGCGCACCCGCACCCGCGCCCCGCCGCCGCCGCTCAGGCGGTAGGTGTCCAAGCCCGACTCGGCCGCCAGGGCGCGCTCCACCGACACCGAGAAGTCGGCCGCCGGCCCGGGCCCCAGCAGCCGGGCCACGAGCGCCCGCACGGCCTCAGCCTCCCGGGCCTCGTCGCCGGCTGAGCCCCCGGCCCCGGCCAGGAGCAGGAACCCCAGAGCCGCGGCCACCGTCACCGCCTCCATGGCCTCAGCCCTGCGGCGGCCAGCGCATAGCTGGGGGCGGGACGGCCGCGTCCAATCAGCTGCGGGCCTCAGGCCACGTGCAGCCGAGGGTGAAGCTCGGGCTCCCGCCGGCGGACTCACTTCCGGGTCCCGGACCGCGCCTTGGCGGTGCCTCGTGACCGCACGCGGTGGGGAGCGCGTGACCCCAGCAACTTCAAACGTCCAGGGTCGGATGGGACCCGCTGTGCTTCGCAAAGCGCCTTTTGGTACGAGGGGGTTTTATATGCAAATCACTTCCATTCATCCAATATTTATTTGGAGTTTATTTTTGTTTTGTTTTTAGAGACACGGTCTCCGCTCTGCCGCCCAGGCTGGAGTGCAGTGGCGCGATCATAGCTCACTGCAGCCTCCAACTCCTGGGTCAAGCGATCCTCCTGCTTCGGCCTCCCAAAACGCTGGGATTATATGCGTGAGCCACCGCGCCCCGCCTTGGAGTTTATTTTGTATCCCGCACTGCTGTAGCTTCTGAGCTGCTGATGAATGAACAGTATAGATGGTCTCTACCGTCCCTATCTGGGGGAGACCTAGAAATCGAATACTTACATAAATAAGGATTTCCATTATAGTTGTGATGCTGTGAAGAAGTGCAAGGGCACCCAGGCTTCTAAAGGGAGGTGACATTTAATCTAAAACTCAAGGATGAATAGGAATTGGTTAGAAGAGTGAGGGGAAGAACCCTCCAGGCAGAGGAAATGCATCTGTGAAGGCCCTCAGAAGGTAGAGAGCTCTGCAGATTGGAGGGACTAACGGGTCAGGAGGTTGGTGGAGGGATGGGCCTTGGGAGCCCAGGCTGACGGTGGAGCAGGGCTTGTATGGCGTGTTAAGGCTTCTCCATCTGACCCTCAAATGGCAGCAGGGGCAGGAGGAGAGTTGTCTTCATTTTACAGATTAGGAAACTGAGGGCCAGAGAAAAAAAGTGACTTGGGCAAGATCAACAACCAGTAGGAGAGCAGCTCTGGGCTAGAACCTGGAACTCCTAACTCCCAGAGCACGTTCTCACCACTCCTCCCCAGGTAATGCATCTTCTCAGGCTGCCTGTCTGGGCAGGGGCGGGGAGTGCTGGGCTCTTTAGACATACTGCTCTTTAAAAAGATTCTGAGTCCTTTTGGAGGTAGGTGTAGATTTTCCAGATTGCCAGGTCTGAGCGAGGGAGCTTAGGGACAGGGAAGGGGTCAGAGTGGGGTTGTCTAGTCCAGAGAAGCCAGAGCCCAGACTGAAAGACAACATGGGAGTCCATGAGCTCCTCCACCCCTGCCCCAGCTGCAGACATAAGCTGCTGTGCCCCTACCTTGTTCCTGGCTCAGCAAGCAGCTCCTGCAGGTGTGGTCCCTGCTCCTACAGCTCCTAGTATCAGGGGGTTCTCAGCCTTTCCCAGGGAGCAGCTCCAAGCCTGGCCTACAGAGACGTGCCCCCACCCTACCTCCTTCCCCTTCCAAACATCCCTTGGCTCCAGGTCAGATTTGCTAGACTGTCCCCCCTTCCAGGACCTGTCTGTTTTACCAGCATTTATGGGTCTTAGGGAACACATTGGAGTAGGGGGTGGGGTTGGTTTGGAGTCTAAAGCAACTCCATCTTGGATGCTAATCTGCCATGTTGACTTCTGGTTAACCCTGGTTCCAGGAATGCCTCTAAGATTTCTACTTTCACACACCATAAATTCTGCCCTTAGGCAAATTCCCTGTGGTATACAATCCCAGGGTCTAGGGGCTAACAGTGCAGGGTTCCACAGTCCTGTGGCTGCCCGAGACATGGCTTCTGTTCGTAAGTCCCTATCAAATATTTCTTTCTGAGAAACTGGATTTTTCAGCTTCTTTCTTCAGCCTCTCAGCTTCCTCAGCCTTTGGGGGTAGGTTTGCAGGGAGCAGCTCACCACAGAACAACTGGCAGGTCACCCTCAGGCTCAGGGTGCCCCTTTGTGGGGTCTGGATTTACCAAGAGTGGTAGGGTGTTGCTGGCAAGGCCAGCAGGTTGGGGCCATCACCCAGGGGTTGGTAACACTTTCAAAGCCTGGGCCCATGGGTGCTGAGGCAGGAGTTTCACCAATTAACTCCTGCATGTCACAATGTCTCTTTTCTATTCTTCCCCACCAGGCTGGGAACTCTTTGAGGTCAGTAGGGGGCTAGTTGAATAAACTAAGATACATCTGTAGGATGAAATGTCAAGCATTTGCTTTAAAAAAATAATGAGGAAGGTGTGTTTGTGCAGACTTGGAATGTTCTGCAAACTATATTAGAAAAAAAAAAAAAAAGGAGGATCGCTTGAGATCAGGAGTTCCAGACCAGCCTGAGTAAAAGGAAGATTCCGTCTCCACTAAAAATAGAAAAAATTAGCCGGGCATGGTGGTGCACGCCTGTGGTCACAGCTACTTGGGAAGCCAAGGCAAGAGGATCGCTGGAGCCCAGGAGTTTGAGGCTGCAGTGAGCTATGATGATGCCACTGCACTCTAGCCCCAGCGACAGAGCAAAAATAAATAAATAAAAAATAAATAAAAAAGTCAAACCTGTGAGTATAGTACACTACAATCTGTTCAAAACAAAAAGGCTCTGTAAACTGGTTGTGAAGACTTACTTTTATAATAGGGCCTTTTGCTCTGTTTGATCCTTTACCATCTGACATCTTCTATTACTTTTTCAGTTAATGTTGTGAAGCAAGTTGGCGGGGCACTCTGCTCTCCATCTCACCTCATCCTTTGTCCCTGGCTGGCTATCCCTCTGCCCAAGCCCCAGCATACCCCCAGGGTTGCCTCTCGCTCTCTGCCCTGCCAATCCAGTTGCCTGCCTGTCACAGCCTAGCAAGGATCCTCCCTGACCTTGCCGGAGGAGGAACACGTCTTTCCTGGTCTGGCCACCAGGGAGCAGCCACACCTAGGGGCATACCCTGAGTAGGCTGGGGCGCTGGGAAGGCAGGCAGGTCACTCTGATCTGAAGGGCCGACGCTGCCAGCTGGCTCTCAGCTCCAATGCCCCTTCTGCCCAAGGCTCCTGGGGCAGAAAGAAGTGCAGTCCCACCCAGTGAAGGTGGTGTTGGAATTGTGCCCTCTCTCTACAAAAGCTGGGACTCCCCAAACCAAGCAGGCCCAAGGCACCCTCTCCCACACTTGTTCTAGGACCTCAAGATGAGGGGCATTCCCTGGATGGTGGCACAGACTCCGTTGGCAGATATCTGGGGTCGAGGGATTTCACAAGAAGGGGTTCAGGGTAAAGGGCACGTCCCTTAAAAACAGGAGCAACGAATCCATCCTGTTCCTGACCCCACCCCAGGGCTCTGGGACTTCCCACACACTCCATAGCCCATTCTCCCTGGGCCTATCTTTAGCTGGCTGGGCTGGAAGCAGCCCAAGGCCACTAGATTCTGAGAATTCAGTTTAGCCAAGAACCCACTGGCCCTGCTCCCTCCCCAGCTCTTATCAGCCAGAGGGAGGAATTTCTTCCAAAGAATGCCCTAGGCCTCTCCGCCCTCTATTTTATTGAGATTACATACCATAAAATTTACCAATTTAAAGTGTAAAATTCAATAGTTTTTAGTACATTCAGAGAATTGTGCAACAATCACCAGTCTAACTTTACAATATTTTCATCATCCCAAAAAGAAACCCTGTAATCTGTTAGCAGTCACTCCCCATTGCAACCTCTCTCCAGCCCCATCCAGCATCCACCCCTGACACCCACCAATCTCCTTCCTGTCTCTATGGATTTGCCTAGTCTGGACATTTCACATAAATGGAATCATACAATATGTGGTCTTGTGTGGCTGGCTTCTTTCACTTAGAAGCTAAGTTTTTGAGGCCCATTCGTGTTGCAGCATGTATCAGTACTTCATTCCCTTTTGTTGCAGGACGGTCCCCACTGTTAGGGGTACACAGCCTTTTATTTATCCATTCATCAGCTGGTGCACATTTGGGCTTTTTCTATTTTCGGGCTGTTATGAATAATAGCGATGTGCTCAAGTTTGTGTGTGCACATTTTCATTTTTCTTGGGTAGATACCTAGAAGTGGAACCGCTGGGTCTTACGTCATTCTATGTTTACCATTTTGAAGAACTGCCAGACTGCTTTCCAAAGCAGCCGCACCTTTTTACACTCCCACCGGCAGTAAACTCAGTTCCAATTTCTCCTTGCCATTTGTAGTTGTCTTTTTTATTATAGCCTTGTTAGTGGGTGTGATGTGGTTTCTCATTATGGTTTATTTTTAATTAATTAATTTTTTTTAGAGACAGGGTCTCACTCTGTTGCCCGGGCTACAGTGCAGTGGCGTCATCATAGCTCACTACAACCTTCAACTCCCAGGCTCAAGGATCCTCCTGCCTTCGCCTCCAGAGTTGCTGGAACTACAGGAACACACCACCACGCCTACCTAATTAAAAAAAATTTTTTTTGTAGAGACAGGGTCTCACTATGTTGCCCAGGCTGGTCTAGAACTCCTGGCCTCAAATGATCCTCCAGCCTCGGCCTCCCAAAGTGCTGGGATTACAGGCGTGAGCCACTGTGGCCAGCTCCACTTGGAGTTAATTTTTGTGTATGGTGTGGGGGAGTGGTCCAAATTTGTTCCTTTGCATGTGGATACCCAGTTGTACCAGTACCATTTGTTGAAAAGATAGTTCTTTCCTCATTGAATCATCTTGGCCCCTTTGTCAAAAACTAAGTGACCGTAAGTGTTAGGATTTACTCCTGGACTCTCAATTCTATTCCACTGACTGTAAATATCTATTCTTATTAGGCCTCCCTTATTTACTCAATCACAGAGCAGAGGCTAAAGGAGCTCACTGACCAGTTTCCACTCTAGACCTTTTATATGAGGTGAGGGTGGGCACCCCAGGGCCTACTCCAGGAGCAGGTGGCACCGTTAGAGAGGAGAGAGGGCTTTGAGGCTAGGGTGGGACAAGGAACATGGAATGAACAGGGCATTCTGGCCCCTCCTCACCCCTCCCGGGGCAGCAGTGGTCACCTGCTGCTCACATTCCAGGGCAGCCCCTGCCCTGGAGGACCCTAGAGGGAGGAATGAGGAGGGCACCAAGAAGCAATGTGGTGCCTCACAGGGCAGTGAGGAGGGGAGAGGCCTCCCCACCCAGCCCACCTCCCTGCTGGCTCTTCAGCCTGCTGCCTGCAGACCTCAGCACCTCACATTCTCCAGCTGCCATGAGGAACCCGGGCTAAGCCTCCACTTACACCAAGGCCAAGGGCTCAGGGCTCAAAATAGCCAGGCCACTGGGCCCTGGAGAGCACGCTTGGAGACAGGGAGGGTGGCAGATGCGCAGGACCCTCTTCCCCAGCTGACTGGAAAGGCAGTAAGGGAAGGGGAGATGAAGACAGGCCCTGTCTGCTCCTCCACAGGCACTGTCCGAAAAGCTGCCTTGGCTCGTGGGAGTGGGAAGGCGCCTGGGAAACTTGAGATAAGGTGAGAATTTCACAAACTAACTACACAGCCAGGCCCACTGCAGCCGTGGCCTTTGACCAGAAGGAAAAGCAGCAAAGCTGGGGGGCGGAGGTGGAGAGGGGGGGCCCAGAGGGCTCGGGAGGGCTGAGCCCAGGGTGACACGGGTCCTGTGGGCACAGAGACAGGCAGCCTCCCTGGTAGTCAAACACTTTATTCAGCACAGGAATGTCTGAACAGAAGGGCCTTGGGCAGGGGTCCCTGACAAGAACTCTGCTTCAAACCCCACTGTAAACAGAACACAGATGATCATGTAAACCCAGGACAAGAGGGGAGGGGGCTCTGCACAGGGTCGGGTCAGGTCACAACGGGCGGGTACATAGTGAAGCTGGGGCAGGATGGCCCATGCACAGGGCCAGGCCAGCTGGGAGAGTCGTGTGGGCAGCTCTAAGCAGCTCACTCAGAAAAGCCAGGGTGGGAGGAGGGCACAGGCCTGGCTGATTCAAGGGATTATCTCTACCACTGAAGGCAGTGGGCATGAATTTAGCTAGGGCAGCCAGGGCTGCTGTACCAACACATGATTAGAAGGCTCTAAGATCCACAGCCCGGTACGGGGGTGACAGGGGATGTGGCCCCTTGGCAGAGCTGTGCAGCCCTCACAGCCATATGCACCGGCAGCCCTGCCATCTAAATCATCTGTGACACTGACCTTCCCTGCCCAGGACACCCCTCCTGAGACCTGAGGTCAGTGTGCAGGTGGTGGGGGCGGGAGGGGGCGGGCAGAGCAAGGCAGACTGCAGGCAGAAGGGCCCCAGCCGTGGTGACTACAGCCCGACACTCAAGACATCATGATTGGGGGTAGGGAAGGTCTCAGGGATCCACCAGGAAAGAGCATCAATCTGAACCCTCTGCTCTGAGAGCGGGCTTGTGGGCAGGGACCATGCAAGGCCTGGGAAGTAGCCAACTCAAATGGGGGAAGCCCTGTGTGCTGACAAGCCAGCTAAGACCTCAGTTCTGGGGCACTCCCAGCTGTGTGATGCTGTGCTGGGTGCAAACAGGGAGAGCGGAGGAGAGGGTGGGAGTATAGGGTTAGGGGATGATAGGGAGAAGCCACTCATGATGGCCCAGTTGGATTTAGCTGAATTCCTGATTAACAAGTCCCAAAGGGGGTGGGCAAAGAACAAAAATAACTATCTTCCTGGACCCACCCCTGCTAACCCAAGGGTGAGACATGTTAAAGAGTGTCCCCTTCTGGGGGAAAACCTGTAGTTCCCATCCCCCCCACCAGTGACGGGTGTAGGGGACCCAAAGTCTAGATGTCGGTGGCACAGGCACTCCTTCCATCCACAACGGGCCATGGGGAGCCCTAAGAGCTGTGGGCTTATGTGTGAACACACAGACTGGTTCACCACCAGGGGACGGAGAAGGGCTGTGTTTGGCTGGAGGGTGGCCAGGAGGGCAATGCTGGTGCCCAGTGGGTAAGAGTGACAGCCAGAACCCAGCTTCTCTCCAGAACATCACTACACTACACACAGAGCTGGGGGTGGCAGGAGGCCTACGGAGGACCCATTCTAGCTCAATGACTCACAGACAGGGGTGACACATGCCCTGGTGCCCAGGGACCACAACCAACAGGCAAAGGAGCACAGCCAGTGACTGCGGAGGGAAGCAGGGAGGGCGGCCGGGGCACACAGTCCTAGCAGGGGCTCACTCCTCAAATTTCCCTTCCCGAATGTGCTCGAAGGAGAAGGGCAGGAACTTGAAACCGGTCCCGCTGTAGAATTTATTCTGGAACTCAACCCTGGAGAAAGGAGAAAGGAAAGCAGTCATTCCACAGACACCTTCTGATACTTTTTGGGACTTCACAGTTGGGCTGGAAAGCTCTCCCCCCCACCCCCACCCACCTTGCCCCAAACCTCACTGTCCAGGGTGAGCTGGAGAAAGCACAGTTCTCCGCTAGCTCCCCATGGTACAGAGCTCCCACTTTTAAAGCCTGGGACCCACTCTCCACAAGAGCTCAACATACGGATGGATTAGCTTGTCCTCAGTTCCCACTCTTGCTTTGTCCTGCCAAGCAGAGTATTTATGCATAACTCTGTACAGAGCCATGTGCAAAAAAGAATTCAGTTAGCTTGAATCTAATAACAACGTCGTTAATGAAGAGGCATCCCCCAATGCCCCCTCCTGGCAGGGGCTCACACAGCCCGCCTCTAAGGGAAGCTCCCTGGAGGGACCCTGGGCCAACACCACTGTTTCCTTGTTTCTTTCTTTTCCTGGGGGCAGGGAAGAGAAGAGGGGTTTGGAGTGAATGCTGAAGGCTTTCCATTTAGTGGAGGAAATTCCCAGGAAAGGGGGGAAGTCAGGAGGGGAAGTTGTCTCAACGCAAGGCAAAAATACCCTGCAACCACAAAAACATCTGAAGGAATTCTTCTCTTGGGGACTAAAAGGAAAAACAGAGCCTGGACTCCCTTCCCAGCAGCTCAGCATCCATCCCTGATATCCTCCTTGGGGCCCTTTTAGACTGGGAAGGGGTGGAAGACTTTGCCCTGTGAGCAAAGTGAGGCTTCAAGGCTGTGCTTCCTCCTGCAAACTCACCCTGGATGGCTGCCCAGCAACCAAATCACCACCAAATATGGGCAGAAAAATGCATGATTCAGAGGATAAAAAAGCCAAGGAGAGCTGCCCTGAGGAATAGTTTCTACGTGGTGCTGTGTGACCCTGGGGGCCCCATAACCCCCAGGCAAGAACAGGCTGGGGTGGGGGCTGGGCGGGCTCCAGGTGACAGGTCACGTGTGGGGCAAGAGCTTCAAGAAGTTTTAAGGCTTCAAGAACCCTCTAGTTCCCCTGGCACAGCCTTCAGCTTTCAACCAAGGCTTCTACCCTCGAAGCCAAGGAGGCAGGATTAGAGACCAGGCGGTGGGAGGTGGCCAGGGGCCTGAAGGTTGGGAGGACTGTCTGCCAGTGGCACAGGGGGGTCCTCAGAGGCCCCTTCAGCCCCGGGGTGTGGGCTGCAGACCATGAGTGGCAGAGCTGCCAACTCTACCCCTTGGGAGAATAGTGAAGCAAGAGTGAGAGCAGGCGCCTTCCCCCCACCCCACACTCCGCAGGGGCTGGGCCAGGGTCCCCCAAGGAAAGCAGGAGCCAGGAGGGGGAGTGCGACACAGCTTCAAAGTGAAGTTAGTCCAGAGCTCCTGCAAGAGCAATTCCAAACCAGGACCTAGATTCACGTCACGTCCCAACACCCCCCAAAAGTCCTTCTACAAGTTCTAGCTACTGAGGGAAGGTGTGGGGCCTGGGAGTAGGTTCCTGCTTCTCACCTACTTCTGTTAGGTGTGAATTCTTCATGTGGGACAGGCTGTGTTCCTACACAGCAAGGGTATTTCAGAACAACTGAAGATAGATTTACATGTCCCCTTTTCATTCAACAATATACAGCCAGATAGTGGACAAGTCACTTTAAGATCCCAGCCCATGACCTAGGGACAAATGTCAGCCTTGGTGGGCTGTGCTGTCCCCTAATCCCAGCGCTGTATCCAGGACTCTGACCCTCTGGCTGGCTAATGACACAGATGATTCTCAGTTCCAAACTGGCAAATGGAGTAGAAGCTTTGTTTTCAGACACCTGTGGGGCCACCACCCTTCTCGTGGCACCCTCTGCTCTGCTCATCTACCCGCGGAGCCCAGTGGGAGGAAGAGGGACACATGCCTGGGAGAGGGCACAGCAATTCTGCTGTGTGAGCAGACAGGTGGTCCCTCGGACACAAGCAATACTGCTCTTCCCACCAGCTGCTGCTCGAGTTCAGACTGAGGGTGGCCACAACTGGGACATCTTGGGTCTATCTTGGGGTCAACCTGGCTTCACCTCCCTCCCTGGTTGTGCCTATCCCAAGCTCCCAGCACAAAGCTAGAAAGCAATTTCCCTGTCGGTCTCTCTACCCAGCCAGGGAAACGTGCTTTCTGAGAAAGTACAAACATGAAGGTCTCTGTGCTGGGGTGAGAAGGGCCCCACTGGCCACTCTGCAAATTCCTCCTTCTTTATAGGCCACTCCACTGCTCTGCTCGGGGAGCTGGCAGGGTCGTGTCATGCCCCAGGCCACTGAAGTGCACTTCTAGAATTCAACAGTTGTGAGGAGAACCTCAGGAAGTCAGATGGGCTTCTCTGTCATCCCTTCCAGCTCCACCACTTGGCAGAAGCCATCAGGTGACTCAAAGGGACTCACTGGGACCAAAAGAAATCACTCCTGCCACGTAACAGGCTACTTTAGCCACTTGTTTCCTCAAGTGGCTAAAGCGAGAAGGAGTCCTGGGCCTCTTCCCTTTCCTGATGGGGGTGTGACTGAGGGAAGGCAGTTTTGGAATGACGACTCTGAGCTGACCTGCTTCTCTGGCCCTTTCTGCCACTCTGAGCGATTCAGGGCCTGGGACACACATCTGTCTGATGTCAGGGCAATGATGTCAGCCTGGAGGTACATTTCAGGGGTTCTTACTTCTACGGAGCAGCCATTCCCTCAACTACACTATGCTGCCATGCTGTGGCAACACTGCATTCCTAACAACAAATTGTTTTTTTTTTTGAGACAGGGTCTCACTCTGTCACCCGGGCTGGAGTGCAGTGGCGCCATCATAGCTCACTGCAACCTCAAACTCCTGGGCTCAAGCGATCCTCCTGCTTTAGCCTCCTGACTAGCTGGGATTACAGGTATGCGCCACCATGCTCGGCTAATTTTTTTTATTTTTTGTAAAGACAAGGTCTTGCTCTTGCTCAGGCTGGTCTCAAACTCCTGGCCTCAGGCAATCCCCCCACCTTGGATTCCTAAAGTGCTAGGATTAGAGGCATGAGCCACTGCACCTGGCCCCAATTCTGTTCCTTTCACACATTGACTGCCATGTGAGTTGTATTTAACTCAGGGTAAGATTGAGCCTGGAGCCTCGTGAAGCAAAACCCTGCAGTTGGTTCATGAAAATCTTACTTGTTGATGTTAATTGTTACAATTAATATTGACAATATAATTCTAAAAACACCGATTGCATTGCACATAACTCATGCACAGAAACAATAAAAAATAACAAATTAGAAAGGATCATTTTGTTTTAATAAAACACCGTGGCCGAGGGAAAAAATTTTTTTTTCTACCGTGACAGTCAATGTGTTAACCATCGTCCAATCTGTGAGTGTACAAGTGTGCACATCTACACATATGTGGAATGTGCCAGATAATAGTCTTTCTACACAAAAATCACTTTGATGTTGACAGTTACAACTATAATCATATCCTTGCCTTCTGCCTTCTCTGAGGAAGAAAAGATGTCTAATTATGGTAGGCAAGAAAGCCAAGCACACTTTTTGTGGTAGGAAGGAGGACGTAACTCAGGAGACAAAATTAGCAGATTAGTACATTAACCTGCTCACTATGTTTTTAAATGTCGCCCACCTTCTAATGACCCTCTATGAATCTCAGAGTAGTGATTTATATGTTACCAAATCAAATGTTTTTCTTGTCCCCGCTGAAAAGACCCAGAACTTGCATAAGGGGGCGGCCCTTGAATCAGGAAACACCAGGGATAAAGTAAGAAGTATGAAGATGCCTAGGCCAGACGCCAGGAAAAATAGCAGCAATATCCCTGTGGCCATTTTCAGCCAGACCAGCTGTTCCCACGCCTCCTAAGATGGCCACAACTCAGAACTCCTCCTGCAGTCCTGGACAGCCGGGAAGACCATGCATCCTTGATGCACACCAAAATGCGGGCAGGAGGGGGCGCACAAGCACCAATTTCATTCACTCCTGTTTCCGTGGTGGGGACGACACCCCAAACATGCCACAGGGACCACCCCTCCAAAGACGGGACTCTGGAAGTTGCATGCGTTTTCCCTCCCCTACCCAAACTTCTATTACCAAAATAAAATTTTTAAAGTACATGTATGGCGAATCTGTTCCTTGCAAACTATACCTGAGGGGCATTCAGATGGTATCAGTCCCTCCTTTTGGGGGTTTCTCCCCTCTTGAAACAGGCTAAAAGCAGTTTCCTTAAGGGGGCCCCAGCTAGATGCCTGCTCTGCAGGGCATCCCTTTTAAGCAGAGCAGACATAATCTGTACTTGAATACCTGTTTATGGTGTGCCAAGGTGTGTGACACCACTGGCTGTGTGCATTATTTCCTATTTACTTATAGTAACTCACATGGGTATTGTTCCCTCTCCCCAGGAGAGAAAGGGAGGCTCAGAGAGGTGAGTGCTCTGCTTGGGGTCCCCTGCCCACCATGGCAGAGCTGGGATTCAGACCCAGGTGGCCTGATTACAGCAGCCTGCTCTCCTATCACTCATCCCTTCCTCGGGCCCACTCAGGAGGATGTGGGAAGACACTTCACTGGAAGGCCACAGGGGAGCCTGAGGAGGAAGCGATCATCTGGCAACACATCCGAACTGCCTCAGCTCACTGTGGAGATGAGGGCCCAGCCCAGGTGACCTCCCTCTGCTCCAGTGCCTTGACCACTCCCCACCCTGCCCAGGGAGGAGGCAACCGGCTACGCATGTGGGCTGGAATCAAGGTGGGATGGTCACTGTTCCCTCAAGCCCAGGGCTCAAGAGACAGAGGAGTGAATAGAAAAGGAAGGAGGCTAAGAGGGCGAGAAAAAATGAGTCACCACAGGCTGGTCACGCAGACATTCCCAGGCAGGGAGCGAGGGCTGAGGAAGTGTGCTGGGACAGCTGGCTGATAAGCTGAGAACGGGGCAGGAGCCAGCAGTCTGGAACACGCAGCACACCTAACCCGCTGGCTCTGCGGTAAACAGCGAGCTGGGCGGGGAGGAGGGCGGCCAGGCCAGGGAAAGCTGCGTCTACTGACGCAGCAGGACGAACCCCACAGGAGCTTCTGAGGGGCGAGTACGTTCCGGCCACGTCTCGCCCTTCCGTGCCTCGCTTCTCAACCCCATCACTGAGAATAACCAACAGTGGAATCTTCGAGGAGGCCCAGGTGTAACCCAGCCAGGAGAAAAATCAAAGATAAAGATGAGAGAGAAAGAGGTTTCTCAGGTTCAGATGCTGGGTTTTTTTCAGGTTTAAAGCCCTCATCTGGCCTTGAGATCGTTCACGCCACAGAGCTGCTCATCTAGGGGTTCCTAAGGTAGGGTCGGTGAGTTTATGACCCCGACACTTGTCAGACACTGGGTGTGAGTGCTCCTCTGGGGAGAGGGTGCAGAGACACTGGAGTTTGAGATCCCCAAAAAGAGGGAGAATCACAACATAAAGGAGGAAATGGAGATCCAAAGAGGTAGAGTTTGACATAGAATAGCCAGATAAAATACAGCCTGCCCGGCTTTTAGCATAAGTATGTCCCATGCACATTTAGGAAATATTCATACTAAAAAAATTATTCATTGTTTATCTGAAATTCAAACTTAACTGAGTGTCCCGTATTTTTACTTGCTAAATCTGACAACCCTAGTTTGAGGTCACAGTCACAGCCCAGACCCAAACCCAGCTCTCCCACTCTGAGACTGAGCTCTCTCTCTCCATGCAGAGCCACTAGGAGTCACATGCTACATTAAAGAAAACAAACAAAAAACCCCCAAACCCGCCCTTCTGAAGAAGCTGCCTTTGGTGTACCAAGCCCCATGCTATGGAACTAGTAATCCCTCGCCCCTCAGTGGAGCTGCCAGGGGTCCTACCCAAAGACCCCTGGCATAACGACAGAACAAAGGGGACAAGGCTGGGGTGCAGTGTGCTCTAGCTATGTAGTCTTCAATCCCTGGGCTGCGGCCCGGTACCGGACCGTGGCCTGTTAGGAAACGGGCCACGCATCACTGCCTGAGCTCTGCACCCACCCCCTCATGGCAACTCCCCCCTGCCCCCCCCAGTCTGTGGAAAAACTGTCTTCCATGAAACCAGTCCCTGGTGCCAAAAAGGTTGGGGACCACTGCTCTAGCTCTTTCCTGGACTTCAAAGTCTATTCCAGAACTCCTTTCATTGTTCTGACCACAGGAGAGTTACATGCCAGAGCAAAGAACAAAAACAAAAACCCTCCAGCAAACAAAACCTGTAAGACCTCGGCAGCTCTTTTAAGCCATAATTGAGAGCACCAGAGACTGCTGAAGGCGGGAGTGGAGCCTGACACCATTCACCAGGGACTGCTCCCTGGAACCTAGGAAAGGATGAGCTGTGCCTTTCTGACGCCAGTTTCTGTTGCTCACTACCAGGGCTGGGTCTCCGGTGTCCTGAGGTGAAGCTAGTGCAGGGCCCTCTCACTGCAGCTAGGGACATGTCCCCTGCCACACCCCCCGCCCCACTGCCCCTCACCAGTGTAACCGCAGCGCGTGGAGGAAGGCTGAGAGGCCCTCCATGATCAGGAGGATGGCCACGGTGAGGGTGGCAAAGGCGGCGAAGATGAAGAAAAGTGCCAGACCTCCTGCCAAGCTCTTCACGCTTAGGCCGATGTGGATCACCATGGTCCAAAGCACCTCGGACAGCTCTGGGGAACGGGGAGACACAACATCCGGTTTAGTCTGGCAAGAGGTGGCTGTGGGCCACGTATATTGCTCTGCCATCCCTCACCTGTAGGGCTCCTTGCACCCTGGCTTCCCATGGCCTTAGTGGGAACACCGCGCAGAGCTAACTTGGCACAAGCACTAAGCCTCCTGTCGGTACTCATTCTCCCTGGATTCAGGAGCCTCCATAACTCCAGAACTTTCAGGTAATTTCTACTCTACTCAAGCCCCCCACCTGAGGGAGTGCCCACAGAAGGGGAAAACCATAGTTCTGGAGGGAGGGAAACACACTCACGTGCATGAGCAAGGCTGAGGGCCCAGAGCCGCAGGTAGGAGGCGGTGTTGGAGATGCAGCCCAGGCAGTACTCAATGGTGTGGATGGCCTGGTGGACCATGGTGTCCCCAAAGTCAAACTGTCGTGGGAGGAAATCAAAGAGAAGAGATAAGGCTAGGAGGGGAAGGTGCAGGAGTCCTGAGTTGTGGCCACTCCTCACGGCTGCCGTCTCACCTTTGGGGGGGGCCGGGAGCACCCAGTGTTGAGCTCGGGCAGTGATCTCAGCGATGTCTTCCCTGGAAATCCTGCCTGGCTTAGCCCCCAACTGGGACACCCCTATGCCCTCCAATACACTACATCTTAATGAGATTGTTCTCAACACACTTGTTTTCCTCCCTGCTGGGCTCTGAGCTCCCGAGGGGAGCATGCTAAGTCAGGGGCACTAGCTGAGGAAGCAACTGGATCCAGGCCTGCGAGAAAAGCATCCCTGCTCGGCATAAGCTCCTGTGAGCAGGCAGGGATTCTCCCCAGACTGTGCCTAGGAGATAGGCTCTCAGGCCGCAAACTGCCCGGAGGAGACTAAACCTCTACAGCCACTTTACTCATCCTTTTTACAGGCTTTTGGGAGCAAGATGACCTCCTTTTTCTTCTGTGACTTCTGAAAAGATTACACAGGGAAATTTTGACAGAAGTTTTACAAATTCCCCCATGGATAGTTGGTTAAGGCCAAACAACTCTCCTGTTTTTTGTTTGTTAGTTTCTATTTTCCTCAAGCTCCCTTTCTCCCAATTTTCCTTTCAACACCAAGAATTATTTCCAGAATAAAGGAGTAGGCTGGAGCAAGCTCTCGGGAGTGCACTTTTAGCACTACTCCAAGCACAGTCAGGGGTGAATGTGACATCTGAATTTGTTCTGTTCTAGAAGCCCCAAGAGCTTTTCCCAGACAGCTCACCAAAGACCAGGCGGCTCCCTGGCCCTCCCCAGGCAGCGGTGCGGGGAGGGGCTCCCTGGCTGGGACTCCTCCCCACGGAGCCCAGACCAGAATGCCCCTGGGCTTCCAGATACCCAGGGCTCAGCAGGCGCCCCCATCGGCCCCTGCCCTCAGGTCAGGGTCTATTTTTCACCACAGTTCCTTTCAAAACTCACGTATGACCCCACTCCCAAAGGACACCAGAAATGCCTTGGGAAATTGCAGAGGCCAGGAGGAGAGACCCCATGGGCTGGTAAAGCCATTACAGCCCAGGCCAGAGGGGTGCGGCCAGAGGGGAGAGGGGCCGCCCCAGTGCACCATCTCTGGGTGAATGCCTCGTTTTCCCTCACCTCTATCTACAACCAGCATATTTCTGGGCTTTTCTCCTGGAACAGCCTCTTCATGCTGTCAGGCTACCCCTGACAACTAGGGTAGTCCTAGTTACCCTGAGTTCCCTCAACCCCAACAATGCAGTTAAGAGCTCTCTTCCCCACCGCTGCTGGCTGCGCCCCAGAGCCCACACAGAGAGGAGGGAGAAGTCCATGGCTCCAAGGAGCACAGGTCTCTACTCCTGAGCGCTCTATCACTGACCAAGGGGGCTCCCTTAGAACCAGCCCCTTTTAGGGGCTATTCTACGTCAAGTTCCTTCCATTAAAATATTTCAGGAGAGGATGAGGGAAGCACCCTTTCCAGGCATTACCCTCATCTCCTCTTCTCCTTCATTCCCAATTTCCTGCAAGTGTTCTCAGGTGAGAAATCTAGCCCAGCACTTGGAAGGAGTCTGTCGCTCAGTATGTGCCCAGTGTAAGTCGGCTGTGACTTCTGAATAACCGCAGACTCCCTGGCCACATTCTCTACCTCAGTTTCCTCCTTGACCAACCATTCCTCACCCTACTGCACCCTGGCTTCCACCCTTGCTGCTTCACAAAAGGTCACCCTGACTGCCCAGTTGTTGAATGTGACAAATGTCTGTGTCCTTGACTGTGCCTCTACAGTGTCTGTCACTATTGTCTCTTCCTCCTCCTTGGGACACCTGCCTCCCCATGGCTTCCCTCCTACCTCTCTGGACAGTCCTTCTCAGTCTCCATCATGGTTCTTCCTCAAACGCCGATGTTCCCTGGAGTTCCAGCCTCAGCCCTTGCTTCTTTCTTATGGGATTGCAGCTCAGGGATTCAAGGGCCGCCCCTAGAGTGACTCCCACATTGCCTCTTTCCCGCTAGCTGCGTGCCCTCTCCTCCTGGAGCACTCAGGCACTCCAAACACAGCACAGTAACCACTCCCCTCTGCTCCCACCGAGACGTACAAGACCTATGTCTACTCCATGTCCAACAAAGTGGCTCTACTCGTGCCCCAGGAACCAAGGCCTGGGAGTCAATCTCGAATCTTCACTCACTCCTGCCTCCTACCTTCAGTAAGGCACTGGGACCTGCAGCTCTCACTTCCTTCGTATCTCATCCTGGTCCCTTCCTTTCCAAGCCCTCCTGCAAGTGCCTTACTTCACTTCAGGCCCCCCTATTCTGTCCTAAATCACATCAGACTAGGTGGAGTCCATGCCTCCAGACTGTGCCCCTCCCCAACCCAATATACCCCATCATACCACCACTAGGGGTATTTGAGCAACTCGCACAGGGCTGTGTCACCACCAGCTTCACTGCCCTCTGATGGCTCCTTGTTGCCCAAATGAGGCAATGGCTACTAAGGCTAATCTCTGCCAACCTCTAGTATCACCTCTCTCTAGTCCCCCAGCTCCTGCCTGTGCCTAGCCATGCTGAACACCTGCTTGTCCCCAGCATGTGATGGGCCCGCAGGCCTTTTGCCTCTACCAAGCCATACACGGTGGTGGGTCTGCATCCCCCTCCCTCCAAGGAGCCTCCTGCTTGACCAGACTAAGCTCAGAAGTAACTTCCTTGGGGAATCCTATCCTGGTCTCCTCTCCCCGCCACAGCCCAGTGTTTGTCAGCTCTGCCCTCTTTCTGTGCTCCTGCAGCATCCTGGGCACACTTCCATCACCATACCTGCCACCCAGACTGCCTCCCCACTTTGTGTGAGAGATCCTTGAAGGCAAGAACTATGTTTTTCCTCTGTCAGTTTCTGCGGCACTAAACATAGTGCTCGGCACATGGAGGGTGAGGAACTCATGGATGGGTGGAATGAAGGCACCTGGTGAGGATGAGTGGTTACAGCCTTCAATGATTTCCCAAACAACCAACTGGCCTGAGTGCCCCCCAGAGAGAGGAAATAAAGCTTCCACTGGGCTGCAGCAATGGCCTGCATGGGACAAACAAGTTTTCACAGCCAAGTAAAAAGTTCCTGAAGAAGTAGGCTGAACTTTTTTTAAAGAACCTGTTTAGTTTGAAATCACTGAATCATAACTGTCACAGTTATCTAAATTTGGCTGTAGAGAACCAGACTGTGTATGTGCCTGATAAAGATAAAATGCTGTGACTACTGAGGAAGCCGAGGGAAGCTGAGCCCCTGAGTAAGCTGGGTGGCCAGAGACTGGGGAGGATGAATTAGGGTCCACCTTGTTTGGATATCTGAGCTCCTGGGATGTGGCTATAAATGAGGACCTTGGTACAAAATGGTTGGTCAGACTGTTCTGACAATGACCATGGCATTGGGTGCTCGACTCAGAAGACATTTCGAAAGCAATACTGTTGGAGGTGGTGATCCTGGGGGAGGGCTGGGCTCCTCACCAGCATGGAACATGCCCCCACCCAGCCCTGCCAGGCAGCTCAGCCAGTGACTGTACACAGATGGGTGGTCTAGGGGTGAACACAGAAACTCCTTGATGCCAGCCAAGGAGCCTCTCCAGACTTCAGAAGACCCAGGCACTGCCTGTTTTTACACAGAACAGCAAGGGTTTACCCATTCCCATCCCACTGCCCCCTTAGAGAGGACAAGGAGAGTCAGGAAAGGAAGGGTATGGCTCATGGGTCTAGGCATCTTAGAAGTTTTGGGGGAAGATGCAAACAGTGCAGCAAGGCCTTTAAAAAACCCAATTCAAAACATGTGTGTTGCTAAATGAATTACCACTGAGCTAGGCCTTCTACTCTAGATTTAGCCTGAATATTTAGCCAATTTTCTTTCCATTCTCTGTTATTCTCTTTGTGTGGCTGATATAATAGTAACTTCTCTCATGCAGATGGATTATTTTTTTCTGGGATGCTGAGAGGTGAAGCTGTTTACCTCCCACCTGGGTCACATGGAGGCAGAGCTGACCCTAAGCAAGGGTCCAACGATTCTACCTTGAAGCACCATCAAGCTGCTGAGGGCAGCAGGAAGAGGCTGGTTGCATCTCAGACAGGGAGGACGGGTAAGCTTTGCTCCTGAGCACTCAGAGGAGCAGGGAGGAAACAGCTACTCCCAGAGGCTGGGAGTACAGCAACCACAACATCACAGGAGAGGAAGGCAGAGACCAATGGGATTTAACCCCCAAGGCGGGGGTCACTTCAAGAATGCCAATGCAGACATTACTTGTAGGTCCTTTCAAAGCCATTCTTAG
Source organism: Daubentonia madagascariensis (assembly GCA_023783475.1). Classification (NCBI taxonomy): domain Eukaryota; kingdom Metazoa; phylum Chordata; class Mammalia; order Primates; family Daubentoniidae; genus Daubentonia; species Daubentonia madagascariensis. Next base: position 5,933,079 of record JAKFHU010001186.1, on the reverse strand, counting down.
ATCAGCAAAGTCAATGAAACAAAGACAAAGGTGACCGACATGAGATGCGGTTAATGGAGAGGAGCTTTGTCAGAATACAGGCTCACGAACTGGTTAGAAATGGCCAGTGAAATGCACGATGCAGGGGTGGCATGTGTGTGGCCCCGGGGTGCGGCAGGGTCAGCAGAGTAATCACAAGGATGGGAAGAGAGAAGCCCAGATAAACATGAAGGCAAAGCCAGCTTTCATCTTACCACTGCATCCTCGGTAGGCTTGAAAACACAAATTTACACTTAGTGGGAAGCCACACCACACACAAGGTCACAAGTTAGGAGCACAAGGCTACTGAATGCTTCTTGGGGAGGACTGTTAATGTTAAATGGGGCTAACATGTTGGAGGCAGGCCTCCTCAGCACACACGTAAAGCAAAATCAGCAGGAATTTAGAGCATTAAGATACATATTTTTAAAAGGCACCCCAACCCCTAAGATTTCTTTTTTAAAAAACCATATACATAGTGAAAGTGGTCAGACTGAAAAGCCCAACTTGGTCCTCAACTCCTATTCTATTTGCTTTAAAAAGAACAAAATGAATAGATGAGATTCAATAGTTCAGTTCAGAGGCTTTGTGCTATAAGTAGTTAGGCAAGGAGAGTGGATTTTTAAAAACTGGGCTTGGAGGTGGTGTCTTAAGGAAAAGGCTAGCCTGGCCTGACTACTTTTCATTCTTCCTGTAAAAAGTAGAAAGATAACATAAAAAAGGTTCAAACAAAATATCTGCAACAAGAACACATCAGTGGGATAGGACTTCAAAAGTACCAGTGGTAATAGCTGGTCAGTAATGTAGTTGGAGCAATTCTTGGAAGGCTCAAGGGATGAAGAAGCTATCCTTAGTAATCTGTGTTTTAGGTCATAAGAGCTGGGATACTGGGGCCTCCCTGCCTCGGGCTGAGAAGAGCAGTCAGTAAACAAGATCTGCATGCAGAGTACTGCAGGAAACTCGGAACCCAAGATCAGAGCACAACTTCTGCAGCCTCTGTGGGCAACACCTGGGGTCTGGAGCAGGGGCCCACCAGAAAGAGCTGTGGTGCCCTAGGAAGTCCAGAAGGCAGGCTGATTAGTAATTGGTATTTTTACTTTTCAAGGAGCAGACTGAGCGAAACCTCTTCAGTCCACAAGGCTAGGGCTGACCTGAGGTGGAAGGAGAGGAAGCCCCACCACTGGATCTTACCTCTTCCGCGTCCTCTGAGTGGGTGGAGAGCTGGTCATGCTGAATAATCTCAGCATCCTCCTCTGTCGGTCCGTTGCCCACCCTGATCCCACCAAAGTTGAGAGTTCCCTACACAGATGAACAGAAAGAGTAGAATTTGCCTGGGCTTTAATGTGGCATTCTGTGAGATGGGAAGGGTGACGGTTAGTACATACAAACCTCAGAAAAGCATATATTCTGACAACAAAAACAAAGCCCACTGATCGAACAGCTAAGTAAAAGCAACTGTTCCCACCCCAACCACCACCTCCCCAGCCCCAGCCTACAATTACCACCTCATCCTGCTTCAGAGGAAATACGCAGTTCTGCCTGCTGCACCAAGAGGCACCAACCTCGCCTTTGTCAATGCCAATTGACAATGCTGCATGAATGAACACCTTAATACGCACAGACTCTCATAACAAGTGCTGTCTACCTGAACAGTCTGCGAAGGTCTAAGCTTTTCTGGAACTAAAGACTAGACTCTCTAAGGGGGAGGAGAGCCAAACGACACTGTAATTGTACCCTGGTCTGATAAGCTTTCAACAGGAGCCTAGCAATTCCAGCAACCTCTCCCATAAATGTACTTGGTCTCTGCCCAGGAACAAAGGACTTCCTAGATCAGGGAAGGAAAAAAAAGCTTAATGTACGTCCACTTTTGGCTAGAGAATACTGAGTTTTAAAAAAAGGGAGGGGGCTGCTGTCCTTCAGTGAAGGATTCTAGAGTGTTCAAACAATTCTCCTATAGGCATGTGGGCAGATACCAACTGGACATTTACTGCTTCTGACTTCACAGGTACAATCTTCAGCAGGGTCTCCGTAAACAGAATTTTAAAGTCAACTTGATTCGAAAAAACTTGGGTTGACTGGGGCAAAATAACAAAAACCAGGCAGAACTAGGTTAAGTCTGAAAGATACCAATTAGTGCTAACCTGCCACAGCGTGAAAAAGAACTTAAGAAACAGCCTCTAGAACCACTTCATGTGGTTTCTGTCCAGGGAGCCAAACAGGGCAAAAATTCCAGGATGGCTCTCCTGCAAAATGGCCTTTGGGGCAGCAGCACAAACAGTACACAAGCAGGTCTGGTCCCGATCCTTAGCTTCACCTTTTGGTATGGTTCCTTTTACCACAGCTCTCACCTCAGTTTACTGAACAGCTCAGACCTCAGTGTTTGCATAAATCCTCCCTCCTCCTTTAGTATGTGGTTCTCACATGCTGGTCAAGAAACCAGCTGCATTAGAATCACCTTGAAAGCTGCATCTTAAATAGAGATTCTCAAATACTACTCCCAGAAATTGTAAACTGAGTAGGTCTGGGGTGGGGCCCAGGAAATTTGTATTTAAAAAATATTTCCCCAAGTACAAATTGTATAATCATTGTGAAGGGTCTATCAAAATTTAAAATGTATGAACCCTCTGAGATTCACCAATCTGAATGCTGGGACATCAAGATATATGGACAAGGATGTTTCCTGCATTGTTTATAACTGCAAAGAACTGAGAACCAACACATCCATCAAGGAGAGAGTGATTACATAATTTTGGCATATCCAATGATATTCTATGGAATGCTAGGCTACCATAAAAAAGACTGATTATTATTATGAAACAATCTCCAAGATACACTAAATTTTAAAAAACTGAATAAATCAAGGGGCAGAAGAGTGCTACAGTTTAAAACACAATTCCTAGTGTGTGTGTCTCTCTCTACAGATACACACACACACTCACTCACTTAATTGACAATGGACAGATATATGGAGGCAAACCCCTCATCTATCAACCATGCCCCTTAGGAGGAGAACTGTGGTGGGGATGGGAGGCTTTCTTCTTGGTTAGTGCTACATGCATTCTCTAGCCAAGTGCTTTATTTTTTTAACACCACTAGGGGATTGTCTGGGCCATGCAATTACTGGTGACTTTTATTTCTTTTTCCCCTTATCTGTCTTGTTTTAATACCTTAAGAAACAAATTCAAAGTTCACCAGGTGACTTTATGTGTAGTCAGATTTGGGAACCACTGAAGCCTGGGCACCTCCAGGTCATGCACATATTATACCTGACAACCCTCAGAAGGTGGACTGACAGTGCAAAAAAGGGCACAGGAAGGGGTTCCAGTGTATCCTGGACTGGGATAGAGGACAGAGGAGGAAGCCTTCAGGATTCAAGGCTCCCAAAGCAGAAGGCCATTTCTGAAGCTTTCCCCAACTAGCAGATAAACTGAGAGGCAGAAAGGTTAAATATCCCAGCCAGACACTCAAAAATATCCCTTCAGAACACAGGGAATGAGAGTTACAGGAAGGGAGATGAGAGACACACATCGGCAGAAGAAAGAAAAGAAAACTTAAATGGTGATATACCACTCACAGACAAGCAAAAGGACAAAGAACAGAACCAAAACAGATCATCGTCCACATCCTCAGCCCTCTGGGGCCAACTATCCAGGGCCCTTCTTATAAAATGATCATCCTGACGCCTTCAGGCTGCTCTCCAGAAACAGATGTTTGGCTAAAGAACCAGTGGGGTAAGAAGACCCTACGTGCACGTTTCTAGACTAGGGACTTTTAACTTGGAATTCATCACAGAAGAGGTTGCTAGATTTAAAAGCATCAAGATCTTCTCAGAAGCACTATATGTATAGAAGCGTTGATGTGGGAAGAACATCAATAATAGGCAGTATGTGCTCTAAGAGTTTTAAAAATTTTTCATAGGGAAGTCCCTAATTGAAAATAATTTTAAGCAGTAAGATTAAAATTTCTTCTGACCCAAAATATCAGCCTTTTTAGACTAGTTCTAGAAGGATGACTGTAAGCAATTTTTAAGTTTAAAATGATCAGAAACACCTAATGAAGTAATGGTTATACACCTAAGTCTTTCATTTTCTTTAAAGGAGCATATGCTATGAGAACATAGAAGTACATGAGTAATCATTACTACTGAGATTTAAAAAATCTTATAGATTCATAACCTAGAACATATCAGGCTAATATGACATTAGTGCATTGTAAGATTTTGATTAAAAGATGTTTTTAAGGAAAACATTCACATGCTTAACATTCAAAGTGCTGTTACTGAATCACGAGTTAGTATCAGAAAAGCGAAGGATCAAGCCAGAATATGACTTTGATTATCACACCAGATGTACAGCACACAAAAGACACATGGGAGAGTGGAGGTCTCACTGGAACAGCTAAGGACACGAGGGCTCCTGAGTCTCTCACAAAAAAGTAAATATGTATAGACTTTCACTTTTAAGAGGGTAAGTCACTGCTAAAAAGGACCAATTTTCCAAGCATCACTCTAAAATAGAACTCTAAAGTGCAGGGAAATCAATTCAAGAATCACAAAGATATTCTCGCCTCCATGCTGAAAAATCATCCTGTACATGGTCACAAAATACAGACATGAAAGTGGATGAGTCCAAGAGCTGCCATCTTGGATTAAGATGATGGGACTTGGAGAGGGTACAATAGCCACTTTGTTCCCATGGACATGACTGTACTTACGTATTTGAATAGAAACTTAGTAGACCAATGGTAAAGATGATACCAGAATCTATTCTCAAGAGGTGGAAATCTTTTCTGTCATCATCTCAATGAGTAACAAGGACAAACTTCCCAAGAGCACACATGTCCCATGCTCTCAATATAGTTAAAAAGAATTCTGCTGCACTGTTTGCCACCTCTTTAAACAAAATGTGATGGTTTGTTGGATTTAATTCACTCACTGTTGCAGCCGCTGCTGCCTCTACTCCCTGTTGGCTCGGGGTTGGGCTGACTGGGGCCTCCACAGGTTGCCCTTCCTGATAGTAAATGGAAGAAAAGAGGAAGGGAGAAGAAAACAAAAGAGGGAGGGAGTGAAGTGGGAGACGAATGGAGGGTACGTGGAAGGATGAAGATGGTCAGGAAAGGGAGAAGGAGGGTCTTGTAACTCAGCTGCTCTCCAACAGGGGTAATAATCTAACAGCCATATGAGAGTCATGCAACAAGATCTTTTGGGTTTTTTCAGGCAGTAAGCATTTCTGGACAGCTAGAAATTATGTATAATACTGAACATTTGGCAAATTTAAATTTGTGTGTGTAGAATTCATATGCATACATACACTGAGTAAACACATGCACGTATGCTGCTTTAAAAAAAAAAAAATCCGTGTGCTTTAAACCAGACCTTTTTCTTCAATGTTTTGGTCAGTGACAGTATCACAGTATCATTTTAAAAGACAATGTCTCAGCGTCGGTCCTGTGGTTGCCCAGCAAACCACATGAGTGGGTTCACCACATGCAGCTCTTGCAGCCTTGCTTTGGCTGATGCCGCAACTCGACAGGCCCAGGCCTGGATTCTGCTGAGCACAGCATTAGCAAAGCATGACCAGGAAAGGTAAAAACTTGTAACTTTTTTTCTCTACCACAGCTACTCAAAGCTGACTCCAGATGTCTGAGCAGCAAATACATGTTTCTCTGACTTCGGCAGGCCCAGTGCTCATGCTAAGATATAACACAAATGCGTTCTAAGAGCATACAGATTTGTGCACAATTAATTATATCCACTTGGGAATTGCCTTAATCTTGGGGGGAAAAAAAAAGGTCTAGTAACTTTCAGCAATAAAAAAACACCCACCAAATGCTTCCTCCTCAAATACTGATGGCGAAGGACCAGTGGTTTAAATAGCAGCATCCAAGGTACACACAGTAGTGCAACCACTACCAGGAAACACTGAATTCCTTTCTGCAAAGTAAGAAGGACAAGACACATCACATAAAAGTCCATTAATCAAATACGTTGTACAAATCAACCCCAGTACAAATTTCCCCCAAACAGTGCTTTCTTACTGAAATATGAATAATACTATTCAGTTTCTCAAAATAATTAGCAGATGTTACAGCAAAGTCCAAGAATTGTCCCATAGGATGGCAGTTATAAATTCTACCCTTTCTGGATACAGAACTTACAGTGGATCCTTCCAAGCTAAGGAGGATGGTCTGAATCTAGATCTGGATATATGGGCTAAAAACCAAATACTACAGAAAGGTTTTTTTAGGCTTTTTTAGAGTCAGAGAAACATCTGGCTTCCTGACCTAGGGTAACCACCTCAGACAGCCTACCGCTGGGTTGACGTACCTGTCCAGAATACAGCATTGAATTACCAGACTCTGGGTAGGAAAAGAGGAACATGTTTATGAAATGGATCAGAAGGCTTGGTGCATTCTCAGATGTATGAGCATCATAGGCCGTCCACTTATAAAAAATAAGGATAACCAAGTAGCCAAACAAAGAGGTCATGAAGATTATTTCAGGAATAAATCCAAAGTAGATATTCAGGGGCTTCTTGAAATAGCTAAAAAGGGAATGAGAAAAAAAAATGTTAAGGGTGAACAGACCCAGGGCCACTCCTACACAGAGTGGAAATTTTTCTACCTAACACACCTTCAATTCTGTCTTTAACACTTTAAGCAGCAGCAGCCAGAAGCTGGAGGCAACAGAGACAATGTATTACCTATTGCTTTCAAACATCTGGACCTTGAACGACTCCAGTGCCATCCCCACCATTCTCTCCATGAGAAAGAGACTGGAAAAATCTAGTATATTCTGAGGCCACAGTTCAGAATTTTATGTGAGCTACACATCAAGGAAGAGAAACAACTGACTCATTTTGATGAAAAGTGCTCAAGTTTTGTTCAAAGATCTTTACTGCAACTGTAAATTGTTAAGAGACTAATATTAAGCCTCATTTAAGATCATGAGATTTTTATAAAAGCACTTCTATAATACAGAATGGGGTTCTGAGTTATTAATCCTTCTCCAAAGATGTCATGATTTCTTTAGGCAAAAACATTATCTAAACTATGCACATTCTTATGACAGAAACAGAGCAACTCACATATGGTTGAAAAGGCTCAGGCTGACTCCAAACATCATATGGATGATGCCAAGGATAACAGACATCTTCATCTTAAAGGAGTTGAGGAAGGTCAGTTTATTGGTAGCAATGTTCCAAATCTGTCACAACCCAAGAAAACAAAAAGGTATTACAAAGAATTCTCAAATGGAAAAATACCATTCATCTGCTTAAAAAATAGTTGTTTTTTTATTATGGAAAATTCTAAACATTTACTTAAGTACAGAGAATGGTATAACAAACTCCATGTACCTATCACACAGCTTCAACAATTGCTATTGATCTATAGACTCGTGCTAATCTTGTTTCACCATGTTGCCACCCATTCCCCACCTCCATATTGTTTTGAAGCCAGGTCCAGATATCATGTCATTTTGCCTGTAAATATTTCAGTATGGATCTCTAAAAGGTAAGGACTCATTTTAAAAACATGACCACAATATTGTCATCATACCCAAAAGAACTAACAATGAGTCTTTAATATCATAAAATATTCAGCATCCAAATTTCTCTGATTGTTTCCAATCCTTTTTTTTTTTTTTTTTTTAGCACACAATAAAAAAGATTTGATCATACATTCTGGGATAAGTTTTTCTAAGTATGTAAAGGTAAGAATGGAAGTCTAAATCCATAGGAAAGAGAGATTTCTGTTTGTTGAAACATCTGCTAAAAATAAAAAACCAAGCTAAGTTAAGCAGAAATAAATTAAGAACTGGGAAGGAGTCTTGAAAATCAGTCTTCCCAGAGTCAATATTATTAGCCACCTCAGAAATAAGCAGTACAGGAAAAAATATATGGCTCCCCAAGGCATCTGGGTCTCTATGGCTTTGAAGTACTCTGAACAATACATCAAGGTTTTCCAAAAATATATCAACAAAAAAACAAATATTTCTCTCACAGAATTAGGGTTATAGTTAAAAAATCTGAGGTAAGCATATAAGAAAGAAGTACTCTTACTGGATCGATGCCAAAAGGGTATGGTCCACCAAAAACTCCAGGGAGGGCTGGGTTCAGCTGCAGAACAGGGTTCCCCCGAAGCGTCTCATCCCTACCATGTTAGGAGAAAAGTCACATTTATTTTCACCAAGACAGGGAAACTACAGGGGTCCAGATACTGACCCCAAAAGAAATTACTACAGCTATCTGTCTCTTCAGTAAGAGAGGAGGGGGAAAAAAGGAGGCGGCACTAGTAACTGACAATGAGGGATCAGAAATGACAAAAAGAAAAATTAAACACATATACACAACCAAGTAGGGAATTTGGGGAATCTGCTTTTAATTAACAAAAAAGAAAGTGCTTAATTTATAGTCTCAGTTCCTTGATATTTGCTGAACAAATCACAAAGCACTTCACAGGCTGGAGCATAAATAAGAGGAGACACTGCATTCTCCTGAAACACAGACACTGTCAACCACTTCCTAAAGAAGTGTTAATTTACCACTTGTCTTAAAAATCAGGGCTTAATACGAAAGGAATAAGTTTTGACTTTTAGCTTCTTCCGCAACTTACGTCCAATTATAAGTAAACATCGGCCGTACACTCCAGGATGACCCAAAGATATTAAGAGACTTGGAAAAGCAATCATTGTAGATGAGGCCAGTGTACATGGAGAACACACCCATCAACAGAATAATGTATCGACCACTGAACACAGTGCTGAACATCTGGGAACCAGAAGAAAGAAGTGATGAGAATGTACTCACTGCAGCTCACGTTGTGACAATGTTATTTAGAATACACTAGCCCCTTCCTCTGGTACTATTTTACCCCATTCTGACACAGACAGCTTGAAGTAAAGACCAAAATACAATGCTAATGAGAAGTTCACTTTCACAGCTCATGGCCTCTTTATTTTTTATTTATTTATTTTTTGAAATGGGGTCTCACCATGTTGCCCAGGCTGGTCTTGAACCCCTGGGCTCAAGCCATCCTCCTGCCTCAGCCTCCTGAGTAGCTGGGACTGCAGGCGTGCACCACCACACCCAGGTAACACATGGCCTCCTTAGTGTTAAAATGAACATAACTTCTCTATTCCCACCCCCGTTTTTTTTTTTTGAGACAGAGTCTCGCTCTGTCACCCAGGCTTGGGTGCAGTGGCGTCATCACAGCTCACCGCAACCTCCAACTCCTGAGCTCGAGCGATCCTCCTGCCTCGGCCTCCCAGAGTGCTAGGATTACAGGCGCGAGCCACCACACCCGGCCTCTATTCCTTTTTGATAAATTCATGGATAAAAGATTTCCAGATCAAAATTTTCGTAACAAATGCTTGAGAATTATAAAACTTCAGTTCAGTGCAGATGGAACTTAAACATTACCTCATTTTCATTCTTCTGGGAAAGGATCCGGCTCTCCCTTAACACCATCCACACAGCAAAAAGGGTCATCAAAATGCCATGGCCAAAGTCCCCAAACATCACCGCAAACAGAAAAGGGAAAGTGATGATGGTATATGGAGCTATAAAGAAACCAAAAAAAGAAAAACACAAAGTGCATAAAACCACAACAATTCCCAAAATATCACATTCTTTTTCATACTCTAAGATCACTATAAAGTGACTTATTCTCCAGCTGCCAGACAGATGAGACGCTCAGGGACAATCTTTCCTGGCAGGATCTACTCACCCTCACAAAGCCACTCACGGAATCTGAGCTACTGATAACATTTTAAACAAAGAAGAACACAGGAAATGAAGGTGTAGCCCTGGCAGCACTGTGGTTTGTTCTTTCATTCCCTTCTTCTAACCCCTGGGACGCTGCTCCTGGGGCAGGCTAGCTGTCTTCTCTTTGTGCAGCAACCATTTCCCACCTGAATAAAGCTACCAGGTAGTCGGGGTAAGCCCAGAACTAGAGCAAAGCAGGCCTGCATGAAGCTCCAGCTGAAAATAAATTTTCACACTCTTGATTTAATAATTAACTGTGCAAACAGAGGAGAGATCTGTGTTGTGCCTAAAATGGTCAATTATTGCTATACTTTCTCTGTATAACTTTGAAAAGGGAAGCCAGGAAGAAGCCATTTTAAAATATCAGACATCTTGGAAGAAACATTTTACTTCAAGCAGTTCCTGCAGATGGTTTGCTAGAGAAGCCCAGGTGTTTTACAACTGTGAGGGCACATGGACGAATCCAATCGAATGAGTTCTTAAAGGACTGCTACCTGGTGATAAACCTGCTCCTTATGTCAAATGGGCACCTCTTCACAGGAACTACATAAGAGCTGAGGTCTTGACAACATCTTTAGTTTTAAGCCAGTTGTTAAACAGCATTTAAAGTGAGGCATTAAAAGAAACAACAAACAAAAACCTCTAGAGGAAGAAGATACAAGCTTTTATTACCTGGATTTATCTCTCGGTAAGTTCCAATTCCATAAGCATCTACTATGTTCTGAAAGCCACAAGTAAACTTGTTGGTTTTGTTATAGGTTGGAGGAGTCTGGTTTGTCTGCATTCTGTTCAAAATGGAGGGTACAGTGGAACCACTGTGTTCCTGGGAAATATTAACATGTACAACACAATTGGGTTATCCTCCTAATTGTGGTGGTACCTACACAGGTATATATATTTATCAAAACTCATCAAACTGTACACATAAAATATATGTGTTTTCTTTTGTGTAAATTATATTTCAATAAAACTAATGAAAAAGTAAAATTGTAGGTTATCTTTCCCAGTCATTGGGGAAACCAGGACTGTACATAAAATTTTAAATGGAAGACTTCAATTAGGTCTTGGGAAGTACATCCTTACCGTGAAAAAAATTTAACTGTAAAATGTACAACAACAAAGAAAATGTGGAACCTCATCCATATCTGCCTTTGTATGAATATTGCTGTTCTCTCCTCCTTTCCTGGATAAAGCAATGCATATTCTCTGCCTCTCCTTTACTGCCTCCTCTTAACTCCCTAATCCCTTGCAGTCTGGCTGAGCACGCTTATTCAAAGTCAGTGGCTCATCACCCTATCCAAAGTGCTTCTCTCCCACTGCAAGTCCCTGACACTGGAGAACTTTTCTTTAGTGAAAATCCTTATTCCTCAGGAGTTCTCCTCCTGCTCACTAACCACTCCTTCTCTCCCTCTTTGCTGGCTCTCTCTTCTGCCTATCCCATAGGACTGCAGGCCCTCAAGGGGCTTCCTTATTTTCTCTCTTGGAGGCCTCATTTCCTTCCACTCTCATGACTCCCATTTCCTTAGTTCTTCCCCCTTGTCTGTTTGACCTTTCCACATAGATTTCTGTCCAGCACCTTAATGTGACTGCAACTGAACTTACCTCCCTTTTCCTATCAATAAGCTTCTCTTGCTGAACTTTTACTTCTATCAATGGAACTCTAATTCTCCTGGCCATTCAGCTTTGATGCCTCAAAAACATTTTTTTTTCTTTTAGATACCTTGTATAATGCTTAAATCAGGGCTTTTGGTGTGTCTGTCACCAGAACAGTGTTCACTGTACCCAACAAGTAAATTTTTATCCCACACCTCCCCTCTTGGCCTCCCACCTTCTTGGTTTCCAATGTCCTTACATCTCTTTGTGCTCCTGTGTACCCATCATTTAGCTCCCACTTATTAGTGAGAACATGCAGTGTTTGGTTTTCCATTCCTAAGATACTTCACTTAGGACAATGGTCTCCAGTTCCATCCAAGTTGCTGCAAATGACATTATTTTATTCCTTTTTATGGCTGAGTAGTACTCCATGGTGTATATATACCACATTTGCTTTATCCACTCATGAATTGATGGACATTTATGTTGGTTCTACATCTTTGCAACTGTGAATTGTACTGCAATAAACATTTGGGTGCAGGTGTCTTTTTGATACAATGACTTCTTTTTCTTTGGGTGGATACCCAGCAGTGGGATTACTGGATCAATTGGTAGATCTACATTTATTTCTCTGAGGAATCTCCATACTGTTTTCCACAGAGGTTGTACTAATTTGCAGTTCCACCAACAGCGTATAAGTGTTCCTATCTCTCTGCATCAATGTCAGTATTTATTGGTTTTTTTACTTTTTAATAATTGGCCTAGTCAAAGAATTTATGACTAAGACACCAAAGGCAAATACAGCAACAACAAAAATAAATAAATGGGACTTAATTAAATGAAAAACCTTCTGAACAACAAAGGAAATAATCAACAGAGTGAACAGACAACCTACAGAATGGGAGAAAATTTTCGCAAATTATACATCCAACAAAGGACTAATATCCAGAATTTACAAAGACCTCAAACAAATCAGCAAGAAAAAAATAAACAACCCGATCAAAAAGTGGGCAAAAGGCACGAACGTAAGTTTTTCAAAAGAAGATAGAGAAATGGCCTACAAACATACGAAAAAATGCTCAACATCACTAATCACCAGGGAAATGCAAATTAGAACTACAATGAGATATCACCTTACCCCTATCAAAAACTTTTAATTCTTTCTCCTTGTATTTCTCCTGCACCTTGCTAGGAACAAAGTATACCCATTGATTTTTCCTTCAGTACATCTCACAAATCCATCATTATTTTCTTTTCCCATTGTCAAGTCCTATCTAGGGGTCCTTATCATTTACTGCTCTATGTCTACAATAACCTCCTAACTGAGCCCTGTCTGCACAATCTCTCTTCTCCTCAATCCAAACTAGATACTATCAGCAGATTACTCCTTTAAAACTGTTTCAATCATGTTCCTTCACCACTAAATGAATTCCAATGCCTCTCAACTCCGTCTGGAATGAAATTTAAACCTTCAAACCTGTAATTTTAAAAACCTTTCACAATTAGGTTCCAATCTACCTGATGCAGATAGCTACTCCCATTCTTTCAGCTAACCCATTATAATCCTGTTCTTGCCCAAACATGCATGGTTGCACTGTACTTCCTGCCTTTGTCTACACTGTTTTCTTCTCTTCATTGCTGATCAACATCTTACCCTCTCTTCAATGCCCTGATCAAACACCATCTTCCTTCTTGAAGCTCTTTCTAATCACCATAGTTGGAAAAGCTGCACACTTCCTCCACGCACACGCCACACTTGGCACAGACTGTCTTGTATGTTTGCATGTTATCCTCTCTCAATAAACTGTAAGATACCTGAGGGCATGTTCTGTACATCTCTGTTCCTCTCCAGGCCCTTACAGCAGTGCCTTGGATAGAGCAGTTGATCTAAATAACTACCAAACAGAAGTAGTTGAATGCAGAGAGTGGGTCAGGAAACCGATATTCGGGCCGTGAGCTACCCTGAAGAATCATGGGCATATGACCAAATCATTTCACCTCTCTGAACTGCAGTTTCCACATCTGCAAAATAAGGATAGTACTCTAAGCTATTCTAGGTGTACAAAATGGACTGTCAGGATACAAGACGGATATGTTAAAGAACTCTGAAAGTAAAATTGCCATAAAAATGAAATTAATGCTACTATTGATAGGGACATCTCTTCCTGGCCACAAGCTGCATTGCTAGCTGTGGGGACTCACCGTGCCCCTTCTGAGTGCAAACTGGATAGAGTCAAGGTCCGTGACGGGACACCAGACCTCCGCAATCAGGCACTTCTGGGTCACATCTATGTTGCACAGGTTCAGGGTGTGGTAGATGGCCTTCATCTTCCGCACCTTGATAAACCAGACACGAATGTTCTTAGCAGCTGCCTGCAGAACCCTCTGGCGGTGATCCTCCGTTTGATTCAGAACCTTTTGGAAGAGAAAGGAACAAGGGAGAGATCCTTCTAACACCACTCTTAGATTTCAGGATAGGAATGGCAAAGAGGCACAGCTTTCTAAAAAAGGTTGCCAGGGAATTATCATTTTCTTCCTCTGGCTAGAATGGTTTCTTTCTTTTCTTTTCTTCTTTTTTTTTTTTTTTTGCCAAATTAGAAGAAATTAGAGTTCTAGTTACTAACATTCACTTTCATTTAGCTTCAAGCTGAAGAGAAACCTTAGAAAATGGTTTACAGCTTTTTTCTCTATAGTCAATCTTACCACCAATCCAAGGTAAATGTAGATCACTGGCTTTTATCTGGCTCATTAACGAGCAATGACTTTCTACATGGAGACTGGAACTCAGACTCGAAGAAGTGGGCATCACAGCCCCAGGAGCAGACAAATGAACAAACCCACACTAAGGAGCAGCAAGGTGCAGAGTCCTCTCCCTGCACATGAGCCAGCATCAGCACAGGGTAGAAAGAGGCAGCACCAACCACCACTGCCTGCCTACACTGGGGACATGGGCTGGGAGATGCCATGGGATCAGGAGCACACATGGTCTTTAGAGAGGGTTTGGACTGCCACATCCTACACTGCCATCATGGGGGCCAATAAGGCTGTCAGCCTTCTTAAAGGAAAAAACGTTTCAGTGTTGACCCTTGGGAAACAAGTTCACGTTTCCCTCAGAGGAATGACATTGCCAAGACTCGGGTTGGAAGAAGGTGCAGGGACATTTTACATTCCATTGCCTTATTACCAAATATTTAAGGTTTTCAATAGCAGAAGAGAGGCTAAGCCTATTGCTTCAAATTGGAAGAAATTGGGCAAGCAACCCACCACTCACACTGCTATATGAGCATCTATCTTAAATCTCCACATCTCTTTAAAGAGGAAAAAGCCACACACTAACCATGTTAAGCACAAGTCTCACTATAGATGGTTCTTTGAGTTAGTTCAGAACAAAGCATTAACTACTCCCTGAAAAACTGTCTTGGGCAGAGGACGGTGACTTCTATAAAGAGGTTTTTAAAAAAAAATTTTAAAAGCCATGGCATACTAGGGAAACACTTAAGTCACTTAAGCTACCTTCTCTCCTTCTGATTGTTGACTATTCCACAATTACTATTATTAATAAAACTTCTGGAAGGATGCTAAATAAACTTGCAAGCAATGTTCTATTTGCTTTTCTCTTTCCTCATCCCACTTCTTGGTATTTTTAAAGTTTCAGTTCCTACAGCTGGATTTTCAAAAAATCAAATTCTGGTCATTTACAATGACTGTTGCACATGCCCTTTAAATCTAAGCCTAGAAGAAGATAAGACAGCCCTAGAATGTACTAATACAGCCTATCACTCACCAGTGGTTCTAGAAACCTCTCTGGTTAAACAGATAGGTGTATCTCAAAGGAGTGGCAATAGGTCAAGTTGGTGGGTCATATATGATGGGGGTCGGTGGGAACAACAAGAAAGGGAGTTGAAATGGGAGTTGCAACATTTCACCACTACTGGAAGGAACTGCCTTTGGGATTAAGTATGTTTATTAATGCTTCAAGGGGGAAATCATCACATTCATTCTTTCAAAAGGGAACAAAGCCCCACTGGCCACCCTTTCCTCCTATGTATGCACAAATCATGACTCCTTCCTAGAACCCTATGATGACCACGGTGTGTGTAAACTACATACACTGCAATTTGGTAAAAACTAATGCAATCTATTCTTGGGTCCAAGAGTCACACCAGGGCTCTTTGGCTAGACTGTGTGGTTAAGATCAAGGGTGACCAGAAGGATACGTGCCAAGCTATTAAGAGTGGCTGCCTCAGTAGGCACAGTGTGTGTGTGTGAGGGCAGAACTGACTTTACATGTACTTCCAGATTATTTAATTATTTTTCCCTTAACTAAGCATACTTTTTTTTAATTATAAAAAATATCTCAGACTCATGAGGTGGAAGGGAACTGAATAGTCTTAGCAATGATGATTCCAGATGCTTAGCATTCCTGCCTCGTTTGAGGACGACTAAAGCTATTTTTAACAGTCATTCCCTGAGACTTTCCCCAGCTCCCAGAGAAACATATTACTCA
The DNA here is from genome assembly GCA_023783475.1 of Daubentonia madagascariensis. Classification (NCBI taxonomy): domain Eukaryota; kingdom Metazoa; phylum Chordata; class Mammalia; order Primates; family Daubentoniidae; genus Daubentonia; species Daubentonia madagascariensis. Next base: position 5,917,197 of record JAKFHU010001186.1, on the reverse strand, counting down.
TGGATGTTTCTTTTTATGGTATCCTGGTTTGCCACAGATACCTAATAAACTGTCATTGTTTCAAGAAGAATGGTCTTCTATTGTAGTATTTCACAAAAACAAATTCCCTCCAGCCCTCTTTACCATTTGGAGATCATCAATCCTGGTATTAACACCCGAAGCCATTTCCTTCCTCTCCTGTGGTGTCTCGGGACAGGGATAGAGTGAGGCTCGGAACCTGGAATGTACAGACACAGCCTTAGGAATATCAAAATTTCTTAACCTATCCAATTTAAGTAATCTCAGAAAGTAATCCTAATTTACTAGAAGAACCAAAACATGATTAGGTCAGATTGATGTGTTAAAGCAACGCTAACTATTTATGTGAAGTTACCTGCAGATAGAGCAATAACATTGGAACTATCTTGACATTCTCTGTAGCTATGCAATTCTCTTGAGATTAAGAAAAAAAAAAAAGTAAAACAAACTATATTGTAAATTATTAGAGAAAAATGGCATGGAAAAAAATTCTGTCACAAAGGCAGAATTTCAGAAAATGTAGGGACACAGTGACTACAGCGCTATGCTGGGTATGTATGCAGACCCATTGCCCCAGAATAATGTAGCATTTATAAACCAAGAGTCCTTAAAATTACTTGTTCCCAAGAAAAGGAAATTGTAGTTTTGATAGTTCTTTTAAAAATGAACTTAGGCTATTTCTAACTGTTTATTAATTGTTAGCCCTAACATTATTAAAAGATATATTTACCATGTCAAGGTAGATTAAGAAAGATTTGTGAGCCCAGGGGTTCGAGGCTGCAGTGCGCTATGACTGTGCCACTACACTCCAGCCTGGGCAATAGAGTGAGACCCTGTCTCTTTTAAAAAAAAAAAAAAAAAAAAAAGAGAGAGAGCAAGAATAAAGGTTGTTAGTTGGGTAACTTCAAAAAAAAAAAAAAAAAGGATTTGTGTTTCACTATTCTGAATTCTAAAGCTCCACAGTTAAGCAGCACGGTTGTGCCTTCTTGGTGGAGGCATGTTTCTCTTACCCTTCGCAGATCTTCTTGACTCTGTTTTTCAGCTGATCGCCTTGGAAGAAAATGATAAACACAGACTTGTGCACGTGGTCGCCCTAGGCCCCAGAATCAAACACCAAGAGTTCAGGCTTCTAAACCTGGATGAACACTTCTCAAATAACTAACTTTTGTGGTGATATAGGAATAACAGGCATCTTTTAAGAAGACGGCAGTCCTGTACTTTAACCACCACCCTCACGCCATTTCTTAAACTTCACTATAAGAACATCTGCCCTGTCCATAAAAATCTTCACTACAGGAACATCTGCCTATCCACTAAAATCTGTCTCTATTTGTTTTTTGACTCAACCAAGAGCTTGACAGAGAAGCTAAGATGGTGCTCCTCCTAGCACTATTTAGCCTTATTTACCAATTCAACTTTAAATCTTATATTGCTTGAATGACATAAGTATAGAGGCGAGAAAAGAGAAGGAAACCGTTTCTCTCTGTCCCGGGGCTTAGAAATTCATAGATAAAATGGGCTGAATAAACTACAAGGAACTGAGTCGCTGGGAAGAATGTTGATAAATATTGATGCAGAATCTCATGATTCATGCTAATTTAGACTTTATGGGGCAGGGAGGTAGGCAATCCATTCTAAATACCAAGTTTACACCTGGAGTATAATGCAAGGACTAGAAGGAAAGACCAGATAAATAAGGTATACAGAGTGTTAACTAGGATTGTCTCTGGTTGACTGTATTTTGTCATATTTGTATAGAGCATGTACTGCTTTTATAATAAGAAAACAAACAAAACTTTAGAAGGATAAAAAGAGATGAGAAGTGAAGAAAACTAGGCTCCAGAGTCTTAAATCCCTAAATTCTCTAGGCTAAACTAGGGCCCATTCTTTGGGCAGCTGCTCTGTTATAGATATCCAGGGCCCCTTTTCCTGGATTTGTTGATAAAATAATCTTTCTGTTGCCAAGAGGAAATTTGACTGAATATTCCCAAGAACAGCTCCATGTTGGGTGTGACTGCACATTACAATGTTTTTATAACCCAAGACAGCCTTCAGTAAGATTGTAAAACTATGTCCCTAGGTAATGAGATTCACCTTAAGTGTCACCACACTCCTTCTCAGTACAGAGGATAAAAGCCATATATAGCTACATGACCCACCCAATCTGAGAAATCTCACAATTCAATCTCACAATTCTTAGGTAGAACAAAGAATACTAATTTAAGAAATTCACAAGATAATTTAGAATAGAAAAACCAACTCCAGGCTTCTGAGTACCAGTACAAAAGCAAAGTAAAATTTCTGCAGTGCATTTAATCTTTGCTGTAATCCCTGAAATCAAGACTTACCATACCCATGCAGGTTTAGGTTATGAATTCTGTCCCATTATGTCAAATGTCAAGATGTTAGGCTGTTCCTACTTCCCAAAGCACTGAGTGGGTAAGACCATCCTACCTCGAACAATATATATTCTTAAACTAAGTTTCTGATTCCCCCAACAAACAAGTAGACAAAAAAGCCTTACCAAGTAAAATTTCATCAGCTTATAAAGATCACAGTTTAGGAAATCTCTCCTCCTCTTTTTATACATGGATATTACCAAATTTGGAACCAGATGTCTTGCTTTAAGTTAATTTTCATAAAAGGCAAATTTTCTTTCAATCCCAGACCAGTAACAGAAACTACATAAAGCTAAAGTTTAAAGTAAGTGGGAAAAAATTACCAATCAAAGTAACACCTACATGGTAAAGCTTGAAAATATTAATACATAGAAGCCATTATACATCCCATGTGTACATACGACGAGAGTTAAGTCAGAGGAAAGGAGCAGTCCTGCAAACTCTCAGATCAAAGCAGGGATAAACACAGGGCTCCACTACGGAAGGGTGGGATTCAGATGGCCCCATGCTGCATCACTGCTCTGGGCTCCCTTTACAAGACCTACTCCCCAGGACATAATCTCCTTGTCTTACAGTCACAGGATCCTCCAGGGGGTTCTCGATTTCAGCCTGTCGCAGGAACACATTTCCCCGGCACACCCGCCAAAGCATGCGCTCAAAAGTAGGGATGCGCTCCCGGTTAATCACGCCAGCCACAAAGCTGCAGGAAGAAAAGGCAGATTGGGGACTCTACTCCATGTCATGGGATGGGAGGATTTAAGACAAAGAAGGGAAGAGGGATGAGAGGGGCAAAGACTACACACGTGAGACCATGTGCTGTTATGTCAGAAGTGCTGCCAGAGTCTCCTTCCTGATCTCACTTCTGGACTAAGCAGAGACAGGACGGAGTAACTCAGGAACAGAATCCACAGGGACTTTGGACCACCTCTCAACAGGCTCAGAAGAGGATACATCCCAGTAGCAAGGGAGTCCCCCCATCACTGCTCTTTTGAACAGCAAAGATGAACATAACCCACTCAGTACAGAAAGGCTGAAGTGACTCACCCAAGTCTTAAAGGCGTGCCTCTTCCCATCTCACTTGGCTCCAAGAGGGATGAGGACTCTTCCAACAGGTCTGGATCCGCCATCTGCTGATGATGCAATTCAGCCTGAATTCACAAATCAATTAATATCTAATGAAAATAGTTAGTGGCATGCAGGGAACGAGGAACCAGGAGACAGGTTCAGAAAATAAGGATGAAAAAGAAAAAAACCACCAACAAAGGTAAGACACACCCACAAAAAGAAGACAAGAAGAACAGGGGAAGAAAACAAACAAAATAATCCAAGGTAAAGAAAGCATAATTGCCCCAGTAAAGCATCTGGGGAAATGGTTTTAGAAATAAGGAATAAAAGAAAAAAAAAATTACATGATGGTGACATGTATAAATCTGTTACTTGGTGGAAGCCATTTTCTCTCCTATATTTCCCTGAATGAACCATGAAAGTACCAGGAAATATCTTTGCATGTGGACAGGAAGCTGGAATGTCTCTCTTTCATGCAAAAATGAAGCAGCTCTGCAGATACTCTCAACATTTAATTCTAAGCAGCTACAAACTAGAATTTTCCCTGTGTGAGGATGCGAAAGGTAGAGACTTTCTTTCTAAGGAAGAAGCAAGGCACTGTCAGTGTCTTGAACTGCGTCATCTGGAGAAAGACAGAAGGGGCATCTCCAGATATCTAGGTTTTCCAGGTCCTTAAGAATTCGGAACATGAGAACCTTCAGCATGGTTATGTATAAAATGCTCCAAACCATGGGATTTAAAGAGTATTTCTTTCTTCAAAAGGATAAGAAGTGCAATAGCTGGGCAGGCCTGGGCCTCCATTTCATCCATAAAGGGAACAAAAGATGAAAACATCTCTGAAAGTCCTATTTTCTAACTAGGAATCTAGAAATATTAAAAAGTTCACATAGGCTTTACAGTTGAAGGATTCTTGAGAACATAGCTCAAGAATCAAGTACAGTGAAGAAAAAGCAACAGATAGTAAACCAATCTAGAGCCCATGAGCTGGCTTAATTGATTAGATTTAAAATGATTTCCACCATGGCAGTTTATACAATGAAATGAAGGAGGAGAAGGATCTTCCCACACATAGGTCTGTATTTCCCAGCCTCTCTCTACCCAACTCATCCTACCACTCTTTACTCCCATCAGAAAGGAGAAGCTGCCCTAAAAAATAAAGTTCCAATCAACCGCTCCACTGCCTCATCTCCTCAACTTTAACATCCATGGACTATTTGTTTGACCAAAGACTAGAAGTATGCCAGAACAGTCTTCCTTTTCAAAAGCAAAACAAAACAAAAGGTCAGGAGAAGTTTTCTCTAACATTCTCATTCCAAATTTCAATTTGATTCTACTCCTGTCAACCACACTATCAAAAAATGCCACCAGGGAACCTCCCCTAATAAAGTCACAGGACCACAAATGTAACAAAAAAGGAGAAAAAACTGAGTATAAACTAGATGATAAGTCTGAAGACCTAAAAAAGCAAAAGCAATTGTTTTTGAATGTTAAGGATCAACGCTAATCAAAAACAAAAAACAAACAAACAAAAAAAACAAAAACAAAAAAAGGAGAGGCAGGCACTGGGAATACCAGAAGGGCAGAGAAATACTGTCATGAGATTGGGAAAGTTTAAGATAAGACAATGGGGACAACAATTACTACTTGCTGTCACATGGAAGTGAGGGGGTTCTTTTTGTTTCTACTTGAAATCAAATCATCTAACTGCAAGACACTTGTTTTCAGGATCCAAATAACTACACATTTCAATTTGTTCTTGGAATATCCCTTGGCAGCAACCAGTGGAACTGATTGCTACTCACAAGACTCCCTCCTACTTGCCTGTGTGGGTCACAAGACCTGGTTTAAGTAAATCCTAAGCATCAATGCAAACACATGTGCGCTAAAGCAGACAAATGACAGAACAGCAACCAGCGCCTAGCAACTAGACTACTCCAAAGACTGTATCTAGGACTCTTTGAGAATAAAAAAACACCAGAATTAAAATTAAACAGAAACTTGTAATAATATTCTAATTACTAATTTCACTACTTAGTACCTAAGAATGCCAAGTCTTAGAGAGGAAAGTTAACAAATTTTTAATACAATTGTGCCTGATGGGAAGTGATGGGTCAAAGTAGGGTTGACCAGAACTACTGAGGGGCTTTAAAACAATATCTAAAACCACGTTGCTGAGTATCTAAATCTTACAGTATCTGGTTTCTCTGATACAATAACAACACAGCCTATGTTTCTCTACATTACTTACTATGTCCTCCGCTTTACCCTTTTCCCCATTCAGAATACTGAATACCACGCTTTAGGAAGAGGAAGCAACAGCCCTTCAGTTCTGTTTCTATAGCATTTAAGTACAAGAAGCACATCCAGTTCAAGCTACATCTATTACCAAGAACAAACACTGTTACCATCTACACTGAGAAAGAAATTACATTTAATCACTGAAGGCATTCACCCAGGCCCCAAAGGAGATGGCAGATGGGAAAAAAAGATAAAGAAAGCAGATGGATGGAAAACTCAGAAGGAAAGGAAAGCAGGATCTGCATGCCATTAACCATTACTTTTCCAGTCTTCTTTATGTTCTCATATGTTATGCTGCTTATGGTAAAAGATGCAGAGAAATCTCTCCAGCTCTTACAGTTCTTCATAAGCAAGAAGACTGAGAAAAGGATAATCATTAACAAGTCATTGTAAACGCTCTGGATAAGAAATGGCTAAGTTGAACCTGTCATCATCTTCAATCCTAAGAATATTCAATGTACGTTTACTTTTCCCCTTCTATACACCCTGCCAAGCATAACCCCTATGCCTAAATATGGAAAGAATCATTTTCTGATTTAGCCATTTTCCGATAACTGTGAATTATCGATTGCATTCAGCAAATTATAAAAAAGAAGAGGAGTTTAAAATCGGTAGTGTTTTAGGCCATTTGCAAACATTACAATTTCAGGCATGGAAGAACATCTCCTGAAAAACCATGAGTTCCTGACATTTGAGGGTCCCAAGTTTCCTCATCTTTTGCATTATTTAAAGTGCACACTCGCATGCACAAACATGGTCACTCCAGTCACGGCAGTGAAACCTGAGACTGCCACTGGGCAGCAGCAGGGCAAGGTCTATGGGAAGGGACCTGGCCGGGGCTATGTGCTAGTGGTAAGAACAGGCAAGGCTGAGTGGTTCTTGCTAGAAGACTCCCTGCTGTGCTGTGAGGGTTCTAGGAATGAAAGGGGAACTGATGACAAACACAGCGTGAGAACCTCTCACAGCCAAGGCCTCATGCTCTAAGTACTTCCAGAGATTTTTAAAAAAAGAATGTTTTGTATAAACGGTGAAAACAACCCACCTTGGACAGGGCATGAAGCTCATGAAGACTTAGAGTCTGCCTTCTCAGAATGAACATTCAGTGTTTAAATTTATTAATCACAAGCTGAAACTCCTAAATCCATAACTTATGATTCTAAAATCTTTTGTCATCTTTCCAAATATTTTCTTATTTTATTTTTACTATTTTTTAAAGTTGAAAATTAATAGTTTAAATAACTGTTTCCTTTAAGAGAGTCCATTTGTCAGTCTTTATTCAGAATTTCTCGTAAAATGAACCAGAATAGGAAACTCACACCAATCTTTAAACTTAGGAGGTCCTGAAAAATATTTTCATACATCATAGCAACATCCCAGTAGTAAACTAAAGGGTATATCAAAAGGGTTTGAAAAAATGGGGGGGGTTTAAAGAATTCAGCTCTAAATTATGCTAAAATATCTGAGTTTTGGCCATGAGGCCAGGTTTACACTGGATCTGTGGGCAGCAGCTTAGACGCATTTGGAAAAGCACACATCTGTGAGCACACGGAGGGGCTGTGTTCAGGGATGTTTCCTGATATGACTAAATGATACATTCCCTGAATACAGGGACCATGTCTTACTCATCCCCTGCCTCACAAAGAGATGTTTATTATATGCTCAGTGAATTAATGAATCAAAATACAATAAGGCAGTGAGCATAGGAATTCCAGATTACTTGCTCATTAAAACCACATGGCATAAGTGGCCACGCCTGTTGCAAAAGACCTTAAACACCTTTAGAAAGAGTTAATCACACTGCCCCATGCCTGCTAATGTGATGATATGAGGGACTGGTGAAAGAAGTTACCGCCAGTCTCAAAATTTTCAAGTCAGTGAGCAAGCTGACTATTCACATCAAAACTCTATTGATATATAAGCAGATTCTGATTCTTGGGAGGATCAGGCAATTAAATTCATATGAGCTTTCTCCCTTTCCCCAGCCCAACAGATCTTTTTAATTAGCATGGCTTGTCTGAGTCAAATCTTTAGTTATTGAGGAATGTATCACATCCTCAGCAGACTTTGTCTACCCCAGCAGTTTTCAACCTAGCATGCCTCAGAATCGCCTTGCTAAGAGGACTGCTGGGCCTCATCCCCAGAGTTTCTGATTCAGTAGGCCTAGGGTGGGGACTGAGAATTTATATTTCATCCCAGGTGAGGCTGCTGGTGGAAGAACCCCTGCTCCAACCTAGAGAATTATGGAGACATGATCTTGCCTCAAAAGGCAAAAATTAAAAGTAAAACTGAGAACATATCAGGTCCTAACTAAAATGGGCCCTCTATATTTAAAAGCTTTGCCAAGCTTTTTTGTTGAGCAAAGGAAATAAACAACTTTGGTACACTAAACAGTGACTGGAATGATCTCTGAAGTGTCTAATATTGTTAATCTGGTGGCAAAGACACCTGTCAAAAAGACAGTTACTCATACATTAGGCCATTAGAAAAACCACATTCGGGTTGAAAGCTAATTAATTAGGAGAAGGAAGCCTAGTGCAAGCCTTGCTCCAAATCCTTTCCATGCGGTCACCTCAGCAAGTTGTCACTTGGCAACTTAGTCACCTACATTTTAACCAAGGAACTTAATAACATTTTTCCCTATAAGGTAATGCAGTTAAGTTTATGTGAAAATCCAGGAGTTTCAAACAAACATCCTACCAATATTTAAATACAACTCAATGAAAAACTCTTGAAAAATTAGTGTGACATGTGCTATCTGAAGTACTAAAAACTGTGCTCAAAGGCTGATAAGCAAACATAGAGAATAAAATAAAAATAAAAGTTTGATGGCAAAAGGTTTGGCAATTAAACCTTTGTTATAATTTTGTGTATAAGCAAATGTTTGTTTCTTCAACTTTAACCTTAAGCATATACTTACCTTATAATATATAAATACAAATATAATGTAAAAATTTCTACTAACTATGTTTATACAACTACTTCAGGGCTCCTTTCCCCATCTTGAGATGAAAAATAGCAGAAAATGTGAAAAAATACAAAACCATGGCTGGCTGTGTACCGCATGAAAAATGGAACATAATCTGACATTTCTTCAACTAAAGAAGGGTGCAAAAATGGTATTGCTTCCAAAATAGCAAATTAAAATAATTATTGGAATAAAAATATGGCCCACTTGTACGAGTGTAATATCAGCTGCTCAAATACTAAAAGAAACAATAGTCTGACCTCATCAAAAAACTGCTGAGTTTTGCGAAGTATAAATTTTAATTCAGTCAGCTCCAGGAAGTTTCTCTTCAGAGCTTCCTGGTTTGTGTTGATTTCCTTCAGTTCATTTTCAATCTTCTCAAAATTGGCCTAGAGGAACAAAAGAAAACTCCAGCTAAACTCAGTATGTTTGCTCTGAAAGACATTAAATAAATTCATCCCACAGAACTGCTGCCACATTGACAGTTCAAAGATATCTTACCCCTCTCCAGCAAATACTGTGGTTTTACCAGAGCAATTTTCTTTTCTTTTCTTTTCTTTTTTTTTGTTTTTGAGACAGAGTCTCACTCTGTCACCCCAGGTAGAGTGCAGTAGCATCATCACAGCTCACCCCAACCTCAAATTCCTGGGCTCAAGTGATCCTCCTGCCTCAGCCTCCTGAGTAGCTGGGGCTACAGGTGTGTGCCACCATGCCTGGCTAATTTTTTCTATTTTTGGTAGAGACAGGGTCTCGCTCTTGCTCAGACTGGTGTCCAACTCCTGAGAGCTCAAGCGATCCTCCTGCCTCGGCCTCCCAGAGTGCTAGGATTATAAGCATGAGCCATCATGCCTGGCCGTAATTTTCTTTATGAAAATTTTTTTGCTTAAAATAGTCTTTCTTTGTCTACAGATTCTACACTAGGTAAATCTCTCAGGGGATTTCAGTTGGATAAAATAATTATCAAAAAGTCCACTGGCTGTTCATTTAGTCTACAATATTAATAAACTACTAGATAAATTAATATTACTCCAATTAAGTTTCAATAAGCCAATAAACATTTATTCAGTGACATATGATACTGTTTGAGTACAGTCTGATATCATAAAAAAGAGGATTCACTTCAATCACACCTACAAGAAGCTTACAATCAACAGACAATGCTGACAGTTACCAAGAATTACTCTACTCTCCAACCACTATGGAAAGTAATTTCTGCATTTAAGTAGAAAGAAACTTATCCGGCTTTCTCAGAAGAACTGTTTACCTCTAAATCAATCATGTCCCGGGGGAAGGGCACCTCTGGGTTTTCGCCAGTGTCCATAATGGGAATGTTAGCTTTTCTTATCTCTTTTTCAACAAATCCTAAAATGACAGAACCAAAACATTCATGTCTAGCTGTACGTGCCTGGAATTGCCATTATTTAAGGCAAAAAATAAGATCTAAAAACTGGCTACAAAGAGTTTCATTCTAAGATACTTTTATATAAAAGAAGCATCCTTTTTCTCCACACCCCTTTCTCTGACCTCACACTCTCTAAAGCTATTTCAAAGAGGGTGGTCATCCCACAAGTGCCTTCTTTCCCTCTTCTGGCCTTAACATTGGCCTTCATCTGCTTCAACTCTCCACGCTCTGCAACCGCCACCCCACGATGTAACGTTTCTGGTTACAGATACTGTTGTTGGCAAAGCAGAGCTACAGATGAAGTGTGTAATTCAATTGACTATTTGACACTTAACACACTAGTGAGACAACTCTAGATCAAAAGGGGTTCACTAAATTTGGAACAATCAGACCAGTTTTAAGTATAAAATATAAAAATAAAAAAGGTGAACATGTAATAAGGACCCAAAACACCAGAAAAAAAAGTGTTTCAGGTGACAACTACTAACTTTCTTTTTAGAGTAGGGACCAAATTCACCTATCAGTTAACCGTAAGCTGGCTAAGTAGAGTGGCAAGATCATGGGTTTGGAGCCAGACAGACCAACCTAGCTTCAAATACTGATTCCATCACAATTGCTCATATTCTAGGGCAAGTCACTAAACCTCTCTGATCTTTACCCTCCGCAATCATTAAATGAGGTAATACTCATCTTGAAGGAATGTTGTGGGGAATGAATGAAATAAGGTACATGAGTACCCTAACCCTCAATAGGACCTTAATAAATGTTAGTTTCCCCTCTCATAAACAGATCAAACTAAAAGGTGGCTCTGCTGACATCTAAAACTGATGGTGCTCTGGGTCCTTTCTCTCAAAATTCTATAATGTAGTCCTGCTATTAAAATCTCACACACACAAAAAATAACCACAGTGTTTTCAGCTTGCAACCTGTTGTTTCAAACAAGGTTTCCATTAAGCACAACCTAACCCAAACACCATAAAATCTATTTGTATACAAGAAATTAATCTTAACATCATGATTGTAGGATTTTTCCTCTTTTCTTTTTCTCCTATAGTATTTTTTTTCTTTATTAAGAGGACCAATTAATGTCTGTAATCTAACACAAATGATTCATTAAAGGAACATTATAGAAGACCAAAATACACATACGAAGCTTTCGATCCATTTCTTCACATCTTCTAACTTCATTCACAAATTTCCGCTGGAAAACATTTACATCTGGATTTAACTGAAAAATAAGAACACGATACCAAATATTCAAATATTGCATCTATTTCTATTTCATCTGTTTCACAAGCAACACACCTTGCAAAGTGAAAACTTAATTTTGTGTCAATGTGTGATGCACCACTAATCAAAATTGTCTACTGATCCATATAAACTGCTTTGCAGCCAGTCACATCAGCAAAGGATAAAAACCTCCTCCCTTGCTGCTGCAACACATTACCGGAATAGAGGCAAATAAGGCAAAACACTGGGATACAAAATGTTTTCCTAGGCCAAAAGTCTCAGTGAGCGTCCTTTCCACCACCTAAAATTTGGGCAATGGATATCATAGGAGCTCTGTCTGGTTTGCCTTCTCTCTTCCTTCCCAAGCCAAAAAGATTGAAGGCAAATTTCTCTTGTTCTTCTGTCCCAGGGTCTTCACCTTCTGGGTGACAGGCTGGTTTATTCATTCATACGCTACAAGTAATTTTCAAAGCAATGTAACAGACATTCCGGGATATACAAACAAAAAGAAAACAAGGTCCTATTCATTAAGAAGCTAGCAATCTGGCCAGGCACAGTGGCTCACGCCTGTAGTCCCAGCACTTTGGGAGGCTGAGGCAGGAGGATTGTTTGAAGCCAGGAGTTCAAGACCAGCCTGAGTAACACAGCAAGACTCTGTCTCTACAACACATAAAAAAAATTAGCCAAGCATGGTGACACACACCACCATGTAGTCTTAACTACTTGGGAGCCTGAGCCAGGAGGATTGTTTGAGCCTGTGAGTTGGAGGTTGCAGTGAGTTGTGATGGTGCCACTGCACTCTAGCCTGGGCAACAGAGCAAGACCCTGACTCACTCTCAATGACTTTTATCAAAAAGATGAAAGATAAGTGTTGGAGAGGATGCAGAAAAAAGGGAACTCTTATATATTGCCAGTGGGAATGTAAATTAGTACAACCATCATGGGAAACAGAACGGAGATTCCTCAAAAAACTAAAAATAGAACTACCATATGATCTAGTAGTCCCAGTTCTGGGTATATACCCAAAGGACTTGAAATCAATATATTGAAAGGATATCTGCACTCCCATGTTCATTGCAGCATTATTCACAAAAGCCAAGATACAGAACCAACCTAATGAAAATGTGCATATACACAATGGAATACTAGTTAGCCTTAAAAAAGAAGGAAATTCTGTCATTTTCAAAAACACAGATGAACCGGGAAGACATTACACTAACTAAAATAAGCCAGACACACAAAGACAAATACTGCATGATCTCACTTATATGAGAAATTCAAAAAAGTTGAACTCATAGAAGTAGAGAGTAGAGGGCATGGTAGCTCATGCCTGTAATCCCAATGACTTGGGAGGCTGAGATGGGAAGACTGCTTGAGCCCAGGAGTTAGAGACTGGCTTGGGTAACATAGAGAGACCTTGTCTCTTAAAAAAGAAATGAAAAAATGAAAAAAATTAGCCAGGCGTGGTAGCATGAGTTTGTAGTCCCAGCTACTCCAGAGGCTGAGGTGGAAAGATCGCTTGAGCCCACCAGTTTGAGGCTGCAGTGAGCTACGACTGCACCACTACATGCCAGCCTGGGTGACAGGGCAAGACCCCCATCCCTAAAAAAATAAAAAAAAGAAGTAGAGAGTAGAATGATGGTTACCAGAGGCAGGCCTGCAGGGAGGGACAGGAAGAAAATTCGGAGTTCTTGGTCCAAGGGTACAAAGTTTCAGACAGACAGAAGGAAAATGGTTTTTTAGACCTATTGTACATAATGCAAACTAAAAGAAGCCAGTTACAAGACTACATATGATTCCGTTCATATGAAATGTCCAGAATAGGTAACAAAACGGAGACAGAAAGTAGTTTAGTGGTTTCCAGGGGCTGTGGGCAGGGAAGTGTAGGGGTGCAGAGGTGGGAGGGAATGGGGAGTGACTGCTAATGGCAATGGGTACATTGTTTCACAAAGTTCTGAAACTGTAGTGATGGCTGCATCTGTGAATATACTAACATGCTCTGAATTGTACACTTTAAACGCATGACTCATATGGCACATAAATTACATCTCAGTAAAGCTGTTTTTAAAAAAAGAATAGTAGGAAAAAAATCTAGACATGTAATTCACCAAATTAATAGATTAAAGGGAAAAAAACATGATACCCTCAATAGATGAAGAAAAGGCATGTAGATTCCATGATGATTTATGACAGTAACTTCAGAAAATAAAATACTGAAAGGAACCTGCAAAGTCTAATAAGCAAAATTTTTCAAAAACTTACGAGTAAACTTTTTTATTTTTATTTTTTGAGACAGGGTATTGCTCTGTCAGCCAGGCTGGAGTGTAGCGGTGTGATCATAGCTCACTATAGCCTGGAACTCCCAGGCTCCACTACATGCCAGCCTGGGTGACAGGGCAAGACCCCCATCACTAAAAAAAGAAAAATTAAAAAAAAGAAGTAGAGAGATCACTATAGCCTGGAACTCCCAGGCTCAAGTGATCCTACCACCTAAGCCTCCCAAGTAGCTGGGACTACAAGCACGTGTCACCACACCTGACTAAAAAAAAAATTTTTTTCCAGAGACGGGGTCTCGCTATGTTGCCCAGGCTGGTCTCAAACTCCCGGCCTCAAGCCATCCTCCTGCCTCGGCCTCCCAAAGTGCTGGGATTAGAGGTACATGTTAGTGCACCTGGCCCTAAACATCTTACTTAACTTTAAAACATTAAAAATATTCCCCTATCATGAAGAACATTTAGGGGATTAAAAATAAAATAAAATAAAATAAAATAAAATAAAATAAAAATAAAAATAAAAATATTCCCCTAGCCAGGCACAGTGGCACATGCCTGCAGTCCCAGCTACTCAGAAGGCTGAGGTAGGAGGATCGCTTGAGCCCAGGAGTTGAGGCTGTAGTGTGCTATGATTGCACCTGTGAATAGCCACTCCACTCCAACCTGGGAAACATAGCAAGACCTCATCTCCAAAAGAAAATTTTAAATTCCCCTTAAAATCAGGAACAAGAAAAGAATACCATGTGACAGATACATGGCATTTTGCTTTATTTCCTTATTTTAAAAAAATCCCAGTATTGTTGAGGGCAACAACTGCTCAGCTAAAAAAACCCACATTTCCCAGACTCCCTTGCAGCTAGAGTAGGCCATAATTCTACCCAATGATAAATTAAGAAAAGTTCTGCTGAGGATTCCTGGGAAAATTTTCCTTCCCAGTATAGATACTTCCCCTTCCTCCCTGCACTCCTTTCTTCCTGCCTAGAATATGGATGAAAGACCAAGAGCTGCAGCATCATCTCTAAGGACAAAACCCAAAAGGTCAAGGATGGCCAACCAGAAACACAGAATGATCTTAGCACGCTGATGACAGTGTGAAGCTGGGCTTCATGTTACATGAAAAAAATAAAACCCTATAATTGGAGTATTCGGTTATGTACAGCCAAACAAATTCTAACTGAGATTAGCTTGCTATTACTCTCCTGAGCATGTTATTTATTGAAGCATATGGTAAAATAAGCAAAAGAAAGCATACAGTAAAATAATAAAGAAAAGGATAAGGATTTAAAAAGAAGAAACAAGATTGCAGATAATAAATTGATTATACAGAAAAATCAAAGACTTCTACCAGCAAATTATCAGAACTTCACAAGAAGGTATTCATCAAGGTTGCTGGATATAAAAACAATACATAAAAATCAACTATATTCTTTTACACCAACCACAAACAGAAGAGTTAAAATCTTAAGATGATGCCAATCACAACAACAACAACAAAATACAGAGTAAGTCTAAGTAAAGATGTGCAACAGCCTTATGGAGGAAATAAAACTATCAACAGGGAAAACTTGCATGGAATTTAACAAGTTGATTCTAAATTCTAAAATTAATATGAAAGAGCATAGGGGCCAGAATAGCCAAGACAATTTTGATAAACAAAGTGGGAGAAACCATACCCTATAAGACATCAAGCCTTAGTATTAAGTTAAGGCAATTAACTGTTCTATAAGCACAAGGATAAACAAATAGGCCAATGGACCAGAAGAGAATCCAGAAACAGACACTCATGTATGTATGAAAACTTGGTATTTTACACATGAGGTCACAAATCATGAAATAAGAACATATTATTCAAAAAGCTGTTCTGAGACAACTATTTATTCATCTGGGAAAAAAATTAAGTTGACCTCTACTTCACTCAATACAAAAATAAAGCCCAAGTAGTTCAAAACCTAGACGTAAGAAATACTTGTTTTTAATTTTTACAAGAGAACATAGAAAAATGTATTTATAATCTTGGGATGGGGAAGGATTTCTTTCTTAGGACACAAAGAGCACAAGCTGGCCGGGCGCAGTGGCTCACACCTGTAATCCCAGCACTCTGGGAGGCTGAGACAGGAGGATCACTTGAGGCCAGGAGTCAAGACCAGCCTGGGCAACATAGAGAGACCCCGTTTTTACAGAAAATTTTTAAAAACTAGCCGGGCATGGTGGTGCACACCTGTAGTTCTAGCTACTGGGGAGGCTGAGTCAGGAGGACCACTTGAGCCCAGGAGTTGGAGGTTACAGTGAGCTATTATCACACCACTGCACTCCAGCCTGGGCAACACAGTGAGACCCTGTCTCTTAAAAAAAAAAAACAACAAATCATAAAGGAAAAGATAGATGTATTTCACTACATTAAAACTTGTATATGCCCACTGGCCAAATTTGGAACAGTTTGAACATCAAAAAGAAAAGTGACAGTAGAGGATTACAATACATTTAATAAACAACAAGAAAAAAATCCATGAGTTCCTAGTAATTCTCAGGGGAAAAAAATTAGGGTGGAGGAGGGGAAAGCTCTTTACTAAAGAAGAATGTTAACTAATAAATGTAGAAGGAATAACGGAATTAGAAAATCATCACTTTTGTAAGCACCACAAAATAATTGATAGAGGAAAGGTTCAGTCAAGGGATAAGAAAACTATTAGGTAAACAGCTACTGGGGAACAGGATATTCACACAGTCTCAAAGTATCACTCCATGTTACTTATTAATCACAAAGGGGAAAAGGTACCTTTACAATGGAGAACACTAGCAAACACCTTAATCAAGTGATCAAATTTATCTTTACCAGTAACAGAATGAATGACATCATGTGCCTTCTGATGTAATATATTGAGGAAACAGTATCATATATAGTTTTCCTGCCAAAAAATGTTTACTTAAATCAAATCATGCAGGAACAATTAGACAACTCAAAATTGAGGGACCTTCTGTAAAACAAATGGCCTGGACTCCTCAACAGTATCAATGTCATAAAAGACCAAATGAACAAGCTATATTTCTACAGAACATGAGAAATGAGCTGGATTTCTCCGTGGCTACTGCTCACTGCCCCATTCAGTGGTTCTTTGCTGATAATCCCACCCTGTGTTTCTCATTCCTCCTCTATCCCACTGATACAGGTAGAAAACAATCACAACAACAAACTCAGCTATAAAGGGCATTATTGGAACAATCGGGAAATCAGAATATGACTGTATGTTAGATAACTGTATCAATGTTAAATTTCTTTAATGTGATCGTTGGATTGTGGCTATAAAGGTAAATGTCTGTACTTAGTTGATACACGCTAAAGTGTGAAATACTTAGACATAAAATGTCACAATGGCCACAGCTCACTCTCTAACAGCACAGTAAAAAAGATTGTATCAAATGAGGCAAAACATTTTTTTTCTTTTTTTTTTTATTTGGAGACAGTCTTGCTCTGTCTCCCCAGCTAGAGTGCAGTGGCATCATCATAGCTCACTGCAATCTCAAACTCCTGGGCTCGAAACAATCCTCCTGCCTCAGCCTCCTGGGTAGCTAGGATTATAGGCACATGCCACCATGCCCAGCTAATTTTTCTATTTTTTTGTAAAGCAGCGGTCTTGGCTGGTCCAAGTGCAATGCTGTTTACAACTAATTGATCACAACCAGTTACAGATTCCTTTGTTCCTTCTCCACTCCCACTGCCTCACTTAACTAGCCTAAGATGTATACACACACACACACACAAAAAGCCGGGGTCCTGTTCTTGCTCAGGCTGCTCTCAAACTCCTGAACTCAAGCAATCCTCCCACTCAGCTTCCTAGGATTACAGGCGTGAGCCACCTCACCTGGCCTCAAAAGATTAACAATTGGTGAATCTGCATAAGGGTATTTAGGTCTGATATTTTTCAAAATAAAAATTTAGAAAAAATGTTGATAAGCAAAAAATAAAAAGAAAATTTATTTAGGACAAAATACACCATAAGCGAAGGAAAAAAACAAGCCACAACCTGGAAGAAGTTACCAGTAAAGGATTAGAAAAAGATTAGTGTTCAGAATATATGAAGAATTTACAAATCCCACAAGCCAAAAAGCATAAGATAAGCAACCCAACAGAAAAATAGGCAGATGATACGGACAGACATTCATGGAAGAGGAAATTCACATGTCCAATAGTAGATAAAAAGATACCAACTGTACTAACGGAGAAAATGCAACTTAAAACAACAATAAGAGACCATTTCACATCTATCAGATTGGCAAATGTCTCTAAGTCTGAGCACAGAAGTGTTGACACAATTGTGGAATGACTGGAACCGTCTCTCTCTCTCTTTTTTTTTTTGAGAGAGAGTCTTGCTCTGTTGCCCAGGCAGGCTAGAGTACAGTGGCCTCATCATAGTTCACTGCAGTCTCCAACTCCCGGGCTCAAGCGATCCTCCTGCCTCAGCCTCCCAAGTAGCTGGGACTACAGGCAAACACCACCACGCCCACCTAATTTTTTATTTTTTGTAGAGATGGGGTCTCACTATTGCCCAGGCTGGTCTCAGACTCCTGGGCTCAAGCGATGCTCTGGAACTTTCAACACTGACAGGAACATGAACAGGCAGGTACCTTCATCGTGAAGTACATTGTGACAACATCTAACAACGTTACAGATATACACAACACTAAGCAATTCCCTTTCTTAGTTATAATCCTTAGAGCAGCAGCAGGTCTGTGAGATCAATACTGTTTGCATAATAACACAAAGACATCATTTGCCTTTTTCATTCCATTCTCTCATGAATGCTCAGTGAAGTTTTCCAGAGGCTTATGATGCAGGATATCACAATAGACTGAAGGCAGAAGTAGATGTGAGAATCCAGCTGTCTTCTATCAATTCAGACATTAAAGAGATTTTCAAAAATGTAAAAATAATGCCATTCTTCTATTTTTTGTTTTGTTCTGAAAAATAGTTATTTTTGCTAAAAATGTTATTTATGATAACATGTAATAGGTTTACTATTACAATTTTAAAATGATTTGATAAATAAGTATTTCAAACATTTATCAGTTTTAATTCCTAATACAGTAAATACTGATAGCTATAATTCACATAAACAAAACCTCATTGGGGTCCTTAATTTTTAGAACTGAAAGAGGTCCTGAGACCAAAAAGTTTGAGAATCACTGTCCTAGAAAACTATCACATAGGTACACCAAGAGACATATAAGAATCTGCATTACAGATTCATAAGTAGGAAAAACTGATAGAAAAACTATGTATATGTTTATAATAACTATATAGCAATTTAAAGGAATGACCTAGAGCTACCTGTATCAACATGATCAAATCTCAGAAAAAATGCTGAATTTAAAAAGCACTTGCTGAAGGATACATACAGGATGATACCATGTATATAGTTTTAAAACATACAAAATTATACTAAATATTATTTAGTGATACATATATACATAGCAAAAGTAAAAAATAACACACGGGAATGATAAAAGCAAAAATCATTGTACAGGTAACCTCTGGGGAGGAAGGGAGAGGAATGGTATGGAGGAAGGATACACAGGAGGTTTCAATTATATGTGGAATGTTTATCTCTTAAACAGATAGTAGAAATATAGGTGTTCGTTATACTATTCCCTATACTTTTTTTTTGCATGACTGAAATATAGCAAAATATAGTAAAAGGAAAGAAGGCTGGATAGAGATAAGAGATGTTAAGAAGGGAGACACCAAAGGACCAGATGAAAGACTGCAAATTTAGGGTGACAGGTTTAACTTAGGTTTCAAGCCCAGAAAACTGGAAGGATATTGATGCATTAGCTCACGTTTAGGAAGACATGATGAAGTATTAGTCTTTGAAACGGTAAGGTGTTGGGATTTAGACATACTGAGCTGCCAGGTGACAATAATCTCAAGAGAGTTGTATGTAAATGCAAGGATGGTGTTTGGGAGGTCAGGACCAGAGATATAGATTTTGGGACTCACTGAATAAAGATGGAAGATTTGAGACTAGATGAGATCAACACAACAGATGATAAAGGAAGATGTGGGTATGGAGAAGCTCACGCAGAGAGAGCAAAGAAGAGAGCTGGGGGAACACTTGACAACTAGAGTGGGGATGGGGAAAATCAAAGAGAGGCTAGTGGAAGATAACAATGAGTCCTCAGAAAGGTAAGAAAAGGAATCAGTCAGGGAGGAGAATTCTGAAGAGAGATGGTACAAAATGGTTCAAAGAGAATGAGGAATAAGACAATGTCACCAGATTACATTTGCGCAATTTCAGCTCAGACTGAGAAGTTCCTGAAAGCCTGACAATATTGATCTATCCCACCCCTTTCTGACCACTCCTCTTTCATTCACCCATCCACTCCAACACTGACTGAGCGGGCACCAAGGATACAATAATAAGCAAAATTGGAGAATGTCCCTGTCTTCATGGTGCTTTGATCATAGTGGAGGAGAGAGATTCAACCAACTATACACACTGATGAAGGTAAAATCATGACCACAATGAATGCTATGAAAGAGAGGTACATGGAGCGTTAAGACTGCGTAACAGGAGGATCTGACCAAGTCAGGAAACACTGAATTGTTAGCTGCCCTCTCTTTTCAGCAGTGTACATTGTGCCTTCCTGACCAGATTATAAGACCCAAAGAGTATACTTTTTCACTCTTAAACTGTCTATTTTCTTTTGAGATCTTCTCCAAGTACCCAGCATAATGCTCCAAAGTAATGGATATGCAGTACATGCTTACTTATATACTATATATCTATAGCTAGATACCTCAAATTTTGTTTTTTAAAAAATGTCCTATTGTATTAAAGAAGTACAATTTTTTAAAAATATCCTGCTATGGGTATTAAGGAGCCCAAAAGCAAAGTTAAAGCCTTGAACAGGTTGGTTTGGTATCCTCTCCCTGTATCCCAAGCAATTACCTTGAGAATGCTTAGGATAGTTCTCAAAGGTGCAGTTAGCAAAAGCACAGAAGGATTGACACAAGACATTCTCACCTCTAGTAAGACAACTCGAAGTGTACACTCTATCAATAGTAAGTCAGTGTCATAACGTTACTTTTGCAAATAAAAAACAAAACATTCATAAGGCAATTGGCCATGACAAGAAAAACAGAGTTCAGAAGTAATCATGAAGCAGCCCCACAACTACTTACATCACGAAACTGAACCTTCCCGAGTTCTCCTAATTCACTGACGCAACAATAAGCAGCTTCTGACTGTAGAAAAAGCTGGGCCAGCGTCATCTCCTCACTCCTAAAAAGCTCCCCCATGGTGGCAGAAGGTACCAGTCAACTTAGTACCTGGATTTCTCTCCAACCTGAGGCAAAAGAGACAATGACATGACTTTGGAAATTACCAAGAGGGCTAAGCGCAAACAACATCCCAGTAAGGCTCTTTCATTTTCCAATTTCATTTCTTCCACCCCATGCTGACAGGTCTTTAACAGTTGTTTTGACATCTTGCTTAGAAAGATGGAAAGGAGAAACTGCAAAAGCAGTTACTGAATCCTGTCCCATAGAGTACCAGATGAAAAGTCACTTCCTTTGCAGTCAACATCAGGATCAAATGACAGTATTTTGGGCAACTCAATATATAAGAATGTATCCAGATTAAAGACAAGAACTGGGAACCCCAAACAGCACTTTAAATACCCTGGACACAATACCCTGACATTCACACTGCTCAATCTTTTTTTGCTAGTTCAGGAAACAAACAGAAGAGAAGAGACTTTAGTTACCCTCTCATAAAAGATGTCTGCCTTGTGACTAGTTTTCTCCCCTCTAACAACAATGCCCATTTCTAACAGCCCAAAGTTCCCACATTATCCTTAAGCTATGGCTACACTAAAAGGTTTAACCTTCCAAACTCTTCAGAGAACACCACTTCTCCCCTAAGGAATCCAAACAAATAACCATTATCTGAAAAAAGTAACCAGCTTGCATATTAAGCTCAATTTCAAATCAAGCATGACAGGAACACATTGATAATGACAAAGCAGTTTTATCAAGCCACAGAGAATAAGCTTTCCACCTCTGCAGCTTTCTGTTTTTCATCCCCACCACATTCAAGATTAATTACATTCTTCCATCTGTCAAATCTTCTCAGGCATGAGCCAATAAAGGTTTTGTTTTAGGGCTGTCTTACTGCTGCCGGGTATTAGACAATTGGCGCTATCAGTGGTCCTGAAATTGCAATTATTTATTCTCAATCAGCTAACGTAAGGCACAGACTGTACAGCATCTAAACTCAGCAAAACGTACAGTATTTTTAGTGTCATAAGGGCATCCATATTCAGTATTGATAGGTGAGTCTAACATCAAAGGAAGATTTACTCTTCTGGAAGGGTGGGAGACATTTTGGGAAATTTGAAGGGACAAACCTTTGTGCATTTGATATTCAAAGCAGCAAAAGAACAAGCTCAGATATAAGTAAGGATTTCTCAAGATTATGTAGGTTGACTTTAAGACTGCGTATATCTGAACCAACCAAATCAGCTGTTACCAGGACCACCCTTCAACGAAGAGATTCCACAACCTCTAAACACATGTAATTATGCCTGATCAGCACAGCTCAGGGACTGCCAATAATGATAGCCTCCAATGAGCTGCCTCCCTCCTCCTGTCCTATAATGATTACAGGTCTCCCTAGAATATCTCTATACCACTGGAGTCAAACAGAAAATTAATTAGGCCAAAACCGTTCAGGGGGTCACAAAACAAAATACGAAGAAACAACAATTCTCCAAAAGATGAATCCAAATACAGCGCCCTCCGCGTCCAGCCTCGAAGAATCACACTACTGTCATCCAGTCTTCGCCTCCTAACAAGGTATTCACCAGGTTCATTTCCTGTCTAACCAGTGAGAAAGCAGGAATTTTCTGTACTCAGCCATATCTACCTCCGGGGGTGGGGGAAAAAAGGGGAGAAATCCTCAAACTGGGAGACCCTACAAGAAGCCTCCAAATTCTTCTGCCTACCTAATAACCTTCAGTTCTTCTGCCTACCCCTTAAATGGGGGAAGGAATTCCCGGCCTCCAAAAGGCATGAGCCTCTGGTTCCCCTGGCTAAAGGAGGGGTGCCCAAAGAGGGGGTTGGACCCCCATTTTCTCTCGGAGACTTAAGATCGCTAATTCCTTTGAAAACTGAGGGGGCTATTAAAAGGGTTTCCTGCGTCCCTCGAAGGCCGCTGCCTGTCGCCCTGTAACTACAGCCCCAGCTCACCTCCCGCGGCCGCCCCAGCAGCCGCCGCAGCCAAGCCCGCAGCCTCCGCGGCTCCGAGCAGCGGCGCCTCGACGTGCGTGCGTCCGCCCGCAAAACCCCGCCCCTGCGCCACCGGCAGCCCCGCCCCCACAGTGACCTCATCGCAGCAGGCCAATGGGGAGCGGCCTCGCCTGGGCTGCCGCAATGCGGAGTCACGGGGGGGCGCGGGCGACACCCAGCGTGCTGACGCCATCTTGGTCCCTGGGCACCGGCTCCCGGCCCAGAGGGTGAGTGGGTGGGGCTGGCGGTGCAGGTGCAGGTGCTTGAGGCCTTCGGTTTCTGAGCCTCTTTGGATCCCTTTTCCGTATCTCTTATGCTCGGGGCAAGGTTGCCTGCTCTATTTTCCTACCCGAAGAATTAATTTAACAGCTTTTTATCGTCGAGGAAAGTAGCGTGAAAGAAGAGGGAGACATCATTATGAAGTGACCTGAGAAATGGAGGGGGATCGAAAGGGCGTCCAGTTCAGTCTCCTCTACACATGCATCCCGTTACCCTTTCCCTTATTTTACAGATGAGAACATTTGAGCCCCAGACTGGGGAGCTACTTGCTTAAAGTAGATCCTGTAGTAGAGCCTTAAATGGGGTATCATTCACTTAAGTATGAAAAACCCCTCTTTAAAATGGTGCGTGATTCATTTTTTCCAGCAACTGCCCAGGGTCTGTTTTTCTCCATCTAACAGGAAAAACCTCCTAAGACTATATGTTTTGAAAGTAAATGATTGTCTGGTTTTGTGTATTCATGTGGGCTCATTTGAGTACTTAGGAGTTTTCAATTCCTGAAATTTATTTTTTTTTAATTTTAAACACAAAAGTGATGCCTATTATTTTTAAAAAACACCTTTCTCAAATATTGATAATGATTCCCTTCTCTTGCCCCTGTTTTAAAGAGGAGTAGGGATCCCAGGTCGTTGGTAATAACCAGAACCATATCAGGAAAAACTCGGAAAACCAGTTAGTCTCTGTGGTGGTGGAACCCTATTGAGATTCAAGTGCAGTTAGGGAGATATTTCAGATAAAAACCTGATGCTGATAATTTTGTCTACCTGGCAAAAACATCATCAGTCCTGCTTTACCAGCTTAAATGTAATAATGAAAGGCAAAAATGGATGTTTTACTTGAACTTTCTATCTCATATTGTGAGTGAAGATATAACTTGACTTCGTTACAATTTTCTTGAGAAGCAGCATCTTGGAAATACCCTCCTTTTCTCTGCTCGTTGGGTCTCCTAACTTTACTGGCAAGGGAGATAGGGACCCACATTTGAAAGCCTGCCAAGTTTTAGAAAACTGTTACACAATGTCATTTCCTTCCTCTGAGACTTTAAAAAAAAAAAATTAACCTCAGTCAGCTGCTTGCTAACCACATATTTTTCATACTCCACCTTTAAGACAGCCTTTCCTCTGGCCTAACTTCAATTCCCTTGAAGTCTTTTCATGGCTTCCTTGAAAGTATTAATATATCCTCTCTGAGCTCTTTTCCTATCTCTTCTCATCTTCTGCCATCAATCTTGCCTAGGTGTTCTATTTCTTTTCCCTTCACGCTCTCTTCCTTGGCAGTCTTGCCCATTGTCAAGCTTAAATGTCTGTGTGTGGGACTCATATCCATTTTCCATCCACTTTCCTTCTCCAGGGCTCACAGATGGAATTTCATACTGCCTGCTGGATCGTGCCTTTTAGGCAACAGATGCTTGCTGAGGACCTACTATGTGCCAGACACGGTACTAGGTGTTGAGGATAAGAAAATGAAACAGGCATACTGCCTATCCTAGAGGAGCTCACATTTCATTGGAAATAAACTTCCAATAATTACAAGAGAAAGAGATGAATACAATGATTAGTGTAATGATTGTGTGCCAGGCACTTTTCTGAGTGCTTTGTAAATACGAACTCATTTCATCCTCACAACAACACTAGGAGGCAGATACTATTATAATCCCCATTTAACAGATAATGTGGTGAATTGAGGTATATATCCATCAAATTTAAAATGCTAGCTGGGTGTGGTGGTGTGCAAGTGTAGTCCTAGCTACTTGGGATGCTGAGGCAGGAGGATCACTTGAGGCCAGGAGTTCAAGACTGCAGTGAGCTATGACGGCAGCACTGCACTCCAGCCTGGGTGACAGAGCGAGACCCCTGTCTCCAAAAAAAAAAATGCTATTGACCATACCCTACTGCCCTAGAAGACATAAGCACTTCCATATGAGGCTTCTGAGTGTCTGAGCTAGTCCTTAGCATTTGTGAAAATGTCTACCCAACTAAGACTGGTTCTTTGATACCAAGACAAAAGAGAACAGAGATCTAACTCTAATGGAGTCTTGAAATGTTACAAGAATTGTTACTGTAGCAGAATGATTAAAATAGATATTTTTTTCCTCCTCTTTTTCCACTATTTTTCTTTCTCTTTATTTTGTAGTCTGAATGAATGCATGGCAATTGTCCAGTTTTCCACCAGTGAAGAATCAGCTCGTGTTTGCTCATCTAACTTAGATTCCTAGATGGGGCCTAAAGGAGAGTGTCAAAGTTAAACCAAGTGTTTTGAAATACATATTTGAGCAAGTGTTCTCTTTTTCATATGCTTCCAGTATTAGTTTCCTAGGGCACCTGTATAAATGACCACAACCTGGGTGGCATAAAACAACAGAAATTTATTCTCTCATAGTTCTGGAAGCTAGACGTCTGAAATCAAGGTGCCCGTGGGGCCATGATACTCCTAAAGGCTCTAGGAAAGAATTCTTCCTTCCCTCTTCCTAGCTTCTGGTGTTTGCTGGAAATCTTTCGTGTTCATCACTCCAGTTGCTGCGCCCGTCTCCCCTCTGTGTGTCTGTGTCCAAATTTCCCTCTTCTTACAGGAACACCAGTGATTGGATTAGGGCCCCCTGTAATCCAGTTTGTCCTCATCTTAACTTGATTACATCCACAAATATCCTTTTTCCAAATAAGGCCACATTCATAGGTTCCAGTTGGATGTGAATTTTGGGGGGACACTATTCAACCCAGTATACTTCTCTTGCCAATTTTGGGAAGGAAATTTTGCTCTGCATAATTTTCCACTGTTTACCTGCAAGTGGTTGGCAGCAAAAGGTCAGGTTGTGATTTAAAATTTTACTTCTGTTTGTCTGCATTCTTTGAGATTACAGTAGATCAGTTCAATGATTGTGTCTAGTCAAATAATTTTTTTAATGTTTTCCTTTTATGTAAAAATGAATTATAATTCTTAAACAGTTCTACCAAGAATCTGATTTGAGTGTTTGTTGAGAGAATTCTCCTCCCACAACATTTAGGTGACCTGTTATCACCTGTGACCATTATTCTAGAAATGTCGATTAGTAGTTTATTTCCATAGAAATAGTCCCTGTTACAATTTCACTCTGAGTTCCTCAAAATAACACTTCTGCTTTTACTTTCAAAGCATGTGAATGTTTAAGATAAAGGCTTTTGGTAAAAAGTAAAAGCCTCTTCATAATAGATTTTGCAGCTTCCTTTGAAGCTAAAGGAAGGTCAGTTTCATTTAGCTCTGCTAATGATTGCATGGACAAAGAGATATAAATGAGCCTAAGGCATGTGACATTTTATGCAACCCTCATGATTCCTGTGACAGACACATGAGGCAGGGAGCCTCTTGTGAGAGTTAAGAATGCTGTACAAAGAGACTTCTCAAAGAAATGCAATTTAGAAAACATAAGAAAACTTGAGATGGCAGAAAAGGAAAGGATTGAGTGACATAGGCAGAGAAGCCTCCATGTGACATGTAACCTGTAATACTTGCCCAGGAAAGTGAGAAACCAGTTCAGGGAGAATTCTGAAGTGTAAAATCTAGCAAATGTTTCTGTATTGGGTTTCTAGTGACTTGGAGAAAGGAGATGATACCTAGAATGAAAAAATCCACTGGAAAATTCCAATAGAAAAAATCTAGTTGATTCAGTGGTCAAGGTAACTTGTACTAGAACATAAAGCTCCCAGAGGGGAAGGGACCCTGTCTAGCTCATTTACCTTAGTATTCCCGCGGCCTCACTTAGTGCCTGGCATTCAGTATACACCTAATAAACATTTTTGGAAAGAAAGAAAACAAAATTGGGCAAACTTGTGGCAAACTGATGTGGGTTATTTATATTTGTAATCATGTACTTACTTAAGGCTGAAGACTGCTGTGTTTTACTGTTGAGTTATTTTTGTTTCATAGAAGCAATTTACTGAGCTTGTGGAGTATTTTAAAGAAGGAATTATGGGGAATGGAGCCTTCAGGAAACATGAAGGGGATATGTATAAGGGCAAGATCTTCAGAGAAGAAAAATTTTCTCAGAGGAAGCAGAAAGTTACCCAAAAGGGAACCTTCTGCCGGATATTGCCTTGAGCTCGAGCTCGATTTCCATTACAAGTTTCTTTTTGCTTGGAGTTTTAGAAATTATGAATGCAGTTGAAAAATTATTTTAATGTAAAAAACTTATTTTGGGACCTTAAAAATTTCTGGCAATATATGTAGCTATTAACAAAACTAGATTTGAGTGAAATCTGTGAGTTGGGTGAATTTTAGGAGTTTTCCAGCCAACTTTTATATGCCTCTCTTCCATTCTTGTATTCAATACAAAGTTTTGTACTTGATACGACCCAGGCCTATGCTAAATGCTAGACATAGGAAATTGGACAAGGGCCATAATTTCAAGGAGCTCAGAATCTATAATACAATAAGGATTTTGTTTGCAATACAGATATAGTACTATGAATAGACTGACAAAAGCATCATCAACTATGTTTTAAAACCTTTACAGAGGAAATGAAATTTGAGTTGAATCTTAGAGAATGAGTAGGTGTTTGAACCTGATCTGTTCTTTGCCTACTTTGTCCATTTGGAGTCATTTTACCTCCTCTCTGCAAATTGTTTCCTTTTTTTTTTCTTTTTTTTGAGACAGGGTGTCACTCTGTAGCCCAGGCTAGAGTGCAGTGGTGTCATCATAGCTCCCTGCAACCTCAAACTCCTGGGCTCAAGTGATCCTCCTGCCTCACCCTCCTGAGTAGCTGGGACTACAGGCCTGTGCCAACACGCCTGGCTAATTTTTCAATTTTTTGTAGAGAGGGGAGCTCACTCTTGCTCAGGCTGGTCTCAAGTTCCTTGCCTCAAGCAGTCCTCCTGCCTTGGCTTCCCAAAGTGCTAGGATTACAGGCATGAGCCACCACATCTGGCCCCAAATTGTTTTTTCCAATACCAAGTTATAGGACAATCTTTTAATAGTGGCAACACTACACATCAAATTTTATGGTTAAAGTTTCACTCAGAAAATGAGAAAAATATCCATAGCTTTAAATATGTTTATTAAATGAGAAAGAATTAAAATTAAAATAAATGAAGCATAACTCAAGATGTTTTAAAAACACAACGAAATAAGCCCTAATAGAGCAGAAAGACTTAATAAAGTCAAAATGACTTAAAGACTTTAGGAGGCCGAGGCAGGAGGATTGCTTGAAGCCAGGAGTTCTAGACCAGCCTGGGCAACATAGTGAGACCCTGTCTCTAAAAGAAAAAATTTTTTTCAATTAGCCAGGCATGGTAGCACTACTTAGGAGGCTGAGGCAGGAGGATTGCTTGAGACCAGGAGTTCCAGGTTACAGTGAGCTATGATTGGTCCCACATTCTTACTCCTTCTGGGACTCTGATGACATGAATGTTATAACTTGTGTTACAGTTCCATAAGTACCTGAGGCTCTGTTTATTTTTTCCTCAGTATATTTTCTCTCTGTTGTTCAGATCGGATAATTTCTATTGTTCTGTACTCAAATTCACTGATTCTTTTCTCTGTCTTCTCCATTCTGCTGTCAAGCCTCTCTAGTGACTTTTTCATTTCATTGTCTTTTTTGTTATAAAATTTCCACTTTGTTCTTCTTTATCTATTTATTTATTTTGAGACAGAGTCTCAATCTGCTGCCCAGGCTAGAGTGCAGTGGTACAGTCATAGCTCACTGCAGCCTCAAACTCCTGGGCTCAGACGATCCTCCCACCAAGTAGCTAGGACTATAGGCATGCGCCGCCATGCCTGGCTAATTTTTTTTATATTTTGTAGAGATGGGGGTCTTGCTATGTTGCTCAGGCTGCTCTCAAGCTCCTGGCCTCATATGATCCTCCCACCTCAGCCTCCCAAAGTGAGGGCACTGTGTGAGCCACTGTGCCTGATCCCCCTTTGTTTTTCTTTATATCTTTTATTTCTTTGCGGAGATTTTCTCTTTTTAAGTGTGTTTATAGTTGCTTATTGCAGCATTTTAATGATGGCTACTTTAAAACCTTTGTCAGATAATTCCAGCATCTGTATCATCTGAGTATTGGCATCTGTTGATTGTCTTTTCTCATTCAAGTTGAGATTTTCCTAGGTCTTGGTATCATGGGTGATTTTGGATTGTATGCTGGACAGTTGGGGTGTGATGTCACGAGACTTTGGATCTTACTGAAATCTTCTGTTTCAGCTGGCTTCTCCAGGCCAATAGGGGAAGGAGATGCTGCCTTGTTACTGCAGGGTGGGAATGGAAATCCAGGTTTTCTAGTTGGCTTCCATTGACACCCAGGGGGAAGGGGAAATTCACTACTTCTCATGTGGCCTCCATTGACATTGGAGGGGACAAGGGACTCCTTATCAAAGGGTAGGAATGAAAGTCCCAGCTTCCCACTTAGCTCTCTTTGATACCACCTGGCAGAGGGGGTGGGGAGACGAGGGGCCTCATTACAACCAGGTGAGGGGGGAAATCTAGGCTTCTCACACAGCCTTTGCTGACAAGGGTGACAATGGGGCCACAGTTTTTTCTGTGTTCTTTTTCTGGAGTAGGATGTTATTGTCTAAAAGTTTTCTGTCTTGTTAGGCTGCACTGGCAAGCACCTGCCTAGGCCTTTGGCTAAAGAGAGCAGGCCGTTGTTGGTGCTTTAAATGTCTGCATCCATTAGTATTTTTGTGTTGCTGGCTTTTCCAGTACCTGGTCTGGGCTATATTAGGAATAAATAAAAGGAAAACTCAGGGAACTCCACTTTATTCCTTGAGCTCAAGTATGCCTAGTGAATCTGTCTTCTCTCCACCTTTCAGGGTCTCCTTACTTTTTTTCATATATAACACAAAAAACAAATGTCAGGGAATTTACTTATATTTAGAAGGGGGAATAGGGAGAAGTATGTCTCCTCCATCTTGTTATGGAAACAAAACCATACTGATTATAAAAAGGTAGAAAACAAGAGGTAAGTATGAAGCTGGAAAATATTTTCATGAAAAAGGAAACTATAAAAAAGGATTCATTCACATGCAAAAGAATGAAGTTGGACCTCTACTGCATACCAAATAGAAAAATAACTCGAAATGGATCAATAACCTAAATATAAGAGCTAAAATCATAAAACTCTTAGAAGAAAACGTAGAGGTAAATCTTCATGACCTTGGATTTGGTCCAGTGAATTCTTAGCTATGGCACCAAATGCATGAACAATAAATAAATTGGACTTGATCAAAATTAAGAACTTTTGGCTGGGCACACTGGCTCACACCTGTAATCCTAGCACTCTGGAAGGCCGGGGTGGGAGGATTGCTTGAGGTCAGGAGTTCAGGAGCAGCCTGAGCAAGAGCGAGACCCTGTCTTTATCAAAAATTGAAAAAATTAGCCAGGCATGGTGGCGTGAGCCTGTAGTCCCAGCTACTCAGGAGGCTGAGGTAGGAGGATCGCTTGAGCCCAGGACTTTGAGGTCGCAGTGAGCTATGATGATGCCACTGCACTCTAGTCCCAGTGACAGAACAAAAAAAAAAAAGAAAAAAAGAAACAGAGATGGAGGTAGGGATAGAGATAGAGACACTACCTCCGTCTGTTGAAAAGCTTAGAAGCAATAACACAATGTAACAATGGAGCACACCTGGTGCCCAGATCTTGGTTTCTAAATACTATTCCTCACTAAAAGGAAACAGAGCTTCTTAGAGAAATGATGACTTCAGGGTTAGAACAGGGAAAGTATAAACTAAACTTGGAACATCCTGTTGTGATAGAAATTAAGGAAGTCCCTCTTCCCCCCCCCCCCAGAAATGATGGGAGTATGTCAAAAGAACACAGGAGGAAGTTCCATTGCCAGTAAATTCTAAGTAATTTCTATCACACCAAGCCTTCTAAAAATAACCATATACTCTGAGCAAAAAACAAACAAACAAAAAGCTACCTGAAGGCATTAGCAAGCAAACAATAGGAGGAATATACCACACAGGAATTGATACTTGGAAGAGGAAAGGGACTATATGAGTTTCCTGTGTTGTACAGCTTTTAGCCTGAGGGAAGTCCACAGCCTGCAACGTGAGTGGTTAAAACCTGAACAAAGCTGGGCATAGTTGCAAATGCCTGCAGGCCCAGCTACTCAGGAGGCTGATCCCTTGAGCCCGGGAGTTCGAGGCTGCAGTGTGATGAGGCTTGTGAATAGCCATTGCACTCCAGCCTGGGCAATATAGCAAGACTGCTCTAAAAACAAAAAACAAAACAAAACAAAAACCTTAACAAAAACACCACAGTCTTACTAGCTTGAAGAGTTCAGGGCAACCTCAAAAGGTGGAAATTGTGGGGGGAAATCCCATGAAGGTGAGAGCCACAGAGGGGGAGTCCCATATTCTGTGTATAAACTCTTCCCAAATCTCTGGGTCTGCATGCGTGGGGCAGCCATTAGTGGAGGATAAAAGGACAGAACTGCAATTTCAGAGTTTATTTCCTACTAATACAAAAAATTCAATAATCTTCACAGGAGCATGACAAAATCCAGATTATGACCAAAATTTCTAAACACATGAAAAGACAGGGAAATGTGACCCATACTCAAGAGAAAAGGCAATCAATGGAGACTAACCCTGGAATGAACCAAATGTTGGAATTCGCTGAGCATTTTAAAACAGGTATTATAACTGTGCTCAAGGATATTAAGAAAAATACGCTTATAAAAAATGCAAAATAAAAAGAGAAAGAAAAACTGTAAAAAAAAGAATTTTGTTAATAGAAATTGGAAGCTTATCATGAAGATGTGGCAAGGGTAAAAAAAAAAAACAAATTGGAAGTTTAGAAGTGGAAATTTCAGATTAAAAAATAAAATATCAGCTGGGCGCAGTGGTTGACACCTATAATCCCAGCACTCTGGGAGGCGGAGATGGGAGGACTGCTTGAGTTCAGGAGTTCGAGACCAGCCTGAGCAAGAGCGAGACCCCATCTCTACCAAAAATAGAAAAATTAGCCAGGTGTCGTGTTGCACGCCTGTAGTCCCAGCTACTCAGGAGGCTGAGGCAGGAGAATCACTTGAGCCCAGGAGTGTGAGGTTGCAAGTGAGCTACGATGACACCACTGCACTCTACCTAGGGCAACAGAGTGAGACCCTGTCTCAAAAAAACAAACAAACCAAACATATTAGAAAAGAAGAAAAATAGAAAAGCAATGGACGCTGGAAAAGAAAAACAAAGTAAGTCCAAAGTAGGTAGAGAGAAGTAAATAATAAAAAGATAAATGCAGGCTGGGCATGGTTGCTCATGCCTGTAATCCCAGCACTCTGGGAGGTTAAGGTGGGAGGATCGCTTGAGGCCAAGAGTTTGAGACCAGCCTGGGCAACATAGTAAGACCGCTCATCTCTACAAAAAATTAAAAAAAAATTATCCACGTATGGTGGCACGAGCCTGTAGTCCTAGCTACTCAGGAGGCTGAGGTAGGAGGATCACTTGAACCCAGGAATTCAAGGTTACAGTGACCTATGATCAGGCCACTGCACTCCAGCCTGGGTGACAGAGTGAGATCCTGCCTCTTAGGAAAAAGAAAAAAAAGATAAATGCAGAAATTAATGAAATAAAAACCCTGACAAACAGACACAATTAAGAAAGTCAAAAGTTGGTTCCTTGGGGGGGAAAATGTTTTCTTGAATATATCAGCAAAATTGATAAATGCCTAGCTGGTCTCACCAAGGAAGAGGCAAAGAGAGAGAGACAGAGAGAGAGGCAGAGAGACTGAGAGACACAGAGAGAGAACAAATTACTAATAGCAGGAATGAAAGAAGAGTTATCACTACAGATTCTACAGACATTAACAAGATAGAAGAAATGGCTGGGAGGCAGTGGCATGTACCTGTAACCCCAGGTAATTTGGAGGCTGAGGCAAGAGTATCCCTTGAACCTAGGAGTTTGAGGCCAGCCCGGGCAACATAGTGAGACCCCATCTCAAAAAAAAAATAGACAAAAAATATAGGAACCAGCTTGAAGGTTTTCCCACTAGACAAATTTGGGACAATTTGAGCATGAAAATAACTAATGATCAAGATGGATTATAACCTGTGAAATAAAATAAGAATCAATGTGTCCATACTGATCGTTGATAGATTAAATTAGATAGATAGATAGGTATAGATAGAGAGAGAAATGGAGGAGACAGGAAAGTTCTTCCTTATGCCAGAATTCTAACTAACAAATATGCCAAGATTGATGGGCTTAGAAAAATCACCATTTTGTAGCCACCATAGTAAAAATTGATTCAGGCAAGAGTCATGAATGGCTGCTAAATCTGTGTAGAGAGGAGTTTGAGAGGAACAGGATATTTTCATAGTCTCAGAGTATCTCCCCACAAATTACTGATTAATTTGAAAAAGAAAATTAACTATACAGTTGAGAAAATAGGAAACATCCTAACCAAATGATCAAAATTACCATCAATAAAGGGCAAACAGATTATCATGTTACTCCAGATATGATGTCCTCAGAAGAATGCAACATTCTTCTGTGGTATTCCAGTCTATAATACACAATCTGAATGTAATGATGAGGCCTGCTAGACAAACCCAAATTGAGGTACAATCTAAAACTGTGTATTCTTCAAAAGTGTCCATTTCATGAGAGAGAAAGAAAGGTTGAGAGATTTTTCTAGGTTAAAGAGTAAAGAGACATGGCAAATGCAATATGTGATTCAGGACTGATCTTGTACTGAAAAAAATACTATAGAGGTCATTATTGGGACATTAGATAATATTGGGATATGAACTATAGATCAGATCAGGGATTAACGAACATTTTTTTAAGGAGCTACATAGTAAATATTTTAGGCTTTGTGGGCCATATGGTCTCTGTTGCAGCACTCAATTCTGTCATTTTAGCAAAAAAGCAGTTACAGGCAAAAATGTAAACAAATGGATTTATCTGTGTTTCAACAAATCTTTATTTACAAAACAAGTGGCTGACTCACAGACTGGAATTTTCTGGCTTAAATAAGTATTACATCAACTTCATATTTCCTGAATTTGATACCTATACTATCATTATATAAGAGAATATTGTTGTTCTTATGAAATATACATTACATATTTAAGGGTTAATAGGGGCATGATGCATGCAATTCTCTCTCAAATGGCTCAGAAAAAAATCATTGTGTGTGTGTGTGTATATATATATACACAAATTGACAAAGCAAATGTAGCAAAATGTTAAAAATAAGTGAATCTGGGTTAAAGACGCACAGGAGATCTCTGTACTAGCAACTTTTCTGCAAGTTTGAAATGATTTTAAAATAAAATTTTTTTATTAAAAAACTCTCAATGTTTAGGTTTAACAATGATTAGAAACAGTTGAAGAGAATATTGGAGAATTGGAGGATATGTCAGAAGAAATTAACTAGAAAGCAACCTGATGAAATTAAAAAGATGAAAAATTTAGAAGACAGTTTGAAAAATGAAAGATAGGGTGGGATGGTCTACTGAATGTTTAACTGAAGTCTCAGAAAGAAAGGGGAGAACAAATAGGATGGAAGCAGTATATGAAGATATAATGCCTGCTCATACAGCTCATAAGGCAAAACTGACACAAGATACCAATCCACTGATTTTTGAAGCCAAGCAAATCTCAAAAAGGATAAATACAAATAAATATACATCTGGACACACTATGTGCAGGATATCAAAGAAAAAGAAAAAACCTTACAAGCAGCCAGAAGCAGTCTCTCAAGAAATTAAACATAAGGCCAGGTGCAATAGCTCACATCTGTAATCCTAGCACTCTGGGAAGGGGGTGGATTGCTTGAGCTCAGGAGTTCAAGACCAGCCAGAGTAAGAATGAGACCCCATCTCTACTAAAAATAGAAAGAAGGAAATTAACCAGGCATGGTGGTGTAGGCCCGTAGTCCCAGCTACTCAGGAGGCTGAGGCAAGAGGATCGTTTGAGCCCAGGAGTTTGAGGTTACAGTGAGCTACGATGATGCCACTGCACTCTGCCTGGGGTGACAGAACAAGACTCAGTCTCAAAAAAAAAAAAAAATTAAACATAAAACTACCATATGATCCAGCAATTCTACTCCTAGGTATCTACCCAAGAGAAATGAAAACATATAACCACACAAATACATGTGAATGTGCATAGCAGTATTATTTCTAATAGACAAAACTGGAAACTGGAACTATCCATCAACTGGTGAATGGATAGACAAAACATAGTGTCTCCCCACAATGTAATACTATTTAGCTATAAAAGGGAATGGACAACTCACACATGCTACATCACGGAAGAACCTCAAAATCATTATGCTAATTGAAAGAAGGCAGATACAAGAGACCACATATTGTATGATACCATTTATACAAAATGTACAGAAAAGGCAATTTTATAGAATCAGAAAGTAGATTAGTGGTTGCCTGGGGCTGAGGATGAGAATGAGGATTATGTGTAAATGTGCATGAGGGGTGGATACAAATGTTCTAAAACTGATTGATATTGATGGTTGCATTACTCAGTAAAGTTACTAAAAATAATTGAACTGTATGCTTGAAATGAGTGAATTTTATGATGCGGAAAATATACTTCAATAATTTTTTTATTAGGCAGTTGTGGCAGTGGGGGTAGGGAAGGAAGATTTTTCTTGAAAGGAGTTATCACTATTAGACTGACAGCTAAATGCTCAACAGCATGATGGTAAATGGGTTATAATCCATTGAATAAAATAAGAATAGATGGGTCAGTACTAATGACTGATAGGTAGATAGACAGAAAAGGAAAGCTCCTCCTTACATTAGAGTGCCAAATAATAAATGTAGAATGAATGATAGAGTTAGAAATCACCATTTTGTAATTACTACAGTAATAATTGATTCAGGAAGGAATTATAAATAGATGTTAAAACTGGGAAATTGGGACAGGCTGGTCACAGTGGCTTACACCTGTAATCCCAGCACTTTGGGAGGCTGAGATGGGAGGATCGCTTGAGCCCAGGAGTTTGAGGATCCAGTGAGCTATGATCATGCTACTGCACTCTAGCCTGGATGACAGAGTGAGACCCTGTCTGTTAAAAAAATTGGTGGGAAAAAAAGTTTAATGAAGAAAAAGAGATTATATATATAATATCAAAGTATGCTATGTATTATATGACTTTCCATGTTATTAAATTAACTCATAGTCTCTCTTCCTCTTATTATCATGAGAGTTCTCCTCAAAACAACAACAAAAAACACCTTTGCTGGGATGCTGAAAGGGCATGCAGGGATTTTCCTAGGGGTGCTCGTCATGTTATACTTTTTAATTTAGGTGATGGTTTCATAAGTGTTCTCTTAATAATATGCAATTTGTTAAGCTATATACTTACGATTTGTAGTTGTTCTGTATGATGTTAAACTTCTCAATAAAGTTTTTTGTTTTTCTTTTTAAAGGAACAGACCTAACCATCACTAACCACATCAGCCTGAAGCAGCACCAGTGCAGATACTGCAGGTGCAGGTGACAAGCTGGAGCTTGCAGGCACGTCTGAGAAGCTGTCAAAGTGGGACTGGGAAGGAGAAGCTCATGAAGAGTTCTGTGTACCACGTGGAACATCTTGTTATACCAAAATATATGAAAGTGCTCACGGAATAGTGGGGACATATCAAAAGGACATACAAGCCAGCATGAAGGGGCTTCCACTTCCAAAGCTGGGGCAATTTGAGTATCAAAATAAATAATGATAGTAACAGATTAGAACCCATTAAATAAAATAGGAATCCAAGAGTCCATACTGACACAAACAAAATAGAGAGAAAGTGTTCCCTTCCAATGTAACACCAATGTTGAATATAGAAGGATTGATGGAATTAGAAAATTACCATTTGACACCCATCATACTAAACATTAATTCAGTCAAGAAACTTTAATGGATGCTAAAATTAATGGGTAAAATTTTATTGAGAAATGGGATATTTCCTTAGTGTCAAAATACCACTCTATGAAATACATATGGTTACAAAGAGAAAAAAAAAAAGTAACTTTACACTGGAAAAGTCTGGCAGATACCATTTTAACCGAGTGATCAAGGTTAACATACAAGTCAAAATTGCGTACCACCAGATGGGATGCAATGAGAATACAGCATCCCTTTCCTGCTATTCCTGCCAAAGATAAATACATACCTTAAATCTAATAGGAAATATCAGACAAGCCCAAATTGAGCAACATTTTGCAGATTAACTGTCCTGTGATCTTCAAAAGTGTCAAGGTTATGAAAGTCAAAGAAAAAATGAGGAACTATTCCCCTAATTGAAGGACACTAAAGAGATGTGATATGCTTTTCTGCTGGTATTGGTTAAAAAAAAAAGTGATAACTAAATTCTAAGAAAGTGTGATCTCAAATTAGATCACTTATCTATAAAGGACATTATTGGGACAAATGATGAAATTTGATCAGCTGCTGAGGACTAGTGGTATGAAGCAATGTTAATTTCCTGATTTTGTTTTTGTTTTGTTTTCTGTTGCTATAACAAATTTCCTGATTTTGATGGTTGTGTTATGGTTATATATCATAATATATGTTGCATAGGTGGCCTGGTGCAGCAGCTCACACCTGTAATCCCAGCACTTTAGGAGGTTGAGGCAGGAGGATCCCTTGAGGCCAGGAGTTAGAGACCAGCCTGGGCAATGTAGTGATACCCCATCTCAATAAATAAATAAGTATTTGAGGGTTATAAGACATATCATGTTGTCAACTTACTCTCAAATGGTTCAGGAAAAACTAATGTTTTGTACTTTTAAAAAAAATTCTGTAAATTTGAAATAATTTAAACATTTTAAAAGTGAATTTTTGGCCGGGTGCAGTGATTCACGCATGTCATCCTAGCACTTTGGGAGGCCAAGGCGGGAGGATTGCTTGAGCTCAGGAGTTCAAGACCAGCCTGAACAAGAGCAAGATCCCGTCTCTACAAAACTAGAAAAATTAGCCCGGCATGGTGGCATGTGCCTATAGTCCCAGCTACTTAGGAGGCTGAGGCAGGAGGATTGCTTGAGCCCAGGAGTTCGAGGTTGCAGTGAGTTAGGATGATGCCACTGCACTCTAGCCAGGGTGACAGAGTGAGACCCTGTCTCAAAAAAAAAGTACCAAGAAAAAAAAAAGTGAATTTTTTTTCCAGATAGCCACTTCCCATTTTGATTACTCTTATTCTAGACCTCCTAAACATTAATTGATATGTTTTATATCCATTATCCATCATTATCCATTTGTATTGGGTATCATTTGCTTGCTTGGGAATCCTTGTACTTCTTGTGTATTTTTTTCCTCAATGAGATTTTTAAACACCCAAAGGATACAGATTATGCTTCTATTTCTTTTGTATTCCCGTGTGGTATCAAGTAGCCACTCTTAACCACTTGAAAACACTAAAGGGTTTGGAGCATGAATTATCTGAATAGTTCAGTTGCCTCTTTCAATTTAAGCCCATGGAAAAGCCACTTAAATCATTTCTCTAAAGTCATATAATGGATCCAGGAACCAAGTCTGTGCTGATTGCTCTTTCACACCAATCAGAGGCCCGTGGGATTGGTAGAAATATGTCTTGGTGGAAAAATGAGTCACTCCACCAACACACAGCTGGACTCTCACACCCAGAGCACAATGGAAATGTGGAAATCTGAGTGGAGCACAAGGAATCTGTATCTCAACAAGAGTTCACACTCTTCCTGTTCTGTTAGGTTGTGAAATGGAAACACTGTTTCCTGGGAAAAGGGCCAGATTCCACTAATGAAATGGTTTTGCTTCAATGCACACAGCTGCTAAACACTTAACTGTGTTTACTGAGAGTGGCTTGTTTTAAAGATCTGTTCTTGGTTCCAACTTGAAAGTTGAAGGGAAGGGGCTCCTCTCATATGCAATAGGATGGGTTTAACAGAAAGTCTTCTTGAACACCAGTTCTGGACTGGTTCAAGTGAGGGAAAAGGGGCATGCACATTTTTTGTCACCAATTGTGTGTCAACCATTCTCACACGTCCCTTTACAGATGTGAGCACACTTCATCCTCAAAACAATCTTGGTATTTTTTTTATTATGGGAAAGTTCAAATGTAGATGAAAGTAGACAAAATAATACAGTTGTCCCTAGGTATCGGTGG
Source organism: Daubentonia madagascariensis (assembly GCA_023783475.1). NCBI lineage: Eukaryota > Metazoa > Chordata > Mammalia > Primates > Daubentoniidae > Daubentonia > Daubentonia madagascariensis. Next base: position 5,877,917 of record JAKFHU010001186.1, on the reverse strand, counting down.
GGGTTGGTTCCAGGACCCCATCCCACCACCCCCCTACCAAAATGTGCTGATGCTCAAGTCCCTTACTGTAAAATAGCATAGTATGTGCATGTAACCTACCTTCTGTATTTTTAAAATAATCTCTAGTTTACTTATATTACCTAATACAATGCCTCCACATCACTTCATTCATGTGGATTCAACAGTACTGGGCTTGCGTCAAGTTCAAGTTTTGCTTTTTGGAGCTGTGTGGAATTTTTTTTCATAATATTTTTCATCCGAGGTTCGTTGAATCCACGGATTTGGAACCCAAGGATACAGAGGGCCCAATCGTACAGTGAATTCCTGTGTACCTATCACCTTGCTTCAACCATAATCAACAAATGGCCAAGCTCATTTCATTTATATCCCATCTACCTTCCCAGCATTATTTTGAATCACATCCTAGATGTAATATTGTATCATATGTAAGTACTTCAGTATGTATCTCTAAAATATAAGGATTATTTTTAAAACTTAACCACAATGCTGGTATCATACCTTAAAATTTAGTAATTCTTTGACATCAGCATATCTAATCAGTGTTCAAATTTCCCTGATTGACTCATAAAAAGTTTTTGTTTATACAATTTGTTCAAGGCAGGATCTAAATAAGGTCTATACATTGTAATTATTTGATTGGTTTTTTCTTTTCTTTTCCTCATTTTTAAAAAAATAGGCCTTTTAGCTAGGCGCATTGGCCCTTGTCTGTAGTCCTGGCTACTCAGGAGGCTGAGGCAGGAGGATCACTTGAGCCCAGGAGTTTGAGGCTGCAGTGAGCTATGATGACACCACTGCACTCTAGCCCGGGCGACAGAGTGAGACTCTGCCTCAAAAAACAAAAAAATTGGCCTTTCAAGTCTCTGTTGATTTAGTGATTCCCTCTTCGACATCATCCCTCCTCTTCCCTCTCCCTTGTCTCTGTCTCTCTGTCTCTCTCCCTCTCTCAATTCATTTGTTAAAGAAACTGTGTTGTTTGTCCTGTAGAATTTCCTACACTTGTATTTTACTGATTGTATTCCCACAGTATCGTTTAATATATTTCTCTGACCGCTGTATTTCCTATAAAATGGTAGATTTGGACATTTGATCAGATTCAGGTTTGTTTCTTTTGTTTTGTTTTGTGTCAAGAATATTTCATAGGAGCCAGGCGTGGTGGCATGCACCTGTAGTCCCAGCAACTTGGGAGGCTGAGGCAGAAGGATCCCTTCAGCCCAGGAGTTTGAAACCAGCCTGGGCAACATAGCAAGACCCTGTCTCTAAAAAAAAAAAAGAAAAAGAAAGAATATTTTGTACGTGTTGGTGTGAACTTCCTTTTAAGGTATACAAATTTGTTTAAGGTGTTTATCACAGAGTGATTGGCCCGTGTGCACTTCCTACTACATCACATCCCAGACCCATAATGTCAATCCTCTCTCTTTCTGTGACATTAAGATTAATGAGTGTGTTTAGGTGTTGTTAGTCTGATCCAACAATTATATAGTTCCCTATAAATTTTCCACCTAATAGTTTGTTTGGGTTTTTGTTGTTGTTTTTGTTTTTTTGGAGACATGGTCTCACTTTGTTGCCTGCACTAGAGTATAGTAGCATCATCTCACTGCAACCTCACACTCCTGGGCTCAAGTGATCCTCCTGCCTCAGCCTCCCAAGTAGCTGGGACTACAGGCACGGGCCACCATGCCCAGCTAACTTTTTCTGTTTTTAGTAGAGATGGGGTCTCGCTTTTGCTCAGGCTGGTCTCAAACTCCTGAGATTAAGCGATCCTCCCATCTCAGCCTCCCAAAGTGCTACGATTACAGGTGTGAGCCTGGTCAATTTTCCACCTAATAGTTTAAGCAGGCATTAATGATTACAATCCAGATCATTTTTTCACTAGAGGCTATAAAATCATTCCTTCTTCATTTATGAGCTGAAATTATTATGTAAATAAGGAGTTTCCCTCATCAACTATTTGGTTACCCTGAGGTACAACTCAAACAGAAAAGGTAGGATAAATACTTATTTTCCTTTATTTGCCAGTTTTCAGAGCTATGAGTTAGTTCTCTCACATTTTCCAAAGGCAATCAATGAGTTTTTTGCTGTTTAGCATCATTATGAATTCATGGATTTAAACATATTTGATATGATATGATCACCTGAAAACAAACTGGAAAAGTAAATTAACAATGCTTTTCCATGCATACTTTGCTACTTGTGTAAAGGAAGAGATCAATTATAAATAAATAAACTAGGATAAGGAATTTCTTTTTTTCTTTCTTTCTTTCTTTTTTTTTTGAGACAGGGTCTCTCTATGCTGTCCAGGCTCTGGTCTCTAACTCCTGGGCTCAAGTGATCCTGCCACCTCAGCCTCCTGAGTAGCTGGGATTACAGGCATTCATCACTGCACCCAGCTAGGAAACTGACTGATTGGTTGCTTGATTGAAACAGGATCTCGCCATGTTGCCCAGGCTGGAGTGCAGTTACAGTGGCCATTCACTGCACAGGCATCATCATAGCTCACTGCAGCCTTGAACTCATGGGCTTGAGTGGTCCTCCTGCCACAGCCTCCTCAGTAGCTGGGACTACAGGTGCATGCCACCATTCCTGGAATTTATTTTTAAAAGCATTTCCCAAGACGTAGCATAAGATTAGTATATATTATATTTAATCCAATCTTCTACGACTTCTACCTCTGTTCTCCTAAAATAATGAAAAGTTATAATATTTTAGACTCCTCCCTCTCCTTTAGTCTCTACATGTCATCAATCACCAAACCCTGTTGGTTTTCATTCCTGTAGGGCTCACCCATCAGCTCTCTTCTCTCTACGTGCACTGTACTGCTCTAGTTCAGACAGTCATCTTCCCTTGCTGGGAGTGGTGCAGTAGCACCACTGGTAGATCTCCCTGCCTCTGGTCCCACCTCCTTCCAAACTATAATTTACATTTCTTCAAATCAATTTTCTTTCTAAAATGCAGGATGAATTGGAAAGAAGAGGTTAGAGACACAGAGACAAACTAGGAAAGAACAGTAACAATGCAGGCATTAGCTAGTAACAATGGGACCAGAGAGATGGCCACAGGATGGGAACAACAGGAGAGCAACAATGGAGGAAGGACAGGCAGGACTTGGGATTTCATTTGCTTTGGAAGGTGAAAGAGAAAGAAGTGTTAAAGATAACTCTAAGGTTGGAGTCACTGGTGATCGAGAGGACAATGGTACCCTCAACAGTAATAAGACAGTCATGAGGGGTCTAGTTTGTGAGGAAAGGTATTTAGTTTATATGTGGGGAGCTGGGATGATGATGGGATATCCCACTAGGGCTGCAAGCAGAGGGAGATGACAGCCTGGTATTTGGGAGATTGGTCAGAGCCCAAGGCTAACTGTTAAAAATATCAAGATAGTTTTGGACATATTCGTAAACAACACTGATCCAACCCACCTGCCTCGCTCAAGAAAACCTCATAATCCTGGTCTCCTGGGATTCAGCAACTACTTCAGGACCCCTCAAGTACTCCCTGGCACAGCAGGGACCACCAGGACTCTACGTTAGCACCACAGACAACAGCATCCATTCTGATGAACTGATGCTTGTGCCACTGGCCTCAAATATTTTTAATATCTCCCCATTTCAGGACCAGAGACACCTATTTTAGAGTCATAGTTAAGAGGATGCCATAAGAGAAGATGAAAAGGAAAGAGGGGCAGTGTGTGGTGGCTCACGCCTGTAATGCTAGCACTTTGGGAGGATGAGGTGGAGGGATTGCTTGAAGTCAGAAATTCGAGACCAGCCTGAGCAAGAGTGAGATCCCCTTGCTACAAAAAATAGAAAAATTAGCTGGGCATGGCCTCTACGCGCCTGTAGTCCCAGCTACTCAGGAGGCTGAGGCAGGAGGATCGCATGAGCCCAGGAGTTCAAGGCTGCAGTGAGCTATGATCACGCCACTGCACTCCAGCCTGGGTGACAGAGCGAGACCCTGTCTCAAAAAACAAAACAAAACAAAAAACAGAACAGGAAAATCTGTAGAGACAGAAAGTAGATTACTGCTTGCCAGGGGCCGGGGGAAGGGAATGACAGCTAATGGGTATGGGGTGATCGTGTTTAATTTTACCTCAACCATGTGCTCCTGGAAAAAACAGGGGGAGGTTAAAGGAATCCCCCCACCCTTTTGTGTTCTGGAAAACAGCTTATTGCAGAGAACCACCCTTCCCCATATGACTCACTTGTTTACCCACTACAGTGACAGACACAGACCCTTCTAATCCCCATTTTTTGTCTCATAAATGACTGGCTAAACTGCTTATCCCCACAGACCACTCAGAACACAAGGCCCCTTACCAAATCTTGTTTAAGCTTTTCCTCTTCTGCCAGGCCCGTGAACTTTGGCCCACCCTCACTCCATCCGAGCCAGCCCACGCCCTCGGGAGGACAGGCTGGCCTCAGGGTAAAAGGTTCTCTGATCTGCTCTCCCATCTGGCCACCTTTCATCCCATTGCCTACACCTGATTCTTTCTAGCTTTGTCTACTGCTGTCTGTAAAAGAAAAACTCTTTTTGCCTAGCCCTTAAGACATTTGCAGACACTTATGGCCACAGCCTTCTCCCTACAGCAAGGGACCCCCTGTCCCTCTTGTGACAGTCCCTTTCCTCTCCTTGCAAAAATTCTTTCAAATAAAGCCTCTCTTTACTAAGTCTGAATTTGTTTTTTATTTGACAGGGGTTTCTTTTTAGGGTGATGAAAGTGTTCTAAAACTGATTGTTACACAACTTTGTGGATATGCAAAAAACTATTGAATTGTATGCTTTAGGTGAATTGTGTGGTATGTGAACATATCTATCCCAGTAAAGCTGCTTTTTTATTTTTTAACTTTTTCCAGCAGCTTTAAAACCTATTTTAAAAAGAAGAAAGTAAAAGGGAGAAAAATAAGCTAACAAATGGGAAAAGAAATAAATTAAAATAATACAGTGTCCCTAGGCCAAGTGGGAAGAGTCTCAAAGACAAATTGGGGCTAGGTGAGGCGGCTCACACCTGTAATTCCAGCACTTTGGGAGGCAAGCTGGGAGGATTGCTTGAGGCCAGGAGTTCAAGACCAACCTGGGTAACATAGCAAGACCCCCATCTCTACAAAAAAAATTCTTCTTAATTAGCCAGGCGCGGTGGCGTGCGCCTGTAGTCCCAGCTGCTCAGAAGGCTGAGGCGGGAGGATCAGCTGAGCCCAGGAGACCCAGGCTGTAGTGAGCTGTGATTGTACCACTGTACTCTTCAGCCTGGGTGACAGAGCAAGACTCCATTCTCTTAAAAAAATAAATAAAATAAAAGATAATAGAGATATGTTCAAGGCAGAGGAGAAGGAGAGGTTTTACAGCATTTTCACTAACCTGTTTTCTTGATGTTTTCTGTTAGCCTGAATCACTGCTTCCCCAAAACTAAAACTCCCACCTCAAATTATACATAAATTCGCACTTAATAAATAATCTTGATTATTTTCTAGTTCAGGAAAGTTACCCTACATATTAATGTTTGAAGGGGAAGGAAGAAATTTTTGAGGAAGAGAAATATACAAAGACTATAGGCATTTTTCATGTATGTATACCACACAGACAAGAATAGTGCCTGTATGTCCACCCCCACTGCTTCACTTGACCAGGAAAGAAAAAAAAAGAACAGTGCCTATAAAGCTGCTGAAAAAGTCACTGTTGTTTGTGGCAGCTGTGAGCCAGCTGCTGAGGGCTGGCCTTTCCTGCGGGATGGTTTCTCTGATGTGAAGACACATCATTCATCCCAACCATTTATTATTAACAAAACACATAGTCTCCCTGGGATCTCTCCCAGCATGGATCCAAAACTGAATGTAACATATCACACCTTTTGCTGGATCTCCTAAATGTAAACTGATAAGACTTATGGCAGAACCAGAATAAAAGAACATGAGCAATGCCTGGCTACTCCCCTGTGCACTTTCACACTTCACATTACTAGAGTTGGGAAGGGGTCCCTTCCCCCTAATTTGTACCTGGAGACCCTCCCCTATGAACCCTTCTCCACTCTTCCTGAAAGTAGTGACCACCTTCCCTAAGATGGGGAGCACCTTCCACGTTGTGTCAGAAACTATTTATGCAGGCTGGGCTCGGTGGCTCACACCTGTAATCCTAGCACTCTGGGAGGCTGAGGCAGGAGGATTGCTTGAGCTCAGGAGTTCGAGACCAGCCTGAGCAAGAGTGAGACCCCATCTCTACTAAAAATAGAAAAATTAGCCAGGCACTGTGGTGCGTGCCTGTAGTCCCAGCTACTTGGGAGGCTGAGGCAGGAGGATCGCTTGAGCCCAGGAGTTTGAGGTTGCAGTAAGCTATGATGGCACCACTGCGCTCTACCCAGGGTGACAAAATGAAACTGTCTCAAAAAAAGAAAGAAAGAAACTACTTATGCATTTGTCCTCTCTTGCTACACTTTGAGCTTCTCAACAGGAGCGAATGGACTTTGTTCATCCTCATTAAAGTCCCTAGCCCAGTAGCAGGCTCATGGTAAGTAGTCACACTTTATTAAACAAATGGATGGATGGAGGAATACGATAGAGCACTGTGAAATTCTAGCTGCTGACATGGTTGCATCCTGGTGTTCTTTTTCTGGGCCAAAGGGGTTGTTTGCCTTGACCACACTATCCCTTTTATGGACTCTGTCTCAGCAGCTGAAAGCACACAATGGAATAGTGTGCCTTTCAGCAAATAGAGTAGGCAATGGAAAATGCAAACCGTCAACCCCGAATGCAAGCGATGGCATGCTGAATGCAATTACAAATGAAGAGAAACTGCTTATTTTTACTGAAATGGAGTGAAATGGTCTGGAAAGGATTGTTCCGTTCCAGTTTTGGGTGTCTGTGTTGGTAAAGCTAGCGCATCAAGGCTCAGCATGCCCCCTGTTGGCCTTAGCTGGCATTTAGTAAGAAGAAGAATGTGAAAGAAACTTGTTGATGCAGATTCTTCTCCAACACGGGCATGCAGGGATAGAGCCCTTTTGCAAAAATTCTTTGTTAAGGAGGCATCAAATGAGTCAGAGATAGTCACTGGACTATCCCTGGGCCATAACTTGACTCATCTGCAAATTCTGACATTCCTTTTAGAAGAAGTGGAATAGAAACACTTTCCTGATGGGAAAGCTAGAATGGTGCGGACTTAATTCCTTTTAGCAAGCATGTAACCATAAAAACCAAATCAACTACTAAAACATCTCTTCAGCAACCCCCCAGCTCTGCCTGCCAGTTTAAATTGTAATCTGTAAATGTCCATTGATAGAGAACTGGTTAAATAAATATAGTACATCTACACACTAGAAAACAAGGCAGTTATACATGTACTGCTATGTAACAATCGGTAAGATATATTAATAACTGAAAAAAGCAAAGTGTTTAACCATATATATGATATGTGCAGAAATTTTCTATAGAAGATTCCACAAGAGAATATCATAATTGATGTCTCCTGGAAAGGGAGATAGTTACTGGGGACAGAGGTAGAAATAAAATTTCTTTTCACTGTATTTCTTTATGTGCTATTTGCAATTTGTGCCTTGCATGTCATCTGCTAAAATAATCTAATCAGATAGTTTCTCTACCGTCACTCTTCTTTCTTCTAAAAGCTTTATCAATCTTCAATAGAAGGAACTGAAGTTACTACAATACCTTTCTCTTAAATTCTAAAACAAATTGCTAATCGGCCAGTTCTAACAGCGATATATGAATATAAGATTTTATATACCAGTTCACTCTACTTGGACCTCAAATGAGAAAGGCACTTGTTTGTGAGGAAACAGCTACTGAAGTGTTAGGAAAAGTATTTTATTCACTAGTTGTTAGGCCACTGCACTCTGGAGCTCCTTTCTGCCTCGGTGTTTTTTTTTTCCTGTCCCTAATGACAATGAATGCCAGACTAGAAGTGACCTTTTGCCGAGACCATCATCCATCCAGCTGGGGAAACCCAAGCTTGGTTTCCAAAGCAGGGAAAAGGGCTGCAGCTTTTCTGTGGGAAAGGGAGCTGGTATGCTCCAGGGGACTCACAGAGCCAGGGCGCTGCTAGAGAGCTAAATAGGGGAGGATGGGCAGCCTCTTCCTCTGGACTTCTACACTAAGGACCCTCCTCAGGCCTGGTCAGAATTGACTGCTCCTTTGTACCCACCACGAATGAAAATATGTTTTACTAATAGTTAATCCTCAAGCCAGCAGGGTCAAACCAGCACATGAGGGTTGCCCATCTCCCTGCACCAGTGAAACGCTCAAAGTGCTAAGGTAGAAAGAGCAAGAGAGCAGGAGTCCAGAGACCTGGGTTCAAGTGCCAATGCCAACACTAACCTGCGAGTGACCTCTGGCAAGTCACCTGCCTTCTCCAGGCCCACCTTTTCCTGTCTGTCAAATGAGGAGGTGGGAATTGCTGGTTTCTCTGTTTAGCGCTGGTCTCTGGGATCTGGACAGATGAATGGACTCATAGATTCTGCTCTCTGAGATTGGTGTCATCGAGACGTGGTGTGGGTGGGGGTAGCACGGAGAAAGGTGATTTTTAGAGAGAGGTGAGAGGTGGGTAAAAAAAGGGGCTTTACTTTCTATTTTATTGCCCATCTTAACCTCGCTCTGTTAGGACAATTCTAAGAGGCATCTAGAGGGGCTTCGCAGCCGCGCACCACCGACGTGATGCTAACTTCTGTATTCGTTCCCTTTCGCAAACAACTCCTCACGTTTTAGAACAGTGGGTTGGTAACCTGGCGGTGAAAAGATAGTGGAGGGCAAGGATCCCTTTGCGCTCAAAGACTAGGCACAGGCAAACACAATATTTTGCCTATAATTTCAGGATCTCATGGTCCACCCAACTCCCAGCCCTGTATGTTAAAACGCTTTAAGATCTAGTCGGTTTGCGGATAAGCAAAAAACGGAAGAGGGAAAAGGAGGGCAAGACACTTAAGACCTGATTCCCTTCCTCAACTCACATTCCTCCGCCCCAGTCCCGCTCCAGCTGCCTGCGCTGCCAGCGGAGGCCCTAGTCTCCCGCTCCAACTATTCCAACTATCCTAGGAAGGGTGGGGCGCCCGGCTCTCGGGTCCCCCTCTGCTGCTCCCCCTCGTCGGTCTCCCCTTCTGCCCCGGTCCCTCCCTTTCTGGGGTGGGGCCAGCCAATGCGCGACGAGACTCCCGGGTTTGGCCTGGGAGCCGCGGTGCGCACAGATCCCCCGCCCCACAGTTCTGGCCGCCGTCCCGGTGCGCACGGACGTGGCTCGAGTTTCCTCCGTTCTCTGCTCTCCGCTCTCCGCTCTCCGCTCTCGATCGCTCTCCCCCTCCCGCTCCTCCTTCTCTCCAGGTCTCCCGCTCCGGCTTCAGCTCCACCCGGCCGGCCCCGCGCGGCTCCGGGTAGCCATGGAGGACGTCACGCTCCACATCGTCGAGCGGCCGCTTCCCGGGTACCCCGACCCCGAGGGCCCGGAGCCCTCCCCCGTGGGGGCGCCGGCAACGGAGGAGCCGTCCGGGGCCGGCTCTGAGGAGCTGATCAAGTCGGACCAGGTGAATGGCGTGTTGGTGCTGAGCCTTCTGGACAAAATCATCGGCGCCGTCGACCAGATCCAGCTGACCCAAGCCCAGCTGGAGGAGCGGCAGGCGGAGATGGAAGGCGCCGTGCAGAGCATCCAGGGCGAGCTGAGCAAGCTGAGCAAGGCACACGCCACCACGAGTAACACAGTGAGCAAGTTGCTAGAGAAGGTGCGCAAGGTCAGCGTCAACGTGAAGACCGTGCGCGGCAGCCTGGAGCGCCAGGCCGGCCAGATCAAGAAGCTGGAGGTCAATGAGGCCGAGCTGCTGCGGCGCCGCAACTTCAAAGTCATGATCTACCAGGTGAGCCCGCGGGGCAGACCGCACCCGGAGCTCCTGCGCCCGGCACGCGTCCTCCGCCTGGGGTTTGGGGTGGGGAGACCTGCCCGCGGCAGGCTCTCCCGCCAGCTTGGCCTGGGCGCTCGGGAGACCCGCCGTCCTTCCGGCCAGCACGGCTGGGCTGGGCTGGGCTGGGCTGGGCTGGGGGGAGCGGCGGACTCTTGGGCGTGCAGAAGCGCGCGCTCAGCACCCTGCTCCTCCCCACCTAGCCCCCTCTCTCCCGTCTCAAACTTGTAGCAGAAGCGAGTTAGGGGGCTGGACTCGGGGACGCTGCTCCTCGCAGACCGCTCCCAACTTGGCTCTTGTCAAACGTCTTTCTACTTGGGGGAAGTTTCCGGGAAAGCCAGGGGTCCCAGGCGGCCGTTGGGGCCCGCTGTAAGCGGACACTGGCGGCGGGGCCCGGGCCTGGGGCCTCCGCGCCTGCCGGCCCGATATAGCGAGTGATTCAGGGCTCAGGCACGCACCCGCGGGGACTGCGCCAGGCGTGGGACGCGACCGCCAGCCCCCCTCCGCGGACCCCACGCCCCCGCATCGGCCGCCGCCGCCCACCCCAGTCCCCTCGCTGCGATGTGACCCTGGCCTCCAGGCGTTTTCAGGCCCTTGAGCACACGCTAGCCCTCCGCGCGCCGGCTCCTCGGCCTCCTGGAAGCGGGCGGGGCGGGGCAGGGTGGGCGTAAGGAGTGCACCAGGGGCTGGCGGAGGGGGGCGCGCTGCCCCCGCGGGGTCCCGCGGCCTGGGCGAGGTGAATCACCCCGCATGCCTGCGGGGGCGGGGGCCGGGAGCAGCAGGGGAGGAGGCTGGCGCGCCCGAGCCTTGTTGCTTTCTTTGCACCTCTACCCATTCCTCCTGCCTGGATAAAAACGGAGTTTTTGTATCCTAACCCCAAATAAACCTGGGAGTCTCAGTGTTGCTGCTGAGTGTGAACTGAGGGCTCTGTGATCTTGGGCTGGACGGGAATGTCCCCAACCCTGCCTCCTCCCTGCTTCACAAAAACCTCGTTGATGCTCCTACCCTAGGAGGCAAGATCATGGGGCTGGTAGGGTCGGTCTATGCTCCCTCTTCCCCTTCCTCTCCCTACTGAAGGGAATGGGGGGAGAAAAGGAAGGCTAGCTTTCCCACACGTGGAAAGAGCCCTGTCAGGGAACTGTGGTTCCACTGACTCTGGTACCAGCTGGGTTCTGAGTGACCATCTGGGGTAAGGTGAGGTCCTTGCTCGGTCTCTCTGGGAGGAATTAAGAGACATGCAGTCCAGGGGGAGTAGAGGCAGGGAGGTGGGTGAGCTGGCACTTTTCTGAGGAGGTGGTGGTGGGACAGAGGCAGAAATGGCACTTGTCCCCCTCCCCACCCTTACCCACTGCCAGGGACTCTTCCCAAGAGGCATTTACTTGGCCTTTGAAAAGCTTTGCTCCCCCACTTACAGCACTATTTGGGTAGAAAATGTTTGCCCAGAGCTATTTCCATTTATCTAACTGCTTGGAGGAAGCAGGATTGGAGGATAAGGGGGGGTGGCCTGTGAGGTGTTTTTAGTTTTGTTTTTGTTTTTTTGGGTTTTTTTTGAGAGAGGGTCTCACTCTGTCACCCAGGTTGGAGCTTTCTCGCTCTGTTGCCCAGGCTGGAGCTGGAAGTGGTGTGATCACAACTTACTGCAACCTCCAACTCCTGGGCGCAAGCGATCTTCCCACCTCAGCCGCCTGAGCAGCTTGGACTGCAGGCACACACCACCATGCCTGGCTAGTTTTTAAAATTTTTTTGTAGAGACAGGGTCTTGCTATATTGCTCAGGCTGGTCTCCAACTCCTGGCCTCAAGCGATCCTCCCGCCTCGACCTCCCAAAGTGCTGGGATTACAGGTGTGAGCCGCCATGCCCCACTTGTTCTGGGGAACAAAACAGGGGTCTGGGACAGCAAGCCAGCTCTGTATTTTCTCCAGAGCCTGGTGTAATAGAAGGCCACCATGAAAAGCTTGTATGGGTGACCCTTCTCACTGTAAATGTCCCAGGCCATACAACCCAGGAAAGTTCTCAGCCTCAAGGTAAACCCCCCTATGGCAAAGATGGAGATTCTCAGAGAAGGACAGGTATAGAGGGAGAAAAACTTCTCTGCAGAGGCCAATGGCATCCCTCTGTTGTGCTCTCTCAGGCATTCCCCAGGGATGTGTCTATATAGTGTGTGTGTGTGTGTGTGTGTGTGCACGCGCACAGTTGGGCTGGGGGGGCCAGGGGGTGAGTTCTAATCCCAGGGTGGCTTTTACTACATCTGTACTAAACCAAGGCCAGTGGTGGGCTGAGAGTTGAAGTAGTAAGAATGGCTCAAATTGAGTCCCCAACCTACAGGGGAAATAACTAAGAACTAAAATGGTCCCAACCTGGGGAGGAACTCAGAGGTAAGGAAAAGATTCCAGCAACTGGGGTGAGGCTGGGGGGAAGCAGAACTTCCCTGAGCTGTAAAGCAGATGTTCCAGGTGGGGATGAGGGGTGGGGACTCAGCTGCTGGAGGAAAGCAGAGGCCACTCCTCCTGGAGGTCTGCAGGCCAGAGAAGAGAACGAGGTAAAAATAGCTCTGCGCCTTGGCAGACCTAATAGGGAAGATTGGGGGCAGCAGCATTTCTGGAAAAGTCTAGCTGAGGGGGTGGGATGCTTGGGTGGCCAGGCAAAAAGAGAGATTTGGAGAGAGGGCTCCTGGGATGGTGTGAGTTCTTTGGAGGGGAAGGGGGTAGGGGATGCTGTATTTCCCACTGCAGATGTGGGACGTGATGATGTGGCACTGAGGGTGGGGTGGAAAGCGCCAGGGGACAGGAAGGCCCCAGCTGTGGGATCAAGTCATCTGGCTTCCCACACCGTATTCCTGGGGGGAAAAGGAGGGAATTCCTTGTGTGGTCCCACCCCAGATTCAAGGAACTGCTAGACATAATGATTTCACAGGTTAGGTTTGCATTGGACCCCCAACACACGTGTGTACACACACACAATTCAGCACCTCCCACCCCCAGCTTATCAGAGCTCTCATTTTGAACTCATTTCTGAGTCATTACTGCCCTTCTCTGGCATTTCCCTCCCTGTCTCCCAAACAAGAACTAGCAGTTTGGCATAGCATCCTATCAGGCAACACTTAGCTAGACAATAGCTAGTGAGTGACAGAAGTGAATTCTACTAGTAATAGGAGTTAGTGGACTGAGGGCTGCAGGAGGATGAGGCCAGATTGTGGGTATAGAGGCAGTTGCCCTAAAACACCATGCAAACAGGTAGAACTATGATCATTAAAGAGCCAATTCTCCCAGGCAACAATGGGATACTGTTAGAGTTCTTCTAGAATCCAGAAGGGGAGGGCAGTAAAATGGAAATACACTCATGCATCATGTAACGACTGGGATACATTCTGAGAAATGTGTTGTTAGGCAATTTCGTCATTGTATGAACATCATACATAAAGTGTACTTACACAACCTAGACGGTATAGCCTACTACGCATCTAGGCTATATGATACAGCCTATTGCTCCTAGGCTACAAATCTACCTGTACGGCAGGTTCCTGTACTGAATATTGCAGGCAGCTGTAACTCAATGGTAAGTATTTGTGTATCTGAGCATATCTAAATACAGAAAACATACAGTAAAAAATACAGTATAAAAGATTTTTTTTAAAGTACACCTGTATCGGGCACTTACCACAAATGCGGCTTGCAGGACCGGAAGTGGCTCTGGGTGAGTCAGTGAGTGAGTGGTGAGTGAACGTGAAGGCCTAGGACATTACTGTATGCTATTATATTTTATAAACACTGTACACTTAAACTTTTTTTTCTTCAATAATAAGTTAACCTTAGCTTACTGTAACTTTTTTACTTTATAAACTTTAACATTTTTTAACTTTTTTTTCCCCTAAGAGACAGGGGTCTCGCTCTGTCACCCTGGCTGGAGTGTGGTGACACAATCCTAGCTCACTGCAGCCTGCTGGGCTCAAGCAATCCTCCCACCTCAGCCTCCTGAGTAGCTGGTATTACAAGCTCGTGCCACCAAGCCCAGCCTTTAAAAAGTTGCTTTGTAAGTTTTTTTGTTAAAAACTAAGACACAAACACTCACATTAGCCTAGGCCTACACAGGGTCAGGATCACCGATATCACTGTCTTCCACCTCCACATCTTGTCCCATTGGAAGGTCTTCAGGGGTAATAACACACATGGAGCTGTCATCTCCTATGATAACAGTGCCTTCCTCTGGAATATCTCCTGAAGGAGCTGCCTGAGGCTGTTTTATAGTTAACTTTTTTTTTACAAGTAGAGGGAATAGTACACTCTAAGATATTAATAAAAAATGTACTACAGTAAATACATAAACCAGTAACATAGTCCTTTATTATCATTATCAAGTGTTATGTACTCTAATAATTGTATATGTTATGCTTTTATGACTGGCAGCGCTGTAGGTTTGTTTACACCAGCATGACCACAAACACGTGAGTAATGTGTTGAGATATGACACTCTGACGGCTGTGATGTCACTAGGGGATAGGAATTCTTCAGCTCCACTATAATCTTATGGGACCACCATTGTATATGTGGTCTATCATCGACCAAAATGTTATGTAGCCCATGACTATAAACGTTTTTCAGGATCAGTTTTTTGTTTTTTTGAGACAGAGTCTCCCTCTGTCACCCTGGGTAGAGTGCCGTGGCGTCATCATAGCTTACTGCAACCTCAAACTCCTGGGCTCAAGCAATCCTCCTGCCTCAGCCTTCTGAGTAGCTGGGACTACAGGCCTGCATCACCGTGCCTGGCTAATATTTTTTTTCTATTTTTAGTAGAGACGGGGTCTTGCTTTTGCTCTGGCTGGTTTCAAACTCCTGAGCTCAAGCGATCCTCCCGCCTAGGCCTCCCAGAGTGTTAGGATTACAAGTGTGAGCCACCGCACCCAGCCTCTGGAGCAGTTTTGAGGAAGCAAAATTGGTGACCTGTACATGGACCAGCCACTAAGACCCATCAAACCTGCGCTGAATGCGTGGGGATAGGACCAGGAAGCATTTAAGGGATTAGATGTCTCATGGCATTACAAGGGAGCGAACCAGGGCTGGAATGAGGGCCTGCTGGCTTCTCCTCCCCAAATCCTAACCCAACCTGTAACTCCTTTCTGGACTCAAGGCAGATCAGGGTTACCTTTCTCCAGAAGAACCCCAAATCTTTGTCCAAAGATATTTCCAACTTGGGGCTCTGGTCTCTTTCACCTTTTAAACCTAGTGGCCATGGAGAATGTATATACCACACCCTTCCTCCAAAAAGATGAATTTGGGTGGTTTTTCCCTGGTCACCAGGTTCAAAACAGGGAGGATATTTTTAGGGGTAGTCTCAAAACTAAAGGAGGTCACCACTATCTTCCTGCTCCCCCGTTTTTTGTTTTTGTTTTTGTTTTTGTTTTTTGAGACAGAATCTAGCTCTGTCACTCAGGCTAGAGTTCAGAGTGGCGTCATCACAGCTCACTGCAACCTCAAACTCCTGGGCTCAAGCGATCCTCCTGCCTCAGCCTCCCCAGTAACTGGGACTACAGGTGTGCACCACCATACCCAGCTAATTTTTTTCTACTTTTTGTAGAGACGGGGTCTCGCTCTTGCTCAGGCTGGTCTCATACTCCTGAGCTCAAGTGATTCTCCTGCCTCAGATTACAAGCATGAGCCACGGTGCCCGGCCTCTCTCTCTCTCTTTTTTTTTTAAAGTAGAATCTGGCTATTGTAAAGGCCAAAGCCAAAAAGGTGAGGAGATGGCACAGAGTGGGCAACTGATAGCAAGAGACCAGGAAATATTATTGCTAAGCAAACAGCCTCAGAGATGAGTAGTGGCTTGTACCATTTTTTGGAACCATACCATTGTGAATATTTCATCATTCTGACATCATAGACCTTTTGAACTGGAAGATACCTTAAAGAATTTGAAGGAGATCGTCTTTATACCTTTCATTTTGTAGCTTGGGAAGCTGGGCCCAGAGAGGGGAAGTCACTAGCTTATTGTCACTCAAGTGATTGGGGGTCAGAGCTGGGTCCAGAACCCAGGTGTGCCCCTTCTGCCACACTCACTGCTGCCTACCCCCTCCTTCTGCAGCTCTGCAGCTCTGCAGCAGAAATTAGGGTTAATTCTACCTCCTTTATTTTCTGTGGAAGTTAGTTGCACAGAACTGACTGGCACTGGGTTGCTTTGTGTGCGTTTAGGTGTGTGTGCAGTGTTGGGTACGTGTGGCCAACGTTGGTGGCTGTTAGCTGCTCATGAGTGCTGAAGTCAAGACAATGTGTGGTCACCTGGACCAGTGACAGTGGGAGGGGAGGAGTACAGGGTGGAAGGCATGGAGCTCCTGGCCAGACATGGTGTGCCCCGCATGGACTCTGCATCTGCCAAGAAGCGGGCCATTTTGGTTCCCTTTCTCTTCGGCCTCTCTGCTGTTCCCACCTCCTCCCTGTGCCCTTCCACGCAGGTGGGGACCTGCTGCTTTGGTCTTTTGTGACTACAGCCTTTACTGAACACTGCTGTTGCTGAGTCTGGTGGTACCCCCGACCATCCCTCTCTCCTGACTTCTGATTGCCCAAAGCAAGAGTGGCAACTCAGCCCCTCAGGAGGGAGCACTGAGAGCTGCAGCGGGTGCCCCAGGATATAGGCCCATTTGTCATAAACATAGCTTGGTTTTGGATCCTGATTTCTCTGTGCATTTCAGTGTCTGATATCCCAAGCTGTGGGTGGGGGGATGGGGTGCAAGGGAGGCAGGAGGTGGGGATGTGGCTAAATGGAAATAGCCAGGATGTCCCTCTTCCATGCCTCTCCCTCTGCTTATCCGGGGCGGCACCCAGTAGCCACCTGGCCCGGGAATAAGGAGAACTGGCATTAGCAGCCTCTGGCTCTGAAGGCAGAGTTGTGTGTCTTCTGTTTTACACATCTGAGCCTCCCCAGTCACAGTCCAACAGCTGGCCTCTCGGAAAACTCCTTGTCCACCCCCAGCAGCCTCTTTCCCCCACCATTCTAGCCCCCCAGTAGCCATGGCCACCCCACCACCATGGCTGGGTAAGGCTAGAAGGTGGGAGTCCAAGGACGGGACTGGGGATACTTCTAGGGGGAGGGGTTCAGTTGAAGTCGTATTTATTAATTCATGGGTTTGGGTTTGCCCCACCCTTTTCGGCCCCAGGGCCCAGGTGAGAAACATTTAAAATGTGGTTTCTTTCCTCCTGAAGACATGTATCCCCTCCCTACTCACCAGCCCCTACTCTGCATGCCACCAAGGCCTCTTTCTCTCAACCCCGTCCGTACCCATCCCAAGCCCCATTTAAACCCCTTTTCCTCATCTTAGCCCAAGAAGAAGCTGAATGCACCCTCTGACCCGGCCACACCAAAGATCGTGCCTTTTGACCTTCTGCCTGAGACTGAGCCCTTTGACCCGAAGCCTGAGACAGTGCCTGAGCCCCCACCCTTTGACCAGACGCCTAGGACACTGCCCTATTACCCAGAGCCGGGGCCCCTGCCCACCCCAGAGGAGCCAACAGCCAGTGGGAGCACTTAGGGTCCTCTGGGTCCTGTGGGACTGTGGGCATGGGGTGTCACTCTAGTCCACCATCAGCCCGCTGCTTGGTGGTGGTCAGTTCCCGGATGGCTGCCATCCCAGACCACTGCCCCCTGCGGTTGGGTGTGGGTATTGTGAAAACACTCTTGTGTTATGCACTGTTAAGGTAAATGTGGTGTGTGCAGTGGGGAAGGGCTCTCCCCTACTTCTTAGTTTCTGTTTTAATAGTAGACGCTCCCAACATCCTACTGGAGCTGCACCCAAAGGCTGCGCTGCATGAAACAGCATGGCTTCTGATTCTTCCCTTCCCTGCCTCCACCTCCTGGGGACAAGCCAGCTTGGCTCCAAGCCTCCTTGGAGAGGGCCCTCATGAGGCCTGGGGTCTGTTCTGTGCCCTCTCTACCTCCTCCCTGTAGCTGAGGAAAACATTTACACATATTTTTTCCAGTTCTTTTAGAAAATGTTTTGCAAAGAGATCCCTTATGTTTGCCAGAGCCTGCCCTGGGCAGGGTACCCAAAAGCTGCCAACTCAGAGAGGCCAGAAAAGGGGACATTTTAGCAGGATCTGGCTTGGATCCTTGGGTCTCACTATGGCACAGTGTTTCTCAACTTTTTTTTTTTCCATGCTCATCCCCCTAAGGAGCCTTTTTAGATATTTATAACCTAATTGTCCACCTCCCCCATGAAATTTTAATACAACAGATATACTGTATATCTGTGCGTGTGCTGTGGCATTTTGGAGCACTACACACAATTGTGATATCGATTTTTGCCCTTGTGGAGGCAATATCACCCCAGTCAAGAATGCACGTTATAGCAGAAGGGAAGGGCCCTTCTGCCTTTGGTGTCTCTTATCTCATCTCCTTGTTTTGGCAACCTAAAGTGGAGACCCTGAGTTTTTAAGACTTTTCTTACCTTTACCTCTCCCCCCTTCTGCATCCTTTTCTAACAGACTCTCCAGGCAGATCCTGAGTCTCTGAGTGCATGTCCAGTGTCTTCTCTGGCCATTCCCGGGTAGTGGCTGGGGACAGTGCTGGTTAGCTCTAGGTCAGGAGAGGCTCCTACTCAGATCCATGTGGCACCTGTCCCTTCTCCCTAACAAATGTGAAGTGCTTGGCCAAGGGCTGGGTACATAGTAGGTGCTCAATTAAATTATAATCTTATAAAAAATCTCCCTAAGCCAGGAGATCTTAAGTTCAGACAGCAGAGTTGGAGGGTGGAGTGGAAGAGTCTGGGAGCCTCCCTGGGGCTCCTCTAAGTCCATCCAGGTCTAGGGCCTTCCTGGGGTGGGGGCTGTGTGTGTTTGTCGAGGGGCAGGGAGGGCTGTGTATGCTTTTGTTTGGACCTGGTCATTAAAGGTAACTCTGGAAACCAAGCCTGTTGGGAGTGGTGGTTTTGTTTAATAAAAAGGGGAAAACAGAACAAACATCCCTCCCTCTCTGGCATCCCCCGAGGCCCCTCCTTTGGCTTAGGTCTGCCAGGGAAGTAGGGGTGGGACGAGGGTGCTTGGCCTGTGTGCCCAGGGTGGGGGGAGGTGCTTTGGATTGTGTTGGTGGTTATAGCAACAGGCAGACTGGGTGGGTCCAAGATAGCACTCCAAGAGTGTGAGTCATGGGGGAAAACCTGGCTTGGAAAGGGGGAGAAAAGAGAAATCCACTAATGGAGGGAAAAGGCTAATGGTGGTATACCCTCTCCACAGCCAGCCTCCTGGACATTGTCCAGGGATTCAGGTCAAGTTGTTTCTTCTCCTATCCTCTGACCTTCCACCAAGAAGGTGGCTTCTCTGGTATAAGCCATCACTCTAGGGGAAGCCTACAATGAATGGGGTTATATCCCCCAGGTACCTTTCTGGTCTGGGGAGACTCTCCCAAATCCAAGAATAAACCTCCCCTCACTGGGATTCCTCCCTGATGTTGTAGTTTGAGACCTTTCCTCAGGCACTAGGAAGATGGGATTGGCTATAAGCAAGATGTCTGTAGCTCTTTCCCCAGCCCCCCTCACTTTTAAGCTCAGCTGGCAAAGACCTTTATCTAGGAAGCCAGAGGCCAGAAAAACCAGCTAGCTCAGCCTTTAGGGGTAGGGGTGGAGCAGGGGTGGGTGGGTAGAGAATGGAGGATGCTGGGGATAGGGCAGGGAGACAATGTGGATTTGTTTTCCAGCAGCTGAGGCTGTTTCCTGACTATTCCCTGCCTGTCAGCCTTAATCCCTCCCTGGCCCATTCACATTGTCTGGGCTCAGTGAAAGCAGGGGCTCTCCTCCACCCTTTGGTGGAGCGTGGGTGGGTTTTTAGTTTGGGAGGCTATGAAGGCAAGGTCAGAACTGAATTTTTTTTTTTTATACTGAGGCTGCAGGTAAATTCTGGGTGGAGACAGGTGAAGAAGTAGTGGAGAGTTTAGATCCTAGGAAGTCCTAAAATGTGTAAGTCCACTCCAGTAGCAGGCAGGGAGAGGGTGATTGCAGGAGACCCAAAGGGTACGACTGGAAATTGGAGGGACTGCTAAAAGAGGGTGGGACCCTCCTACACTCAGAACAAAAAAAAACACCCTTCAATGCCTTGGTGAATGATAAGACGCAGAGGGATGGACAGAATGCCCTAGGATGACCGTGACAGCGCTAAGCCTCCTATGGCAGGTGGAGACTACAAGTCCCAGCATGCCCTGTGCCCAAGTCACCTTGCCTGCTGGGAGGTGTAGTAGGGTAATAGAGAGCTGGAGGTGGCTTGGTGCCCAGCAGAGCTGGTGCCCAATTGGGAGAAGAGGTGGAGCCGCATTCCTTCTTTGTCCCTGCTAATGCTATTGACAGGGAGGGAAGGAAGTTGGGAGCGGGTGTTCCTAGTTTTCAGTGTAAACCAGGAAACCCTGGGGGGATGTGGATGGGAGGGAAGAGGAAAGAGGCTGGGGGCTGGGCAAGGAATTTCTGTAGCAGGTGGTGCAGAGATACTGAGCGGCCTAAGTATAGGGGTGTGTGTGTGTTTGTGTCTGTGTGTGTGTATCTGTGAGATAGATCAGTTAATGTTGCCTCATTTTCTCAGGAGATGGGATTTTCAGAAAACCCGTTTGAAAAATTACTTTCTCATTCTGAAGTCCCTAAATAGAGTCAGGGCCAAAGAGGAGATCCTGTTTATGTCTGGGTTATGCCCCTTTGCCTTTCTGTGGTCAGCCTCCCCTACTTTCTGGTGGGGGCGGGGTGGGGAAGGGGTGATCTTGAGATTCTGAAATGTTGGCCCAGAGTCAGGATCTTGGAAAATCTTCCTGGAATGGAAAACAATGCTGGCGCTACATCTTCCGAGGGGAAGAGGAAGAAGCAAAGAGTTGGCTCTGAGCTCCAGGATCATGGGGAATCTGGGACCACCATCCTACTCCGGGACCCTTGACCTCAGGCCTGGGGGAAAAAAGCAAGCATAGAAAAGTAATCCCTCCCTTCAATTCCAAGGCAGGGAAGTCAGAACCAGAAGAAATGTCCAGACTGGGGAGAAAACGTTCTTGGCTTCTAGCCAGCTTCTTCCTCTTTCCTACATCAATTTCTACATGGGGCGGGGGTGACCAATAGTGGGGTCCAACAGTACAAGGAGGTCAAGGAAGCAGGAGGGGGCGTGAGCCACAGCTCTCCTCCGACGCTGGTTTTGAAATAGCTTGAGTCTGGAAAACCCACCCCCTTTACTATACCTTCACGCCACTCTACTTGGCGGCCGCCTAAGATTGGCTGTGAGCTCTGACCCCACCCAACCTAAACACACTCCCACCGCTTGCTTTTTGGCCTGGCTCGGGCAGTGTGTGACTTAGGGCGCCAGAGGGCGCTGCGCCCACTTCCAAAGTTAAGCCGTGTCCCCTGAGGCCGCGGTGATTCAACACAATCAGAGGGGTGGGTAGAGCGCGCAAGGACTTGGTTGGAGGGCTGCAGAGATACTTAGCCAAAGCTCAACTATAACGCAGGCCCATTTCCGACCCAAAGCTCGGTTCCCTGCCCGTGCCGCCTGTACCATTCATTCAAAACACATTTATCGAGCGCCCACGATGTGCCCAGCTCTGTGCCAGGCAGGCGCTGGCGATACAACGGCAAACAAGTCAGGCCGATTTCACGAGTACCTCGCAGGCCCCCTCGCGTCCCCAGGATCGCCGCCACCCCGACTCGGGTTCGCCCGGCGTGCCCCAAGTCCCCGCCCGGCCCTTCTCCTGCCTGGTCTCATCTCTGCTCTTCTCTCCGCTTAGGACGAAGTGAAGCTGCCGGCCAAACTGAGCATCGGCAAGTCGCTGAAGGAGGCGGAGGCGCTGCCCGAGAAGGAGGGCGACGAGCTGGGCGAGGGCGAGCGGCCCGAGGAGGACGCGGCGCTCGAGCTGTCGTCCGACGAGGCGGTGGAGGTGGAGGAGGTCATCGAGGAGTCGCGCGCCGAGCGCATCAAGCGCAGCGGCCTGCGGCGCGTGGACGACTTCAAGAAGGCCTTCTCCAAGGAGAAGATGGAGAAGACCAGGGTGCGCACGCGCGAGAACCTGGAGAAGACCCGCCTCAAGACCAAGGAGAACCTGGAGAAGACGCGGCACACCCTGGAGAAGCGCATGAACAAGCTGGGCACGCGCCTGGTTCCCGCCGAGCGGCGCGAGAAGCTCAAGACGTCGCGCGACAAGCTGCGCAAGTCCTTCACGCCCGACCACGTGGTGTACGCGCGCTCCAAGACAGCGGTGTACAAGGTGCCGCCCTTCACCTTCCACGTCAAGAAGATCCGCGAGGGCGAGGTGGAGGTGCTGAAGGCCACCGAGATGGTGGAGGTGGGCGCCGACGACGACGAGGGCGGCGCGGAGCACGGCGAGGCCGCCGACCTGCTGCGCGGGAGCAGCCCCGACGTGCACACGCTGCTGGAGATCACCGAGGAGTCGGACGCCGTGCTGGTGGACAAGAGCGACAGCGACTGAGCAGGACTGGGGGGCCCCTGCCCGGCGGAGGCCGGCCGCCTCGCCCTGCCTCTCCCCGCCCCCACCCCGTTCCTTTCCCTTTCTGAACTTTCTCTTTCGCGTTCTCTCTCAACCCCGAACTGGCTGAGATTTTTCTAGATGTAAAACACCTGCCCTCCAGGAGCACTCCTCCAAGTCTCACAGCTGTTAAGCCCAGAGAGGGAGGCAGCCCCCACAGTGGACAGCCCCAATTTGGACGTAGTACGGGTGGAATGGGAAGGGGAGTGATCCCTGCCCCGGAGGTCCAAGTCTGCGGTCCTAAAGGAAATTGCTGTGATTCTACGGTTGGGCCCCTCTTTGGGGGCTTCCGTCCCCTCCACCTGCCCCCACTCACTCCCTGCTCACGGAGCTTTTCCCTTCCTTCTTCCTGATCCCTGGGGCTTCAAAGCCAAAAATTACCCGAAGAGGAAAGAGTGAATCCTACTAGAAGGACAGGAAAGCAGCTTTGGGGGGAAACTGAGGCAGTGGGGGCAGAGGGCAGAGTGAGCCCTCAGCCTGGATGAGGGTCCAGTGCAGACTCTATCTGCAAAGGGTCCCAACAAGGAAGGCTGGAGCCGAGAGGAGCCCTTGGGGGGGGCACACTTACATGTTTATGCGTCTGCACACCTGGAGCACATGGCTATGGCTTTGGGAAGGAGAATGGGCAGCACATGGCTATGGCTCTGGGAAGGAGAATGGGCAAATAGGAGAAGGTGGAAATGGGTGAAGAGAGAAAGAAGTCGCCTCATTAGCAGCATGAGAAACCCATCTTACCAGGTTCTCAGAGGGCAGCAGGACCGTTTTCAGAATCAGGAGGGAGAACAGTGTGAGAAAGTGAAGCTCCTAAGAGGAAAGAGAGGTAAGCCTAACCTGATCCCTCAACTGGGGTCTGGGTGGTACCCCCCAGGGCAGCCTATTTTTTGAAGCCCAGAAAGTTAGGGTCCCAGAAGGGGGCAGCAGTCAGCTGGGAGTTAGGGGGTGGGGGGTGCTAATGGCCAGGCCACCAAGCTGAGAGCTGGAGGGGGAGGTAGGACAGCACTGGCTCTTCCTGGCTGTTTCTTCTCAAGATCCTTCCCTACAGCTAGTGTCACACAGCTGAAGAACTTGCTGAGACATCACCAGTTCCTTGTCCGTGGGGGTGCCTTTCCTGAGTCTTTTGGGGTGAGGGGAGTGCTGCTTCCTGTCCAGAGGCCTGATGTCTGTTGGCCATTGACCAAGTTCTCCTCAGTCCCCCTGTTCTTCCCCATTAAAGGCAGTTTGTCAGAAGCAAGGACAACCGCTCTCTTCAAGTCACAGCCTGAAGGGAGGGCTGGAGGTCTCCCTCCTTCTCCCCCCACCATCTTTTCTGTTCAGCTTTTTAGAATTGCAGCTAATTGTTCTAAGGGGTGGGGGAGGGAGCCTGGGGACACAAACCTTTTATACAATACAAAGCTTTGCTTTTTTTTTTTTCCTTCCATTTCCTTTTCTGGGTTCCCTTCTCTCCTCTGAATGGTTGGAGACATGTCAGCTGAGGGAGGATGGGGATTGTGGGACAAGGTCCCTTGGTGCTGATGGGCTGAAGGGGTCTGAGTTGTGGGCAGATGCAGTTTTCTGCGGGCTCTAGGGAACCTTTCACGTTGCTGTGTCCTGGTGAGCAGCCCGACCAATAAACCTGCTTTTCTAAAAGGATCTGTGTTGGATTGTATTCTCTGAAGGCAGTTACATAGGATGAGTTACGGAGGACAGGAAGGAGCCGGGAGGGAAAGAGGGAGAGAGAGAGAACTGTTGGTATGAATTTGCCTCACTTGCTTGGACTGGGGGGGAGGGAGAGAGGGAAATAAAATCATAGCTAATTAATGGAGCCCTTACTTTTTGCCAGGAACTGTTCTAAGCACTTTGGTATGCAATTACTTATTTACTCTCATAACAACCCCATAAGGCAGAGTCTATCATTATCTTCCTATTTTAGATAGGAGGAAGGAGGGTGACTTGTCTAAGGTCACATGGTTGGTGAGCAGCGAGCTGGGATTCAAAGGCAGGCGGCTTGGCTCCTCAGTCTGTTTAATGGTTACAGTCTGTAACCTTGTACCCTCTGGATCCATTCCCCTGCAGCCAGGGCATTAACCTTCCAGACATGCCCAGTTACTCTACTCAGCCTGAACTTCCCCCAAACCTACCCTTCAGCATCACAGGCCTGGAGGGAGGAAACAGCCTAGGGGAGAGGAAAATCAGAGGCTCTACCTCAGAGGGCTGAATGTTGTAGGGAAAGGGTATCAGTGTATGGTGTATGCCAGTTGTATCCATACAGCATATTCCATTCTCCCTACAACACTGATGGGCACTGCTGTGGTTTGCATGTGTCCCCCAAATTTCATGTGTTGGAAACCTAATCCTCAAATTCATATGTTGATGGTATTTGGAGATAAGGCCTTTCGGAGGTAATTTGGATTAGAGAAAGTCATCAGGGTGGGGCCTCATGGTGGGACTGGCAGCTTTACAAGAAGAGGAAGAGAGATCTGAGCCGTGGCCTCTTGCTCTCTTGCCATGTGATATCTTCCTCCATGTTATGATGAAGACAGAAGGCCTTCACCACATGCTGGCACTAGGCTTTTGGACTTCCTAAGTCTCCAGAACTGTAAGAAATAAACTTTTTTTTAATATATAAATTATCCAGTCTATCGTATTCTGTTATAGCAACAGAAAACAGACTAAAACACATACCTATTATACTGTCTGTGCAGACTTTCTTCCCCATGAACAGCCTGCCTCATCTGCCCATAGGTTATGGATTTCCTAGAGCAATGAACTTGAATCATCATGTGGGTTCTGTTTGCATCAGAATCATCTGACAAAGGATGTCCCTAATAAAAGTAATGCCATTTCTAGGGCTCTACCCCAGCATCCTGCCTTCCTAAACCAACCTCTTCCCCAGCTCTACTGTGGTCATATTAATCATCCTTTTCTCAGAATTCTCACAGAACTTTATGTCAATAAATACTTGTTAGCCTGGGCATGGTGGCTTGAGGCCAGGAGTTAGAGATCAGCCTTAGCAAGAGCAAGATCCTGTCTCTACAAAAAATAGAAAAATTAGTCAGGCATGGTGGCACACGCCTGTAGTCCCAGCTACTCAGGAGGCAGAGGCAGGAGGATCCCTTCAGCCCAGGAGTTTGAGTTTGCAGTGAGCTATGATGACACCATTGCACTCTAGCCCGGGTACCAAAGTGAGACCCTGTCTCAAAAACAAACAAACAAAAACCCCCCAAAAAACCTGTTGAATGAATGAATGAATGAATTACAGGACTCTTTCCATTACAAGTGTCAAAAACACCTCAAACTAGCTTCAGCAAAAACAAAACACCAAGGCTGAAAACAAACCCAGAGGAAATTGATGTAACTGAGAAAGTCCCCAGAAATAGGTCCAGAGTGGCTGATGTAATTAATACCAGGTTCTGATATAATATCATTAGGAATCTCTCTCTCTTCCTATCTTCTTTTTTCCTCTGTGTTTGTTTCATTAATAATTAGATTCTTCCCATATGTTGGCAAAGATGACCATAAACAGCTGCAGGCTTATGGACTAACAGGTAAGCAACCCCAGTGAAGAGGGTTTCTTTCCAGATCCTTCCAGCCAGAATCTCAGAGATGATACCCATTGGTCCTGATAAGTCACATATCCAAATCACTATGCCTCTGACCAAATATAGATCATGTGATCACTTGTAGAACTCACCTGAAATGTGGAATTAAGAGTTGTATTAGTTAGGGTTCTTCAGAGAGACAGAACCCATAGGATGCATAGATGGATAGATAGATAGATAGACACATAGATACATAGGGGCTTTCTTAGGGGAAGTGGTTCATTTGATTATGGAGGCTGAGAAGTCCCAGGACTAGCCATCTGCAAGCTGGAGACCCTGGGATGCCAGTATCGTGGCTCAGTCAAAATCTGAAGGTCTCAGAGACAGGAAAGCCAACGGTGTAACTCTCAGTTCAAGACCAGAGGCCTGAGAACCTGGGAGGCCACTGGTATAAGTGCTGGCGTCCAAAGGCCAGGGAGCCTGGAGTCCTGATGTCCAAGGCAGAAGAGGTGTGTGTCTCAGTCCTGGAGAAAGACACCAATTTACCTTTTTCTCTGTTTTTGTTCTATCTTGGTCCAGCTGATTGGATGGTGCCGGCCCACATTAAGGGCAGGTTAGTCCACTCAGACTTACATGCTAATCTCTTCTGAAAACACCCTCACTCTAGGTATTCCTTATTCCAGTCAAGTTGACACCTAAAATTAACCATCACAAGAGTGAAAGAGGGCTCTTTTCCCAAAGGAAAATTGGGTTGAAGTTATCAATAGAAAATGGAGAGAAAGAAGAGCAGACAAAACAACAGATGTTCTTTGCAAATGAACTGTTTGTGATTCTGTGCTGAGAGACTAAAAACACAGCAAGATCCAGTCTTTGATTTTAAAGGGTTTGCAATTAGTGGGAGAGGCAGATGTTCAAAATAGCTCAAAGAGATGACTTACGTTAAGAGGTAAAGCTAAGTGCAATGGCAATAAGAGGGGTTAATCCTGCCTGGAGAATATGGGAAAACTTAAAGGAGGAAGGGGGCTTTTAAGTTGTGATTCTAAACATGGGTAGGATTGCTGATGGGCAGAGACAGCATTTTACTTGATTTTTGTGTCACCAGAGCCTAAAAATGTCTCAAACACGATTGTATTGGTTAATGTTATTTGGTTGAAAGTATAAGAAAAGGACATTGGCCAGCTTAAAGAGAAAAAGGAAGTTATGTTGGAAGGCTGCCAAGATATCCTATGGATTCCAAGGAATCCCTGAGTGCAGGCTAGGAAGAGTAGGAATCAGGGACTCTCCAGGGACTTCTGCAGAGGGAGTTGATGGACTGCCCTCTCTAAAGTGCTGACTTTAATGGAACTCAACTCTAAGGACTCCCAGGCTCAGTGCCTCTCAGTTTCAAATTCTAAATTCCTGACAGAGAGAATCTGATTAAACCAGCTAACACAAGTGTTCACCCTGAGTTTAATAATTGATGGCCAGGAGGACAGAATCATATAATACAGATGTGGCTGAAGGGACCCATTCCAGTGTATGATTGGGGGTGGGGGTGGGGAGTAATTCCCAGGAAGGGAGGACTTGCTATGAGTCTGGCAGGTCCTCAATACATGTTAAGGAAATGAAAGCAGTGATATGGGACAGGGAAGTTCTCCAGGCAAAGGGAACAGTGTGCAGAAAGGCAGAGGGCCAGGAGAGCAGAGGCATAATTGAGGATCAGTTAATAGAATTGT
This sequence comes from Daubentonia madagascariensis, assembly GCA_023783475.1. NCBI lineage: Eukaryota > Metazoa > Chordata > Mammalia > Primates > Daubentoniidae > Daubentonia > Daubentonia madagascariensis. The sequence goes on along the minus strand of JAKFHU010001186.1, from coordinate 5,850,303 downwards.
GGTGTGTTAGAACTAAAAGAGGTCTTGTCTTATGGATGAGGAAACAGAAGGTGTCATTTTATAGAAGTTGCTGTGACCTAGGAGAGAAAGTAATTTCTGCACCTAATGAGACTCAGAATAAAGAGTTATCAGAAGATAGGTGGTTTTTGAAGTGCTAGGAATAGATGAGCTTGGAATAGGAGGGAGTTAGGGAAAGAAGAGGGTGGAATTTAGAATTAAAGGCAGGAGTGCCTTCCTTTAGGGTATATTGGAGGGAAGGAAAGACCAGCAAAGTAGACTGTGGGATGGTCAGAGAGGAGAACATTCTGCCATGCAGGGCACCCTCATAAACATTATCTCAGGTAATTCTGATGTGTATTGCATGCCCCCCCATCAGAAAAGCCCCTGCTCCCTCCCTCCAGGGCTTTGTCTTTCTAGGTGACCAAGAGTCCCACCCCTGTCCACAACTGCTTTGTCAAGAAGGGGTATCTGGTCCTATCTGAACCAATGAAATCCTCTCTGCCAGGAATTTAGAATTTCAAGCCAACACACACAGAGACTGAACATTGTCAGAGCAGCATCAAGTCAAGTCATGACAAGGGAAGGGCAGAACTTCAGTGGGACATTTCACAAACTCCCTCTGCTAAGGTTCCTGAAACTACTGTTCCCAAGGTGTGGTTGTTCAATTCTACTGGAATTTGGGAGAGATCTCAGTTTCCTTCCAATGAGTTTATCCTCTGCCCCTTTTATATATATATAAGATAATATCCAAGATATATTGAGGAGTTGCAATGTGCCAGATGTTGTATTGAATGCTTTGCAGGTTATCTCATTAAATCTTCACATCAACCTATGAGGTAGTGCTTTCATATTCCCTATTTCATAGATGAGAAAACTGAGGCTCAGAGAGGTTAAGCAACTGGCCCAGGTCACACTGCTGGGTAAGTAGGGCGGCTGAGTGGTGGACCATACCAGGACCTGCCTCTTATCTGCCATGCTGCACAGTGAAAACTCACCAAGGTCAGAATTATGTTCTCTATTTGCAGATGAGGGTGCCAAAGCTGAGAGAGGTTAAGGAACTTGCCCAAGGTTGCACAACTTATTCTGTATCAGAGCCAGGATGTCTCACTTCAGCCCCCATCAGCTTTCAGGCTAATGCAATTGCTTCTGTCGACTGCTGTGATGGTCAAGGGAGAAAAGACTGTCTAAGAGGGAAGAGGGGATGATAAGAGCAGTAGATTCTACAGTGAAGTTAAATGACTGAGAAGAAGACATCAACTTTGATGAGGAGGAGGTCGCTGGTGGCCTTCAAGAGCACTGTCCTATGGACAGGAGAGGGCAGAAGCCAGCTTGGTAGAACAAATGAGGATAGGATGAAGACATGGGGGCAACGATGGGAAGGAGGGGGTTGACACAGGAAAGAGGAGGAAGTCTTTTCAGAGACAGGAGGGAGGGAACAAGTGGAGAAGGTCAGGAGGGAGGAGAGAATTGACAGAGCTCAGAGAGGGGAGGGGTGGGACCAAGAGCACGTCCATGCATTCACTATTTATTGAGCATCTATTATGTGCTCTGCATTGTGCCAGGCAATGGGGAGTCAAGGGAGCAGCAAGCAGACAAGATACATTTTCCTGGAACTAACAGTATAAGGAAGGAGACAGATAAGAAACCCTATAAACAGATTACTGAAATGAGAATTATGAGAAGAGTTCCACAGGAAATGGGATATATATATATCATGGAGATATAGATTAACAGGTTGAGAGCAACCTTAGGTGGGGTGGTTAGACAAGGCCTCTCTGAGTAAGATGGGCAGGGTGAGAAGGAAACAGCCATCCCAAAGCTGGGAAGGAAAAGGAACAGCATGTGCAAAGGCCCTGAGCTGGGAGGTGGACTGGATGGGATTTAAGGGGTGGCAGGGAGTTTGGTGGGGTAGGCAGAGACTTGAAGCAGGTAAGATAAAGGAGATTTCCTTTATCCTAAGCCCCATGGGAAGCCACTGGAAGAACAGAAGGACAGGGTATGAATGTTTTAAGTGGTATAGGAAAAAACCTTAGTCTTGAAAATATTGAGTGGGGAGGACTGTCCTTCAGACAGAAGGAAAGAGAGACGCTTGCATGAAGATGCCTGAGAAGTGTTTTTGCAGAGAGGTGTGAGGAGTTCATGTTGTACACACCTGCTCTTGTCTGTGATGTTAGTGAGCGGATCTTGGGCAGCCCTATGTCAGCCTTTCTGTTGCTAAGCCCCATGAGGGTCCCGTCACCCACACAAGTTGCCCCTTGCCCCCTTTGGTCACCATGGTGACTTGCCACCCACTTACCATCCCCACGGTTCTTTTCTTCCTTGCCATGCCTTCCTCGTTGATTTAGGGTTTTACTGACAATTCTACCAGGGAAGAGGGAGTAAACAAAAAGTTTGTAGAACCTTATGAAGTCTGATCAAGTTCTGTTCCTGATCTAGCCTATAGTTCCTGAGTCTCTCTGAAGTGATAAATGGAAAACTGTCCTGGTTTCCTATTGCTGTGTAACCACCCCCAAACTTATGTGGCATAAAACAATGGCAATGTATTTTGCTCATGAATTGGTAATCTGGGTAGGGTTCAGCAAAAATGGCTCATCTCTGTTCTACTTGGCCTCCTTTAGGATGGCTTGAAAGCTGGAGGCTGGAATCATTAGAGGCTGGCTTGCAGTTGATGCTTGCTGGCACCTGGGTCTCAGCTGGACTGTCGGCCAGAACACCCTCACAAAGCCTCTACATATAGCTTGGATTTACTCACAATACGGTGGCTGGGTTCCAAGGGTGAGTGTCCATGAGAAAGAGTCAGGTGGAAGCTGTATAGTCTTTTATGACCTAACCTCAGAAGTCATGCAACACCACTTCTACTGTATTTTATTTGTTAGAAGTAAGTCACTCAGGGAATGGAATTAGACTACTTTTAGATGGGAGAAGTGTCAAAGAATTTGTGGACATATTCCACAAATTCAACTAAAATTCAACTAGAAATTCAACTAAAGTGATCTCAGATTCTTATTGTCCTCAGAAACCTAGCAATCGCAAACATAAATCCCGTGTAGAGGAACATAATAGCCCCCTAGTCCTCAAACTACTTCAACAAATAATTTTTCAAACACAATTTTTGACATCCAATGAAATGTGACAAGACAGATAAGTAGACAAAACAATTTGAATAATAACTAGCAGAAGCAATAGAAAAATTGCTGGGCATCTGCACTCTGCCTTTATTCACCTGATGGAAAGAAGGGTGGGTACCTCACCTTTTTCTCTCCTTTAGACACTAACTTGGGGATAAAAGAGGAAAGTTAGACCTGGAGATATACTCAAGGAAGAACAGCTATTCAGGCTCTTGAGTTAGACAGACTGTACTTGGATTTGAGTACTAGCTCTGCCATTTACCGGCTTTATATTCTTGAGTAAGTCACTTAACCTTGGGTAAGTCTCATTTTCTTCATCTGTAACAATTACAGTATCCTCCTCATGGAGTTATTGTAAGGATTAAATGAGTTCACAGATGTGTTACATGAGTTACTACATAGAGCAGTGGCTAATGCATAGTAAAAACGCTGTAAGTTTTTGCTATTTCTGATATGATTATTCAATGCGTATTTATTAATATTTAATTAACTGAGTTTTAGGTGAGCTCTGGGCTAGATGCTAGGTGTTGAGTTTATGAAAACAAGCATTAAAGGGTTTGAGCTTCCGGGAACCTAAAGCTTAGGGGAAGATGTTTTCTAGCATGTGGCCAGAGTCCAGGCCTTGGAGTCAGCCACCGCTGATTTTCATTCTGAGTTTGCCCCTAGTTTCTAGGTGTGAGACCAGTCTTGGATCAGTCTTTTACTTTGTAAGCATTAGTTTCCTCAGTTTTAAAGTAAGAATTATAATATTACCCACCTCACTATGTTCTGGTAAGGATCAAATGAGATTATCTATGTAAAATGCTTAGTATAGTTCCTGGAACATAGTAATTACCTAACAAATGTTAATTATTACGTTTATTTATCAGGAAGTAGGCTAATAAATGGACACATTACAGTTCAAGGTAGAGAATGCTATTCTAGATGGGGAAAGAACCTGCCGAGGGAGTCTAGCAGAAGAGATTAATTTTGCCAGGAAGAAGCTATGAAAGCCCAGAGGAGGTAATGCTGAAACCAGGCTTTGAAGAATGAGTAAGAGTCTTCAGGTGGGGTATGAAGAAAGGCAGATTCCAAGTGGAGGGAAGAATATCCATAGAGGAAGGAAGTTACAGAAGGTGCAGACATGTTTGGAGGAAGGTGATAAATTTAATGTGGGAGTTTAGGGTATATGGGATGAAGCTGGAAAAGGAGGTTCAGGTCAGATTTTGTAGGATTTTGAAATTCATATCACGAGGGGGAAAGAAGGAACAGCAAATGAGCTCCTACCACATGCCTGGCACTGTGTTAGATGGTCAGTATTTTTTATTTAACTTGGACTTTATCCTGTAGGTAATTGGGAAGAGTAGAGATTTTTAAGCAGACTGCAACATGATTGATACTTATTTAATTTTTACGATGATGTCCCTGGTAGCCAGGGGAAGGGTAGGATGGAGTAAGAAGTGGCCAAAACATTGGCCCAAGTGAAACTGCAGCATTTAGCCAAGAGGAATTTGGTAGAGGTGTGGAGAAAGGCCAGTGACTGGGCTGAAGAGTTTTTGTAGATCAAACAGATAGGTTCAAGGGTAGATTTTATATGTGAATGGTGGGGAAGGCAGTGAGGGAAACAAAGGAGTCAGGGGAGGAGGACAAGGTTTGAGTGGATAGAACAAAGCTATGGGATGTGGCATCCAAAAACCTGGCTCTGAACCCACCTGGTATACTTTTATCTCTGTGATCTTGAGAATATCATATTATTTTGGCTTTAGTTTTCTATCAGTGGATAATACAGCCTCTCCTATCTGCTACACGTGCTTGTTGTGAGAAAGAAAAGAGGCAAGCCTGGGCAACAGAGCAAGACCCCATCTCTACAAAAATAAAAAATAAAAAAATTAGCCTGGCATGGTGGCATGCATCTGTAGTCCCAGCTACTTGTTAGGCTGAGGCGGGAGGATCACTTGAGCCCCGGAGTTTGAGGTTACAGTGATCTGTGATCCTGCGACTGCACTTCAGCCTGGGTGATACAGTGAGACCCTATCTCAAAAAAAAAAAAAAAAAAAAAGAGTAAAGGAGCGTGCAAGTGCTTTGTAAGTGGTAAATCACTAATTAAACAAATATTAGACCCTGTGTTATCAGGGAGGCAGTTAGCTGCATGGGATAGAACAGCTAAAAGACAGTTTAGGTAAGGTGGGGGATATCTGTCCTGGGGTGAAGATAAAGATAAACAGAGTGATCAATATACACACACACTGTACAGATAAATACAGCAATTTCCACACTGGGCTGTGTTTACAAGGAGGCAGTGAGAGACTTTCAATCCCACCACCAGTGACCCTAACAGTTGCCCCATAGATGTCCTCACTTCTTACTTGGATATAAGGTGGTACAAGGGGTCTGAATCTGGAGTCTTTAGACAGGCTTCAGGTATCTGGGAATTGTGTGAATTTGTGAGTAAAAGCTTGGGCTGTATATTTTTTCTGGGGCCAGAATCCATAGTCTCCATCTGACTCTCGGAGGGTTCTGTGACCCCTCCTCCCCCGAAGGTTAAGAGTCATTGATTTTTCTCACCAGAAATTAATAAGAACAGCTATCCTTGGGGAGAAGAACTGATGGGGAAGGAGGGGAAAATATTCATTTTTAATTTTCGACCTTCTTGACTATTTGAATTTTCTTTTTAAAAAAACATTTTATTGCTAAACCAGGAAGACACAGCCTCCAGTGTAAAATGAAGGTGCCTTCTCTGAACTGTTTAAGTTTTCTAACCATGAACATGTATTAGTTTCATTGAAAAAAAATTGTCATTAGGGGTTATCTGGTTGGTGAGATAATGGGCCCTTTTTAGATTTTGTCTTTATAGCTCTTTGTATTAAACACACACAAACGCAGTATTAACAACCGGTATTTTTAAAAAGCCTGATAGCATCAGCACACACATAAAAATCACTCCATTATGCAAAGTTCATCCTCTCTTATGTAAGGCAAAAAATGTCTACATTTCCTAAGAGCCACTGGCCTCAATTCAGTAAAACTTGCATACCAAGTAGACAAGGTGGAAAAGAAAAAGAGACAATTGAAATTGTTGATAGTTGATAGTTCAACTCAGACACATAAAAATGTCACTCACGGCTGTAATCCTACCACTCTGGGAGGCCGAGCAAGAAGATCGCTTGAGCTCAGGAGTTCAAGACCAGCCTGAGCAAGAGAGAGACCCGTCTCTACTGAAAATAGAAAAATTAGCAGGGCATGATGACGCGCGCCTGTAGTCCCAGCTACTCGGGAGGCTGAGGCAGGAGGATCGCTCCAGGAGTTTGAGGTTGCGGTGAGCTATAATGACACCACAGCGCTCTCCAAAAAAAAAAAAGTTGTACTATTAAATATATGTACGTCTCAGTCTTCATATATACCGTCTTCTGCATTTTCGTGTACTGGCCAGTAGGCTAGCCGTTGGCATTTGATGCTTGAAGCGATGGAACGGAGGACGAGGTTAAATCCACTACCCTCTCCCCACGCACTCTAGTAATTACTCTATTTCCACGTCATGTTTCCGGGTGTGTGTGTCCCTACTCACGCAGAAACTGAAGTTCAAAGCAGGCGGAGTCACCCATGTTCTTTTTGTTGTCCCCAGAAACCTAATTCAGGAGCTGGGCCCCCTGAGGACCTGGCGATACCTGGGGACAGTTCTAACTGGCTGATTCCCACGTGGTAAGAGGCGCTCAGCCTCGCTCCCACGTGGTGCCAAGGGCCGGGAAAAGGAAAAGCAAGCAGGAGGGAGCTATACCAGGGGCATTTAAAGTGTCTTGACGTCACGCACTGCCAGGAACTCAGCTGGGTTTTCAGCAGGACATTCCAGTCATCTACCATCCCTCCCCCCGGGCTTCTGTGCCCAAAGCCTCGGCTGCTGCGGAGGGAGGAGCACTAAGGCCTCGGAACAGCCAGCACAGGGGCGTAGCGAGCCTTCTCTTGGCTCCGCCCCTTCTCTTACCGGCTCTCCTCATTGGCCAGTGGGTGGGGCTTCAGCTGCACAGCACACGCACTCGGGCCTCTGGGTGGCCAAGCAAGCTGGCCGTCTCATGAATTATGCACGAGCGCCGTGTCTTGGCCAGGCTGGGGCTGGGCGGGGATTGGCTGGAGGGACTGTAATTCAGCGGTTTCCGGAGCTGCGGCGGCGTAGACGGGGAGGGGAGCCAGGGGTTCCGACGTCGCAGCCGAGGGAACGAGCCCCAGCCGGATCCTTGACTAGCACCCCCGCTCGGCGCTGTCTCTCCGTGTCGGCTAGGAGAGGCCCAGCGACCTGAGGGAGCCCCGCCGCCCGCACCCGGCGCAAGCGCAGCCCCGGCCTGTCGGCCTAAGCCGGAGAAACAGGTGAACGGGGTGAAGGGTGGGGCCGCCTCCCCCGACGGCCCCCAGGCCTGGGGACCCCGGGGGGCGCCGCAGGGGCTGGGAGCCTCTGGGGTGTTGCGGGGATTTGTGAATGGACACTTCAGTGGGACTGGGGGATATGAGGAGACACAGGGCGTCTCCTTGAAGGGACAACTCCCCGGGATGACAGGAGCGGGCCTCAGAAGGGACGTGGAGCGCCAGAAGGAAGTTTCGTTCTTTGGAGAATGAGTGAGAATGAACTCGAGGGGAGGACTGTGGGGAAGGGCACACTAGGCTGGGGGGTGGCAGGAGTGAGGCACAGCCCCCCGACTTCCTGCTCTCTGGGGTTCTGGGGACGTTCCGGCCACAGGAGCGACTGTCACGCCGGCGGAGATCACGGGGGCGGGGGAGGGTTGGAAGAAGCCTCCTCCCCGCCCCGCCGGCGGGGCCCGGCGGCTCCTGGCTGAGCCACTTCCTCGCCTTGCCCAGTTCCCGCTCCTTCTGGAGCCAGCTGAAGCCCTTGGAGGTAGGAATAGGTGTCTTCCCCCCTGCAGCCTCACGGACTGGCTGGTTGTGGGTAGGATTATTGCCTAAGAATCAAGTTTCCTGTAGGGAAATTGACAGACTTGTACTCTTTCTAAATTCCCTCCCATCTTTTTCTAGGTTAAGCCATGCTTCCCTCCATACCCCTAGTAAAAATAAATAAATAAATAAATAAGACAAAATAAGAAAATAAAGCCCCCGTCAACTCGTCAAGCCAGCTCTTGAGAGAAATAAATCTCTTGACATTGTTCTTTTATAAACACCTGGTAAACTCAGCCAGAAGATAAATAATTGAGCCATTGCGTTTACTGGATTGTGGTGTTGCTTAATTGCACAGAACAGAATGAACCAATCGAGAGTGGGAGTTTTCTGTCTCAGAGCCAAGATCTTGGGTAAATGCAGAGGAGAGAGGGAAACAAAGACAGGCTGCCTTGGCAAAGTCATGTGTGCAAACTTTACCTGTGTTGGGGGGAGATGTGGTTGCACTTAAGTTAATGAGATTCAAACTGTCACCCAAGTTGCTTTTTCCATGTTTACTACACATCACTCTTGTGTTATATCAAGTGAGTGTATGTGTGGTGAGAAAGTCATTGGTTAGTCATTTTTTCTTATTAAAAAAATATATAGTGTGCACCTGCTGGTTTTTATTGTGTGTGCAACTAAAGGTTTATTTATTCTGTGTATGGGTTGTACATTTTTGGCTGGCTGTGCTGATAAAGTATTGGTTTGAATAAATCAAAGTGGTAAATCATCGTGGTCTTTTATATGTGGATTTAGACTGTGTTATGACTTGATTCAGCCAATTTTCTATGTTGTATTAAATACGTCTATGTTCCCTGAGTCAACACATTTATTTCCTTATTACATGTACCAAACTGGAGCACTAGCAGAATTTTTGTTCAGGCATTTGCACGGTGGGATTGAGGGAAAGAAGTCTGGAATAAAAAAAAAATTGTTTTAGTTGTTGGAACATTGATCTTAGTCTCTATATTAACACACCACCACAAAGAACCATTAGCAAATTCATGAATCTTTTGTTTTTATATGTAGTTCATTTGGGAAGAATAACCATTTAGAAAGACCCACAGTTATAACTTGACCCACAAAGGGTTTGTGAGGTAGGTAGTTCACATAACATTAACCCCATTTTGTAAATAAGGAAATTGAGGAACAAGACACTTGCCCAAGACAGCAGGGTGCCATAGTGGTAGAACTTGAGCCTTCTGTGTATTTTGTGTTTTTTAAACTATTGATGCTTAAGTGTTAGGTCTTGATTTAGAGTGAGTGTAGTTCCAGCTGGGAAAAGTATCAGTGAAATTCTAACATCTATCAGTATAGTAAAATACCACCAATAGGTGGAAAGACTCCAAAGGAGGTAAATATTCAATACACAGATAAAAAAAGAAATAATAGGGCTTGTTTAGGTTATTGTTCTATCTAACTGATGTGTCTAACTTGGGAAGTAATTGCTTTTAAGTCATCATAATTTCCCATCAAAATGTAGCTATTTGCTAATGGAAACAGATATTTATTTAGGCAAGTTTTAGGTGAAGGGCAGTTGTGACCTAAATGTCATTTAAACCAGAGTGCCAGGATTAGAAGGTGGCACACACCTGTAGTTCTAGCTACTCTGGAGGCTGAGATGGGAGGATCACTTGAGCCCAGGAATTTGAGATTGCAGTGAGCTATGATCCCTCCACTGTACTCCAGCCTGGGTGGCAGAGCAAGATCCTGTCTTTAAAGATAAACAAACAAACAAACAAACCAGAGTGCCTTGTGGCTTGATTAGTGGTCATTTGTGTCTCCAGAAAGTTGCTTTCTCCTCCTTGCCTCTGTGTGTCTTGAAATTAAGATGTGAGATGGGGCAGAGGTGGTAATCTTCATTCCACACATCTGAGTTGAGCACCTGCTTAGCTTATGATTTTCTCAGAGGTGGTGTGCAAATCAACAAATATTTATTTTTTGTACCCCTGTGAAAGTTGCTGTGAAGAATAAGATTTACCTTGTTCACAGAAATTGCAGTCCACTGGGGTGACTCGATAAATGCTTTAACCATCCAATGCAACATGTTGTTGTCATCAAAGAGATGGTGGGGCATTACACCTGTGCTGTGCAACAAAGTAGCTATTATATATAAAAGAACATATAGTACAGATACGGAACTTTTCTGTTATCTATCGTATAATGTTCCATTGGGCAGTACTACACTGAACACTACAGGTCTTCAGAGGAAGGAGAGGTTATGAGGCCTGGAGTTGTCCAGGAAGTCTTCTTACCAAAGGAGGGATTTGAACTGGGTCCCAAATAATGAGTAGAATCTGGTAGGTGTAAAGAATTTGGGGTGAGGAAGTGTGGAGATATAACATGGGGAGGGTAAGTGGTAGAGAAGCACCTAATTATAAAAGGCGTTGAATGCAAGACCAAGAAATTTCAGTTCTGTTTTTTTGTAGGGGAAGCTTTTAAAACTTTTGAGGCCAAGTGCTGGTGTTTAATTGCGGAGTGTCTACTGTGTGTCAGGTACATGCCTGGTGTTGGTTAATTAGTACAAAGTAAATTAGTGCACGTGCCCTCTGCCCTAGGGGAGTTGTTACTTGAGTCTTACCTTACAAACTGGGCCAGCATGCAAAGGGAGGTGTCCTGACTTATTTGATTTGGTACTTAGGGTGAAAAAAAGCATAGTGTGCTCAAGTGCAGAAGTGCTTTTTAAGGAGTTTCAATTGGCTACAAATCACTCATATTTTAAAATTTTACAATAACTTTTGGGTCATTTATAAAAATCACCAAAAGAGCCCTTGAGGGACATCCCCAAATCCTGAAGAACTCCTGGTGTCCTGGAGCAGCCTCAGTGACATCCATCAGGATGACATCGCTGGGCTAGCTCAGTCTTTCTTGTTTATGGTGAAAAGAATCAATATCTTGGTAACACACGTTGCTAGGCACCTTGGCTTACTTTGGTGCCCTTTACTAACGATGGCCACATGGTACTTCGGTGGAAAATTATTTGAGATGTCTCCAATTTATAAAAGTAGCATATGGAAGAATGAATTTCTATTATTGTCAGTTCTTATTTGTCATGTTAGGATTATCACAACTCTTAATTCAGATCAGCAAACATATTGAGAGCCAATTATTGTGCCAGGCGAGATCCAAGGATAATGAAACATCGTCCCTGTTTTCATGGAACTGGAGATGTCGAGGGGACCATAGTATGTGCTGCACCAGTATGGATTTAGGGCAGAGGAGACGACAGGGTAGTGATTCAAGACTTAGGCTCTGGAGTCAGACATCTGGGATGGGATCCTGGATATGCCACTTCCTAGTCAGAATCTGAGCCTCAGTTTTCTTGTCTGTAAAAGGAGAGGATGATAACAGAACCTATATTGTAGGTATTGTTGAAGATTCAGAAAGATGATATGGGTAAAATGCTTAGCATAATGCCTGGCACATAATAAGAGCTCTGTAAATCTAAGTTCTTATTAAATGTCCAAAAAAAGAGATTAATTTTCTTCAGGGATGAGAAAATGGCTTATTACAGAGGGGCTTTATCAGGTGGGAACACCTGAATAGGGTTTGTGGGATGAATAGGAATTCTCTCAACAAAGTTGAGTGGTAAACAGTTGCATTCATGGCTGAAGGAACATGAATGTGCAGAGGCTTAAAACAGCATAGGGTGTTCAGGGAGCTATAAGTTCTTAATTTAGGAGACGTAAACTGAGAGGAAAGGAGGCCACAGAACCACAGCTCTTTTCCCTCCTCTTCTGTTAATAATTGGGTTTAAATGTCATTAAAATAAGTTTTGTCCTGTTTACAAAAGTAATACGTGCTATTATAAAAAATTTAAATATGTAGAAATATAAAAGATGTGTATTTTATATCTATCCTGTTAATAGTTTGGTGTATTTCTCCAGATTTTTTACAGCTTTTTCTGTTTACCAATTTATCTTGGCTATATTTATTGCAAATTCCTTTTAACAGCCTAACAAAAGAATAATAAGGAAGGCAAATCTGCCCCCAAATGAAAACAATGTTTGGATTATCTGGCTTTCCTTCCTGCTACCTCCATCCGTAAGAATAAATGACTTTACTATCACTGAACTTTTACCTGACCTTTGACTTTTTAACTGCACCAGCCAAAGAACTCATATTTTGAGCTTTCTGATTGTAGTGTTGAAACACTTGGTTGGTACTTTTGAGGGTTTCATGAGCCAAGTTGCTATTGGAGTTTAAAGAATGGGCTATGAGGTCAGGCTCCTTGGGCTTTATTCCCAGATCTGCCACCTCTTAGATCTTGGGCCTGTTACTTTACTTCTTTGGGTTTCAGTTTCTCCCTCTCTCTCTCTTTCTCTTTTTTTTTTTTTTTTTGAGACAGGGTCTCGTGGGGTGGGGTGGGGTGGGCAGCCCCACCCTTGGCTCCATCTCCACCTGGTCCCTGCACACAAATATTAAAAAAAAAAAAAGATAGGGTCTCGCTCTGGTTCCTGGGTTAGAGTGTAGAGTGCAGTGGTGCAATCAAAGCTCACTGCAGTCTCCAACTCCCAGGTTCAAGAGATCCTCCTGCCTCAGCTTCCTAAGTAGCTGGGACTATAGGCCCACACGACCACATCTGGCTAATTTTTCTATTTTTTGTAGAGGTGGGGTCTGGCTATGTTGCTCAAGCTGGTCTCCAACTCCTGGGATCAAGGGATGCTCCACCTTGGCCTCCCAAAGTGCTAGGATTACAGGCGTGAGCCATCTTGCCTGGCTGAGTTTGTTTCTCTATTCACAAAAGGTGAATATCAGGTCCACTTGTAGAGTAGTTGTGAGGATTAAGCAAGATAATGCATATAAAGTACTTTATATAGTGCCTGGCAGATAGCTAACATTTGAGTGCTAATAATTACTATTATTAAAAACTGCAGTATCTGTCTAAACTACAAAGTTGGGCAAGTTATGATTCATGGTAGCCATTAATGACCCAAGGGAAAGAAAGAGTAATTGGGAGATTCTAACCTAATGGGAAACAACTAAATGAACCGTGACTGTGGATTTACACTGTGGGCTAGAGTGGATGGAGGCCATCATGTAAAAGGAGTAGGCAAGGTAAACTGTAAATTCCTGTTACACAAATGCCCCACAAGGCATGTAAGTCTCTTTGCATTTTCCAAAATCTATGATTACATCCCATTTATTTTAAATAATATTCAACACATTAAAAATGGATTAACACTCAGGAATTTGCCCTTGGAGTTTTTTATGACACGAAAAGTGCAGACAGTATTGAAGGTTTGAGGGGTCAAGGGGTGATTAGAGTTGGAAGAAGCCAATGGGAAGAACCTTATTTAGCATCAGGTAAGGCAGGTAGGGTGGGGAGGCATCCCAGGAGATCACCCCTGGGTGGTCTCTGTGAAGCTGGTAGCTGATGTGCTGCATACCACTCAGCTGAATTGGATGTCCCTTGATATCTGTGTGTGTGTCTCTGTGTATAGGTGTATGAGTGTGTGTCTGTGTGTAACTGTACATGTATGTGAGTTAATTGGAGGAGTAAAGCTTCATTTTTCATCCTGTAATTTTCCTTTGCAAACTAATCTCTATTCAGAATAGCCTTGCAGTTAAGAAGAGCCACTCAGCTTCTCCATAAAATAGGTTCCCCCACCCCAACTCTCCAGGTTTGGATTGGAGAAGGCAGGAAAGAATGGAAACAGAGTTGTTTCTTGGTTGAATGTGGGGCAGGAGGAAGCCAGCAGAGCTTGAAAGAGAAAGTAAACCTTCTGGTAAATAAATGGCTTCCCTGTTGTGGAGGAGGAGTGCAAATTATTAGGGGGATGTTTGGGTAGTTTTTGTAAAAAGCCATTTCTGAAAACTGATTTGGATTAGCGAAGGTAAGCCTAATTTAGGAAAACCCTGCCCAGTCTGGTGTCAACCACCTGTTTTCCCCACTTTGTTGATTGATTTGATTAGTTTGTGGTATCCTGACCTCTCATTCTTGTTATGAGAGTTGGAGGATTTGAGTCTGAACTTGAGCACCTGCTTAAGTGAAAGCTTCCTAAAATGCATGTTTTTCACATGCATTTCTCTAATATTAATTTTGCTTTGCTTTTTAGCAAACACTGTTTTTCTGACAGAATCTAAAAGTATTAGACTTTTCCTTTGTTTTCCACTTTTCTCTCCCCCAACCCAAATGCAGTCCTTAAAACCTCAAAACCCAGATGTTAGCTGTGTAATTACTGCTCCTGTAAACTAAACGAAGTGCAATATTGCATTGAGTTAGCATTAAAATTATTGGCTTTTTGAATCTTTTTTTTCTTGTGGTTTTGACACAGTAAATATTTAATCAGACTGACTTTCCCTGACAAATCGGTTTTGTATTTGGTGCGCTTTTTTTTTTCCGGCTAGTCAAGTGAAGCAGTGGGAATGGAGATGGGCCTGTTTTTATCAATATGTTTAGGGAAAGCAAATTTATTGAAACGTTAACCAAAATGAAACATAATTAGAGGCCAGGCACTGTGTTTAATCCTAGCACTTTGGGAGGCTGAGGCAGGAGAATCGCTTGAGGTCAGGAATTTGAGACCAGCCTGAGCAACATAGCGAATGACCACGTCTCTACAAAAAATAGAAAAATCAGCCAGGGGTGGGGGGCGGGAGGCAGGGGTGGTGGTGGTGGCGTGCACCTGTAGTCCCGGCTACTCAGGAGGCTGAGGCGGGAGGATCCCTTGAGCCCAGGAGTTAGAGGTTGCAGTGAGCTATGATGACGCCACTGAACTCTAGCCTGGGCAACAGAGCGAGACCCTGTCTCAAAAAAACCAAAACAAAACAAAAAACCCAGAACATAATTAGGGTGGTAGTTCCCTTATACATAGGGGCAGGTGGAATAATTGAAGGATTCTGGAGCCAAATATCAATACTTAATCCCATGTGTTTTATTTTCCCTTTCTATTAGAGTGAATAAATAAGAGTAGACCGCAAGTAGGTAGAAGCATGTGGGAAACTTTAGGATCCAAATTACTATATTGAAGAGTCCCAGGTTTATAGAATGGCCTGAGATTCCTGTTTCTTGAATGTACCACTGTGGTACAGGATGTCTCTAGTGGGGAAGGCTGTGTGTATGGTGGGATATATAGGAGGTGTATGGGAATTCTCTGTACTTTCTGTTCAATTTTGCTATGAACCTAGAACTGCTCTAAAAAATAAAATATATTAATTAAAAAAAAGATTCCCGTTTCTGCAGAAATATCTGAGATGTCCTGGGTGAGAAGTGTGCCACAGATTCCACGGGCATCTCCCCCTAGTTTACCCTTAGCTTTACAATGAGGGTGCCATTGCTTCGCACCCAGTGAGAATATTTTGGACTGATGGGGAATGAGACTGGAGGCGAGGGATAGAGAAGAGCCAAAGGATCTGTGGATTAAACCTTTTCCCCTTTCCCTAGGAAAGATTAATGTTAATCTTTATTTTTATTTTTGTTTTTTTTATTTAAAAGACAAGATTTTGTTCTGTTGCCCAGGCTGGGATACAGTAGCACGATCATAGCTCACTGCAGTGTTGAACTCCTGGGCTCCAATGATTCTATCTCAGTTCCCAATTAGCTGGGACTACAGGTAGGTGCCACCACATCCAGCTAATTTTTTATTTTATTTTACTTTTTGTGAACATGGGCTCTTGCTATGTTGCCCAGGCTGGTCTCGAACTCCTGGCCTCAAAAGATCCTCTTGCCTCAGCTTCCCAAAGCGCTGGGATTATAGGAGTAAGTACCACACCTGGCCAATACTAGTCTTAACCACAGATTTATAGCAAGAATATATGAGTTTTGTCTTTCAGTTCCAGACTCCAGTTTTCTTTATTATAAAAGCAATATTTTAGGGAAAAAAATTGAAATTAATCAGTACAAAAGGTAGGCAGTAAGTGGAAAGTTGTCTTATCTTCAATTTATTTTTTGAACACTCTTTCCCAGGAACAACGAGTTACCTATTATTTATCTTTCCAGGGTTATTTCATGTGTATACATGTAAACATATTATCTTCTGGGTTTTTTTCCTTCCACAGTTAGTAGCAAATTTACACATAACTTTGTATCATACCTTGCTTTTTATCACTTTGTTTTTCTTAAGAGAATACTCCATGTGAATATATGTGTATATGCCTCATGTTTTTAAAATCTACATAGTAGTATCTAGGCTGTGGATGTCATAATTTATTTAACTAATTTCCTAATGGTAGACATAGATTATTTGCAAAATCTAAAGACAGAAAACATTGTTGCAGTACATATCCTCATGTCTGTTTTTGAGTATATATGAATAATTCTTCACACACACACACATGTGTGTATATATATATATATACACACACACACATATATATATATATATATATTTTTTTTTTTTTTTGAGACAGAGTCTCACTCTGTTGGCTGGGCTTGAGTGCTGTGGCATCAGCCTAGCTCACAGCAACCTCAAACTCCTGGGCTCAAGTGATCCTCCTGCCTCAGCCTCCCGAGTAGCTGGGACTACAGGCATGTGCCACGACGCCCAGCTAATTTTTTCTGTTTTTAGTAAAGACAGGGTCTCGCTCTTGCTCAGGCTGGTCTCGAACTCCTGAGCTCAGGCAATCCTCCCTCCTCGGCCTCCCAGCGTGCTAGGATTATAGGCATGAGCCACCACACCTGGCCTACATATATATATAGTTTGTTTGTTTTGAAACAGGGTCCCGCTCTGTCACCCAGGCTGGAGTGCAGTGGCATGATCACTGCTCACTGCAACTTCAAACTCCTGTGCTCAAGGGATCCTCCTGCCTTAGCCTCCCGAGTCGCTAGGACTACAGGTGTGCGCCGTCATGCCCAGCTATCTTTTTTATTTTTTGTAGAGACAGCCCCACCCACCCACCAATTTTTTAAAAAGCTTGCTGTGCATATACCTATAATAGCCGGTGCCCAGCCCATTAATCTCAACCACTCCATCCCTAAGACAGAACAAACTTTTGCATAAACTCCATTGCTGCTATGGCAAGTGGGGAAGAATTTGTCTGTCTTTTTCTATTGTTCTCATGGATGGGTTGCTTATTGATGCTTCTGCTGAATTGTCTGTAGCAGCAGTTTTCAGATTGTGGTCCACAGACCCCTGGGGGTCCCAAATCAAAACTATTTTCATAATATAGTTGTGTTTTTTACTTAATTGACATTTGCACTTATATTATACTAGTAGTCATTATATTCAGTGCACTCACAGAAAAAAATACTTAAAGATGTCAATGATGAAACAGTAAATGATACCAATTTCATTGTCTCTCAACCCTTGAGGACATTTATCTTTGATATTCTGTACTGAAATGGGAGGCATGCATAAAGCACTTTTGTGTACTGAATTATGATGGTTGTCTCAAGGAAAAGCACTTGTGAATTGAGTTGTGATCTCAAACTAGCTGCTTTTTCCATGAAACACCATTGTTACGTGAAAGAATGACTGATAGACCAACTGGGATATCGGCAGGCATTTTGTTGAAAATGAAGGAAAGGAAGTTTTCCATTCAAGGAAAACAACTGACAGTATTTTTTGCCAACGATATAATTTGAGCTTCAGGGTAAAAATTAGAATTTGAGAAAGCTTGTATACACCACTATGAATTTGACAGCTTCTCATTATTAATGAATGTAATTTTTTGATGTTAACAAATATGATTTTTTTGATAGTGTAAAGTGAAATGTGTCAACATTTGGAAGATCTGCATATCTCTGAAACAGTGTTTTCCAAATGACTGATGATGCATGATATTAGAGAATCATGCATGGGAAATGCAAGATAGACTAACGGATCTTAATGTAACTGAGTATGAAAAGTGCATTGATGTGGTCTCAGATTCCACATTGCAGTGAACCTTTAAGAAACTTACCAGTTATCGAGTTTTGGTGTAGTATTGAAGAACATCCAAAATTATCTGAAAAGGCTATTAAGATTCTTCCCTTTTCCAACTAGTATATCTGTGTGAAGCCAAATTTTCCTCATGTCCTTCAACCAAAACAACATACTGCAACAGATTGAATGCAAAGGCAGTTATGAGAATCCATCTGTCTTCTATTAAGCCAGACATTAGAGAGATTTACAATACTTTGAACTATGCCACTCTTTCCACTACATGTTTTTGTTTTGAAAGATAGTTATTTTTCATGAAAATGTTATTTATGTTAATATATAATAGATTTATTTTTAAAAATGGATTAATAAGTATTTTTAAATTGCTCAGTTTTAATTTCTAATACATATAATTTCCAATAGACAGTTTCTTAATTTCTATTAGATATAACCTCGTAAACAAAAGCTCTTTGGGGTCCTCAATTTTAAGGGTATAAAGGAGTCCTGAGAGCAAGAAATTTGAGAACTATTGGTCTAAAGGTTTTAGCATAAGAATCTCTGGGTCGTTTGCTTAAAAAAGGAAAAAGAAGATTCTATGGATCTGCCCCAGAGAGTCTGATTTAGTTTATCTGGGGTCATTTTAATAGGCATACAGATATTCTGATTCAGTTGGTCCTTGGTCCTTAGTTTGAGAAACCCTGCTTTACAAGGATCGTAGAATATAAAGTCTTCTTCAGATTAGTGAAGTCATGTCCACAGAGTTTAGAAATCGTTTTTGTTTTGGAGATAAAGGTAAATGGTTGAGTAGACATGTAGTAAATAAGGGAAAATGCTTTAGAGATTTCTTTTTATTCTGTTCACTCTTCTTGGTATTTATGTACCTGAATATTAATTAAGGATGGATTATGACTAACTAAAGAGTCATGACTTTACCAGACTATTGTTCAGTTTGGTTTTATTGATAGAATATCCAAGAACATTTTAAGGTACTTTCTGACAACTTGGGTTAATTTCTAAAGACAATTCTGGTGAAAGAATTATCTTTAAATTTTATAGGAGGTGTTTATTTCAGACATGTCTTAATAAAGTTAATTTCCACTTATTACATGTAAGATAAGTAAAGCCCGAATTTTCCTTTTTTCTTGTAATTGCTTGTGTAACAAATTCAAAGAGAAATTTACTTGTCAGAGATCATATAGCAGAGATAAGACTTAAAAATAGATACTTTGAGAGCCGGTTGTGGTGATGCATGTCTATAGTCCCAGCTACTTGAGGGGCTGAGGTAGGAGGATCCCTTGAGCCCAGGAATTGGAGTCTAGTCTGGGCAAAATAGCAAGACCCTGTCTCTAAAAAAAAAACCAAAAACCAAACAAACAAACAAACAAAAAAACGGATAATTTGACTCCACTAGCCTGGGAGTTTGAAGACTACAAGTTTGTGTTCTGGCTGTACCATTATCTGTGTATAGTGTAGTCGCTTAACACTTCTGTCCTTATCTGTAAAATGGAAATAACACCTACTTGATGGGGTTGTTGCATTGTCTTGGCCAGCTCAGGGTTCTCTTTGGCTGAGTGATTGACTGGAAAATCCAATGTGAATTCATGCTTCAGGCCAGGTTCTGTATGGGTGTGGTTTTTATTAATAGAATCTAGATCATGAGCTACCCCCAACACAAACTGGAATAGTATTTCTTTCTAAGTTCTTTCTAAGCATGTATTCTTCATCATGCCCACCACCTCACTTGCATTGTCAGGTTATAATTTCATAAGTAGTGGACTTTTCTTAACCTTCTCTTGCATGGGACCTAATGGACGAGACCATGTGTTCTCTGAAAAGTGGTTACATCATGTAAAGCTACGATGTGCAATGAGGTCACTTAGTTTTCCAAGTAAATTAGCCATTTTGATAAGACTTTCATAGAAAAGCTTGTCTAACTGGGGAGATAGCTCATATTCCATCTTGAATCATTTAAACTTTATAGGTCAGATTTATCTTTTAAAAATTTTTTATAAAGCTTAATTAATGCATTTAAAAAATTAATCTTTATTTTTTAGAGCAGTTTTAGGATTACAGACAAATTCAGTGGCAAGTACAGAGAGTTCTCATATACCCCCTACTCTCCGTCTCCCACAGTTTCTCCTATTATTAACATCTTGCATTAGTGTAGTGCATTTTTTACAATTGATGAGTCAGTATCGATACATTATTAACTAAAATTCGTAGTTTACATTACAGTTCATTCTGTTGTACATTCTGAGGGTTTTGACAAACGTATGATGCGTATTCACCACTACGATATCATGCAAAATAGTTTCAATGCCCTAACAATCTCCTATTCTGGTTCTATTTATCCCTTTCCTGAACCACTGGCAATCACTGATTTTTTTTTTACCGTCTCCATAGTTTTTTCTTTTCCAGAATATCATATAGTTGGAATCATACAGTGTGTAGTCTTTTGGGATTGCCGTCTTTCACTTAGCAATATGCATCTAGGTTTCTCCATGTGTTTAGGTGGCTTGATAGTTCATTTCTTTCCATTGGTGAGTAATATTCCTTTGTATGAATATACCACATTTTGTTTATCCATTCACCTGAAGCACATCTTGGTTGCTTCCAAGTTCTGGCAGTTATGAATAAAGCTGCTATAAACATCCTTGTGCAGGTTTTTGTGAAAACTTAAGTTTTCAACTCTTCTGGATAAATACTAAGAAGGGCAAGTGCTAGATTGTATGGTGAGAATATGTTTAGCTTTGTAAGAAACTGCCAGACTGTCTTCAGTGTGACTGTACCATTTGCATTCCCATCAGCAGTGGATGAGAGTTCCTGTTGCTCTACATCCTTGCCAGCATTTGGTGTTGTCAGTGTTTTGGATTTTAGCCATTTTAATAGTTGTATAGTGGTATCTCATTGTTTTCATTTGCAATTTCCTGATGGCATTTGATGTTGAGCATCTTTTCATATGCTTATTTGACATCTATATATCCTCTTTGGCGAGGTGCCTGTCCAGATCATTTGCCCAGTTTTAAATTGGGTTGTTTTCTTATTGTTGAGAGTTTTAAGAGTTCTTTGTATATTTTGGATATGTTTAATTTTTTCCCCCTTAAAACTTTTTAGCTGGCATAAAATTTTCTTCTAGAATTCAAGCCCATGTGTACTGGGGACAAGGAAATGAAGTACATACATTCCCTTCCTTCCTGTAATTTTGACCTTCAAACTCTCTTGTATCTAGATAAGGCTGGCCATAGGGCCACAGTCTGGAATACAGACTTAGACACTGATCTTTATATTTAGAGTAATTTCTCTGCTTTTTTATACATTATAATCTGGTTAGAGTATTGATTCCTCCTTAATTAAGATCTGAACATTTCTGAGCCTAGGTGGATTGGGATAGTGGAGAAATAATCTTTTGAGGGAGGAGAATCACATTTCTAGAGGTTATTCTTCTTGGGCTCTTTTCAATCACTTTTTGGTGGTGGAGGGGCTCAGATTAAAGGGCAAAAGTGAGAAGATAGTCTCCCAAGGGGCTATGGGAGCCATTAAGGCAGTCAATCCTAGGAAGAAAAGTAATGACAGTCGCTTGAGTGTCTTTGAGAACTTTTGGTGGGTTTATCTTGGGGTTCAGAAACATTAACCTAATTGAAGGAAGGGGTGGGATGGTGGGCTGTCAGTGGGAGTGTCGTCAGTGATCTCTGCATTACGAAATTGAATGGACACTACTCTGTTGCCATGTTTCTCACCCTTTGGTGGTATTAGACACAAACATTTTTTTCTTGAAACATTGTCTTCGCTTGGCTTCTGTGAGAACCTATTCCCCTGGTTTTCCTTCAGTCTTACTGTGTTCTTCCCAGTTTTCTTTCCTGGTCATCCTTCTCTACCTGAATTAGAATGTTGAAGTGCCTCAGGCCTCTGTCTAGGTTATCTCATCTGTCACTCTGATTTTTACTGTGATGATGGTTTAACCACCCTGATGACTACCAAGTGTGTATCTCCAGCCCAGACATCTCTGGGCTCCCTGTTCCTGTATCCTGCTGCTTACTTGACACTTCCCTTTGGACAGCTTGTAGTTGTTTCCTATTTATTTTGTCCAAAACATAACTCTTACACTTTCTCTCCACAAGCTTGGACCTCTCTCCCCATCCATGGTAGATCACCATCTAGTACAAACCAGAAATCTAGGAACCATCCTTAATTCCCCTGTTCTCTCCTACCTCTGCTTCAGTTCAAATCAGAAAGTCCTGTGGCTTCTACCTAAAACTCTAAAGTTTTCTTAAATCCCTTTTCTTGTCTCATCCTGAATTTGGTTTCCACTCCATGTTAGGCTAGATATCCTGAAAACCCTTCCGTACAAGACACCTAGAAATGCTGGATAAACTGAGCTTTCAAGAAAAACAGGGAAATCTTCAGAAGCAAAAACCAAACAAGCTGCTGGGTGCAATGGTGCGTGCCCGTTTCCTAGCTACTTGGGAGGCAAGAGGATCACTTGAGCCCTGGAGTTCTGGGCGATAGTGTGCTATGCCAATCGGGTGTCCATATTAAGTTCAGCATCAATATGGTCATCTGGGAGCAGAGGACCACCACACTGCCTAAGGAGCTGTGAACCAGCCCAGGTCAGAAATGGAGCAGGTCAAAACTCCCATGCTGATCTGTAGTGGGATGGTGCCTGTGAATAGCCACTGCACTCCAGCTTGGGCAACATAACAAGACCCCGTCTCTAGTTTAAAAAACAACAACAACAAAAACCATAATCTCACCCAAGAAAGGAGAAAAGGCCGGTCTATAATGATGGGAGTGGGGTGTGTGTGTGATATACCTACCACCATTACCAAGGATTTTTGGTTTGACAGCCACTCTAGGCAGGAGACAAGGTCTTGGTCTTGGTAAGGAGTGGGAACTATAAGTCTCCTAAGAGAATACCTAAGCATAGGTCTCCCATTTCAAGGTTTGAATTTACACTATCTTTTTGTTCCTGGAAATGCCAAGCTGAGATTTTAACCTAAAAAGGTCTGTTTTCCTTTTAAGATTCAGAGCAAATAGTAACTTCCTCCAAGAAGTCTTCCCTGACTATCCTAGAGTATGCCAGCCTGACCCAGTCACTCACTCACTGTCCTATTGTCTGTACTGCCTTTATCACAGTGGTCATTGTCTTTCTAGTTTACTTGTCTGTTTTCCTCCATCTCAAGGAGGGCAGAGACTTGTCTGTCCTGTTCAGCACTCTGTACCCTGCTCCTGGTTCCAGACTTTTTCTCTTTTTTGATTTTTAAAATTTTTATTAATTTATTTTTTATTTTTTATTTTTTTTAATAGAGACAGGGTCTCACTCTTGCTCAGGCTGGTCTTGAACTCCTGAGCTCAAGTGATCCTCCCGCCTCGGCCTCCCAGAGTGCTAGGATTACAGGCGTGAGCTGTGCCCAGCCCCAGACTTTTTCTCTTTTTTGAATGAATAGGTAAATGGGAGAATGAGTTGATTAAGGAGGTGCCTTCTGAGGGAAGATAAATGATGTTACCTAATTTTTATTTTACTCTGGTACTAAGCATTGCATTTAAAAATAATTTAATTTTTATCCAAGTAATGCATACAAATAACTTAAAAATCAAAACATAATTGAAATGTTTATATTGAAAACAGCAGTCTTCTGTCCCATCCCTTCTCACTTCCAAGTTTTGCTTCTCAGAGGCAGCCACTAAAAAGCATTTAGCCTTTTCTTCTGATATTTACTTCCATGCTTCTAAGTAATATAGTGCTATCTTTGATGTATCAAATTTTAGACACCTTTTTAATTCCTGTATGATTGGTGAATATTTATTTCTTTCACCATCGCTATTCCTTCCCGTACCTCACAAAATAATCATCATAATTTTTAGTTAAAGTATTAACCAGTTCACTTTATTTTGATGAAATGAATATTGTACACTGATAAACCAAGTATTGTACTGTGATTATGTTCCTTTTCACACATAATTATTTTTCCTGGGGTTAATATTTTTAGTTTTGAAAATTTGTTTAGTTTACTTTCCCCAAATATTCCAGCAGGTCTCTCAAATGCCTGGCAGTTTACTTCAAACACTTAAACACGTTGACAATCTCTGTTTCATTATTTTCTTGGCAACCTCCCTATTTCCCTGCCCTCAGTTCTGCTGTGATCTGGGTCACTTTACCCCACTCCTATCTTGGACTCCCTTTTTCCTAGTTCCTATGTTTTCCTTTTTCTGGCTTTACTGCCTCTTTTGCTGAAGCACATATTCTAGTAACACATGAGCAAGAAAAGGTCTGCAGGAAGTAAATTTTTTGAGTTGTTGGGTATCTGAAATATCTTTGTTCTTTTTTTGCACTTGAATGATGCTTTGTGTGGGCATTGAATCATTTGCTTATAATTTTGAAGGCATTGTCAGCCCAATTGGCTTTGAATCCTTCAGTGTTGAAAGTCTGACGCTGTTCTGATTTCTTTTCTCTGGAGGCTTGGGTAACTTCTTTATTCCTACTGTTCTGAAATTTCACAGGATGTGCCTTAGTGTGAGTCTACTTTCATTCATTGGACTGAGTATGAGACGGGTCAGTCTGGAAAGGGAAATTCTTATTTCTTTGATAATTACCTCCTTACCATTTTTCTGCTTCTGTTTTTCTGAGAATCCACTTGGTCAGATATTGGACCTTCTGGACAGAGCATTTGAGGTTTGTTTATTTGTTTTGCTTCCCTCTTACCCTCCACCTTCTATTTTCCATCCTTTTTTTTGTTGCGGATTACATTCTAGGAGTTTCCTTGGCTCTGTCCTTCAACCCATATATTTAATTTTAAATTCTGGCTGTCATTTTCAATTTCAGGAGCTGTTTTTCCAGTTGTCATTTTCATCTTCATCTTCATCCTGTTCCTGTTTAGTGGGTATACTTTATCTCTCTGCAGATCTTATTTATAGTTTTGTGAAGTTTTTCTCTGTTCCTTATATTCTCTGATTCCTGACTTCCTTTTTTCTTGAGTTCATCTCTATCTCTCGTGTTGGAGGTTTTCTTCAAAAGTGTATTAGTTCTTAGTTTTGCTCACTAAAAAGTAGAATGGTCTTATGTGCTTGTTGAGTTTGTATGTTGGGCTTCACTGTGGGGAGATTAGGGGAGGCCTTGGCTGCCAGGGGTTTGGGAGCTGAGGTATGTAGACTCTCACTTAATCTCCATGTTTTAGTTTGGTGACTCCCTTGCCCTCAGCTGTGCCTGGTGTCTCCAGAAAATAAGCAGATTATCTCCTGCTGAGTTTGGAGAGAGGCAGTTATTGGGGGAAATCTAAATGTTCTTTATGCAGATTTCCAACCAGTTCTCCTATTTTTAGCCAAACCTTTTGTCCCTGCCTTCAACCATAGCCACCACCTCCGACTTTGAGCTTTTGGGGTTATACAGCACATTGCTCATTAGAGATCCCTTCTGCAGGCATTACAGTTTTATCAGCTGTGCTAGGTCAGTTACCATCATGCTTCCACTTTCTGGATTCTAGAATTTTATCGACATCTTCTGTTCACTGTCATCCCATTTCCCATTTTTTGTCCTTGTGGCTTTGTACCCAATGCCCCTGTTTTACTGTCACTTTTATTTTATTTTTTTAGAGACAGGCTCTCGCTCTGTAGCTCAGGCTGGAGTGCAGTGGTGCAATCATAGCTCACTGCAGCCTTGAACTCCTAGGCTTAAGCAATCCTCCTGCCTTAGCCTCTCGAGTAGCTGGGACTACAGGCACGCGCCACCACCACACCTGGCTAATTTTTAAAAAATTTTTTGTAGAGATGGGGTCTTGCTGTATTGCCCAGGCTGGTCTCGAACTCCTAGGCTCAAGCAATTCTCCTGCCTCAGCCTCCCAAAGTGGTGGGATTATAGGTGTGAGCCACTGTACCTGGCCTGCTGTCATTTTAGTGGGCTTTTGGGTCATGTTTAACCAGAAAATCTATGTCATGTTCTCTCCAGCATTTCTTGTTTGCATGTGTTGTTCCCTCTCCTTAGACTGCTTATCCCTTCCTCTCCAGAATCACCATCTCTCCTGTTGAACCACTACATGTTATAAAATTTATGCCTTGTAGTGTAGCACCTATCCTACTTTTATGTAATTGTCTTGTTATATGTCTGCTTTTCTCTCAAAACAATATTCAGTATTTTCTTTTATTTTTTTAAAATCCCATTTAACAAAAGATGATATCTCATATCTTCTTTGACAGCAGGGACCAGATTGCACAACTCCTAGAAGCACCATTTACCTTGTTGTTCTGGAGTTGTGCATTCCTCTTGTTCTGGAAGGGACTGTGAATTCTCCATCTCTGTGTTCCTCAGTGCTTAGCGGAGCACCTGGTGAAGAGGTACTCAAGTGTTCAGTGAACCAGTGACACCTTTCCATGTGGCCTAAATGTTATATGTTGGCTAGAAAACCTCTGAGAAGTGATATATTTTGCTTCTTTGCATTTTTATCTACTGAGGTCATAGTTACGTGATAATTTTTTTTAATCTTGACAAAAAAAATATTTCTCTTCAGGAGAGTAACAACTGTGACCCTATTTTTCTGACTGGATAGATGATTTTCTCTTTGTAGTCAGACTTTTTTTTTTTCCTTCTCTAACTGTATTTTTCTAGTTGTAAAGTTGGGGGCTTGATTCACCTCTTTCCTCTTAAGTCCTATTGCGGTGGGAAGAACCCTAGACTGAAGGTCAAGAGGGTGGCTGTTGGATGCTCCTGATGCTCACAACACAGGTCTGTTCCCATGTCTGTAAAATGAGGAAGTTGGATTTATATATTTTAAGAGTTCTTAAAAAAAAAAAAACAACAGAAATGCTTTTTGTTATTGAGTTGAAACCCAATTTTCTTGAGGGTAAAGCATTGAAAAGCAGGCAGTAGATTTACTGTTTAAAGAGATTTACTATTGACTCTGGGTTGGGCCTTAGACCTATCATTTTGGGAATATCTCAAACTTACTCATCCAAATGGTTTTATGTTTTATGAAATGCTTCATTTTAGTGTCTACATATCAATAATTATGGTCTAATTTCTTAGATTCTCAAATACTACCAACAGGCACGTGCCATGAAATAACCTCTTTTAGAAGACAGCAAGGTACTAAAGTCTTCTTGCAGTTTAAGGAATAACAACTCTACTCTGTAACAGTTTAGCTTTACAGGAAAAGCCTATATTTAATTATTTTTTTCTTTCTAGGCTTAGATTTTAATATAAATTCTGCCAACGGGAAACTTTGTATGTTTTCTTTGCCGCTTAGAGTAAATTTGTATGAATTATTGTACCAATTAGGTCATGCTTAACGAAGGCCAGTTTATGCCGTTACATGAAGTTATTTAGCCTCTTGTGGTACTTCAGTTTTCTCTAAGCTAAAAGTAGCTTGCACATTTTTTATAAACTTATTTAATTCATTTATTCAACAAATATTTGAGCATCCTCTAGGTGCTGGGGGAGTGGGTGCGAACAGAAGAAAGTCTTTGTTCTTATGGAGGTTCCGTCCCTAGCTGGTGGTAGTGAAAGGAGATAAAAAAAAGAAACATATGACATATCAGAGGGTGATGAATATTGTGAAGGAAAATTCAGCAGGGAGAGATGTGCTGTTCTAGATGAGAGGTATCAAGGAGCACCATGTGGAGATCTGAAGGAGGTGAAGGAGTGAGCCATGTAGCTATCTTGGGGAAGAGCTTTCCAAGTGGAGAGAAGAGTAGGTACAAAAGGTCTGGGGCAGAAATGGGCATGGTGTGTTCCAGGAGCAGCGAGGATACGGGTGTGAGTGAGGGGAGAGTGCAGGGGAGGAGGCAGAGAGGCATGGGGCAAAATATATTACCTGGTGGGCCATGGTAGGAGTTTGGATTTTTTCCTGAGTGGTTTTTGAGCAAAGGAATGAAATGATCTGACATATTTTGAAAGGATCTGTAATGTGGAGAATAGACTGTAGAGGGACAAGGGCGAAAACATGAAGACCAGTTAGGAGTTTAGTCTAGCCGTCTTGGTAGGAGATCCTGGTGGCTTGGATTAAGGTTGCAGCAGTAGAGGTGGTGATACGTTTTGAAGGTAGAGCCAACAGAATTCGCTAATGGATTGGATGTGGGGGAGAGAAGGAGGAAAGAGGAGAGACTGGGGCCAAGGCTCAGTTCAAGGTTTTTAGCCTGAGCATGTGCAGGAATGGAGTTGTTATTTGCGGAAATGGGTAAGATTGGAGGAGAAGCCAGCTGGGAGAGGTTTTTAATGAAGGAGTTGTTTTGGATACAGTCAGTTTGGCATGCTTTTTAGACATCCAAGTGGAGGTATCAAGGCAGTTGGATATAGGAGTCTGGTGTTCATGGGAGGGGACGGGGCTAGAAATGTAAATTTGGGGATTGTCAGCATACAGACGTCGTTTTGAAGGAGTGAGACTGGATAAGTCATTTAGAAAGCAAGTGCATAAAGAAGAGGTTTACTATTCAAATAGTTTTAACAGCAAAGACTTTTCCTTTAAAACTAAGTTCAAAATTTTGTCATGGAAGTTGGACTCTATAAAGACTACATTCAATCACTGTTAGTGAAAATGTTGTTCTGGTCATCACATGCAATAAACCACCTCAAACTTAGTGGCATAAAGTAGAAACCATTTTATTATGTTCACTGGTTCTGTGGGCAGGAAGTTAGATAGGCACAGCAGGGATGGCTTGTCTTTGCTCTATGATGTCTGCGGCCGCAGCTGGGAAGACGTGAACATCTGGGGATGATAATCATTTGGAATTTTTTTCGCTCACATATTTGATGCCAGAGCTGTGATGATTCAAAGGCTGATCTCAGCTGATACTATAGACCAAGTGCCTTCACATGGATTCTCCTTCTGCCTTGGGTTTCTCACAGAATGGTGGCTGGGCTCTGGAGAATGAGCCTTCCAAGAGAATCCGGTGGAAACAACATAACAACACTTGCACCATACTCAATTTGTCTGTGCAATTGACTTAGCCAGATTCAAGGGAAGGGGACAAAGACCCCCTCCTCTCAATGGGAGTAGCATAGTATCAAAGAGCTTGGGGCCATGTTGTCCAACCACCACAAAGGCCTTTTGAATTTGAGGTTCTGCCCCAAACCCATAGTTACTTTGAAGAAGTCCTAACACAGTATCCCTGGGTATGGAGTCTCAGCCCCAGACATACATTGCTCTATGCTAAGTGACCAAGACTACATTAATCTCTCTTACAGGGAAAGTGACCTGAATAAATTTGAGAAAAGGTTTTTCCTCCTCTCCAGTAAGTATCAAGCTATATTATAGGTTTTTGATTTTGAGATTCAGAAATTAAGTTCCCTTTATCTGCTTTATTTCGGTTGCTTGTCTTAGATGAATATTAATAACTTATACAGCATTTTGGATCAGTGGATGTTTTTGTGATCCTTTTGTTTGGGCTTTGGCCAAAGATAACAGTACCCACAAGTTTTTTCCAGCAACTGGCCCTCCTCCCTTCAGTTGCCCTCAAGCTTGGAAAGTTTGACATGACGCTTTGCTTGCTCAACCTACAGTTGTTTCTCTTTTGGAAAGTTTGGCAGTCTGCTTCTGGCTTCTGTGAGGGTGTGTGCCTCAGCATTCACGGTTTATTAGAATGCTTTGCTTCTCTCCAGACAGACTTCCAAATTCTAGATAACTAATCATACAGGGTACAGCTGATCTTGTTTTTCTAGATACAGTTGCCATATTGGTGCCATGCTTTTCATTCAGTATTGTGGCCATCAGTCTGTTCAGTAGAGACTTCTACAATGGGGAGGTGGTAATTATGTGTGTGCAAGAGTGAGTGAAGGAAATGTTCATTTGGCATCTTAAGTTGCATATCCAGTTGGAAGCTATAAATCAGAATGATAAGTGAGAGTTGCCAGCAGAAAGTTGCTCCTTAGATGGAGGAGATAGACTCAGAACCAACAGGAAAAAGCCTCAGATGCATATATAAGTACTGTGAGCATTCAGAGTTAAACTGAGACAGGAAAGGGACAGACAGATAATGCCACCCAAGGGAAAAAACATGTTATGCAGGAACATCTGTGAGAAAGGAACAAAGTCTGCAGGTAGGGGAAAGGGGGAGATAAGTTGACTTGAAGGAAGACAACATTTATGAAAGTCATCTCCAGGCTGGAGAGCAGAGCTGGAGGTGGCTGAAGTTGGCTGAGTAGTTAGGGAGCCTTAGACAGGAGTAAAATTTTGGATTGGCAATGAGAATTTAGGGTATGTTTTTGAGCTTGGGGAGTGCTGTGATTTTACTCTTACTGACAGGTCACTGAAGGATCATTCTTGAATTATTCAAACAGCAAAACTGAGAGTTGCTCTATTCATCAGAATATTTTCTAACTGGGTGCAGTTTCCCCACCTAGAAGCATCTGGCTTACTCAATTTAGTTATAATTCACTCTAGTGGTTAATTCATTCAATACCTTTTTTTAAAAAAGAAAAATTTTTTTGAGACAGAGTCTTGCTTTTTTTTTTTTTTTTTAAAATAAGAGACAGGGTCTAGCTCTGATACCCAGGCTGTTAGAGTGTGGTGGTGTGATCATAGCTCACTGCAGCCTTGAACTCCTGGGCTTCAAGCGATCCTCCTGCCTCAGCCTCCCGAGTAGCTGGGGCTACAGGTGTATGTCACCATGCCCGGCTAATTTTTTTTTTTTTATACAGACAGTGTCTCACTATGTCGCCCAGGCTGGTCTTGAACTCCTGGCCCCAAGAGATCCTTCCACCTCAGCCTCCCAAAGTGCTGGGATTACAGGTGTGAGCCACCATGCCCAGCCTTAATACCTATTGTTTTGAGCACGTACTATGAGCTGGGCACTATGCTGGATGCTAGGGTGGGAGGCAGGACACACTAGTGAGCAAAAGCTAGGGCTCTTCCTGTCCTTATGGGGCTTGCAGTTCAGTATAGTGCTTACGAGTCTGAGTTATGGAGTCACATTGCTTGGGTGCAAGTGGAGTGATGGTGGTAGGAGGAAGGCATGTTGTGAGGGCCTGTGGCAGGCAGGAGCTTGGTGTTTTTGAGGACCTGAAGGAAGAGCAGAGTGCCAGGAGCTCAGCCAGCAGCAGGTGCCAGCTGAGCAACAGGGCCAGGGCCAACCAGGCTGTGGGTCATGCTAGTAATGCCCACACATGCTGTGCACCAGCCAGTCCTAAGTGCTGTGTGTACATTAATTCAATTTGTACAGTGACCCTGTGAGTTAGGTACTGTTTTCTCCTCTTTGATGAGGTACAAAAAGGGTAAATAATTGGCACTAGCTACAAACTAAGTGACCTGCGTGGTGGAGCCAGGATTCAAATCTAGTCAGTGTGGCTCCAGGATCCATGCTGTAAGCACAGCACTATTCTGCCTTAATACTACAAATTTTGTTTTTCATCCTAAGAACAGTGTAGTCATCAGTGTGCTTTTAAGTAAGGGCATGGCAAGATCAAGTTTGTGTCTCGAAAAGGTCTCTTTACCCACAGTGTGGAAATTGGCCTGGAGGGGTGCAAGCAGCTGTGGGAGACAGTTAACTGCACTTGCCCTGGCCCAGGTGTGTTTTGGCTCTGAGGTTTCTGACTAATTTTCTTATGCCTTTGCCTCCTTTCTGGAGGGAGCAGCAGGGTTTATCAGTCAGCTGTAGTATAGACCCTGGCCCCTTTTTGGTTAAATATCAACTTACTTTCTTTTTAAAAATTTATTTCTTTTTTATTTTTAATTTTTTTTAGAGATGGGGTCTCCTTCTGTCACCCAGGCGAGAGTGCAGTGGCGCGATCATAACTCACTACACCCTCAAACTTCCTGGGCTCAGGTGATCTTTCCTCCTCAGCCTCCTGAGTAGCTGAGACTACAGATGTGCACCACCATGCCCAGCTAATTTTTAAATTTTTTGTAGAGACAGGGGTCTCGCTATGTTACATAGCCTGGTCTTGGACTCCTTACTGTAGCATTTACTCCTGGGTTGCTGAAGCCGTAATGTCTTCAGGGAATTGAGCCTGATGGTAATTTATACACCCAATAGTCTTTAGAGGCTGTCTAGCCCAGTTGCCCTCCCAGTGTCAGCATTGCTGCTGTGACATTTGTCAGGGTGAGCGTTTGACCTCCACTTGAAAACCAAATGCATCTGGAACCTGGGAGGTTGTTCCTTACTCTCCTTTTCTCTGAGTCACCTTTGCCCTTCAGTCAGTCACCAAGTTACATCTACCTCTTTAATGTCTCTGGAAGATGTCCACCTCTAACCACTTCCAATACTGCTACTCAAATTCAGCACAACCATCTCACACCTGGATTATTGCACCCTGAGGGATCTTTCTGAAATGTAAATCAGGTTGTCATTTGTCTGCTTAAAACTTTTCATTCAAAGACTTCCCCCTTTGCCCTTGGAAGAAAGTTGAGATTTCTTGGTATGGCTTATAGGAGAGCCTTCTCTGACCTCATCTCCTATATAGTCGCTACAGTGTTCTGCTTCATTACAACTGCATGGACCCCATCCCTGGAAGTGATTATTCAGTAGGGTCTGGGCTAAGGGCTAGCAAGTGGCTTTGCAGAGCTCCTTGGGTAATTCTGATGTGCATCCAGAGTGGAGCCCCGATCTCTGCTCTTATTCCAAGGTTCTCATTCTGGCTGCACATTAACGTCATCTGAGGAGCTTTTGAATTTTGAAACATGGTTCCCACCCTCAGAGATTCCAATTTGGCATCTGGTTTGCTTCCTAAGCATCTCTCTCTCTCTTTTTAAAAAAATATCAGCCAGGGTGCAACCTCTGTTCATAGAAGAAATTACTCCAGGGGCCAGAATTCAGGAGTAGATGTTACAGGGAAACAAGATTCTGGTCCTGGAATGATTTACACTTTCATGTATAGATCTCCAAGTATTTGAGGAGCCATTCTTCTGTAATTTATCTTTTTCTCTCCTAATCACACTTCCTGCTACCTACTTCTCCTTGTGGGCAAAAGTTCAAGGTCTTGGACACTCACACCCTGATTGTCTCTCCCTGGATATGTTTACTTTTTTAGGACTCCATTTAAATTGTGATACACGCAATTAGAATAGCATTCCAGATGCAAGACTAATAGATCCTTTAATCTGAGCACTATTATGTCTATTAAAATACCATAAGATCACATTGCCTTGGTATCATGGTTGACTTATGGGTTACTTAAAAATCAACCGAAACTCCCACTTTCTAAAACACCTAAAGAGGTTATGAGCAGGAATTCTGAAAACAGACTACTTGGGTTAGGATTCTAGCTCCATGCCTTTACAATCTGTCTTGTGACCTTGGATAAATCACTTAAAATTCTGTGCTTCAGTTTCTCTTCTGTAAACTGGGGATAAAAATAATATCTATCTCATAGGGTGGTTGTGAGGATGAAGTAAGGTTCTTATTTTTCACCTTTTTCTTTTTTTTGAATATCACTTAATGTTTTTATCTTTAGTCTTTTTAGGACCTAGAGCTATCCTAGGTGAAATATGTATGGAGATATTTGAACAGGGCACCACCCAACCCTCTTTCCTCCCTTCTCCCTGAAAACACACACACCAAATCACAGCATTACCAACTCCTTCCCTCAGGATGTCATAAAAGGGTATGTTAAAATGCATGTATTTTATATGCTAAGTGATTATCACACTTAACACCTAGCGAATCTGATAGATTAATCTGCATTTGGATTAATCTATGTTTCCCATGGATTTAGGATTTAAGAAATGTTAATGAAAGGGTTGCTATGTGGAAACTTAGCAGTACTATGTATGCAGCACCAGCACTGAGGGATGCTGTAAATCCATTATTTCTTTTAACTTCTTAGCAGTCCTTCAAAGGAGGGATCGTTCTGTTTTACTGAAGAGGAAGCCTGTTCCATAGTCAAATACTGTTGCCAAAGACAAAAAGCTAATTACATGGCAGGCAGAGTTTGCAACCAAGCCCATCCAGCCCCAAGGTCTCTTGTGTCCTTTTGCCTCATACTACACTGATTCAGAGTTGGGGACGTGGAAGTGTCACAAAATGTGGAGGCAGTCTGACATGCAAATTTGCTCTGTTTTATGTTTTTCTCCTAGTGCTCAGACCTGTTCTTAGACAACTTTAACCATAAACTGGGCACTCAGTAATTGACAGAAGCATGTTTAGTTGTGTTACTTTCAATTTAGAGGGAATTAGGTGTGTTATGCTCTTGCTCCTTTAATCTGAAATATTTGAGATCAAACATGGTGCCTATCCAAAATCAAGTATGGAAAATACGTCAGTTTTTGGTGTGTTTTTTAAAAAGTCCTTAACACAATATTAGATTTGAAATATTAATAAGAGGCCTTAGTTCTCAGAATCTTTCTCTCAAAAGTAACTGGGTGAGCACTAGGTTTGGGGTAGTTTTCTGGTTTTGTGTTTTAAATCCTGATTGTCTTTCATGGATCTGAACACTGGATTTTTTTTCTTTTTT
The DNA here is from genome assembly GCA_023783475.1 of Daubentonia madagascariensis. NCBI lineage: Eukaryota > Metazoa > Chordata > Mammalia > Primates > Daubentoniidae > Daubentonia > Daubentonia madagascariensis. Next base: position 5,816,104 of record JAKFHU010001186.1, on the reverse strand, counting down.
CACTGTTCACATTCTTGGTGTACTTTGTCTCTTAAAGTTAACTGTAAATCTGATATACTTCATTCTTTAAAGTTCTGGATACAAACCAGATAGCTATACAAAGGTAGTGATAGTGATAAGACCTTAAAAAAATTAAGATTTAAGGAATTAAGGAAAAAATAATGTGCCTGGAACAGGAGTCTTTAACCCTTCCAAGGAGAAAGCAGGATAATAGACTTTTTTGGGAGTGCTCCAGAGTGTCATTAAAAACTGTTCTTTCCCTCACTTCTCTGAGCTCTACTTCCTAATAATTCACTACGTCTTTTTTTTTTTTGAAACAGAGTCTCACACTGTCACTCTGGCTAGAGTGCAGTGGCATTATCATAGCTCACTGCAACCTTAAACTCCTGGGCTCAAGCGATCCTCCTGCCTCAGCCTCCCAGGTAGCTGGGACTACCGGCGCAGCATCATACCCGGCTAAGTTTTCTACTTTTTGTAGAGACAGGGTCTCACTCCTGCTCAGGCTGGTCTCGAACCCTGACCTCAAGCGATCCTCCCGCCTCAAACTCCCAGAGTACTAGGAGGATTACATGTGTGAGCCACCACGTCTAGCCTATGTCTTTCATATATTCAAATTTTGTCATATTAGTAGGGAACTACAATTCAAATTCTCTTGTATCTCAATAGTCGTTTTCACAAGGAAGAGTTGATTTCTAAGTTTAAAGCAAATCCTGTAATTTCTAATTGAACATACTGAACATTATAGTAATTATAGTAATTTGTTTCAGATTGTGCACTCAAGTGTTAATACTTTATCTTTTTAGGAAATCAAAACTGGAGTTATATATAGACTTCTTGTTGTAAAGGCAAATATCTAGTCTTAAATCTTATAAAGGTACTATTTGGACTTACAGGCAATGAAATCACATGTTTACTATATAAGTGTACTTATTTTGAATTATCTTTTATTTGAAATTCCCATGTTTTAATGTCTAGAGTAATTATGAATGCCTATAATAGTTACAGCTACAGTATTTAAATGTGGACTCCCTGCCATTGATTATACCCTTTATCCTGAAAAGGGTGAAAATTTCATGAAGGTTGAATTTTTTTCTCTGGCATTAATTGCCTTCTCTTGCTTATTCTCATTTTTTTCCTTCCTAATCTACTTTAAGGAGCATGCAGAAACCTCAGATTGTTTTTGGAATGTGGTCTGGTAAGAATAAATAAATTGGAGTTTGCAAATATAAATAAATTCTGTGGCCCTCAATGAGATTAGCAGGGTTATATTGAAAATGTTAATAGAAACCAATTAGTTTGTTTTGTGGGCTTTATATAAAAATCTTTTTATAGAAAAATGTCTACTATATAATAAGCTGTAAAAGAGTATGAAGCTATTTAATACTATGATCCCAATTTAAAAGATACACACACACTCTGAGATAGAGTAAAAGGAATTACATCAACATGTCGATTGTAGTTCTGGATAGTGGGATATGGGTGATTTTATCTTTTCTTTTCTTTTTTTGCATTTTTCTAAATTTTCCACAGTGAACATTATTTTATAATCTTTTAAATATGTCGTCTTAAAAGGACTGGTTTCTATAGAAATAAGTGCAAATATTTTTCTATGTTACCTTATACTTTGGTTGCTTTGGTCACTGGGACTGTCCTTATAGCAAAGAGAAGTTTAGTGTAGGCAAGAGATAAAATACAGGTATGTGCTATTTAAAATACAGGTTTATGTCTAATATAAAGTATGGATAACACCCAAAGAACAATCTTGTGATGCACTGCAAGGTGGAACAGAAATTATCTTTAGGATCATTTTCTGTTCTGGGTTATTGTACATGCGTGATTTTTGTCTCTTTTCACCTTCTCTTGCCCTGTCATAAATCTACTGGTACATGGATATGAAATACAAGGCTTAATTTAAAGAGAAGTTTTATGAAGTGATGTAATGAATCCCTTTCATAAGTGGTCCTGACTGTGTTTCTCAACATATGTCTTGGTTTCTTTAGATTGAAGTCTATAGATGAGAACTGTGACTTTGGACAAACTTTTTAGTGATCTTTACAGTAATAAGTTCCCCATTAGACAATAGTTATTTGTCTTATGACTTATTGTTGGTAGGTTATCCCCAAGGGGTTGAGAAATTCCTGTTGTGAAAAGTTCAGAAAGTCTTTAATGACTTGCTGTTTCATTTTTCTTTTTCTTTTCTCTTCAGTTATAGAAAACAGGATCACACTTACCGTTCTTTTGTACATTAGCATCTCCTACCTGCTAACCTAAGTCTAGTAAATGCTTTGAAATATATCCTATGTAATGCCCTAAACCAGCCACTACATGGAATGAATTGACTTTTATCCTATGCACCCAGAATGGTACTTGGCACTCATATTGTTACTCAGATGACTTTGTGTGTTTTGGGGTTCAATGAAGTGGTTATTAAATCACAGGCTTAAGTGGGTTATCAGAACTTATTAACATTAGTGTCACTAAAGTTGGTATACAACCCCCACTGCTGAATTTGACTGGCTTTAAAAAATAAAAAAATAAAAAAAATAAATAAATCACAGGCTTAGAATTATTCTGTAGATAAATAATTTAGTTAGAACTTAGTGGAATTCTTTAGATTAACTTATAATTTGAAAAATCAGAATTGAAATTGTGAAATAAAGTGGGTTCTTTTAAATTTTTTCTGGTAAAACAATTACAGCAAAACTACTTGGCAATGATTTTCCTAAGACAATTTGGCTAGTCATCTCTTAAGGATATGGTGTTCTTATGAAGAACATTTGATCTGATTGCCCTGTGGCTGCTGTTAATTAAATATGGTTTGCTGCTAAGCAGCCTATAAGACAATGACTATTTGAGTATTTGGCCATGCTGTTCTTGAAAATACTACCTACTCTTTAATTTATTGTAATTTTTAAACATGTATTATAATTTTTGCACATAAGTTAGCTATTAAAGTATTACCTGTGGTGATTAGACTAAGAAGTAAAACACAAAATCAGTCATTCTTGGTACTTTTAATTTTATGGAAAAAACTACAAGCTGGTCTCTGGTTTAAGAAATAATACAATGTTGTGGCTGGGCACAGTGGCTTATACCTGTAATCCCAGAACTTTGGGAGGCTGAGGCAGGAGGATCGCTTGAGCTCAGAAGTTCGAGACCAACCTGAGCAATAGCAAGATCCTGTCTCCACAAAAAATTAAAAAATTAGCCAGGTGTGATGGTGGGTATCTGTAGTCCCAGCTGCTCGGGAGGCTGAGGCAGGAGGATTGCTTGAGCCCAGGAGTTGGAGGCTGCGGTGAGCCGTGATCACTCTAGCCCGGGCAACGGAGCGAAACCGTGTTTCAAAACAAAAATGAAAACAAAAACCAAAACACAATGTTGTACTACTTACTAGCCCTCCTCTGTCTCTAACAGAAATATCAAAATAGCAACAACCAAAAAATCCTTACTTATGGACTGGAAATGAATAATGTTGATAATTTTCAACAACTTAGTTATGGACTGGAAATGGAAATGTTGACAATTTTCAACAACTTATAATTTTTTATGGTATATTAGTTTGAAAATGTAAATATTCATGCATTACCCTAATGTTAATCTATAATTGAGCAGGTATAGTGAGATGCTATTCTGTGGTTTTAACTTGGAATTTCAGGGTGTAGACTGTCTGCAGCTTGGAACTGCTGGGTGATAGTCTGTGTTTGTATTCAAGATAAGCAATTAAATAGTCCATATAAATTAATTTGTAACACTGGAGTTTATTATGAAAAGTAGGTGACTGTTTCTTTAAATCCTTTCTTAAAAGAACCACAGCTTTTTGGTTACATTGTCTAGAGCAGCAGTGTCCTGTAAAAATAGGGTACAAGTCACATATGTAATGTTAAATTTGCTAGGAGCCACATTAAAAGAAGTAAAAAGAAATGGATGAAATTAATTTTAGTAATATATTTTATTTAACCCAATGTATCAAAATATTATCATTTCAACATTAATGAGATATTTTACATTCTTCTTTTTTTTTTGTTTTACTAAGACTTCAAAATCCAATGTGTATTTTATACTTAGAGCGTATCTCAGTTTAAAGCTGCCACATTTTGAGTGCTCAGGAGCCACATGTGGCTAGTGACTACCATATTGGACCATGTAGATTTAGAGTTTCAATAAATCTGTATGTAGTAGAATCTATACAATTTGGCATCTTATATAGATTTCTATGCCAATCAGGTCCTGAGAAACATAAAGCAGATCATGATTTTAGTCTGTGAGGCAGATCTTAACTTGGCCCTTATGTGAATATTGTAAGAGAGATCTAATGGCCTTTGATTTCTTACTGAGGGTAATACACACTGTGGTTACAATGCTTCAGCATGTAGCATGTGCGTCAGCCACTGTTTTATTCCAGCTAGTGTTTAATGTACATAGACCACTGCCCAGGCAGTGTCTGTTGTGTGCCAGATGAGTCTTGGGTGGGAGGTGGTGAGTAGTACCACTAACTAGCAGTAGCTAAAAATGCTTGGGGAGGCGCCTAAGAGGAGAGAAGACATTGTTTTAAAAAAAAAAAAAAAAAAGTCCCAAGCACCCAGGAACTAACTTATTGCTCTCTAACATTGTTGGAAGATTTAGTTAATTTATGGAAACATTTTGGCCTCATTGGCCAATCTCATTCTGACATTCTCATATTTTTGCTTTATTGAGCATTTTCACCAGTGGAATTTAAGTCCTTGGTACTTGAGGAGAGGGAAAGCTCCTAAGATCTGTGCTGTAAGTATGAAGTACACACCAGATTTAGAAAACTTAGTACAAAAAAAGAGTGGAAAGTATCTCTTTAATAATTTTGGTATGATTACATGTTGAAATAACATTTTGGTTATATTAGGTTAAATCAAATATACTGTCAAAATTAATTTCACCTGTTTCTTTTTACTTTTTATGAATATGGCTACTAGAAGATTTAAAATTGGATATGTGGCTTATAATCTATTTCTGTTGGACACTGCTGCCTTGGATTGTTAATTAGTCAATGTAAAGCCTGCTGAGAGATACTATAATACATGGGCTTTCCTGAATATGTGCTTGAGAGTTCGACAAATTAATGCCATCTTCACAGTAGCAAGGGGGTTGTTCTGTGTCTGTCCTCCCAAAAGAAGGAGGGAGAACTGCAGCACAGCCTTCTCAGATTCTGTCAGAGAACCTGATCCTGAACCACTTATCAACCATGAAAGTTGCTGCTTTGAGGACAGAAGACCTGCTGGTTTTGTCACCAGTTTGCTCACTCATTTTTATGAAAGGGCCAATGGATAATTAGGTGCTTCTTCATCCCTTCTCTGAAAAATAAATCAAGAACTCTAGTTAAGTGTGTTTGTGTGCATTCAGTCTTTCATTAAAAGTTCTTACTATCCCAGAGATCCGTCTCAGCATACCTTGGTCTGTATACCTTAGTCTTTAGCTCTTGCTTGTAGTTATTTATAGAAATTCTTAAAACTACTTGGTCTGTATTGATATTTCCATGACCCAAACTATTAAAAAAGAGGACCATAGATGATTAGCTGGCTTGGTTTCTCATATCTAAGCATTTCTCTGGGGTGTTCGTGAACGTGGGGACAACTTGTATGCCTGGTATCTGGCGTCGTTTCTCTTTCATCCCAGACTGAGAAATTAAAAAAACAAAATTACTTTTTGTTGAGTAGGAGAATCCTAGGCAGAGCCTCACTTATACTTTTAAACCTGTAGTCTTGGAATTAGCTTTCTGTCCTCCCTGAACATCCACATTCCACATTTTGATCTTAGCACAGGCTTACTGTGTATACCTCCCAGTTCACCTAAAAGGAGTCGGGGGTGCAAAGAAAGGAACTGACATTTGTTGAGCATCTGCTCTGTACTATGCATTGAGTTGGGTGCTTTATATTCATATGTACAATTTTTTTTAGAGATGGGGTCTCACTATATTGCCCAGGCTGGTCTTGAACTCCTAGGCTCAAGGGATCCTCCTGCATCAGCCTCCTGAGTAGCTGGGATTACAGGAGCAAGCTACCATGCCTGGCTTGAGCTGGATGCTTTAGAAATATCTCAGTAGCCCTGAGGGGTGGGAATTATGATCTGTATTTTATAGATGAGAAAATAGAAATCTGGAAGTTAATTTTTCAACTTCACATATCTCTGGTAGATCATGGATTCTAGAATTTGGCATCATACCTACTTGTCATCTCAGTTTAAAAGAAGCTGTGATGTTCCTTCCACAGGTAGAGATTGTGAATATGTATGTCATGTCCTAAACTGGGAGAAGCATGTAGGATCCTTCCCAGAGCATCTTTATCCCTAATCACAGACCTGCCACCTGTGTTGGGTAGATGGGGTATTTCTAGATTGTTTACCCCTACTGGGGCATGTGGTGACCATATGAACACTTTGGTTTGCAGTTGGGAAGCCTGATTCCAGCAGGATGGCCCAATGGAATCAGCTACAGCAGCTTGACACACGGTACCTGGAGCAGCTTCATCAGCTGTACAGTGACAGCTTCCCGATGGAGCTACGGCAGTTTCTGGCCCCTTGGATTGAGAGTCAAGATTGGTGAGTCCTTCTTGAGAAACTCCCCAAATTGTATGCCAAATACCAGGCATTTGTTTTGGTTTGAGTCAAGGGATCTGTTTTAACTTCTCACTTTGCTAACTATTTCATTGAAAAACTTATGGGTATAGGTGATGGGCAAAAAGAGATCAGGAGATAAAGAGAAGATCCTTTAGTCTTGTAAAGCATTTTCTATATTAGAAGGACATACGGGCAACTATCTTCTGGCACATTGAAATAGCCTGCTTGGTGGTAGATGTTTTGAAGGTTGATTTGGATCTCATTTATTTGAGGAGATCATCTGTGTATTCTGATACTCTGGTGATGTAGAAATATGTTTTATCTGAATGAGAATTCTGTTACAGATAGAAGTTTGGGTTTATACTTATGATTCCCCTTTAATTAAAGGAAAGAGACACAGGGTAAGGGAAATAGACTCCATTCATAGAGGAGATAATGGCACAGAAGTCTAACAACTATTTCCTTCACTTTAATGTATTCAGGTTCACCTACTAATTTTGGTTAATTCAGGTCAATGTTAATATGACCTAGTTTTTCCAGAATACATATCCTGAATTGGTAATCGGCCATGGGGGTGATTCAGAGATGCTGGAGATAGGCCGTCATAGCCTGGGATTGCATATCCGTACTAATAACCTGACTAGTTATTGAGAGTTGACTGAGCATTTATACTAATGATCTGACCAGTTACTGAGAATTGACTGAGAATTTAAAGCAAAACAGCATTATCTGTCCACTTTGCTCAAATATTTTATATAGACTATAAGAGTGGTTAATCATATTTGGGATAATTGTTAATAATTGTTAAATTGACAGCATTTATTGTTGTTGAGCAAGAGAATCTAAAATGATGAAGTATAACATCAGATTTGTCTTATTTTTATTTTTCTACATCTTGACAGTGATTTCTGTGTGTGTATGTATGTGTATGTAGGCTTTGGAATCATTCTTAATTGTTCTTCCTTTTCCCAGGGCATATGCAGCCAGCAAAGAATCACATGCCACTTTGGTGTTTCATAATCTCTTGGGTGAGATTGACCAGCAGTATAGCCGCTTCCTGCAAGAGTCAAATGTTCTCTATCAGCACAATCTGCGAAGAATCAAGCAGTTCCTTCAGGTGTGATGAAAAACTCAGTAGGAGAAACTGGACCTGCAGAGTAGGGTGTTAGCTTTCCTTCCTGGAAGCATTTCTTTTCTCATTTGGCTAAATAATGAGAACCTATCTTGTATTTTCAATCAAAGGAGAAGTAATTAGCCCTTTCTCAAATCTGGGTATACTTACCCTTGAGCACCATTACCTGAGATTCACTTCTCTTGTCACAGTTGAAGTAATGGTGATTGTTATGTTGATCATATTATTTTAGCATGTTACTAACATAATAGTAACTAGGTCCCCTCCTAGGAAGATGACTCCCACTTTGAAATGTTAGTTCAAGTGCCATGGGATACTCCTTGACTAAGTCAGTCACCTCCCTGTAAGACCAGGGTGATGCACTGTCCAAAGACTCGGACTAATGTGCCTTCTCTCACAGAAATAGTGCAGCTCATCTTAACCTCCTTTCTTCTCCTCTTCCCTTCATCCTCCACTGATTTCACCCAGGCTCTGAGGCCTTTGTTCTGTTGTTGCATGTAATAAATGTAATGTTTTCCTCAGTTGATGAGGAAATTAGTTTTAAGTTAGCAAAGGTCAGTCTACATCTTCATAGTCTGCTGCTGATTTTCATTCTCTTTCTCTCCTACTTACAGAGCAGGTATCTAGAGAAGCCAATGGAGATTGCCCGAATTGTGGCCCGGTGCCTGTGGGAAGAGTCCCGCCTCCTCCAGACTGCAGCCACAGCAGCCCAGGTGAGACCTGGGAAGAAACAAAGCACTGGGTCTGGGAGAAATGGCAAATCAAACAACTTCATGGTGCAATAAAATAGAAGTTATTACATACACTAAAAAAAGAAAAAATATAGGTTAATAAACATAAAAATACATTTTAAAAAACTTAAAAAAAATTTATACTGCCTATCCCACCAAAAAAAGCCAATAGGTCTGATGGTTTAAAAGTTTTGTTGTGACAAACTTTCATGGCACAGGTTGTTACAATATCATTCAAACTCTTCCAAAGTATAGAAAAACAAGAGATGTTTCCAGCTTATTTTATGACGCTGATATAATCCTCATATTAAAACCTAAAAAAACATAGTGTAAGTAAAGAAAATGGTTAGGATTTTTGGATTCTTGTGGTTTATATTCTAGGAATGCAAGAATGGTTTGACATTAGAAATTATTTTTTTTGGAGACAGGGTCTCACTCTGTTGCCCAGGCTAGAGTGCAGTGGCATAAACATAGCTCACTGCAACCTCAAACTCCCAGGCTCAAGTGATCCTCCTGCCTCAGCCTCCCAAGTGGCTGGAACTACAGGCATGTGCCACCATGCCCAGCTAATTTAAAAAATTTTTTATAGAGGTGGGGTCTTGCTATGTTCCTCAAGCTGGTCTTGAAATCCTGGCCTCAAGTGATCTTCCTGCCTCAGCCTCCCAAAGTGCTGGGATTATAGGCATGAGCCGCTGTGCCTGGCCTTGGCATGTTCTTAAGTGTCTAGTAGGGGTAAAAGCACTGGGAGCTAGGAAGAAGAACAGATATAATCCCTGCTACCTGGGGGCTCTCAGGCTAGTTGGGATTATGAGTACACAAGAACTTAAAGTGAGAAAACACAGAGAAGGATGTGTGTCATTTTGTTTAAGGAAATTGAGTAAGATTTCACAGGAAAGTGAATGTTTGAACTGAATTTGAAGGTGAGTGAGTTCAGGTGTGCTTAGGTGGGAGTGCATGCCAGGCTGAGAAGACAGCATGTGTGGAAACAGGCTGTATGCTGGGAAGAGTGGGTAGTTTAGGGCGACTGAGGCTCAGGGAGGGAAAGTTTAAGTTGTTATCAGGTTGTGAAATGTCTTTCTTTGTGGGGCTGAGCTGTTTATACTTAGAAGCAGTGGGGAGCCAATAAAGTTGGGGTTTTTTTTTGTTTTTGTTTTTTGCCTGGGTCCTTAGAAGCTAATAAAGTTTTCACAAAGGTATTAGAGGTGGGTTTCTGTGGGTGATAATCACACCTAGTTTCCCCTTTTAAGTGCAGTGCTGATTGAGAAGTAGACACGGGAGTGGAGTATAGATGAAAGCATCAGCTGTGTTGGTGGTGAGACTAGACTGGAAAGCATGGCTTGCGCTGGTAACCACAGGGGCTTTCCAATGCTTGTCCCCTGAGCTGGATCTTGGGGTGGAGAGGTGGAATCTGCAGAGCAGCACCTCCCCAGTCATCCATATGGAGCTTTAGTAACCATAGACTAAAACCCATTGAATGCAGAGGGACTGGCCTCTAGAACTGCTTCTAGAAACAGGCCCTCGCTTCTGCCTCAGATGTGTCCCAGGAAGGCCAGAGTGAGAGGAAGGAGGTGCCAACTTAAGTGTTGGGCTCTTTGGAGATCTGTGTGTGCACAGGGTCTGTCTTTCCATCTCTCCTGTCAGAGGAGTCACTCCCACTATGGGGAGATGAAGTATGGGTGGGAGTTGTCTTCCCAAAACTTGTAAGAAGTTTGTATTCTGTGGGCTTGGATAGGGACCATGGGAAAGGGAGAGAGTGGTTCCCTGTAAAACTGGCATATTTAGATCTATTTTTGGAGACGTCTAAAGCAGTACAGGGAACAGATTGGATGTAAGAGAGATTAGATGGAGGCAAAGAGATCAACAGTTGGGGCCTGCACTGAGCCACTGGCAGGAGAGATTGATCTGAGAGATTACAGAGTATAGAGCCAGGAGGAATGGTGACTCAGTATGAAAGCAAGGAAGAAATCAAAGAGACCCGAGGACTTCTAGCTTGGAAAACTGGGTGGATGATGCCTTTTCCTGACTCTCAATTCTGCTCCATTGATTGCTGTCTCTGTCCTTGGGCCATTACCACACTGTCTTTACCACTGTAGCTTTTATATGGTCTTTGGTGTCAGAGATGTCCTATTACTTTTCTTTGACAGAGAATGTCATTTTTAAGTTTCATGTGCTATTTCACCTTTTCAAAGTTACCAGCCTCCCCTTCTCCCCCAAGATAGTATCTTTTGATACAAAATTTTATCCATGGGGCAGGATTTTTTTTTTTGTTGGTGGTTTTTTTGTTTTTTTTTTTCTGGAGACAGGATCTCCTGTCACTCAGGCTGGAGTGCAGTGGTGCAATCATAGCTCTCTGCAACCTTGAACTCTTGGGCTCAAGTGGCCCTCCACCTCAGCCTCCTGAGTAGCTAGGACTATAGGCATGTACCACGATGCCCAGCTAATTTTTTTTTTTTTTCGTAGAGACGGGGTCTCATTATGTTGGCCAGGCTGCTCTCGAACTCCTGGCCTCAAGCGATCCCCCGCCCTGGCCTCCCAAAGTGCTGGGATTACCGGTATGATGAGGCACCGTACCCAGCCTCATGAGCTTTTTGAAGGCAGGGACCATGTCTAAGGATAACATGTGGTCTCCTAGTATAGTACACAGAGTGGATTTATAGTATGGCCTATTGGAAACAAATCAGTGACACAGGTAAACTACGTGAGGGCTTCCTTGGGCCCACACTGACAGCACCACTGCCTCTTTTTCCTTCCTCTCACGGTGGCAGCAGCATCTCAAGCCAAGCAGGAAGGGTAGGTAGGGTAGGATGGAGACTAGACAGAGGTATTTTTCTCCCCATATTTCATGTGGTCACATGTGTGTTGACCCCTTTTTTGGCAGCAAGGGGGCCAGGCCAACCACCCCACAGCTGCTGTGGTGACGGAGAAGCAGCAGATGCTGGAGCAGCACCTCCAGGATGTTCGGAAGAGAGTGCAGGTGAAACAAGTCTTGGGCAGGGAGCCTTTTCTTGGGGACATTGCATATGGGTCCTGCATGTACATTTTTTGAGGTCTTGGCTTCATTTTAATTCTCCCCAGAAACTTTCTTTTCCCTCTCCCCAAGGAAGTCTTTTTTTACTTCTGTTTTTTTTTGTTTGTTTGTTCTAAACAGGATCTAGAACAGAAAATGAAAGTGGTAGAGAATCTCCAGGATGACTTTGATTTCAACTATAAAACCCTCAAGAGTCAAGGAGGCAAGTGAATATTAGAGACGTTAAAATCTCCTGTAGAAAGTGAGTTTGTGTTATTGAGTTTAAGGACTTGTTTGTTTCAACTCTGTGTTTAGCCTTTATGATTGTGGGCGGGTACAAGGGAGTTCTGAGTGCCTAATGGAGCCTTGTTATTAAGGTTAGGAGTATTCCCTCAGGTCAAGGAGTTTCTTCTTACTCCTCAGACATGCAAGATCTGAACGGAAACAACCAGTCAGTGACCAGGCAGAAGATGCAGCAGCTCGAACAGATGCTTACTGCGCTGGACCAGATGCGGAGAGTAAGGGCTTTGGGCCGCTTCCCCCGCACTGTGTCTTGCTCACTTGCCGGATTTCAGCATCTTGTGGCAGAACTTGTTTGGTTTCTAGGAAGTTCCTTCTCTGGAATTGACTAAAGAATGTGGTCAGTGACGATCTGAGAACGTGTTTTCTGACTTTGTTTTGGTTTCCAACCAGAGCATCGTGAGTGAGTTGGCAGGCCTTTTGTCAGCGATGGAGTATGTGCAGAAAACCCTCACGGATGAAGAGCTGGCTGACTGGAAGAGGCGGCAACAGATTGCTTGCATTGGAGGCCCTCCCAACATCTGCCTAGATCGTCTAGAAAACTGGTAAAGGAAGAAAGAAGCTTTTCCTTTCCTTCTAGAAAGCTGTGTTGAATTGATCAAAACAGCAGGCCCACAGAGTTAGTACTATATCTCTAAGGTGGGGACTTTTACATATTTGAATTTAGTCTAAGAGTTAAAGTTTTAAATTTATTTGGACAAATGTTTTAAATAAAAATATTTATATTACTATATTTGAAATATATTTTATTTAATGACTTAAGGCTTTTGATTTAACTGCATTTAACACAGAGACTAAATTTTTAATTGTAAGTATTTTAGTAATCTAAAACAACCATATGCTCATAAGGGAAAAAAATTCAAATACAGAAAATTAATGAAGAGAAGAAAAATCTTTTAATATCTAATCATGAGAGGTACCAGTAGTTAAAATTTTTGTGACCCATCACTCTGGACATCTGTCATTATATTTATGTACATATAAAGATAGAAATCTATAAATTTACATTAGTGGGAGTGTTCTTCATATGCTCTTCTGTAAACTGCTTTTTTTACTTTCATCCAGCAAGTCTTTTTTTTTTTTTTTTGAGACAGGGTCTCTCTCTGTCGCCCTGGCTAGAGTGCAGTGGTGTCATCCTAGCTCACTGCAACCTCAAACTCCTGGGCTCAAGTAATCCTCCTGCCTCAGCCTCTCAAGTAGCTGGGACTATAGGTGCATGTCACCATGCCTGGCTAATTTTTCTATTTTTTGTAGAGATGGGGTCTCTCTATGTTGCCCAAGCTGGTCCTGAACTGGCCTCAAATGATCCTCTCACCTCAGTCTCCCAAAGTGCTAGAATTACAGGCATGAGCCACCATGCCCAGCCTATCCAGCAAATGTTTATTGTGTATGCTTCATGTGCAAGGCCCAATAGTGAGCATGTTACACCAGCTTAAACTAGGAGAAACTTGACATAACCAGGAACCCAGTTACATGGAGCATGAAACTGGAAATTTAGGACAATTCTACATGAGAATGCCTGTCTCTTTGTGTCCTCACTAACCCTGAGTGTTGTTAATTTACTGAAGGGAGTTTTAAATGCTTCCTGATCAGGAAACCAAGAAGCTTTAAGTTCTGGGAATGGGAGGATGGAAGTGCCAGAAGGGAGTCGGGGAGCTCAGAAATTCCTACAGCTGTCCTCCTCCGCCTCCTTTCACTTTCTCTTTTAGTCTTCAAGGTCTTTTAGTCTTTATTAAACTACTGGTAAACCTTCAAAGAGAGACACTAATATTCTCTATTCTTGGAGACAGACATAATCAGCTTTGTCTCCCTCTCTGTTCACTTTTTCTATATGCCTGTGATCAATATTTTGAAATGTAATGTCATGTCCTTTCATCCACTGTTGTTGATGTTGAAAGGGCTCCTGGGGATCGGGAAGTTTACCCCTTCTCTTCATGCAAGGGGATGCTAAGTTCCACAGTGGTGAAAGGGCTCGCCAAGCTTGCAGACAGTAAGTGGCAGAGCTGGCTCAAAGTCAAGTCTTCTTGGGCTGTCTACTCTGCTATTTTTTCTCAGCCTTCACATTTTTGGTACATGGACAAGTTGGGATGAGGCAAGTTCAGTGCCAAATTCCATATTTCATGTTCTCCATATCTGGGCTCTAATGCTTGTCACTGTCCAGTGATCACTCCACTGGTGCCTCCTCATGGTATAAATTGTTACACTTACTCTTCTATACCCAGCCCCCTCTTAGAAACTTGGAATTTTAGGAAGGGACTATTTTAAAAAGGCAAAGTAAGTTTTCCTTTTCTTAATGCCGCTGAACTGTAATGTACAGAAACGAAGGTTAAAATGGTAAATTTTATGCTATGTATATTTTTACCACAATAAAAAAAAATTCCCCTTTCTTATTTCAGGGGACTTCTTGGTGGTATTTATGTCTATGGTATTCCGTTTCCTTTCTTCCACTCACCTGTGTGCAGTCACTTAGGTAGCTGGTAACTTTCTTAATTTATTGGCAGGATAACCTCATTAGCAGAATCTCAACTTCAGACCCGCCAACAAATTAAGAAACTGGAGGAGTTGCAGCAGAAAGTTTCCTACAAAGGGGACCCCATTGTACAGCACCGGCCAATGCTGGAGGAGAGAATCGTGGAGCTGTTTAGAAACTTGATGAAAAGGTAACCTAGAATCCTTGTCTCTTTCCCTCCTCCCACCCCCACCCCCAACAAAAAGAAAATCATGTTCTGAAGTGAGAGGTGGGCTGACTTCAGAGGAGGGGCAAAGACTGCCTGCTACAGTAGCGTGTGAGCTCTGTCCTTCTTTTCCCTTTAGTGCCTTCGTGGTCGAGCGGCAGCCCTGCATGCCCATGCATCCCGACCGGCCATTGGTCATCAAGACTGGTGTCCAGTTTACTACTAAAGTCAGGTGGGCCGTGGCACTTCCACTTTTTGGTAGATATTGAAGGACATTTGTAGGGCAAGAGCAGAGTTGGTGGCCAGGGTTGTTCTTTCCAGGTGTCACAGGCAGTATTGTTGCGGGTATGGAATTTGTAGGCATAATATTGACTTGCTCTTTGATTCTGATGTCAAAAGCAAAAGAACAGTAATCTTTCTGAGGCTACCTGGGCATATTCCTATGATTCCAGGCCTGAGTCTTAGTCTGTAGCTTTTCCTTCTGCCCTAGGGGCAAAATAATGTCCTGTTATTTTCTGTTCTTTGAGCCTACTTTTCCCTGAGGATTTTAAGGGAAAGAGTAAGGCTTAGTGATGTAGAAGCTAAGAGGCCCCAGGGCAGGTGGGTGGTGGGACTGCAGGGTGAAGTGTTACTTTCACACTCAAGTCAGAACAGGTATGCTGGGGTTTTGCCCTTCTGCAGTGAAATTTCCCTCCTCAGAAACTTAGTATGGTGTGGGGTTTCAGGTTTAATAGAAAAACTATCAGGTGCAGAGCATGTATTCCTGTAATATTTTTCATTAAGAGGCTCTTATGTTCTGTGAGCCTTTTGTGAATCTCTCACAACTTTGTTCTTAGGCTTTTTTTCAGTGCCTTTTGGTCTGAAGGAGTTGTGTTCAACTTAACGTCAAAGCTGGAGGAGGAATTTGGGATTGTCATTTATTCACCTCTTAGAAATGAAGAATTATGAATTTTACATTTCTTCAACTAGAGGTTATGGGGGAAGCCTACTGACTTTTTTAACTGGACTTTTTTAAAAAATAGGTTATTGGTCAAATTCCCCGAGTTGAATTATCAGCTGAAAATTAAAGTGTGCATTGACAAGTAAGTACCCTTAATCTTATCTCTTTTTTTTTTTTTTAAATGAGGGACACAGAAAGGAGAACTTTGCCAGACATCATTTGAACTTACAGACTTTATCTCCATTCAGAGATCTTCATTTTGTGAAGGATGCGTTGTCATTTACATACCTGAACAAAACCACAAAGCCGGTGGTATGGATTTGAGTTATGATTGCTGTTGTGACCACCAGTCCCTCTTTTTCTTTAGTTTTTTACTTGTACATGTAATTTATGCATATTATATATATTAACAGAACTGAGAATACGCTCATGTGTTGCTTAATGACCAGAACACGTTCTGAGAAATGCATTGAACATCATGGAGTATACAGTGTGTACACAAACTTAAATGGTATATCCTACTACACACCTAGGCTATATGGTGTACCTGTTGCTCCTAGGCTACTACCTGTACAGCATGTTACATTACTGAATACTGTAGGCAATTGTAACACAAATCACGGTGACAGGAATTAATCTTATGGGACCACTGTTATTTTTTTTTTTCTTTATTAATCAGAGGAGAGGAAAAAGCTATGTTATTTGTTTGTTTGTTGGGACAGGGTCTTGCTCTATTGCCTGGGCTAGAATACAGTGGCGTCATCATAGCTCACTGCACCCTCAAACTCCTGGGCTCAAGTGATCCTCCTGCCTCAGCCTCCTGAGTAGCTGGGACTACAGGCGTGCGTTACCATGCCCTGCTAATTTATTTTTATTTTTTTGTAGAGACGGGTCTTGCTATGTTGCTCAGGCTGGTCTTGAACTCCTGTCCTAAAGCAATCCTCCCACCTTGGCCTCCCAAAGTGCTAGAATTATAGGTGTGGGCTACCACACCCAGCCTAGGACCACTGTCTATATATGCAGTTTGTCATTGACCCAAATGGTGCTATGCATTGCATAACTGTGTATGGAAAGAATGGATCCCCCCCTTTTTTTTAATTGTTCCATGCTTTACCACATGATGGAATACTTTTCAAAATTTGACAATACCTTTCAGAATTTAAAGTGCATGTACCCTTTGAGGAGATTAGAAAAGAGAAAATGTATACTTATTTTTAGGTAATGTAATTACTGGGAAATTTCATGAGAATGACCTGGAAAATAATTATTAATGAAATAAGTTGACAAAGGTAGGAGATTTAATAAATAAATAATTAGAAATTTTAATCATGTATTAAAATTATAATAGAAAAATAATCTCACAATAAGCAACAGAAGTAAAAAATATATTGTGATAAACTTAGAAAATATTTAGGATCTATTTGAAGAAAACTATGAAATTTTAGTGGGAGAGGGATATTTTTTAAAGTGATGACAAAAATCATATTCCTGAATTGCAGACTTTTAATTTTGTTATAAAGATGGTTGATTCTTCCCTGTTAATATAGTGCCAAAATGCCAATAGGATTTTAAAAATCTATAAAATAATTTGCTTTTCAAGGTTTATCTTAGATGAAAAAAGTAAGCAAAGATGGTAAACCACTTTCTTTTTAAAAAATTTTTAAATTGTGGTTAAAAAAACACAACATAAAATTCACCATATTAACCATTTTTAAGTGTGTACAGTCCAGTAGTGTTAAGTATCTTCACATTGTTGTGCATTGGGTCTTCAGAACTTTTTTATCTTGCAAAACTGAAACTATAGCCATTGAAAAACTGCTCTTCATTTGTCCCTGGCAACTACCGGTCTACTTTCCAAAGAATTTTTTTAAATAAATAAAAAGGACAGGAGGGAGGTGGTATGGGAAACTGCCCTGGCAGATATTAAAATGTATCATATAGTTCCAGTTACTAAATTAGTGTGTTACTAAATTAGTGTGTTACAAAGTTAGTAACTAGACCAGGAATAAACTAATTGGTCATTGAAATAAAATCTGAAGTCCAGAAATAGATCTAAGGTTTACTTAAGGAATTAATGTATGTTTAAAATGGTATCTCAAACTGATGAGGAAAGGATGGATTATTTAGCAAGTGGTTTGAGATGACTTGGTATTGGGGGTTTGAGTGGAATGTTTAGAATTTTACTTTTTATGGTCCATCAGAATAAATTCTAGATGTTTTGTAAAACAAAAGTATTATTATGAGGGAGAACTTCCTGATAACAAGGACTGTCAAGTTCTGAAATGTGATATACAGAAAGATGTCTTCTGAATGGTTTAAACATTGAACAGTTTTCATCTGTAAACTCACATGGAATGCACTATTTAATAAATAATAGTGCCAGGCACTGTAGCTTGCACGTGTAGTCCCAGCTTCTCAGGAGGCTGAGGCAGGATGATCATTTGAGGCCAGGAGTTCAAGGCTGCAGTGAGCTATGATGGCAGCACTGCACTCCAACCTGGGTGACAGAGGAAGACCCTGTCTCTAAAAATGAATAAGTAAATATATAATAAATAAAAAATTACTGTGTTTAATAATAATAGCTATTATTCTAAAAGCATAGGTTAATATATTGCAGTGGAGATGAACTTTTTACACAGTACTCAAAATTATTTTTAAAAAAAGGGAAAAGACTGAGAAATGTCACCATATAAAAAACTATATATTCAAAAACACAGAGTTAAGAGTAAATACACCAGGAAGAAATTCCAGCTATGTCAGAGGGGGTGCTCTTAGTTATGGGTAACAGCAAACCTTTACAGAAAACCCAGTGTGACTTAAATAATAAGGAAATCTGAAACCCAGAACAACTGGAAATGCAGAGTTTGGGCAAGGTCCTGACAATGGTGAGATCAGTGATGTCCTCAAGGATCCAGGATCTCCTTTCTCTCTTCACTGCTGTCATAAGTATCATCTGCACTCTCCAGTTCCCTTCTGGGTTGCTACATAGTTGCTTGTAGCAGTTAAGGCCACATGCTTCCTTGCATGTGTTCAGCAGAAGCTATGGAATATAAATTGAGCTGGGGTATAATTCTCTTCCTTTGGTCTGATTGAGACAATGTAGGTCATGTCCTCACCCCTGGACCATTGCTTTGGCATGCTCTGTTCTGATGAACTTAATGGTCAGGATTCCCCTGTAGGTGCAGATGGAAAGGATACCTGAGCAGAATCAAGGTTCTGTTAGGAAGGGGGAAAGTAAGTGTTGGGGAGACAACTAACTGTGCCTACTACTTAAGCGTGTATAGCTTTATGTTGCATGTATAAAATGTGAACAGTTTAAAGAAATTCCCAGGAGCACAGGAGTTTTTCCATGAGAGTAAATAACAGGTAGTCAAAGTAGGCTTTTTAAAGAAACATGGGACCTGTTTTATTAACAATGATCTGTGTTCTTAACAGAGACTCTGGGGACGTTGCAGCTCTCAGAGGGTAAGTTCAGCCTAGAGGCTTCGTTTTGTTCTATTTAATCTAACTTTATCCTCTGGTCACTCAGTCACTTATATTGTTGGTTTTTCTCCTGTGATTCAGATCCCGGAAATTTAACATTCTGGGCACAAACACAAAAGTGATGAACATGGAAGAGTCCAACAACGGCAGCCTCTCTGCAGAATTCAAGCACTTGGTATGTGGGAGGAGCCCAAACTCCCCTTCTTGAAGGGCACCTGGCAGAGGGAGAGGGTAGGGGAGAAAGCCTCACTGTGACAGATGGCTTTGTCTTTTCTTACAGACCCTGAGGGAGCAACGATGTGGGAATGGGGGCCGAGCCAATTGTGATGTAAGTTTTGTTGGGGATGAAAGCCAACTGGGGAGAAAGAGAGAGAAAGAGCCTTCTTATTGCCCAGAATTGGAAACATCAGCCTGCTATTTCAGCTGTAGTCATTCAGAAAGCCAAAGTGACATGATCAGAAGTTATATGTGCCATGGAGATCTCTGGCTTGGAGCATTTCCTTGATTGTCTGGGAGTTAGCTCCTCCTTAAGGAGAAGTGGAAAGTCCCTTGCTGAGTAGATATCCACACCCATTTGGCAGAAAAGGAGCTTTCCACCTTGCTGGGACTTTCCAAATTCCCCTTCCAACTTCTGCCAGCTGATGCTGTTTGGCTCCGTTTTTTCACTTAGGTGGGATAGAAGGTGTAAAAGCAACAAATCTGAGTTAACCATTAAAACAAACAAAAGCCTATCTTGTTCTTCATGCCCCTTATTTATTTTCTGCCTTTCATTGATTCAGATTATTGGATTCTTAGTATCAAGAATACACTTTAATAGATAAATGTAAATACGCTTTAATAGATAAATGACCAAAAACTGGTTATCAGTCATTTAAAAAAACTGTGACACCCTGTTCTTTTTCTGATGTTTGTCCCCTAAGCCATTCTTTTTCTGTAAAATGTAGCAGTCCTTTAAAAAAAAAAAAAGAATTTATAATATTTGACAGTAAAGAGTGAAGTAGTCTATATGCAAAATGTACATAACATTTATTTAGAAAAAGCAAGATGTAAAATACTTGAGTAGTATATTTGTTTAAAAAATACACTACACTGTTTTATGTGTATTCATACATGTATTAAAAAATTCTGGGAGGTATATACACCAAACAGTGCTTATGTATTAGTGCTACTGTTAGTATCTGAGGCTACTCTATGCTGTCTGTAATATTTGCATTTTAAACTGAATATATTACTCTTATAATCAGAGAAAGTATTTTAAAAATGAATTAGAATTTAATTTCTGAGAATTCATTGGTAACTCTTATTCAAAATAAGATTTCTGTACTGCTGATGTGAATAAAAATTGTTATAGTCACTTTGGAAAACAATTTGGCATTATAAAAATGAACATACCTTGTAAACCAGAAGTGCCATTCCTAGGATTTAACAATAGAGAAATCTTTGCACATGTGTATCAGGATACATGTACAAAATGTCACAGCAGCCTGATTGTAAGCTCTGAATACAACCCAAATAAATACCTATCAACACTAGAATGGATAAATGATTTGTGATATAGTCATGCAATGAAATACTATGCAGCTGTGAAAAGGAATAAATTGCAGACACACACAACCACGTGGATTCATTTCACATTGTGTGAAAAGTGAGTCACAAAAGAATACGTATGTATAAGGTTCACAAACATCCCAAACTAAACAATACCTACATTGTTTAGAGAAATAAATATGGTAAAGCTAGGATATGATAAACCCAAAAAATAAAATAGCAGTTACCTCTTTTTTTTGGAGGGGGGGAGGGTCTCACTGTGTTGGCCATGCCCGGCTGAAATAGCAGTTACTTCTAAGGGAGGAGGGAAAGGGAAAGGTTGGGGAAAGCCACCCAGAGAATATCAGCGATAATAGTTTCTTCTTTAAACTGGGTGGTGTTTTCACAGGTGTTCATTGTTACTCTTTGTACCTTACACATCTTATAATTAATATTATATAATAAAATTATATAATAATTTTATATAATACACTTTTTATAATATAATACTCTTTGTGCCTTACACAATATATAATATAATAATGTAGTCTGTATGACTATGTTATAAATTTATAATATTGGATCTATGTATTATCATCATACACACTGAGTAAAAGATTAGGTTGAGGATCATAGCATTGCAGGGTCTTAGTGTTGAAGAGAGCATGTGCTCAGTGGTGTGTCCCTGGCAGTTTGTCTGTGGCCACCTGGTGGCTTCCCCTTCTTGGTGTAGTAAGGCTGTGGCATGTAGCTTTCCTCAGCTGTGGCTGTTAGCGCTGAATGCCATCTTCTCTGAGGAAGAGTATACTTCTCTTTCCTGTAGGCCTCCCTAATTGTGACCGAGGAGCTGCACCTGATCACCTTTGAGACTGAGGTGTATCACCAAGGCCTCAAGATTGACCTAGAGGTGAGTTCTGCAGCAGAATCAGCGTGGGGCTGTGTGCAGGGGTGACTCAGAACAAATACTTCTGGTGGGATTTTTACTAAAGAAGGTGGAATGATTACCATTTGCTAAGTACTATATTTATTTTTGCTTATTTTTCTCCAAAAAATCCTTGGTATCCCATCTGAGAATAAAGTCTTGCTTGAGTGCTTAGAAGATACACGTATACTCAGCTTTCAGCAAACTTGAGGTGAAAATCTATATTTAGAAATTGACTAGGGCTGACTTTATAAAGTTTGGGCAAAAGAGGCTTAGCAGCCAATCTTTTTGTATATAGAAGATCATGGTATTCATACATTCTCTTTTCCCAACTTTCTTGAATTTTAAATTAAGATATACCTGGAAAAGCAAGAATCCTAGTCTTTGATTTCTGAGACCTCTGTGTTTCATGGGAAGATACAGCCTCAATTCTTGAAGAATGCTTTCTAGGTCTTAGAAATAGGGACTCCATGAACTATGGGTGAAGCGTGGGGCAAGCCAGACTTTGCGAGTGAGTGCTGATGATCAGATAGCAGCCTAAGTCGTGTGGCTGGTGCTCAGCATTGTCCCCGCTGACTCTGTCACATTCCTCGCCTGCGGTTGGCAGCAGCTATGGCTGGTGGCATGTCCTTTTATTCTGAGCCCTACGAGATACGGGTGAAGAGGCTTTAAGCCCTTCTGCCTCCCCAACTCATTCCCCACTGACTCCACAGACCCACTCCTTGCCAGTTGTGGTGATCTCCAACATCTGTCAGATGCCAAACGCCTGGGCGTCAATCCTGTGGTACAACATGCTGACCAACAACCCCAAGGTTAGTGCCCCATCCTCTTGTGGTTTCTTGGTACCTAGTGCAGATCATGAGCACCATCTCTCATCTGAATGAGTGAATGTGTTATTTTTGGTAGAACGTGAACTTTTTCACCAAGCCCCCAATTGGCACGTGGGATCAAGTGGCTGAGGTGCTGAGCTGGCAGTTCTCCTCCACTACAAAGCGAGGGCTGAGCATCGAGCAGTTGACTACGCTGGCGGAGAAACTCCTGGGTCTGCATTTTATCCCCCTCTCCCTCCTGCCCTCCTCAGAAAAGGGATCTGGTCCGTGAGGCTGCTCATTCAGGCCATGTTTACTGAGCATCTGCCTTGAGCGAGGCATCGGGTTGGGGAGGCAGGGCACAGAGACAATTTGCATCCTGGTGGTCATTTATATGAGGTGGAAGGCAGATTTCTTTTCCCCTGGTCTCTGTCTTCCTTGCCCTTCTGGGCTACCACTCTGTCTAACCTCAGAAGATCTTTTAAGTGCGTTTTAGAAGGTGGAGCTAAGGGCTTGATATTCCCTGTAAATTTCTTCAATAAACTGTAGGCTAGTTTTTAATTTTTCTCCCCTGGGAAAAAAAATTTAGTAGACTATTTTACTTCTTCCTGGACTATAAGTAGCTTTGTGCTAATAAAGCTGCCACCACCAAATACGACCTTTTAACACCAGCTGTCAGTTTGTTAGTGTGTGCTGCAGCCCACCACATGAGGCTAGGGTGGGCAGAGGGACTTGGCACATCATCCACTGCCTCTGCTGTGCCACATGACATGGGCAGGGCATATGATGGGATTGGGGCGGGCAGGTTATGTCTGTGCACGGCGCATACACGGTGGTGACCTTCAGATACATGAGAGCCAGTGGTTTCATGGCCCATTGTGGGACGAATGTGTGTGTGTTCTAAGAAATAATGTCTTGATTCAAAGCTGAAAATTCACTACTTTTTTCTTTTCCTTCAGGACCTGGTGTGAACTATTCAGGGTGTCAGATCACATGGGCTAAATTTTGCAAAGTAAGAAATCTTGTTAAATCCTTGTGGTCACGTCTTGGGAGTGAGAGGGCAGCCTGCAAGGTTGCCGTGGAGGGCTCTGGGCGGGAAGGCTCTGAACGCTTGGTCCAGCGGTCAGTAGGACCTGCCAGATGGTTGATGGGCCTGAGGATTTCGGTGATGCACTGTGCCCCAAGGAAGGGAAGGGCTGGGGTGGCAGTAGCCTTGGCTTTCTTGTTATTCTTTTCTCCAGGAAAACATGGCTGGCAAGGGCTTCTCCTTCTGGGTCTGGCTGGACAATATCATTGACCTTGTGAAAAAGTACATACTGGCCCTTTGGAATGAAGGGTAGGTTGAAACTCTTCTGTCTGGCAGACGGTGCACAGGTGTAACCAAGTCACCTGCTCTCTCAGCAAGCCGGCAGCAGGGGATACACTGTTCGCCCAAACAATGTCGCTCCTCCTCTTTGGCTCCAGGTACATAATGGGCTTCATCAGTAAGGAGCGGGAGCGGGCCATCTTGAGCACCAAGCCCCCAGGCACCTTCCTGCTAAGATTCAGTGAAAGCAGCAAAGAAGGAGGAGTCACCTTCACTTGGGTGGAGAAAGACATCAGCGGTAAGCTTGGCTTCGCCACCCCATCTGGTGGCCGGGGCTGCAGCCTCAGGGCTGCTACTAGTTCCTAGCACCTGCTGCCCCCTAGTGTGCGGAGGTGGCCTCGGGCTCACCTGCCTCGCTCAGATTTGTGGGTGACTTCTTTCCTCTGAATTCTTGCAGCTGAAGGATTGGTTGGCCAGTTTGTTTTGCTTGCTCCAGTGGCAGATATTTGTCTAGAAACTTGCAATTTAAATTTCTTACCCTGTTAATATATCTTATGCAAGTCATTATATTCAAGTTTATTGCCTGTGACTCAACTGGACAGCCTCTTCTAAATTAGAAGCCAGCCTGGCCGTTTCTACAGTGCCAGGCCACTGTGCAGGATATTAGGGGTCTCAAGTGCCAGGCTGGCATAAGTCCTTCCCTGTTGAGGAAAGATAAAGGCAGTTTTCTCTGAGATTACCCAGCTGTCTTTCCTTCCTGTATCCCATGACAGGTAAGACCCAGATCCAGTCGGTGGAACCATATACCAAGCAGCAGCTGAACAACATGTCATTTGCTGAAATCATCATGGGCTATAAGATCATGGATGCTACCAACATCCTCGTGTCTCCGCTGGTCTATCTGTACCCCGACATTCCTAAGGAGGAGGCATTCGGAAAGTATTGTCGGCCTGAGAGCCAGGAGCATCCTGAAGCTGACCCAGGTAGTTGTTGATTTTCCATGTTTCTGGCATTTATTCTTGGAAAAAGTTGGAAATTGCAGGATCCTTGGAGGATAGACTGAATAACCTGTGGAATCCTTATTCCTCCTAATGGGAAAGAACTTAGTAGTGAGTGCTTTTTGGGTTAATGGGATTTGAGAGAAGAGAAGAATCAGTCACTAGTCCCTGCCCCCCAGGGAGTGCACAAGTCTAAATGTGGAAATAGTACACACACCCCAAAACACTGGGAAGAGACAGTGAGGGCAGGGTTCTTTAGCACCAGGATGCCCTGCTAGCACAGTGCTTGTTAGTAGACACTGGAAGGTGTGAGACCCAGACCTCAGTCCAGCATACCTTCCCCCCATCACTGAACCATGTATGTGGTGTCAGGTGAGCTGAGGAAAGGTTTTCTGGAGGAAATAATTGTTAGCAACATTGGAGCATGGTTCACACCAGAGTTGGGGAGCATTGTGTTTGAAGGGAAAGATAGTGACTGGGTGGAGGGGCATGGAATTGGTATTTAGAATGTGCAGCTATTGAAAATAAGATTTTTTTTTTTGAGACAAGGTCTCACTCTGTCGCCCAGGCTAGAATGCAGTGGCATGACCATAGCTTGCAGCAGCCTTGGACTCCTGGGCTCAAGGGATCCTCCTGCCTCAGCTTCCTGAGTAGCTAGGACTATGGGCACACACTACCATGCCCAGCTAATTTTTAAGTTTTTGTAGAGATGGAATTTCACTATGTTGCCCAGGATGGTCTCAAACTCCTGGCCTCAAGCTATCCTGCCTTGGCCTCCCAAGTGCTGGGATTACAGGTGTGAGCCACCATGCCCAGCTAGATATGTTTTAAAGTGTGAGAGGATATGTTTTTATATGTTATATATAAATTATTTTAAGTTAAACCTATAACCTCTGGGGCTGTCCTCAGTGTGGAGGGGCAGCCCTTTAATCTGTTCCCACCCAGCACTTGCTGCTTTGACTGTCTGGGTTCTCTGTCCAGATCCTGATGAGGAGTCTCTGATTGCCATTCTTATTTAACTTTTCTTAATCATAGAGCCAGTGGTGGGCTCTTTAAAGTGTTCCTTTGGGGTTGGCTTCTCTGCCCCAGTTGCTTTTTAAAAAACTGTTTTTGTCCAAATAGCACACACACGCAAACCCACCAACTTCCCTCCCACTTTTTCCTCGGAATTCCTTCTGAGGAATTTCTTGGGGTGGGGAAGAATGAGACTTGGAAGGGAAATTTGAGCTAATTGACAATTGACTTTCCTTTCTCCTTTGTTAGTACTGAGTTTCGTTCATGCTGTAGAAGAGTTTGACTCTCACTTCCTGTCTGCTGCTTATCTCTCTTTCCACGTGTGCTTCAGTTGGGAGATGTGTTTATCAGCCCCTGCCACACTACTCTTTGTTCCTTCTGCAGGGGACATTTAGGTCCAAATGTTGGTCATTTTGAGTAATTTTGCTTTTAAGATCCCACCTCCCAGTCTGAGGCCACATCCTCCATTACTGTCTCCCATCCTGTGGGCTGGGAGGCAAGGTCCTTTCCTGCCTGGAAACATCAGTGTTTTCCCAGGGGCAAGACACTGATGACGAGAAAGGAACTAATTACTTGAGTGATTTGCCTGCCTCGTGGCGAGGCGAGTGTGAGGAGCAGGCACTAGGGGCTCGGTGTGAGCCTGGCAGTGGGGGGCGGGTGGGGCCCTCTGCTCACATGGGACTCTTCAGGGAGATGAGCCTGTGACCCTTTCCTCTCTATTTCCATTGCAAGAGTTTTATGGTCTGGGAGTCTCAGAGAGAGATCACCTCTCCAGGACTCTTTGCTCTGCCATACTTCTCCTTCGAAAGCCCACACAGTATTTCCTTATGGCTTCAGGGAGAGATTCAGAGCCACTTACAAATTAGATGAAGTATGCTCACAACCTGTACGAAGCCACACATAAATCGGCTGTTGGTCTTTGTTCTCCTTTGCTCCCACTGTCCATCTCAGGCTGAGGCTACTTTTCCCAGCTATCTCCCTCACTGGAGAGTGAAACCCTTTTCTGTCTAGGGTGTCAGCTCCCCTCAGGTCTGGGCCCAAACGGTTGGATTTATAGAACACTAGAACCTTGCCTCAGTAGCTCCTTTGGATTTTGCACTGAGTCAATCTGTTTCTTGGCCCAAAACAACCTCAGATGGCCATCTAACAGCCGTTTTACAGTGCCCTCTCTCAGACTGTCATCATGCTTTCTGATCCCTCAGTTTCTCTCTAAGCCCCATGCTTTATGGCTGTGCTTCTCTCGGCCCACCCCACCCTGCCCCATACCTCTTAAGTGGTTTGTTCACCTGAATTCCCAGATTTCATGCCAATGTACCCAAGGCTTCTTGACCTCTTGGTGCAAGCATTCAGGGTCTAAAATTAATTTATTCTAGTCCTCACATTTCTAACTATAGAACAAGAGTTATAAATGACAGGGATCATAGACAATTGGCACCTCCTCCTTCCTCCTCTCTCTTATTTTATGCATGAGAAAGTTCCTTGCCCCAGGTCTCTTAGCTATTGAAGGCATACTGGTCTCCTGTCTCCTAGTTGAGTGGATTGTACTGCACCACAAAGTCATCTTCCTTGTATATAGAGGGTGCTTTTTATTTGATGTGTTTATCCAGCCAGGAAGTTACCAATGCTCTCATCTGAAATAGTGATAGAGGCAGATTGGTGCTGATTGAAGGTGTAACCCTTGGCTTTGAAACCACACGCATCAGCAGCCTCCATGTTCTCTTAAAGACTCAGCGATGTTGGTGTCTATGCTGGACACCATGCAAAGACTATATGGGCTTGGCTCCTGTATGCAGAGAAGTTATCTAAGAGATACGACCAGGCCAGAATACAATCCTCAGACCACATGGAAGCAGTTAAACGTTTGCAGAATCTAGGAAAAGAATGAACACATGGGTGACATTAGTTTAGGCTCAGGTGAAACCAAGGGTATGCTGAAAAGTGTCTGCAGCTCAGGAAAGCTTTGTGGAAGAATTGAACTTCAAAGCTGCAAGTGCCTAGGACATGAAGTAGTACACGGTGAAGGTGGGCCACCCTGTGGGGCAGATGGAGGTTTCCAAACAATCTCTGGGTGAGGATGGAGTGAGTTTCCAGTCAGCTCTGGTGAGGCAGACGGCTTCCTCCTGCCGTTCTCAGAGGGAGACCACAGTCACTAAGCCCAGTTTTCTTTTTCTCAGGTGCTGCCCCATACCTGAAGACCAAGTTTATCTGTGTGACCCCGTAAGTGGCTTCCCTTCCCAACTTTGCCTTCACTTCTAATGTCCTCAGTTATCCCTGGGAATGGGACACAGGGTGAGAGTTATCCTGTGCAGGGTTGGCAGCCCCTGGGCTATGTTTAGTACTCAAAGTGGCCTTGTGTGTTTAAAAAGCTTGAGCTTTTATTTTTCCGTTGGAGACCACAGTTTGATGGCTTGTGTGTGTGTGTTTTGTTCTTTTTTTTTCCTCCATTGTGTCTTGTCAACCCGGCCCTTCCCCCTCCTGCTGCTCCCCATTTCCTACAGAACGACCTGCAGCAATACCATTGACCTGCCGATGTCCCCCCGCACTTTAGATTCATTGATGCAGTTTGGAAATAATGGTGAAGGTGCTGAACCCTCAGCAGGAGGGCAGTTTGGTGAGTATTTGGTTGGCAGACATTGTCCCTATGAGGGAAGTCAGTCCCCTTTGTGTGGTGCTCACATGTGCAGAACCAAGAGTTGGTCACCCGGAATGGTAGAAGGAGGTTCTAGAGCAGTGCTCTCCAACAGAAACGGAACACATGCCACGTGTGTAAGTGTAAATGTTCTAGTAGCCACGTTAGAAATGGGTTAATTTTTATAACATATTTAACCCAGTAAACCCAACATACTATCATTTCAACCTGTAAGAAAAGATTCAGAGATGTTTCCATCCTTTTTTTTTTCATACTAAGTCTTTGAATTCCACTGGGCTTTTGACAGCCACAGCACATCTCCACTTGGACGAGCCACATTTCAAGTGTTCAGTAGCCATGTGTGGCTTGAGGCCACTGTGTTAAACAGGAAGGAGGCTGAACCCTGACAGAGGGCAAGGGCTTGTAGAGAGGAGAGTAAATCTGACTTTCCTGACCCTGCCTTGGCCGTAAGGGGCAGGAGACTAGATAGCCGTGGTGGCCTGAGCTGGCGGTATGCCCTGCCAGCTGCAGAGGGCAGGTGACTGAACTAGCTTTCCCTGTCTGTCCCTCCAGAGTCCCTCACATTTGACATGGAGTTGACCTCGGAGTGCGCTACCTCCCCCATGTGAGGAGCTGAGAACGGAAGCTGCAGAGAGAGAGGACTGAGGCGCCTACCTGTGTTCCGCCACCGCTCACACAGCCAAACCCCAGATCGTATGAAACTCCTCACTTTGTGGTTCCAGATTTTTTTTTTATCTCCTACTTCTGCTATCTTTGAGCAATCTGGGCACTTTTTAAAATACAGAAATGAGTGAATGTGGGTGATATGCTTTTATCTAAATGCAAATAAGAATGTGTTCTCTGAGACCGTGATCAGGGGATGTTGAAGGGGGTGGCTGAGGGAGAAAAAGGAAATGTCTTGTGTGTTTGTTCCCTTGCCCTCCTTTCTCAGCAGCTTTTTGTTGTTGTTCGACAAGTGCCTCCTGGTGCCAGTGGCATCCTTCTGCCTATTTCTGTAAGCTAATGCCACAGGCCGCCTGTAGCTACATACTCCTGGCATTGCACTTTTAACCTTGCTAACATCCAAATAGAAGATAGGACTATCTAAGGCCTAGGTTTCTTTTTAAATTAAATAATAATAATAATTAAAGGGCAAAAAACATTGTATCAGCATATCCTTTCTGTATTTAAGAAAACTCAGTTAACAGCCTTCTTGGTGCTTTAAGCATTCAGCTTTCTCCAGGCTGATAATTTATGTAATTCCTGAAATGGGCTTCAGATTAAACCCTTAAAAGACATCTGAAGCTGCAGCCTGGGCTTTGGCATTGAAATAGGAAGGTCTGGGGAGAACCTAAGCATTTTAGCCTTTTTTTTTTATAAACAGATTTTTATTTTCCCCATAATGTGTTGGCCTTTGGGTGGGTAAGGCTGGGCAGAGGGTGCCTACAACCTTATTCCCTTTTTCCACGGACTTTAGCTCCTGTTTCAGAGCCTCGGTGGTTTCTGTGGGTGCCTTACCAGGGCTGGGATGATTCTGCTTCCTTCCCCCTCAGTCTACCTGACCCTGCTAGTGGCATGGATCCTTCCAGTGTCTAAAGGTCCCTTGTCCTGTTTGCTTTGGGAATTCTGGTCTCAGGACCCCATGAAAGAAGAGGGAGAGTCACAGGCCGAATATGACTCAGACTATGGGGCCCCAGCGAAGTGTCTAGTTGAGCTCAGGGAATACAGTTCTTACCCCAGTTTCTTGGTGGTTTCCAGCAACACCTGCAATCACTTCTTTGTTTGGCTAATGCAGGGTAAAGGCTTACTGATAAACTCTACGTCTGCCCCTCATGTGAGGGGTATACACCCAGCCTCCCCATGAGGCTGGTGACTCTCTTCCCCACAGGGGCCCATAGGTGAGGCAGAACAACCTATGACCTTCCATATGGCCTATGCCGCAGGCAGTTAAGCTTGCCTTTGCTGTGCATTTTGGAACAGTTAGTATGTACTAGGTTGGCCTTCTCTGACCCAGAGGCATTTGGTGACACAAACCCACTTTGCCTCAGTTGATCAGAGTTTCCATGGAATTCTATTAGTTAGACCCAAATTAGCTAGTTTCTGAATTAAGGAGGAGAGGACCTTCTCTCTAAGATGAACAGGGTTCGCCCCTGGCCATCCCTGTCCTCCTGCCTGGAAAGGGTTGATGTGTGACACAGAGTTCTCCCTTCTCCAGCAACGCTCTTTAGTATGTGATAAGCTTAACTCATAAACTGAGAGAATATCTAGAATGGTGAGACTTGGGCTTACCATGGGGTTTAAGTCACAGGGATCTAGGGCAAGAGTTTGGGCTTCTCTTCAGCAGACGCTGTACAGTTCATGACTGTAGGTAGCATGTGTATCTGGTTTTAACTCTGATTGTAGCAAAAGTTCTGAGAGGAGCTGAGACTTGTTCCCCTCCCTTAAAGAACAGAGTCCTCAGGACCTGCTTTCTCTCCGCCCCTCTGCCCGGCTGAGGCATCCCCGTGGATTGCTTAACCTACCTATACAGTGGTTTGTAAGCTGCTGTCCTGGCCACTGCATTCGAATTCCAATGTATACTTCATAGTGTAAAAATTTATATTATTGTGGTGGTGTTTTTTTTTTTTTTTTTTTTTTTTTTTTTTGTATATTGCTGTATCTACTTTAACTTCCAGAAATAAAAGTTATATAGGAAC
Organism: Daubentonia madagascariensis; assembly: GCA_023783475.1. Lineage (NCBI taxonomy): Eukaryota > Metazoa > Chordata > Mammalia > Primates > Daubentoniidae > Daubentonia > Daubentonia madagascariensis. Next base: position 5,785,350 of record JAKFHU010001186.1, on the reverse strand, counting down.
CATCTGATAGCATGGCAGCTCTGTCTGGCTGGTGGAGGCTCCCTTTTCCCCTGCAAGTTCTGAGGGGGCCTCACACCTGGGTGGGGCCTGGGATGGGAGCAGAAGGGGTCGAGAGAGGAGGCGCTGCCTTAGCCCCTCATTCCTGCGCTGACGCGGGCCCCCATCAGCCGCCAGCGTCAGCCGCCAGCCTGGAACGTGGAGGAGCAAGGGGTCACAGACCTGCCGAAGGTGTCAGGCCGGAGGCTTCCCTCCCCTCCTCCCTCCCGGAGCTGCTGTGTCCTGTCTGGGGTCAGATAAGCTACCTACAGGGGTTGGGGGTGTCGATACTCCCGCCCCAGCCCCCAGGGCCTCCCCTTCCACAGTTGGTGCCTTTATCACTTCAGTTCACGGTGGGGACACTGAGACATTTCACTGGCTGGTCGCCGCGGGCCCCTGGGCAGTGGGCGGCGATAATTCAGGGAAGTGGGCAGCCAGCGCCACGGAGACCGGAGAGGCGCCGCCTGAGATGGAAGCTTCCCGGCAGAGATGGAAGCGGAGATTAGCGCCCCGCCACCCCCGCCAGCCCCGCCAGCCCCGCCAGCCCCGGCCCCTGCCCTCCTCCAGCGCCGAAGAAACCTGCCCGCGGGCCTCGCTCCCCAGCCCCCGCCCCGAGGCCCCCACAGCCGCTCCCAGTAGCTGCGGCTCGGCTCGGCGCCAGGGTGTCCAAATGGGAGACTGGTCCTCCCACCTCTATTTGGAAACAGCGGCTGCTGGCTGGTGCCACCTGCTGGCCCCTGGGAGAGGCCAGGGAGGGCGGGACTGCCGCTGCCTTCTCACAGCTGCCCGGCCCCAGGCAGGGAGAACCATCTTGGCACTGGCCCTCCGCCCCCAGCTTCCAGGTCGAGGTCGCTTACAGTGGTGGCTGCTAAGGAGAGGCCGGGACCACGGTCCTGCCCGGCCCTGGGGCTCCCTCTCCAGGGGTTCCTGCCCCATCTTGTCCTGAAAAACCTCGAGTTCCCTGCTTTCTTGGGAGTATGTGGCCCCTAACCCAGTTCCTTAGGCCTCTGAGAAGCAGTGACAGTATTCCAGGGGTGGTTAACACCCTTAAAACCACAGAAAAGAGCAGAGTTGTAACTTCAGGCTAAAAGTTAACACCATCAGCCACACAGGAAGGAAAGAACAAAACAGCTCCAGCTCCAAGGATCCCCAGCACTGCCAGTTCCCCAAACCAGGAGCCCAGCAGCAAATTTATGAAAAAAACATTTTATTCAAAAACACTTTACACAAATGTGTGGTCTTTGTACAAACTACAAAAGACTCCCTCTTGTCCCCGCCCACCTTCAGAGATGTTCAGGCCTGGGACTCCCAGTCTTCTGCGGTCAGCTGCCCAGCCAGCTGCCCCTGGCTGTGGGTCGAACAGCCTCGCAGGGAGGGTGTGGGGCTGGGAGCAAGGCCGCCTCAGACCACAGCCAGTTATGCAACTTGTCTGGGTCCCACCTCCCAGGGGAGCCCAGCGAGATCAGCTTTTACCCCTCAATCCAGATGCCACAGGCTGCTCTGCCACTTGTCTCTTGCTGCAGTTTTTTTCCAGGAGGGAGGGATCAGCTCTGCAAGTCCCAGGTCCCCTGTTCACCCACCATGTCCTAGACCATTCTTTTCCTCCTCTCCAGAAAGCAAGGTTGCAAACAAAAAGGCAAAGAAAGAAGGTCAGGCCTATGGAGGGGAGGGGATACTGGTGGAATGGGGGCCGACTTGAAGCCCAATCCCCTGGCTCAAGGACAAGAGGCCAAGTAAGTACAAACTCAGAGCAGCCCAGACAGCCCTGACTCAACTCAACCCAGCTCCACGGTGTTAAGGACATGGCCATGGCCCAGACAAGCTTTCAGAGGGTTCACAAAAAGTCTGGACTCCACATTCACTAAAGTATAAAATATTACTCAAAAACAAGCCCCAACCTCCTTCCTGAGGGAAAGAATCAATTACACCAACATGTGTGCACGAGGACAGCTGCACATACATGTATAGGCATATACACATACACATTTGGGAGGGCAAAGCTGCTCGCTCGAATGAGACTTTAGCTTAGAGACTTGGTTTCCGTTCCCTTCTTGGGTAATTTCATTCAAATAGCTACTGAGCAGATGAAGGACACAGGAGGAACAGGCGTGCCTGCACTGAGCACCTGCAGTGACAGAGGCTCAGTCTCTTCCACAATGGAGACAGATCCAGCGGGCTCCTGGATGCCTTGATCTGAAGATAGGCCACTGCTGCTGCAGCCACATACCCAGGACTGCCCGGGCAAGGCAGGCACACCTCGTGTACAAACATACAAACGCACGCATCCACGTGCTGCCTGCAAAGGCATCAGTATGCACAGCAATACTAAAATCACAATTAATATGAAACTCTTCACGTTGAATATTGTTTCCCAAGGGAAGCATGGGATTCGAACACTCATGAGAGGGAGCCTCTGGCAGGAGTGAAGAGACCAGCAGGGGGGGAGAGGCGAGGGCCAAGACTGTCCATGGGTCGGCGCAAGAGCTCCTCCACGTGCCGGGCTACATCCATGCTCTCGTCCAGGTCAAATTCTCCGTCCTGCTCAAGGACGGGGTCAGGGCTGGTAGAGAGAGAGGGATGTCAGAGGCAGCTGGCACGTCTCACAGCCCCAACCCCTGAGGGACAGCGCTGCCTGCTCCCCACTCAAGCCAGTCTCATGAGAACAGGACTAGTCCTGGCCAGACACCCCCAGCCCTACTGCAGCTGGGTGGCAGTCATCCACTGGCTCCTGGGGAGATGCCCCACTCTACTCACACCCCATGGAATGATCTTAGGAAATGCATTTGCCCTCTCTCCTTGTCATCTGTAAAGCCAGGTGACCGGGCCAGTGAGTCCTGCCCCCCTGTGATGCTATTAGCTTAAACTATAGGCACCACACCATTCACCAAGCACCTGCAATGGGCTGAGCCTATAACCACAGCACTCCAGTTTTCACAGCCACCTGTAGTGTAGACATTCACCCCACTTTATAGAGGAGGAAACTGAGACTTGACCATGTTAGGAAACTTGCTGTGGGCCACCTGGCTGCAGGTGGTGGAGTAAGCATTGGAATCTGGGTCTTTGTGACTCCCAAGTCTTGGTGGTCCCACTGTAGCTTGCTGCCACCCAGACATCCAGCCCAGGTCACACCCAGTAAGGAATAGAATTAATTTTCTACCCCATTCTCACCTGACTGTTATGGAGAACCTCCCCATTAATAGCTGCCCTGTATCAAGCCTTTACAACAGCCTCCCTGCGTGAACGCTTTACCTGCACCGTTTCTAATCCCCACCCCAATCTCATGAGATGGATGTTCTTGCCTCCATTTTACAGATGAGGAAAATGAGCATCAGAGAGGCCCAATAATTTTTCCAAGGTCACACAGCTGGTCAGTACCGTAGTGAGGGCTGGATCCTGCTATGTCTAGCTTCAAAATGCTCTATGTGTTTTCCTGGCTGATCTCTCCCTCCCAGCACCTGGGCCTGGCCAGAGCCCGGGCCTTGGCTGGGTGGCCTCAGACCTAGAAGAGCTCTGGATTCCTTTGCCCACCAGCCCTCCAGGGCTCCAGCCTGGGACAAGGTCCCCAGCTCCTCCCCTGTGGACCCCCATGAGAACACCACCTACTTCTGTGGGTACATGTTATAGTGAGCCTGGGGGCACACAGCTGGGGAGGGCGCCTGGTCCATGTATGTGGCGCTGGCCCCGGCATCTGCAGACACGTTCACAAACCTGCAGGAGGAAGCAGGACAGAGCCTCAGCTGCCAGGGAGGCCGGGTGGCAGCTGACTTGGGGAGGGACTCAGGGGGCATCTTTATGTCTTTCTTGGGGTGTAGAAGGATGAAGTGCCCCACTCGGCCCTGGGGCTCCTGCTGTAGGAGTGGACTGTGGGTACTGGCCACAGCACGACCAAGCCCAGGTCCCTTCCTGGGGCTGAGTTGGGTTTCCCGGGGGATGGGGGATCAGAACTCGGGGCCCAGTAACGGGAGGGACGGCAGTGTCTGGGGGAGAAGACAGGCGGGAGGAGAGCCAGAGCCAGACCCGGGACGCTTACTCAGGGACCACTTGCTTGATCTGTGGCTTCACGTATCCGTCGACTGCTTTAGCTGCCAAGGGGAGAACAGCAGTGAAAACCAAAGTCTCCAGGAACTCCCAGGTGGGGTGGAAGCCCAGCCCCCTGAAGTCTGCCTCCTGCCCACACCACCTTGGGGTGTCAGCAGGGAGGAGGTTTCCCAAGGACTCCCAAAAAACACCTGATGGATCCAGTCTGAGGGTCCCCAAGACCCCTGGCTTCAACCCCACTCCTGTTCCTAGTTCCTTTTCTGCCATTTGCTTTCTCTCTCCCTGTCCCCACCCCTGCCAAACAAGAAGCAAACCTGACCAATGGATCTGGGACAGGCTAACGAGGAAAAACCTGTCCCCTTTTCATCCCACACTCAACTTGGGGGGAGGTTTGAGGGTGGGGAGTGGAGGCAGCAGCTGGCTCAGGTGGGAGCAGAGCAGTGACTGTGGGCATGAATTGTCCCAGCACTGCCCCCCTTCCTGCAAGGGTGCAGAAGTGAGGATCCACGCAGCTTTCACTTGGTTGAGAAGTGAGCTGGGAGGGGTTTCACCTTCCCTCTCCTCAACCGTGAGCCCTGAAGTCCTCTCCACCATCCCGTGGGCCAAAACCCTCTGGGGAAATAGCCCCTGGGCTCTTCTTGGGGAGCCCCCTGCCCAGCCCAAGGGCTCTGTCCATGGGCTGGGGGAGAGCCCAGGCGACCAGGCAGCAGGGCCCTGAGCAGGACCCACCGAGCACAGGAGTGTAGTACTTGGAAAAGACCTCATCCTTGGGGCGGTCGGGAAACACGTAGATGAGATAGCTCAGGTCCCCAAGCCGGTCAGCCAGGGACCTGATGGAGAAATCCCGAGTGGTGAACGGTTTCAGGTTCCACAGGTTGCGGTCCGCTGTGAAAACAACAACGCCATTCCCACAACCACTGCCAGCAGGAGGAGGACCAAGGCTGTGGGGTTTTAAGCAGGCTCCTGTGCTGCGGGAATGTTCGCTCAGCAAACTGGGCGAGTAGAACTGATAGGGCTGGTCATGGCGGAGGAGAGAGAGCATGAAACTGCCAGAGGACTCACCCAGGAGCCCCGGAGTCTATGGGGTGGTGATTTTGGGTTCTCCCAAATGGAAAATGATAGAAAGGGGATACGTTTCCAAGCAACACTCCTCCCACACTGAGCTCAGCCCTGAGCTTTCCCAGTGGGTACCTTCTAAGGACGCAGGCCTGATGGAGGGTGGGGAGTAAGGGGACAGGAGACAGGGCCCTGGGGCTGCAGGTGGGCAAAATGGGCACTCACGGGAGTCAAACTTCCAGGCAATGGTGATGCCCCCAATTTCTGAGTCACTAAAGCGCAACAGGAAGGTCCCATCGGGCTTGTTGATGAGCAGGTCGTGGGCCTGCTGCTTATTCACAAAACCGAGGATGGCCCTATGCATGAAGCATCGAGTGTCATTGCTGGGCCAGCAGCCACTGGGCCAGCAGCCACTGTCCCTGAGCCCAAGGCCGGTCTCCTGGTCCCCATGGCCCCCATTACTCACCCGTCATTCCAATGGGGCTTGTGATGCTTCTTCAGCACCTCCATCACCCCGTCGAACCACTGCCAGAAGGTGTAGTTCCAGCCCGGCAAGTTCTCCTGAGGGCCCCCAGGAAACCCCAAGTCAGGGCTGCTGTCCTGTGTCACAGGTGGCCCAGGAAATCCAGTGCCCCCTTGTCCCCACCCAGATCTTCTCCTAATTCCTCACCCCTGCTTGCCCCACACTCTGGCATACCACAAACTCATGTCCTACAGATCCAGAGGATAACCTCACCTCACACTCCTATGACACAGGCGCCCAAGACAATCTCGTGGGTAGGAGTGGGAGGTGTGAGGACAGAACCTCCAAAGTCATTCCTGCCCCATCCCCTCATTTTACAAATGGGCAAACTGAGGCACAGAGGAAGGAAGGGGCCTGCCAAATCAGTGAACAGATCTCGGACTAGGACCTGAGGATCCTGACTCCCAGCTCCCGGTGCTTCCATCGTCCTGCTCTGGCTGTCACGGCTGAGCACAGTTCCTGTAGCCCCTGCCTGCATTTCTCAGGGGTATGAGCCCCCATCTCTCCTGGTTGTAGGAGAGGGTGGTTGGTGGGGAAGGTGGAGTGCTAGCCCCAGGCAGTAACCTGTCTGTGAGGCAGGGGAGTGACAGGACCCAGTGGGCCAGGACAGGGAGCTGACGCCCGGGCTCCTCACCCTGTTGAACTGGGACCAGGACACAGACATGTTGTTGTAGTCCTCGAGGTGGCTGCTGCTGCTGTTGAACAGTTTCTGCGCCAGGAACACGAGGTTCTCCTTGGTCAGGCCCCGGTTGCTCTGCACTTCGGCCTTGAATTTCATGTTGAGCGCCTCACACAGCTGCGGCCACAGCACTTTGTCAGGCACGGCAAATGGCACCCTGCCCTGAGAGGGAGAGAAGAATGGGGAAAAGGCAGACTGAGGGAGTTGGGAACGTTTACACACACGCACGCACATACACACAGGACATATACAGGCACCCAGAGACGGGGGCGCTGAGAAAGATCCAGGAAGGTGACACAAACACAGGGGAAAGGAAGCGGGGGCAGGGCAGAGGAGGGCTGGGCATGCAGGCTAGAGACCAGGGACCCCAGCCACAGCCGAAGGAAGATCCGAGACCAGGGCCACAGACCCCGGAGACCCCAGTCCAGAAACCTGGAACCCAGGCAGAGCCCGAGGACACGCCCGAGGGCAGGCGTCCTTCCTGTCTCGCCCCAGGTCTGGTCTGGTCCTGAGGTGGGGAATGACCACTCAGAAGGGGCCCTGGGGTGGGGCTGACCCCAGGAGTGTCCCAGGGCCTGGGGGGCAAAGGTGGGGGTCCAGCGGGGCCTCACTGGCTCAGCAAAGGCATTGTCCCATAGCACGGTGGCCGTGGCATTGTGGTCCTGGCTCCCGTGGACGATGACAACCACTGGTAGGGACAGAGTCTACGGGAGGCAAAGGAATGAGGGTTGAGGGGGTATGACCACTATCTGCCCTCCGCTTAGGCAAGACACCCAACCCTCTGCCTCACCCACAGTTCCAACCACAAGCTCCTCCCAGCAAACCTAAGCACAAGCAAACAAAAAAACACAACCTATTTCTTCTGAGCCCACTGCCTGAATTGTGTGGGCTAGTCCCAGATGACAACCTAGCAAACAGGTACTCGCAGAGTCAAAGCAGGTTTTTTCACAGTGTCACGGGGTAACTGGCAGGAGGCCCAGGTGAGGATTCACAGCTCTCTGGCTTTCCCAAACCAGCCAGGTGGCCCCAGCCAGACCCCTTCACCTCTCTGGGTGACCTGTAGGGATGGAAAGGCTGGGCTGGTGGGGGCGGTGCTCACCTTGACCTGGAACACAAGCTCATTGCTGCCAACACTGAATTGAGACTCAAACAAGACAGTGAACTTCTCCTCTGTCACAGACTCGGCCCCCCGCCGGTCAGCACGCTTGATCCTCTTCAGTGACTACAGAGTGGGAAGTCAGAGGGGGACAGGGAGATGGTGGCTGCTTACAAGGACTCAGCTCTGGGAAGACCTTCCCTCCGAGGGCTGGGTGCTGTCCTCACCATGTTTCTGAAATGGGCACTGAGGGTGCCTGTGGCTTGGTGATACTCCATCACACAGCAGTTGTTCAGGATTTCCCCACTGCATTCGCTGCAAAGGACAGGGGAGGGCCAGCTCCACATGGGCCCTGGCTAGGAGCACAGTCTTCTCCGTGCCTTGGGCTGGGGTCTTCCCTCTGGTCAGCCCTGCCATCAGCCCACCACCCCCTAAAAATGTTCCTCAGTGTCTCTCTGTCCATCAACCCGAGAGTACCCAAGACCAGGTCTCCAGCGGTGAGGTCTGGATCTCTATCATTAGTTTGAAATTTCTTGGGCACTGAGATCGATATGGGGCCTTTGGGGACTTCTGGTAGCTTCTGGTACACTCAAAATAAAAGTCTTAGCCACAGCCTATAAGGACCCCCGTGATCAACCCCTGCCCACCTTCCTGGCCTCACTGAGCTCTTCTCCCCTCACTCTGGACATGCAAACCACACTGGCCTTGGCTGTCTCCTGAACAGGCCAAGCTTGGTACCTACCTCAGGACCTTTGCACTTGCTCTTCCTGTCACCCCAAACACTCCTGACCTTCTCCTTCTTCAGGTCTCAGCTGAGAGATCTCCTCGGAAGAGGCCCCTCACCCACCTATCAGCTGTTGCTCACCATGCCAGCCTCCCCACAAAGCCACCCCGAACACACACACAGATGCTAGGATAGCACCCTGTTTTAACTTCCTTTCTAGAGTCTATCACTTATTGGCACTGCCTTACTTTTAAAAGCACATTATTTTCTTTCTCCCCAGCTAAAATGTAGGCTCTAAGAGAGTGAGAGCCTTGTTCATCTTCTTCCTCATTGTATCCCCAGACCACGTGGCAGGCACTCAGTAAACATTTTTAATTGGATGACAAAGGATGGGACCAAGTGTCCCACATCACTCATTTACCACTCATTCATTCATTCATCCACTGTGTACTTTGTGGGAGACCTGCCCTGACCCTCAACCCCTCCACCCCATTCTCTGGTCATACATGGCTTTCTCTATATTCTTCCCTCAGGTCATGGCACATGTTCTGTCTGCCTGAAAAAGTCTTCCCTCTCCACCCCCTGTCACTAGCTACCTCCATTCAGCTGGCAGCCTGAGACTAATTGTCATTTCTTCATTCCTGCTCCATGACCACCTTCCACAAGCCCTGTATGCCTCCCTCGTCACACAGCCATACTGGTACTCATTTCTCACTGTCTGCTGCCTACTCTACTAGTCAACAGGTTGGGCAAGGAGAGAGCCAGGGTCTGGTGGGATCACAGTTGCGTCCCCACCACTTAGCACAGGTACTGGGACATTAAGCAGCGAAATACTTATTGACCTACTACGTGCAGGGCACAGGCAAGGCCTGGGGAAGGCCTCTGAGCAGGAGGAGTATAAGATATACCGTGTCCCTGATGTACAATCAACCAACCTCCAATTTTTCTATTTTACCATGGTGCCAAAGCCATATGCATTCAGCAGAAAGTGGTACGATACTCTCTCTGATGCCGGGCAGTGGCAATGAGCTGCAGCTCCCAGTCAGCCGTGTGATCCCCAGGGCAAACAACTGATACTCTACAGTGGACTATGTTGCCAGATGATTTTGCCCAACTGTAGGCTAATGTAAGCGTTCTGAGCACATTTCAGGTAGGCTGGCTAAGCCGTGATGTCGGGTAGCTACATGTGTTTCTGACTTCCCGTATCTTCAACTTACAATGGGTTTATTGGGTTGTAACCACATTGTAAGTTGGGGAGCATCAGCATACAGGAACAGACAGAGCAAACTAGGAAGACACGAACATGTCTGCATCCCGGGACAAAGGACAAAAGGGAGGGAGGCATGACTGTCCCCAACTGCACAGGACCCTAACAGTTGTAGAATAGAAGCAGCCCCCAAACCTGAGCTTGGGGAGAGGCAGGCAGTGGGGGGGAGAGGCACAATTACTTGCGGGTGTTCTCATTCTTGAGCAGGGACTTGGCCTGTTGCTCGCTGATGATGGTCGCCTTCACCTGAGGGGGGTTCATGTGCACATTCAGCTTCCCGCCCACCAGCAGGCGCACGGTGGCTGCAAACTTGGTCTGGGTCTTCAGGACCTGAGGGGGCTGCTTCTCGATGATGAATGTGCTGTGGGGACACAGTGACCACATGGACCATGAAATGCTGGCTCAGGGAAAGGGCTCCAGGGCCCTCTGTGTGTGTGTGTAGCGGGGGCTGCCTCCCATGGGCTCAGCAGGTGAAGGAACAGCACGTGGCACAGCGCTGCTCCAGGGAGGCAGGAGATGGTGGGGAGGGGAGGGACAGGAACTCAGCAGCTGATAGGGGCTGCAGGGCCCGAGGGCACCTCTTGTAGTGTCCACAGTAGAAACTGGGCAAGGGCTGCGCCAGCAGCCACAGCAACTGGATATGGAGTGGGCAGGGGTGTGAGGCAGAGAGAGACAAGGAGGGAAGCAGAGCTCCTGGTCTGGAAAGCCCTGCTGCCCCCACAGCCCCCCCATGGGAGCTGGCCCTGCCCCACTGGGTGTGGCCGAGAGGCAGCAGTCACCTGGTCACCAGGGCTGAGATGATGTCTGTGATGGTGGCATTGACCTCGGCCAGCATCTCCTCCACTGGCCCGGGGATGGGCAGCTGCTGGCACAGGTGCTCAGCCCTGCGGATCTGCTGCCGGTTCTGCCAGATGATCTCGGCCAACTTCTCACACCTGCACGGGAGCCCCAAGGCCAACAGGACGACGATGGCTTCTCCCCCAGAACCCAGGAGGCTCCAGTCTGAGGAGAACCCCCAAGACACAGCTCTACCCTCATCCAGCAAGGCGTTGTGCTTTCACCATGCCTCCTACCCACTGGCACAGAGCAGAGCTCCCTGCCTCCCAGAAGTGCAAAGAAATACAGAGGAGGGTGACCCTGACTTAGGCCCAACCAGCCTGAGCGACATTCTGCACACACAAGCCCTGCCCCGTTTCCCAGGACAGTGACTCCCTCCTGGGGGAAATGGCACCAAAGGAGGACCAAGGTCTGTATCAGGAGCCAGGCCCACTGGTGAAATAAGAGCTGTCACAAGTCAGAGGGGGCCTGCTACACCTGCCAGCACAGAAGGCAGAAGCAGCTGGTGCCACCACCCCGGCCCCTGCCTGCCCCTCCTGCCCCCCATGCCCATTACCAGGACTGCAGCACATCCAGGCTGCCCTCTGGGGGCCCACCATTCCCGGCCAGCTGCTGCCGCCGCTTCCACTGGATCAGTTCATCATCCAGAATGATGGTCTGCTGCTTCCGCAGCAGCTGCAGGGTCTTCTGGTGCTTCTCGGCCAGCTCCTGCACAAAGGTGGGGACAGCAGGCCCTGCTGGGCTCCCAGAGACAACTCGGCAGGGTCCTGCTCAGAAATGGCAGGGCCCGGGGCCCAGGCCATTCCCTCCCCCTGACCTGCTCCACCTCACATGCCCCCCAGGAAAGATGGATCTGGACCCCTCCTCTCCTGGGTCCCGCTCCCATCCTGGCTCTAGCCCTCTGTCGGGTCCCCAGAGACTCAGGACGTGGCACTCCATGCTTGGGAGGAGGGACCCGGCACCCCACTCACCACGCGGTACTGCTGCAGAGTCTGGGCCTCCCGCTGCAGCCAGGCCTCCAGGGACACCTGCTTCTGCTGGAGAGCCGTCTCCCGGCTCAGACGCTCCTGGGGGCTCAGCTGCGCCAGCTGGGCAAACTGAGCTAGAGGAGGGGACAGGACACCACGACCGTCATCTCCCAGCGTCCAGCAGGAGCCCACTCACCTGTTCTGGAGTAGGACCCTGGGGGGATGCCTTGACATCCCGTCAAAGGCAAGTCAGGGTTCCTGACAGCCAGGCTGCCAAGGTGAATGGCTCAGAAGGCAGCCCTGGGCCCTGCTCACTGGCCTCCTGACTCTGAGATTCCCCCTGGGCAGGGGTGGACAGGCACTTGGACTGCAGCTGTGGGGGAGTCCTGCCTGTCTCCCGCCACCTGCCCCACACAGGGGCTGCCAACCCCCCTTACACGGGCCCAGCTTAGAGCCAGGCTGCCCAGGTGGGAAGTGCACCCGCGACTTTCACTAGCTGGGTGAACCTGGGAAAATCACTTTACTTTCCTGTGCCTCAGTTGCCCCACATGTAAATTGGGAGAATCATGGCACCTGCCTTAGTGGGTTGTTTGAAGATTAAATAAGGGATGAAACAGAAGATGTTCAAGAAACAGTCTGGCAGGTGCAAGCTCCATGTGAGATTAATCCTTCTTGGTTATGGGTGGCAGGACAGGAATAAAGGGGTGACATAGACCAGTGGCTGCTCAGCCCCCTCCCACCCACAGCATCAGGAACAGGGAGGCCCCTGCCCCAGCGGCTCTGCCCCATCTCCTGAGTACAGTGGTGTCTCCTCAGGCAAGGAGTTTGTCCAGGCTGGGTCACTGTGAGCTCAGAGACAGACAGACAGAAAAGGAAGAGAGTGTCCAGGGCCCACTGGGAACACAGAACCAGCAGGATTCTCTGAGGAAAGGGAAGGTGGAGGGCGGCAGCTTCTCTCCACACTAGCTGTTAGGAATCTCATTGACAGCAGGAATAGGGAGTGAGTCAGGCCTTGTTGCCTTTTTCAAATATCTATTATGAAATACTCAAGACATACGGAAGGTGCAAAGAAAGAGTAATACAAGGAACATCTGCGTATCAAGAACCCAGCCTAAGAAATCAACCATTTTCACAGTTACAGCCACCTGTATACCCTCCCTTGCTTGCAGACCTATCCCTCCCTCACAAAGACAACCCCTATCCCAGATGCTGGGATGGCTACTCCCTTCCAATAACTTTTTTGAACAGCCCAGTATCCGGGCTGAGTCGAGAAGATGTGCGCATTGGCACATCTTGGTTGCATTCCTGGCTGGCCTCCGAAGACCATGACGCACTGACCTCATCCCTGCCCCACGGAATGCACATGCTGGGACAGACAAAAGCAACTTGAGATAGCCAGGAAAAGCCCAGAACTGGAACTTAGATGGTTCCAGTCTCACTGCAGGGTGCTGAGCAGGAAGAGTATCACCAGGCACAGAACATATCCAAATAGTCTGGACAGCCACCTCGGGGAGCCTGCCCACCCACAGGGAGGGTGGTGTGATCCCAACACCTGGGCCCAGCCTCCCCGTGCAAGGGACCCTCCTAGTCCCTCCTGGAAATCTGCAGAAGCTTCTGGGAAGGAGGCCAGGGAGATGTGGGGCAACTGCTCTGCTCCACTGGAGGGAGCTGAGCCTTCCCTGGCACAAGCAGATCCCCAGTCTGTGTTTCTGATGGGGGAGCTCAATAAATGAGACTGAACTGACCCTGCATGATGGGTACAAACCCAAACCAGAATCCAAACCTAATCCCATGCACAGGAAACAGAAAACCAAGTATAAGATCAGAAATACTGTCAATAGTCAAAGGACTTGAGTAGAAATAATGGCCTGAAATCTCCTGTTCCCACCCTCAGAAGGGGCTGCCCTTTTTCTGAGGTCAGTCTGGGGTGAATTCAGATGGGAGGAAGACATGCTAGGTCATCTTGCCAATATTTACACAATATCTATGATGTTTAAGGAATTGTGCTGGTCACAGGGAATAGAAAGCACTCACAGGGCAGGGTTAGGAAGAGACCTTAAATAATTAAATAAAAACAGAACTTAAAATTTAAGTGATCAAAAAAAGGCAAAAAAGGAAGAACAGAGGAACAAAAATAAAAAAGAGACACTACAGAAAATAAATATTAAAAAGGTAGGCCTCAATATAACTGTATTAATAATTACATTAAATGTTAATGGACTAAACATCTCATTTAAAAGCAGTATTGTCAGAATAAATACAAAGCAAGACTCAACATGTGCTATCTACATTTTAAATTTTTTAAAAAAGCATAAAGATAAGCCACACAAAATGGAAAATAAGAAGGCTGGAGTAGTTATGTTAATATCTAATAAAGTGGATTTCAAGACAAAGAGTATTACATAGCTTAAGACAGACATTTTATATGACTATAGTGTCAATTGATAAGACAGTCATAATAATTATAAATGTGGATAAATCTACTAGCAAAGCTTCAAAATATATAAAGAAAACATTTACAGAATTGGAGATGTAGACAATCGCACAATAATAATAGGAGATTTTGATACCTCTCTTTCAGCAACTGATAAAGCAATTAGAAAAAAAAAATCAATAAAGACACAGATTGGTGGTTTTCAAAGTATAGACCAGGGATCCCTGGAGGATTCCTAAGACCCTTATAGGAGTCTTACAACTATTTTCACAATATCTTATTTGCCTCTTTCACTCTTACTATCACATAAGTATCCAGTGGAGTTTTCCAGAGGCTATAAGATGTGTGATATTACAACAGTTTGAAAGCAAGATCCATATCTCTTATTAAGCCTAACATTAAAGAGATTTGCAAATATGTAAAGCAATTCCACTCTATTCATGAAGTGTTGTTTTGGAAAGTAGCCTGAAATAGATGAATAGATGTTGTGTCTCTTTGTTTGTTTCTTGTAAAATTTTACCTTTTATGTTAACATTATTGAATTTATTATTGATATTTTTGAATGAAATAACTACAGAACATACATTCTTTTCAAGTGCATGTTTTCACCAAGACAGAGCATACACTGGGCCACAAAACAAGTCTCGATAAATTTATAAGAACTGAGATCATATAGAGTATGTTCTCTGATCACAGCAGAATTCAATAACAAGATAATATTGAAAGCAATAACAATATGCCATCTAGAAAAAAAACAGAAATTAAACACCACATTTCTAAATAACATATGGGTAAAAGAATTAATCACAAGAGAAATTGGAAAATACTTCAAAGTGATGATAATGAATATAGAGCATATCCAAAATTATGGGATACAGCTAAAGCAGTGCTTAGGGGGAAATTTATAGCTTTGAATATAGACATTAGAAAAGAAGAAAGGTCTAGAATCAATGACCTGAGATTCTACCTTGAGAAACCAGATTAAAAGAGCAAAGGAAAAGGCAGTTTGATACTTGTTGTTCTAGGATGGGGTGATATATCTCTGGGGTCAGTCTGGAGTGGGAAGGAGATGGGCCATGTCTCAAGACTCCTCATATTGTACCTGGGGTTAATTACTTCTGAGCTAATTTTTTCTTTCCCCACACCCTTATCAACTTTGCAACCATTGGCAAACTACAGACCTAGGATATAGGAGAATTTTCCACTGTCACCCTCTCACCCAAGTCCATGTCCTATCTGTGGGGCTCAAGAATGTGCACTCCTGGAGTTCCACCTCTCTCCAGGCTGGTTCAACCACGAGACTCCCAGCTCAAGCCCTCCCTTGAGTTAGGAAACACTTCACCCCTATTTATTCATTTGTTCAGATATTCACAAAATACCTACAATTAAGGAGAGAATATTGGTTAGTATAGTACAGGGATTTTGTGACATATCTCCAGTTGAGATCCAGTTCTGCAACTTACAGGCAACCTAGGCCAAGTTATTTGTTCTCTTTGAACCTCAGTGTTACCACCTGCAAAATAGGGATGACATAAACTATCCACTCATATGCTTGTTGTGAGGGTTTCGTTAAATAATGCACCCAAAGGTCTTAGCCCAGAGTCTGGCCCATGGCAGGGGCTCAATCACTGGGAGCCATTCCTCTCACCTGGCTTTGGGCAAGATGCTGAGGAGATGGATAGTGACTCAGCCCCTACCCTGCAGGAGCTCACAGAATGTTCCTCACCCCTACCCAGGCCACACACAGTGCCTGCCGCCCCGCCTCACCCTGGATCCTCAGGCTCTCCTGGTACTGGATGATGAAATACTCCTGCGTCTGCTGCAGCTTCTTCAGCTCATTCTCTGTGTCCTGCGTGACCAGTCGCAGCTCCTCAAATGTCTGGTTGATCTGAAGGTGTTTCTGGGACATGGCATCAACCAGGATCCCTGCAGGAGAGCTGCACTGGAGACAGACAGGGTGGAAGTAACGAGGGGCAGCATGCCGGGCAGAGAGCATGGGAGAAAACCTCAGGCTTTGGGGTCTGATACTACAGACCCCAAACTCCAAATCTAGGGTAAGAAGGGAGGGTTGTCTGAGTCAGATGGATAGTCATTTCCCAGAATTGGGGTATAGGGGTATAGGTCCCTCTTTCCCAGGACAGGGGAAAGAGAGAGGAGAAACAGGTGACCTTGCAGATAATGGCACCTTCATAGTACAAACTTCTGTTCCAGATCTGGCCTCCACTAGAGTATTCCAAACAGGGTCCATCTAATTTCCTGCACAGCAACTAGTGCTCCACATGTACCAGGTGTCACGTGGGTTTCCCTACTAATGACGACCCCTCATCCCACATCCATTTGCTGACCCAGGGCCACAACTGTGGTAGGTTCTGGGGATGTGGAGGGGAACGGGGCTGTATGAACAGATGTCATCTGCATCCTCACCCAAGACCTCCTTGTAACTGAAGAAGCGGCAAGAGGCACTAGCTCTCGCAGGTACCCTGGAGACCCAAAAATGAAGTTACAGTGGAGGCAAGGCCTCCCTGGATCCAGCCAATTCTTCAACACCTGGCTGAGAGGAGACTTTCCAATGAACTGTTCACAGAATAAAATCCAAACTCCTTCCCACAGCCTCTGCTGGCCTGGCTGGTAGCCCCTGCCTGCTTCTACCTCCGGCTTCCCTGCTGCCCAAGCATGCTATGTGTGCTTTCTCTTTCTATTCCTTGAACACACAGGCATGTTCCTGCCTCGGGGCCTTTGTACCTGTTGTTCCATCAGTCTGGAACATTCTGGCACCAAATCCTCCTGAGGCAAGCACTTGAACTGGTACCTTTTCAGAGGGGCTTTCTCTGATGGGCCAATTCACAGCAGCACTGCTCTTGTCTGAAAGTGTCTTGTTCTAGTATTGTTTTACTTGTTTCTGGTCTGTCTCCCTGCACAAGGATGTGAGGCCTTCAAGGGCTTGGACCTTGTCTGTCCCATGCAGCAGAGAATTCCCAAGGTCTAGCACATCAGGGTGTTCAAGAACAGCTTTATGGCTGGGAGAAGGAATGGTCCCCCAAACCAAGACAACACCGGCACCAGGAATATGTATTTCTCAATCAGGGCTGAAATCAATTGTACATTTACAGGGAGCTCTGTGATTGCAAGAAGTCAGGGACACAGGGGTTGTGCTGGAAGACCCTTTGTGACCTGGCTTCTGCCCCCCTCTATCTACTTTTACCTATTGCAACTCCACAGTTGGCTTCCTTCTCCCCAGTTACCCTTACTACTTGCAAGTCTTCAAATGTGATAAGATGGCTCATGCCTTCCCACCCTCAAATATGCTGTTGTTATTATCATTATTTTTTAAGAGACAGGGTCTCACTATGTTTGCCCAGGCTGGACTTGAACTCCTGGGCTCAAGGGATCCTTCTGCCTCAGCCTCCTGAGAAGCTGGGATTACAGGTGTGTGCCACTGCGCCCAGCCTGTTGCCACTTTTGACTAGAAAACTCATCCCTACTCCTTCCCTCCCTCTTTCCCCACTGTAGTTCAGACATCCCTGTCTTCAGGACACTCCCCGGCCAGCAGGCCCCTATCTGAGTTAGGTACTTTTCCCATATATGCCACCTTAGCACACAGCTCACCTCTACAGAATCTATCATCGCCAGAATTCCTTTATCTGTTTCCCTAGTCCTAGTCCAGCAACAGACACACAGTAGGACCTCAAGAAATGTTTACTGAGTGAACTGTAAAGTTCTTGAAATCAGTGTCCACAACAATAAAAAAAAAATAAATAATAATAATAAATAATAAATAGTGCTCCAGGTACTATTCTAAGATTTTTAACTGTTATACCACCTTATAAAATTCATTTTGCTTTATTGCAGATGATATGGCACTTGTACCGTTGTCCATGCAGATGTTCAACGCCTTTGTGATTTCAGAATTCGACAGATGAGTCCTGTTCCTCCTCCCTGGGCCTCACCTCTCTGAGTCTGCCTCTCAGTTCCTAGGCTCAGAAGAGGCTAGAACTCAGTTCCTGAGTTCCCCTCACAGCCACTATCAGGTACCTTTCTTATTTTGGCCTCAGCGCCATTTATTGAATGTCAAGTCTTTGCCCCTGGCGATTGGTAATGCCATCTTTGACACAGATTGAGTTTCCAGGGGGGTGTGTGTATGTGAGTGTGTGTGTGTTTAGGGCATCCTTTTCTATTCCATTGGTTGGTTTGTCTACACTTGGCCCACGTAGTATCTCACTTAATCCTCATAATACCCCTATAAGGTAGGTACTGTTACTATCCCCATTTTACAATAGAAGAAACACAAGCTCAGAGAGCTTAAGTAACTTGCTCAAGTCACACAGCTAGTAAGTGGGACTGGACCCAGGGGTCACTCTACACCAGCATGTAATGCTGCCTCTCACACTTGCCCATGGCTTTTATTTCTTTGGTGCTCTCCTCATGCCAGTGTTTTATGTAAACACAGTTGTGTCTGGAGAGAAAGACATATGGAAGGACCTCCCAACTCCTCTCCCCAAACCCATGGGACACTCACATTGTTGGCTTCTCGGACCAGCCTCTGTTCATTGTACAGAATGTGCCTGATGCAGCGGACCAGCTCCATGGGGCAGCGGTCATACGTGTTCTGAAAGAGCCCAACAGCAGCTTCCAGCAGCCACCCTCTGCTCCAGCCACACCTGTCCCCACGCCGTGCCCACCCTTCCTCTCCCTCAGCCTCTGCCTCAGCTTTCCCCAGGGAGCCTCAGGAACTATCACCGGACACCTCTATCTCTTCTTTCCTCGACTTCCCCTCCCAGGTCTTCACATTTTGTTTGCAGTGAATCACAAACCCACAGTTTACAAAGCACTTCCGATCTATCACCTCCTTTGACTCTCACGACTATGAGAGGCAAAGTCTAGTTTCTCCTATGACATAAGCAGAAACTGTAATCCCTGTCTCACAGATGAGAAAACTGATGCTCAGAGAGGTTAAATATTTGTCCAGAGGCAACCAAGTGAGTGAGCAGATGACTTTAGACTCAGTGCATCTGAGGCCAAGGTCAAGGTACTTTCCACCATACCCCTGACCCTGGGCTCCTATTTGGCTTCCCCTCAGATTTATCCTGTTTCCTCCCTCTTCTGGGACGGACTTTTATTTCCCTAGCACTCTGTTTTTTGTATCTAAGAAGGACTCTCTAAGAAATACAAGTGAGTTCCAATAAATGCTTAACTATGATAACCACCCACACCCCTTTCCTGCTTCCACAAAAACTCCCTCTCTTCCTCCACGCTCCCCTCCCCTCATGTAAAGGAGAAGCTACTTCCTATTTCTAAAGGCTTAATTCAAGCCCTTTTGTCTAGCTCTTGCCTCCAGGGCACCTCTGCTCCCCTCCCACCTTTAAAAAAGCCCAAGAGGGAGGTCTGGTTGCCTCATTCCCTCATTTCCAGAATCTGCCAGTCTTCCTTTCTCCAACAAAGGAACCCTGATTCAGTCTACTTCCATCCCTTCTGCCTCATCTGTCCATAATGCTAGTTCACCCATTCCCCTTCTGTTGGGAACAAATACCACCCACCCTTGCTTTGTAATATGCTAAAGGACAGGTCTGATTTAGAAAGAGGGGGTGGGGGAAATTGAAGAAAAGTTGCCAATAAGCTCATGGTCATATGGTGAGTCAGTGGCCAGGCCAGAAAAAAACCCAGGGGCTCTGATGCTGGAAGGAGAAGGGCAGACGCTGCCTCCCTGAAGGTGGCCCCAAGTTCACACCCACCTGGAGCTGCTTGGCGTAGTGCCCCAGTTTGATCTTCAGTAAAAACCCATCTTCCCCCACCTGGTGCTCTGCCTTCTTCTGCAGCTCTTGCACCAGGCCCTCCAGGAGCTGGGTAGCCTGGGCTTGGTCCTGGGGATTGTCCAGGTCAATGGCATCCCTTGGGGCAGGGCAGGAGAGAGAAATCTGCTGTGGCACCCCCTTGGTTAAGGAGATTAGACAGCAAGAGTGAAGTGGAAATCCCAGGCTCATGACTAAGGGCAGCCCAGGGCCCACAAGACTTGTTCCTTGCAACTCCACAGGCATCAAAGTCTAGAAACATCCTCTGTCCTCCCAGGCTCCCATTTCCCTCTTCCCCTTTCCCAGGGACACCGCCCCTTCAGCACAGGACAGATAGGACCAGAGTCACACCAAACCACCATGAGTAGAACTAGAGGCCAAGGGGCCTGGACAGTAGGGACCTGCAGAGGAGGGCGCAGGGCAGGGGGCATCTACCATGGCTGGCTCTCAATCCACTGTGCCAAGTAGTGCCGGACCTCGATGGGGAAGTGCTGCCCGTACAGCACCTGCATCTGGCGCAACGCATCTCCCTGCAGCTGCTGGGCCTGAATCCAGCCTGCCATGGCCGTTCACCTAGGGCGAGCAGAGGGCTGAAGAGGCACCTCCTGGGCAGAGGCCCTGCCATGCCTACTCATCCCTGGACCGCGGTCAGGCCAGGCCCCTCCCCTCCCACAGACACGCTTTCCTGCGCGGGAAGAAAGATGGTGAGGAAGGGAAGGCCACCCATCTCCTCCAACAAGGAACCTGCTGAAGCTGGGGTTGGGGAGGGGGCTCTCGAGAGGTAGGTGCCCTCCCTGTCTTCCTCTCTCCTTGCCCCACGGGGCTTCCCGGGGAGAGGGGGCGGGGGAGGCTAGAAAATGAAAGAGAAACTTGACAGTGGAGGCCCACAGGCCCTCTGGAGAGGGCTGCAAGAATCCCCCCATCCTGCCTAGGATGCCGAGTCACAATTTCTGGGAGGGGAGATATTCCAACCCAAAGTTAGGGCAACGCAGCGATGGCACCCACTCGACGGCTTGGCCCTCTCAGGCACGTGGCTGGGGCTGTTAAGGAGAGAGGGTTGGGGGGATCGACGCTACCCCCTCCGGCTGAGCCCCCCAGCTGTGCTCCGGCGTCTCTCCGGGTCCAGCACGACAGCGCCCTCTCTCCACCGCGCGCAAGGACGGCGCCCACTCTTGGCCGCCTGCCTCATCCCCGTCCCTCGTCCCTCGTCCCTCGTCCTTCGCCGGCGCTGCGCCGAAACTCCCTCTCGGCGGCGGGGAGCGATCCCTGCGCTGCGCCCGGCCGTCGGGCTCCGGGGTGCAGGGATGCCCGGGGGCCGGGGCGCGGGGCAGGGGCGGGAGTCGAGCGTCCCCTCTCCGCGCGCCGCCCGGGAAGCACCGCGCCGCCACCCACCTGGTGGGGCCGAGCCGTCCGGCAGCCAGGCCGGCTCCGCGCCCCGCGGCTCTCGCTCCCCGCCCGGGCTCCTGGCGGCGGCGGCGGCGGCGGCTGTTACTACAGGAAGGAGCAGAGAGCAGCGATTTCCTCCTCAAAGGTCAGCTGCCTCCGATAGACCATACACAGCGCGCGAGCGCTCGCCAACACCCCTCCCCGCCTCGGTCGCTCCCTCCCCGCCTCCGCCCTCGGTCGCCGGCTCGGGGCAAGTGCGCAGCAGCGGCGGCCGGGCCGGGCGGGCGGCGAGGCGGGGCGGTGCCGGGCGCAGGGGCTGCCCCGACGGCGGGGTCCCCCGGGAGTCCCAGCCTGCGCTCGCCTGCGGCTCCGCGGAAGCGTCCCAGGACCGTGGCGGGCGAGAGGCCGGGGGATGGAGTGGGAGGGCCAGGAAACCCCAAGCCAGGGCCTCAGTTTTCCCATCTGTTAAAAGGGAGGAGGGAAGGGTGGACTCTTTGCAGATGCCTTCCAGCTCTGGCATGTGTCATCTTTCGAGTCTCCAGATTTAAAAAGCAAATTGTGTGTGTTTATGTGGGTTGGGGGCCACAACTTTTGTGACCTCGGAGGCGAAGCCCTAGGGAGTAGAAGGACTGGGGATTTCAGAGACGGCAAGCTCACCCCCACCACTGCCCACCTCCCTCATTCCATTCCTGCCGCCACCTAAAATCACCTGTCAAGGAGGAACAGGAGAGAACCTTGGCACTCATGTTTCAACCCTCTCTCCCCCCTCCACGATTTTACAGGTAAAGAATGGAAGTCCAGAGAGAGGAAAGGGCTTGCCCAGGGCCACACAGTGGGCATGTGACCCATGAACTGTCCACAACCTCAATTCGCCCCAGCCCAGTGGCATCTGAGGCTGGTACTACCTTCAGAAAAGTCCAGGGAGGGGCTGTCTTGAATCCTCCCAGCCTCGCAACTGCCTATAGGCCTTGCCACAGCAGCAAACATCCTTCCTAGAGCCTTGCCTGGGTCACAGTCCCCTCCCCAAGAGCCCCCCCCACCACAAGACCCAAGAGGTTGGGTAAGGCCAGGCTGGCAGCCTTCCATCCCCTTTGCCCAGTGTCCCTCTCCTCTGGGCCTCCCCTCTGCCTGGCAGCTGGTGTTGGCAGCGCCAGAGGACAGGCCAGCCCTGCTGCCCACTCACAGCCCAGCTGGGCCAAGACTGCGTGTCCTGGGGGGAATCATCCTCATCTGCCTCCCTCCCTCCCCAGTGCCTTCTTGGATCTGCCCTTTTCTCTCCATTCCCCCACGCCTACGCTCCCTCCTTGCCCCTCACCACCTCCCCCAGTTTCATTCTTTTTACTTCAGAGAATAAATGAAGTTTAAAGCTGCAGTAGCCGGAATGTCTGCGTTCTCCCTGCCTTCCATGTGTGGTCACACTGTCTTAGTTGGCAGGATCACGAGGAAAGGAATTGAAAACTGTAAGGGGGTGCGTGGAGCATTTAGGGAAGCCTTGCTTCCCAGACACTCCACAGGGGGTCCTGAGAAGAGGAAGCAGAGCCCTCTCCTCTCCCCCCTTCCCAGTTCTGTGCAATGGATTGGGCAGGGGAGGGTCAGACACACAGAGCTAGGGGCTCACCTGGAAGGAGAGTCAAGTGTCAGAGCTAGAAGTAACCATGAAGATGATTTTACAAATGGGAAAACAAAGGCCAGGGAGGGGAAGTGACTTGGCCAATGTCACACAATCTGTCAGTGGTAGATCCAAACTCATTGCCACATGATGGGTGGGCCCCACTTGGCACCTGTGCCCCCCAGCCTTCAGACAGGTGTGGAAGTCAGTTGATGGGAGCAAATTCCTTGTGTTTCTAAGTCCTCTCAGCCAGGTCTGGAGGGCAGAGGACCACATTGGCCATGCATTCACATCTGGGCACCTGGGAGAGGGTGGTGTCAGGTTCCTCGTTAAGTGGGTCCCTCCGGTGCCCCGCTTCACAGGACCCATGGCCATCTCCAATCTCCCTGGCAGGGGGCCTGGCCAAGGTGGTGCTCCATGGCGCCCCACCCAGCAACACTCTGGGTTGGTTTGCGGGCTGGTGTGGGTGTTTGGGCCTCCCAAAATCTAGCATTGAGGGCTGTTGGCTGCAACTGGTAAGGGTTGGCTTCAAGAGTGTGTGAGGTGCTTCAGAACTAAGGTGCCTTCCCATTCGCCCACCCCACCCTGTTCCAGGCTGTCCGCTGGCCAACTGCGGGCCCTCTCCAGCTTCGGCATGCGCTTCTCACATCGCCGTAAATCCCTGTGTCTTTTGTTGCATGTTTCCTCCTCTTGCTTTGATTCTTCCTCTCTCTTTCTCTCTGGGTCTCTGTCTGGTGCTGTGTTTGATTCTGTCTGGGTTTCTCTCCATTTCTTTGTGCTTGTTGTCTCTTTGAGACACAGTGGGGAAGGGGAGGAGCTGTGAAGCTTTCCCAGGATAGGCAAAGGGCACCCAAGGGATTGGAGCAGGGATGGGTGTCAGAGTTGGGTTGGGGGCAGAGGTGACTGTGGTCGTGGCTCCGGATAACACAACTACCCGGAAATGTCAAATTTGGGGTTTCTTTGCTTTCAGTCCCCTGGTTTGGTCTCTGCTATTTCCCACCACAAAGCACCCTGGTGGTTTTTGGGGACCAGGCTATAGAGGAGAAAAGAGGCCTAGGGGATGGGGTGCAGGAAGATCAGAAACTGCCCAGGGTCTGACTGAGCTGGGGTCTGAGGCTGGCCTCCTTGCCCCAACTCCCCTTCACCCCCAATTCTAAGTCAGAGCATTAGGTGGGGAGTGAGGAAGGATTAAAAAAACTTACAGGAATATGTTCCCCAAAAGATGATTGACCATATTTTATTAGGAATAATAACAACCCACAGCTTAGTCTGCAGTTAGCACACTATATACATATCCTGAACTGAATCAAGGCATATTTATATACAAACATGGTTGTTCTCTTCTACTCAACTGGTCCTTGCAACAACCTTGAAGGCAATCAGGGCCAGAATTAGCCCCTTGGGTTAGTGCAGGAAAAAGGTCTGGCTAAAGCTGTCCTGCCAGTAAGTGCACAGCTGGCACTAGGATCCATGTTGCTCTGGTCCTGGGCAGGGTCTAAGTACAACCTTTCTAAGCCTCTCCAACCCCAGCACACCCCTGCAGAGGTCTCCTTTGGCTGGCCTAGCCCACAATTGTTCTATGGTGAGGAGCGTGGCACCTCCATCCCCATGCCAGCCTATGCCCCTGCTCTATTGAATGAGGCAGTGTGACCTATGTGAAGGTGGGTTTGAGTTTATGGATGAAGAGAAGAATTATCCCAAATCCCCTTTCTGCCCTGCCCTGGGAGACCAGGTCTGCAGATGCCCCTACCCTGAGAAGAACAGGTGGAGGTCACCTTGACCTGACCTTCCCTGGGAGTGGAGGGAGGTGGTACAGAGATGCCTTTGTTTCCTCTGCTCCAAGTCCCTTCTTTAAGGAGAGTTCCTGTTGCATGGGAGCCAGAGGGGAGGTAAGGTGGGGGTGAAGAGCCTTCCCAAGAAACCTGAAGGCTTTCCAGGAAGTATCTCTTTGCCTGTGGCAGAGAGGGGAGAGCTGAAGCCCTGGGGCTCTTAAACATCCTGCTTCACCCCCACCTTGCCTTTGCTTGGATGTCCACCTCATCCAGCCCCCACCCCCAAGGCTCCTAGAAGTGGGGCTGCAGGCCTATGCTCAGAGTACAGTACACACCACCTCTGAGACCAGACCCCGGCACCTCCCTGTAGAAATGCTGCCCCCATTCTTGTCCATGAAGACAGAGCAGGACCTAGGGAGGGTGTGTGTGCACATGGAGAGGAATTCTCTGTGAATTTGGGGAAGGCAAGGACCTGCTGGATCAGGGTGAAGCCTGTCCCTAACTCTGTCCCCTGTCCTCTACCACTCTTCAGGGAAGTCAATTTACAGTGAAGTCACTAAGAGAACACAAGGCCATCCTGCCTGAGGCATAGTGACTGTCCTCCGTTTCTGGGAATAGCATGAGGGGAGGGGTGCGGGACTGGACAGGGTGGGTGGGAGGGGTGATCTTGCCTCCTCTGCCCACCTGCCTTGGGGGAGAGGCTTGCAGGCAGGGTTCTCTCTGGACAGAGAGAGGAGGGTGCAGGGTCTGTGTCCGGGGCGCATTGCCTGGCCAGCCAGGTGGGTAGGAGGAGCCCACCCTTTGCAGCCCCTCTCACAGCAAGGGCAGGCCCGGGAGTTGGGGGAGAGAGGAGCATGGGCAAGCAGAGCCGGGCAGCCGTGTGGGACTGGCCACTGTCCTGAGTGGCCCTGGGCCGGGGCAGTCATCCTCATCCACGATGACTGTCAGTCCCCTCTTCCTGCTAAGCTAGTTTCCCCTTCTTCCAGCCAACAAGAAATCTTTTGTGCCTTAGCCAGCCCAGTACCGACCTCAAGCCCTCTGGGGCTTGTGTGGGAGAGGACTGCCCATCTCCCTCCCTGCCATCCCCCAGCACTCCGCCACTTTCCTTTGAACTGGAGGGGTTCTTTTCTCACATCTCTGTTTTTCATCATTCCCTGGTTTCTTAAGTCTCAGACCCACCCACATCTTCCATGCTCCAAGCCTCAAAAAGGGCCCCCAGCCTGAGGAGCCAGTGGAGGACATGAGTCAAAAGGAAGACTGGGCCAGTGCTCACGCCCACCTCTCTGGCTGTGGCCTGGCCTCCACTTGCTGCGAGAGCAGTCCCCAGCACCGGCCTTCCCTTCGCCCTGTGCTTCAGCCATGCACTGCCCCCTCACACTGGCCTCTCAACTCCAAGCCTATACACCCTCCATTCCACCTACCTGCAAGGTCATCCCTCCCTCGGCCACCTGGTGAAATCCTCCTTTGCTTTCACAGGGTCATTGTGGCCTAGAGGAAAAACACAAAGGCTCTGGAGTCATTAGGGCCTGGTGCAAACCCTAGCTGTGCTGTGTGATCTTGGTTGAGTGAGTCTGCCTCTCTGAGCTGAGCATCCTGATTTGTAAAAGAAGGACACTGCCAGGATTGCTGTTAAGACTTAGTCACAGTGCCTGGCACACAGTTGGTGCTCAGGGATGTTGGCCAGCAGAGCTAGGCATTTTCTCCTCTGCCCTCAGTCCCATCTGTATTGCAAGCCCCTCCTTATGGCCCTAACTAGTTGTCTAAAGGGCAATGTCCTACTGCTTGTTTGTAATAGAAGTTTCATAAATATTTTTGGATTAATGAAGGTCCCTAAAACAGCACAGGGCTTCCCAGAGCTCTGACAGTTCAGGAAGACTCCTGTCCACACACCACAACCCACAGTACCCAGAAGGCTCTCCCTGCTGCTGCCCTGGCCTCTGCATGCTCTGGTCCTATGGACCTGCTTCTCCACCCAGGGAAGCCTCATCTTTGCCTGGCGCTGAGCTGACTTTTGAGTTCTTAACCTGCCTGGCAAGCTGGCAAGATCCTCACTGGAGTGGCACTCTTCTCTCTTCTCTGCACCAGCCCTGCCCTCTCTGGATAATGCTGCATCGCCCCAGGACTCTGGGTGGAGAGGACACAGTGACCCTGTCCCAGGAGGTGGGGTTGTGGGGAGATCCTCAGGCTTTCTAAAGAGCCAACCCTTTAGCTCTTGCTGGAAGGGAGCCCAGACAGGTGAGGCACACAGGAGCAACGTTGAGAACGGAGCATGTGAGAATCTCCAGGTGGTGAGTCCTGCAAGGACCTGCACATCCATCGCTCACATCCCCACCCCTCCCCTCGAGGTTCTCCCTGGCCCAGCAAACTGGCTGGGATTGAGCTGAAGGAAAGAAAGATAGAAAATGTTCATCTATCGAGTGCCTTCCAGAAGTCAGGCACAGTGCTTAGTTGCTTTCACAAACACTCTCTATTTTTTCCTTTTAAAAAAATGTCCATTTTAGTAATGTTTTAATAGGCAGTACATGCACATGGTACAAAATGCAAAAGATTCAAAAAGATATATGGTGCAAAGTTAGTCTCTCCCCATTCCTGTCCACCAGGTCCCTTCTGGAGGGGCAACCTCAGTTACTAGGGCCTTGTGTGCACTCCCAGAAAGAATCTATGCATTTATAAACATATATTATACTTTATCTCCTAACTATGACTTACACATGAGGGGAAACTGAGGCCCTGAGAGATACTAAGTACTTTGACCAAGGTCACACAGCTAGTAAGTTGGCAGAGCTGGGGTTTAGAACCAGATCTAACTGTAAAACTTGGCTCTTCTCACCACCCATGCTCTGGTAGAAGTAAACCTGGTATGACAGAGCCCCTCCCAAACCACTGGTTGTGAAAAAACTCCATTCTAAGGCCCAGACGATCTGAGGTCTCTGCCTTCCTCTCTGTTGAGTGTCCCATGCCTCCTCCCCTTGGCTCCAGGGGCCTGTACTGACTTATCCCCATATGGAAGGGCTCATCCTCACATGTGCCCTCCCTTGGCTAACATGTAGCCAGTGGTTCCCTGGGGCCAGCCTGACTCCTGGGATCCAGAGAGGTCTGGAGAGGGAAGCTGCATTAGCGTAGATCTCTGGTCTCTGGCTAGAGGGGATCATGGTTGTGGTTTCAATTATGTTCCCAGAAAATGGCCTCATGATCTTCCCGTGGTGGGGCAGGAGTGAGGGAGGGTGTGACATGGGGGAGCTACTCTCTGTGGGAGCCACATGTTCATCCATGAGAGAGAGAGGAGGAGGCTGTAGCCAGTCCTGGCTGAGAGCAGGGGCGTGTAGGGACAACGGCTGTAGACTAGACTTCCAGGCTCATCCTTCAAGCCTGTTTCTTTCCTGGGTCAGGCCAGGGTGGGATAAGAGATGAGACTCTCCAGCAGACATCTCTGCATCCCCAGGCATCTCTCTGGATCTTTCTTTCTGGGTTCTCTGTGGGGTCTTTTAGGATCCTAGCCTCCTGTTCAGTTTCTGTCTCTCTAGGACTCCTTCAGTGTCATGTATCAGTCTGGTTTCCCCTCAATTTAGGGGAATATGTCCCTGAGGCCCAGAAGAAGAGGGTCTCACCTTATCTGAATTGTCAAGCAGAAAGAGGTAGGTGTTGGACCTTCCTTCCTGTTCCAGGATGACAACATTCTGTTTTGTTGAGGTAGTCATCCAGAACATTCCATCCTCCATGTCTGTGCACACAGCCAGCCAGGTCTAGCCTGGTGCCTAGTGATCAGCCGGGGATGAGCTATGAGATGCAGGAACAAAGAAACACACGTGCCCCACCCATCAGGGCACTTAACCTAGCAGCCCTGGTAGCTGGATTGAGTCCTAGAACTTGGCCAGTCTTAGGAAGAGGTTACTAAAAATAACAACAATAATAGTTAACAGCTATACAGTGCTTTGTATTGTTTGAGGCACTTTACATGTATTAATTCAATTCTCATGATACAATGAGGTAGGTAGTATTACTATCACCACAGTACAAATGAGGAGATAGAGGCAGAAAACTTGCTCAATGTCACAGGGCTCAAGGCATCGAGAGGGAGTCTGGTTTTAGACTCTGTACTCTTAATGACGGCATAGTCCTTGCAGTTTCATTTCCATTCCTACAGCATAGGATTTGTTCCACAAATAGTACTGGGCATTGGGCATCTGCCTGGAGCAAGTGTCATGGAAGGGCAGGCAGCAAGAAGTCAGGACATTCTGGGCAGAGGGACCAGCATGTGTGCAGGTATGAAAGCTTACAAGAAAGAGAAATGTGGTGCACCCAAGTGTCAAAACATCTTGGGCAGTGACTGTCAGAGGGGTTGCCAGAGAGCTCAGGACTGGTGCATCTGTCCAGCTTCCTCCTTCCTGCTCCCACCTCCAACCTCCCTGCACCTACTCTGTGCAAAGCACTGTGCCAGATGTTGGCCCAGAGTGTGGGACAGGAGCAGTTGCCTGGGTGGGGGAGAAGGGCTTGTGATCAGCTACAGACACAAAGACCTTTGTGGCTGGTGTTATTCCGGAGGTGAAGGGAAGGCTGCAGGAAAAAGCTGCCAAAGGAGGCTTATGGGAGAACTTGGCAGCTCTTGGTCATCTCTGGACATGAAAATTTTCAGCTGGACAACCTGTAGGAGACTGTAGGACAGGGGCATTCTGTGTGTATGTGTGGGGCTGGGGAGGGGTCCTTCTCCCTGTTATGCCCCCTGCAGCTGGGTTTCTGGAGCTTTGATGTCCTGCTTTAGTGCTGGCCCTTGGAGGGTTGCCAGGGAAACTGTTGGCCAGCTCTGGAGATGTAGCTGGAGGGGAGGAGAGTGGGTGACTCAGGCTGCCTTCTCATACACCACAACCCCCACCCCATGGCATGGGAAAGGATCTGGGAGACTCCCTTCCCCTGCATCCTCCGAGGTGATCCTGCTTATTCTTTCTTCTCTGGATAGAGTAGTCTCTCCTGCAGCCCTGACTGGTGGGAGCTAGCAAGATTTCCCCAGGGAGGGAAATGGCCCCAGACGCCCGGTCCCCCATAGATTCACCCTGGAACAGCGGACGAATCCAGTCGGCCTGGGCGATTGCGAACTCCTGCTGTGTCCATCCAGGCTTTCTGCCTGCCCGCTCGCCTGTCCGTCCGTCCGTCCATGTAGTAAGCGGCAGGAGTGCTGACTGAGACGCCCAGATAATTATTGATCTGGGCTGCTGTGGACTTCTGACCTCGGCCTGGGAGGGAGAGGACCCGGAACGCCGGCCTCGGCCCCGGGGGAGGGAGGTGGGCGGGCGGCGGACTAGGGCCAATCCACAAGGCCGGGCCCCGCTTGTGGTGGGCGACCCTACCCAAACAAAGCAGCATGCGCCTGCCGCCCGGGGGGCCCGGCTGGGGGCGAGCGGGGAAGCCATCCCACCTCGGCGGCAAGAAGGTGCGCGCGGCGCCGGCCCAGCGGAGCGCGCCGAGCGGGTTCCTGGTCCCTCCAGGGCCGCCGCACAGGGGGCGCGAGGGACCGCGGGGCTCGCGAGCGCGCGCCGAGCGGAACCAGGAAGCGGCGCGCGCCGGCGAGGGGCGCGCGCCCCCGGGCCTCCGCGCGCGAGTGGCGCGCGCGCCGCCGTGGGCCCCAGCGGGAGGAGAGTCGGCGGCCGGAGCCGTCACCCCGGGCGGGGACCGAGCGCAGGCGACTACGCGCGGGGGCCCGGCCGAGGGAGGGAGCGTGCGCGAGGACGAGCGAGAGAGCGGGGCCGGAGCGGCCGCTGGCGCCCGAGGGGCTGAGCGAGGTAGGAGCCGCGGGCGAGACCTGGGCCGGTGGCCTGGAGAGCGAGGCGGGGGAGCCAGCCCGGGCGGGGCCCCGCGCTGCAGCCGCCGAGACGCCCGGCGGGGCCGCGCCGCCGCCATCGCTCCCCGGGCGGTGAGGCGGCCACGGTGGCTGCGCGCTGGGTGAGGGGTGCTCGCGGGGAGAGGGGAGTCGGGGCGGGCTGCGGAGGAGGCTGGGGACATGTTGGGGCGCGCCAGGGGGACCCGACGGACGCTGCGGCGCGTGGAGGGCGTGCAGTGTAAAGGCTGCGTGCGCGTGTGTCTGGGTGGGTGTGTGGGGACCCCCGCGCCGAACCCCGAAGAGCGAAGGGGGCTGCTGTCGGCCGCCTCGCACCTTCATGTTGCAATTCCGAATAGCGCCTGTCGTCCCATCGCTTTTCTTTCTTTTTAAAAAAAGAGGTGCCTGCTACTCCCGGGAATGAGATGAGCCTGGGGGTGCCCGGTGCGGTGGGGGGTACTAGCAAAGCTTCAAGAAACAGTGCCTTATAAGGAGTTAAGACAACAAATACGAACATTTTGATAAGGCTCCGGGGGGCGGGACCCCACATCAGGACCTGCCAGGCCTGGGCTTGTCGGTGTGGCAGTGGGATGCGGTGTGTTCTTTCTTTTCTTTTCTTTTTTTTTTAGCCGGGGATAAAGAGTAAAAAAAATGCTCCTGGTGTCGGGGGTAGATACGGAGAGTCGAAGGGGAGTCGTTGTATCACAGAGCTGGTCTGAGGCTAAAGGAATCTGGCAAGATGGTCAGGGTGATCAAAGAGGACAGAACTTGCATGGAGCAAGAGGTGTTTGCAAACACTTGTAGCCAGCAGTGATGGAAAAGGCACAGAAGAAAACAAGTGCCAGCTTTTAGGAAGGTGGGATTAATCAAAACCACGAGAATTTTAAAGGCTAAAAGAGATACGGCTTCTCTCTTTCCCAAAGAGCCATGCCCAGTTCTTTTTCTCCTTGTCCCCTGTGATCCCGTCATACCTTGTATTGAATAAACAGTGCCAAAAGTGGGTCATAGCATGTTAGAGCTGGAAAGGACCCCAGCGATTATGCTACATTCTTTTGTTGTACAAATGAGGAAACTGAGGCCCGGATAGGTGGACTAAGTGCCCTGCTCAGTTCACACGGCTGTCTGTTTAGTAGTTCAGGGACTGAAACTTTGGGGACTCAGGTCAGTACTTTTCCCAAAGCACAGTGAAGTATATAGATCTTTGCCTAATTATGATGCCATAACTTTTCTTTGGAATGTCCTCGGGGAATGCCCCTTGAAAGGACTAGTGTGTCAGCAAATATTACACTGGGCTTCAGTCTTCAAGTGCTGTTTATCATCTGCTTGTATCTTAGGTTTCCAAAGTGATTGGATAACCACCTGGGCCGTAATAAGCTTTCAGCTGTTGAGTCTACATTATTTTAAATAATTTTGTTATTCAATTAAGATAATAGAACTTTGTCTTTTCCCCCAACATTCTATTGTTCATTCATTTGTATTATATTGTTTCATATTCATTGCCTTTAGTTCCTGGAAGAGGATAAATTTTATTTAGTGTGCCTTTCATGTTTTTCTAATTTCATTTTGTAACACTGTGAACATTGAATTGGTTCTGATCATTTCGAATAAGGAGAATACTATTGATTTATTTTAAGGCATCAGGTTTTTCGTTTGTCCATTTTGGTACCAGTTTCCATCTCATGGAAGATCACAGTTGTTAGAACTGATAGGGCTAAATGGGAAAAGGGGCTGCTGATTTTAAGAAAAATTTACTAGGTTGCAATTCGTGATTTCCGTCACATTTAATTAAAACAATACCACACCTTTGGTCAGGTTAAGTGTTATCTAGTAGATGACTTGTTTTCTGTAGCCTCTGCAAAATGAAAATTTCAAGCACCAGGTTGAGACACAGAGAAGGAATGGAGAATTTTTGTTTTGTTTTGTTTTTTAAGCCATCAGAAAAAAAAAAAAAAGGGTTGATTTCTATCACCAGCAGTTTGGTTATTGCATAACTTGGAGCTAAACTCTGCATAAAATCTTTGCTGTATACCCAATTTAATAAATTATCCCACGTTCTCACTAGTCCTCATCTTTTCAGTATTCATATTTTGCTAACAGGATATTAATATAGATTGTGTTAAGAAATTTAAGGTGGATGTGTTGCTTAAATGTGTACTTCATGATATGTATGATAGTAGGAGAAAAATGTGCTATCATTGTTTGGAGTGTTACAACATAAATATTTTGGTCAATACTTCCTATCTTGCTCTGACTTTTCATCTCCGTTTTCTTCCTCTCAATTGATTTTGTTTTTATTTCATTTACATAGTGCAAAAGCCACATCAAGACTAAAGGTGTCATTTATTGCTTTTTTGGGGGTACTTAATGTCAATTTTTTCAAATTATATTATTGTTAGTTTATCAAATTTTTTGTAATTTGTGTTAGGCTTAAATTTATGAATATGCTTGTCATGGCTTATTTGGTTTGTTATAATGTAGGTAGGTGATACAGGTGGTCTTATTGTAAAAGGAAGATGTTATAAACAGGTGAATAACATGCTCAAGATTAGATGCAGGTTGACAGTAGAATCAAAGGAAGCTTAACAATGCTAATGCCCTACAACCATGTATGTATCTCATAAAGTTATTCACAGATTTCTGCATATTCTAACTATCAATGATAAATTTTTCACCTTCTGTTAGAGTGTAGATTACTACATTATTCCTTCAAAAGGAAGAAAAAAAACCCAGTTTTTATGATTTTTTTTGAGCATTTGAAACATTGTAAAACACTATCTGACAATTTCAGGTTACTGAGCTCTTCAGAAGAATATCCTTTTACTGTATAATAAAGTATCAAAATACTTTGACTCTGGAACTTATAATGTTTAAAAGTTAGCTCTAAAGTATCACTGTCCCCAAATGTGTGATATTTAAAGGAAAAATTTTTTTTAACAGTTTTGTGAATAGAACTGTTCTAAAATCAGAAGTATTTTTTCCCCTGCAGTGTTGGAAACAACAGTTTTATGCTTATTTCTGGGAATAAGAAAGTCAAATTAACAATCTAGTTTCCATTGATCACACAGTTCTTTGTACATTTAAATTGCAAACATCACAGTGATAAAACTTTTTAAAAATTGTATTCACTCTTAATTATAGTGGCCTTATATTTTTAATTTTTTTTTTGGGTTATAGGATAGTGGCCTTATTTGAAGTAAAAAAAAAACTATAATTAATATTGACATTGGATGTCTTATTAATGATGATCCTTTACTACTGAAAAACCTAAGCCAGTGTGAAGATTTTATGTCTAAATCTATGCTATTTTTACTAATCAAAACAGAGGAGTAATTTACAGGTGTTAGAGTTTTAGTTGGTTGAATGAGACCCTCACTTTTGGTGGTTTCAGGGTTTTAGATGACGTTTTATTGCTTTTGTTAGTTTTGGTCACACCCATGACTTCCTTGGAAGGTATCTTTGAGGTTTGGTTTCCTTTTTTTAAATGGTAATATTGGGGTGGGGGTGCTTCCTGTTTGTATTTTCAAAATTAGGTCCACATGTTAACCTTCTTGTAGTGTCACATTTTTATTTTAAACATATAAAGACAAACATCAGATGCCATGTGGTTTGTCTTTGAGACCCGTTGTACCGCTTCATGACAGCTTTACTGAGCTAAGCTTGAATACCCAATCAGGAAGGCAAGACATTCTTAAATCTTTCTGCAGCTCTCTTCAAGGTGTAACAGCCTTGGAAGGAGTCTTAAAACAACAACAACAACAAAAGCACAATTAACAGAAAAATTGGGCTGCGCTGTTTGCTTCCTCCCAGGTACCTGGAAAATGTATAGCAGCACTACGATAGAGTTGAAACATGTCATATAGAGCCTTGAAAGTCAGGGCTTTAAAGAGGAGCCGCCCTCAGCTTGTATGATGTAGAACCCCATGTATTAAGCAGTGGCTATAGCAGTTTTTTTCTGAACTCACCTAAAAGCCATACACAGTGGCATGGAAGAGTTAAATAAGAACAAGGAGAAATTTAGGGTATGGTCGTAGAGCTCTGGCGGAATCCACTTCAGCCTTAGAATTCTTCCTTGACCCTCCTGGATAATTTTTAAGTGGTAGGTCACTTTTAATATAAATGTTGGAGCATGAGTTATGTGGAACCTTGGGAAGTATAGTATTGTTTCAGTGATTAAAGCAAGTGGTCCTTTCCTGGCCTTTAACTCACTTTAAGAAGTGTAATGTCTAAATAGAATCTCAACTGAATAGGTATTCAAATGTGTTTGCATTTACCTTTTCTAAATTTGCTTTTGGATTATATTACTAAAAGCAGTATTGCAGTAGCATGGTGCACAGTTAGGTACAATGCAATTTGCAAGTGAAGTTAATACTTGGAGTATCTTAACCTCCCCTCACCTCAGTAGTTAAGAAAGGAGAAGTTGTAATTTGTCATATACAGGATATTTTATTCTTTGGGTTTATCCATAGTAATTATGTCCACTTTTCCCATGAATTATACCATTCAGATAAAAATACATGTATTGATTGATAAAGAACATTTACCTTTTTCTACCTCCTTTGGGAAGCTAGCTTGCAAAATCTACTGCAACATTCACTCTCCATTTGTTCTTCCTTTGGCACTCTGAATAACCCTTTTTTAAAATTTTTGCACATTTCTATTATGAAGAGAAATAGCTCCATATTGGGTATTCAGGTTTTTGAGGTGCTTGTGCTGACTCATTTTTTTAAATTATACTAAGATATAGAGCATGGTTTGAGAGCAGTAATGAGATTCTCAGAAAATGTGAAAACTTTCCTTTCTGACTAGAGAAAGGTTGGGGAAGACAAGGGGAAATACATCAATGAGCCGGTCAATTATTGTTTGTTGGGATTGATTTGGTGACTAATATTTTCAGTGCCCATCAGGTTAGTAAATGTGAATTTGGCTTTACCCTGCAATGATAACAGGACAAACCCAAGAATTTTCTAATACTGCTTGTTTTTTCCTGGTAGGGGATTTCTTTGCATCTGGGAAATCAAGCCAAAGTTAACCAGTAATAGCCACATCCATGATTTGTATTTAAAATAACTATTCACCACTCTAGGCTATAGCTCTCTTTACCATGGGCTTATCTGGGAAGATATACTAATTATATGATAATTATTATGCCATCTTTCAAGAAGTGAACAGAAAATTAATTAATTCAAAAGTACTTCAAGTTATGTCCAAAACCCAGAGTTTGAGAAAATGTTCCAATGCCTTAAAGTATGAAGATAGTAAATATAATACCTAATACTTGCTGTTTACTTACTGTGTGTCAAGCAGACATTGTTGTTGGTTCTTGCCATGTTTTAGCTCATGATCCTCAGAGGAATGGGTGTTCTCCCCAGATGAAAGATGAAGAAATGGCCACAGAGAAGTTAAGTAACTTCTCCAAGGTCACATTGCTGGGTCATGGCAGGGTTGGATCCAGACCCAGGCAGAGCCAATTCCAAAGGCTGCATCCTTAACCACTGTACTGCAAAGGAGAGCTGGCAACTGCAACTTTGTGATAAGACATTTTATTTCTTTAAGGCTTATATTTCTTTATTTGTATTCCAAAATGGACTCGTTTGTTTTTACACTTGATCTTAGCCAAAAGGCCGAGAAGCGATGGACTCGTTTGTTTTTAATAGAAAATATTTTTTATGTTTGGGACTTTTTTTTATGTTTATGAAGGTGGTGATAAATATTTTTCCAATTAAAGTATATAATTCTGGTGGAATGATATTAATACAGGGAAAGCCTTAATTTTTATTATAAGTTGTCTTTTGTTGTTCTTCCACTAGTGTTATGGTATCCCTCATAAAGAGAAGTGCTATAAGCTGCTCCTTGGCCTCTGTTTATAAACAAAAGGATCATTTGTGCCAATGTAGCGGCTTCATGTGGACATACACATCTGTACTGAAATTCAAGTGTCCAGCTCATTTTATTTATAACTTTATTTTGAAGGGGTTTATGGTGTATTTTTGTTTTATTAAAGCTTTTTAGAGCTATTAATTATGCTTTCTGAGATAGACTTAAGATTTTCATTTATTGGGCTAATTTTTAAGGCAACTGAACTAATTATTGTGTGTCTGGAGCTTTGCAAAGGCTGTTAGAAATGAGTCTCAGATATGTATTCCTTGTCATGTATAATGCTTATTTTCTCCCAGCACTTTTCCTTGGGGTTGGATTGTGAAGTTAAATCTTGGAGACAGAATTCACAACCCTAAAGTGTAGCAATTTGAATTTGGGAGATCAAATCACAGACAAGAAAAACTTCAATTCCCTGTGCAGAGAGTATAACTTGTTCAAATAAACAGAGGATGTTAGCTTCCAGGATTGTCAACTGTCACCTTTGACCAGGGTTGAATTTTCTGTGAATGTTGACAGAAGTTACAATGTCAGTGGAAAAAGCTTAATGTGGGGTATCTATAACTCAGAATTTCCTTATGTTTGTGTCAGTGAGATCCTACCATTAAAGCTGGTTTTTTTTTCTTCTGTGTCTGATGAGTTTTAAAAGCCTTCAGTGGGGTTTTCCAGCCTTAAGGTGAGTGTAAGTAAGAAAGTTTGTGAAAAGTTTGTGTTGTCTAAAATTCAGAGCCTGTAGCTGGTGGCAAATCACTGTTTTTGGAAGAGTGGGATTTTAAAAATCCAGCCTGGGCTAAATGTCTTAAATAAGTTACATTCACAAATGTCATTGTAGCATGTATAAAAGGAAATTGTTAAGTATTTATCTCTTAGTAGTAAAATTGGATTTACCAGCTTTGTAGCAAGCTTATAGATATTAATTCAATAGTAATGTTCTCTCAAATAGTACTTCTTTTTTGTTTTTGGTAGTTCTAATCTTGGTCATCTTTTAGGTTGGGAAAAGTGCAAAGAGTCTACGAAATACAGTCTTACAAATGAAGCAGTTCACCCTGTGGATTTGTTTTTAGGACGTGTGATCTGTTTCTCATAGAAAGTGAGGGAGAAGTATGTATAGTGAGAGTTGGATATTGCAGAGCCTTACCCCAAAAGGTCTTGAAGGTTTAATACGTAGGGATACAATGCAAATAGTCCCTCTTTTTGTATTTTTCTGTGTTTATTTTTTCCGTTAGGTAACTATAGTCAAGCATCACTTAACAACAATGATTATGTTCTGAGATTATGTACATTGTTAGGTGATTTTGTCATTGTGTGAACATCATAGCATATCCTCACACAAACCTAGATGGTATAGGCTACTACGCATGTAGACTATATGGTATGTGGCCTATTGCTCCTAGGCTACAAACCTGTACAACATGTCACTGTACTGAATATTGCAGGCCGTGGTAACACAGTGGTTAGTATTTGTGTATCTAAACATATTTAAACATAGAAAAGATACAATGAAAATACACTATAAAAGATAAAATAAAAAAGTTACAGCTGTATAGGGCACTTACCATGAATGAAACTTGCAGGACTGGAAGTTGCTCTGGGTGAGTCAAAGAGTGAGTGGTGAGTGAATGTGAAGGCCTAGGACATCACTGTACACCTGGTGGTCCCCAACACCCCTGGCCACAGACCGGTACCTGTCTGTGGCCCTGCAGAGCTCCGCCCCCTCCCCACCATCCCTGGAAAAATTGTCTTCCATGAAACTTAGGAGCCCAAGGGGCTGCATAGCAGGAGGTGAGCAGCAGGCCAGAAAGCAAAGCTTCATCTGTATTTACAGCTGCTCCCCATCCCTTGCATCACCACCTGAGCGCCACCTCCCGCCCCCCCCCCCAAGTCCTGAAAAAGTTGTCTTCCATGAAACCAGTCCCGGGTGCCAAAAAGGTTGGGGACCGCTGCTGTACACTACTGTAGATTTTATAAATACTGTACATTTAGGCTACACTGAATTTATTTAAAAATTTTTCTTTATTCAATAATAAATTGACCTTAGCTTACTCTAACTTTTTCACATTATAAACTTTTACCTTTTTTCAAGTTTTTGACTCTTTTGTAATAACACTTAGTTTAAAACACAAATATGTTATACAGCTGTACAAAAATATTTTCTTTATATTTTTATTAGCTTTTCTCTATTTTTAGAATATTTTTGCTTTTTAAACTTTTTTGTTAAAAAGTTAAATATAAGCACATGCATTTGTCTAGGCCTACACAGGGTCAGGATCATCAATATCGCTGTCTTCTACCTCCACATCTCGTCACACTGGAAGGTCTTCAGGGGCAACAACACACATGCAGCTGTCATCTCCTATAATAACAATACCTTCTTCTGGAATATCTCCTGAAGGACCTGCCTGGGGGCTGTTTTACAGTTAACTTTTTTTATATATAAGTAGAAAGAGTATACTCTAAAATACTAATAAACAGCATACTATAGTATATACATAAACCAGTATATCATTATTTATTATCAAGTATTATGTACTGTATATAATTATATGTGCTATACTTTCATATGACTGGCAGTGCAGTAGGTTTTTTTTACACCAGCATACCATAAACATGTGAATAACACATTATATGACATTATGACGGCTACGATGTCACTAGGGGATAGAAATTTTTCAGCTCCATTATAATCTTATAAAACCAGTTATATATATGGTCTGTTGTTGACTGGAATGTCATACAGTACATGACTATATATATGGAAACCCCGAATACAGAAATGTAGTTGTGCTTTAAAGATGGGTTTATCTTGTAGTGAGTTT
The DNA here is from genome assembly GCA_023783475.1 of Daubentonia madagascariensis. Taxonomy (NCBI): domain Eukaryota; kingdom Metazoa; phylum Chordata; class Mammalia; order Primates; family Daubentoniidae; genus Daubentonia; species Daubentonia madagascariensis. Next base: position 5,746,640 of record JAKFHU010001186.1, on the reverse strand, counting down.
AAATAACAAGTAAAAATATAATACTAGTTTCTTTGTAATGTATATAGAGATTGGCCTTTCTTCTTAACTATTGAAAGTATCAAAACAAAATGGAAGACATTTGGCTTCCTGAATGACATGGCTATAATTCACATGCTGAGTTGGTGATAAAGCATGATCCCTTGACTTTGCAAGACTAGAGCAAAAGCATATTATTTTATTTTTTATTTTATTTTTTTCCTGAGACACAGTCTTGCTTTGTTGTCTGGGCTGGAGTGCAGTGGTGTCATCATAGCTCACTGCAACCTCAAACTCCTGGGCTCAACTAATCCTCCTGCCTCAGCTTCTCAAGTAGCTGGGACTATAGGCACATGCCACCACACCTGGCTAATCTTCCCATTTTTTGTAGAAACAGGGTCTCACTCTTGCTCAGGCTAGTCTCTTAACTCCTGGCCTCAAGCGACCTTCCCGACTCCCAAAGTGCTTGGATTATAGGCATGAGCCACCAGACCCAGCTGCAAAAGCGTATAGTTTTAGAGGAATGGGTCCTTGAGTAAGATAACTTATTACCTTAAGCATGCATTTTAAATTTTGTCCTAAAAAATGTGACATCCTCAAAATTTATGGTTTTGAATTTTATTTATTACTTTTATTTTTTTTTAATTATTATTTTTTGAGACAGGGATCTTGTCTTGTTCCCCAGGCTGGTCTCAAACTCCTGAGCTCAAGTGATCCTCCTACCTCAGCCTCCTGAGGAGTTGGGAGTACAGGAATGTGCCATCCCACTTGGCTGGTTTTGAATATTTATTACCTAAATGTGGAGAGGTCTAGTTTGGACAGAACTTATCATTACATTCCAGTTACTTTGGTAAATTTGAAGAGGACAAAAGTGGCTTTTATGAAGCAACTCATAAAAGAAAATATTGATATATATAATTTTATATATATGTATATAAATTGATATATTTAATGTATATAAATAGGCAAATATTTAAAACTTCTTTATGCCCCAAATGCCAGAAAAGAAAGGTAAATGACAAAATAAGAAAAATATTTTAACATATATAACAAGCATTACGGATTAATATTCTTAATATATAAAGAATTTATACAAGTAGTAAGAAAAAGATTCTCACAATAGGAAAAGGAACAAAAGAAGAAATACAAATGGCCAATAATCATATAAAATGTTCAACCGCACTAGAAATCAAGAAATGAAAAATTTTTTTTTTATTTTATTTGTTTTATTTTTTTAAAGACGGGGTCTCACTCTTGCTCAGGCTGGTCTCGAACTCCTGAGCTCAAGCGATCCTCCCGCCTCAGCCTCCCAGAGTGCTAGGATTACAGGCATGAGCCACCACGCCCGGCTTAGAAATGAAAATTTTTTAAATTGACATGTTTTTTTCAGTTGACAGATTTACAAAGACTAAAAATATTCAAAAAAATAAAAGAAGGCTGGACGAAGTGGCTCATGCCTATAATCCCAGCACTCTGGGAGGCCGAGGTGGGAGGATCACTTGAGGCTGAGAGTTTGAGACCAGTCTGAGCAGGAGCAAGACCCCATCTCTACAAAAAACAGACAAATTAGCCAAGTGTGTTGGCATGCACCTGTAGTCCCAGCGACTGGGGGGCTGGGGGGCAGCTGAGGCAGAAGGATTGCTTGAGCCCAGGAGCTTGAGGTTGCAGTGAGATAGGATGACACCACTGCACTCTAGCCCGGGCATCAGGGCAAGACCCTGTCTCAAAAAATAAAAATTAAAATTAAAAATAAAACAACTAAAAGCAATGTTGATTGGGACTGTGGAGAACTGGCACCTTCATACTCACTGGTCAGGATGTAAATTGGTGCTTTTCTTGGAGGGCAGTTTGATATATGTAATGAGAGCCTTAAAAAGTGTATGTACCCTTTGGTGTATACACTTGGACCTAGCAGTTTCATTTAGATGAATTTTGTTCCAGGACATAATCCAAAATATATTCAAAGATTTGTATAAAAGGAGGTTCTTCACAGTGTTATTTAGAATAGCAACGGATTGGAAACAACCTCAGTGTTCGGCGTCAGAGGTTTAATGAACTAAATCATTTATTACATCTATGTATATCTATACAATGAAATACTGTTCAGCTATTTAAAATGATGTTATAAAACAATATTTAATGACTTATATAAAGTTTGCAATATATTACTAAATGAAAAATCAAATTATAAAACAATCACATACAGTTCTTGGAAAAAAGAATAGGCATTGAAAATAGATTTCTTTTGGGTTCTGAAGTTCTAGGGGTGTGTGTGTATGTGAGTGTGTGTGCTTTCTAGTATCTTCCTATTTTTCTATAATAATAGGGAATTATTTTGTAATCGGGGAAAAAAGTTATTTTGAAAATGGATTTTGTGTATTTATTTATCTCGGAATGCAAAATGTGTATTTTGTTTTCAGTTAGTGTTTTCATGTTAGGAGCAGAAAAATGACTTGTTTGTGGTGTTTATGTTAAATATTTGGTATGGTACACTGTTTATGCTTTTGTTTTTTAAGAGACAAGGTCTCACTCTGTTGCCCAGGCTAGAGTGCAGTGGTGTCATCATAGCTCACTGCAGCCTCTAACTCCTGGGCTCAAGCAATCCTCCTGCCTCAGCCTCCCAAGTAGCTGAGACTATAGGCCCATGCCACCACACGCAGTTAATTGTTTTTATTTTTTGTAGAGATGGGGTATTGCTATGTTTCCCAGGCTAGTCTCAAACTCCTGAGCTCAAGCGTTCCTCCCACCTTGGCTTCCCGAAGTGCTGGGATTATAGGCGTGAGCCATTACATCTGACTTATACTGTTACGTGATATCTTTTGTTGAAGAACTATATTGAAACCATCCTAATTGTATTTAACGTTTTCAAAGTTAAAATAATTTGAATTTGAGGACTGAGTTATTTCTTATATTTGGTGGTATGCCCTGTATTTTTATATAGAAGCTGATGAAGAATTACATTGTTTTGTAAATATAATACAGAAATTATGTTGTTTTATATGTATATGTGCTTTACTAAGTTACCATTCATTTCATATTGGAGCTGTATGTTTGTGGGTTTTTTTTCAACTTTTGAAAAAAATTTGGTCTAGTTTACTTTAACATCTTGCAACTCTGAACCTTGTATTATTTCAATATATTTTCTGCATTTGCTTTAGTACTACTTTCTCCATCATGATACCTATGAAGGCTGCTAGGCTCATGGATTTCTTTTTCTTATAATTCCATTCATCATACTTAATGACTTCTCTAAATGTTTATTATGGTATTCATTTGGGAATGTCTGGTAAAGGAAATCTCTAGTGAAAGATACTTTCTCTTGGGTGTATGTCATTGCTAATACCAGGGACTTATGTTCTGTCTTAATTAAATTCACATTAAATAGTTTCTTTGTAACTAGAATTAGTGTTTAAAAGCATTTTAACGTTTTAAGGAGTTTAAAGAGAAGGAATGAAAATAAATTACTAGTTGATGTTTTAGGAGAATTTTGGAACACCGCTATTTAGGTCTTATCACTTTGCAGCAAGTAAAATTACAATCTTAAACAAATATATACATTTTTTAGCCCAGCAGATCTACTTATTTCATGTAAAATTTAATTAAGTAAATAATCTACCTCAATTTGGATTGTGCCTTGTTATTTATTGCAGTTGAATTGTTATAACAGAATTTTATTTTAAGCCAGTTTGAGGTGTACTAAAACGTAAAAGAAATCATATAGTACATTTTAGTGCTTTTGAAACCTAAATCCATAAGTAGTTAATTAAAATGCATGAAGGAAATAAGTATTTTTATGTATTAAAGATAAAACTGTAAACATGTATTACTCAATATGCCTACATAAATAAATCATTCTGTTGATTTTTTTATTCTTTTTTGCTTTTCACAACTCTTTCCTCCTGAAAGTGTGATAATCTCATTTAATTCAAAATTATGTTTTCCTTTGGTTTCTATTCATTTATAGTTGCTGATTTTCCTTGTAATCTGTTTTATCAATACATTATTGTAACCAGTTAGAATAATCTCCTTTCTTCTCTTATGTATCTGAATCATTTTTGCCAAACCATGAGATATTTTAGAAATCATGTAAATTTAGGGCCTCATATTTGGCACAATATATTTCTTTCTTTCTTTTTTTTCTTTAGAGACAGAGTCTCACTCTGTTTCTACCCCCCCCCCCTCAGTGGAGTACACTGGCATCATCATAGCTCACTGCAACCTCAAACTCCTGCGCTCAAGTGATCCTCCTGCCTCAACCTCCTGAATAGCTGGGACTACAGGCATGTGCCACCACGCCCGGCTATTTCTTTTCTATTTTTGGTAGAGATGAGGTCTCACTCTTGCTCAGGCTGGTCTCGAACTCCTGGCCTCAAGGGATCCTCCTGCCTCAGCCTCTCAGAGTGCTAGGATTACAGGCGTGATCCACCGCATCCAGCCTCACAATATATTTCATAATATGGCGTCAGTAACTTATAAAACATTAAAAAAATTAACATATAAAATGATTTATTGCTTTCTTCAGTTAGAACTAGTTACTTGATTTTGTTCTAGTCTTTATCAGATTTTTCAGAACTTGGATATCACCACCAAGATAAGTATGTTTCCAAGACCATTAATCTTAAGGTTATCTACATTAAAGGAGCTCAAATTCAAAAGATTCAAAAGACTGTTAAAAAAAATTACTTTTTTCAGAAGTTAATGATATTATTTTGTTTGAAACTCTTTAATCTGCTTTTTGTCTCTTAGCTGCTAGAGGAAGTTTTGGAGTTGTGTATATGCCAATGTGTTTAAAAATACTTCCAAAGTGAGTAAAGAAATCTATTCCAAAATTTTATGGTAATTGGGCTACCAATCAAGTACTTAGTAAGTACTAAGAAAATATTTGTTGATTAGTGAGTGAATGGGCTATACAATCACACGTGCTTTCTAAGGCCAAGCTAGGCAACAACTTGATCTTTAAACTGTGTATGCTGGTGGTTCCTAACCATTTAGGGATTAGGGGACTTTTCAAGACTATTGAAACCATTGACTCTTCCCAGTAAAATATACTTACACATAAAATTTTGCATACATATTAAGGGATTAATGGACACCGGTTAAAATCCCCTGATATAAACAATCAGCTCTCCATTAACCAAAGAAAAAGAGGTGGGGGGATACGGAGAAAAGATAACAAATAGTCCAAATTTATGGTTAAAACAAACCTCTAGTTTGGTCTTATCTGGGGGCTCAGTAGGGACTTGTTTCCCTGGGACCTCAATAAATACCAATCTACTTCAACATTTTTAAGATCTGTGTTCCACTGTGTAGCCCTACCATAATTATAATTAATCATTTGTATCTATTGATATTTAGGTTGTTTTCAGTTATTTTTGCTTTTATAAACAACACTGTGGTGCTGATTCTTAGGTTGAGTAGATTTTTTCACATTTATCACACCATCTCCTGACTGTAAGTTCTAGAAGTGGATTTGCTGAGTCATTTTGATAAATAGTGCCAAACTGCCCTCCCAAAAGACTACCCCAGGCTACTTGCCCACCAATATATAGGTGATGGCCATTTCCCCACGTCCTCCATAACCAAGTATTGACAACCTTTTAATCTTTGCCAGTCTCTCATAGTTTGTATTTCTTTGATTTCTAGCAAGGTTGGACATTGCTTTCATATGTATATTGACCATTTTGTTTCTTCTTTGTGATTTGCCTTTTTATATCATTAGCCTGTTTTTCAATTATAAGAGTTTGAATTTTCCCAGAGCTCTTTTGTCTTACATGTTAGAAGTAATTTTCTTTCATTTTTGTTTTTTGGCTTTTAACTTTGTATAGTATTTTTTTGCTGTACAAAAATGTTGGGTGTTCAAGGCTGCAGTGAGCTATGACTATGCCACTGCACTCTAGCCTGGGCAGCAGAGTGAGACCCCATCTCAAAAAAAAAAAAAAAAAAACCTTAAACTTTTATGTAGTCTAGTTTAATAGTCTTTTCTGGTCTTGTTATCAAGGCATGCTTAGAAAAAACCATCCTTACCCAAAGATTATAAAATTATCATTTGTATTTTCTTTTAGAATATTTTATGGTTTTATTTTTTTCTATTTCTATATAAGAAATGAGGTGGGAATTTAGCTTTATTTTTTTCTAATGACAACAATAACTAATATTTATTGACACTCAGTGTATGTCAAGTGCTGAGCTAAATGTTTCACATATTTTAACAATTTTAATCGGAATCAATTATAAATGGCTCACCAGTTATCCCCCAAAAATCGACCATTTCCCACCAACTCCCTCTTTTTCCCACTGATACAAAAAGTCCATCTTTGACATATACTAAGTTCTCATATATGTTCAGATCTACTTCTTATCTATTCTGTTCTGTAGATCAGTATGTCTCTGTATATGCCATGTTGGTTTAATTATTAGACATTTTATTTGGACCATTAAATCTTTTCAAAGACCAAGGTGAGATTGTTACAATGATTTTCTTTGAATTATGTTATTAGGATAGATTTTTAATGAGACTCAAAATGAATTTCATATTCTTTGAACAGATAGTGGATACTCACCAGTAGTTCCATTAAAGAATCACTAGATTTAGTCCTCTTAAACATATCTTTCTATAGAGATTATGTAACAGAGTAATAATTTTTAAAAATAGTACTCTGTACACTTTCAACTCAAATAGTATAATTTTATTTTTAAAATGTCAGAATAAATATACTAAGACCTGCATAGAATTGTTTTTAAAAATTTCTCCTTTCTAAACAAAACATATTAATAGAAGGAAAGTTACAAATGTTACCGGTAAGATGTATATGAACTAGAAAACTGTAAGCAAGAGTTGTATAGGAATGTGTAAAATATTTATGTTGTAGACCAGCACTATCCAGTACAAATATAATGTGAGCCTCAAATATGATTTTCTTATTGATCTTAATAAAAAGTAAAAAGAAATAGTTAATTTCAATAATATGTTTTATTTAACCCAATATATAAAAATATTTTATCAACATGTAATCAACATGAAAATTATTGAGATATTTTAGATATTTTGCATTCCTTTTTTTGTACTAAGTCTTTGAAATCTGGTATGTATTTTACACTCACAAGAGATCTCAATTTAGCTGCAAAATTTTCACCAGAAATACATGAACTATGTTCAAATTTCATAAAACTTTTGGTTGATCAAGTAGATTTGCATACCCAACTTGTTCCAAACATACTTAAGGATTTTCCAGTAATTAAACTGAGCACCAGTTTTTAAATTTACATTTAAGTAAAATAAAGTTTAAAATTCAGTTTCTCAGTTGCACTGGCTACATTTCAAGTACTCAGTAGCACATATGGCTAGTGGCTAACCACAGTGCAGGTATAGGCCTTCTAAAGATATGAAATAAAATGTAGACTGTCTGCTGCTTTATAACATGTAGTTTACAAACAATGAATACAAATAGGGTCTCTTGCCCTATGGGAACTGAAACCACTGCTCTCTAAGGGAGCAAAAGCATCTCTTATCTTAAGGAAGTGTTACCCTTAAAACTTTCCACGAGACCCCTACTCCAAAACACACACAAACATCCACAGATGTACTCTCATTTTTGGAAACTGCTGCACCATTGCATGGCTGAAGCATTGCCCAAGTCCTTGGAGCTCCTCCTCAGAGGCCCTCTCTTTTCTTGGGAGTAGAAAAGCCCTCTCTGCAGGGTGGGGGTGGGGATAGAGATGGGGAACAGACAGGAGTAGAGAGATTCTTTTATTATTCCTGATCTCCGTGGCTAGAAATTCTAACTTTTCCTTCAGAAACAAAACTATAAAGGATAATAAGGACTGTAGATCAACCTAGGTTTTGGGACTTACCTAGGAATTTTTTTAACCTCTGTATAACTTTGTTTCTATGAGAAAATGTTCTATGTTCCAAACGACATATGTTCAAATAATTTTGGAATATAGTTCCATTTGTAAGGGGACTGGGAAGAGGGTGGGAGGAAGAGGCTGGGGTTGCCTGTTGTTTTTATTGCAGAAAAGTACAGGGCCCTGAGTGCTGAACTTTGATGCATCAGCCTAAAGTGTCTCTTGCATCTGCATGGCTTTGCTCACAACTTTGGAACAAAAACAACCCATCCTGTTTTAGGTGTACCTCAACTGTCAAATCACTTTTAGGTAGGGTGTTTTTTTAATCTTTTGTTTGTTTGTTTTGGGGTGTGTACAGGTGTGTTGTCTTGCTTCATTTTTGGAACTGTTTGCCTAGAAAAGAATCATATTCATCTTTTTGTTTTAGTAACTGTTCATTTTTATGAAATATATAAAGTTGATGCTTGAAATTTGAGATCTAGTTACAGATGAAATTTTTCCTTTCAAAAGAGAAATACCCCCACCAATGTTGCTTTAGTCTTAGGAAATACTTAAGAGAAAGGAGTAATTTTGAGTTCTCTGTAGATGAGGTGATAGGCAGTAGCCACACTTAAACTGCCAAGACTAAACAGCTTCAGAAAGGTGACTTGTAGAGAGATTCTGGAATCTAAGTAATGCCTAAGCTCCACTTTCCTCCATTCTTCAGGCCTATCTCCTACTTGGTTTTTTATGTTTGTTTGCTTGGTTTTGTTTTGTTTTGTTTTGTTTTTGAGACAGGGTCTTGCTCTGTCACCCAGGCTAGAGTGTAGTGGTGTCATCATAGCTCACTGCAACCTCAAACTCCTGGGCTCAAGTGATCCTCCTTCCTCAGTCTCCCGAGTAGCTGGGACTACAGGTGCATGCCACTGCACCCGGCTAATTTTTCTATTTTTTTTGTAGAGGTGGGGTCTTGCTCTTGCTCAGGCTGGTCTCTAACTCCTGGCCTCAGCAGTCCTCCCACCTCGGCCTCCCAAAGTGCTAGGATTACAGGTGTGACCCACTGTGCCCGGCCCCTACTTAGTTTATTTTAATGGTCTTTTTAGATATCTGGTTTTAGAGGGAACCTTTGAAGAAATGGATAGAACTTCTGTGTTACTTTGGGTTATTGCCTGACATCTAAGACTAATTAGTTGGTTTTTTAAATGTTAAATAAAATACTTGAGAGCTTTTGTAACTAGATGGGCTTTAGGGACCTCTTTATTTTAGTATGGTGCTAAAAGTAGATTAAATATAGTATTTAAAACATCCTGAGGCAATTTATTGCATATAAATTATTCCTCAATAAAATTGAGGATAATTACCATAGAAGGAAAAAAAATCCCTTTCTTCCAAGTACAACATGACAGCCTATTTTGAAATATTTTAAATATTTCCTTAAAGATGAAAACTTGAGTATATATTAATATAAAAGTTGCTATGCTCCAAGGAGTCTGATTCTTTTAATTTAAAATTCATAGTATTAATTCTACAAAAGTATATTGTGTTGAGTTGAGAAACAGGTGGGCATTTTCAAGTATTTCAAAATATTTTTGTTATACCCAGGTTTTCACCTGATTGTATTTGTTGTTTTACTAGTATCTGACATATATTTTATTCTTTGCGAAAAAGAAGAAACTATTGTTTTTAGCTGTGTACCGCCTTGTGGTGCTACTCACTTGTGGGTAGGAACTTGTGTCCCCTTGTGAATTTTTAACTCCACATTTTATGTTTTTAGTGCTTTGTGGAGATTGAATCTACAAATCATCTTTGAAAGATAAAGGATTTGATTTGATTGTGCCAAGCGTGAAAGTTATCCTCTAAATGAAACTGTGTGTCCTGGACAAAAGCTGGGACAAATGCCACACTAAAATGATCTTAACTATGGGATTTGATTGGACCCAGTTTGTTTTGCATCTACTATAGCTCCATGAAGATAATCAGCTTTCAACAGGGATGAACAGATGTCCTGATTTTATCAGAAATTGCTTTCACATCACCAAGGCTTCACAAAAGCCAGTAATTCCCCTGATAGTCTGGTGTTGTTGAGATGCTTTTAAAACTTTTCCCCAAATATTGGTTTGAATGCACAGACTTTATTGTTTACCTGTAAGATTCTATAGTCAGGTGGTATCTTATTTGCCCCAACAGACATAACAGAAAAAAATTAAAAACAAACACTAGGAACTATAGCAGAGGTACAATTATTTATTTAAAGTATTTAAAAGTAAATACTAGAATTTAAGTTCCATAAAACCATGTCTATTTTGTTCACTGCTGTATCCTCAGTACCCAGAACAGAGCCTGCCTGAAATAGGTCCTTAGTAAGTATTTGTTAAATAAATACAGTAGCCCCCCCTTATGCCTGGGGCATATGTTCCAAGGCCCCCAGTGGATGCCTGAAGCCTCGGATAGTACCAAACCCTATATATACTACATTTTTCCTATGGGTGTGTGTATATATATATATATATATATACACACACACACACACACACACACCCCATGATAAAGTTTAGGTTATAGGTTAGGCACAGCAAGAGAGTAACAACAAAAACTAGTAATAAAATAGAACAATTATAATGCTACACTGTAATAAAAGTTATATGAATGTGGTCTCTCTCAAAATACTGTCTCTTATTGTACTGTACTGCAGGTAACTGAAACTGCAGATAAGGCGGGACTGCTGTATTCCTCTTTAATCTCAATATAGAGAGTGTGTCCAGAGAGCTTCAGCCCTCAGAAGGACTGCAAGTATGCCCTTTACTGTGGAAGAAGGAAAAGAGAGGGGAAAGCCAATATGTCTTTGTTTCCTTTGGTTGTCAGAGTTAAAATGGAAATGTGAGTTTACTGGGGAAAAACTGGCTTTTTTCCTCCACTTAAAAAATTGTGGAGAGATATATATATCATAAAATTTACCATTTTGACCAATATTAAGTGGACAGTTCAGTGGCATTAACATTCATATTTTTGTGCAACCATAATGACCATCCATCTCCAGAACCTTTTCAGCATCCCAAACTGAAATCCTGTATTCAATTAAACAATAACTCTCCATTACCCCTCCCCCCAACCTCTGGCAACCATCATTCTGCTTTCTGTCCCTATGAGTTTGACTACTCTAGGTACCTCATGTAAGTGAAATCATACAATATTTACCCCTTTGTGTCTGGCTTGTTCTCTTTTTTTCAACATGACCCTTTTGCTTGAAGACCTGACAATTTTTCTCTCCACTGGTGGTTTACTTTTTGCTTTGTATATAGTCCTAGCCAGTGGTGCATACACAATGAGTATCCAAAGACAACTTAGTTCAGCATTGTGTTGCATACCACTAGGGAGTTATTAAAGCTTTGAAAATGTGATTCCTAATCTGTATGTCTGTAGGTTCATCTACTCCAAGTCTTGTTGATAAACCTGCACTGACAGTAATATCGGAGATTAGTCTTTCTCCACGTTTCAGGAAACAAATTGTTCTTCCGATAGCCTGATTAGGAACTGGAAAATCTCTGATATGTTGTTGTAATTGTTTATGCGGACATTAAGACGTATTCTCCGTAGGGGACCTCAGCTACAAGAGTGGTTTTGACTGCAGCTTCATTAAGACATTATGTGCTTGTACTCACTTCTTTTTTCTTTTTTTTCTATTCTCATTATAATATCTCCCTCCCTCCCTCCCTTCCTTCCTCCCTCTCTCCCTCCCTCCCTTCCTTCCTTCCTTCCTTTCTTCCTTTTTTCCTTTTTTTTTCATTCCCATTTCTCTGAGTCGTTGCTACAGAGACAACCTGACCCTGTGGGTCCAAATATAGGTAAAATAGTCGTAGCTCTCTCGAAGTCTACCTGGAGGGAGAGAGAAAAAGAGAGTAAAAGAACTAAAACAAAGGGCGGAATAGCCTTAATTTTTTTTTAAAAGGGAAGAAACTAACCTGTTGAGCAAAAAGATAAATATACTGGGACTGATTTTCTACCTGATTGGTAGAAACAAGGACCAGGAGAGAGGAGAATGATTTGAAAAGTAATCTATGGAATTTAGCTTTCAAATTGGATCTTGGACTGTGGGCTACTTTAGAGCCTCTTAAACAGAACATTGAACATAGTGCTAGTAAAGCAATTTTCTACCACTATATCCCTATTCACTTACGTTGGGCAGATCACTTCTGCTTGACTTCGTATTTTCAACCTGTAAAATGAATTTGGAACCATCAGAGTTTGGCCCTTCAAAGTACTTAGAATATGAATGGTATTTTTAAAATTCAATTTTTATGATGTCTACAAATGCAGGTGCCAGAGACAAAAGTATCGACAAGGAAAAATAGTCCAAAACCAAGACTGGCTCCTATTGGAAGGGTGAAAATGGTTGTGATGGAATTCAGTAATATCAGTACCTTGGTATTTCTGTGACTTTCAAGATGTTGGGAGAATCTTGCAATCCTTCCTGTTTAAGCATGGATAGACGTATATTGTCATTATTACCCTTCCTCCATGCCTCCCAAATTTAGATTGCCGGTATTTATGTGAGTTTACTAGTCACAAATAGATCCTTGCATTTCCCATTCCTTGTCATAGGGCCCTCTTTCAGTTCAATATGCTTTTATTGGCACTTACTTTGGTTTTCTTTATAGCAGCAGCTGCTAATTAGTGACAACTTTTGAGCAAGCAGCTTGTCATTTTTGGCAGGGATAGGGGACATCCATAGCAAGTCAAGACTGTATTTTCATTTGCTAAATTTACTTTGCTACATGGAAACACATCTTGAATAAAAAAATAGTCTAGTCAAAGGTGGCTGTGTTTACTGAATTATCTTCCTGAGTTGGCATTCTATCCTGTAGTTGAAGAACTCTTGGAGATTAAAAAAAAAAAAAAAATAGGTTCAGCGTCTATCAGACCAATGCCATTAGTCCTGAGTCATCTTTCTAATGTTAATCTACATTCTGGGTATAGAACCTCATCATCTTGTCTTGGCACAATAATAAATCTTTCTGGATTGTATTCAGTGGCATACATGGTAACTGAAGGAGTGAATTGTTGACAAATGTGCTTTTCGTTTACACTCAACTTCTTTCTTAAAAAATAAAAGAAACAGTTTGCTTAGAGAAGAAGCTTTCTTTGGAATTTTGGCTCATATTAGCATCATCATGTTTCATGTAATTCTTCTGTTTGAAATTGCTGAAATGAGGTGTTAGCTCTATTTTACAAACTTGTCATGATGTTTATGGATGGTACAGCTTGCTATTATATTTACCTTGATTAGCACCAATGATGAGTCAAAACCTCCGTCACAGTTTCTATAACTTGTGATTCATTCCCATTATTCCTGTAATAAGGATTCAAGTTAATGACCTCCACAGTGTTGAAAATAACATCTTTCCATTTCCTGCAATTTAGGTTCTTTTTGTAACAGGAGGTCTACCAGAATTGTATTTAACACACAATTACTGAATACCTGCTATGTACCACGTACTATATTAAGGAAATCAAAATGCATGAGATATGGTTCTTGCTCTGGAATAGCTTACAGTCTATTAGTTGGCCAACAGATAACTCACAATTGCTTTGGTTCTTATGTCTAGAGTATAGGGTAAATTCTATTCCTAGAGGGGAAAAGCATTCCATCTTTTAAACATGGGATAATCAAAATGATAAAAGGCATTGGATACAAATATTGTGTTGATCTTATTTCTAGCTAAAGGTGTTAAAGATTGTATAAGGCACCTTTTGTAGGCATATAGAATTTCTGGGTGTCCTTGTCCCAAATTTCCCCTTGACAGGTTGTACAATAATGTTAAATTCAGATATTGTCTTCCATATCAGGCCTGTAATCACAGCACTTTGGGAGGCTGAGGCAAGAGGATCCCTTGAGGCCAGGAGTTGAGACCAGCTTGGGTAACATAGCAAGAGACCCTGTCTCTGTTAAAAAAAAAAAAAAAAAATTAGCCAGGTGTGGTAGCATGCACCTGTAGTCCTAGCTACTTGGGAGGCTGAGGTGGGAGGATCGCTTGAGCCCAGGAGTTGGAGGCTGCAGTGAGCTATGATCATGCTGCCACACTCCGGCCTGGGTGACAGAGCAAGACCCTGTCTCTTAAAAAAAAAGAAGTTGTCTTCCATATCAGAGTATCTACTTCTTAGTGGCATGGCTTGGTGAAACCAGATGATCTCCTAGCATTCAAGTAATATTTAATATACACCAACCACAGTAACATGGTTATTTCTGTATTTGCATTTTAATATTTACTAAGTAACATAGGAACTTATCATTTATATCTTGACTGCAACTTCATATGCACATCAGCATTAGGTAAGTTGATGTTTAATTATTGGTATAGGCCAGGCATGGTGGCTCATGCCTGTAATCCTAGCACTTTGGGAGGCCAAGGCAGGAGGATCGTTTGGGATCAGCCTGAGCAAGAGTGAAACCCGGTCTCTACAAAAAATAGAAAAATTAGCCAGGTGTGGTGGCTGATGCCTGTAGTCCAAGCTACTTGGGAGGGGAGGCTGAGGCAGGAGGATCACTTGAGCGCAGGAGTTTGAGGTTGTAGTGAGCTATGATGACACCGTTCAGAGAGATACCCTATCTCAAAAAAAAAAAAAAATTATTGGTATAATGTGAACAGGTATCCAGATGGCAGCTGATTTCAGTATCCTTTACTATCCTGTTTTACCCCCTGGAATATTTTATAAGTTATTTTTTTCATTTGTATTAATGATATAGTCCTTTTATGAGAAATGTTTTCTGTCATTAGAAAACCTGAGTTTCAGATGATCTATGATAGATATTGGTAATGGATAATAATGTAACTAATGGAAACCCAATAAGGAATTTGGGGACAAATATAACAAATCTAACAACTCTGCTTCTTACAAGAAATGTTACATTGCTAATTCTGACCACAAGTGGTGAGGATCTAGGTTTGGCCTTATTGGAAAGTTACCCACCCCTAGAACGGTTCTCGTTACTCTCCTCCCACTCCCTTTTAGAATCTAAAGTTTTTAGCTAATTTCTGATTGATTTAAGAGAATGAAGGTGAACCTCCAAACCCCTAATATGTCTTCCTTTGGTTGTGTTTGAAGGTTTGTCTTCTTGGTACTCTCTGACCCTTAGGGAAAGGAGTCTCATTTAAAGCCATTTTTTTGGGTTGTCAAAAAATATTTTTGGATCTATTTGTGAGTTGCTCTCTGTGATAATTCATTTTGTTGCTTTTATCATAAAGCAGTCTTAAACTGCAAGTATCATTGTCAGGAAAAACTCATTTGGCTAGGTGAAGATTTTTAGTAAGTCAAGAGCCTGAGCTCTGGAGGTAGACAGAACTTGAATGTTTACTATTACTATTGACTATTTACTATTACTATTGTTACTATGTTACTATGACTATTGGTGGTAGTAACATAGTAACAACAGTTACTTTCTTTTTCTCCTTTCCCAGGCTAATTCCTTTGCTGTTATTTAAGGTTTGGTGATTAATTATAGGAAAGGCTTGGAAACTAAGTTTATTTTGTTTCCAACTTGAAACAATTTCTAGTGTGGGTAGCTTACTTTATATAATAAGCTATTAAGTTTTTCCTTGAACCCCAAACTGTTTTCGTTTCAAGCTAGGTATTCTCAGAGTGGGGTTAAATACTCTCCATCATCAAAGCCCAGACTCTAGAACAAGAGCTTGTCTCACAAAAATCCTCATGTCTCTGTTGCCACCACAACTTGAAACTAACGAGTTAGAAACCACATAGAGCCCGATGACATGCTGTAGGAGCCCTTTGGAAGAACCTGTCACATTTTCTTGCAAGTTGTGTGTAGTTAAGCCAGGAACTGATCTGGTTAAGAAAATTTTAAAAATCTTCATTTTTCCTTCCTTCTTCACCTTTATACTCAAAAGGACCTAATTTTGGTCTTCTAGGAAGATTAAATACATAGTCTTTCCTGCAGTTTAATGTTCTCTTTAAAAAGTCTATGCAAGAATACAATTTTGTTTCTTTGAGGGTGTGGGTGGGGTCTTCAATATTATTCTGTAACTATTTGGGGTTATTACCTCAAGATTTAAAATCCTATTTTCTGTGCTCTTCCCCTTTTTGTTTTTAGTTTTACAGTCTTTTCTCCATATCTAATCTAAGAAAATTTATATATTCATTGTGTAGGTGCTTCTGCTGGTTGTCAGTATTAAACCCTGCCAGTGCCCTAGCATGTCGGACAACTGATTTGACTTTAGTTTGAGAAGAGGAAAGCTAAAAATTTATTTTTGTATCAGTCAGCTAGGGACCTCATATGTTGTAGTGTTTATTATCTCCAAAATACTGTCTTATTTTTAGATGGAGACTTCTGGAGCATTAGTATAAAATCTAGGATGGTTCGGTACTACCGTTTTCCTCACGTTTAGTCTCCCATTAAACCTGGTAGTTCCTCAAGCTTCCACCACTGTTTTAAAAGTGTGGCTCCATGTGATCTTACTGCCTTTAATTTAGTGCAGTGAGACACTTACATTGCATAGATTCCGGGTCTCACATTTGCTTTGTTTTTCTTTGGAGCTTTACTGGAAACCAAATGCCATTGCGTACTAGCTGCAGAAGCAGAAGGGGAAGTTGGCAAGAATTAACTGCTTTCTGTTTGGTCTGTCTGAGGCAGCTGACCTTTTGGAAGGAAATCGCTGCTCTTTGCTTCTTCCTGTAACAGTGCCGCCTGCGAAAGAACATATACACAGAAGGGTTCTGCCGTTATCCTGGCTGATGTCTTGGGGCATAAGCTGTTAGTTAAAAGGTGGGAGCCTTTCAGTGCATCTGTTGCATGCTGTAGGAACGTGCTGCACTCAAGTTTATGGTGCTGAATTGTATGTAGATATCCCAGGAGTTGTATAGCGAGAGAGAATCTGTTACCAGAAGAAGTAGTTTGTTTTAGCAAAAGTAATTGCATATTTTTTTGTGAAGTCCCAGTGTTAATGTTGTATTAAATGTGGACAATTACTTTGAGTACAATTTTAATTCATCTTAACATTAAATGTCCTGATATTGGTGTTATCTTTTATACTTGGATAACCTTTTTTTTTTCTCCTGACAGGATAAACATTTTGATTTTCTGAGACATGAGCTCTTATTTAAATGTCTAATTCATGTCAGAGTTAGAATTAGCTTCTTAATGTACCTGTTACTCTTCGTTGGTTCCACCTTTTCCGTAGGACTTGTTTTACTTAAACACAGGTAGTAGTATTCTCCACACATTGGCATTGTCTTCTGGGAGCTATAGTTGGGCTTCATAAATGGAATATCAATCACCCAGTAAGCAAACAAAGGAACTAACTAGTCGATGAGGCATTTCTCTCCTAAAAGAGGAGATTTTAGTTTTCTGTTGTTTTGACCAAAACATACTTACATTCATTTTTTTATTCTGTTATTTTAAAGGACTTATATTCAAGTTACAGTCTGTAAGCAAAAATGAAGTAGATTTTAATTCATGGCAAATGCAGAGAACACAGCTACCTGAAAAAGGGGACAAAATGCCATGTTCTTCTGTGTTTATTTGGGTTCAGTGGATAGGTGTGCTTTTCCAATGTGTTATTGGTCTCTTTCCTAGATTTACTATTGATGGCAAAGACTACTGGGTGAAGGTTAGTGTGTCGATGTACATAAAAGTAATAAGGTAGGGAGAACTACCTCCAGGCCTGCTTAGCAAGATTGCCCTATAGTACTTATCTTCTGCTCTTGGAAACTGGTCTCATCTGTTCAACCTTCCTAAGATAGTGAAGAATCCAGGGGGAATACAAACTCTGCTTTGGTTTAGGTACAGGTTCTTGGCACAAAATAAATTGATATCAACAAAACAGGAAGATTTTCCCCCCAGTTCTGTTGGCCCTTGAGTAGGCACTAAGTTAGGAACCAACAGTTGAGGTTTTCTGTGATCTCATCTTGTAAGTATAGCTTTCTAGAGGCCTTGAATTGTTACTCTTGAACTATATCAAGGGACTTCATGTAGGCCATTTGTATCCAGGTACATGATTAGAGGTCAGGGAAGTGTATTTTTTTAAAGGAATTCTTGTATTGTTGCAAGTGGCTTTCTGTGAATTTTATTCTATTTACAGTTGGTACAGGTTTGCTTAGTCATATCAAAGATGAAAAAACAGCCACAAATATATATAAATAGGTATCAAAAGTACAAGTTAATCTTAGCTGTTAATAGTCTTTAACCTACTTGGTCTTTATATTTCAACATAGGTTTTATATTTCATTTATCTGGTTGCACCATATTTCATCAGATTAATATGTTATAGTTTAGCCATCCCTGTTTGGAGCATTTTGGTTGTTTCCAGTTTCTCCTGATTGTATATTATACTGTCTAACTAATGGTTGTCCCTGGGAGTTGACCTAGGTGAGGTACTCTTCAAAGCAAATTTTGCTAAGTAGAAACTTAATACTGTAGTTCTCGATGGTAAGAGGGAGACTGTGAACTTTAATGGGGAGAATATTGGTAACATGTATAGATCTATTAATAAATTGCCTGTTTTGTTTTTAACTTCAGAACAAGAAGGAAGGGATTTTCTGTTATCTAAATAGTACAGAAACAGTTTATTGTTGTGGCTGAGGAATTTTTTTTTCTGTTAACTGTACAAGAAACACATTCAAAGATGAGTTGATCTTGAATAACAGTATAAAATGGGTACAGATAAAAACCTTCATTAGAGGCTGGGCACGGTGGCTCACGCCTATAATCCTAGCACTTTGGGAGGCTGAGGCAGGAGAATCGCTTGAGGCCAGGAGTTCTGAGACCAGCCTGAGCAAGAGCAAGACCCTGTCTCTACAAAAAACAGAAAAAATTAGCCAGGCGTGGTGGTGCAAGCCTGCAGTCCCAGCTGTTCAGGAGGCTGAGGCAGGAGGATCACTGGAGCCCAGGAGTTTGAGGTTGCAGTGAGCTATGATGATGCCACCGCACTCTAGACTGGGTGACAGAGCAAGACCCTGTCTCAAAAAACAAACAAACAAAAAATACAAGTCAGCAAAAACCCTTCATTAGAAATACTGAGGCTAACATAGGGCTCAAATCATTTCTCATTTTTCCGAAACACAGATGGTCATTATTTCTTGTCTACAGCAAATGTTTTTAGTCATCTGGAAAATGGTATTGATATAGCTTATTCCCAAATGAGCTGTTCAGGTTGGTTTCTGGGTTTAGGCACAGAGATGACGGTAATGCACATGCATTCACGCTGTAGGCCAGTATGGCACAAGAGAGTCCAACCTGCATGCTGGCAGCCTACCCTCTGCAATGCAATGTCTAAGCAGTCCAGATTTTTTGTACTGGCAGGACAATTTCAAGTTGAGAGTCAAACCCTACTCCATTATTTAGTTTTTCTTTTTTGGAATTTTTGCCCCTAATTTTGATTTTGAAAAAAATTTGAATTACCAAAAAGTTGAAAGAATAGAACAGTGAACACTCATCTACACTTCACCTAGACTGGCCACTGTTAGCAGTTGTTGTATTTGCTTTATCACTCTCCCTGCCACCATCACTCATCCCTCTCTCCTTGGAAAGTAAGTTGCAGACAATGTGACCATTTACCCTTCAATCCTTGAGGGTGCACCTGCTAAGAACAAGGGCATTCTCCTATACAACCTCAATGCCATTATCACTCTCAAGAAATTTAACATCGATACAATAATATCCAATATACAGGCCGAATTTTCTTTATTGTCCCAATAATGTCCTTTAGAACTGTGTTGTTTTTTTTTAAATTATGCTCTTGGTGTACTTATCATGTCTCTTTAGTCTCTTTTAAGCTAGAATAGTTCCACCTTTTGTTTGTTTGTTTGTTTGTTTTAATCATTCATGAGAGTCTCACAGTTTGGATTTGTCTGATTGTTTCTTCATGATTTAGTTTATGTATTCTTTTCAGCACATCCCATCTGGAGGCACATAATATCAGTTTATCCCATGATTGGGGATGTTTGATCACTTGATTAAGGTGTTGTCTGCTGCATTCTCCACTGAAGTATACCTTTTCCCCTTTGTGAATCATAAGTAACATGTGAGGTAGTACTTTGAGACTATGTGAATATCTTGTTCCCCAGCAACTATCACCTAATGGTTTTAGCAGCTATGATCCTTGTCTAAATCTGCTCTTTTTATTTTTGAGATTGTGCATTTTTGGCCAAGATCTTATATCTTTTATTTATTTATTTACTTACTTACTTACTTAAAAATTTTTTTGAGAGATAAGGTCTCACTCTTGTCACCCAGGCTGGAGTGCAGAGGCATGATTATAGCTCACTGTAGCCTCAAACTCCTGGGCTCAAGTGATCCTCCTGCCTCAGCCTCCTGAGTAGCTGGGACTACAGGTATGTGCCACCACACCCAGCTATTTTTTTTTTTTTTTTTTTTTTTTTGTCTTTTGTAGAGACAGAGTCTTGGGGTCTTGATATGTTGCCCAGGATGGTCCCGAACTCCTGGCCTTAACTGATCCTTCCCCCTCAGCCTCCTAAAGGGATTACAGGGCATGAGCCACCATGCCCAGCCTACCTTATATTTAGATGAGAGTTTTAAATATATGATAACCTGCTGATTAAGACTTGATTTTTATATTTAGCAAATAACTCCTGTTCCTACCCTCTCCTTCCTTCTCTCCCCTCCCCCCCACCTTTTCCCTACTCCTTTCTTTCTTCTTCCCAATGTAATATGTAATGATTTGGCTGTGACATGAAGATTTATGACTGATTGTCTTCCCAGAATATTGTCATCTCTATGTTGCCTGGACAAATTTTTCCTTGTTTGTTTCTTTGTGGGCCAGATGCTTTTATTCTTTCTGTTCTCTTCCCATCTATTTAATAATATGGTTTTTTAAAAAGAGAATTACCTTCCTGATTGCTTATTAAGGTAGTGTTTCAACATTTTTTGTTTTTATTTTTGTTTCTTTTGAAGAGCAGATGGCTCTGGTATTGACCTACTTCTACATGTGATAATTTTACTCTGCCCTTCTTACTTGGTGGTAGGCCAATTTTAATACGAACAAAGTCTTCATCCTTTATTGCTGCTATTCAGTATTTTTCTGTCCCTCATAGTCTGTGCTACTGGGTAACCACCACTGCTTACTACGTGTAATAATGTTAATATCAACAGCAAACCAGTAAACCTAACCAGGGAGCTTGCTCTTTATATTCTATCCATAGCCCTTTAGTCATTAATTGGTGCTGATATGTTTAATAGTTTTGAATCCTGGCTCCTTGTCGTATTCTTTTCAGATCAGAAGCAATTTTTACACATCTTCTCTTTCATCTGCCACCCAGCCCTAGCCTTTGCCAAAATCAGAGCCTCTCAATATCAGGTCTCTTATTTTAATTTCTTATTCTTTCCTCTCTTGAAATTATGATATATAACAACCATGCAGAAAAGTACAGAGAATAATAGGACAAACCACCGCAAGTCCTCAGGACAAAGGCAGCTCAGTCCAGTGGTAGAAGAGCAGCTTCTGGGGTAGATCCAGCTCAGATGGTGCCCCTTTGTGGGACCTGGGGCCAGTATTTTGCTTCTCTTTTTAAAAATAACTTGATTGAGATATAGTCACATTCTATAAAATTTACCCTTTAAATTATACAAGTCAGGGGTTTTTAGTATATTTGCAGAGTTATACAACCATTACCACTATCTAATTCCAGAACATTTCATCATCCTGACTCCCCCACAAAAAATATCCCGTACTCTTCATCCCCCTCCCCCAGCCCTTGGCAACTGCCAGTCTATTTTCTGTCTCTATGGTGTTGCCTATTCTGGACAGTTCATAAAAATGGAATTTACAGTATGTTGCCTTTTATGTCTGTCACTTTGCATAATGTTTTCAAGGTTCATCCATATTGGAACATGTATAGTACTTCATTCCTTTTTACTATCTGAATAATATACCATTTTATCCATTTTACTTATCCTTTCATATCCATGGTGTCCATTTATCCATTGATGGACATTTGGGTTGTTTTCGCTTTTTGGCTATTATGAATAATTCTGCTATGAACATTTGTGTACAAGTTTTTGTGTGGACATATGTTTTCAGTTTTTTTAGGCATATACTTAGAAATGGAACTACCTCATCATATAGTAACTCTATGTTTAACCTTTTATGGAACTGCCAGATTGTTTTCCAAAATTGCTACACCATTTTACAATCCTACTTAATCTTTCTGAATCTCAATTTCCTTGTCTATAAAGTGGGGATAATAATAGTGCCTACTTCCTAGGGTTTTTTGTAAGGATTAAATGAGTAGATTCATAGAAGCACTTGTTATAGATAATATAGTAAGTGCTCAGTAAATGTTAGCTCTTAAATCTGGATGGTGGGTAATAACGACACCAATGTATGTTATTTTATTTCTCAACCTTATTATTTCTGGTTTATTTTTATTAAGTGAATTGAAATATTTGTTGTGAATAATTCATAAAGCAGTATTATAAATGGAAACTTCAAATTTCATTAGTTGTCTTTTGTACTTAATTAGTAGGAATCATCAGATATGTCCTTAGAAGGAATAGGTGAAGTCACGGCTCCCTGCTGGCTTAGTCAGACACCTGAATGGGTGGTTTATTGTTGTTATTATTATGTTTAGAGGTTGGTATATGTATGGCAAAGGCAAAGTCTTGTCCTTGTTACACCACCCTTCACCCCTCATTCAGAGGTAAGGAAACAGAGCTCACAGTGCCTTTCCACTACTTCCAACAGTTCTTATCTGTAGAAGTCCTTCTGCCAGTGAAATCAATTAAGAAATAGAAATACCATCTTATTTATTTATTTATTTATAAGACAGGGTCTCACTCTGTTGCCGAGGCTGGAGTGCGGTGGTATCATCGTAGCTTACTGCAACTTCGAACTCCTGGGCTCAAGCGATCCTCCTGCCTCAGCCTCCTGAGTAGCTGGGACTTCAGGTGCATCACCACACCCAGCTGTATTTTTTGTACAGATGGGGTCTTGCTCTGTTGCCAGGTTGGTCTCAAACTCCTGGGCTCAAGCGATTCTCCCACCTGGGCCTCCCAGTGTGCTGGGATTACAAGTGTGAGCCACCAGGCCTAGCTGAATACCATCTTTTAAAAAGAAGGTAAAGTTTATGCTATAAAATATTGGTTAAGGAGAAGGATAGCAAGAGCTATTTGTGGAGGACTGACTTTGGGAAGGAAGTTCATTAAATTGAGTTAAAATTGGAGATGGGGAGAAGGAAGCCACTTTTGTAAGTTTAAGGTAATAGTAAGAATAATAGTGAGCACACAGATGTGGTAGCTCATGCCTACAATCCCAGCACTTTGGGAGGCCAAGATGGGAGGATTGGTTGAGGCCGGGAGCTTAAGACCAGCCTAAGCAACATAGCAAGACCCTTTCTCTACAAAAAAATTTTTTTAAAAGGTAGCCTGTAATTGTAGTCTTAGCTACTTGGGAGGCTGAGGCAGGAGGATTGTTGGAGCCTAGGAGTTTGAGATTGCAGTGAGCTATGACAACACCAGTACACCCCAGTCTGGGTGACAGAGCAAGACCCTGTCTCTAAAAAGAAAAAGAAATAGTATTTACAGAGCCCTTACTATGAGCCAGGCACTATTTTAAGTAGTTACACAAAATTAACTCATTCTTACAGCAACCGCCTGAGGGGTGTAAGTATTATTATTCCCATTTTATAAATAAGAAAACTGAGGCACAGAGAGGTTTAAGAGGTTAAATCTTTTGCAGAACTACATTTAGATAAATTCAGCATTATCTCTAAAATTGTTACCCCATTTTAGAGACTTTGGCCCTGGGATGGGATGGGGGCGGGGGTGATGGGAGGGAGAATAGAAATTATAGAATCTTTAAATTATACACGTGAACCCAGCAAACCAAATCTCTATATATGTGTTAAACCCTCACTTCTACCCCAAGCAAGAATTCATTCACTTAGTTGACAGATACGCATTGGGAGCCTTCTAATGTCAGACACTCCATGCTTCTTTCCCCCCACAGTTTAGCTATGGCAAGACCTTGGCCACAGTGTTCTAGAAGTCTTCAAAGAGAGTAATGTTTTTGTTTGTAAAAGTTTGTATTTTACTTTTAGAAAGGGAAAGCATCTGATAAAAAGGTATTTATTACTGATGCAAAATTATCCTTAAATCCAACATACTTATCATTTACTTATGTAGTAGACATTCATTTCTATGGTTTTTGGTAAGCCTGTAACATTGTGGACTATTAGACTTTGTAACTTTTATTAACAAGTGCCTGAGGGCCCAATTTATTTGGCACTCCTAGTCCTTGGAGGTAGATACCTTATGTTTTCAGAAAGTAGAATAATCTGTATCTAAGGCTGTTTTAGGTTGTTTTGGAATACTTGTGAACACTAAGAGTGCAACTAAGCCAAGCTCAAATAGGTCTCATCTTTGGCCTAAAAATAAGATTGTGAATCCATTTCCCAGTCTTTAGAGAATCCCCTGTGATGATTTACCAAAGATACAAACCACTTCCCTTGTCAGAACATCATGCATTTAAGGTGGAGCTGCCTGTAAATAAGCAGAAGGGACAGAGCTGTAGTCACTGCAGATGTAGAGTAGCATTTGATGGCTGGATAAATGCTAGTGAGTCAGGACAGGGAATCAGCTTGTACCAGGTGTGGATATAACCTAACAATCGGGTAAGGAGTTTTTACTTGTATGAAGAAAAACTCTACTTAGATTTTAGGTTTTATTCATATAATTGGGAAAAAAAGTTGTGTTTTTTTCAACTGGGTATTTAAAATTTTTAGGACATGTGTGTGGTGGCTCATGCCTGTAATCCCAGCACCTTGGGAGACCAAGTCATGAGGACTGCTTGAGGCCAGGAGTTTAAGACCAGCCTGAGCATCATAACAAGACCCTGTCTCTACAAAAAATTTAAAAATTAGCCAGGCATGGTGGTGTGTGCCTGTAGTCCCAGCCACTCAAGAGGCTGAGGCATGAAGATCTTTTGAGCCCAGGAGTTAGAGGCTTCAGTGAACTATGATTGTACCACAGTACTCTAGCCTGGGTGACAGAGAAAAACCCCATCTCAAAAAAACAAAAAACAAATATATGATAAAGGTCAGTAAGTGATAAATGATAAGAAGAAAAACAAAGCAGATTAAGAGGATAGGGAGTACCCAGAATGCTATTTTATTTGGGTGGACTGGGAAGGAGTCTGAGGAGATAAATGTTTTCCTGCAGTTTTTCTTCTTTTGTCTAGTGGGTCACCTCAGCTAATGAATGTACATGCAAGAAAATTTTTGTATCTGTTGGTATTGTTCACATATTTGTTAAGAGAGCTATGGTGAGGTCCCACTTCTTTCTTATTCTTTACCACTAAGAAAGATTAATACCTGAACTCTGCATTCCTGTGTCGTGCTTCCCCATACTTAAGTGCCTAAGCACCTTCACCCGTTCCTTTCTTTATTCTTCATCCAAAAATCATGATTTAGTATCTGTTTTGATTTTCCAAAATCGTGGGATATGATTCATTTGATCAAAATTATATTGTGCAATTAAATGCCTTCCAGATGTTTGATTATAAAGTGGAATTGCTTCTGGAGAGAGCTCTTTGATCCAAGTCTTTCTTCTGGTGAACTCACAGTCATTGAAATTTGATGTCTTGGTTGATCTCACAGTGATCCTATCCTTAATGCCTAAAAGCCCTAAATCTGTACACTGCTCAAGTGTTCTATAGCATTGCACAAGTCTAAAATAGGTAACTGGCATCTCCCCACACACACACCTCATTGTTGGCTAACTGACTTGTTCCATAAATAGCTCAGTGTTACATGATCAGACAACTAGAACTATCAGGGAAGGGATTTTTGTTTCCTAACACACATGTGCAGTCTCTGGTAGTAAACAAAATCCAAGTCCAATTCCCTGGACCCTAACTGTGACATAGTTCTTAGGAGAATTGTGCAAATCAGTAGTCAAATCATTTTGGATGGAGTTCAAGATAACCCTGCCTTATACTAAATTCCATATTATGGAAAATAGTATGAGAACAAGATTCAGTTTTAGTCCCCAGAATTGCATGAAGTGATGTTTCTGCCCCAATCTGGTTAAACCCACAGAGTCTCTGCCAAATGAGTTAAAAATTGTCAGGTGAATCTGAGGAGTTTTATAAAACTGTTTTTCTGAATATCAAGAGCACGTTTAAAAAACCTACCTACTATTGGAGTATAGTGGTTCTTGTTTCTAACTCTTACTCGGAATGCATTGTGTTTGTGTCCGAAAATTTTTTTTAATGCTATAATTCAGCACTGAAGTCTCCAACCCCCAGTTTTCGGCCTGTGAGGGACTGGGCCACAGAGCTCTGCGCACCACCCCACCAACAATCCATGCAAAAATTGTCTTCCATCACTGCCTGAGCTCTGCCTACCCCCCCTCCCCCATCCCCCCACCCAGGTCCATGGAAAAATTGTCTTTCATGAAACTGGTCCCTGGTGCCAAAAAGGTTGGGGACTACTGAACAGAACATTGCTTCATAAATTCCTTAGAGGTAACTCAGAAGGTGAACCTTGGGGCATTTTTCCAGATAAATCTGTGCTCTTTGGGTGCAAAACATGGCTGCTTAGGTAACTCGTGATAATACATAGGGTTCAATCCATGCTTTAGATATTTTCTCAATTCTTTTACTGGGCTCTGTTTCAAAATGGCAGTATGTTTATTACATTTCTTAAAGTCAAAATACCAAATCTAAAACAAGTAATTTTTTAAAATCTCTCTGCAAATTATTTATTGTTACTGTTAAAATGCTGCTTACCATTGCTGACAATTTTGAATAAAAGTATACAATATGTCTATAATATCAAAATTAATAGCAGTTCTTTCCTTAATGCTGATTTTGTATTTTTGTTTATAAGTTCAGTACATTTTATAGTCAGAGCTTCATAAACTTGGTTGTGCACCTTTCCATGGCCATGCTGAATGTCTACATTTTGAAAACATTTTAAAGCTAAAATTCAGTTCAAGAATACTGTCTTTAGTCTACCAAAGGGGCTAAAAACATTTACTTTTATAACTCTGTGAATATTTAGTAGATTTGAAAGGGGAGTAAAGAAAAAAACAACCAAACCACTGATTGTTTATTTAACAGATTGTAAACCATGGCTGTGTGGATACAAGCTCAGCAGCTCCAAGGAGAAGCTCTTCATCAGATGCAGGCGTTATATGGCCAGCATTTCCCCATTGAGGTGCGGCATTATTTATCCCAGTGGATTGAAAGCCAAGCTTGGTAGGTGAACAAAGATTTTTGCATCGTTTTGTGAAGCACAAGAATATTGAAGTTTGATTAGAAAGATGTCATGATGGTGATTTTAAAAGTTGTGTTTAAAAAAAAATTTTTATGTGATTCATTTGACCCCATCTTATAATAAATTTAGGAAGATGGAATAACTCTTAGGATTTTTAAAGCAGAATTTGTTCTTTTTTTTTTTTTTTTTGAAACAGTCTTGCTCTGTCACCCAGGCTAGAGTGCAGTGGTGTCATCATAGCTCACTGCAACCTCAAACTCCTGGGCTCAAGTGATCCTCCTGCCTCAGCCTCCCAAATAGCCGGGACTACAAGAGCTTGTCACAATGCCTGGCTAATTTTTTGCCGATTTTTGTAGAGATGGGGCCTCACTCTTGCTCAGGCTGGTCTCGAATTCCTGACCTTAAGCAATCCTCCCGCCTCATTCTCCCAGAGTGCTAGGATTACAGGCATGAGCCACCACACCTGGCCAGGACTTCTTCCCTTTAATATTATAATAATAAATACTGGCCAGGCATGGTGGCTCACACCTGTAATTTCAGCATTCTGGGAGGCCAAGGCAGGAGGTTTGCTTGAGGCCAGGAGTTTAAGATCAGCCTGGGTAACATAGTGAGACCCTGTCTCTACAAAAAAATTTAAAAATTAGCTGGGTGTTGTGGCATGAACCTGTAGGCCTAGTTACTTAGGAGGCTGAGGTGGGAGGATGACTTGAGCCCAGGAATTTGAGGTTATAGTGAACTATGATCAGGCCACTGCACTCTAGCCTGGGTGATGGAGTGAGTCCCCATCTCTTACTTAAAAAAAAAAAAAGCAAATACTGGCTAAAAGCATTAGAATATTGCTGCTAATAAAGAGCAATCACCAAATGTGTTTTGAGTGCCTATAGGGTGCCCAGCTGTATCACAGATAGTAGTGTTTGTAATGAAAAAATTAAAGCCCTTGTCTCCAAAGAATTATTTCACCTGGCGTGGTGGCACATACTTATAGTCCCAGCTACTCAGGAGGCTGACGTGGGAGGATTACTTGAGCCCAGGAGTTCCAGGCCAGCCTGGGCAACATAGTGGGACCCTGTCTCTTAAAAAAAAAAAAAAAAAAAGGAAGAGAATTTAGTGTTTAATGGGGTAGATAAAGTATGAATACGCATATAATTTTACTGTAATTTATTAAATATAAATTATTTCACATGTATTAAATTAATGGATTTACATCTAACAAAATAAATATTTAATAAAATAAATTATTAAACAGCAGAGAATTGGTGTTTTTGAATTTATATGTATTTCATAAGTACACATAAAGACTAAAAGAATACACCAAAATATTAACAATAATTACATTTTGGTGGTAGATTTAACAAGCATTTTAATTTTTCTTTATTTTCCAAATTACTGATTACTATTTGGGGGAGGGAGTTATCTTAACATTCTTTTAGAATCAGTACAATGCACCTAACTGACAACACAGTTTTCTAATTGACACCATTATTACGCACCAGGCAGCAGGTTGTACACTGCACCGGGCCTGGGAGCTTGTTGGTTGGTGACAGCCTGCCAGTCCATCTGACACAGATACTTCACACCTCCACCATCATGGGCAGGGGTCCTCTAGGACAGCCCCTGGGAGAAGCCAGCCTCGATGCTACTATTTGAAGAGGGCTGTATACCTGTCTGTGATGTCGCCTTGGAATAATTGCAATTTCATGTTAGTAGCAGATTTCTGTTCAGAAACTAGAGAGGAACCAAAGGCAGGCAATTTCCTAGGCAATTAAAAAAATCTCAGCTTCATGTAATTAAGTGAGGAAAAAACCCGAGCTAAATATGAGAATGTCACCTGCACCTTGTTTAGTGCTTTTCCACTCCCTTTTCATCTTCTTTTCTGTTTTAATGATTTGGGAAGATTTAGAAAAACATTAATAGGCAGTTTCTGTTCATTTACAATTTCACTTAGCAGATTTCTCATGTAGTCTTCTTACTGAGCAAGTATTAACAGATCTGTGTTGATACTAAGGAAAACCTGAATTTTATTTAGTTTTGGTTTTCTTCAGAATATAAAGACGTTAATAAAAAATACTGAATTCTTCATGTTTAAGCTGTCTAATGAAATCTGTCTTTTTTTTTTCCCCTTGAGACAGAATTTTGCTCTGTCACCCAGGCTGGAGTGCAGTGGCGCCATCATAGCTCACTGCAGCCTTGATCTCCTGGGCTCAAGAGATCCTCCTGCCTCGGGCTCCTGAGTAGTTGTGACTACAGGCGCATACCACCATGCCCAGCTACTTTTTCTACTTTTTGTAGAGACAGGTTCTTGCTATGTTTCCCAGGCTGGCCTCAAACTCCTGGGCTCAAGCGATCCTCCTGCTTCAGCCTCCCAAAGCGCTGGGATTACAGGTCTGAGCCACCGCACCTGGCCCTGTCTTTTTTGGTTTTTTAAGCAAAGAATTAAGGTTTCAAGTAAAGAACCAGTACTTGGCTTCTATGAATTTTGGTCGGATACTGGATCCTCTCAAGACAGGGTGCCCCAGACCAGGAGCACTATTGCCTGTGGGAACAGAGGTGCAGGGCTGCCCCTCAGTCCTTCTGGACTTTTATTTAATACTTATTTTATTTAGTACATAGAGCATACATGTTTAAAATTTGACTTTCTTTACTGCCTTCTCAAGGCGCAGATTTGGGTGTACTATTTGATGAAGTGCAGTATCAGTGTTTTGGTATACCTGTTTGTGCCTCTGTTTGAAATCAGTTGCTAACTAACTTCAGGGATTTAGAGATGATAGAGCCTTTTAGCTACCACTATCTTATTTGGCTTCAGACCTTGTCAGCAGTAATTGAATGTAATTTCAGTCTAACAGCTGTTTAGTTTCTTCAGTGAGCTAAGTAATTTAGCAGTGCCCAGTGGCAATTGTTGCCTAAGTTGTGGAAAGAAAGAAGGGAGGAAGACCATCCCATCCCTGTCACCAGCCAAATGGCTGTGAATTAATACAGAGTTCATAGAGTGGTTTGTCTTGATCACGGCAAAAGTTAGCACTGCCTACAGGTCCCAGATCTGCAACTAGTGATATAAATGTCTGACTTGTATAAATTCTTGTAGGCACCTTCTGCCCTAATGTTTCCTTTCCAGGGTTTCTTAGCAATAGGAATAATGTGTTTCACCTGCGTCTGCTTAAGAACTACTCGATGTGAAATGAGCAACACGGACGTCAAACTTTTTGAGGCTGGAAAGGCCTTGTAGAATGGTCTTGACCTTGTGCCCCCTTTATATGCTTGAGGGGTGTAAATAGGCAAATAAATACGAAATTATCTGAGTCCTTACTTCCTTCAGAGTATGCAAAGCACTATCCTTTTCCCTTCAGTTCTAGGAGCAGATAGTGTAAGCACCAGAGCAAGTCAGTAGGAGGAAGGAGAAAGGGCATTGTGTTGTTTTGAGAAAAAAAAAAAGAGAAAATGTACTGTACAATACAATTAAGATAATTAGTAGATTACAGATAGATTGATTTAGGCATTTAGTCTGTTTATGTTGGGCTGTTTCTTAAAAATTGCATTGAGCATTAAGAAGAAGAAATCTTTAGTCAAAGAAAAAGTATGATATGTTGAGGCTGCATTTATACAGGCTCACGTGCATGTATATATACAGATTATGTAATTTTTTTCCCCTAGGGACTCAATAGATCTTGATAATCCACAGGAGAACATTAAGGCCACCCAGCTTCTAGAGGGCCTTGTGCAAGAGCTGCAGAAGAAGGCGGAGCACCAAGTGGGGGAAGATGGGTTTTTACTGAAGATCAAGCTGGGGCACTACGCCACACAGCTCCAGGTGGGTGTGGACCCAGGTCACACTTAATTCTTGTTCTGCGGGGGGCTTATTCCTTCTTTTAGTGCTTCCTAGAGAGACTTTCTTTCTCTTCTTCAACCCAACATTGTTGAGTTATATGTTACATGCACAAGGTTCTTATGGCCTGGTTTTGTGGTTGTGGACTTTTTAAAAAAGCCTTTTTATTTGAAAATAAATTTAAAACTTACAGATATGTTACAGGAATGACACAAAATCTCTACATTTGCCCAGATTCACCTAGTGTTGACATTTGCTTTATTCTATTCTTCCTGCTCTTTCTCTTTACACACACACACACACAGTTTTCCAGTCACTTGAGAGTAAGTTGCACACATGATGTCCCTGTACCCCTAAGTAACTCAGTGTGCATTTTCTAGGAATATGAATGTTCTCTCACATGGTTATAATACATTTATCAACTTCAGTAAATTTAACATTGATACAATACTTTTAGGTACTCTTCTGTATTTTCATTTTGTCAACTAACTCAAAAATGTTGTTTAGGGCATTTTTTTCCTCCTCCAGTCTGGGATCCAGTCCAAGATTACATATTGCATCTAGTTGTCACATCTCTTTAATCTCCTTTAATGTGGAATCGTTTTGCAACCTTACTTTGTCTTTCATTACATTGACATTTTAAAATAATTCTCCCTACTTTTGAAAGATAAAATGTTCCTCATTTTGGGTTTGTGTGATGTTTTCTGATGATGAGATTCACGTTGTATATCTCTGGTCAGAATTCTAAATACGCTCGGCCCTCCATGTCCGTGGGTTCCGCATGCTCGGATTCAACCAACTGCAGATTACTCAGGAAGAAAAAATAATAATTAAAAAGTAACAATACAACAATAAAAAATACAAATAAAATCAATACAACTATTTACATAGCATTTACATTGTATTAGGTATAATAAATAATCTAGAGGTGATTTAAAGTATATAGGAGGATGTGTCTAGCTTATGTGGAAATACTACATTTTATATCAGGGACTTGAGCATCCACGGGTTTTTTTTAATCTGAGGGGAGTCCTGGAAACAAAGGGACAACTGTGAGTGAGTTGTCCTTAGAGTATCACATCCAGAGACATGCAGTGTCCATCTGCCCCTCATTGGTGACAGTAATTTTGATTGCCCATTCGAGGTGGTATCCAGTTTCTCCTCTGGTGTGGCCTTTGTAAAACTTATCCTGTTTCCAAGAATGTTGCCCAAGTACTTGAGGCAACTTAAGATGCAAGAAATAAAACAATCTTACCTTTTCACTGTAATTGGGTTTTCTACAATGTGCTTTCTTGTTCTTGTTGGTATTGGAGGAGCGTCACTTATGGCTATGCCATCATGTCCCCAGCAGTCTTCTCCATCAGGAGGCTCCCTGCCCTGAGGCAGGCTTAGGCCCCGTACCAGGGAGGGGGACAAAGTGGTTTCTACTCTTGGATTCTTTCAGAACACATATGACCGCTGCCCCATGGAACTGGTCCGCTGCATCCGCCATATCCTGTACAATGAGCAGAGGCTGGTCCGAGAAGCCAACAATGTGAGTGTCCCGTGGGTATGGGGAGGGGAGTTGGGAAATCTTTTCTTACCCACCTCTCTCTGTACCCAACTTTGTCAAGGTGACTCATTGTTCATCTCTTGGTGTCTCCTTAAAGCAAACATTGTCCTAAGGGGCACAAAGGAAATAGAAGACACGGTCTCTGATCTTAAATGATTTATAACCTTGATGAGATTGCAACCACAAAACAACATGAACAAGTACAAAATAATATAACCCCAACTGAATAATTTTTTAGTAAAGGCACGCTCATGTTCAGAAGAGGTTACTTGGGAAAGACTTCTACTTAGCCCTGTGCCAGGTGTTAAAGGAACAGTGTCACTTAAATGGCTGGATCCACAGAGGCCTTATTTATGCCTCCCGCATAACTTCATCTGGGGGCGTTCAGGATGCCGGTGGGAGGTTTGGCCTCTTCCATGCTGGAATCAAATTACTCCGTCACAAGACGTGTTGAGTGAGGACACAGAAGACGTGTGTTCACACAGCTCTCTTCCCCACTGTGTCCCCAATATTAGCACAGTTGTGGCCCTGGGTCAGTGAATGGGTGTGGGATGGGGGGTCGGCATCATTAGTAGGGAAACCCATGTAACTCAGCCTGGAACGTGATGAGGTCTAGTCTCTCCAAAGGGAATTTGATGGCTCCTATTTGGGATGCTTTAGTGGAGGCCAGATCTGACATAGAATTTTCTACGATGCTTTATGGCAGTGCCACGATCTATAAGATCACCTATTTCTCCCTTTTCCCACTCCACCCCTGTTCTCATAGATGACGTTTGCTATTCCAACTCAAACCTTAGCTTTTGGGGTCTTAGCCCAGTGTAGGAGCTGACACAGGCTTTTCCTGGGGATTGAGGCCTAAGGTCCCTCCCTTCCCTACTGCCCCGTACTCTCCCCCGGCCTGTCTGCAGGGCAGCTCTCCGGCTGGAAATCTTGCTGACGCCATGTCCCAGAAACACCTTCAGATCAACCAGACATTTGAGGAGCTGCGACTGGTCACACAGGACACAGAAAATGAGCTGAAGAAGCTGCAGCAGACACAGGAGTATTTCATCATCCAATACCAGGAGAGCCTGAGGATCCAGGGTGAGGCGGGGCAGTGGGTACCACATGTGGCCTGGGTGGGAGTAAGGACTAGAAAGCAGCTCAGGTCAGATTAGAGGAGAACCCGTTTCCCATTCTGAGGTGGTGACCTTTCTCTGAGTAGCCAGGAATCATTTGCATTGAAGATGGTGCTGGGAAGGTGAGGCTTAGAAACAGAAGACATGGTGCTTGCCCTTGGAGACTGTGGGGTCTCACTTGGCTTCCCACACCCAGGGAGTCCTGGGCTGCCAGGGAAGGCCTTTCCTGTTTTGGGAATGAGCTCACAGTCTAAATAAACAATACCAGGGCCCGCATGGTGGTGCACACCTGTAGTCCCAGCTACTCGGGAGGCCAAGGCAGGAGGATCACTTGAGCCCAGGAGGTCCAGACCAGCCCAGGCAACAATAGCAAGACCCTGTCTCATGAGCTAGATAGATACATAGATAGACAGAACATAGATAGGTAGATATAATCTTTTGTATATAGCAGGTATTTTATAGATGTAGCTTTACTGAAGAGATAAATAGAAATTATATAATACATGTTTTAAAAAAAGCTTTCTAAGCAGCAATAGTATAAGGGTCAAGGGCCTGTATTCCATCTCAAACTTTAGCTTTTGGGGTCTTGGCCCAGTGTGGGAGCTGGCATAGGCTATTCCTGGAGACTGAGGCCTAAGGTCTCTCCCTTTGCCACTGCCCCACACATTTGATGTTCCATGCAATTTTTCAGAGAGGCCTTCCTGGGACAGAATACACTCATGGACCTCTAGTAGCCTTTAAACAAAGCTCCCTAGTCTGGGAAAATCCTGCTTGGTACTTGGTGTGTACAGAGAACTGCAGAGTCAGGTTTGAGGCTGTGGAGTCCCACCAGCGCCCCCTCTTGACCCGGTAGTAATTTGGCTGTTTGAGCTTTAATAGTTTCCTCTCCCTGGTTGGGTGCCCAGCTCACAACCTCAGAGAAGCCTTGGCTCAACCAGCCAGCCTATAGAAACACACACACACACACATAGCATGTGCTCCTCTGATACCACGTATGTAGCTCCATCTTATAACTGTACTGATATTATGTATTTACTCTCTGTCTTCCCCAGTAGACTATAAATCTTTGAGAAGGGATCTCTTAACTCTGTATCCTGTGGCCAGCACATTGCCTGAAACATCATGGGTATTGAATAAATGTTGGCAGAATGATTCTAGCATGTCTTCCTCTCATCTGAATCCATCACAGACTGAACCCAGAAAAAGAGCAGCCCATCGTGAGAGTAGGAACAGGAGATTTCAGACCATTATTTCTACCCAAGTCCTTTGACTGTTGACAGTATTTCTGATCCTGTGCTTAGTTTTCTGTTTCCTGTGCGTGGGATTAGGTTTGGATTCTGGTTTGGGTTTGTACCTGTCACACAGTGTCAGTTCAGTCTTGTTTATTGAGCTCACCCATCAGAAACACAGACTGGGGATCTGCTTGTGCCAGGGAAGGCTCAGCTCCCTCCAGTGGAGCAGAATAGTTGCCCCACATCTCCCTGGCCTCCTTCCCAGAAGCTTCTGCAGATGTCCAGGAGGGACTAGGAGGGTACCTTGTACAAGGAGGCTGGGCCCAGGTATTGGGATCACACCACCCTCCCTGTGGGTGGGCAGGCTCCCCGAGGTGGCCGTCTAGACTATTTGGATATGTTCTGTGCCTGGTGATACTCTTCCTGCTCAGCACCCTACAGTGAGATTGGAACCATCTTCCTAAGTTCCAGTTCTGGGCTTTTCCTGGCTATCTCGAGTTGCTTTTGTCTGTCCCAGCTTGTGCATGCCGTGGGGCAGGGATGAAGTCAGTGCAACATGGCCTTTGGAGGCCAGCCAGGAACGCTACCAAGATGTGCCAGTGCGCACATCTTCTTGACTCAGCCAGGGCAAGGATACTGGGCTGTTCAAAAGGTTATTGGAAGGGAGTAGCCATCCCAGCATCTGGGATAGGGGTTGTCTTTGTGAGGGAGGGATGGGTCTGCAAGCAAGGGAGGGTATACAGGTGGCTGTAACTGTGAAAATGGTTGATTTCTTTGGCTGCGTTCTTGATACACAGGTGTTCCTTGTATTACTCTTTGCACCTTCCGTATGTCTTGAGTATTTCATAATAGATACTTGAAAAAGGCAACAAGGCCTGACTCACTCCCTATTCCTGCTGTCAATGAGATTCCTAACAGCTAGTGTGGAGAGAAGCTGCCGCCCTCCACCTTCCCTTTCCTCAGAGAATCCTGCTGGTTCTGTGTCCCCAGTGGGCCCTGGACACTCTCTTCCTTTTCTGTCTGTCTGTCTCTGAGCTCACAGTGACCCAGCCTGGACAAACACATCGGGCGCCTTCCAGCGCCTAGAGAAACTCCTTCCCTGAGGAGACACTGCTGTGCTCAGGAGATGGGGCAGAGCCGCTGGGGCAGGGTCCTCCCCCTCCCTGATGCTGTGGGTGGGAGGGGACTGAGCAGCCACTGGTCTATGTCACCCCTTTATTCCTGTCCTGCCACCCATAACCAAGAAGGACTAATCTCACATGGAGCTTGTACCTGCCAGGCTGTTTCTTGAACATCTTCTGTTTCATCCCTTATTTAATCTTCAAGCAACCGACTGAGGCAGGTGCCATGATTCTCCCATTTTACACGTGGGGCAAATGAGGCACAGGAAAGTAAAGTGATTCCCAAGTTCACCCAGCTAGTGAAGGTCGTGGGTGCACTTCCCACCTGGGCAGCCTGGCTCTAAGCTGGGCCCGTGTAAGGGGGGTTGGCAGCCCCTGTGTGGGGCAGGTGGCGGGAGACAGGCAGGACTCCCCCACAGCTGCAGTCCAAGTGCCCATCCACCCCTGCCCAGGGGGAATCTCAGAGTCAGGAGGCCAGTGAGCAGGGCCCAGGGCTGCCTTCTGAGCCATTCACCTTGGCAGCCTGGCTGTCAGGAACCCTGACTTGCCTTTGACGGGATGTCAAGGCATCCCCCCAGGGTCCTACTCCAGAACAGGTGAGTGGGCTCCTGCTGGACGCTGGGAGATGACGGTCGTGGTGTCCTGTCCCCTCCTCTAGCTCAGTTTGCCCAGCTGGCGCAGCTGAGCCCCCAGGAGCGTCTGAGCCGGGAGACGGCTCTCCAGCAGAAGCAGGTGTCCCTGGAGGCCTGGCTGCAGCGGGAGGCCCAGACTCTGCAGCAGTACCGCGTGGTGAGTGGGGTGCCGGGTCCCTCCTCCCAAGCATGGAGTGCCACGTCCTGAGTCTCTGGGGACCCGACAGAGGGCTAGAGCCAGGATGGGAGCGGGACCCAGGAGAGGAGGGGTCCAGATCCATCTTTCCTGGGGGGCATGTGAGGTGGAGCAGGTCAGGGGGAGGGAATGGCCTGGGCCCCGGGCCCTGCCATTTCTGAGCAGGACCCTGCCGAGTTGTCTCTGGGAGCCCAGCAGGGCCTGCTGTCCCCACCTTTGTGCAGGAGCTGGCCGAGAAGCACCAGAAGACCCTGCAGCTGCTGCGGAAGCAGCAGACCATCATTCTGGATGATGAACTGATCCAGTGGAAGCGGCGGCAGCAGCTGGCCGGGAATGGTGGGCCCCCAGAGGGCAGCCTGGATGTGCTGCAGTCCTGGTAATGGGCATGGGGGGTAGGAGGGGCAGGCAGGAGCTGGGGTGGGGGCACCAGCTGCTTCTGCCTCCTACATTGGCGTGTGCAGTAGGCCCCCTCTGCCTTGTGACAGCTCTTATTTCACCAGTGGGCCTGGCTCCTGATGCAGACCTTGGTCCCCCTTTGGTGCCACCTCCCCCAGGAGGGGAGTCACTGTCCTGGGAAATGGGGCAGGGCTTGTGTGTGCAAAATGTCACTCGGGCTGGTTGGGCCTAAGTCAGGGTCACCCTCCTGTGTATTTCTCTGCACTTCTGGAAGGTAGGGAGCTCTGCTCTGCGCCAGTGGGTAGGAGGCATGGTGAAAGCACAGCGCCTTGCTGGGGGAGGGTGGAACTGTGTCTTGGGGGTTCTCCCCAGACTGGAGCCTCCTGGGGTCTGGGGGGTAAGCCATCATCCTCCTGTTGGCCTTGGGGCTCCCGTGCAGGTGTGAGAAGTTGGCCGAGATCATCTGGCAGAACCGGCAGCAGATCCGCAGGGCTGAGCACCTGTGCCAGCAGCTGCCCATCCCCGGGCCAGTGGAGGAGATGCTGGCCGAAGTCAATGCCACCATCACAGACATCATCTCAGCCCTGGTGACCAGGTGACTGCTGCTTCTCTGCCATACCCAGTGGGACAGGGCCAGCTCCATGGGGGGGCATGTAGGGGCAGCAGGGCTTTCCAGACCAGGAGCTCTGCTTCCCTCCTTGTCTCTCTCTGCCTCGCACCCCTGCCCACTCCATATCCAGTTGCTGTGGCTGTTGGCGCAGCCCTTGCCCAGTTTCTACTGTGGACACTACAAGAGGTGCCCTCGGGCCCTGCAGCCCCTATCAGCTGCTGAGTTCCTGTCCCTCCCCTCCTCACCATCTCCTGCCTCCCTGGGGCAGCGCTGTGCTATGTGCTGTTCCTTCACCTGCTGAGCCCATGGGAGGCAGCCCCCCTACACACACACACAGAGGGCCCTGGAGCCCTTTCCCTGAGCCAGCATTTCATGGTCCATGTGGTCACTGTGTCCCCACAGCACATTCATCATCGAGAAGCAGCCCCCTCAGGTCCTGAAGACCCAGACCAAGTTTGCAGCCACCGTGCGCCTGCTGGTGGGCGGGAAGCTGAATGTGCACATGAACCCCCCCCAGGTGAAGGCGACCATCATCAGCGAGCAGCAGGCCAAGTCCCTGCTCAAAAACGAGAACACCCGCAAGTAATTGTGCTGCTTCTCACTCCTTGCTACTTTCCTTGTGTCCTTGCAGTAGGAAAAAGTCCTTCTGCCTCCTATGTTTGCCCTTCTAACCTCTTCTGGATCTCAGAGAAAGAATATAAGGAGTTTCTCCTATGAACTATCTTCTGTGAAGATGATATGATTTTGTTTCATTTACTAGGGATACATCTAAGAAAATCACTTGTACATTTTATATAGCTAACATTTCCACTAAGTGAACTACATTTTTGGCAAACTTCTTTATTTCCCCTTACCCCAAATATATCCTTTCCCCCATGTATGCAGAGACCCTGGTGTGGGTTTGGAAATGTTCTCTCTGATTTACAGTGATTACAGTGGCGAGATCTTGAACAACTGCTGTGTCATGGAGTATCACCAAGCCATGGGCACCCTGAGTGCCCACTTCAGGAATATGGTGAGGGTGGAAGGAGAGGAGGAATGAAGTTTTCTTGGTTCTTTGAAGGGAACAACTCTCATCTTGTTTCATCTTGCATCTCTCCTTTGCAGTCCCTGAAACGAATTAAGAGGTCTGACCGTCGTGGGGCAGAGTCAGTGACAGAAGAAAAATTTACAATCCTGTTTGAATCACAGTTCAGTGTTGGTGGAAATGAACTGGTTTTTCAAGTCAAGGTAAAGCCTTCCCTCAGCTGTGTGTGTGTGTGTATGTGTGTGTGTGTTGTGTGTATGTGTGTAGTATGTGTGTACTTTATGTCACAAAAGAACTTTTTATTACATGGCATCTTCATTTTGACGGACAAACAGAAAATGGGGTGACCTCATTCTTAGAACTGTCTCTCTTAGATTCTTTTAAGATATGAACAAATAATAATGAACTGAAATAGCCAGCATAATAGGTTAAAAAATGGATCATGAGAACCATTACTCAGGATGAATCTGAGAAAACATTGTAGTAAGTTTTAAACCTTGGTGACTTGTGTTTTTTTCCAAGAAATGTCTCCGTATTCTTTCTCTTGTCTCTTTCTTGTTCTCCATGTAACTTTGAGAAACTTACTC
This sequence comes from Daubentonia madagascariensis, assembly GCA_023783475.1. Taxonomy (NCBI): domain Eukaryota; kingdom Metazoa; phylum Chordata; class Mammalia; order Primates; family Daubentoniidae; genus Daubentonia; species Daubentonia madagascariensis. Next base: position 5,707,283 of record JAKFHU010001186.1, on the reverse strand, counting down.
CACCCTTCAGAAATATTTCAGCAGCCTTGCTTGTTAAATACCTAAGATTTCTAAGACTGTGCCAGTGTGAAAAGTCCTGTTATTCCTGGAATCATTCAGATTCTGTGTCTGAGGGTGACATTATCTGAAACTTGGAAAAGACAAGTGTTGTGATAATAAGAAAAAAAGAAGAGAAGGGGAAGAACTTGGGGCTCATGGGCCCTCAGCTCTCCTGTGTCTTTTTAGACCCTCTCCCTCCCAGTGGTGGTGATCGTTCACGGCAGCCAGGACAACAACGCAACAGCCACCGTTCTCTGGGACAATGCTTTCGCAGAGCCTGTGAGTGGATTTCTTGGGCATGTGGGTCTCAAGATCTCAATGTTGATGTCATGAATCTCTTTCATGTATTATCTCCCCCCCCAAAAAAAAACATAGAAAGAAATGCTGCTTTCCTTAGTGGGCGGCAGAATAGAAGGAACGTGGAAAGTGTAAAGAACATGCACTTGATGTCAGGCCAAGGTTTGAATTCAGGCTCTACCATTTCCTCCCTCTGTGACCACAGGCGGTTCACTTTACCTCTCTGAGCTTGAGTTTCCAGTAAGTGTCTGCAACACGGGGGTAATGATGCTTTGTGGCATTGTTAGGAAGAGTAAATTAGATCACGTAGAAAATGCTTGTCACATAGTAAGTGGGTTAAACCGGGAATCAGATGTGGGACCCCAGGTTAAACTCCAGGTTTCTGGAGTTTAGCCCTCTCACGAGGTTACTTTAACTCAGAAGTTGCTTCATGTCATCTTCCTTCCAAGAAATGAGGAAGCCATTAAATGTCCTTTCCAAATTTTAGATTCTGTGATTCATTCCAGGTCTCTCATGAAGAGTAAGATGTTTTATCTCAAGGAACAGATATAATTTTGTGGATTTGTGCACCTGAATGCTATCTGAATACCACTCATGTGCTGCAGGATGAGCACTTTCAAAACGTTTCCGTAGACAAAGGTCTATGTGTTACATATTTCCAGTAAAGATTATCCCCTAAAAGCATGAGAAAAGGGTTATTGTTTGGAAAGTATGTCTTTCTGTGATGGCTAACGTGAGGAGTCTTAACATTCCCAACAGTCCTCTTTGGAGAACAATATTTTACTACAAAGGTGAGATTTTTATCAGAGACTCTACCATACTTGGGCTACAGAATCCAAGCTGGAGACTCCTTTTTGAACATACCTGCCTACAGGTTGTCCTGATAAGCCTCCTAGAGAAGATGGTCACATCTTTTCCATTTCCTTCCCTGCCTGTCCATGGCTCCCTCTGCATAACTTTGGCATGTGCTGCAACATGTAATTATTCAAGTATCTTGTCTAAATAAATAAGCATTTTTAACATTTTCAGTTATATTAATGACTAGTGTACATCTTGTGCTATTTTAAAACAACTGCTGTGTAAATTTATTCTGTGGTTAAATTTGCATATGTGTCAAATAACGTAAGTACATCGCAGTATTGTTTGTGATAGCTAGAGATGAGAGGCTGTTGTATATTAATAGATGCCTATCTGTGGGGGTCTGGTAAAATTTCCTTATGTGTGATGTGAGGTCTCCCAGATATAGTATTAAGTGAAAAGAGGGAGATGCAGAACATGTGGATTTTATGCCACCATTTATGTAAAAAAAAGAAAAGGAAAAATTATATGTAATTGCTGGCGTGTGTAGAATATCTTTGGCAGTATGCACAAGGAACTAGATTAGATGCCTTTGAGGAAAAGAACTGGGTCGCTGGGAGACAGGGACAGGGAAGTGACTTCACAGTATATCCTTATGTGCTTTTTGGATTTTTATATCACGTGAAGGAATTTCTTATTCAAAAAAAAAAATTTTAGAACTGGGTGCAGTGGCATGCACTTGTAGTCCTAGCTACTCTGGAGGCTGAGGTAGGAAGATCGTTTGAGCCCAGGAGTTTGAGGCTGCAGTGAGCTATAAGCATGCCACTGCACTCCAGCCTGAGCAACAGAGCAAGACCCTGTCTCTAAAAAAATAAAGTAAAATAAATAAAATAAAAAATAAAAATGTTATAATAAAATTGTAAAAGTACTATGGTTGAATGGGATGAAAAGCAGTTTATTAAAAAGTCATATTCTAACCTCTTTCTCAATAAAGTTGTCCAACTCCAAATTTCCACTGTTCCATACCAAGTTGTTTCACTTTGAGCTAGAGTTCTTGGCAGAAGGAGTCAAGGGCAAGCATTACACTGTGCACACACATACGCACATCCTCTCTCTGTCTACCTAAACAACCGGTCATAGATTTCTAAATTCCCAAGGACTTCATCACATAAGACCCAGACCTTGATTATGTTTTGTTTTTGTGACTATTAGAACATAGGATTGGTTCAGCAGTTCGTTTACAAAGCAGCGCAGACAGCATGAGCTTACCTGCTAGTTATATGTAAAGAAGGTAAGATGGAACCTTCTGAGTTTCACAGAACTGCAGACCCCAAGAGAGTTTGAATTTATTCCTGGGCTCTGCAAGACAAATGTTTGTAACTACTTCCAGCCATCTATGTTTTTCTTTTGCGGCTTGAGGGAATAAATCATGCAACTGTTTTCTCATAAGACTCTGGCTTCTCTCCCTCTCAGGGCAGGGTGCCATTTGCCGTGCCTGACAAAGTGCTGTGGCCGCAGCTGTGTGAGGCGCTCAACATGAAATTCAAGGCCGAAGTGCAGAGCAACCGGGGCCTGACCAAGGAGAACCTCGTGTTCCTGGCGCAGAAACTGTTCAACAGCAGCAGCAGCCACCTCGAGGACTACAACAACATGTCCGTGTCCTGGTCCCAGTTCAACAGGGTGAGGAGCCTGGGCCACCAGTTGCTGTTAGATCAGTCCTTCCAGCTCCCTCCAGGAGTCTCCCTGCAATGGGTCCTCATTCTTCCTGTCTCTAATAAAATGTACCAAAAGTAATAGAAGCTTCTGAATAGATGGACAACTTGATAGTTATTCGTGTCTCATGTACAAAATTACATCTTTGCATATTTTAAGTAAGTTGGGCTCTTTGTGCAGTGAGTGCATTTCCTTCCTTTACAAAGGAAATAGAGCAAAGCAAGCGTCCGTGTAACTCATGAAAAGTAAGGCTTTTGAGATGATCAGAATTCCGTGGCTCTGTCCCATTCGCTGTGTGATGTTTCCTGATGTGTAATGCCCAGTCAGGCTCCTGTGAGACCCTCAGCCCACAAAAGGGGATGCTCATGAAAGAAACTTCTCCTCTAGCATCTGCTAATTGAGATGTCACAAGCCAAATCTTTTTTCTAAGGTCACGTCAGATAGCCAAGTGTTTTAAATGTCTTTAATTCAGAGAGCTCAGGGTCTGAGGCTTTTAAGGGGTTTTGTGTTAAAGAGTTGGCCAACAGCTAAGCTGACAGGTGTGATAAAAGAAGCAGGAGGTGTCAACTGTCTGTCTTTGCCTCTGCAGTAAGGCCCCTGCCTCCCAGTAGGACCAGGTAACTGCATGTCGCTGGTGACCATTGGGAACATCTGGGTGATGAAGCCATATCCATGGCCTTACGATGTGATCCAATCCAGTTCATATTTACAAATCAGCTGGGCATCTTGTTAAAAGGCAGGCTGTGATTCAGCAGGTCTGAGGTGGAGCCTGAAAAATTTGCGTTTCTCAGAAGCTCCCGGGTGATGCTAAAGCTACTGGTCACAGACCACACATTGAAAATAGCAAGGGACCAGTCAGCCCAGATCCAGGTGAAAGTGTTTGTTGCGGGAGTCGGCTGGTTGTTGTTAATTATACTTTGGTATTTCCCCCTTCTTCCCTCTTTTCCTCTCCATTTCCGTTTTCTGGTTGTAGGGCCATTAGGTTAAACTCTGGTAGGCATTTATATTTGTATGCTTCTGACAGCGCGACGTGTTTTCCGTTTAATTTTTCCAGTTAAAATATGTGCAGATAGTATTCCAAGTGTTATTCTTACTTTCTTGTGTTCATTGTTGTATCTCCAACCAGGAGAACTTACCAGGACGGAATTACACTTTCTGGCAGTGGTTTGACGGTGTGATGGAAGTGTTAAAAAAACATCTCAAGCCTCATTGGAACGATGGGTGAGAATTGTCATTTCTCAATAGAGGACAAAGGTCTTCTCTCTGGTGTTGACACGTCATCACACTCTGCTTCTTCCTTTGTGATCCAGGGCCATTCTGGGTTTCGTGAACAAGCAACAGGCCCATGACCTGCTCATTAACAAGCCGGATGGGACCTTCCTGCTGAGATTCAGTGATTCAGAAATTGGTGGCATCACCATTGCATGGAAGTTTGATTCTCGTGGGTGCCCAACCCTTTTTTTAAAATATGTCTTGGCTTTGTGTCCAAAGTTAGCTGCTTTTGTTACAAAATTACTTTAGCAGATGATTTATTGAGTACTTATTTGTTGGGGACAGTACTAATTATGGGAGACACCAATGTATAACCATGACATAGCTGCTTATAACACAGCAGCCTATGAAAAATATTATGATGGGAAACACAATTACAAAAAATTGGGGGAAACACAAAAGTATAACCATGACATGGATAGCTGTACTACAGCAGTCTGTGCAGAATCTAAGTTGCTTCCCTCTTGAAATGTTTGCCTTATTATTACTCAACCTGAAGTTTGTTTCAGTGAAAAACTACTTTGATGATTTTGAGTCCTTTGAGTAGTAATAATATGCTATTTCAGTTATTCTTTTATCCTAACTAACATAGGGTATTGCTATTGACCATTTCCATCCAAGAATGTGAATTCTTTCCTCTGACAATAAGAGTAGCTTGCTAGTTTGTTTTTTGTGACTTAAGGATTTTAATTGCTTTTATGCTTTCTCTGGCTATGGGCATGCTTCCCGGCTCTCTTATAAACCTTTGTGTGGGAAACCAGGGATTGGGGTCTATAAGAACTGTTTCTTCTAGTGAGGGACGGACTACTGCTTGAACTTGAACTTACCTGAGGTCACTGGATCTCTAGGGAAGTGATGTGTGCGTTACCTGCTTATCCACCCATGGCTTTTAAAAACTACTTTATCTGCAACCTGTGGTAACTTTAAAATGGAGATGCCTATTGGGGCAATTTTAATGGTGAGCTTGAATTTGTAGTATATTTGGGTTTTAAAATTTCTTGTTTGGAAATCATGTTTAGAATGTGATTGTTCTGTTTATTGATCCAGAGGAGAGAATGTTTTGGAATCTGATGCCTTTCACCACCAGAGACTTCTCCATCCGGTCCCTGGCTGACCGCCTGGGGGACTTGAATTACCTTATCTACGTGTTTCCTGATCGGCCAAAAGATGAAGTGTACTCCAAATACTATACACCAGTGCCCTGCGAGCCTGCTACTGGTAACAATGTTCGCATTCTGATTTGATTTCGTTGTGATTTTGGGTTTTTGTGTGTGTGATCTCTCTTGCATGAAAACCTACACAATTAGCATCCAGTTACTGCTGTTTGAGCTTTATCCAGGGCAGATGTAAACCCTGGGCTATATTCTTCAGTCGTACCAAAAATACATCTGCCACTAACCCCAAATATCAAATTGAAGGGAACAAATTGCTTTTAATACAAGGTTAGATCAAACAAAATTAGGAAGGTAAAATTTTGTTTTTCAAAACAGAGATGGTTTTATTGCTTTCCCAACCTAGAAGGATTATATATTTATTGTAAAATTTTCAGAAAACACATAAAAGCATGAAAATGAAAACAGACATCACATCCCACATCTACTGTGTAGAGGTGAACCTTTGTAAACAATTTAGTGACTACTCTTCCGCTCCCTATAGATATGTATCCTTCCTTCATTCCGTCACCTGATGCTTATTGAGTACTTCCTGTGTGCAGGTTACAATCTAGTAGCAGAACGAAGACCATAAATAGGTAAACAAATATATCTATTTAGCGATGGATGCTCTGAAAAAAAAGCAAGGTAGGGGGATTGAGAATTGTCAGGGAGGAGGGTGGAGGTGGCATTTCATGAGAGTGGTCAGGGCAGGTTTCTCTGAGGAAGTGATGTTTGAACAGACCTGAAGGAAGTGATAAGGCTGGCCAAGCAGCGATCTAGAGGAAAACCATTCTAGGCCAAGGGGTCTGGGGTGGGAGTGACCTCTGTGAGTCTGAAAAGCCTCTGAAGGGCCCGAGAAGCTCGAGCTGTTGAGCAGGAAGAAAGTCGCAGGAGCTGAGTTCGGAGCATGCAGGCCTCGGAGTCCATGGTGACAGGTTGGGCTTTGGGTCATGCCACATATAGTCTTTTGTGACCTGATTCTTCTTTTCCACTTAAAAATATATCCTAGGCAGAGTTACAGCTCAGTAAACGCAATCTTCCAACACCACTTCGATGGTTGCATGGAATCCCATGGTATGGCCGTTCCATGATGTGTTCCATGCTGGTTGTTGCAGATACTAACAGTTTAAGTCATTCACATTTTCCGTTAGGATGCACGTGGAGATAACCTGGGACCTGGATCTCGTTCAACCGTTTCCTTGAGATAAATTCCTAAAGTAGAATTTGTGTCAAAGGGTATGTACTTTTTAAGCTTTTTGACACATCTTTCCAGAGCTGCGCTCTAGAAAGCAGAATCCCTTTTCACACCCACAGATGTCTGTCCGGGAATCTGCTGCTCCATCCCCCACCGACCATGGATTCCAGTCATTGCTTTCATGTCTGCCAGTTTGATTGGCATAAAAATGCTACCTTATTGGTCTTATTTTCATTTCTTTGATTCTAGGTAAGGCCAAACATCTTTTCATATGATAATGACAATAATAATAAATAGAATAATAAAATAATAATAGCAGCTAACATTTGTTGAATGCCTACTGTGTGCCAGGTACTTTTCTGAGCACTTTTCATATACTATCTCATTTAATCTTCAAAATAGCTCTGTGAGGTCAGTACTATTATTATTCCCATTTGACAGATGAGGAACCTGAGGCACGGAGAAGTCAAATAATTTGCCAAAGGTCACACAGCTAGGAAGTGGCCAGGCCAGGATTTGAACTCAGTCTAGTTCCGGAGCCTATATTTTTTAACCACATTATTGGCCGTTTGTTTTTTTTCTATGAAGTGCATCTTCGTGTTCTGTGCTCATTTTTCTTTTGGAGTTACTTTTTTCTTAATGATGTGTGTTTTTTATATAGTAAATATATTAACCTTTTATTATATATTAGCAAATATTTTTCTCAGTGTGTTACTGTTCTTTTAACATTTAAACTTTACTTTGCTGAAGTGCAAACACTTGTAATTTCTATAGAAGTCCAATTTATCAATCTTTTCCCTTTATAGATTCATGCCTTCTCATCCTAAGATGATGGTTATATTTCTGGTGGGGAAATAGGCCAAAATGTGTTTAAATTTATGTGGTATTTTGGATTACTCATATCCCTGCTGCTGCTTGTTAGCACAGCTAATCTAGATTGTAAAATCCTATTTCTTGCAGCATTTCTTTGGTTTTTATCTTTTCAGCCAATCTATAAAATTCTCTGTAGACTGTAAAGCACAAAATGCATGAGGTGTTACAAAAAGGTAGCTCCTGACATTTGAAGCCCTGGAAGAAGCAAGTTAGGATAACAAGCAATTTGTGAACCTTGTAGCATTTCACTCTCTTGGGCTGTTTAGCTGACAAGCTCTTCACCGTGCCAATCATAGTGTGACCTTCTTTGTCTGGTATAGTTAAAGTTATACTTCCATACTCACATACCCGGGAAACAAGACTTCATTCACTTATGTTGAACTGTTATATTTTTATTACCTAGTTAACTGGGTTTCCACAATCAGTCTTCTAAGAAGATGACTGTGGTTGACCAGATCATGTTTGGGTTAATCCCCTAGTCCCCGGTATCCCAGCGGGGACTCCGTGGAAAGTGAGGGACACAACCTCAGCATTCCAGGCACAGACAACAGTCACTAGGACAAGCGACCACCAGATTACCCCCAAATGCAGAAACCCCAGGGCACGAAGGAACATACAGGTGCTGGAAAAAGTGATGTTCCCTTTCCTGAAAGAACAGACACTCAGAGTTAGAGTGACCCCGGCATCATCCTGTCAAAGCAACTCCTCTCTAATACTTGGATTTTTCTGTATGACCCCTGACAAGTGTTTGTACATGCTTCACTTGAAAACCACCAGTGATAAATCATTTCTTCCCAAGACAGCCCCTTTCTTTTTTGGGCAGTTCTACTTATGATAACATTCTGTGTCCTCTTATGCCCTCCCAGTGCAGGTCCTAATTTTGTCCCCAGGATCAGATGGAACAGATCCTGTCCCTCTGCTGCATCTTTGACTTTAAGGTTTTAAATACATTTTTTCTTTTTAGAATTACTATACAAGTAGTGCTTCACTTAGATTTGTATTGAAGTATTTATCTTCTACGGTTTGAAGAATTTATTAAAACATCCAAGCCAACTTGAAAGATACCTTGATTTTCAGTTTTAGTGTTGCGCTTCTCCTCTACCAGGTCTTCCTAACTAACAGATTGAAATATTATGTGTTTGTGTCATATCCTCAGATAAAATTATGTGGTTGTGTCCTGTCCTAAGAAAAGGTATGATTCTTAAGGGAGATTGCATTTTTCTTTCATTTGAGAACTTTGGTTTTCACTGCTGTTCTCCCCTTGGCAGCTAAAGCAGTCGACGGATACGTGAAGCCACAGATCAAGCAAGTGGTCCCTGAGTAAGTGTCCAGGGTCCGGCTCTGGCTCTCCTCCTGCCTGTCTTCTCCCCCAGGCACTGCCGTCCCTCCCGTTCCTGGGCCCCGAGTTCTGATCCCCCGTCCCCCGGGAAACCCGACTCAGCCCCAGGAAGGGACCTGGGCTTGGTCGTGCTGTGGCCAGTACCCAGGGCCCGCTCCTACAGCTGGAGCCCCAGGGCCGAGTGGGGCACTTTGTCCTTTTACACCCCGAGAAAGGCATAAAGATGCCCCCTGAGTCCCTCCCCAAGTCAGCTGCCACCCGGCCTCCCTGGCAGCTGAGGCTCTGTCCTGCTTCCTCCTGCAGGTTTGTGAACGTGTCTGCAGATGCCGGGGCCAGCGCCACATACATGGACCAGGCGCCCTCCCCAGCTGTGTGCCCCCAGGCTCACTATAACATGTACCCACAGAAGTAGGTGGTGTTCTCATGGGGGTCCACAGGGGAGGAGCTGGGGACCTTGTCCCAGGCTGGAGCTCTGGAGGGCTGGTGGGCAAAGGAATCCAGAGCTCTTCTAGGTCTGAGGCCATCTAGCCTAGGCCTGGGCTCTGGCTGTGGGAGAGAGAGATTCGACCAAAAGATTTTGGCAGTTTAGAGTAGGGTTGGGCAAATGCCATCTCTCAAAATGGAGATTTCTCTTGCTCTATATAAGGACTGAACAGGGTTTCGATGTGTCTGGACGGGCAGTGTTAGAGGCCACTGGGGTGAGTGTTTTATTCTGAGTCTCTCTGCACTGCTAGCAAGTTTGCCCCCCGGTGGCCTGTGGGCTTGGGTGGTCTCCAACAATCTTTCCCTCATCTCTGTTCTTTCCCTCCCAAGCCCTGACTCCGTCCTGGAGACCGACGGGGACTTCGATCTGGAAGACACAATGGACGTGGCGCGGCGTGTGGAGGAACTCCTAGGCCGACCGATGGACAGTCAGTGGATCCCTCATGCACAGTCGTGACCCCTCGACCTCTCCATCCTCAGCTTCTTCGTCCTCACCAGAGGAATCGCTCTTGTGGATGTTCTAATTCCATGAATCGCTTCTCTTTGAAAACAATACTCATAATGTGAAGTGTTATTACTAGTTGTGACTTTAGTGTTTCTGTGCATGGTGGCACCAGTGAAGGGAGCGTGAGCGTGTGCGTGTGTGCATGTGTGTGTGTGTGTTTGCACGTTGTGATGTTTCTCCTCTTGCTGTCCTGAGTTTAGTAGGCGCCACTAACTGAGGCTGTGCTTATTTTTACCTTGTGCAAAAAGGCAGTTAGTTCCATGAAGCCTGGAAGTTGGCCATGTGTCTTAGGGGTGGCTGAACTTTGACATGTGACTGTTCAAGCAAGAGAAGGACAAAGGGAGGAGAGAGCCCCCCTCCCTGGTGAGTCTTTGTCACCCTATCTGCCAAGCAAGTGATACATAGCCCTGATCATCTCTGCTTTTCTTCTGAAATTTGGATAACTGCCTTTTGTCCTCCCTCCGTCCTTCCCCCCACCCCTCTTTCTCGGATAGGGAGGGGACAGGGGCAGCTTACAAAGATTGCTGGGGCAAGGGAGGTCACAGGTTGCCAGATGGCCGGTGGCTTTTTACATATCACTGAACCCATCTTAACATTCTCTCTTTGTCCTTCTTTCTTCTCCTACCCTCTGCCCCCTGGAATTGCCACCCAGTTCCTCTGTGTGTCGCATGTGCAGACATGTTTGGCAAAATAGAGGAAAGAAAAGAGGGTCACATAACTGAGAGCTTTCAGTGTTGATGTCCTTTGTGTTGTGGCCAGAGCAGAGTGCCCAGCCCTGATTCGCTGGGTAACAAGGCGCTGAGAATGTCGCCTTGTTACCCAGGGGAGCTGCCCATCCTTCCTCTGAACCAGCACGGGCACAATCCAGGGCTTTCTTAAGGCTTATTGATGATGGCTTTTTGCAAATGCTGAATGGCGTTTTTTGTTTCCAAATTGGATATTTTTTGTTTTCCCATTCCCACCCTAATTTGGCATCAAAACTCTCTCTTCCTGCATCCACGCCGGGTTGTTCATACCTGGGTCACCTCATTTCCCTTCACTGTCCACGTGTGATGTCTTGAGGAGCAGGTGGCAGGAATGTGGTCTGAACAGGGGCCAGCGCATCCAGCGGGAGCTCAGCCTGCTGGGGGTGCTGGGTGTCAGGCCTTGGTAATGTGAGGCAATATAGTCAGCAGGTTTGCTGGGAAATTTGGTGAATTATAAAAACAAAACAAAAAAGCCTCAGCATAATTTTGTTGTACAAGTTCTTCTGTAGCTTTACACCAGAAGGAAGGAATGGGCTATCTCAGGTGGGTGGGGGGGTGGTGAGCAGGTGTAGCTTACAGGCAAGGCCTACAAGGCCACCCCCGGCCCCCCTCTCCAAAAGAAGGGCATGACCATACCCAGGAGAGGACGGCCCTAAAAACATTATTTTTATACATGTGAGTAAATAAACAGATATTTTTTTTACAAAAATAACTTCTGAATTTATCAGTGTTTTGCTGTTAAAGGAAAATATTCCTCTGTAGTAAATTATTTATTGGAAGATGACTTTTTAAAAGCTGCTGTTTGCCTTGGCTTGGTTTCGTACACTGATTTATTTTTCTATGCCAGGCAGTAGAATCTCTCTGCCTCTGAGGAGCAGGCTGACCCTTCCATGGATAGCAGCATTGATGAAGGAGGCTGCTAAGCCCCTTCCTTACCCCTCAAGATTTGATAAAAATTCCTACCATGAGGACGGGCCCATTAGGGAAGGGTGCAAAGGGAAGCCTGGCTACTTGGGGACGCAGGCTCAAAGAGCCCTCCCTACTGGTTGCTCAGAGATGCTTCACCAGCACCTGCCTCTGAGATCACTCTCTTTGTTCCAGTAACCCTGGGGGATGGGGGGTGCAGAGGGTTGACACAATTCCCAGTTGGGAGTGGACCCAGCCCAGGGCCTGCTGAGGGAAGAGCAGTCTGGCAGCTCCCTTTACAGTTGGCATTGGGTCGGGAAGGAAGAGGGCTGAAGAGTGTGGCTTCCCTGAGCGTGGGGTTCCCCTGCTGGTACAGTGGCCGAGCTGTCCTCAGTTCTACTGAGACTGTGCCAGGAGATGGCGGAGATTGTGACTGAAAGGTGCGCTCGCTGTCTGCATTGTGTCTTCTCTCTCCTCCCTGTCGCTGCAAACCACAAGAAGAGGCCATGGCGAGTCCAGACCCCCTCAGCCTCTCACCCGCTCCCAGACACACACACACGTCCTCAAATGTTTCAGCTCAGTGTGTGGTATGTGCAGGGTTTTGTAGGGGGTTGGGGGGAGACTAAAAGCAAATATAACTTAAAATGAAAGTATACTTTTTATAATTTTTCTTTTTAAAACTTTGTGAAATTGTTTCAGATACATATTTTAGTGTCGAGGCAGGTTAGTTATATAGCCACCAAAAAAGTATTGTGTACAATTTGGGGCAGTCACAAAATTGTGTATTTTATGTTACAATAAAGGCTTCCCCTGAAGGGACCATGTGGAGTCTGTTTTTACTTTTTTATCATCACATGCTGACGGAGGGTGGCTTTGATAGGGAAAAGTTTCAAGTCATCAGTGTGACGCTGAAAAAGGGAACTAGTTGGAAGTTGGCTGCCTCAGAGGCTGTGTCATTAGCTTTGATGCTAGATGGGGGCATTTCATACCTTCCTGCTCAGGTAATGTTTTGAAAATTAAAATGATACATCTTCATCTTCTAGCCTCCTGACTTCTGAAAGCTTGTCCTTAAAATTCAGCATATTTAGAATATATACCCTGAACCACGCATTGTGTGTGGGATGAGAAATTGTTCCTGCCCTTGAGGCTCACAGCTGGGCAAAGGCAGCTGACACAACCAATTATGATAGGATACTGGTTCAAGAAAGCCATCCCAAGGTCATTATGCAAAAGAACACAGAGGAAGAACATGGAACTGCTCCAGCTGACTCTCAAAGAACAAATAAGAGCTAAGAAAGGAAAAGGCCTAGAGACATAGGGTAGCAGGATGCGGCTGGGGTGCTTTGTGATTCTCAAACATCAGTGTGCATCAGAACCTCCTGGTGGATTCTCCTTGTCAAAGCACAAGTTACTGGGCCCCACCCCAGAGTTTCTGAGTCAGTAGGTCTGGGATGGAGCCCAGGAATTTGCATGTTTAGCAAGTTTCCAGCTGATGCTGGTCCAGGGACCACACTTTGAGAAGAGCTCTGGTAGGCGATGAGGCTGGAAGGCAGACAGGGGAGAGAACACAGGGGCCCAGGCTGCAGAACAGAGAGCTCCAAATCTTTCCTCAAAGGAACCGACTATTTGCAAGAGAAGTTCAAGCTTAAGTGTGCTCTCAAAACAGTGGCAGTTGTGTGAAAGGAAATTGGGAGAAGAATGAGACCTTTATTGAAGATAGAGGTTAAACTGGGCCTGCTAGTTTGCCAGAGAGAAGAGGGGAAACAGACAGCTGGAAGGAGCGCTCTTGGGGTCAAAACAAAGCTCAAACTCCTGAAATGTCCCTTCAAAGGAGCCTGAATTTGGTTGGTTCAGTTTGTGGGGCAATTTATGCTCTAGGGCATTGTTGAAAACAATGGAGCAATCAGCTAACAATTAGTGGAGCTTAACAGCTGGATGTGGTCAGGGAAAGAGACTATTAAAGAGAGCACCCTGAAACTACTGTCACCCAGGGTGACTGTGAGTATGCTCAAGGCCACACTCCCCTGAGGAAAAATGTCTTCCTAAGAAAGAGGCTTCACACTGTGTCTGGGGAGTAAGGGGTGGGAGGTAGACAGACTCACTGGAATAATTCAACCACTCACTGAACAGGTAAACAAAGTAACAATAACAAGCCTGGGAGTTGGAGTGGGGGAAGGAGGCAGTACCCAGAGTTGCTATTATACGATATGTTATTTTAAATGTCCAGTATTTATCAACAAGTTATAAGACATGCAAAGAAGTGGTTAGGTATGACCCATACACTGGGAAATAAAAGCAGGCAACCAAGCAACCAGATGTTGCATTTAACAGACAAAGACTTCAATGTAGCCATTATAAATATGTTCAAAGAACTAAGGAAACCATGATTAAAGAAGAAAAAGAAGGTATGATGACAATGTCACATCAAATGGCTATCAATAAAGAGATAGAAATTATAAAATAGAATCAAATGGAAATTCTGGAATTGAAAACTACAATAACTGAAATGAAAAACTCACTAGAGGGTCTCAATAGATTTGAAAAGGCAGAAGAAAGAATTAGCAAACTTGAAGACAAATTGATAGAGATTATGAAATTTTAAGAAAGAGAAGCCAGACGCAATGGCTTAGGCCTATAATCCTAACACTTTGAGAGGTCAAAGCGAGAGGATTGCTTGAAGCCAGGAGTTTTGAGACCAGCCTGGACAACATGGCAAGACCCTCATCTCTACAAAAAATAAATAGAATTAGCCAGGCATGGTGGTACACACCTATAGTTCTAGCTACTCGGGAGGCTGAAGTGGGAGATCCTTTGATCCCAGGAGTTGAAGGTTGAAGTGAGCTATGATTGTGCCACGCACTCCAGCCTGGGTGACAGAGCGAGACCCCATCTCTAAAAAAAAAAAAAAAAGTTGAATTTATCCCAGGAATGCAAGGTTGGCTTAACATGTGAAAATCAATTAATATAATATGCCATGTTAATAGAATAAAAAACAAAAACCATATAGTCATTTCAATAGATGCAAAAAGTCCCACAACTAACATCATACTTAGTGGTGGAAGACTGGATGCTTTTTCCATAGGATCAGGAACAGGATAAGTATGTCTACCCTTGCCACTTCGATTCTCACCATTTTATTGTATTTCTAGAGGTTCTAGTCAGGAAAATTAGGCAAGAAAGAGAAATAAAAGGCATCCAGAATGGAAAGGAAGAATTAAAAAAAATATCTATTTGCAAACAACATGCTCATGTATATAAAAAATCCTAAGTTCAAGACTGCTGTGAGTTACGATCATGCCACTGCACTACAGCCTAGGTGACAGAGTGATACCTTGTCTCTAAAAAAATAAAAAATAATAATAAAAATAAAAATAAAATCTTAAGGAATCCACTTTAAAAACCATTAGAACTAATAAATAAGTTTCAGCAAGTTTGCAGGATACAAGATCAATATACAAAAATCAATTGTTTTTCTCTACACTTGAACAATCCAAAAATGAAATTAAGAAAAAAATCACTTAAAATAGTATCAGAAATAATAAAATACTTACAGACAAATTTAACAAAAGAAGTAGAAAATTTGCACTCTGAAAATTTGCACTCTGAAAACATCGTTGAAAAAATTGATCTAAATAAATAGAAAAAAATCCCAAATTCATGGATTGGAAGACTTAATGTTAATATACAGATTCAATGCAATCCCTGTAGAAATTGACAAGCTGGATTTAAAAATTAATATGGAATTTCAAGGGACCCAGAACACCCAAAACAATCTTAAAGAATAAAGTTGAGGCTGGGCGTGGTGGCTCATGCCTGTAATCCTAGTACTCTGGGAGGCTGAGGTGGGAGGATTGTTTGAGCTCGAGACCAGCCTGAGCAAGAGGGAGACCCTGTCTCTATAAAAAGATAGAAAAATTAGGCAGGCATGATGGTGTATGCTTATAGTCCCAGCTACTCAGGAGGCTGAGGCAGGAGGATCACTTGAGCCCAGGAGTTTGAGGTTGTAGTGAGCTACGATGATGCCACTGCACCCTAGCCCAGGCAACAGAGTGAGACCCTGTCTCAAAAAAAAAAAAAAAAGATTTGTATGGAAAATATATAAAGAACTCCCACAACTTAATAATAAAAAGACAAATAACCCAATTAAAAAATGGGTAAAGGACATGAATAGACCTTTCTGCAAAGAAGAGAAATTCGTAAATGGCTAATAAACACATGAAAAGATGCTGACATCAGACATCAGGGAGGCAAATTAAAACAACAGTGATCAGTGTACAGATGGGTGAATTAAAAGAAAAATAAACTACATTAAGATACCACGTCACACCCACTAAGATGGTATATTCAAAAAGTCAGATAATAATAAGTGTTGACAAGAATGTAGAGAAATCAGAACCCTCATATGCTGCTGGCAGGGATGTAAAATGGTACAGCCACTTTAGAAACCAGTTTGGCAGTTCCTTAAAGAAACAGTTACTACATGAGCCAGCCATTTCATTTTCCACAAGAAAAATGAAAACATATATCTCCAGAAAAACTTATACACAAATGTTTATAACAGCATTATGCATAATAGCCAAAGAGCAGCAACAACCCAAATGTCCATCAGCTCATCAATGGACAAGCAAAATGTAGTGTATCCGTACAGTGGAATATTCAGCAATCAAAAGGAATGGAGTACTGATACACAGTACTACATGGAAGAACCTTGAACACATTGTGCTAAATGAAAGAAGTCAGGTACAAAAGACCACATGTTGTATGATTCCCTTTCTATGAAATGCCTAGAATAGGCAAATCTATAGAGACAGGAAGTAGATTCGAGGTTGCTCGGAGGCTGGGCAGGCGTTCATAGGTGATACTCTAAGGGAATTGGGTTTATTTTTGAGGTGATGAAAAGGTTATAAAATTGTGTTGGTTGCACGTATCTGCGGATACACTAGAAGACACTGAATTGTACACTAAATGGGTGATTTGTATGGTGTTTGAATTATATCTAATATAGCTCTTATGAAAAAAAGAAAAAGCAAATGCAAGCTCTCAGCAAGAAAAAAGAGTAAACATGCGGAAAGTGAGGGGGGTTAGCCAGAGAGAGAGCAGATCTATTTAAAGAAGCTCAGCTGTGAAGAGACAAGAGGGCGGTGAGGGGAGGGGGTGGGGGGTTGGTGCTTTGACAGCTTAGGTCGGGAGCACAGGTGGAGAGAGTGCTTACCAGGGCAGCAGAAGAACCTCTTCCTACAGCACAGCTTCTCAAACTTCGCTGTGGGAGGGTAGGAGCCTGACTTTGGTGGGCACCTAGCTCCAAGTTGCCAAACTACCTCCCGTCATAAAGATGTGAGAAGTTTGTGATTTTCCTTGGGATAAAGCCAATAAGCTAACACAGATGGTCACCCCAATTACCAGGTAAAGTTAGCATGGCGTATATGTGACAATAGTGCTGTCAAGTCCTCTTACTTGAGCATGGGTTATTATCTTGAAAACATGATTGTAATAGGTTGTATCTGGGTTGGCTATATAAAGGGTGAGATTTCCTTCTGTCTTTGCAATTTCTTAGCAGATGTGCATGCAGTATCACATTCTGGTTTAATGGGTATTCAATAATAAAATTGTTTTCTTGCTCTACTACCTTTGTGGAGAGGATTTCTGGGTTGGGAAAAGATTTGGGTTTTTAATAGTTCTCGAGCTTGAACCTGCTGCAGGATGGAGTGTGCCCCATTCCCAGTTCAAGCAGCTCACCAGCACTCTTTCGCACGCCCTGCTTTCTCTCCCTCCACCTGCGCGAGTTTGAGGACCATGCTACTCTGGCCCTAACTCCCCCGACCTGCCAATCTGCCATCCTGGGCCAGCACCCAGCACGCTGTTCCCTTAGGCGGCCTGCCCCTTTAAGAGCACCCCCATCCCAGCTCCTCCCTCAGGCTAGTGACCGGATTTCCCCATTGTGGCCCAGCCCTTTAAAGCCATCAGCTCCAGTTTTCTGGCCGGATGTGTGCTGAGACCTGAGGCAGAGACATCGAGGGGCCCTGGTGCTGGGAGTAGGCAGAAGTGGGCTGTGACAGGTGCAGGTGGGCATGGACCCACTACCCAGGGCTCAGGAGGGACACGAAGCTGGGACAGGGTGGATCCCCAGAGAAAGTAAAGCCACTCGGGAGTGGGCAAGGGATGTCACTGTTCAGCAGCCACTATGTGCCAGGCCCTGTGCCCAGGCCTTTCCATGCCTTCTGAGGGAGGTATTCTTACCCTCATTTTGCAGATGAGGCGATGGAACGCAGCTGGCTGAATTACTCAGAGCCCTACAACTCACAAGCGGCAGAGGCAGGATCTGAACTCAGGTCAGTGGGACTCAGAAGCTTCCATGGTCTCTCCTCTGCATCACCTGCTGACAAGGCCCTGCCTTCTTCCCAACCTTCATTTTTCCTCGGTTTTCCAGTGTGCAGTAGAGCGTGGGGGAAGAAATGAGTCATCCCCTCACCCCCCCATACTCGGGTTCCTTTTTCCTCCCAGGAGCTGCGTGGAGATGCTGCTGTGGCCACTCCTGCTACTGCTGCTGCTATTGCTACTGCCATTGGCCTTGCTCCGGCAGCAGCAGTCCCAGCATGCCAGGCGGTCCTGGCTTGTCAGCCTCCAGCACCGTGTGGCATGGGGTGCCCTGGGCTGGGCAGCCGCCTGGCAGCGGCGAAGGCTGGAGCAGAGCACGCTGCATGTGGGCCAGAGCCAGCAGCAGGCCCTGAGGTGGTGTCTTCAGGGACCCCAGGGTCTCCGCTGTCCCCTCAGGGGGAGCACAGGTGTGTTTCGGGCTCTGGGAAGGTGACCCAAAGAAAAAGAAACCCCATAGGACATCAGATTCCAGAACGTGAATCCCCCTTTCCTCCCTGCCATCTGCCTCTCCACTGCCAACACAGAGTAGCCCAACCCAGAGACCCTGCCCAGCCCGGGATTGGCTCTCTTGTTCCAGAGGAATTTTCCCATCCTGGGCCCTCAGAGCCCCTCTTCCCCCACGAATTCACAAATTCCAGGTTCTTCCCTCAAGGGTCTCATCAGTCTTGCTGGAAACTCTTGGGAAGCTGTGGCTTCCTGAGGGGTTTCTGGTGTCTTTGGGGCTACAGACATGAGCACCTTCCGGAATCATCTCCCTCTGACCAAAGCCAGCCAGGCCCAAGAGGAAGAAAGTGGTGGGAAGCTCCTGCCCCCTACCTCAAACCAGTACCCGGGGGAGGCCTCTCTGCAGGTAAAGTGGGATGGCCAGACGCCAGCCCCACCAGAGATCCCTGCTTGCAGCCAAACCCTCCCATCATGGTGGGCAGAGAACCTCCAAACTAGATCTGAGGCCAGATCGACACCCTCTTTTCTCTCCCTCCAGGCCACCTTGCTGGGTCTGGTAGCCTTGCAGAAGGCCTACCCAGAGGTGCTGGCTCCAGGATGCACTGCCTGTGTGACCCTCACATCCCCTTGGCCCAGCCCCCTGTCCTGGCTTGGCCATGCCCTGGGCCGGGTTAGACCCCCTGGAGCCAAGGACCCCATGGCCCTGCTGCTGGAGGCACTGAGGTCCCCAGGGCTGAGAGCACTGGAGGCCGGGACAGCAGTCGAACTCCTGGACATCTTCGCGGGCCTGGAGGCTGATGGCAAGGAGCTGGCTGGGGCGATAGCTGCTGGGAACCCAGGAGCCCCTCTCCCTGCACGGGCCACGGAGCTGCGGCAGGCCCTGGAGCAGGGACCCCGAGGACTGGCCCTTCGGCTCTGGCCAAAGCTGCAGGTGGTGGTGACTCTGGATGCCGGAGGCCAGGCTGAGGCCGTCGCTGCCCTTGGGGCCTTGTGGTGCCAAGGGATACCCTTCTTCTCTCCTGCTTACGCTGCCTCTGGAGGTCAGCAGCACTCAAGAGCAGTGAGGCGGGGCCAGGGGTCAGAGGTCACATAGCGAGCTGCCATGTATGCAGCCCTACGGAATCCTCACATTCAATCTTCCCCAACACCCTGTATGCTGGGGATTAGCAGCTTCCTTTTACAGATGAAGAAACAGAGCCTCAGAAGTTAAGAGTCTTGCACAAATTCACATGCACCGGGATTTCCTCCCAGGTCTGCTGCCTCCAGAACCACTGTGCTCTGCTTCTGCCTAGTGAGGCAGCCAGCTGAGCCTTGGGCAGCCGGGCCACTTCGGGTGCCAGGAAGGGCAGCAACAGGGTCAGGTGCTCAGGGGGTTGGGGTCTGGGGGCCTCACAGAAAACAATAGCCCCACCAGATGCTGAGGAGGCTGTGTGCTCCCTACAGGGGTGGTGGGCCTAAACCTATGGCCAGAGCAGCCCCGTGGGCTCTACCTTCTGCCCCCTGGACCCCCCTTTACTGAGCTGCTCCCAGTCAAGGAAGGAGCCCAGGAGGAGGCCACCTCCACCCTCCTGCTGGCCGAGGCCCAGGAGGGCAAGGAGTATGAGCTGGTGCTGACTGACAGTGTCAGCCTCACCAGGTGATCACCTGCCCGGCCCCAGCTACCTCAGGCCCCCTGGGACCCTGCTGGGGTCCCCGAGCATGGGCTTAGGGACCCTTGGGCCCGACCTCACTCCCACTTCCCCCATCAGGTGCCGCCTGGGTGATGTGGTACGTGTGGTTGGTGTCTACAATCAGTGTCCAGTTGTCAGGTTCACCTGCAGGTAGGTGACTCTGGGGAGCTGAGGGGCCATCCTTGTGCCCCAAGCTTCATTGCCTCCCCCTTTCTCCTCCCCAGACTGGGCCAGGCCCTGAGTGTGCGAGGAGAAGATATTGGTGAGGACATGTTCTCTGAGGCCCTGGGCCGGGCGGTGGGGCAATGGCCAGGGGCCAAGCTGTTGGACCATGGTTGTGTGGAGAGCAGCATTCTGGGTAAGCTTCCCCCCAACAACCCGCCTTGCTCCTGCCTTCCATTTCTGGGTTGGCTTCACTCCAGCCCATGTCTATCCTGCCGGGAGGCCTCTAAGAACTAGGAAAGAGAGAAAACTGAGCTTCCTTTGCTGCTCCTACCAAAAGTCCTTCCCCATGTCTAAATTCCATCCCTCCTGCTGCAGCTTCTACCCATTTTCTTTCCTGACCTATCTCATATTTAGGATTAGGCTCTAGGTTCCTCTCCATTTACCCCACTCCCCACCAGAAAACTGTTTCCCCCCATGGACCTCAGAGCGGGGAAGAACAGACAGGGGCAGAGGCTTTGGAAGCTACCCCACTCACTGGGAGAGTGTGTGCATCTGGGGTTTGTCCACAGATTCTTTTGAGGGCTCTGCTCCCCACTATGAGGTATTTGTGGAGCTGAGGGGGCTGAGGAATCTGTCGGAGGAAAATCGAGACAAGGTAAAAGAGACAGGGACAGGGTCTGACTACACGTCTCCTTCATTTTGCACACCCCCAGGGTGCTGTGGGGACAGGGGAGTGATGGGGAAGGAGGGGCTGGGGAGGAGAAGCCCCTGGGACTCTGGGAAGGTAGGGGTGAGTCCCACAGACACACACGTGTACACACGTACCCCAAGCACAGTCACGCACACACCATCTGCACACTCACAGCCTCACACCAGCTTCACTCGGGCCTTTCTGTTCCCAGCTGGATCACTGCCTGCAGGAAGCCTGTCCCCGCTACAAGTCCCTGCGGTTCCGGGGCAGCGTGGGCCCAGCCAGAGTCCACCTGGTGGGCCAGGGGGCCTTCAGAGCACTCCGGGCAGCCTTTGCTGCCTACCCCTCATCCCCCTTCCCTCCTGAGATGCCCCGGGTCCTTCGGCACCGGCATCTGGCCCAGTTCCTGCAGCGGAGAGTGGTGTCCTGAGCCAATGCCTGCCCACGGCCCCAGATCACCTCAGAGGCCGCCTTGCTCTCTCCTCTGGGGCCTGTCTGAATAGGGAGTCCTTGGCCAGGGTCTCTGACTCTGTGTCACCTGACATTTGCCTATGAGAGCCATTAGGCCTTAGGGAGGCCTTGGCCTAGTAGGCCAGTTCTGAGGCATGGGCCTCAGGGGTTTAGCAGATGCCAGCAGGGCCCTGCCAATATCCCCCTTGGCCCATCATGGAGGACACTAGAGTTCCAGTGCACACCCATGGCTTCCGGTGTCTCTCAGCCTGACAGTGTTCTCTGGCCACAGTTTTGTGCTTGGCCAGTGCACTGGGCCAGCTGGAAGTGTTGGTGGGGGGTCCCCAAGAGCAACCCTCCATCAATAAGGAACAGGAGTTGGTGAATAAAGACCTCAGTGTCATTGTCCCTGAGTGAGACAATTCTGAAGAGTTTTCAACATAATCTTTCAGAGGGTCCCCCGCAGGACGGAGTCCAGCTTCTTACTGGGCCTCTGCCCTTCCCTCCCTTCCCCACTCCCTTGCTGTGCTTCCCGGGATCAGCTCCCATATAAACCTCTTGCACCCAGTTTCTTGCCTCAGGGTCTGCTTTGGGGAAAACATGCAGCAGTCCCACTTGCCCTGTGCCTGCTGAAGCTGGGCTCTCTCCGAGCCCCACTCTCGAGTCCAGGCTGGGTTAGGCCCCTCGGGGTATGTGCACACAGCAGCCGTCCTAGGTCAACCTGGCAGCCTCAGACTCACCTCCTCCTGACTCTCCCATCCCAGTATAACCTAACAGCAGAGGGGCTGCTCCCCAACTTCCCCTACCCTGCTTTAGCACTGGTCCCTCTCCTGGCCCAGCACCCACAAATCACTTCCGTGGTAGGGAAGGGGGGAGGATAGTTCATTTTACAAAGGATCACAGCAGGAAGCATCCCCAGAGACCAGCTGGGCTCACTGTCCGTACCAGTGGGGAAACTGAGCCTCCACAAAGTTGGGAGGCTTTCCCGAGGCCCTGCGGCTCCTCCGAAGTAAGGGCAACACCTGTTCCATGCTTCTCAATTCCACGTCCCCACATCCAGTCCCCTGCTCCACACTCACCCAACCCCCCACATCAGGAGCCCCCATGACTCCTTCCTGTTAAAATCCTCCCATGGAGGCTCCCCTCCCCCACCGGATTAAGACCAATCAGCTTGGCCTATAAGACCCTGTGACCCTGGTCCCCACTTACTTTCCAGCCACCTCTCTCCCCTTGCTGGGGAAAAGGCCTGGGCTATGAGGACCACACACACCCCCATCCCAACTGAGCTATGCACTGTCACCACCAGGCCTTTGCTGAAGTTGTCCCTTCTGTGGAATGCCTTCTCCCCCAACCTTACCTGATAGAAATCTACTTTTCATGCAAGGCCTTCGAGACCCCCCTGCCCCACCCCAGGCAGCAGTGATTGGCTCAACTTTGCTGAGGTCTGCAATAGTCCTTCCCTTCACTGAACTATTGTTATGCCTGAACTGCCTCCCACCTGGACTTAGGAGCTCCTGGGAAAGTGGGCCAGGTCCTATGCACAGTTGCTCCCATGCCCAGTGCCAGGCCTGGCACAGAGCAGGAGCTCAATAAACAGGCCCTGAACAAGAGAAACTCAGCCCTGGAGATGGCACGTGTCCCTCACCCCCTGGTGGCTCACTCCCTGTTGGTGGAGTAGGACTACATCCCTCCCCTCCAGGCAACCTGAGCCAGGGAGAAAGCTGGGGAGGTAGAAGCTTTCTACCAGCTTCTGGTAGAAACTGGGTTTGGTTTAGGCTTCCTTTCCTCTCACTGTCCAGGCTGAGTTTTCAAGGTTTTCCATCTTGGAGGGTGGTAGAAGGGGCAGAAGGGAAGGAGAGAGCTGGGGAGGGGAGGGGCAGCTAGGTAACCTTTTCAATGGAGGAAGAAGGCCCCAGAGCCCGGCAGACCCCTGGGGCAGCAACAAGGACAGGAGAGGCCTGCTGAGTGGTTGTCTCCCCCATACACACAATGTGGCTAGTGAGTCTCACTACTGTCTCTTTCTCTGTTCTTAATTAGCAGCTGCCCTCCCCCCATATTGTCCCAGGCCAGCGCCCCAGCTGAGGCCTCTTTTGTGCTCTCAGATTCCTGGGTGCAAGGTGGCCTCATTAGTGCCCGGAGACCGGCCCATCTCTAGGGAGCAGGCAGACAGACAAGGGGGGGACCAGGGGCATAGCGATCCAACCCCGGCCTCTGAATGCCTCAGCGGCCATTCCTTAGGCTCAGCCTGGAGACGGCAGCCCTATAGAAGGCTAATCTTAGACTTGCCTTTGTCTGGCCCCGGACTGGACGCAAGTGTCCGTCTCTTCCCTGCTGCCTCAGAGCACTATAAACCCCAGGCCCCTGGTAGTGGGTCACAGTCGACAGCCTCAAGGTTCCTGGCTATCTGTACCACTGCAGACACCTCCTTTCCTGGCTACCCCACCCTGCGCTCCAGACACCATGAAGCTTCCTCCCACGAAGGTAAAGACCCAGGGACCGAGGGTGACTCATACCAGAGAGGCAATGAGAGTACTTACTTAGGGGGCTGGAAAAATGGCTGAAGGTGTCTGCTCTTGGTCTTTGCCCACGTGTGCTCTGAGGCAGGACACTGGGAGCACCTGTGGCCAAGAGTCTGCCTTGGCTAACATTGGGTTGTGCCCTGTTCTCCTAAGAGCTCATGGATATTGAACACTTACTATGTGTCAGGTGCTGTGTTTGCACGTGTCATCTCATTTCCGAAGCCCTGCATAGTAGGAATTAACACCCAGTTTACAGGTGAGGAAGCTGTGCCCTCTGAGAGGGTAGGAGACTGGTCAAAAGCCATCGAGTTCAGTTACCTCTGCAAGGGAGCGGGCAGATGAGACAACAGCTACGAGTCCTGCCGGTCCCCAATTTCCACGTGTTTGCCTGCTGTGCATACATAGGGAGTGGGAGGCACTCAGTAGGGCCTCTGTTTTCCTGGGTTTACAACTTCTGGTGCAGACAGAGTCAGACACGCCTGTTTTCAGGAGGAGTAGTAAGTGCTCTACTGGGGGGTACAATGGAGTAAGGGTATCCAGGAGAGAGAGGAATTCACTCTGTCTAGGGGGTCTCAAATGGCACCTTCCTGGAGGAGATGCTCTGCTGGGCCTTGAAGGATGAGTAGGTAAAGGAGCCAGGTACGAGCCTTCTCTGACAGAGCCCTTCAGGCAGCAAGGGCGCAGAGGCAGGGAAACTGGCGGCGAGGGAGGCGCGCAGGCCCGGAGGCGGCGCGGAGCCAGCTGGGCAGGTTCTAGGCGTGGGGGCTGGTTGCGGGCGCAGCGGGAAGACCCCTCCACCCCCAGCGCCCTGCCTCCCCCTCCCTAGGTCTCCTGGGCCGCCGTCACGCTACTGCTGCTGCTGCTGCTGCCGCCCGCGCTGCTGTCGCCCGGGGCGGCCGCGCAGCCCCTGCCGGACTGCTGTCGCCAGAAGACGTGCTCCTGCCGCCTCTACGAGCTGCTGCACGGCGCGGGCAACCACGCGGCAGGCATCCTCACGCTGGGCAAGCGGCGGCCAGGGCCCCCGGGCCTCCAGGGCCGGCTGCAGCGCCTCCTGCAGGCCAGCGGCAACCACGCCGCCGGCATCCTGACCATGGGCCGCCGCGCAGGCGCAGACCCAGCGCCGCGCCCCTGTCCCGGGCGACGTTGTCCTGCTGCGGCCGTCACCTCCGTCGCGCCCGGGGGACTGTCTGGGGTCTGAGCCATTCTTCGGACCCTGTCCTGGCCCTGCCCTCCCCCCTCTGCCCACCCGGCATCAGCCCCCAGAAAAACGGCAATAAAGGCGAGTCTCCGTTCTTGTGGCTGGTCTCTGTTCCTGTGTGGTCGCGTCCAGCCCTCCAGGGGGCGGGAGAGCATCTTGCGAACTATAAAGAAAGGCCAAGGCCCTGGGAGCCCTGCTCTGGGGCAGCTGCCTCAGCTTGCGCATTGTTGAATCGCTCTTGGTTGGGGAGCTCCCAGTGCAAGGCCTTGGGGTGCAGAGTGAACCGCACATGTGCACGCTTGGAGGGGAGGATGCGGGACAAATGCGTCCGACGATACTCCACTAGTCATTCTGTAACGTCGCCTTTACCGAGAGACACACGGGAGGGACAGAGAGCAAGAAAGGCTTCACGGAGGAACGGAATCCCAGCCGTGGGAGTCGAGCCTGCCTGCTGAAAAGGCAGGCAGTATGAGCTTCAACAATGAATCGTCCAGAGCGGCTGCAGCGTGGGCTACAGGGTGTGGGGAACGCTGAGGCTCCGGGAGGGAGGCGGTTAAGTTCGTTCAGCCCGGATTGTGAAGCCCTCACACGCCGGCAGGCTTTGCACTTTATTCTATAGATAACAGAGTCACAGGAAGTTCTTAAGTAAGGGTAGGGCAAGATTTTTCCAAAACTCTAGCTGAAGACACCTGTTATTGTGAATTGTGTTCCCCCAAAATTCCTATGTTGAAGTCCTAACTCCCGGCACTTCAGAATGTGACCTTATTTGGAAATAGGGTCCTTGCAGATGTAATTAGTAAAGATGAGGTCATACTAGAGTAGGATGAGTGTCTAATCCACTATGACTGGTGTCCTTATAAAAGAGAGAATTAAGACACAAATACACTCAGGGAGAACCCATGTGAACGTGAAGGCAGAGATTAGAGTGATGCTTCTACATGCCAAGGAAAGCCAAATACTGCCAGTAACCCACCAGTAGCTCCGGGAGAAGCATACAGCAGATTCTCCTTCACAGCCTTCAGAAGGAACCAACCCTGCCTTCACCTTGATCTTGGTTGAACTTTTAGCATCCAGAATTATGAGACAATCGATTTCTGTTGTTTGAGCCACCCACTTTGTGTTTTTGTTTTTTTTTAAAGACAGGGTCTCCCTCTGTTGCCTTGGCTAGAGTACAGTGGTGGGATCATAGCGATCTTCCTGCTCAGCCTCCCGAGTAGCTAGAACTAGAGGTGCACTCCACCGTGCCTGGCTAATTTTTTGTAGAGACGGGGTCTTTCTATGTTGCCCAGGTTGGTGTCAAACTTCTGGCCTCAAGCAATCCTCCCACCTCGGTCTCCCAAAGTGCTGGGATTACAGGTGCCAACCACCATGCTGGCTGTGGTACTTTGTTATGGCAGCCCTAGGAAACATATAACAAATATAACATTCAAAAGTAGAGACACAGAAAGATGTGGCACTTTTTCTAACATCCCAGATAATGCCCAGCTTAGACCCTGGGAATGAGGGTGGGGAGCATTTAGCCTGCCCTCTTCCTCCACCCAGGTTCCCATTCTCGCTGGCTTTAGCTGTTTTGTCCCGGGAAGCAGCCACCCTCTGCCACTGCGCTTAGCTGCCTCAATAATTTTCTGCATAGGTAGTGAGAAAGTCCTGTGTCTAGTCTCACCTGGGTCCCTCTTCCTGCTGAACTGGTTCCATCTTGGAGAAGACAGAGATCAAAATTCACCTGTGTGCCCATGGAGATTTGCAAACCCTCACTCTGCCCACCTCGAAACTATCTTTCTCAGTCCCAAACTTGCCTCCAGTGCCTCCAACCTCTCTTCCACTTGAAGGACAGCAGAGAGGATTAAATCAACAGGTTAGGAAGAAGGAGAACAGGGACACAATTGCCCTCCAAGATACTTACTTTGTGCCAACGACATGCATTATGCTATTAAATTCTCACAATAACTGCATGAGGTGAGAATTATTAGCTCTATTTTACAGATAAGGAAAGTGAGGCTTGTTGAGGCTGTCACACTATTAGCTTCCAGAGCTGGGTCTCTACACGGTGGACTCCAAAGCTCTTTTCATTCCACTCCACTGTGCTCAGAGGCAGAATTCGCAAGGGTGCCCTAGGCAAACTGAGCCAGAAGGCGAGAGTTAGTGATGGTTTCTAGGAGTTGGGGTTCCAAGCCTTCCTGTCGTGGATTCTCCACCAGCAAAGCTAGCCTTTTAACCCTTGCTGTCTCACACTGGAGCAACAAGGCTAGGGGTGCCGCGAAATATCCCAACTCCAGCAGGCGGCACTGTGAACCAGACACCAGCCCCAGCGTGGGCGGCACGCGGGAAAACCCACCAGGTGGAGCCACAAGGGGCAGCCAGAGAACCACGTGTGGGGGCGTGGTCACCCGGAAAGAGGGCGTGTCTGTCGTTCAAGCCCCGCCCCACCACTTCAGGCCTCCCCCTCCCGGTGGGCGTGTCCCGAATTCTCTCCCCAAGAGACACGCGTGGGCCGCTCCCCTCTGGGAGGAGGGCTGCCCAGGGGTGTGCGGGTGTCGCGGCCCCTCCCCGTGCGGGGCCACGTGGCGGGTGCGGGCCGAGCCCGAGGGGAAGAACCTGGCCCGTGGGGAGGTGGGGGGGTACCGAGGCGGTGCTGAGCCGAGCCGAGAGCTAAGGGGTTCGGAGCAGAGAGGAGGCGGCGGCAGCGGCGGCGAGAAGGAGGGGAGGAGGCAGGCGGGCGCATGGGGCGCCCCGGCCCCGCCGGCAGCGCGCCCCCTCCGGCCCGGCCGCGCTGAACGCTCCCCGGCGCCGCACCTCGAACCCGCACCCCGGGGCCATGCCGGTCATGAAGGGGTTGCTGGCCCCGCAAAACACCTTCCTGGACACCATCGCCACCCGCTTTGACGGCACGCGTGAGTGGGCCGGAGGTTGGCCTGGGGGCTCAAGCTGTGGGCCAAGTCTCCTTGGGGGCCGGCTCGGGTCTCCTGGATGTGGTGAGACCCCCGGCGAGGAGAGAGAATGGAGTTGAGGGTCTAGGAACTCCCGAAGCCGCTTGTAGTAAAGGAACAGGGCGGGGAGAGCCTTGCGAGGGGAGGAGGGGAAAGGGCCAAGCACTGGGGCCGGGCGTGGGGGGAGCCGAGGGTAGGGGGTGTGACTCGAGGCCGGAGAGGCTCTTTGTGCGGCAAAACGGGGGAGGGGCCTTGGGAGCCGCCCACTCCCGGGCAGCGCGGTGCTGGGGGTGTGTATGGGGGTGTCTGAGACATGGAAGTGGGACGAAGTAGCCGGGCGTTCTGGGGTCTACTCCCAGAAGACTCCAGCTCCCACTTCCTCCATAAAGAAGGAGAAAAGATCAGACTTCGGCAGGACCCAGCTTGGATTAAGGTCACACGCCCCCAAATCGTGGGGCGTCTGTGTCTGAAGTCGGTGAGGCAGGAGGAGGGGGGCGGTCCGTGCGACGGAGGGAACTTCCTGCTCGCCCACCCCAGCTTGGGTTCCAGGTTCAGCACCTTGGACAGCCGCATCACTCCTTCCCCGCCTCTTCTCCCGCCATTCCCTCTTCCTGCTCTGGAACCTGCCTCCCTTGGGAACCCTGGCCGGGATCTGGAGGGTGGGAGAACAGTACCCGAGGGCGGAAACCGAGCCACGGGGCTCTACCCGCCTCCCTCCCCTCCCCCCCCACCTCCCTCGTTTCCATAGCGCCCATCACCGGGGCAACAGGCCCTGGGATGGAAGAAGGAGGCTGTGCCCAGAGCCCAGTGCTTCCCAGGCACCTTCAGTGTCCCCATCAGTCCCCAGACAGTCACCCCTCTTAGCACCCCAGGACTGATTGTGTCTCAGGCCCAATTCCTTAGCTGAGACTTTGTCCCTGGATGGCCCACAGGAGCCCCCCTGTGGCTTCCCACCTATTGGAGCTGGAGGGAGCCAGCTCAGGTTCTGCTGCTGGGGGTTGCTGGAGCTACACCCTCAATGCCTCTCCTGTCAGACTTTGAGCACTGGGGACAGACCCCCTGAAAATAGCTAAAGGAATGCTAAAAAGTGAACCTTTTCTGGAAGACAGGGAAGGAGGACACTACTCATCACTGTCTTCCCCCCTCACTAAGGAGATTTGTGAGTTTGGATAATCCCTGCCTTTTGGTTTCCTGTCAATAAAATGGGTGTGATATCACCAGAATCTTTGCCCTGCTCACTCTGTAATGGGATGACAAGATGGCGGCGTTGAAAGCTAAGCGAATGTGGGGAATCCTATCACCTTCTCAGAGTAGCCCTTACTATGTGCCAGGACTTGTTCTCTCCAAGTTAACTCATGTAACTCTCACAACAACCATGTGAGGAAGGTCTATTATGCCCCATTTTGCAGATAAGGAAGCTGAGGCCCAGAAGAGATAATTAACTTGCCCAAGGACACACAGTCAGTAAGTGGCAGGGGAGGGGTGCAGGAGCCCAGCTCCTACTCACCACGCTATGCTACCTTCTACAGTGACAGCTCACCAGCTTGAAGGCAGGGAGATGGACGGCATAACCTCTTGGGATTCCTTCTCCAACCCCCGAATAATCCCAGCTTCAGTTCTAGGCCACCACTGAGTCCTTGTCCCTTTGCTGTATCTCATCTTACTCTCATTTCAGAATGTCCCAAAGGGGGATAGGAACCACATGGAAACCCGAGAAGCTTCTGGCTCTGTGACCTCTAACTACAACTTAGGGGAGGTGCTGTCCACCTGGGAGCTCACTCCCCACTACTGCCCTTGTGCTGACCTTGACCTCTTCTTCCCACAGACAGCAACTTCCTGCTGGCCAATGCACAGGGCCCACGGGGCTTTCCCATTGTCTACTGCTCTGACGGCTTTTGCGAGCTCACAGGCTACGGTCGCACTGAGGTCATGCAGAAAACCTGCAGCTGCCGTTTCCTCTATGGTCCAGAGACCAGTGAGCCAGCCCTGCAGCGGCTGCACAAAGCCCTAGAGGGCCACCAGGAGCATCGGGCTGAAATCTGCTTCTACCGCAAGGATGGTGAGGGGCTGGACCTGCCCTGTAGCCCTGCCCAGACCTTGGGCACCTGTTGTGCACTGGGCACAGTAAACATCTGGGTGCTTATGCTCACACTGCCACAAGCTGCCTCTGTGACCGAGTGTATCCCTGACCCTCTCTGGGCCTCAGTTCTCCCATCTGAAAGATGAAGGTGTCAGCTGACAGAATCTCTAGGGTTCCTTACAGCTCTAAACATTTGCCAAGCTCTTTGACTATGTCTAGCAACCAAGGGGGATTGGGGAGAAAGGCAGGCCACGGGGTTGTTCACACTCCTCCCTCCCTCTCTCCACACCTACAGGCTCGGCCTTTTGGTGCCTCCTGGACATGCTGCCCATCAAGAATGAGATGGGGGAGGTCGTGCTGTTCCTCTTTTCCTTTAAGGACATCACTCAGAGTGGAAGCCCAGGACTCGGCCCCCAAGGAGGCCATGGGGACAGTAATCATGGTAACTGCAAGTCTGGGCAGGAGGCATGAATGGTCAGAAGTCCTTGCCCAAGGTCACACAAAATCTTTCCCTACCTAACCTCATGGGACGCACCCTAACTTATTTCCACACCTTTTTTCCCAACAGAAAACTCCCTCGGCAGGAGAGGAGCCAGCTCAAAACTTCAGTCTGCCAGAAGGCAGAGCCGTACTGTCCTACACCGACTGACCAGCCACTTTGGCCGCCGGGGCCAGGGAGGCATGAAGGCCAATAATGTGAGTCCCAGCCCCATCCCAACATCTCCCAAGTCCTCCAGCCTTGATTCTGAGGCACCTCTGCTAGCCTCCCTGTTTCCCTGCCTGGTTTCCATCCATGGGCGTGTTCTTCTGTCCACCCATTTCCCATGTACTACTCTGTGCTCCATCCCGTATCCCTGCACCCACCTCCTTCCATCCCCATCTCCTTGCTTCCTTAGGGGATTGACATTACTCTACTCTGATGATGTCACAGGAGGGGGCTCTAGCAGCAATTATAGCACCTACCCCTGGGTGACAGGGTTATGTCATGGGGGGTGAAATCACGAGCTGCTGTAGTCCTGGGGAGAAAGCCCCCATTGACCAGGAGGAACTTGAGGGAGAAGTTAGTGACCCCTCAAGCTAGGGCATGTCCCCGGTTTGTCATAAGCTCATTCTCAAATAGGGTGAGAGTCAAGCCATATAAATACCCTCCACAAAACATGATTGGTTCAAAAGGGGGCCTGGGCGGTAGATTGGCAGGAGGAAGGAATGTCAGTGCCAGCCTCTGAACCCCGCCCCTGAACCTTCTGTCTCCTCCCATGGTTGCCCTTGCAGTGCCCACCTTCCCCGTCGTTGTCCCTGCCTCTCCCTCCCCCCAGCCTTGGCTCTCTTTCCCCCAAGTTTCCCCAACCATCACCCCTCTCCCCTTAGAACGTGTTTGAGCCAAAACCATCAGTGCCCGAGTACAAGGTGGCCTCCGTGGGGGGGTCCCGCTGCCTCCTCCTCCACTACAGCGTCCCCAAGGCCATTTGGGATGGCCTCATCCTCCTCGCCACCTTCTACGTTGCGGTCACCGTCCCCTACAATGTCTGCTTCTCGGGCGATGACGACTCTCCCATCACTTCCCGACACACCCTCGTCAGTGACATCGCCGTGGAGATGCTCTTCATCCTGGGTCAGATCCTCTGCCTCACCCACCCTGGCGGGTGGGTGGCAGGGGGGCACCCACTGGGCCAAGCCTCACTCATCCTGGGCCTGCAGGACCCAGGCATTCCCTTTCTGGGTCTTTTAAGTCCTTGTGGCCCGTGTGCCCTGGCCCCTGACCCCTGCAGCCTTCAGCCTTGTGACCTCTTCTCCCTAAGGACCAGATGCCTAAGCTGTCTTCTCCCTTCCTGCCTCCTCCTCCATGCTGGCTCTCCAAGGCTTGGCCCTGGGCCAAGGCCCTCTAGTAATAGCTTCTTGTACCCCCAGATATCATCCTGAACTTCCGCACCACCTATGTGTCCCAGTCTGGCCAGGTGATCTCTGCTCCTCGCTCCATTGGCCTCCACTACCTGGCCACGTGGTTTTTCGTCGACCTTATTGCTGCTCTGCCCTTTGACCTGCTTTACGTCTTCAACATCACCGTGGTAAGCATGCCCCATCCCGCCATGCAGCCTAGCCTCCCAACTGCAGCCCAGCCTCTCCCGTTAGGGCACCGACCCCAAGCCCTGATGCAGTCCTTCCCATCAAGCCTTCTGCAAATATTTATCAGCATCTGCCATGGGCATAGCCCTGTGCTAGGTACTGGGAGAATCCAAGAGGGTCTGTGCTCCCGGGGAGCTTAGCTCACAATCTTTGAGGGAAGCTGACACGAATGAACAGCTAACTATGGCTACCAAGGCGGCATTGGTTGGATGCCAATGAGTGGTACTTTTCACATTTTTATTTAACAAACAACTGATGAGCATTTAGCTGTCTGCAGAGCACTGTGCGGGCCTGGCCACTGTGGGGAAAAGGAACATGGATTCAGCCTCTAAGCAGCTAAACTGGTGGGGGCTAGGAGTACTGGAGGGGACATTGGGGACAGAAGAGGTGATCGGCAGAGGTGGAGGATGGGGCCCACATATTGCTGCATGGGGGCTGGGCTGACCCTGGAGTTCTAGGCTGGAACGTGAGCGTATGTAAAAATGACCTGAAATCTGGCCAGCACTGGGAGGCAAAAGCACCCCAGTTGGGCAGAGGCTGGAGTGGTCTGGGAAGGGTTCCTGAGGGAGGTGGGAATAGAGCTAGACCTTAAAGGGTGAGTAGGGATGGGCTGGCAGGAGATGAGGAGAGAGAGCATTTGGGGGGAGATAGTAAGGCAAGACAAGGAGGTAGAGGCTGTGGGGTGGATTTGGAAGCAGAGAATGCCAGGACCTGTGTCCTCACAGCTCCCTGGGGACTGCCTGGAGGGGCCCTGAGTGGCAAGTTGTGGACCCAGCTGGCAGATGGTAGGTCTTCTCAAGTCCAGGGTGAGGCAGTCCCGCCCTGTGTCCCCAGACCCCCTCAGCTGTTGGGTGGGGAAGTGGGGAGCAGTTTCCTTGTGTGCTCTCCCTGCTGCACTCAGCTATAGCAGGAAACCACCTACACGCAGCCGGATTTAACTAGCCGCCAACGGGCTGTGGGCCTCTTCTCCTAGCTGTGCACACGTGTGTGCAAGTTCCCACACACGTGCATGTGTGTATGTCTGCCCTGAGGCTCCAGCCATTCTGAGCAGAGCTCCCCACCCCTCCCTAGGAGTGCACCACCCCTCCGTGCCCACCAGCAGTATCAGCTGGGGAGAGGGAGAGCTGCAGAAAGCCCCCTGCCCCTCCTCTCAGGCAGTCCCCCCTCCTCTGGTACCTTTGGGGGCACTTTACAGTTCACTATGGTCCTTCACACACATCATCACGTGAGAGCCTCCCACTACCCCTTCAGGGCAGGTTCTCCTATCCTTTTTCAGAGGTAGGTACAGAGGCTCAGAGAGGTTAAGTGACTTGCTCAAAGTCACAGCTAGCAGTGGCAG
Organism: Daubentonia madagascariensis; assembly: GCA_023783475.1. Taxonomy (NCBI): domain Eukaryota; kingdom Metazoa; phylum Chordata; class Mammalia; order Primates; family Daubentoniidae; genus Daubentonia; species Daubentonia madagascariensis. The sequence goes on along the minus strand of JAKFHU010001186.1, from coordinate 5,673,981 downwards.
GCAGGCCATTAGAACCAGATCTCCAGACTCCTGGTCTAGTATTCTCTCCAACGTACACCCTGCTTCCCAGGTAGCCAGGGTACCCGAGTGGGTGGTCTGGCGTAAAGTGAGATCAGGAGCAATGCTGAGGGCCACAGAAGGGCAGACAGAGCCAGGATGAGTAGGCACTGCCAGAGCTGTGGACTGGACAGAGGCAGGCCGGGGACGTTCTAGTCCAAGGAGAATGACAGGAGGGTCTGCAAGGGAGTGGGGCCCAGGGGCGGCTGACTGGGGAATCTCTGAAGGACTGGAGTTTGCAGCCAGGAGCTCTGGGAGCTGGGGGCAGGAGTTAAGCCCTGGAGAGGGTCCATGTGGACATCAGAGCCACCTCCTTGCCAGCTCCTTCACCTGAAATTAGAGACAATTGCACAAGGTGGTTCAGGAGCAGCGTAGGGCCAGGGCTGCGGGAGATGCTCCTAGAGGCCCCGGAAGGGACAGTGAGGGGCCTTCACACCAAGTTCCCTGGGCACTGCCCCGGAGCCTCCAGTCCTAGCAGCCAAGCTGCCCCCACCCAGAAGACAAGCCCCCACCTGCCCCCTCCTCATCTCCAAGACAGGAAGGGCTAGTTGAAGTATTAATAATCACAGTGAAGATAGTAGTGGCAGTAATATTAGTGAAGGTTGACAGGACCCTTACTAGGTGCCATTAGCTCCACTGTCCCCTAGCGCAGCCCAGGCTCCCTTAGTCCCTGCTCTCCTGCCCTCAGCACTTCCCTGTCTGCAGCTGATCCACAAGGGGAAGGGGCCCTAAACCTTCCCCAGTCCTCAAGCTTCTTGCCTGTGCCAACTCCACCATACTTCTCCATGTCTCCAGGGGTAGTCCCCATTAAAGTCGCTAACTGTCATCACTGACAGCCAGCTCTTGTTCACAGCTGATTGTGCCTAGGACACTGGGGCTTTGAGCAGAGGCTCTGCAGAGATCATCCTGGCTCTGACCAGGACTGGCTCCTCCACCATCCCACAGTGCTTAGAGGCAGGATAGCACAAAATGGATTTTGGTGTCAGGCAGCCCAGACACACCCATCTTGAGTCCCAGATGGGTGTCTTCATCATTCCCTTGGTCTGTGACCTTGAGCAAGTCACTAGCCTCTCTGAGCCTTTGTTTATTCATCTGCAAATTGGGAACTACTGTGATAATTGGACTAAAGCATAAGTGGGGTTTTTAAAAAATTTCTTAATGAGGATTACAAATGCTCAGCATAGTGCCTGACATATATAGGAAGTACTAAGTGTTGGCCACTATTCGTTTTATTGGTATTCTCTCCCTGCTGCATTTCCTGGCCACTCTCTCAGGACGCCAGGGATGTTTTTCCTGTTGTAGCCTCCCCTGGCTCCAGGGTGTCTGGCGGGAAGGCCCTGGGAGGGGACGGGGTATGAGGGCTCTGAGGAGCTGTGCCTGCTGACACCCGCCCCCTGCCACACTCCGCAGACCTCGCTCGTGCACCTGCTGAAGACGGTGCGGCTGCTGCGGCTGCTGCGGCTGCTGCAGAAGCTGGAGCGGTACTCGCAGTGCAGCGCTGTGGTGCTCACACTGCTCATGTCGGTCTTTGCACTCCTGGCACACTGGATGGCCTGCATCTGGTATGTCATCGGGCGCCGGGAGATGGAGGCCAATGACCCGCTGCTCTGGGACATTGGTGAGCCACTGACCCCAGACTGTCACTGACCATCCGTCCACCTGTCCTGTCCCCAAGCTGCTGCTTCCACCAGTACCCACACCCACCATCCCACATTCCTCCAACAAACGTGCACTGAGGGCTTTCTGGATCAGGCGTGGGAATATTGATTTACAGACAAGGGCTCTGCCTTTGAGGGGAACTCACAGCCCAGCAAGGGAACAAGACCAGTGCTAGGTAATCAAAATACAGTGTAGGAAACACTCTGATAGCAGAGGGGTATGTTTCAGGCAGAGGGAGCAACATGTGCAAAGCCCAGAAAGAGTCTGGCCTGCCCCTTCTCTGCCCGCATCAATCCCTCCTTCTGCAGGCCTAATGGCCACTGGCCAGGAGACAGCCCCAGGCCCTCAGTGTGCCCCTGAAAGGCATGTCAGATCCTGGGCATCATCCCTGACACCTTCCTCTCCTTCACCCCACTCCTGGCCCACCATATCAGTACCACTTCTTGGATATCCCTTGGGTCTGGCCTCTCCTCTCCGTGCCTCTGCTCCTTCCCAGTCCACCCACCTCCCTCTCTTGCCCAGCTGTGTGCAACAGCCTCCTACTGACCTCCCTGCCCCCTCCTCATCCCCACCCAACTCCCTCCTTACCACAGCCAAATTGGTCTTCCAAGAATCAACGCTGACCTGCCACACCCCTGCTTGGACTCCTTCAGTGGCTCCCCACTGCCCTCCAAATGAAATCCACTCTCAGTGCCCACCCTGGGCAGCCTTGCACCCTCTCTGTCCCCACCTGCCTTCCCTTTCTCCAATGCTCCCTGCACTGCAACCACGCTGGCCTCCCTCCTGGAGCCAGGATATACTGCTTTCTTGCATTAGGCCTTGAACATGCTGTTTTCCTCTCTGGAATCCTCCCTCTTTTGTCTCTCCTCTCTTCACATAGGTGACTTTTCTGTTCCTTGCAGTCTCAACTAAAATGCCCTGTCCTAAGGGATCCCCCCAGGAACCATCCCTCACACCGCCACTACTGCCAACTGGGTTGGCTCTCCCTAACCTGTTAGGAATCCTAACACACCCTATACAGTACTGCCCTTTTAGTAACTCACCTCCCACCTGTAATGATTTATTTCATGTCTCTTTCGCCTCCAGATTTTAAGTTCCACCAGGGCAGGGAGAGTGTCTGTCTTGGTCAAGTCCCAGCACCTTGTACACAGGAGGTGCACAATAAAATATTAGAGAGTTTAAGGGACCCCTGAGCCGTCAGCAGTGTAGGGAGTTGGCGGCCTTGGACTGCAACTGTAGCCAATTCATTGTGGGACGTACAGGCACAGGCTGCTCCAAACATTTCCTGTGCCATCCTGTGCAGACCGCCCCTCACCCTTTGTAACTACTGGCCCAAGGTCAAGTGCAGGCAGCTCGGGGAATCCCGGCTCTCCACCACTCGTGCAGCCAGGGCTTCCTGCATGCCTCCACTCCGCAGGCTGGTTGCATGAGCTGGGCAAGCGGCTGGAGGTGCCCTACGTCAACGGCTCTGCAGGCGGCCCGTCACGGCGCAGCGCCTACATCGCTGCTCTCTACTTCACGCTGAGCAGCCTCACCAGCGTGGGCTTCGGCAACGTGTGCGCCAACACCGATGCTGAGAAGATCTTCTCCATCTGCACTATGCTCATAGGCGGTGAGACCAGACCTGCCACGCCCCAGGGGGCCTCTGTGAAGCCCAGCCTACGCATGGGGAAACTGAGGCCCAGAGAGGGCAAGGTGTCTACCCAAGTCCAGACAGTCATGCATTCATTGATTGACGTTTCCTCAGTGCCCACTGTGTGCTTGCCCTGGGAGATGCCACAAACAGGCCTGGCCTTTTGTGAAGGGGATGGGAAACCCAAGTTGATGACCTAGTGGGGGTTGTGAGAAGTGCATTGGGTCTGACCCGTCTCTGGATCACTCCCTAGTCCCCACCCCTAACCTAGCGGCTAGCACCAGGTAGGCACGCAGGAGCCCACTAGCTCTCCTGCCCCTCCCCAGGAACCCAGAGACTAGTCCAGGACAGGGTGGGTTTGGGAGCCGAGGAGGCAGCTGGAGGGGTGGCCACCCCTGACCGACTGCCCTGCTGCTGCTGCAGCGCTGATGCACGCAGTGGTGTTCGGGAACGTGACAGCCATCATCCAGCGCATGTACTCGCGCCGCTCGCTCTACCACAGCCGCATGAAGGACCTCAAGGACTTCATCCGTGTGCACCGCCTGCCGCGCCCCCTCAAGCAGCGCATGCTCGAGTACTTCCAGACCACGTGGGCCGTCAACAGCGGCATCGACGCCAACGAGGTAGTGCGCAGGGTCCCCGGCCCGCCCTGGCCCACCGCGTGGCAGTGCAGTGGGGAAGGGGTCGCCACCTCTCGGGTATGGAGTGGAGGCAAACGGGCCCCAGGGCGGCGAGGTGCTGTGCACAAGGGCACGCGCCTACCCAAATCCAAATCCCTATTTTTTTGCACTTGAATATGGGAGCTGAAAGGCAGCTCAGGCCTCCCATAGTGCCATTCTCTCCTCAGCCAACATTTCCTGAGCACCTGGAAATTTGGGCCAGCCTGAGTGCTGGACACAGGGAGCTTAGAGATGATTACACTCAGCCCTGGCCCTCAGGGAGACCCCAGAATGGTGAGGGAGGCAGGCGATGAACAAAGAGTTGGGCAGTGCATAGGGCTGAGAAGGAGGGATGTTGGTGCAGCAGGGCCTTCATTGTGTCTGGGTGGGAGAAGTCATGGAGGGTATGGCCCAGCAGAGGGAACATCGCGAAGGACGAGAAGGAAACCTGCCTGCTACTGGGAGGCCATTCCAGGCAGAAAGAGCAATAGGAACACAAGTCCGGAAGGGGTGCCCCAAAAGAGCAGAGGGAGTTCAGGGAACTGAAAGTAGTTCAGCGCGCCTTCAGGAATGCGGTGTAAATGCTGTTGAGGAAGGAGGGAGGCCCAGCTCTCGGATGGCCTGGGATTTAGATGTTATCCTATAAAACGTTTAGGCTGGAGAGTGGCAGGATCTAGGATTGCTGAGGTATTTCTGAGGGTGGGAGCCATGGGAGGCTTGGTGATCTCCAGTGGGTTGCCAGGAGAAGCTCAGAGTGACTCCAGGTTTCTGGCTTGGGCAAGGGGGCAGGATGGAGGCATTCCAGGAGGAAGACTGGGCTTAGGGACAAAGGTGAGAGTCAAGGGTTGGGCCATGAGTTGGGTGGGGGAGGTCCAGGTGGAGGCTGCCCAGTAGGTATTTGGAAATCAGGTCTGGACCCAGAGTTAGGGCTTGGGGTACACAGGTAGTAGGGAGTCACCAGGCTGGTTGCCATGATGCAGGGGGAGTGTGGAAATCGAGAAGAGGAGAGGGGTAGGCTGAGGAAGAGGGGCCTGGGGAGGAAGTGAGGAAGGAGCAGTTGGAGAGGTGGGAGGAGGACAGGGAGGGAGTCCCTCAGCAGAGCCCAGGTGGGACAAGAGGGAGAGGTCAACACACCAGAGTGGCCAAGGGGCTCCATAATATGAGGATGGAAATGTGAATATTAAGTTTGGCCCTAAGAGGTCGTTGGTGATGCTCAAGATCTAGTAATACAACTCTGCGTTTTACAGATGGGGTACTGAGGCCCACAGAGTGGAAATGGATTGCCCAAGGGCCACAGGGATTTCAGAGCAGAGCTGACTCCTAGTCTCCTGACTCCTTGTTGAAGGCTGACCCTCCAGGGATAGCTCTTGTGTGGGGTTGAGTAATCAGGACATGTGTGAGTGACCAGTGTGTGTAGCCATACCAGTGAACAGATAGTAAAAGACCTGGTCTGTGCCCCAGAAATTGGGTTGGGAGGTCCACATAGCAGGCAAAATTAAGGTTATACACACAGAAGTCATCCTGAAGGTCTGGAATGAGTGACTTCAAAGCAGAGGGCAAGTTGGAGCTCTCTCCTTGAAGACTCAGCACTTTTTTAGACTCAAGTAGTAGCTGCAGGGGGATGGCCAGAGTGACCTATGCCCCTTATGCAGTTACTGCGTGACTTCCCAGACGAGCTGAGAGCTGACATTGCTATGCACCTGAATCGGGAGATCCTGCAGCTGCCGCTGTTTGGAGCAGCAAGCAGGGGCTGCCTGCGGGCCCTCTCACTGCACATCAAGACCTCGTTTTGTGCTCCGGGCGAGTACCTGCTGCGCCGTGGGGATGCCCTGCAGGCGCACTACTACGTCTGCTCTGGCTCACTTGAGGTGCTCCGAGACAACATGGTGCTGGCCATCCTGGGTGAGGACCCCACCACCACCCAGAACCCTCCCCAGAGGTCTTGGGAATGACCCAGAGTCTAGGGAATGGTACACCCCTTGTGGATACCTGGAATTCCTGCCGAGGAGTACTCTTTCTTGGTCCCTTCACCTACCACCATCCCCTTTTGACCATTCCCCTCTGACTCTCCCCTAATCCCCTTGGCCATCCCTCAACCCATCAACCCTTCCCTGTGACTGTCCCCCAACTCGGTTGATCCTTTCCCAATGACCCTAAACTCCACTGACCTTTACCCTTTAACTGACGCCTCTGGCCATTGTTTATTGATCATCCAATTCCACTGATCATTCCGCCAACCCTACTCACACCGTCCATTGACTGTCTCCCAACCTCACCAGTGTCATTCTCCGCTGACACTTTCCCAACTCTATTATTTCCACCAATCCCATTGATTGTCCCACCTCAACCATCCTCCAAACACACTGACCATCCCTCAAATCCACTGACCACCTCCCCCTAATATCCTATTGGTCCCATTGCCCCATCTGACTGTCCCCATCCCTTCCCCACAGGGAAGGGGGACCTGATTGGGACAGACATCCCCGAGCCAGGGCAGGAGCCTGGGTCGGGGACAGGCCCAAGCTGCGTGCTAAAGACCAGCGCCGATGTGAAGGCACTGACCTACTGTGGCCTGCAGCAGCTGAGTAGCCGAGGGCTGGCTGAGGTCCTGAGGCTCTACCCTGAGTATGGGGCTGCTTTCCGGGCTGGCCTGCCCCGGGACCTCACCTTCAACCTGCGCCAGGGCTCTGACACCAGCGTATGTAGACCCCCTATGGCCTCCACCCCTTCCAAGGTCCCTTCCTTCAAAGCCAACCTCCCCTGGCTGGAGAGTCTCATGCATCTCCCTCCGACCTGAAAATGTCATCCCTCAACCCAGGCACCCTCTTCCAATGCCCCTCATGTGCTTACCCCCCTGACCCTACTCCATTGGCCATCACTCAGCCCCACGGTCCACCTCTCACCACCCTGTACTTCCAGCTCTACTGACCCACCTCCTGCTAACCGCCCCCCAGCCTCCCTCCGGACTCCTTCAAAGAACCCTCCCTTTGGAAACAGTGCCCCTCCTGTGCTCCTCCTTCAAGTCCCTCTCCAGACTGGGCATTGTCCTCTGGGGCTTCCTTTTCTCCACTCACCAAATGTTTCCTGAGTCCACTTTGCTTTAGGCTCTGGGCTGGGCCTGTGTGTTACACCCTGGGCCTTTGTCTTTTGCTGCCTTTCAATGTCACTTTGCTAGTCAGTGTGCCTCTGAGTCGGAGTTGGTGGTGTCTGATTTAGTTCCACAGAAAGGCCCCCGTTCTAAACCCCATAACACTGTTGAGTGGGACGAGGGGCTGCTCCAGGGCAGTGGGGAGATGGGAGTCGGCTTGAACCCCACTATGTCCCCACAGGGCCTTGGCCGCTTTTCCCGATCCCCTCGCCTCTCCCAGGTAACACCCCCTTCCTGGGTGGGCTGAGGTTGCACAGAGGGTGGGGGGCGACCTCTCCTTGCCTCCTCTGCTGCAGGGATGGGGAGGGGATGGGGCAAAGGCTGCTGCTTAACGAAGGGGCCTGTTGTTCACTGTCCTGCGACATCAGCTGCCCCCTTTGCCCACAGCCCCACTCAGAAAGCCTTGGCTCCTCCTCAGACAAGACGCTACCATCCATCACAGAGGCTGAGGGTGGCACGGAGCCTGGGGGTGGTCCCAGGCCCCGCCGGCCCCTCCTGCTGCCCAACCTCAGCCCAGCACGGCCTCGGGGTTCCCTGGTCAGCCTTTTGGGCGAGGAGCTGCCCCCATTCTCAGCCCTGGTCTCCTCTCCTTCCTTATCCTCCTCCCCTTCCCCTGCCCTGGCTGGCCAGGGCCACAGCCCCTCCCCTCACGGCCCCCCCAGGTGTTCTGCTGTCTGGAAGCCCCCACAGCTTCTCATTCCCCCACTGGGAACCTTTGGACCTCCGGATCTCAGTCCCCGGTGAGACACCAGCCTCTCCTGCCTTCCCCATACTCTTACCGGCTTCTAGAACCTTCTCTGGGCTCTCTCCCTAGGGTTCCAAACAGCGCTCCTTCCTGTCTCTGCCCCATTTGCCCACCCCACCCTTCCAGCATGCAACCCCATCCCATTTTGGCCACTGCTCCCCACTGCCCCTGAGGAACACTGCCGCTCCCACTCAGCCCCTGCCTGCCCTGCTCTGGCCCTTTCTCCTCCCGATGGTGCTGCTGAGCACTGCCCCATCCCCAGGATAGTGGACGGCATTGAGGACTCTGGCTGCACAGCTGAGGCCCCTACATTCCGCTTCAGCAGGAGGCCTGAGCCCCCAAGGCCCCGCTCACAGGCCCCCCCTACAGGTAAGGGCCAAAGCGGTGGACTTCAACTCAGTCATCCTTCTATCCAGCCATCCCACCTGTAGTAGGAGCCTACCATGTGCCAGGTGCTGTGCTGGGAATACAGAGATAAACCAGACATGGCCCACATCAGGCTAGCAGGGGAGACACCTGTGTACACAGATGAACAATTCCAGAACTGGGTGCTAAATACCACGACAGACAAGAACAGTATTCTGTGGTAGGAGAGGAAGATGCCCCTAACTCTCCCTCCTAGAGGAGAGGACACTTGGGTTGCTTCTTAAAGGGTAGTTGGGATATTGAAGGGTGGTGCAGGACAGTTGTTGAAAGGCATGAAAACCAAAGGGATGTTGTGTTCAGTTCCAAAGAGAAGCTTTGTACCTAGATCTGGGGGGTGGGGAGGATGAGGCTGGGGGAGTTATAGGGCCTCAAAACCAGTCTCAGGAGTTTGGGTTTCTCATCTTCCTGGCCCCAGAACTTTCTCTCCCCTTGCTGTCTGCCTGCCCAGTGACAGGAGGGGTCCAGCCCAAGTAACAGGCTCAGATGTTCGTGCCCCCTGAACTCACCTGCATCCCCTCACCCATTCTGCCTGCAGGGACCAGGCCCAGCTGGGAAACAGCCACTGAGGCTGAGGAAGTGAAGGAAAAGGTCTGCAGGCTGAACCAGGAGGTGGGTTGGTCTGGCTCCTCCCCACCAACCTTGGAGAATATCATCTTGGGATCAGAGAAGTGTCAATATAAGAGCATTTCAGGTTCTGGAGCCGGAGTCCTGAATTCAAATATTCACCATAGCTGGATGACCTTGGGCAAGTCCCACAACTGCTCTGAACTTCAGTTTCCTCATCTAAAAATGGAGAAAATAATATTATATTTTCCCAGAGTCTTGAGGATGAAATGAGTGTGCATACATGCCTGGTCCAGTCCCTGGCACATCATAGGCGCTCAGTAACAGTTGGTTCCTCTCCAAATGCCCCCCCCACCAACTGGCTCAGGTTTTCCTGCCTGAAAAGAGGACCTCCTCTTCCCTCTCCACCACTATGGGCGTCTCTCCTGCCAGGACCTACCCATACCAAGTCATGATGCTCAAGTCGTTTTACCTTACCCCAGCCCTGGGAAATGAGTGCTAAGCAGATATGGGGGACAGAGGACAGGAAAGCTGAGAGGCCTTCAGACCCAGGGGACCTGGACCCAGATGTCTGAATCCTGGCCAGGAAGAGCCCAGATCCTGTATGCTGAGGTGCTGCCTTCACCTTGTCCCCAAGGGATCTCAACTGTCATCACAGAGGGAGCAGGTCCAGCCTCTGGGAGTCCGCCTTTCTTCTGTTCTGATAAACATCGGGCATCCCAGAGGGATGGGGCGGGCCCTGGGGCTGTGGCGGCACCTGGGCTGGGGCAGGTCCTCGGGCTGGGGTGGGGCCAGCCCTTGTTCAGCAAGATTAAGGGCAAACCCTGCTTCTCTGCTCACTGCCTCAGGCGTCCCTCAATTCTTCTAAGCCAGTGTTTCCCAAACTTGAGTGTCTATCAGAACTACCAGAGAACCTATTAAAATGCCAATTTCTGGGCCTCTCACCCAATTTGGAATATCTAGGGTGGGGCTTAGAAATCTGCATTTTGAAAAAGTTTCTCAGTTGATTCTGTACTCACTAAAGTTTGAAAACCACTAATATAGACACTTAAGCTTGTGTGATGGGATCATCTGAGAGTAAGGCTGTCACTGTCACTTCACAGTTGTGTGGCCTCTGTGAGCACATTTTTCTACATCTTGTAAAAGGGGTGGGGAATAGCAATATGTGCTGCTCCAAATCCTTTTTGGAAAGAGACTGGCTTATTTACATCCAGGCAAAAATACCCCCTGCTCTGCCTTCTTCCCAGGGTGGCCCTGAGCAGAGAATGGCTGTGAAAGAGCTTTGTAAACTGGGGGTGGGGGGTGGAAGGTGGGGGAGGGGGTGCTTGGTTATTATTGTGGCACCTGCGAAACAGCTTGATGTGTTTCCAACAGATCTCCCGTCTCAATCAGGAAGTGTCTCAGCTTAGCCGGGAGCTGCGGCACATGATGGGTCTGCTGCAGGCCAGGCTGTGTCCCTCAGGCCACCCAACAGTCTCAGCTTGGCCCCCAGGCCCTCCTTGTCCCCAGCTGAGGCCACCAGACATCTCTCCCTGTGTGTCCGGACCACCACCCAGCCTCCAGGATACTACGCTTGCTGAGGTCCACTGCCCGGCCAGTGTGGGGACAGCAGAGATGGGGGTCACCCCCCTGGACCTGAGACCTTCCATGCTGCCTCCCTACCCCTCAGAGCCTGACCCTCTGGGACCCTCCCCAGTGCCAGAGGCCTCACCCCCGACCCCAAGCCTCATGAGGCACAGTTTCCGGTCCAGATCAGACACGTTCCACTGACCCTGGCCCCGGGCCCAGGCCTGTCTGGAGTGGGCATTGCTGCCTGCCACCCAGGGAGGGGCTGGGTCCCTTGGCCTCCTGTCTTGAGGTCAGCAGCCACCAGCTGGTCTGGTTGGCTGTGCATTTCTGGACTTTTTAACAAAGTGTGGTCACCTCTGACCCTATTTCCTTTTCCAAACCTTCCCCACCCTCCCCCTCTGTGAGGGGAGCCTCCTGAAGCTGTGGAACCCAGCAGGCATGAGATGGACCACGGTGCCCATTGGGCTGGGCAGATGAGACATCCTACTTTCTCCCCAGGACTTGGAGGCAGGTAGAGATGGGGGAGCAGAGGGGATGGGCAAGGGCCCCAAATCCAACCTCGGAGACGAATGCTGAGGCGAGACTGGGCAGGATCTTAGTATCTACAACAAAGGGGATAGATTGCAGGATTCTGTTCTGGAGATAGCTTAGTGATACTGTGAGGTCTTCTGTCTCAGTCCCCAGGTCTCTGCTGGAGACATTGAAAGCCATGTTGCCTAGAGAGGGATAGGTTTGAGATTCTGGCTGGCACTTCAGCAACCCAAGACTTCTTAGGCTGCCCACAAACAGCCCAGGCTGGAGGGGCTCACCTCGTCCTCTAGCCCACGCAGGAAACAAACTGAAGGCCCCAGATATGTATTCTTTGGCTCTCGCAGCATTTTCAAAATATGAATTAATTGTCAACATTAAAAATCAGGACAAACCACATAAAAATCCAGGTATTCTACCTTATCTAAAAAATTTAGGACATCTGACCAATATTCCATCTGGCAATATTAGCAATCAGCTGGGGCTGGGTGGCCACTGTCCTTTTTAGACTCTACTTCGCTGTCATCACATTTCTGGACCATCTCCTAACACCCAGCTGGTTTTCCTCCTTTGAAATCTTTGTCTGGTGTCTGTGGGTATTGGAGTTCCCAAAACTTGAGTGTCTAGCAGAACTACCTGAGAACCTATTGAAATGCAGATTCCTGGGCCCCACACAATTTGGAATGTCTGGGGTGGGGCCTGGGGTTGAGTTTGCAACCCCTGCCTTAAGAGTGTGCTCCCAGGTTCCTGCGCCCAGCGGGTGCTTTTTGGGTCCAGTAATGTCTGTTTCTACTCCTGGGCCTGGGTCTGTCAACATCTGTTTCTGTCTCTCTGCAGGCTGTCACTTAAGGTGGTCTCTTCTGCTGCCAGCAACTCAAAACAGTCCCAGCAGCACGCCCTATCCTTCCCCAGCCCCCAGACTTCAACCAAGCCTGTTCTCCCCAATTCCAACATGGTCTCACTCAAGGCCTGGACTTCAAAACGCACCCTGGTCTCCAGCTCTGCTTTAACCACTCAAGACCCTGGGCTCACTTTTGGATAGGAAATAAACTCTTTATTTTTGTAGTTGTTGGCTTTGGCTGTTTCTGGGGGTTGGTCTGAGAGCCCCAGGGCTTTGGAGGAGCCAACACAGCAGTCACTCCTCCACCATACCCCAGGGCTCTGTTGCTGTCTCTAGGAAGGGCAAAGGCACCAGACAATCCACTTGGCACCACATTCACGCCACCATGGGCCCCAGGGATGAGGGAGAAACCTTAATGAGTCACTATGGGCCTGTTATACCCCCTTCTCCCCGACACCCCAGTCATGGCCACATACACACACAGTCCTGGCTCAGGCCCACCTCCTTGGAAAGGTGGGCCCAGGGGACTCCCCACCTCTCTTGTATAAGGAACCGTTACAGGGCTATGTACTTGCAGGGGTTGGGGAGGAGCCTGTCCTAGCCAAGAACCTCCTAGGAATGCCACTCTGCCTCATCCCCTCTGCCCTCCCAGGCCCTCTCTTCCCTCTTGCCTTTCATTTCTCTGATGATCACTGCCAGGGGGAGGGGAGGTTATGGATGTTGTAAGAAAAAAGCACCCTGGTGACCAGATGGAATCAGATGTGAGCAGTTTTGTGGCACGTGGTCCCAGACAGGTCATTTCTCTAGCTCAGGCTCCAAGACTTAACTGGTGTTGGCCAGTGTCATAGGCACAATGGCCACAGCTGTCTCTGGGGTGAGCTTTGATTCTATAAAGGTTTTTCGAGTAGTGTCCCTGGGGGGAGAGGGGGTAAGGTGCAAAAGAGAGAAGGTACTGGCCTGTGTTGGGAAATAGGGGTGGGCAGAAAAAGTGGCTCTAATCCATATTGAGGGGAGCAGAAGAAACAGAAATAGTCCTGATCCGTTTAGGGTGGGGGTGGGGGTCTAGTCTATATTTATGGATGAGGAGGGCCGAGGCGGAGGTTGCCCAGCTCTGTATTTGGCACCAGAGAGAAGAGCTGACTCTGGTTGGGAGGAGGGGGAGGCACAGGCAGAGGTGGTCCTGGTGTGTTTAGGGGCCCAGGCAAAGTAGGAGGCAGTGGCAGAAGTTCTCCCTTTGATCTCACCCAGTATCCTCCAGAGAACCCTTCCTACAGCGCTTTCATCGCCTTCCCGATCACAGACGCCCCCAGCATCCCGGCTCCCAGAGCTGACTTGGCCGGAAAGTGTGCACAGGGGCTCCTCCCGGCTAGCGAGTACACAGGACTGGTCCACGCGGCCTCCTGTGCACATTTCATTCACACCATGTTTTTCCCTTCCTAATTCTGCACACACAGTTCTCTGCCTTCTTCTAACGCTCCGCCGCCCTCCTTCCCTCGGGGCGCCTGGAACCCGCGGTAACGCGGTTGGCACGCCTAGCCTTAAAAAGTTCCCGGCACGGCTCCGCCTCGCCGGCAGCCGGCTCCACCCGGAGCCGGAGTCCCAGGCAGCTGTCCGCTCCTCCCAGCGCTGCGAACTACAAGTCCCGCCGTGCCTCGCGCGTGCCCGCCCTCCTCTCCCGCGCCCCACCGGCATCACTTGCAGCGTCGGCCAAGGGTGCCTCCCATTGGTCTCTCTGCCCTGTCAGTCACCCGGGAGTATAGAGGGGCGGGGAGAAGGTGGAGATCCGGATCCGGAGCGGCTGAAAGGCGGAAGTGGAGGCCGGAGCCTGGGACACCGCCGGGGGGAAGAAAAGCGGAGCCTGCCCAAGACCCGGCCCCAAGTAACGCCGCCGTCCCGGAGCCGCCGTGAGTATGCCTGTCCCGGGACCCAGTGTCTCGCCTGCGTTGAAGCCTCTCCAGGACAGCCCTTCCTTCCGCCCAACTCCAGCTTAGGGGGTACTGACCCCTCCCCCGACCCGTAGACCCCTCTTAAGGGGTTCCCCAGGCGTCGGACCAAAAGGAGGGGGGCTTCTTTCCTTCGCTTACCTGCCTTTCTTGAGCCTTGGGGAAACCCCCATGGCTCTCCTCTGGCCTGTCCAGTCTAGTTGTGGGAGAGAGGGACCCTAAGTTCCGCTCCCCCTGCTCCCAGAATTGGAGGATCTTTGCCAGGGTGTGAAGGAACCTGTCTCCCTTCTCCTTTAGAGGTGGCAGTGAGTGCTGTCTATCGCCGTTTTCCTTCCCCCGTCCCTCAGAACCGGTGTCCCCTCCAGCCTTAGAGGAATATCTCGATTTCCTTTGGGGGCGGGGTGGTCTGGGTGAGACCGTTCCACACACACTGAAGTGTGTTTGCGCTTCCACAACTCTTTACTTCCTCTCTTTTTTCGAGCCAGAGCGCCAACCAGGACCTCAGCAGAGTTTGAAATCTGGGTCACTTATTAGGAATGAACTGTCGTCTTGCCCCTTCTCCCCCCAGCCAGCCCTCTAGTTATGTTTTTCTCTGAGTGTGTATCTCTTCCTGCCTCTGAAGAATTTAGCTGAGATTTGCTCAATCCTAGCTACAGATCACAGATCAGGGTGGATCTGCCCGTTCATTATCTTCTCTCTCTCCTCCTCCTCCCCCCTTGCTCCAGGCTTAGCTCTGTTCTCCCAGAGCACGTGAGTGGTTCCAAGCTGCCTTAGAGGGACTGCTCCTCCTGGGACTGCTGTCTGCTGGTCTATAGAGAGGAGAATAAGACCAAAAATGAGGGGTCTGGAATTGAAGGGCCATCTCTTTCCCACCCCCAAACACATGCACATACACCACCCTGAGCAACAGGTTCATGCCACACCGGGTCTGTCTCCAGTCCCTTCTGGGCTTAGACTTATTACAGAGGAATAAGTCAAGTTCACAGTGGCAGCTCTGAATTATTAATGTGCTAATTTTTGTAGCCCAAAGAATTCCCATACATGCCAGAAACTACAAGTTCGTTCCCTCAACCATTTTGACATATGATCCTTGGGACTTAGGTGTATGAAATAGCTTCTGTTTCAGACCAAGCTGGAAGGTTCTTTGTTATGTGGCCAAAGTACAGGCCAGAGACTGTACCTTAATGAGGAACAGCCTGAATCTGAGGCCATGACTGACCCTTGGTATCTACAGTGGAGGAAGGGAGGGAAAGCCGTGCAATCCTTGGGGATTTCTGTAGCTCTTCAGTGTTCTGAGCCACCTTTACCACCCTCAGATGCTACTTACAAGTGCTAACATTTTTCGCCTTGAGATCTTCTTGTACTTCTGGACAGTTTCTAGTTCTGATTCCTACAATCTTTTGAACTAGACCTTATTTCACTTTTTATTGGACAACAAAAAGAACCTTCCTTATTAGGGTCAACAGCTGGATCACAAGCTCTATATTTGTATGGGCTCATTGGAGACTTAGGCCAACCTAGAGTCTCCGATCTGGTCAGCCTATGCCTCTTAGGGGCAGGGCAGAGAGGCCTGAGTGCTCACCAGCCATTGGTCTCTGACCAGACTTAACCTCTTTAGGGTGGACTGCAGTTTGCCACTCTTCAGTTGTCCTGGGATGGGCCTGACCAGCCATCTGAGGGGACCTTCTTTGCTTTGTCTGGACATGCTCTCCCAGCTCTGACTGGGAAACAGACTTTTGAAGGAGAAGCTCTCCCTTGCAGAGAAACAAGGAAGGCATTAGTGCTCTGGATGGTTAGGCAGCCACTTCTGGCATCCAGAAATTATAGAGTCCAAGAAGAGGTCTGACACTGCTTGGCAAAAAGAGGGAGGGCTCTGTGTGGGACAGAAACCCCTCCTTTCACATACTGTTTCTCTCCCCCTCACAACTAGTTGGCCAATATACTGTACAGGGGTAGTAACAATTCTTTTTTCTTTTTTCTTTTTTTTTGAGACATAGTCTTGCTCTATCGCCCAGGCTAGAGTGCAGTCGTGTCATCATGGCTCACTGCAAACTCAAACTCCTGGGCTCAAGCAATTCTCCTGAGTAGCTGGGACTACAGGCGCGTGCCACTATGCTCAGCTAATTTTTCTATTTTTTGTAGAGACAGGGTCTCACTCTTGCTCAGGCTGGTCTGGAACTCCTGACCTCAGGCAGTCCTCCTGCCCTGGCCTCCCAGAGTGCTAGGACTACAGGCGTGAGCCACCATGCCTTGCCAACAATTCATTTTTATAAATCATTTTAAAGTTGCAGAGTTCTTTTCATACACATTTTCCACAAGTGTCTTGGGAGATAGTGAGATTTGTATCCTCACTTTAGAGATGATGCTGAAGGAACTTAAGTAGCTTGCCTAAGATCATATAGTTAGTTAGAAAGTGGTAGAGTCGGGGTTTGGGATTTGGGGTTAGATGTGACCTCATCTTTCCTAATAGTGGGCCCTCCATTGGTCTGGTCTGTTTCTTAAATGAATGAACGTGGAGGTTGAGCAAGAAACGGCACAAGTGCAGACTCAACCCTTCAGCCTTCCCTATCTCTGGCATTCCTCTTCTGCGTCTGTTTTCTTCCTCCACTTCTACCCAACCTCCTGTTCTCTCTCTTGACCCCCTTTTCCTCTGCCTCTGGGGACCATGACAGTTAGGGGTCCCAAGTCAGTTCCCTTCAGGGCCCAGGAGTTTGCTGACATATGCATGCCATTAATTTCTTGGGATCCTGAAAGTCATGATGGCTAGAAAACGAAAGTAAAAGTGGGCAGACTGGAGGGGGGGTCCCACTGGGCAGGCTTAAGGGGGCAGGGAACCAGCAGAGCTGGTCTCTGATTAGCCCTTTGATTCCACTTTGGTGCTGCCTACTGCTTGCAAGTGGGAAGAATGTGGCTTTCCACCAGGAGCTCCTCTCACTAGAATTTACATGGAAACAGAGCAAGCTCATAAATTTAAATTCAGCCCCACCAAGCAAGTACTTCTTAGAACCTTTTTCTTCTAACTCTTGTCCAGTAAACAGAGAGGCAGTGGGGTGGGGTGGAAGGCATGAGAGCTTTGGAGTCAGTCAGACCTGAGTTCTCGTCTGGACTCTCCCACTTACTAGTTGTGTGACCTTGGGCTTGTTACTTGACCTCGCTGAGCCTCTGTTTCTTCCAGTAAAATGGGGATACTAAATATCTTGCAGAAGTAGAAATAAAGGGATAAAGGGTAAAGGAGCTAGTCCAGTGCTTGGCACAGAATAGATTCTTGCAAAATAACCATTGTCTCTGGTGGGTAAGTGGAGTTTTGAAGGTGCGTTGTAATTCAACCCAAGGATTCTGATTCAACATTTGTACCAAATGTCTGCTGCGATGTCTGCTAGTGCTTGATGGTTTCACATATTGTCTCATTTCATAGATATTGAACAGCATTGATGTGGGTCGTATTCCCATTTTACAGAGAAGAATGCTAAGGCTATAACTGTTTCTCCCACTGGGATTCTCAGACCCTACTGGGGTCATGTGCTGTGGATACTCAGAGCCACAGACTAAATGAGGTCTTTGCATCTTCTAGGAACTTCATTCTTTACTCAGCTGTAAGCATTTTCATATTAAAACAGTCCTGGATCTATTATAGATTGGATTGCAAAGTTTGCATGAATTTAAGCTAAAACAGGAAACTTGAAGGCAATATTTGGGTTGTAGCAGGCTGCTTTGGGTTCAATTCCCAGATTCCTGGGGTTTTGCATTTTCTCTCCCCTGACTTGTGTCAGAGGTACTTTTGTTGGGGCCGTTTGAGAAGCACTGCTTCAGGTAGGATCTATAAACTTAGGACGTCCCAAAATCCAGGTAATAGTGCTTTCAAGAACCTTGGCAGATGAGCATTGGAATGTTTCTGAAGGAGTCCTCTGCATTAATAGCCAGGTATCATAAGAGATTAGTTTTCAGAGTCAGTAGCCCCATCTTCTGTATACAGAAACAATAATACAAATAAAAGCTAAACTTTTTGAGCTTTGCCTACCATGTACCAGGTACTTTTCACAGCCCTTAGCATGCATTGACTCAGTTAGTCCTCACGACCACCTAGGAGGTAGGTACTGTTTAATCCCCGTGTTATAGTGAGGAAAGATGTTGTAAGTGGCAGAGCAGGGGTTAGAATGGAAGGTCTGTGCTCGTATCACTATGCAATACAACCTCTCCTTGTCCCCTATCTGGGTTAAATGTATACTGTCCACTTTGCCTAGAAGGCTCTTCACCTCACCTGCCTGGAAGCTTCGTCTCCGTACTTTTCTCTCAAAGCTCAGTTTGAACGTCACTTCCTCCATGAAGCCTTCCCTTGCCCCAAGTAGGCTGAGGGCTTTTCTCTGGGATTTCTCTCACTGCTGTCTCATTGTTCCTTTTCTGCCTCCTTCCCTGGTGTATGAGCCCTCTAGGGGCACAGATGTGTCCTGTTTTATCTCTAGGTATCTAGTACCTAGCATAGTAGGCCCCCTACTGAAGTTGTTAAAGGAAAGGACAGATATTAAAACCTGCCCTTGAAGCAAATGCCTGCCCTGTCCTTTAACACATTCTTAAACTCACACACTTTGGATGTGGTGAATGTGGGATTCAGACTTCCATCCATCTGATTCTAAAGCTTGCACCATACCTTTGGTCCATCCTCCAAAAAGTTGTTCAGACAAATAGAAGAGCAAACAGGTGAATAGAATGAATGTTACGGTACAGAGGAATGGAGGGGGCAGGTCCCAAACTGAATTTCCAGTGGGGAAAGCTCTCCAAGTCTCCATTTCCAGGGAAGGGTTTAATAGAAGGCGGGCATGGCTCTGGCTGTCCACAGTGCTGTAGACCAGCTTCTCCAGCGTGTGTATCTCATAGCAGGGCAGAACATGCTGAACTTCTGCAGCTGTGTGTGGTGAGGCGGTACCGACCCTGGGCCCGTGCTTAGTGCAAGGATCGGTGGAAGTGATTTAACTCTGTCCGTGGCTGCTCTTCTGCATGTCTGCACAAGGCTCATTCTTGAGTGAGGGTGGCCTTCTGAAAGTAGTAGCAACAGCTGTTTAGACTGGTTAGTGGTAAGAGGGGCCCTCCTGCGTGTATTCCACAGGTGTGGCCTTTAAACTCCCCTGCCCCCATGCCTGCTGTATTCAGATATTATCCTCTGCTTGCCCAGAGACTGCTGACCTGCCTCCCATCAGCCCAGCTCCATGTAACGTTAACTTATCTTCAAGAATGTGAGTTTACGGTAACTGGAGTCCTTGGATCTCATTTTGTCACAAGATGATCCACTGCCTTGTTTTTTTCAATAAACTTATTCTTTCAGAATAGTTTGAGAAAAATTCTGAAGGTAGTAAAGATCTTCTCACAAATCCCCACACCCAGTTTCCCCAGTTATTAACGTCTTATATTTGTGTATATTTTGCAGTAAAGTTCATCCTTTGTTCAGATTTCCTTAGGCTTTTACCTGATGTCCTTTTTCTGTTCCAGGGTCCCACATTACATTTAGTCATCATGTCTCCTTAGGCTCCTCTTGGCTGTGACAGTTTTGAGGAATGCTGGTCAGGTATTTTATTTATTTTGTTTTATTTTTTATTTTTTTTATTTTTGAGACAGGGTCTTGCTCTGACACCCAGGCTGGAGAGCAGTTGTGTCATCATAGCTCACTGTAACCTCAAACTCGTGGGCTCAGGTGATCCTCCTGCCTCAGCCTCCCAAGTAGCTGGGACTACAGGCGTGAGCCACCACGCCCGGCTAATTTTTATTAATTTTTTGTAGACATGGGGGTCTTTCTATTACCCAGGCTGGTTTTGCATTCCTGGCCTCAAGCGATCCTCCCACCTCGGCCTCCCAAAGTACTAGGATTACCGGTGTGAGTTGCAGTGCCCTGCCTGATCAGGTATTTTGTAGAATGTCCCTCAATTGGGATTTATCCAATGTTTTTCTCATGACTAGGGATTAGGAATTGTTGGGAGGAAGACCACGAAGGTAAAATGCAACTTTTATCACATTGTATCAAGGGTACATGTAATCAACATGACTTATCATGGTTAATGTCAACCTTGATCACGTGGCTGAGATGATGTTTGTCAGCTTTCTTCACTGTAAAGTTGTTCTCCCTCCTCCCCTTTTCATACTGTACCCTTTGGAAGGAAGTCACTGTGTGTAGCCCACACTTAAGGAGTGGGGAGTTATGCTCCCCTCCTTGAGGGCAGAGTATCTATGTGAATTATTAAATTCTTCTGCACAAGAGATTTGTCTATTCTCCCTTATTTATTTATATCCATATGAACTCATAGATATTTATTTTACATTTTGGTTTATAATCCAATACTACTTTATTTGGTTGCTCAAATTGTTTCAGCTTTGGTCATTGGCTGCTCTTTCAGCTCCCTTTGACCTACCCCAGTCATTGTGAGGTTTTTGTTTTTGTTTTTTGAGCACTTCCTTACTTTTTGGCACTACAAGATGCCCCAGTCCTAGATTCAGTTGGCTCTCCAAGACCACTGCCTTTTTAGCAAACATTTTCTCTCAAGGATGTTGACATGGAGTTATGTGGATGGGTCAAGTTGTTTCTTCTCTTGATGGTTAGTCATAGTTACTGAAGACTCCGGAGTTGGGTAAGGTGGAGCTGTACCTGGGAAATTTATGCTGTGAGAATGAACTCTAGTCCTGAGAGTTGATCCAGGAGCAGGCTGTTGCCCCTCTACTCACCCATTCATACATCTACCCTTGCCTTATGCTGTGACTTGTCCAAAAAATGGTCGGATTTGGTATTTACTTTGGAGTTTACTATCTAGTTGGGAAGATTAGGTATATGTACATAATCGTTCTATATTTCAGGTGTCAAATTCTCCAGCCAAACCTTCCTGGACACTCGGTCTCATAGGAGATTCCACATGGTCTAGGCCAGCGTCTTTGGCTGCCATTCAAAAACAGGCTGCCCCTTTGGGCGGGTTTGTGCAGGGTTTGTGGCTCAGGGCAGGCTGTCACTTTGAGCTGTGATCCTGAATCATTGAATAGCTTAAATCCTTCCGTTACCCTGTCATCTTTCTGAAAATGTGTAACTTGAGCCCTGCTGGAAATACTAATTTGGAAACTTAATAGGAGTTGGTTTATAAGCCTCTTGCCTTCTATTCATAGCTCCATGTGTGTCCCCTTCAGGTGGCTCTGGCAGAAGTGTCCCAGGCATGGAGGAGGCTGTGGGTGGCCTCCCTAACCCTGGCTGCTCTCCTAGTCATCAAATTGCTCTCTGAGCTGCCCAGACAGCTGTGGTGATTAATGACGCCAATTTCCAAACCTCTAGCATTTTCAGCCTGGGTTTTAAAAGGAACTCCAGTTTCTTTGTCAGCTGCTCTATTCCTGTCCCCTCCCCCTCTCCACAACTGAACTGCTTCTTCCCTTTCCTGAAAGACGCTTTGAGATGGAAGGAAGGGCATTGGGTCTTTAAGATAACTTGTGTTGTGGAGCTTTATTTTTAAAGGGGTTATGGTTTGCCTGGTTGGGGCTTCAACTCAAGGCTGATTTATTGGATGGTGGGTCCCCCCCATTCTTGTGGTTTGGGAGCCAGTCTCCACAGAATACAAGGTTGGGGTGTTGGGGTTGCCCAGGACATTGGGCACCTTCTAGGAAACTGATGAAAGATGTCCTATCAGCATTCTCTCCAAATGAGGGATGCTGAAGAACAGGGTCCAGGGGACCTGGAGGTAAAAGGAAGGCATGAGTGGTGTCTGAACATATGGATCGAGGAGTGCACTCCCCTCACAGGGACTTTCAGAGCAGGGGCTTCCCTGTCCCATAAACATTGACTGAGTGCTTCTGTGAGCCAGGCCCTTTGCTAAGAGTCTTCCGAGCATCATCTTCCCAACAGCGCTAGGAGACGGGTGGTACTAGTCTCTCCATTTTGCATGTAAGGAAGTGGGTTCAGCGATACAACACAAGGCCACCCTAGTAAGTAGTGGCTCCAGGACTTGAACAGAAGTGTGTCTGACTCCAGCACTTGTGCTCCTAAGCCCTGTGCAGTAGGGACCTACGAAGTCCTACCTGGGGAAGTGAGGCAGCTCCTTGGCTGGGCTAGGGGTCTCTTAGGGAAGCTGAGCCATCTGGCAGGTGGATGTGTATTTAAGCCCTCAACTGCCCCATTCATTTGCCAAGCCTAAGCTGGCCAGGCTGTACCTATATTGAGTGCTCAGTTCACCATATTTATGACACACAGTAGGTACTTGATGTTATATGCAGTTAACACAAAGGAAACCCATAGTCCAGCCTTTGAGAATTTAGTAATGTGGTCCTTTTCATCTGCAACAGTGCCCTTAGTTTCTCTTCCTTTCTCACTCCCAACCCTCAGTCCCCCAAGTTCTCCAACCTCCTTGTCACCTACAATAGTCTTATGAAAATTTGGGGCCATGAAAGTAGACATGTGATTCTTTCATTAAAACTTGTTTGGACCCATTCATTGCCTGATCTCTTTACCTGGCACCATTCTACAGTTTGTTCAGCAAAAATTAAGAAAGAAAAAGTCTGTCTGTAATGTTCTTTGGCAGCCAGGCTTCTGAGGACAGCCGCTGTCCCTCAGATCTCACAGTGAGAACTTTGACTTTGTTCTAGTTAGTCGGGCAGCCTCTGACCACAATGTGTGTGTGGTGTTGAGCAGGAGGAATTTGGTTTGCTGGTATCTGATACCTGATTCTTTTCTCCTGCCTTCCTCTCAAACACGACCTCTGCTCTCTGGTTAGGAGCTGAAGGCAAAGCAAAGAGGGCGGTGATTTAAACTGGTTTTCTTTTGTTTTTTGTTATTTTTAAAGACAGGAAGGCTTGTGAGAGGTGGCAGTTGTTGTTGTGAGTAGCTGGATGAGCAGGTACTGACTATCCTGACTTTAGCAGAGGTTCTTGGAGTCTTTCTGGGCCTGGGGCAGCGGCAGAAGTGGCAACTGTCCTGGTTGGTACTCCTGGCCCCTGCAGAGCCCCTCCTGAGATAGAGGAGAAGACGGGCCCTGCGTTGATGAGACTGCAGTTAGAAATGTCCTCGGTAAATAGTAACTGTGTGAGCAGAGCAAATGCAGGGTAGTTGTGAGGATTGTGGATCCTGTGTAAGTCCTGACTGGCTTCCATGTGACTCATGTCCCATCCTAGGACAGCAGCAGGTGTAGGTTGGGGACAGGGAAGAACCTTTGTCATGGCTGAGTCTCTTCCTAACATCCCACCTGGCGTTGGCAGGGGAAGAGTTGAGTGGTGGGGTGTGAGCTGCCACATGTCCACATTGTCATCCTCACTATGCTGTGTGGCTGGACACGTGTGTGGATTTGGGCTGCAGAAAGTATCGAATTTCAAGTTGAGCTCTTCCTGGAGGCTTCTTACAGAGCAGCCCTAGACAGGGGCAGAGAATGTGCCACAGTCTTACTGACTGAATTGTGCTGAGTTGGAGGCCAGGCCCTCTCGGGAAGAATAGTCTCAGGAATGTCAGCTTTAGGGCCTGGATCTCCAGTGCCTCTCAGGATCAATAGGCAGGACGAGCCTTGCCTGGCGCAGCTGCAGGCAGTCCCCTGTGTGGGGGCCTTCCTCACTACCCCGCCTCCCAACCCCCGACTCCTCTTTTGGCCAGCAGGGCCAATAACTGAAAATCCTTGATCTGCCTGTGAATCCTGGGGCCCTTCCGTGAACAGTATGGGCAGACCACACTGACCAAGCTGTGTCAGCGGATACATGGAGATGTCCTCCTACCCCTAGCAGTCTTCCTCCCTGCGGGCACTGGAGGCCTCCATCCAGCGCTGACTGTGCTCCTCTCTGGGGATCCTATCTGTTGTCAAGGGCTGGGAAGGCAGCTCAGGGATCAGGGAAGGATTTCATGGTGTTCTTGCTGGTGGAGGGTCCTGGGAAGCTGGGGGTCTGTCCCTCAAGGGTGTCTTCTACCTGACTCAGCTTGGCATCTGTCCTGAGTGACAAGCAGCCCTTCATGCACAGGGGAACAGGCTGCAGGAGCCAGCTGTGCTCTGTCCTGGCTGACTCCTGGCAAAGTTCCAGGCTCAGCCTGGACAGTGTGTGGTGAAGGACCACTTGGTAATGTGTGTCCAGGCTTAAGCCTCTTGCTGCCCCTGCACACTGGCTCCCTTCACAGGCATTGGCAGAGTTGGTGGCCACACCTGGGGTCTGGTGGACTCCATGGGGGCCTCGCTGGGGAATGGAAGTCTAGGCACTCAGCTTCAGAAGTCTTATCATTGAAAGGGGAATGACATGAAACCAATCCCAGGTAAGGGAGTTGGGTGCTCGGGCAGATTCAAGGGCCTGTCCTCATGGTAGGGGACCCAGCTCACCCTGAATTCCCCTCTTGGATAGTTTATTTCACTTTCCCCAGGAAAAGGAGTCATCTTCCTGTGGCTGTGGAAAGGCAGCACCTCCTTCCTCCCCTGCTGCCACCTCCCCTAAGCCTCCTACTTACTGGTGGAATAGGGAGCCCAGCCCTGGCCCAACACGCCCTGTCAGAGTCCTCTCCAAATCTCCACGTGAGCTGTTGAGCTCTGGCTTCCAGGGCCAAGCTTACACTGTCACACTCTCCAGGTTTAATAAAGTTTATAAATCTTAAGTGTACAGCTCAATGGATTTTTTTTTTCTTTTTTTTTTTTAGGCAGGGTCTTGCTCTGTCATCCAGGCTGGGGTGCAGGGTGCAGTGGCCCAGCCATAGCTCACTGTAACGTCGAGTTTCTGGGCTCAAGTAATCCTCCTGCCTTAGCCTCCCCAGTAGCTGGGACTATAGATATGCCCCACCATGCCTGGCTAATTTTTTAAAAAATTATTTTTGTGGAGACAGGGTCTCACTATGTTGCCCTGGCTGGTGTCAAACTCCTGCCTTCCAGGGATCTTCCCACCTCAGCCTCGGAAAGTGCTGGGATTACAGGCATGAGTTACCATGCCCGGCCAGTCTTCGATGGATTTTTACATTTGTTTGCATCTATGTATTTTACCTCCCAAATCAAGATATAAAACTTTTCCATCCAGCAGCGTACTTTTTTTAGTTTGATGGAAACTCGTTTTTCCCTGACTAAAAGCCAAGCCGTATTTTATTAAAGCATACATAGAAGGTCGCAGCACCCGTTATTCTTAGTAGATGTAATGACATTGTTAATATTCTTGGGGTTCTTTTTTTCTGTTTCTGATAGGGGAGGCTTGCTTGAGTTATGAATCTCGGGCAGGCTTGGGCCCTGCCACCAACTGGCTGTGTGACTCTGGGCAGGTCACTTCGCCTCATTTTCATTTCCTTCTCTGTAGTTGTCAAGAATAGGATCAGGTCTTTAAGGCCTTGTTGAGCTCTGACATTCAATTACTCAGAGCTAGTTAGCTAGGCTCTGGTATAATAAACCTGCCACTTGTTGGAATCTTACCTTCAGCCTAATATTGTGCTGTACACTGTGCATGCTTTCATTTAACCTTTACTACAACCCTGTGCAATTACTATTAAATAGTGACATTTTATAGATAAGGAACTGAAGCTGATAACGATCACTTGTTTGACCTGGCCAAGGTCACACGGCTCATAAACAGTGGAGCCAGGCTTGATCCAAACCCAGTTCAGCCTCCCAAGTCCTAACCTGATAGTCATGCTGGGGAAGGTGTGTGGGTATCTCATGTGGCTCATGGCTCGTGTTGCTTCAGATTCTTCTCTCTTCTGGGTCTGCTACCAGCTAGAAGCCTGGACAGTCCTGCTGTGAGTCTATCCTCTGTTCCTGTGAGCCGGTGGTGGTGGTTTCCGCCTTTGAGGAACAGCTATGTTCTTGAGTCTGTGGGTAAATCATTCCCCAACTAATCTGAGCCTGTGAAGCATTTGCAAAACCTTAGCTTCACTTGGCTTTTTAAAAAATGCCTTCCACTTTAGTCTTTGAACCTAATTACCTGTCCTCCTGTGTCCCTTGTTCCTTCTCTTTAAGCTGGTGCCTTCTCTTGCCTGATTCTTGTGGTGGTAAATATTTAGGAATGCCTTTTTCTGGAGTGAAGTGCAGCTGAAGAGTCATTGGCCAGAACCACCTCGAGGGGCCCTGGGCGGGGTCACTTGGTTTTCTGGCTGCCCTGCTAACCTTGAGTGAGAGTCTCCACCTACGTTCTGCTCAGTGGTCTGATTGGTTTCCCTAATCAGCTCACTCCAGTCTGTGCCGGGACTCTCAGCTAGAGGAAGTCTCTAAAGCAAACAGGAAGCATAAGAGACACTCATCAGCTGGAATTGCTCACCCTTTTACCAGGAAGGACAAAAAATATCAAGTGGGTAACTTCACAGATTTGAGAAGAGAAGATGAAAATCTCGAATGGAGGTGGGGGGGGGTGACACTGCTGCAGCACTGGGGTCCTGGAGAAGCATCCCCCCCATCCACTCGTACTATGACTACACTGACCTGGGCTGCCCTTCTGTCTCTTGGATTTCTCCCCGCTTCCTGTATCAGCTGTAGCTCTCCTTCTTTGATCAGCTGCTTACAATCACTTGGGGAACTTATTTTTAAAACATTGGTTTCTAGACTCCACCTCTGAAGATTCTCATTCAGTTGGTCAGGGTGATTTTCTAAATGCCCTGGGTGATTCTGATGAGAAAGAGTTTGAGACCCACTGACCTGTAGTGTCCAGAGCAGAAGAAACCCCAGAGCAAGGAAGAGCAGTACCCTTTTTTCTTTCTCTTTCTCTCCCACCCTTGGCGCCAGAGCTGCCTGTGCACGGCAGGGTGTTTAGGACCTTGGATCTCTTCTGCCTATCATGTGCATTGTGGGAACAGGCACACCAAATACGGTGCCCCCAAATCCTTGCATTCTCCCCACTTTCCTGTGGAAGACGTGAGGTCGGGACCAGTGCCCGTTTTCAGTGGCCTCTGAACAAACTAGGGTCTGACTGGGAGGGCGGGAGTGGGTCATGGCCAGGGTGAGTCTCTTGCCTGGGGTCTAAAGCTCTGCCATGGCCAGCACACGCGTGGAAAAGAATCTTTGGCCCATTCTGTATCTTAGAGGAAACTGACTCTAACTTTAGCTTTTAAGGAAAATTTGATTTTTGGTCTCAAAGAAGACTTTTACTCTGCCATTTTTGGTTATAATCCCATCATCTAACTGCACCCGTGGATAATTTTTGCCACTGGTTCAGGAGAAGAGATGCCCAGTGAGATTGCCACCCCCGGGAGAGAGGACAGCTCAGTGAATGAATTCACCTTACTACCTTCCAGGGCTATGTCTTCAGTTTCCCAATCTCGGGAAGGGAGGGGATAAAGCTTCCTGGGACTCTTTGTCTGGCCTTCTCCTGTCTTAGACACCCCCATATCTCTGTGTACTTTCCATGGCAAAATTGGCTTTCTCGGCGCTTTATTGCCTGGAGAGGTTGGACACCTCTGCTCGTGTGATCACTAAGCAGGGCCAGGAAAACCATGAGGCAGCAGACCATAACAAGTGCTGTGTGTGCCTGCTCAGGTATCTCTGGAAGGCAGGACCAGTGACCAGGCAGAACATGTCACCAGCCAGTTTATGCCAGGTAGAGCCTGTCTTGGTTCGTTGGGCTGGCCAGGGTCTGTTCACCAATAGTCTTAGAGTAAGTATTATAAATAATCATGTCAATACTATTAGCTACTATTTATTCAACATTATGTGTGAGAGACACTTGGCCAACACTGTCATTAGCCCTGGTGCACCCCATATTAGAGATGAGAACACTTAAGTTGTGGCTCAGATGGCTTCTGTGAAGTGACCCAGAAGTGGCAAGACACAGTAACACCTGTGGTGCCCAAAGCCAGTGCCTGTGCTTATTTGCTGTGTGCCGGATGCTCTAGCCCTGACAGTGCTTCAGTGGCACCTGTAGATACCAGGCCCTGCTCCAAACCTTTATGGGAATCTCCAGGGATTGGCTGTGCAGATGACTTTGATGTACAGACAAGAGTCTTTGTCTGATGTACAAGGTTGAGAACCACTGCATAAGAGCTGTTTGTCTCCCCTTCTGGCTTGTTAAGTAAATCACATTCTGTCTGAACAGGTTTGGAAATCTGCTGGTTTGGTAGGGACAAGACTTAAATGTGCTACCTCTATTTTTCTTGACTTGGCAGGTGCAGGATACTCCCCAGCCCAGTAGCCCAGCTGCTTTGGTGTTTTGGAATCCAGGACTAGGTTGTCTGTCCTCCCTCCCCACTTGTTCTTACCTCCTCCCGAAGTGCCCCAGCCACTCTCTGTTGCCCAGCCAAGATCTTGTGTCACGTGGATTCATGGTAAACACCAACTTGTAATTCCACTGTAGTTTCCCCTCTGTCGCTGTCATCCTGCCTGGCTCTGGCAGCTCCTCCCACTGTTGGGAGTACTTGGGGACTGCAAGATCACTGTGACTGTCGCAGGAGCCAGGCCTAGTCAGGCCTTGCCTGGCCAGCAAAGCTGCTGCCTCAAAAAGAGTCTCGTTCACCCAGCAGCCCAAAACCAAACACTGAGGGCAGCATTGCCTCATTGTCCTCCCTCAGTAGGGAGGATGGCAACGTGCAGGTTCTTTCACCTCTATGCTGGGTGGCCCTGAGCAGAGGATTTAGTACCTGAGTGTCATTTGGTAAGCACGCTTTGAGTTCCTAGTACGTACATAGGCAGTGTGAGGAAGGCATCTCTAAGAAGCAGAAAGGACAGACCTCACCTCATGGACTGGGGTGAAATGAGAAAGCGTCTTATACTATGAAGTAGTGAAATGGCATAAGTATGAAATATTTACATGGCATTTCTGACTACTCATTGAGACCCCCTCATACTTCCTTATACTTTTGGGGAAGAGGTGGGCCCCATTTTAAACCTCTTTTCCTTTGGTGCTGTCCAGAAAGGAAACTGTTGTTCCTGGCTAGTGAATCATTCTTCCTGAAGCTCACTTTTTAAATGAGTTGCTGGGAGAAGTTGGATGTGGAAAACGATTTGAGGTTGAACAAAGCAAGCCCTTTGCTGTCAGCTTCTTGCATAAGTGTAGACCATTTGCTTCCCACAAACATCCCCTATTCATTCACATCCCTGTCCCTTACTAAGGGAATGCAGTCTCCTTGCTCAGGGGCAGGCCGGGCTCTCACTGGATCTTAGACTCCATTGTGCAAAGGGCAGTCTAATAAAAACCTTTTCTTTCCAAACTAGGTTCAGACGCTGAACAGAGTGTTCAGTACTTGATACCTACTCACGGTACTTGTTTGTAAAACATTCTGTATATGTTCTGATATCTTTTGGTATAAGTCTTCTGGAGGCTTCTAGAGACAGGCTCCTTCCTCATCCTTATTTGCAGTTCCAAAACATATTACAACAACAAGAAAAAAACAACTTGAGCCTTCGAAGCGATCACCAACTGAGTGACTAAGATATCGGGGCTGGAACACCCGCTCTTGGGGGTGTGGGTCTTGGTGTCCCGTGTTTTCCTCTGCCCCCTGCCACACCTCCCCCTGATTCTATCTCTGTGCCACCCCCGCCTCTGCCAGTAGAGAATGGAACTGAGGTCTGTATTTAAAAGGGAAAGTTGGCAGCTGTTCTGACTGCCAGCAGAGCTGACTTCGGTGTGTGTTTGTTTTTGTGTGTGTTTTGTTTTTTAATGTGTGTGAGACTTCTCGCCATTAAAAATGAGAGAACTAGGAAAGAGGCTCAGGATGAGAGAGGGAATCGTGCTTTGATTCTGGTACACGGAGGTGCACAATCCGGCCTGAGACTGAGAAAGTCGGTCAGTCCTTCTGGAGGTAGCAAGAGAAAGAGGTTTTTTTTGTTTTTTTGAGACAGGGTCTTGCTCTGTTGCCGGGGCTGGAGTGCAGCGGCGTCATAGCTCACTGCAACCCCAAACTCCTGGGCTCCAGCAATCCCCCTGAAAAATGGCTATTTTGATGACAGCTTGCACTGGCTAGGCCCTGGTCCCTGAGGACCCACAAGGTTGGCCAGACACCTTATCTGAGGAGCTTTCCACCGGGACTCCCTGTACCCTTGTCTGCCTCACTACCCACTGTGGCTCTGCACAGAGGCAAGCGCTACCAGACTGCAAGTTCATTGTTTGTTGACCTAAGTCATAATGTCTTCCTGGGCTTTTTTTTTTTTTTCTCCTTCTGTAGCCCAAAAAGCCTGTTGACTTAAGTGTCACCAGGTGGGTGTATACCCGTGCCTCTCTTGTGTGTGTTCAGTTGTAGGTGAATGTACATATTTGGGATCAGGAAGTCAATGTGTTTGCTCAGAACCATGAGGCTGAAGTTGGGAGCCCTCTTTACCACTCAGATGGTTGTAGAACCAGTAGATATCTAGTACAGCCTAGTGAGCGTTCTCCTCCTAACCTCTGGGGGTGGAAGGCAGGGCATGAGGTGACGGGAGGTAGTCAGCCAGGTCCTCAGGGAGGCCAGAGGGAAAGACCTGTGGTCTAAGAAGCCCTCACTGGGTGATAGTCTTTGAACTAACCCAGTCCTTCCCATTTTTCCCTTGCAGTTGGAGGTCCCCCTCCCCACTAAGTGCCTCTTTGCATAGCACCAGCCCCGGCCCCACGCTCTCTGGTACCTCTACAGCTGGACGGGCAATGGCGGGTCGGGGAGGCGCAGCACGACCCAACGGACCAGCCGCTGGGAACAAGATCTGTCAGTTTAAGCTGGTTCTGCTGGGGGAGTCTGCAGTGGGCAAGTCCAGCCTCGTCCTCCGCTTTGTCAAGGGACAATTCCACGAGTACCAGGAGAGCACAATTGGAGGTGAGTGGGCACAAGGGAGTTGGGACGGCCCAGGGATGCCGGAGAAATGCCTTGACCTTGAGGAGAGGGGAAGCTCCCTGCCCATAGAGACCAAATAAATCTGGGGCAGCAGCACCTCATCCTCATCTGGGCCCTGGAATTGAATCCAACAGCTGGTGTCCATGCCAGGGTCCCAACAAGCATTGCTGGTAAGAATTAGCTGGGAGTTGAAAACTGGCTTCCCGTCCTGGTTCTGCCTCTTTATTTGTATGGCCTTGACTAGAATCCTTCCTCTGACCTGGCCTTGGGGAAGGAGAGGCTGGCTCTGGATCTCTGAGGGTCCTTCTTACTGTAATAGGCAGTACATATGCCCTGGCCTCTCCTGCTTTCCAAAAGGGGGAATGGCCCAGTGAGTCGTAGCTGGGTGATAGGCTGGCATTTCTGAAGCTGACCTTTACCCTTTCTGGAGCTCAGAGCCTGTTGTTGATTCTCCAGTGGTCAGCATTTAGGATGTGAGTAAGGGTCTGGACTCAGCCTTCTGCCTCAGTGGCCGATACAAACCTTGAGAGGGCAGGGCCAACCTTGGCCTTGAGTCATCCTTTCTCTACTCTCTTGGTTGGTAGGAGGTTTCCAGGCAGCTGGAAACAAAATGGGCCGTGTCAGCAGTCTCCCTGCTGCCTCCTCAGTGCTGGGGTCAGGAGCTGGAGAGGGGAAGTGAGGCGGGGGAGGGCACACAAGGAAAGCGGCTTTTACCATACAGCTGTGGGGGCAAAAGGGACTGCACCTGTCTATTCCAGCTTGGGACTCCTCCTTCAAAGCATATGCACAGTGCCCTGTGTTCCCCTAAGATAGTGTCACTGTGCTTCCTGCAGGTCAGGCCATAGGGTGGCCAAACAGGAATGGGTCTGAGTCAAAGCTGGGGGTGGTGGCTAGCCAGAGTGCCTGGAGGTGGCGGGGGCAGTTGGGAAGCTGGCCACCCAGGCTGAGCCTGGCAGTGGAACAGTATGTACTTCCCAAGCATAGCTAAGCGTGCGAGAATGTCCTCAGGAAACCGAAGGTCAGCGACACCCCTGGGCTGGAGCAAACTGAAGGACTAGAGAGGTCTCCATCTGGACTGTTTTCTCTGAGTGGCGGGCAGAGGAGGAAGAGGAGGATGGGGGAGCTCCCCCTTCTGTGCCTGGAGTCGGGTTCCCCGTGGCTCCCCCTCCTGCCCCTTGCTGCATTCCTCTTCTGAGAGTAGCCCCCAAGTGCAGCAGGCTCACCTGGGGTGTGTCTGTAAGGCCTGTGCAGTCCCCATCCCCCAGACACATACATAAAAATACAAACTCTAACTTGATTACCTCTGTAAAGAAAAAAAAGAAGCTGGGTGTGGTGCCACACACCTGTAGTCCCAGCTACTAGGGACGCTAAGGCAGGAGGCTTGCTTCTGGGTGTTCAAGACCTGCCTGCGCTACACAGTGAGACCCTGTCTCTTAGAAAAAAAGAAAATAAAGAAAAAGGGAAAAAAATACAAACTCTGCCTACACTGCTGGGTTGAGGGCTTTTCTGTGTCCATCTCAGCAGCAGACTTCTAAGTGCCAGAGCCTGGAAGCAACAATGGAAATATGTGGGGGCGGCTTCTAACTCGTTCCTGCCTGCTGACACAGCCTCCTCTCTTCCAGCGGCCTTCCTCACACAGACTGTCTGCTTGGACGACACAACAGTCAAGTTTGAGATCTGGGACACAGCTGGACAGGAGCGGTATCACAGCCTGGCCCCCATGTACTACCGAGGGGCCCAAGCTGCCATCGTGGTCTATGACATCACCAACACAGTAAAGATCTTCCCTTACTTCTCTCTCTGCCCTTCATCTTCTCGAAGGCCCAGGCAATGGGTTCTCAGAGCCCTGATTTCAGGCCTCTCCACTGTCTGTTTCTGGGTGGGGTGTGGGCAGATGTTCTCTGTTGTTTGGGGACATCTCACCAGAATCTTTAGGTGACAGTGTCTTACCCTGGCTGTGCCAGCTCGAGCTTCTCTAGTGAGTGTACCTGGGCAGAATGCCTCCTCCATCCCTTTGATATTCTGGCCCTGTCTCCTCAGGATACATTTGCACGGGCCAAGAACTGGGTGAAGGAGTTACAGAGGCAGGCCAGCCCCAACATCGTCATTGCACTTGCGGGTAACAAGGCGGACCTGGCCAGCAAGAGAGCCGTGGAATTCCAGGTGGGGAGACAGACAGATTTGGGGCAAGGAGTAAGCCAGCTCCACCTAGCCTCCTGGAGCTGCTCAGGGGCTTTGGGAAGGGCCATGCTGGGAGGCAGCGGGGGACGTCCATCTGCTGTCCTCTCATGACTCAAGCATGGGCCTAAAAGGACTGTCACCTGCCTCTCCCTTGTTCTCATTCTCTGGCAGTGGGGGTATGTGTGTGTATATGGATAGTGAAGTTTCTTATTTTTTCTTATAAACTGATTTTTCATTAAAGTTACTGAAAAACAAATACTTTTTTCATGTAATATGTGCACATAGTAAAATTTAAACAGTACAAGAAGGTATATAGAATGAAATTTAAGTCTCCTAACCTAGAAACTCTGCCTCTCTGCTGCTAAGTTTCTTGGCTTTCCAGAAGTAGGCACAGGTATATACATATCTATTACATAGATGGAGGTACACAGGTATATCTATTACATAGATGGGAGTATGCTGTGCATATTTGATATTGTAATTCTTTACCATTTTTTACCAATCCATAATTGCTAGACTTCTAGGTTGTTTGTAATAGCAAAAGACTGAAAACAGTGCTGCAATAAACATCCACATACTTTTGTCCGTATGTGTAGGAAAATTTTCTAGAAGTATTTCCCAGCCTAGTGATTTTGAAGAGCAAGAAGGCAGAATGGACCTAGGGAAGCCTGAGTAAGACACTGGCTGATGTTTGTGAGCCCAGAGGTGCTGTGTGTGAGCGGGGGAGCCTTACGCCTGAAAACCTCTGCATTTGTCCAGCTGGGCTGTGCTGCGTATAAGGCACTGTGAACAGGGAAGGGTTTTGTCCTGGGCCCTGGGCCCTGCCAACATTTCCCTCCCACCCTCTTTCCACCTCTGTCCGAATCAGGAAGCACAAGCCTACGCAGACGACAACAGTTTGCTGTTCATGGAGACATCAGCGAAGACTGCGATGAACGTGAATGAAATTTTCATGGCAATAGGTGAGCCCCCCCGCCGCCCCGTATCACTTGTCTGCTGTTCTGTAGGGGTCTGTGGGGTGTCTTCACCAACAGATCTTTCACCATTTTCAACATTATGGTAAGATTGTTTTCTTCATCTGACTCCCAGGTACGGATCGTTCACCCCAGAAGTTCCTAAAGCCTGGGCCAGACTCTCAACATTTCACTCCGTGGCCCTTTAGCTTGCCACCCATTTCAGAGCCTACCATCACCATCTCTTACCCACTTCCTAGGAGGTTTTTAACTCACTTGGCTCTGGAATTACCCTGCCCAGGTTCAAATTCTGGCTCTGCCACCTATGAGCTCTATGGTCTTGAGCAAATTGTTTAACCTCTCTTTGCCTCTGTTTCCTGGAACACTCAGAATGTACCTGGCGCATAGAAGCCCTCAATGTGTTAGTTACCACTGATTGCGTGGTGAAAGCTAGATTCTGCTCCAGTAGAATTGGGAGAGAGTACTGGGGTGTCCCTACAAGTGTATGTTTTCCCTCCTGTCCCAAACAGCTAAGAAGCTTCCCAAGAATGAACCCCAGAATGCAGCTGGTGCTCCAGGCCGAAACCGAGGTGTGGACCTCCAGGAGAACAACCCAGCCAGCCGGAGCCAGTGCTGCAGCAACTGAACCCCCTTGCCTGCCCGCTGCCCCCGCCTCCTCCGCCTGAATGACCCGACTGGAATCCACTCTAACCAATCGCACTTAACGACTCGGGCCACCACTGGGGGGGGCAGGGGGAGGGGTCCACCATGATTTCTCCATATAATTTTGATCATAGGCCGGAGTGAGTTATTCCACCTGCACCTTTCTGTACAAATACTAATTCAATTTTAAGTCTTAAGTCACTTTTTTAATATATATGATCTTCTGCTCTTCCCACTTCCTCCCCTTTCTGCTGCTCCCCCACTTTTCCTTTGCTGGTAGTAGCCATGTGCTCCTGTTCCCCCCACCCTTGTATGTGGGGGCAGGGGATGGAGCAGTTACCCCTCCTTTCCCTCTTGCTGAATAGCAGACTCAGCAAGAGCATCGGCATCCTCACCTAGTTTGGAGCGGTCTTGGTTTTGGGCAGTGGGCAGGCCTTGGGGCTGGGGAAGGGATAGGCAGCTCTTCCCTCAGCTGGCCATCACCAGGCTGCTGCCCCCTCCCCGCCCCTGACTCCCAGCTGGGAGAGTAGCCACAGCATTATTGTGACAGCCACAAACCCGTTGCCCACAATCCCTCCACCCTCAGTCACCCTGACCTCTGGCTCTGAGCCCTGTTCTGACCAAATCACGATGATGAGTATTTGGGGAGGGTAGGGTAAGGGGGGGAGTGGGAGGGGTGGAACCAACTTTTTCTGTATTTTGTATTGTATGTTTTCTTCAACATGTAACCAATCAGTATCTTGTCAATATAGTCAGCCGATCAATCGACGTCACACTTGTCTTCCTTGTCTTTCCCTGGCAGAGTTTATCAGACCATGTCCTCTCTAGTTTACTTGAAGTTAATTTAAAATGAACCACTGAATCTTTTTAAACAGCAGCTTCCCTCCCTAATGTGAGGGGATGTTGGTGGTCATGGTAACCAAGAGAGAGACCCTTACTGTTAGCAGCTCTAACTGGGGTGGGCGTGGGGCCAGACTAACCTGGGCTGACCAGGTTTGAAGTTGAGGGTCTTGCGTTTGGTCCTCCACCACCCCCTGCTCCCAAGCCAGATTATACTGGGGTGATGTGCAGTGTGTGTCTGAAGGTTGTTGGTCTCTGAAACAACCTCTTAGGTGTTTTGGGTTGGTCTGTACCACGCCTGTGAGGGACTGGATCCTCTCACTTGTCCCTGAAGAGGAAGGAACACCGGTGGCCTCTTAAGGCCAAGGCTGCAACGCCTGGCTTTCCTCACCACCTCTGCCCTCCGCAGCACCCCAAGGCCAGGTCCAAGCTATTCCCTCCCTGTCTCTCAGGGCCCTCTGCTGGTTCTGGAGTCAGGGGCCGGCTGGACACTCCCAGCTCTTTACTGCTCCCTGCTGGAGCTGCTGCTCTCAGCCAGGGCCACACTGTCCTCTCCAGTTGCTCCTGATTCCCAGTGGACGACCACCTTGAGGTGCCTTTCCTGCCTCCCCTTCCCTGTGGCTCCAGCCCCTCCACCTCTGACCCCATCTCCAGAAAAGACAATGGACAGGAAGGCTGCTGCACACTGCGGGGGTTGTTTACTCGGTCAGGCTAGCTTGGAACCCTCCTTAGAGCCGAGGCTCAGGAGTCTGGAGGACCGTGCTGCTGGGGCTTCAGAGATAGGCAGCGCCCCACCCTGGCCTCTGACCCACAGCTGGCCGGAGGGGGTCAGGCAGCAGGACATGGCGGTGGGATCCAGGTCCGGCGGGAGGCGCATTTGCCGGTGCACCTTCTGCGACATGCGGTAACTGCCCCTTTCCGGGTCGCTGGCCTCCAGTTGCCGCTGGCCGGTCACCATCAGGCGTTGGCCGTCCACCCTCACCACCAGCTCCTCGGGGGCGAAGCCGTGCGCGTCCATCTTCACTTGGAAGCCGTCTTCGGCATGGTGGTTGCCCTGCGCAGCTGCCGGATCGTCCCTGAGCAGCCGCACTGGCAGCGTGGCCACCTGGTTCCGTTCAGCTAGGGCCACACTGGGCCGCCTGGACGCCACCCGGTTCTCGGTGGAGAAACTGTTACCGACCTGCTGCATCCGAGTGAGCAACTGCTGTCCAGGGGCGCGAGGCTCCGAGCGTGGAGCTCGGCTTGAGGAGGGTCCCCACGCGGCCCCCGCCGCGCTCAGCTCTGCTCCCCTCGGCTCCCTTCGCTTCTGCAAACGGAGGCGGGTAGTTCGGCTCAGCCATGCCCGTCGTACCTGCAAGGGTCGGGTTGTCAGCGCCACGGCTGATTTTATCCCAGAGCCCGCCCCTCTCTCCGCCCTTTCCCAACTGCTAGTGGGCCGGGCGGCCCGCGGCTGTGGCAGAACGAGGCTAGATGGGGGAGCCCGACCCCAGAGCAGTCAGTCACCCACGCAGAGCCCACAACAGACTGAGCCCAGGGCTGGAAGGGGGCTGTCTTGCCCTCTAAGAACCAGGCCTGGGGTAAGAAGAATTGTTTCCTGGATAGAGCCAACAGAGAGGGGCCTTCCCAGGCCATCCACTCTCGCAACGCCTGCCTTTCCTTGACTATGCTCAACCCCAAGGACTGGGGTCTCTCCGGCTTCTTTACTTCCTGCGGCCCTGGGGCCTCCCTCCTGTGCAGCAGGCTGGGGGCTTGAAGGCACGCGGAGAGCCGCTCCCAGCACGCAGGAAAGGCTTGGCCCTCCTCGGCCTCACCCTCCACCTCAGTGGCCTTCTTCGTGGCCATCGCGACCACGGCTATACCGCTGGTGCTCAGTGTTTTGATAATAAACTCTTTTTGTTGAAGTATAACATACATATATACAGAAAAGTGCACAAAAGGGTGCAGTTGAATGTCACAAAGCGAACACATCCATGTAACCACCACACAGCTAGACAAGAAGTGTGGCTACATCTCCTCTCTCCCCGTAGCTGCAATTCCGCAATTCCGCAATTCCGCGTCCGGAGGCGCGTGGGGCAGGGCCTTTGCGCGGCAGGGGCGGGGGAGGACCGCCAGGAAGCTGACCCCAGGCCTGCGCTTCCCCCTAGGGGCTTGTGAGAGGGGCAGAGCGCTAGATTCCCCCAAGATGCGCCTCCTTGTTCCCAAGAGGACAGCAATCGTGACTATCCCGGACGCCTTCGAGATTCGAAGTGGGGAGGGGTCAATCTGAGGAACTCGCTCAGACCTCACTTGGCCGTCTGGGACCAAGAGACAGGACAGAAAAGTCTGGAAGCTGACGGCAGCGGGGCGCGGCGGCGGGAGACTACAACTCCCGTCATGCGCCGGCGCAGCGACGCCTGCGCACTGAGCGCCGGTTGCCCATGCGGCCCTAGGGCTGGGAGCGCGGCGCCGCGCTCCGCTGCGGGGGAGGCCATGGCGGAACCTTCCCAGGCCCCGACCCCGGCCGCGCAGCCCCGGCCCCTCCAGTCCCCAGCCCCTGCCCCAACTCCGACTCCTGCGCCTAGCCCAGCTTCAGCCCCGACTCCAGCTCCCACTCCGGCTCCAGTCCCCGCCCCAGCTGCAGCCCCAGCCGGGAACACAGGGACTGGGGGGCCTGGGGTAGGAAGTGGGGGGACCGGGAGCGGGGGGGATCCGGCTCGACCTGGCCTGAGCCAGCAGCAGCGCGCCAGCCAGAGGAAGGCGCAAGTCCGGGGACTGCCGCGCGCCAAGAAGCTCGAGAAGCTAGGGGTCTTCTCGGCTTGCAAGGTGGGGGCGGGGCCTCGTGTGAAAGGGGCGGGGCTTGGGGCATCCAAGGGCTCGGGTGGAAAGGGGAGCAAAGCTCTGGTTGAGGAGCGGCTCCTGCCCCAGGGGTACAGATCGTTGACTGATCCTTCTGCCTCCAGACCAATGAAACCTGTAAGTGTAATGGCTGGAAAAACCCCAAGCCCCCCACTGCACCCCGCATGGATCTGCAGCAGCCAGCTGCCAACCTGAGCGAGCTGTGCCGCAGCTGTGAGCACCCCTTGGGTAAGGCAGGCAGCGCCTTTGGAGCTGGGGGTGGAGGGAGCAGGTGCTGGGTCCTATTTAGACAGGATGACTTAAGTGCCTCAAAGCCTCATCTCTGCAAAACCAAAGATGCCTTCTAGGGAGGGATTGGGTTGGGGGTGTGTATTCCCCAGGGAAGGAGAATGGAAATCTGCCAGCCCAGGAGAGGCGAGGGCAACCCAAGGGCTGGTATAGGAGCAGTCAGCCTCACTGCACGGTGGTCGGAGGCACTGAGGGTGTATCTTGGCTGGCTGTGAAGAGGTGCAGGAGCCTTGTTGATCTCTCCATACTTCCCAACTCTACCACTTGTCTGTCTTGCAGCTGACCATGTATCCCACTTGGAGAATGTGTCAGAGGATGAGATTAACCGGCTGCTGGGGATGGTGGTGGACGTGGAGAATCTGTTCATGTCTGTTCACAAGGAGGAGGACACAGACACCAAGCAGGTCTATTTCTACCTCTTCAAGGTGAGTTTGCAATGAAGGAGAGTGTGAGTGAAGGAGGTGAGCCATTGGGGGTCTGCAGCTCTGAGCCCTGCTGCCCCTTACTCCCCCTTGCTCTCTTCTCCAGCTCCTGCGGAAATGCATCCTGCAGATGACCCGGCCTGTGGTGGAGGGGTCCCTGGGCAGCCCCCCATTTGAGAAGCCTAATATTGAGCAGGTGGGCTGGGGAAGGTGGTAAGAGGAGAACTGGAGGCAGCTTGGAGGAGGGGGAAGCCTGTGTTCTCCATCCCGCTCAAGCTGAGCACAGGGGAGACACTCAGAGAAGGGAGGATGTTTTATGCTAACCTCAGGGTGGGCATGGGAGTAGGGAGGGGACATAGCTTCCCTCACAGAGAGCCCCAAAGTGAGAGGAGAGCCATGTCCCTGTCCTTGGGGAGCATCTTCCTTGGATAAGAAGCCCCTGCTGGCTGCTCAAGCCTCGTTGCTGGTTCTGTCCTCCACCCACTCCTTCTCAGGGTGTGCTGAACTTTGTGCAGTACAAGTTTAGTCACCTGGCTCCCCGGGAGCGGCAGACGATGTTCGAGCTCTCAAAGATGTTCCTGCTCTGCCTTAATTACTGGAAGCTTGAGACGCCTGCGCAATTTCGGCAGAGGTCGCAGGCTGAGGATGTGGCTACCTACAAGGTCAATTACACCAGGTATGCCCAGCCAGGGGCAGGTTGGGAGGAGGATTATAGGCTCAGCCTGGGTTCAGTGGTTTCCACCCTCACCTATCACTGCCCCCACTTCCCCACCCCAGATGGCTCTGTTACTGCCATGTGCCCCAGAGCTGTGACAGCCTCCCCCGCTATGAAACCACTCACGTCTTT
The DNA here is from genome assembly GCA_023783475.1 of Daubentonia madagascariensis. Taxonomy (NCBI): domain Eukaryota; kingdom Metazoa; phylum Chordata; class Mammalia; order Primates; family Daubentoniidae; genus Daubentonia; species Daubentonia madagascariensis. The sequence goes on along the minus strand of JAKFHU010001186.1, from coordinate 5,634,505 downwards.
GGACGAAGCCTTCTCCGGTCCATCTTCACCGTTACCCGCCGGCAGCTGCTGGAGAAGTTCCGAGTGGAGAAGGACAAGCTGGTGCCCGAGAAGAGGACCCTCATCCTTACTCATTTCCCCAAGTAAGGCTCATTCTGGCCTATCGGGATTTTGCCCCAAGTTCACAACCTCGCTGTTGTCCCCTTTTTTCCAGGAAGGCTTCCTGGATTGGTCCCTCCTCTCCCTCCATGGGCCTTCTGGGATCTGGGCGTCTACCTGGCAGACTTGCCCATGGCCCAGAAGCAACTTGCTAGTATTTGCCTTTGCACGTACTAGTCTGGGGATGGCAGGTACATGGCCCGAGCTAACGCTACCCCCTCCCGTGCCCCTGGCAGATGTTACTAATTGCTTCCCGTGGGGGCCTGGACACAGCTTCAGAATCCTTCCCACCATAGTAGCCCAAGAACCAGTGCTTACACTTGAGGTGAAATCAGTTTCTACTCCTCTTCTAGTCTTTTCTGTATAATTTTCCTCTGTTCTGCCACACCTTTCTCCCATTTTAAATCTGGGTCATAACTTTGTTGTTCAAAAAGCCTTTACTGACTAATCCTGGCCCTCTAGTGCCCCCCCTGCCACCAGGTGGGAACAAGAGGTAACAAGATGGGGTGGAGTCTGAGCCTGTTTTGATGCTGAGGAGAGTGAGGGGACTTAAGGTGACGTGTTGCCCTGCCTGGCCACACAGCACAGGAGGGCATCAGCTCAGAGGTGTCTCCCTGTGCCATGCAGCATGACAAAACTGGGCCTCTGTGATATCTGTCCTGGAGATCTGCCTTCAGCTAGAGGACCCCAGAAAGCAAGGGCCTGTGCCTCCCACTTCAGATAGGGCTTCCCAGAGGGCAGAAGCTGCGTCCTCTTTCAGGCTCCCCATTCCCCAAGAGCAGGGTCTGTCTCTGACCAGCCTGCAGTCCCTCTGGTGCCTGGCCCAGCCTACACCCTCAGTTGGAGGACAGAATTGTGGGACAGACTGTGCCCTCCCTACAGATTCCTGTCCATGTTGGAGGAGGAGATCTACGGGGCAAACTCTCCGATCTGGGAGTCGGGCTTCACCATGCCACCCTCAGAGGGGACACAGCTGGTGCCCCGGCCAGGTCTGTGCCACCGCAGCCTCTGCAGGATCTCTGCTTGGCCTTCCTGGCTGAGCTAAGCCCCCTGGGTGGAGAGGGGCTGGGAAAGGCAGCAGTGGGAAAATGCAGGATGCTTCAGCTGGGTTGGAGGGCCTGGCTCCTGTTAAGGGACCTGCCAACAGCCTCGACCCCCTGTCCCTCGCTTCTCCTTCTCAGCAACGGTCAGTGCAGCAGTTGTTCCCAGCGCCCCCATCTTCAGCCCCACCATGGGTGGCGGCAGCAACAGCTCCCTGAGTCTGGATTCTGCAGGGGCCGAGCCCATGCCAGGTGGGTGCTTGACCCCTGACCTCTGACTCTCATTCACCCCCTCCCAACCTTTCTTGCTGTCCCTGAGCAACCTTGCCAACCTCCACAACAGGTGAGAAGAGGAAGCTCCCGGAGAACCTGACGCTGGAGGATGCCAAGCGGCTCCGTGTGATGGGTGACATCCCCATGGAGCTGGTAAACGAGGTCATGCTGACCATCACCGACCCTGCTGCCATGCTGGGGCCTGAGGTGGGTGGCGGTGGCCAGCCTGCAGACCAGTAGAGGGAGGCCTCACCCACCTGAGGCCCTAGCTCACTGCCCCTCCTCTGGGCTTAGACGAGCTTGCTGTCGGCCAACGCAGCCCGGGACGAGACAGCGCGCCTGGAGGAGCGTCGCGGCATCATCGAGTTCCATGTCATCGGCAACTCGCTGACGCCCAAGGCCAACCGGCGCGTGTTGCTCTGGCTCGTGGGGCTGCAGAACGTCTTCTCCCACCAGCTGCCGCGCATGCCCAAGGAGTATATTGCCCGCCTCGTCTTTGACCCGTGCGTCCCCAGGACAGTCCCTACCCCAGGGTACCATAGCGGGGGCCTCTCCTCCTTGGCCTCCCCACCCCTCAAAATTGGGGGGCCCCTTCCCCCCATTTCCGAAGCCCGACCTTTGAGCATTCTTGCTCCTCAGTTCCCAGCCCTGACTACAGCTCATACCTTCAGGTGTGGGGACCCGGGGAGCAGTGGGGATAGGTAGGGGCTGTGACAAGCCCCCTCTTTCTCAGGAAGCACAAGACTCTGGCCTTGATCAAGGATGGGCGGGTCATCGGAGGGATCTGCTTCCGCATGTTCCCTACTCAGGGCTTCACAGAGATTGTATTCTGTGCCGTCACCTCAAATGAGCAAGTCAAGGTGAGTGCAGTGCCTGGCCCTGCCCCTGCCCCCGCCCGCTTCTGAGTGTGGACCAGGTCAGGGCAGCGGGGGTGTGTGAGGCAGCAGTCCCCAGCTTTTTTTTTTTTTAGTGGCTAGACAGTTCTTCACATCCTCATAAGGTGACAGTTGTAATTTGGTAACCGGGTTAGGAAAACATCTGTTGACAAATGGAACCCAAGAATCAGCAATACTTAAAAGGACCTGTGTACTTGTGTTTTCTTCATCACGAGGACATTTGCATACACTGGGGGAACATGTAATCATTGCATTATCCCTGTGCTGATGGTCCTGGCTTCTGTCCTTGAATTGTCACAACAGACGCACATGCAGGGTCCCTCGCTCCCCTGTGTCACGTACCCCGGTTCTGTGTGGTGGCTGCTTGGTCCTGATATGTGGGAGACAGTGCCTCTTCAGGGCTCAGATGCTGCAATGAGCAGGCCTATGTGACTCCCCTCCCCTCTTCCCAGCTCTGAGGCCCGGGACTGATAATCAGTGGCCTATGTTGGGTTTGGACCTGGCCCTGCCATGGCTGGCTGCCTGACCTTGGACACATTTCCTAACATAGCTGAGTTTTGGTTTTCTCTTCTGTAAAATAGAGGTAATGATATTTACCTCCTGGGTTAACTTGAGAACTAGCCTGTAAAGTAGCAAGCACCACACCTGGCCCAGAGCAAGCGCTTAGAACTCCAGAGTTCTTCACTTTCCTCCCCACGAATCCCCTTCCTCTGCTGGTTGCCTTTCCTCCTCCGTGTCCTGGCTCCCCTCACTCTTCCCACCTCCTCTCCAATCTGCCCCCTCCTCTCTTGGCGCTGGGCCCTCCTGAGACCTCTTCAGCGCCAGGCCTGTCCCCTTCCCCCATAAGCCCCGCTCCCTTCCCTGCAGGGTTATGGGACCCACCTGATGAACCATCTGAAGGAGTATCACATCAAACACAACATTCTCTACTTCCTCACCTATGCCGACGAGTATGCCATTGGCTACTTCAAAAAGCAGGTGACCTCCAGCCTCACCCCACACCTATCCTTTGCCTGGAGTCAGGGGTCATTCTGTCCAGCTCCCTGCTGTGGATGGAGTAGGAGTCCTTTTGTGTCCCCTATCCCACCTGACATCTGTAAGGAAGACCTTCATACCATCTTCTTCCCTCCTGCTGCTGCCCCAGTAGAGAATAGGGCCTGGGGGGCCAGTAGGGCAGGCCAGAAGAACTGGGAGGCTCTTGGGGGTGAGTTGGGAGGGGGCAGCTGACCTGGAATCTTTCCAGGGACAGACTGAGCCCTTGCAGTGCCACAGGAGGAGGTTCAGGAGGGGAGCGGGGACATGGCACACACTGCCCTGTAGGTGCTTCTGGTGGGGAGGCCTAGTAAAGTTGGGAAATACCTGCTGATGGGTTAGGTCATAACTGTCCACTCCCCAGGGCTTCTCCAAGGACATCAAGGTGCCCAAGAGCCGCTACCTGGGCTACATCAAGGACTATGAGGGAGCAACACTGATGGAGTGTGAGCTGAACCCCCGGATCCCCTACACGGAGCTGTCCCACATCATCAAGAAGCAGAAAGAGGTTGTGAGCATGCGTGCGTGTCCACAGGGTTTTTCATGAATACATGTGGAGGGTGCGCGCACACGTGTAGACCTATACCATACGTACGTGCGTGTGTGTGTGTCACCAGGGTCTTGCTTCCTGCTCTGGCTCATAGGGGAAGTTAGGAGGGGAGGCACTAGGTTTGGTGACAGTACAGTCTGGGTTTTCCCACTGTGGGCTCTGACTGTGGCCCTGGGAGGGGTTGTTGCTGGGACTGGAGTTGGCCCCTCAGAACTTTCCTTCCCTCAGATCATCAAGAAGTTGATTGAGCGCAAACAGGCCCAGATCCGCAAGGTCTACCCTGGGCTCAGCTGCTTCAAGGAGGGTGTGAGGCAGATCCCTGTGGAGAGCGTCCCCGGCATTCGTGAGCAGGGGACTTGGCTGAGGGGGCAGGAGGGCATGCTGCCTGGGGTGTGGACAGGTGTTCTTAGGGACATTCTCCCTACTTTGCAGGAGAGACAGGCTGGAAGCCACTGGGGAAGGAGAAGGGGTGAGTGTTTTGTGAAGGGAGCAGGGATGGAGCAGGAGGGCAGAGGGACCCGGAGCCTCAGACTTGGTATCTCTCATGCCAGAAAGGAGCTAAAGGACCCTGACCAGCTCTACACAACTCTCAAAAACCTGCTGGCCCAGATTAAGGTGGGGAGAACAAGTTCCCTTCTGAGGGGTCCCTGCACTGTGGCTGTGGCTTCACGACCCAGTCTGGGGTGGGTGGGAGTCACGGGCTGGCAGGGGCAGAGTGGGGCTGTCCCAGCTCGGCCCTTTTCTCCAGTCGCACCCCAGTGCCTGGCCCTTCATGGAGCCTGTGAAGAAGTCGGAGGCCCCTGACTACTACGAGGTCATCCGTTTCCCCATCGGTGAGGACCCTCCACTCCCTGCCCTTCCTTTCTCTTCTGCCCCCAAATTCACTCCTGTTCCTGCCCTCCCTGGGCCCACCCTATGGGCAGCCGGCTGCTCTCCTGTGCCTCTGAGAGCTGCGCTCCTCTCCTGCTGCCCCAGACCTGAAGACCATGACCGAGCGGCTGCGCAGCCGCTACTACGTGACCCGGAAGCTCTTTGTGGCTGACCTGCAACGGGTCATCGCCAACTGCCGAGAGTACAACCCCCCGGACAGCGAGTACTGCCGCTGCGCCAGTGCCCTGGAGAAGTTCTTCTACTTCAAGCTCAAGGAGGGAGGGCTCATTGACAAGTAGTCCCCAGCTTTGGACCACAGCCCTGACTTGGAATGTCTCCATCTTGGATCTGATCCAATTCTTAGGGGTGCCTGGCCCCCAGGTCCCGACTGTCAGCTTGAGACACTCCAGCCATGAGCCCTCTAGGCCCTGATCCTGCAGCCCTTTCTGGACCCTCAGGCACCCCAAGCCTGCAGCCCTGTCCCAGCCTTCACTGTGTCTGACAGGTCTCCCGGGTCTGGGGCCCAGCCCCTCTGCAGTGGCTGGTGGCCAGAGGATGAACCCTGCCCAGCCCTCGTGGCCCCCAGACCTGGTCCCCACAGAGCTACAGAGGCTTGGAGTGCTGGGCCTGGCCTGGGTGGCTGTCTCCCTGAGGGCCAGGACTGCTAATTTTAGCTTGAGTGGGCTTCCAGGGTTGGAAGTTCAGCCTGTCCCCCAGGGGTGGGGGGGGTCTGGGGACCATTCATTCCCTGGCATTAATCCCTTGGAGGGAACAATAAAGCTCTTTTTTTTTTCTCTGTGTGATTGTTTCTTCAGTATAGTCTCAGTTTCAGCGGGCTGTCCTTGACCCCGCCAGCACCCTCCCCTTAGGCAGTACCTCGTGCAAGCTGGAGCCTATTAAGCTTCGGGCTGCACTGGGGCTACTCTCCCCAGCAAGCCTCAGGCCTAGTCCTGTGCTCCTGGGGCCCTGCCTGGCTGCAGCGCCCCACCTCTTCCTGCTCCAGGTCCAGATGCCAGGGGCAGCAGGGATCAGAACCTCTTGCTTTAACCTTAACCTGGGTGGATGTGGTTACAGTTGACTGTAAAAGGGGCAGAGGACCCCAGAGCGGTGAAAGAATGCTTTCCTTTTAGCACACACGGTTCTTCTGGGGGCAGAACCAGGAGATTCCTCAGTCAGCTTGGCTGGCTCCTCCCCTCAGTTTCAGTTTCCATTTCCCATCTCTGAGCTAAGCTTAGCAGGGCGGCGCTAGCGGGCTAAGCCAAGTGGGGCAGTCCCATCCGGTGGTACAGGTGAGGCCCAGCCTGGGTAGGGGCAGGTGTAGCCTGTGTTACTCCTGTCTCTTGGCCAGAGCAGGTTCCTGTTGGGTCCCGAGGGTTCCCTGCCCTCCCTCAAGAGGGGTGGAGTCCTGGGCAAAGGGAGGTCTCTGCACTAGACGGGTCTGCGGGGAGCTGGGGGGTGGAGGAGGGTAGGTGCTAGTGGGTGTGAGTCCCTTGCCGTTCCCAGAATGGAGCTGCGACCCTACCAATGGGAGGTGATCATGCCTGCCCTGGAGGGCAAGAATATCATCATATGGCTGCCCACGGGCACTGGGAAGACCCGGGCGGCCGCTTACGTGGCCAAGAGGCATCTAGAGACTGTGGACAGAGCCAAGGTGGTTGTCTTGGTCAACAGGGTGAGTGGTCAGCTCTCCTCTCAGCAGGTCTCAGGTGCCTCTCAGTCCCCTCCAGAATTCCAGAGCTGCTGTGCCCATCCCTAAGCTCACCTGTCTTTTCACCCCAGCCCAGGACCCAGCCACATCCTGAGGGTTGCCTTATCTCCTCCCCACTCCCCTGGCCCTGGACGCAGCTTTCTCTCCCCGTCTCATTCTCCACCCCAGGTGCACCTGGTGACCCAGCATGGTGAAGAGTTCAGCCGCATGCTGGACGGACGCTGGACCATGACAACCCTCCGTGGAGACATGGGGCCACGTGCTGGCTTTGGCCACCTGGCCCGGTGCCACGACCTGCTCATCTGCACAGCTGAGCTGCTGCAGATGGCACTGGCCAGCCCCGAGGAGGAGGAGCACGTGGAGCTCACCGGTGAGGGCCATGGGCAGGGGGAAAAGGATATGCACCTGGGGTACCTCCTCTAGTAAAGGTGTTTTGTGGGAGTGAGAGGCGGTCCACTCTCCAAACCCACCCAGCGTGCACTCTAGTAGAAACAGACCTGGCTACAGTGCAAGCTCTTGGGCAAGTCCCTTCCCCCAGCTGAGCCTCAGTTTACTAATCTGTAAAATGGAGATAAACCATCCCCGCCTGGCTCTTCATCCTGGGGCCTGGCTGCAAGTTGTGGAGGGAAGAAGGGATTCTTGGACTGTGTGAAGCAAAGCTCATGGGAGGAGGGGCTTTGCAAACGTCAGTCATGGCCTCCTCCATGTGCCCCCAGCCTTCTCCCTGCTTGTGGTGGATGAGTGTCACCACACGCACAAGGACACCGTCTACAATGTCATCTTGAGCCGGTACCTAGAGCACAAACTCCGGAGGGCATACCCCCTACCCCAGGTGCTGGGTCTCACAGCCTCCCCAGGCACCGGCGGGGCCTCCAAGCTCAATGGGGCTATTGACCATATCCTACAGGTGAGCTTGGCCCCTGTGGCCCTCCCACCACCAGGCCATCAGGGACCTCCCTGCCTGCCCTGCCTGCCCTGCCTCTACCCCTTCCCGCCAGCCCTACCCAAGCTCTCCCTGGCAGGGTCCAGCCTCCAATGGCCTCTTATGGCATATAGAATAAATGCCCAGATCTCTACCCTGGTTTACAATGTTCCATGTGATCTAGACCACCCCTTACCCCTGCCCCTCATACTACAGCTACACTGGCCTTTCTGTATCTTGAACATGCTTGTTCCCATCTCAGGACCATTGCACTTACCATTCTTTTTGCCGGGAATGCCCTTCCCATTGAACTTTACCTGTCTGACTCCTTCTTGTCATTCATTGAACAGCTTAAATGCCACCTCTTCACAGTCTTCCCTGATCACCCACTCTGCTCTCTTCCATACCATCCCATTATTCTCTTCAGAGCTTGTTAACACTATCTGAAACTCTCTCATTCTGTTATTCTTTGCTGGTTTGTTATCTGTCTCTCCAACTCTAACCTAGGTTCCTCTGAATCCCCAGTGCCTAGAACAGTACAGGCACAGAGCAGGCAGCAATAAAATTTGCTGAGTGAATGAATCCGCACCCCCAATGGCCCTGCCTCAGGCTCTCCTGTTCTCAGCTGGGATCCATCCTGCCCCAGAGGTCTGCCTGTTGTCCCCACAGGCCCCCCTTTCTAGTGAAGCCCTCTCTGTTGCCCCCAGCTGTGTGCCAACTTGGACACGTGGCGCATCATGTCACCCCAGAACTCCCGCCCCCAGCTGCAGGAGCACAGCCAACCGCCCTGCAAACAGTATGACCTCTGCAACAGGCGCAGACAGGTGTGTGAGGGGAGGGGCACGGGGCGGGAGTAGGGTCTGGTGTGAACTTAGGGCACCTAGACTTGAGCCCTGACTCCACCCTCACTAGCTATGTGACTTCAGGGCACTTGGTTATGTCTCTGAGCCTCCATTTCTCCTTTCTGTGAAATGGGGCAGATATAGCCTATGCCCACAGCCTGCTGTTCAGATTGACTCAGAAGGCATTGAGAATGTCTGTCAAAGCCCTCAATGCTGTGAAGTGCTCTGCAAACTATAAAGCCGGGACATTTTGTACTGAGTCTGTACCAAGCTCTCTCCTTCAGTGTGGACACTGCCTGGTATCTGCTGACAGGGCTGGACAAGGACTAGGCATGACTGTGCCCAGGCCAGACGGCAAGGGCATATAGTGGGTAGAGGGCATGAGTTGGGTGCAGGTACCTGGCTCCTGCCTCCAGCTAGGACTCCTGCACATACCAGCCGGCCTCCCTCTGGAGTCTTCCTCACCTCTCAGCTGAGGCACATGGGTGACGGCAGTAGTGGTGTGCTGCAAGCCGGGGCCAGCGCTCCCACTGGGTGCCCATCCTCCAGTGTGTATGGGCATCCCCTCACACCCTCACTCCTGTTGCCCAGGATCCGTTTGGAGACTTGCTAAAGAAGCTCATGGACCAAGTCCACGACCACCTGGAGATGCCTGAGTTGAGCCGGAACTTTGGGACGCAGATGTACGAGCAGCAGGTGGTGGAGTTGAGCCAGGATGGTGAGTAGGGACCCACAGACCAAGCGAAGGTGCTGGGGCGGTCAGGGGCGGGGCCTAGCCGCGTGGGGGCGGAGCGGGGGCGGAGCAAGGGCGGGGCAAGGGGCTGTGGGCCTCTCAGTCCCCGCGCCTCCTGCACGCAGCCGCCAAGGCCGGGCTTCAGCAGCGGCGCGTGTACGCCCTTCACCTTCGGCACTACAACGACGCGCTGCTCATCCACGACACGGTCCGCGCCGTGGACGCCCTGGCCACGCTGCAGGATTTCTACGACAGGGAACGCGCCACTAAAACCCAGATCCTGTGTGCCGAGCGCTGGCTGCTGGCGCTGTTCGATGGTGAGGATGGGTGCTGGGGCAGGGTGATGGGAATCGGACGAGCCGTCAGAGGCCAGCTAGGGCTCAGGTGCCCACGCGGGATGGGGAAGGTGCCAGCGAGGGTACTGGGAACCTGTTTTTCTAACCTAAATCCAAGGCCAGGGATATGACGGATTTATTTCCTCATTTGTGAAAGTTTGCATAATTGTAAAAACTGATTGACATCATTGACAAAGATCTTTAAAAAACCATTTAGTTGGAATGACCCCTGAAAGTCTGGGGTGTGTGGTTCCTTTAGACTGGGGGAGTGAGGGTGAAGGTCAGAGGGTGAATTTAAGGCTGAAGGCCTCAGCACAGGCTGGGGCTCAGTAGACCTGAGGATGAGTCAGTCCTGGGTAGCAGAGGTCAGTGTGAAGAACTGCATGGTCACCTTGGTAGCTGGGTTGAAGAGGGGGGCTGGTCTGAGGTATGTGAGCGGAGGATTCTGTACTGTGTGTGTGCCTGGTATAAAGCCAGCCTTGAGAGTGGGTGTGGCACACGGTGTCCTTAAATGTGCTCTTGGTACCTGCTCTGGGTGAACTAAGCAGGAGTGAGTATCCTCCCTACAGCCCCTCCAAACTCCTGCAGTCGTGTTCCAGTGAGCACCCCTCCCAGTGCCTTGCCCACCCTCAGACCTGAGTCCTGTGCCTCTGTTTTGGGGTTTTGGGCAGATCACAAGAATGTACTGGCTCACTTGGCAACTCACGGCCCAGAGAATCCAAAACTGGAGATGCTGGCAAAGATCCTTCGGAAGCAGTTCAGGAGCCCTGACAGCCCCCGGGGCATCATCTTCACCCGCACCCGCCAGAGTGCTCACTCCCTCCTGCTCTGGCTCCAGCAGCAGCCGGGCCTGCAGACGGTGGACATCAGGGCCCAGGTGCTGACTGGGGCCGGGAACAGCAGCCAGAGCACCCACATGACCCAGGTGTGGGCTTTGGGGAAAGATACTGGCACTGAGGGATTTCCCTAGGAGAGAAGGGGGACAGGGTCTTTCACACAGAGAGGTGGGGGCAGGGAGACCCTGGGGGAGAAAGGGGGTTCAATATCCCCACACAGAGGGGTAGAGAGCTGGGAGAGGGGTGGACACTGAGATCCCCAGTGTTGAAGGTTCCCCAGCCTGGAGGTCTGTGGGGGTTAGAGAGGCAGGGGCTTGGGGGTCTGCAGGGAAAGAGGTAGGTGATATAGTTCCTCAGGGCAGAGGATCAGGAGTCTGGAGTCCCTTGCAGGAAAAAAATGGGGCCTGGGAGTTGTCCCTAGGGTACCTTAGGAGACCCTAGGGGAGATAGGTGTTGGATGGCCACCTGGGAAGAGGGGTAAGATCCTGGGGGTACTTGGGGATAGAGGTGGGAATCAAAGTCCCTAGGGAGATATGGGCCAAGATTGTGAGTAGGGGCTGAACCAGGAGAGGCTGCCCTGGCAGGTGAGTAGGCCTGAAGCCACCTCGAGTGCCAACCTCTTTCTGCTCCCCCCTCCCCTTCAGAGGAACCAGCAAGAAGTGATCCAGAAGTTCCGGGTTGGCACCCTGAACCTCCTGGTGGCCACGAGTGTGGCGGAAGAAGGGCTGGACATCCCCCAGTGTAATGTGGTGGTGCGCTATGGGCTCCTGACCAATGAGATCTCCATGGTCCAGGTGCTGAAACATCCCCCCTCCCTGAAACAGCCTTTGTAGCATCCTGTGTGGGACCCCCCAGCCCCACTGAGGCCCCTCCTCGTTTCCCTCCCCAGGCAAGGGGCCGTGCCCGGGCGGGTCAGAGTGTGTACTCCTTTGTAGCAGCTGAGGGCAGTCGGGAGCTGCGGCGGGAGCTGACTAATGAGGCACTGGAGATGCTGATGGAACAGGCAGTGGCTGCTGTGCAGAAGATGGACCAGGCCGAGTACCAGGCCAAGGTCTGCAGGCAGCTGGCACGCCCTGTGGGGAGGGAGGAGGGAGCTGAGGAAGCCCTGCCTGGCAGGTCTCTGACTGCATGCATGCACCCCTCCCCACCCCTCCTCACCCCTCTACCTCTCAGGGCTAACTTGGGCCACCTGAGGAAGAGGTGAATACAGGGGGTGGGGAAGGCAGTGATTGGTCTCCAAAAGGCCTTGGGAACAGGCCTTGTCCACGGCTTTGAATTTATCCTTGCCACCAGATACTTTGTGTACAGCCCTTCTGGAACCATGCAGAGGGGAAACAAAGACACATGCACCAGATAAGTCCAGAACCAGGACGTCTACCACCAAGGTCATCCAGTCTGTCCAGTAGTCCCTGGTTGCCCCTGTTGTCCCAGCATAATTATTATTGATGATACCCCATGACAGATTCAAAGAAACTGGTTTGCCTGAAATCCTCCAAAGATGGGACAAAGATTCAGCAAGAGAGCTTGCCCCCTCCCACTGTGGCCTCCACTCCCATAACATTGTCCTCCACAGAGCTGCTTCTAAAGCTCCATGGAGGGCTAAGGAAAGTCCCTTCTGGGTACAAATGATCTGAGGTCTTTGGGAACCCTTTGTCCTCCTGGGAGCATTCTCTTAGGTCTCAGCCATACCCAGGTGTCCCTTCCCACCCCAGATCCGGGATCTGCAACGGGCAGCCCTGGTCAAGCGGGCGGCCCAGGCAGCCCAGCAGGAGAGTCGGCGGCGACAGTTCCCAGCAGAGCACGTGCAGCTACTCTGTATCAACTGCATGGTGGCTGTGGGCCACGGGAGTGACCTGAAGAAGGTGGAGGGTGCCCACCACGTCAATGTGAACCCCAACTTCTCGTGAGACCTGTGGAAGGGGCTGTCAGGGTCGGGGAGGAGGTGTGGGATGGGGACTAAGAATCTGTCCCACCCAGGCAGTGCTTTGAGGCTTTGGGAGGCGAAAGAGCATTTTAACAAATACCAATGTTGCATTTTTACAATAGTCTGGTTAGACAGGTTTTATATCGATCCCCATTTTACAGGTGAGGAAATAGAGGCTCAGAGAGGCTTGCCCAAGTTCCCACAGCCATATGTGGTTGAATAAGAACTGGAATTCAGGATACCGAATGCTGACAGGCCACACACTGGCCCCCTGGTCCTACCTGCTCTGAGGACATCAAAAGAAGCTGGCTGTCCCTGAGCAATCCCCCATCCTCTGTCTCCTAGACAGTAACTTTCCCTCATCCTCCATCCACTTATTAAGTGACTATTTGCTGGGCACCCACTGTGCACCAGGCCACCGTGCCAAGTGAAGAACCTCTTCACATAGGTTCTCTCATTTGAGGCAGAAGCTGCTCAGCTAGGTCTCCATGGTGGGCTGGGTTTGAATGTGAAAAGATAAGTAGAAGATGAGTGCAGGCAGGGACGGTGGAAAGCAGGGGATGGGGTGACTCCAGGTGACCTGAGTGGAAGGGACTGTGAATAATGAGATTTGGAAGGAGACAGACTGGATCTTGAAGGTCAGGCCTCAAAGTTTAGCCTTGATCCAGCAGGCTCCTCATTAGGAATCTTGGATGGATTTTGAGCAAGGGAATGTCAGGGCAGATTTACCCTTTTAGATCACTCTAGCAGTTAGTGGAAGGACGGTTTGGGGAGTAAGGATGGAGGCGGGGAGGTCCATTCGGAGACTGGAGCTCATCCAGGTAGGTGATGCTCAGGCCTGAACGTGGGCAGAAGGGGGTACAATAGAGGCAGCACAAGCAGAACTTACTGAAGATTGGATTTCCTGGCCCTGGGAAGGCCCAAGTCCCGCGTGGAGGCTCAGCCAGCAGGAGGGCATGAGATCTGGGGTTGGGGAGGGGGTGTGGGGTTGATGAGGGCTGTGGCCACCCGCATTCCTCTCCAGGATCTACTACACCGTCTCCCAGGAGCCTGTGGTTATTGACAGAGTCTTCAAGGACTGGAAGCCTGGGGGTGCCATTCGCTGCAGGAACTGTGGAGAGGCAAGTACCTGGGCCACATTCTAGGCCCCAGAGCCCTCAGCCCCAGTCTTCAGAGGCCCTCAGGGAGCCCTCACTAGGATGGGGTGACAACCCTGCCTGAGGAGTCCCCAGTCTGAGGGAGGTCCTGCCCCTGTGTAAGGGAGCCCACCGTGTGATGGAGACGCTCACTCTGACGCTAGTCTCAGGTGGGAGATGCAGGCCCTGTATTCACGGAATTCCAATTTGAGGAGAGAAGCCCAGTCTGAAGGCAGAGACCTAGACCCCTACCTTCTCTGTCCCACTCCCAGGACTGGGGTATGCAGATGATCTACAAGTCAGTGAAGCTGCCAGCACTCAAAGTCCGCAGCATGCTGCTGCAGACCCCTCAAGGGCGGATCCAGGCCAAAAAGTGGTCCCGCGTGCCCTTCCCTGTGCCTGACTTCAACTTCCTGCAGCACTGTGCCCAAAGTCTGTCGGACCTCTCCCTGGACTGACCACCCTGTTGCTGCAGTGCCCCGCTCAGGCTGCAGGGGGCGGGGGAGTCCACAGCAGCCATCACCTTTCCCTGCACAAAGCCTGGGTCCAGGCCCCTCCTTCCTGAGTCACTCGCTCTGGGCACAGAGCTGACCAGCCACGGAGGAACCCCGGGTGCCCAGGCTGACTTAGGCCCCCAAAATGAGAAAGCAACTGGAGGGCCACAACTCAGCCCCAGAGCTGCCTCATGCACGTAGACACTTTCATTTGCACAGGACTTGGGGGGGGGAGGGGGCTGAGGCAAGAGAATTGCCACGTTGTGCCAAGAATCATGACATCCCTTCCCTGCCAAGGCTGCTTCTATTTTTTGAGGCTCCTCATACATTAAAAATAAAGAAATGGAAAAATGGGGTAGAAAATGTGTGGTATTTTAAAAACTTTGTTGAGATACAAAATAAACTGCACATATTTATAATGTGCAATTAAATAAGTTTTAACGTGTGTGTGCTCCTCCACAATCAAGAGAATGAACATGACCATCACCCTCAAAAGTTTCCTCGTTCCCCATTGTAATCCATGTTTCTCTACCTCTCTCTCGCCCTTCCCCATGCACCAATGTGTTTTGTGGTGATTTTGTGTTCAAAGTTTTAAACACTCCTCTTGAATGGCTATCCTATAAATTTATTCAGAAAGAGCATCAGCCATCTAAATTTGAGGCCCATCAAGAATGTGAGGCCTTCCTGCCCTGCCACCCCATAATAGGTTCCAACCCCAGTGCTCCCGTCTCCATCCTTGCTTAACCCTCAGGTTATCTCCCTTGGACTGGGCAGAGGCTGAGATCCAGGATTTGAGGAGGGGCTCAGGTAGGCATGGGGGTGGGGAGAAGTACAAAGGCCTAAATTTTCTGTTCTCATTTTAACAAGAAAAAAAGAGAAAGGCAAGATCTAGGTTGATTCTTCAGGGAAAGGGCTATTTCTGTAGTAAAAAGCCCAGCAGGCAAGGAGTCACCTTCAATAGGAAGGAAGGGGGCTAGAGCAGAGATATGAGAGCAGGATGCCAGTCCTTTCTGCCATCTAACTTCCTTCCCTCCTGCTACATCCTTGGTCCTGCCTCGGGGTAGACATGAAATAACACACCCTCCTTTCTCCCAGCATTTTGTTTTTTCAGTAGGCCTCGTCTGATTGAGGGCTGAAATTCCAGTTCCAATCTTTCTGGCCTCCGTTCCCCCAGAGAATGTACCTGCCTTTCCCAGGGCCCCTCTTCCCCTTCCTCTCCAGGTGTCCTTGGCGTGGGCTCCAGGAGTCCCCCTCCTCCCCCCTCCTGTCCCATCTCCAGCTCCCTCCTGCGGTCCCCTCTGCCCATCTGCTCCCCACTTTGCCTTTAGTTATTATCCCCCCTGCCAGCAACGTGCCTTTTACATGTCAATAAAATTAGCGACTGGGGGCAGAGGGAGGGGGGCAGGGGCTCAGGGGTGCTAAGCTCAATGGCCTTGAATGTGGCTATACTCACGGAGTCCGGACGCCTGTCATTCCAGGGCTAAACAGTGACAGCTGAGCGACCTGAGCTGGCATTGGGCGCGGAGGGGGAGCTGTGTTGCAGGGAGAGAGATGGGCTGGGCGCCTAATGGCCCCCTCAGTGGCCTAACCCCCTACACAGCTGGCTGCTGGAGGGAGAACCCTACCTTTAGAGGATGTGTCCCATCTCCCACCCAGCCTGCCAGGCCCGGAGAGCTTTCTTGAGCTCAGATGGAAGGGGGAACTCGGGCAAGGAGAGGTTTGGGGGCTTGTTCTTCGTGTGAGGTGTCTATATGAAGTCACTAGTTCCAGGGCATCTGGGCAAGGCTGCCTGAAGGAGGGGATTTACAGAGGTCCTCGGGACCCAGGTGTCCCAACTTCCTGGCCCTCCGTAGTAGCCCGGATGCTCCCCACCCTGCCCTCCGCCCCGTGCTCCCCACCTGGGTGAACCAGCCCAACCCACCCAGCAGACTCGAGGAGGGGCGGGGCCGCGGCCCCGCTCCCAGCTCCGCCCCCGGCCAGGCCCCGCCCCCTCCGCGGCCGGCCTGCAGCAGCCGCGCTCCGAGCGCGGCGAGAGCAGGTGGCCGCGCCGGGCTCCGTCTCTGCCCCGCAGGTAAGACAGCGACGCGGGCTGGTCCAAGCTGAGGACCTCGAGGGCAGCGCGGGAGAACAAGGCAGCCCCTTCCACCTGTCCAGTCCCTTCGTCTCAAAATTTGGGGACCCCAAGGGACAGTGGGGACATCCCTGTCTCGGCTTTGCGCGCCAACATTGGGCATCTATTGGGTGCGACTGAACTCTGGGAAAGTTAGAAGGTCTGGCTGATTATCCCTGAGGCCAGGGGGGCTCCGAGGGGTGGGAAAGGACAGAGCCGGGCATTAGGCACGCAGATTCTGGAGGAGAGCAGGTTGGGGATGGTGACTCCGGAGTAAGGAACCTCAGAGTGCTCTGTGCCTCGTCCAAGTGCAGCATCTTTGCCTGCGGCATGGAGCGATGGGGTGACCCACGGGCTTCTGTTCGGTGGGCAAATGAGGTAAGAGCTGCTGAGCTGGGGCCTGGGTTTTCTGGTGAACTCTGGAGCACCTGGATCATTTATTTACAATTGGGTACAGATGTGCTTGGATGAGGAGGGTGAGCAGGAATCACCCCGATGGCCTGGGGACCTCGGAGAGCCAGGAAACTGAGTAGATCTTTTCTGTGTCCATGTCCTATAGCCAGGGAGAAGGGAAGGAGATAGATGTGGGCCTTATTGTAGACATAGGGTGCGTTTGCACACTTGGTGTTGAGATTGGGACTGTAGGAAAGGGGTCCTGCCTCCCAGGACCTCAAGGAAGGCTTCCTGGAAGAGGAGGACCTGAGCTGACAGGTCTGAGCCACAAAGGAGAGGTAGCCTTTGAGCCTTTGTGCTGGGTTGGGGTAGAGCATAGGACCCTGGATTGTAGAACAGAAGAAGGTCAGGATGCTGCCATCTGGATCCAGCTGAGACCCCAAGGACCTTCCTGAGATCATCACAAGCCTTTGGACAGACACAGGTGATGACTGGGGGAGGAGGGCTTCCTTGTCTATTTAGATTCCCCATTCCATTGCCTCCTTCCATCACACAAACCATCATTGTCAGGAAGTTCTTTCTCATATCTGACCTTCATCCCTTCTGCTTCTGTGCCAGCTTCTTGCTTCTGGGAGGCAATGTGCTACAGTGGAAAGAGTGGGGGCTTTGGGGCCACTTAGACTTGAGTTCTATCACCTCTACCTACTGTGTGACCTTGGACAAGTTACTTAACCTCTTTGAGTTTGCTCCCTCACCTGTAAAATGGGGATAATAATAGAACCCACCTCATAGGGTGGCTGTGAGGATTAAATGAGAATACACATGTAAGGTGCTTAGCATAGTGCCTGGCGCCTGGCAAGGGCTCAAAGAGTATAAGCGTCCCCTCATGTGTAGGACAGCAAAGCCGATCTGCAGGGGGTGACAGCGAGGGGGGGGTGGGGGGACAGGGTAGTGGAAGTACTTTTTTAAAGCTTGGCCAGAGAGAGCGATGCCCTTCACTGCCTACACCACCAGCCCCTGCCCCCTGCTGGTCCCTGGATCTCTGGACCTGTCTGGGCTGCCCAGGGCCCCTCACCTCTTCACTTAGTTGCCCTGTTTGTGTTGCCTTTTGTCTCTGGGAGAGAGGTCCCACCAGGGCAGGGACCAGTAGCAGCAGGAGCCCACCGGGGGTTGTGCCTCAGTGGAACAAGCTCTGGCTTGGAGACCCAACCTGAAAAAAATGCCCTCTTGTCGTCACCTCCCTGCCCTCCCCACCTCCAGAAATCTACAAGTTGGGTTCAGGCTGCACTAAATTTTTCCAGGAAGATAAATAGCACAAGTGACTGAAAGTCCTGTTTGGTGATTGTCCAAGCTGCCCCCCAATGGAAAGACAGCTTCAGTCCCTGGCCTGAGCTCTGGAGGCTGCCAGGGAAGGCTGGGTTCAGTAGCACCCTTAAACCTGGGCAAGGACGGGAGTGCCTATACCCTAAGCTGGGTGCTTTCAAGGGCTCCACTCTGGTCCTCGTCCCACCAGCCCTTTCCCTGTGGGGTAAGGAGTTGCAGGGACAAGGGGATGAGACTGTGAGTCCCCTTCAAGACCATATTCTCCATAACCGTGACTCTGGCGGTCACTGCCCAGATGGTCACCAGCTGGCTCCCATCCCATGCCAGCCTTTTCCCTGGGTCTGTTCTCTTCAGGAAAGATTATGCCACTAGTGTGTGCACCCCTAGGCCTGAGGAACAGCGACAGGGCAGCTGTTTGCAGGGGGTATGGATGGAACTAGTACATGAGGCTTGGTGTCCTTGTGCATGCATGGGAGTCCCTTGCAGTGCAAAAAGGACCTAGCAGCAGGAAGGAGGTAGCTGGGGCCAGGGTAAGAGTGGAGCTGTCTCCTCTGCACAGCGTCCTTCTGGTGCATCATTCCCAGGAGGCAGAGAAATCTAAATGTGAACCTGGTCTTCCATGTTGTAAAGGTATTTGTCAAGGTAGGAGGTTAGAACATATTTAACAGTTTGTTGGCTTGATTTATAACTTTTAAATATTTAGACATATGTCTGTGGGCCACCATTTGTCCTCTTGCCCCAGGCCCTGCAAATGTGCCAGGTGGGCCTGGCTGGGCCTGTGACTGCTACTGCCATTTGGTTAATTCCCCCCCTGCTCTCCCAATATAGTAGCACCCCTGTAAATCTGGGCTTAGGACACGCTCACCTGGACCAGGAAGGAATTTCAAGGTGAAATGAAGATAGTCAGTTGTCACCAACAAGCGGTCCCCCCATGGGCCTCCTGACCTCATTCTCCACCCCAAAACTGGGACAATTTTTTAAAATGTCCTGTGACGTTTGAGAGGGAAGGGCTGGGGAGGAGGGGTTGCTTATCTCCTGTGTGTGGTGAGGGTGTTGGCACTCACTGGACCCCAGGAGCAAGGAGGGAGCTAAATGGGGCTGCAGCAGCAGGAGGGATGGAAGCTAGACTGGGGGAAGACCAGGGCAGGACCTGCAGCCAGGGAGGCGGCCCTGTGTCTGTAACATGGGTTCTCCTGGGAGTCTGGATTTGGGGCTTTGGATGGACAGAGTGTGAGGGCCAGCTGGTCAGGCGGCGGGGGTCATCCCTGGCGGGAATGAATGGCATGTTGGTCTCCACTGTAGTCAAGTGCCCTGTGGCACCTGGACACACCGTCTGTTCAGAAGAGAGAGGCACGTAGGCTTTTTTGTGGCCATCTCTGCTCACTCATTGATTCTGATTGGGCTGTTTGAGGGCCAGCCTGCTCCTTTGGCCTCATTAGCACTGTGGAGTGCTTGATGGAACTGGACACACACAGGCACGCACACTCACACGTGTGCACACCTCACACACTCTCGCAAACTCGCCCAGGTATGTGCACCTGCCAGTACTAAGTCATAGATGTCTCTGGATATGGCTGCCTGCTCCTAAACACCGCCTGGGGTGCAATCTCAGTGCGGCTGCCCTTCAGACCCGTCCTGACACATGCACCTTGCAGACCCCCATGCCCTCGCCCTCCCACGCTCCCTCATCAGTGACTCTTTGTTCACCTTGGGTGACCCGCCAGCTCCAGTGGCCAAGGGCTGGCTTACTCAAGGGTGGCCAGGGGCCAGACGCAGTGGTTGGTTCAGCGTTGGGGACAAAAGGCAGCAGCACTGCCCTCCTGGGACTGCCCCCCTCAGGGCTCGCCCTCAGATCCCCCACAGCTCCCAGGAGAGTACCCACCAGGTCCTGAGTCCGGCTGTCCTTGTGTGGTTCCTGTGAGCCTCTTAGCCTGTGAGTGTGTCTGTCCCTGTGCCCCCTGCGTGCTCCCTGTCTCGGCCCTTCCCCTGCTCTTGTGCCTTTCCTTGTCTCTGTCTCTCCTCTTTTCTACCTGTCTAGCTCTTTCTCTGTGTGTCTGTCTCTCTCACACACACTTGCACACTCTTGGTCTCTCTGACTGTGTGGCTGTCTCTCTAGGTCAGTCTTTCTGTGTCTGTTTCTATCTTTACCTCTCTCTATCCCTGCCCCCAAGCCTGGGTGTGTGTGTCTCTGACTCTCTCTCATTCTTGCGCCCTTGAGGAGTCCCAGGGGAACAGGACAGCCAAGTGTCTCTGAGTCGTAGAAGAAGGTGGCAAAGCACCTAGGAGGGCCACAATCACTTCTGGGCCCCTCCACTGCCAGGCAAGGAAGCAGGAGGAGGATATCAGGTCCTGAGGAAGACAGATGTAGCCTCATCTACCCCAGCTCCACAGTTGAGAACTTGGGGACTTTGGTTCCAGACTCTGAGATGTTGTTCTTCAGTGTCAAGGCCCAGAGTCATGGGCCTGGGTGCAGGGCTGGGGTTCAGAGTGACCAGGGAGAGAGCCCCTTGTTTGTCTGGTTTACTCGGTTGACCTTGAGCCAAGGGAAGGGTGTTGGGACTTGGAGTCTCCCTCAGAAGAGGTGTTGACCACAGTGGGGCTGAATTGACACTTTTCTTTTTCCTCGAAGAAACCAAGCTCAACCCACCCACCCCAGGCCCCAGCTTCTGGCTCCAAACCACCACAGCACTCCCTACCCTGTTCTGAACATTTCTGCCAACTGCCCCAGGCTGCAGGGCCTGTTTAAACAGCCTCCTTGCTCTCCCCAGGCCTCCCCATGCCTGCTGGCCTCCCTGCTGCTCCCATGGCTTCTCACACAGGAGCTGCTGTGTTGGCTGTTTGCTTATTTGACTTGGGTTTCCTTGGGTGGGGCCAGGCCCGACTCCACAGATTCTCCTCCCCACTCCAGATACCCAGGCAAGAGGCCAGGCCCCCACTGCCCTCCCCACCTCCCCGGACCCCTGGGTGCTTCTCCTACATCCCCAGCCCCAGACTTCTCTACCTCCTGATGTCAGCTCTGTTGGGTCCTGCAGCTGATGCCAGTTGACCCCATCCCCTGCCCCAAATTGAGAGCTCTGGCCTGGAGGGGCAGGATGGGGAGGTATGGGACACTCCCCTGACCCCCACTGAGGAGAAAGGAAATGTCAAGAGGTGCTGGCAACTGGAACCCTTGGGTTTTCTAGGCGTTCCCAAAGAGGGACACATGGGGTGTGGTCTTTGGAATGTGGGAAATGTGTGCCCACCTGCCTACCCTCCCCTGTTGGCAGAGGCTTGAGCCAGAGATCCAGTGAGACACTGGCAGAGGAACAATTCTCTCATGAGTGTGCCTCCATCTCCAGAACAACCTCCCTGGGACCCTGAGGGTCTTTCTATCCCTTGATTTTGTATAGAACCTGACTGTATACAGAACCGCCTCATCCCATCCCATGAGCACTTGCAGAGATAAAAGTTCTTTCTGTAGATGACAAAAGCTCAGAGGGCAAAGCAACTTGCCCAGAGTTGATCTTCGAGCAGAGCCTGGACTCGAACCCAGGGCTCCTCACTCTCCACAGCCAGGGCTCCTCCCTGGACCATGCTGGTGCTGCTCCACAGGCAAAAAGATCCATAGGCTATAGTCACCTCCACTTCTCCCTGAACCTCAGCCTCAGCCAGGTCTCCTCTATCTCCCCAACTGGAGTTTCCTAGTACCTGTGTCTCTGGCTGGGAAGGGAATGTTGGGGCAGGTAGCATTCTTGTGACCTCATTCTGAGATTTGCTGTCCTAGTTAGCAGCTTCCTGAGGGGAGAGGGACACAAGAAGCTTTTAGAGATGGTTTCAACCATCTGGGTGCTAATTGGGAATGCAATGACCCATCCCTAGGTTGAGACTAGGGACAGCTATTCCGGGTCTCCAGGATGAGATGTGGGGTGGAAAGGCCAGAGGGGGGATCAGGAAGTTTCCCCAAATAGCCTGGCCAGCAGACAAATGTGGGAGCCAGGCCCCAGTGGGGAGGCCCAGATAGGGGGGAGGGCAGCTGGCCAGTTGGCATACGGGCCTTGGGAAGCTGGGCAAGGGGCAAAAATGAGCTGGTTTTGTCTCCTCCTTTCTCTCCCACTGAAATGAGCTACACTGGAACTTGGTGTCATGAGTAAGGGAGTGTGTGTCTGCCCTGTCCTTCCTCTCTCCCAGGGGCCCTCATTAGCCCCAGCCCACTCCCCAACCCCTCATCCCAGTGACATTGATTTTAATCATTCATTCAACACATATTTATTGAGCACCTACTATGTGTTATACTTGCTAGGCCTGTCCTGGGAGTTCAAGGAGGAACAAGACAAGGTGAATAAGAGGGAAGAGGAGGTGGGAAGGAAATCTACCTTAGGGAGGGCACTGGGGGAAGGCCTCCGTGGAGCTTATCCTTAAGCAGCAGCCATAAGGAGGATGGGGGAGCCAGGAGGAAAACAGGGCTCAAGGCAGAGAGCAGCCTTTGAGAAGGTTCCCAGGTGAGGGAGAACTTGCTGTGCTCCAGGGACAGAAAGAGCCCAGTGTGGCTGGAGTCTGTAAGCAAGGTGGAGAGTCATAAGAAAACAGATCGGAGGGGCACAGGATATTTTGACCCGCACATTTTGAACCCAAGGATGTTTTGAATGCAAACATTTTTAAACCAAAGCATACCAACACTGAAGACTTTTTTAGAAGGTGTTTTCCAGCTTGAAATCTATGCCTCCAACTTAATTCCTTGCTCAAATTCTTCACTTTTCCCCCTCTGGTACAGTTAAACAAATTTCTATGTTTTTCATTCCATTTTAATTTTACTGAAACTATTTTCATCAGCATCAGTTCTGTCCAAATTTCGCTGCTTGGATTTGATGCATCCATCAATTTGGGGGCTGCAGGCTCTTGACACTAGTCTCTGCCATTGTGTGATTAGGTAATTTCATCCAATTTTGGAAGATTTAAATTAAAACAAAAAAAGATTTGATTCTTTTGTGCATTTTAGTCGATAAGGAGTTTTGTTATAGCCCGTTCTAGCCGTCCTCAAGGCTACTTCTACCAGTCATATTTTTAGGTGGAGAGTTGTATTTATATCTCAGTTAATCTGTGGGCAGGATCAGGTGGAAGGGGTGGGCAGGGAGAGGAGAAGGGTTTGGGGAGGGGTCACCCAGAGTGACCTCGCTGCCCTTCCTGCACACTTAGCTCTTCCCCTTCTGGTATTCAAGGCAGCTGCATACACACCCCTAACACTCCAGAATCAGGCCACTTGGAGTTTGCACAGGGTGGAGACTGGGAACTGGGGTGTTCTCCTTGGGGCTCCCTCCCCTTTTGTCTTCAGGCTGAATGTGCTGAGGGTCAGGGGTGACCAGCTGAGGTGGGGGTGGGGGATGGAAGGGCAGGGAATGGCCCTCAGCTCCGCCCACCCGCAGTCATGTGACTGGAGGCGCCCCTAAGGCTGAGGGCCCCATCTGAGACAGACCCAGACATAGGGTGCTTGTCCGCTTGTCCGGCCAAGCTCCACGCTCAGGGTGTGACCCTGGGCAGGGAACAAAGGGGCTTCTGTGGGCCAGCACAGGGCACTGCGCCCACCTGGGGGCCAGGCCAGGCGCCTGAGGAGTGAGGGAGGTGGCCTGGGGGTGTTGGAAGAGAGAAGGCTTGAAGTGACACAGACCTGAGGTTTGAGTGTGAGCTGGGACAAGTCACTTCCTCTCCTGATCCTGTCTCCTCACCTGTAAAGAGGAGAGCTCAATCCCAGCCTCCCAGACCCAGCACATCAGCAGGACTGACTTTGTTGATTGACTGACTTAATGTTATTTAACAAACACATGTAGTGACTACCATGTGCTTGCTTGCTAAACACTTTACAAGTATTGACTCATTTAATCCCCATAATGACCCTCTAAGAGAGTGTTGATTAAAGGAAAAAAGTTAAGCTTTCAAAAAATTAAAAGAAAGTTTTATTTAGAAGTCTTATTGAGGACTATAGACCGAGGCCTATAGCCTGGGAGCAGTTTTGTCAGACTGTTTTAAACCAGTGTTTTAGCTTATAGTTTATGTATGGGTAGTGGGGGTTCAGTATGTGCAAAATTACATCAAAGTTTGGGTGTAAGAGTAGACTTGGTTTTAAATTACATAGGCATAATCACTAACTCTGTCAGATGTTACCTTATGGGCAGGAAAAGGCAAGGACTGGGGTTATTTATCTTTTAAGGAATATAGTGACTCAGGCAAGAAATATGGGGAGGGGTGTGCATGTTATCATTTTGTTTTTATTTTTTAATTCTTATTTATTTATTTATCTGTTTGTTTATTTTTGAGACAGAGTCTCGCTCTGTCACCCCGAGTAGAGTGCAGTGTCGTCATCATAGCTCACTGCAACCTCAAACTCCTGGGCTCAGGTGATCCTCCTGCTTCAGCCTCCCGAGTAGCTGGGACTACAGGTGTGTGCCACCATGCCCAGCTAATTTTTCTATTTGTTGTAGAGACAGGGCCTCGCTGTTACTCAGGCTGGTCTCCAACTCCTGGCCTCAGTCGATCCTCTCACCTTGGCCTCCCAAAGTGCGTTTTGTTTTTAAAGTGTGTTTCCGAGAGCTGCATGTTATTACAGGATCAGGGGCTTTGTGAGATTATGCTGGCAAGCAGAAACGAGGAAACATGGCTTCTTGTGTTTGCTACTTTGTCTCACAAGCTTTTTCTTTTGATAGTAAATCAACAATCTGGTTGTATTTATAAGACTAAAGCTGCTTGTCTCAGTAGCTAGGAAGGCTCTTTTTTAGGAAGTTTGATAGTTTTTAGTTGTACTATAAGGAATAAGCATCGGCCCAGCATGCATATTTATCTGTTAGAAAACACAACAGATTGGATTGCATTTATTTTTTAATTAGCATGATCTGGGGTTTTTTTGTTTTTTGATGTTATCTTTTTTTGTACTTAACACAACAATTTAACAGGTCTATTACAAGGATATTATAGATTATACCTGGCAGTATATATTTAATAGTATGAAAATGAGTTATAGATTGAAAAAATATAACTAATAAAACTGGAATATACATTTGTATTTTTTATTATTTGTACTAATTTTTCTTTTTGTATGTATATCAAAGTTTTTTATGGAAAGCAATTTTGGACTACAGCTGATTGTAAATGTTTTTAGAGAGGAACTTAAAGCAATAGCTATGGATGACAAAAACTTATAATAGCCATGGTTAAAATTTGATGAGTTTTTAATTAATGAGGAAATTTCATTATTTTTATTATTTGTAGTATTTTAGATAACAATTAAAATAATGACTGACAGTGCCTCATTCAGACCATCAGACTTTTATAAATTTTATATAATTTTTAGAAGATTTATATTAGTAACATATCTATATAACTAGAGAAGATTTAACATAATTAAAATTATGACTGACTAGATTTTGTGAATCTATATAATTTTTGAAATATTTATATTAATAACCAACTCATAAATGTAACTGAAAGAAGATCTGGTATTATTTATTATTTGATGGTCTTTTATATAATTAAATAAGTCTAATTATTTAATTTAAAAAGACTTAATTTGGGATTTTGATCTTGGGGAAACTTGCCGAAGATGTCAAACTGTTAAAAACATTTGATCAAAACAGAATCACAGGTCATTGTAAAGTAATATTCATTTAACCAGAGTGATAATCAATAGACGTTAAAAGCAAAATGGAAAGTTTCTTGGCTGTAAAAACTTTAGCTCTTTTAAAGTTCAGTTTTTTTAAGTAATTAAAAATTCAGTAAAGACAACACAGGCCGGACACATGACATGGTGGCTCATACCTGTAATCCTAGCAGTCTGGGAGGCTGAGGCTGAAGGATTGCTTGAGGCCAGGAGTTCAAGACCAGTCTGAGCAACACAGCGAGACCCCATCTCTACAAAAAATAAAAATATTAGCTGGACATGGTGGTGCACGCCTGTAGTCCCAGCTGCTCGGGAGGCTGAGGTGAGGCAGGAGGAGCTCTTGAGCCCAGGAGTTTGTGATTGCAGAGAGCTGTGATGATGCCACTGCAGTCTAACCAGGGCAACAGAGCAAGACCCTGTCTCAAAAAAAAAAGGCAACACGGAAATTATCTTGATAAAACATAAAATCTTTGATTTCTAGGCCAATTACCAAAAGGCAAAGAAAAACCTCCTGTAGTGACTGTTTATTTTTTTTATGTTTTGTCTTTCTGGAGAGCTGCATGTTGTCAGAGAGTCAGGGACTTTGTGAAATTCTGTTGGAAGCAAAAATGGGCAAACATGGCTTCTTATGTTTGCTACTTTGTCTCACAAGCGGTACTGTATTAATCCTTATTTTACAGATGAAGAAACTGAAGCACTGAGGTGGCCAAGGTCACACAGCTAGGAAGTGGCCGAAGGATTTGAACCCAGGCAGTATGGCTGCACTATACTGCTTCTGCAAAAGAACGGGAAGGCCAGGCACCTAACGGGGGGCAGAGGGGGTGTCCTGGAGCACCTTTGCCTCAGGGAACATAACCGTACATTGTCTCCCATCCCAGGGCTTGGCCAAGAGTGCAGTGAGAGGCAGAGACGTCAGACTCCATGAGAGGACTCCTGGGGCCAGAGACCCAGGGCAGAGGGTGGAGCAGGGATCTTGAGGAGCAGGTCACAGCCCTGCCACTTTGGCCTAGTTGTAGGAGCAGTGGAGGCTGTGGTAGATTTGTTATTTCTTCAACAAGGTGGAGTCATACCCTATGGGATGCCAGGCTTGGTGCCACGTGCCGTGGACGAGCCAACGCTACCCCCAGGAGCCCAAGGACACAAAGCATGACATGGAACGGAATGGCACGGGGGCTGTGGCTAAGGGATTGGGGACGATGGGAAGCTTCAGGCTTCATGGTGAGCCTAGGAGCATGCGAAGGACTTGCCTGGGGTGGGGGTCACTTCCCAGGCTGAGGGCAAGGCGATGGGACAGTGCTAAATGGGAGCAGCAGGTGGTTCTGTGACACAGTGTGGCCAGGGTCAGCGTGTGGAGAGCTCTGAGGCCCAAGCTCTGGAGCTCGCACTTGCTCTCCTAGATGCATCTCGAGATCTATTTGCTCTTAGAATCACCTGAGTGCTTGTTAAAAAGTCAGACACACTAGGCTTCACCCTGGGCTCCTGAATCTGAGCCCCTGGGAGTGGGGCCCAGCCCAGGGTGCCCAACAAGCTCCCCAGGTGATGCCTATGTAGCCAGGTACTTGGGAAGCCTACTGGGCATGGGGTTCTCACCCTTGGCTGCACATCAGAATCTCCTGGGCAGAATTTAAAAGTCCCTTTGCCCAGGCCGCACGGAATCCCAAGCCCATCAGAATCCTCTGGGGAGGAGCTTGGGCTGCAGAATTTTTCAAGGCTGCGCAGGTGATTCCAGTGTGTGGCCATGGTCGAGAACCCTGGGCAGGCCCATCCCTCACGGCAGCCTCCATGAGAGGCCTTTCCTGAGAACTCGTCTTTGTCAAGCCCTTGTCTTCCCTGATTTCATGTGTTAATCTGCTTATGGCCTGTGCCCATCCTTCTTCCCCTACCCAGATTGCAAGTTCCATGAGGGCCCCTCGGGACTTTTGTTCACTGCTGGATCCAGTAAGTGTTTATTGAGTGAATTCATTGAGCCCCTACTCTCTGCCAGGCACAGAGAGACACTATCCCTATATCACCTCTTAGTTCTCCCAGCAACCCCACAAGGTGTATACTATTGGGCCCATTTTACTGTTCAGAGAGGTGAAGCAATTTGCCCCAGGTCTGACAGCCCCAGAGTCCAGGCTTTGTCCTCTACCCTGCACTGTCCCCCAGCCAAGGCCTTTGAGCAGCCCTGCTGTGAGAAGCCTCCTGGAGCTGCAGAGGGCCCGGAGGGCACAGGATGTATTGACACAGCCCATCCTCAGGGTGTTTCTTGGAACCTCTGGAGAGGGCTAGTTTTGAAAAGCCTCCTTCTTCTCCGCCTGCAACGGCTGATTTGAGAGGAGGCCCTTGATGTGGTCAGTGGCTGCTCCCTGGCCAACAAGGTGTGCTGTGGCCACCCCACCGTCTATCTCAGCCAGTGGGCTTGGAGGCGCTCCCCTCCCTCTGGCCCCAGGTGACCCTGGATTCCCCTGCCTCCATGCTCCTGAGGTTAGGAGGGGTTAGGTTCAGTTTCTCATACTGAGGAAGGGGAGATGACCCCAAGGCCTGGTTTGGTGGGCCGGGGTGGGAGGATCTTGCTGGACAAACTAAGTAAAAGCTTCAGGAAATGAAGGGTGGGTCAAGGAGACTCGAAGATCTTAATTTCCGTAGGGTTGATCCTGGCTGGTAGTCAGGGCCTCTCCCGGCATCTTCTGAATGCAGCTCTTTTAGTGAGAGGGGCAGGTAGCCAAGGTCCCTGTGAGGACCCCTGCATCCCAGCCTTCACCTTCCCTTCTGTGGGGCGGTGTGAAGAAGTCCTCCCGGCAAGCTGATGCCTTCTAGACTGCTGCTATTGTGGCTGATATTCTGGGGAGGGGGCCACTCCAATTCCCAGACTGCTTTCCTCCAGCCCCCACCTCTCCTACGCACCCCAGGCAGCCCTGCCAAGCTGGGTGAGGAGGCTGAAATAATTTCCGTTGTGTTGACAACAAACACAAGTTGGATACAGCTCTGGGCTGGGAAAGATTGGGCACAGCCTGGCAGCCTTGGGAGGCAAGAGGAGGCGCAGGAGGGGAGGGGCCCAGCCTGGACACGGGACAGACACCCCAGGTTGGGCAAGGAGATCGTTGGTGAAGTTTTGGGCATTTTACCCAAGCCGGTTTGTCTTCCCTCTTGTTTTGCCCCATTAGTTTCCAATGCACAGCTGTGAGGAAGTTCTTTCTGCAGTCTTATTGCTGTCCCTCCTGCTGTAACAAATGACATCATCCCTCACATTGCAGTGGGTCTTTACAGTTTTCAGGGTATTTTCTTATTACTCTTTTTAATTTCTTTCATGTTCTTGACAGGGTCCCAGATGCAGGGTGTTTTCTATATGGTATCTTATTTAATCTCCTCAGATTTCCACCTTGGGTCAGGGGAGTTATTATTAGGTATTGTTACCATTATCCCCATTTTACAGACAAGGAAACTGAGGTGTGGAGAGAAGGCACATGTTCCCAGTCACACAGTTAGTGAGTGGCAGAGTTGTAACGTAAACACATTTGCCTGATTCCAAATTACTCTAGTGTCCCGGAGTCCCTCCAAGTTGCACCTGTGCAGACACACAAGCTCAGCCCTCTCCCCCGCCTCTTCCCCTCCCATCTTACCACAACTCAGAGGCAGCCCAGGCCCAGAGAGGTCATCCTGTCTGTGTCCCTGCCTCCGGCCCAGCGCAGGGGAGCCTCCGTGTGGCCTGTGTCTAGAGCTCATCTGGCCGTGGTCCAGGACAGGGTGATGGAGGGAGAGTTGGGGCGGTCAAGGGTGTCGGCTGCTGACACTTCTTTTTGAGCAAAGACTTTGAAAGTTTAATGTGATAATCTCATCCTGATTACTGCAAACTGAGGACCTTGGCCTTGTCCAAGAATCCATTTCGACCTTACTCGGGGAGTGGGGAGGCTGCACTGGTCTCCTGGCCTCCCCACCCCCCATACTCATGCTTACTGGGAAGGACCTGAGCCTTGTTTGTTTGTTTTTTCTTATTGGAAAGAAGGTGTTTCTGGATGGTGGTAGGGCTGATCCCAGCCTCCCTGCTTCAAGACCTGGACAGGGGACCCCAACCCTTCCTTTTTACATCTGGGAATTTAATTTTGCAAAAAGTGCTGCTGGTTAGTCTGGTTGTGAGGCCGGTCAGAGGGCATAGAAAGTCAGCCCAGCTGGGGACCCAGGAAGTCATCACATCCCCCAACCCCAATTCACTGGCTGGGAAACCGAGGCCCATTGCTGTTGTCTCCATATCACCTCTGCACAGAAGCAAACCAATTAGCACCGTGTCTGGTTCTGTGTTCCCAGCGCCTGTCTCATTATTTGGGGATTTATGTTCCGGTCACTGTGAAGGACAACTGTCCAGGTTTCCATTGGGGGGAGCCTGGCCAGCAACGGAGACCAGCGGTGGCAGGAGGTGGTGCTGTCCTGCTTGGGGCAGGATGGATATTTGATTTCAGGGGGATTTGCAACCGGTGGGGAGCCGCCCTGGGCACATGGTGGCTCTGGGCTATTTTAAGAGGCAAAAGGCCGGGGGGAGGGGTCACAGAGGACTTGTTCAAGGCATCGTGAGTCTGTCCTTTCAGTGGGAGCAGAAAGGACCCAAGATGGATGGGGTAGGGCAGGCCCACTAAAGGTTGGGTCTTCTCCCACCCTCTTGGGACCCAGGGGCCCAGAATTATGCCACATGTCTTGACCCCAGTCTGGGCTGTAAGCAGAGTGGAGAAGCTACTTGCTGGGCAGGAGTCTGTGGTCTGTGGCTCCTTGCTGGAGCGCCTTTGCCACAGGCTTTGCTTCAACTGGGGCCCTTGGTGGTATTATATGAACCATTATTTTAACCATCTCATATCTTTGTACTAGAAATGATATTTATTGAGCACTCAGGGAAGGCCCCTGAAACAGGAAAAAGGGTACAGCCTTCAAGCCAGGCACACCAGCCCCCATTCTGTGTGGGCCTTTTCCAAGCTGGGCAATGTTGGTTGCCTAAGTCCTTTTGCTTCTCTGAGCTCAGTGTCCCTCCCTCTAAATTGGACCCAGTAACACCTAATCAATGGTGCCTATATTATTAGTTGGGCACATGTTAAGTCGGGCACTCTGCGTGGATGATCTCATACCACTCTGTACACTGTTATGTTTTAATTGCCTTGTTTTACAGGTAAGGAAACTGAAGCTCAGAGAGGGGAAGTATCTAGCTGTGTGGCCTTGGGCAGGTAAGTTAACCTCCCAGAGCTTCCCTCTCCTTATCTTCAAAATGAGGAGGGTAATACCAACCTTGCAGGGTTATGGGGAGGACAGCATGAGTTGATAAAGGCATGGGAAGGACTTGGCGTGCAGAAGGCCCACCACAGCTGGGTGGGCAGCATTAATAGAAGACAGGGCCGAGGAGGGCAGAGGCAGGGGGAGGTTATGCTCACCTTTGTTCTGTTCTAAGGAGGACGCTGAAAGCCAAAATAAGTGTAGAGGCTATAACTGGGATAATAAAACACCTGAAAACGATTTGTTCAACAAATTTTTATTAAGTTGTTTAGTTCAGGTCAGTTGGTCACCATGCAAAGTACTGGGCAGAAGGAAATTAATAAAGGCCCAGAACTCCCTGGGGGGGTGCTCAGCATAGTGGGGTAACTGGGACAGGGTTTAGGGGAGATAGTTTAATACAGTGTGATAAGTGCAGTGTTAGGGACCCCCACTAGGTGCCCTGGGAGCACATGGGAGGGGAGCCACATCTTCAAAGCCTACCTGGAGGAGGTGCCCATGTCAGGGGAAGAATAGTTGAGGGAAATGGGTCTCTTTAGGTGGGAGAAAAGACCCCCTTAGGAAGAAGCTGCCAGCCATGTTTAGCTGGCTGTGGAAGGTGGAGTGCACTTTTACCAAGAAGTGTTACCAAGGAACAGATCTAGGACCAGTATACAGGCATTATAGGAAAACACATTCCAGCTGCCCACCTTGTGAGGTAGTGAGCTCCCTGTCATTGGCATGTTCAAGCAGAGGCCACAGGGTAGCTTGTCAAGGCTGCTAAAAGAGACAGGATGACCTCTAAGATCCCTTCCAAGCCTGAGCAACTGCAATTCTCCACAGACAGGCGCAGGATGTGGACTGTGACAGAGAGCAGTGTCAGGGGATCAAGTCAGAGGATGAGTGTGCTGTGGGATGGTGAGGTACTCCTGGTGTACCATGACTGTCATTCCTACCCTGGGTTTACTTTGAAAAAAATTTTTGGTCACTGTTTTCTTGAGATATAATTCTCATACCATATAATTCACTCATTTAAAGTGTACAATTTAATGTAGATTTACTTTTAAAGTGGAAATGAATTCATTCATTCATTCAACAACTATTGATGGAGCACCAATTATGTATGCATCAGGCTTTGTGCTGGTGTTTCAAAGAGCTGGGAAATAAAGGCCCTGCCCTCATGGGGGAGACAGGTAAGTGTCCAAGCAAAAGATTACAACTTGGTAGCGGGGGAAGAATTACAACTTGGGAGATGCACTAAGAGGGAAATAAACCAGGGGCTGAGACAAAGAATAATGGAGATGGGGAAAGGGCCCCGGGGAGGTAACTTTTGACCTGGAGCCTGAGTGACAAGGTCCAGGGGGTGTTCCAGGCTGAGGGAACAGGAAGGTCAAGGTCTCTCTGCAGGAGTAGGTTGGTGGGTGTGAGGACCAGGAAGTACTAGGAGTCTGGGTGGCAGCAGTGGGCAAGGCATGGCCGAGGATCCCCACCATGGGGCCTGCTCTCTTTATGGCCTGGTCCCCACAAGGCCTGCCCCAGCACAAGGGGGTGAGCAGCACTGATGCTTCTTCTTTGGCTGCAAGAGCCATCTCTGTCTCCTTTCCTTGGCTTCTGCTCTCTTACTCTGTTATTGCTTCCCCAATAACAGAAAGATGGCAGGAATCTTAGGAGGTCATGCTACCAGCCCCTGCCTCCTGCCCTCCCTGGCTGGATTTATACCCCTGTGTGTGCTGGACCCTGTGCACTGGTTTCCTGGGAGGATCAGAAGTGACTTCCAGCCCCACACATGGGTGACATCTCCCCAGCGGACTCTGGCTTTCTCCCCTGACCTCCAGACATGGTGCCTAGGAGCAGTCTGGTGTCTCCCATTTGGTGCTCTCTTCCTGTGTGACTTTGGACCAGTTACTTAAAGTCCCCAAAAAGGTTTCCTGGTCCATAAAATGGGGTTCAAACCTGTCTGGGCAGAGTGGTTAAAAGGCTTGAATGTGATTCTTCCTGGCACCCCGTAGGTGCTCCATGAATATCGGCTTCCTCCTTCTCCCTGAGCGTCTTCCCAAAAGAGAGGCCAGTTTGGGGGTGGTAGCAGGAGGCCAGCGGGAGGCAGCCAGTTTGGGGTCCCCTTTCCTGAGCTGTGGGAGCCCGCGGGGGGCCAGGGGTAGGGAGGATACTCACCAGTGGGCCCAGATCTTCAGTCTCTAGGCCCCCGGTGTCCCCTCTCGTCCTCCACCCAGGAAGTCCCTCCGCGGAGCCCCTGTCGGGCGCCGGCTGGCCCGGCGGGCGCGCTCTGGGCGGCGCGGCTCCTGGCACCTGCTGGGCGCAGGGCCGCCGGGGGCGGGCTTGAAGCCGCGGCGGCTGCCCGGGCCGCGCACCTCCGCGAGCCGCGACCCGGACCGCCCAGGGCGGCCGGACGCAGCCCCGCGCGGTCGGGAGCGCTCTTCAGGTAGGCGCGGGCGACTGCGGCCGCACTCCCCGCTCCCCATCCCGGGCCCGCGGGCCGCCGCCGGGTGGGTCGGGGCGAAGGCGGCTCTGTAGGGTCGGGGGCAGCGGCGAGGACCCTGCCCCGCCTGGCGTGTGGGGAAGGTGGGGAGACAAGGACCCCGACTTAACCCGAAACTGAGGTCGGCAGGGGGGCAGCAAGGGTGATGGCAAGAAGGACTTCCAGCTCCCATTACAGGGAGGGGGGCAGAGAGGGTGAGACCCCACCCGCCCCCACCCCAAGGAGGGGATCATTCTCAGGAGAGAGGGGGCTCAGCCAAATAACCCACCTTCTTTTCCTAAGGAGTTTAGAAAATCCAAAAGTCAGTCCACCCCTATCAACCCTGGGATGGAATAGAACGGAAGCTGTGGGGGAGGGGCGAGCAACTATTGTCTTTTTGGGGGTGCAAAGAGCAGTCCTGTCACCCCCCCCACCTCAGTCATTCACAGTCATTGGAGGCCTTCCTGTTCCCCCACCCACCCCCAAGCAGAATGCCTCACCTTCAGCAAGGGGCAGAGGGGCCCCCTCCTGGCCTGAGGGGGGCAGCACTCTGGCCCCCACCCACAACGCTGAACCGGTCCCAAGACCTCCCAACCCTCAATCCTCCTCCCTCTGGCTCTCAGGACTCTGTCCCCAAGCCCTGACTTGGAAGTGCTGACTGGTGGGGCTGGCAGAGGCAGGGAGTGGGGTTTGAGGGAGCCCCCCTTCTTGGTCCCGTGGGATTGGGCTGGGAGAGCAGGATGGGGATGGGGCAGGCTGTGCCAGAATCCTGGGCCCTGGTGTGCCTAGCGGGGTATGTGGGGCAGGGGCGTCTCCTTTGGCAACTGAGGTTATCAGGGCAACAAGTCAGGTTTCCTAGGCTTTACCTGGCAGCAGAGGCAAGAAAAGGGGGTACTGAGGCTAACACTCCCCCTCTCTCCACCACCTTAGAGGCAGCCGTTCTGTGTTGCCACTGTGGACCCTGCAAGGAGAGATGCAGGTTAGATAGCAAAAGGGACTTCCTTCCTAAGGGTGGGTGGAAGGTCTTTGGGGGAGTTTCACTGGCCAGGAGAGGCAGCCCCTGTCTTTGGGATATCAGGAGGGAATGAGGCCCTCTGGAGCACCAGATAACAGGGGATGAGGACAGACAGAGCAGATGAGGGAGGAGAAGTGGTGGGGGCTGGTGACCGAGCCTCTGGACCATCATGCTCCCTCACCTCTTGTGCCCTCTCTCTCCTTCCTTGGAGCTGGAGTGTTGACTTTCAGCAGCTCTTAGCCAGCTCACTCCTGAAATCCCCAGCACCCAGAAGTCCCCAGGGGAAGGTGACAGGCTTTCTCTGTCACCAGTGGGTATGGGAAGACAGCCATGGCTAACCCAGTGGAACCCCTCACCTGGCCCCTGTCACTTGGACCAGCTGTTGCCCAGCCCCAGGGCTTCCTGCTCTGGCAAAGCAGGGGTGTGTGGGCTGGGGGATGGCACAGCTGACCCTACCCAGGCCACCTCACTCCTCTGGTTCCTCTGGGGGGGTGGTGTCAAGATGTAACCCTAGGTGACCCCAGCTCCCTGGGCCCACAGGATAGCTAGGGTGGGTGCCGTTCTGCATTGGCCATGCTGTTCCCCTTCCTTGCCCTGGGAAGGTGTCAGCACTGGGACAGGGTAGTGGGGAGGTGGCAGAGTAAAGAAGCCAAGATGCTCAGTAGTGGCTCCTCAGGGGCACTCGGGGGTATCCAGGCCCAGAGGGCTCACACTGTGCTAGGACAAGAACAGAAGAGGCTTCTCTTCTTCCAGAAGCTTCTCTCTGTAGCTGGATTGGTGGGAGGGGCAGGATCCCATACTCTGCCTGAGACCCCATGAGAGACTGGGATGGGGGCTGCCTGGGTCCTTGCCCCCTGTACATGCCTCATAGAATGGGGGGACCTGGCCCTACTCACTTGGAGCCTCAGTTGCCTCATTTGTAAAGCCTCCTGGGATCGTCCTGAGGATCAATGGAGGTGATGTTTCTACAGTGCCCAGAAGGTAACAGGCGCTCCCCACCCTGCCTTTCTCCCAATCTAAGGCAGAGTCACACAGCTTGACCTCTACCCCCTTCCACCTTAGACGCAGCTGCTCTGTGTTGCACTGCAGCTCCGCCTGCAAAGGACCTAAGAGATTAGCTCAGTCCAATCCCTTCTCTTTAAAGAAGGGAAACCAAAGCCCAGGGGGGCAGGGACTGGCCCAAGTTTGGCCAGCCAGCCAGGCTCCCTTCTCCTAAGCAGGGCCTGAGACCTGGCTGGGGAAGAGGGGAGGGTGGCTGTTGGCTGACATGGGGGAAATGCCAGAGTGTAATTGGGCTCATTAAGGGTTTGGTGAGGGAGCCCTTCATGCTCTGCCAAAGGCTAGGGACAGGCCTAGAACCTTCTTCTCTGCTTACCCCTTTGGGAGAATCAGCCTTTTCCTGAGGACCCCCATCCCCAGGCTGCAGCTAAAACAACTCTCTGCTCTGCACTTTATGGCCACCAAAGTCCGTCTCCATCCAACGCTCTTTGGATGGGCAGGCAGGGAATCTTACTGTCCTGCCATGGCCGAGGACCCCACTGAAATCCAGGGCCCTGAAGTGCATTTGTCACCCAGCCAGAGTGGTGGGAAAGGGAACCCAGGGCCCTGCCTGAGTGTTCTCACCAGTGCACCCCCAGCTCCACTTTGCCAGACGCACACACAAGACAGGCAGACAGAACCCTGGTCTCTATCAGCTCCCCAGCTCTGGTGT
Organism: Daubentonia madagascariensis; assembly: GCA_023783475.1. Classification (NCBI taxonomy): domain Eukaryota; kingdom Metazoa; phylum Chordata; class Mammalia; order Primates; family Daubentoniidae; genus Daubentonia; species Daubentonia madagascariensis. The sequence goes on along the minus strand of JAKFHU010001186.1, from coordinate 5,598,916 downwards.
GAGCCTGCCCTCAAGTGGGTGGGTCCCTGCCATGGTCCAAGCCCCACCCTCCCTGCTGCAGCCTCAGCCCATCTCTCAGGAAAGGTGGGGAACAGAGGGAGATTTACCCCACTTCCTGTAAAAAATCCCAGACAGACAGACAGACAGATGGGTACATGTATGCTCTTTTCCTCTGTTTTCCCCTTGTCCTTCCTCCCTACCTCTTTGGCTCTGGCCCTACTCCTTCCTGCCCAGGTTGTGGCACCTCCCTGCCTGGCCCTGGAGGCTGAAAGGGGCCCTTCTCAGAGTCTGTGAACCCCCTCCCCACCCAGCCATTCAAATCAGGGCTTGGCAGGCTTTAAGGAGAGGTGGAATAGGGCAGTGGGAAAGGATTTGGGCTGAGTCAGACAAGTGTACGATCAGGTCCAGCCACAAAACCTCTCAAAGCCTGTTTTCTAATCTATGAAGTGGAATAACAGGTTAATAATAGTGCCCACCTCATGGGGTTGTTGTGAAGTTTAAAAGAGATCCTATTCGTAAAGCACCTGGCACACAGTAAGCCCTCAATAAATGGGGTTGTTATTATATAAAGAAGAGGTGACCTGGGCAGCTGGGTGGTGAAGAGAAAGACAGGGAAGCTTCTAGAATCAGCTCTTGCACTGTCTTGCCATTTTACTTTGAAGCAAGTCCACCGCCCTGCTCTGGGACTCAATTTCCTCACCTGTTAAAGGCAGCATGTGGACTAGGTCCTGCCCAAGGGTAGGTGCAGCTAGGGTGAGGCATGCTGGCTCTGAACAGTGGCCAGGGTGGGGGGTGCTGACCTGCTGATGCTCATGGCAGGGGTCTGTACCTGTGTGTGCCCTAGTAATTGCCCACCCCTCCACATTTTCCGACTGGCTCAGCGGAGCAGTGTGGCTCCTGAGGGGACAGCTGGGAAGGCTGGTCAGGCAGGGCAGGCTGCAGCAGGCCCAGCAGCCTGTGGGGGGGGGACACAATTAGCCCCGGAATCCAGGCGGCCCTGCGAGCCCAGAGGCTGTATATCACAGAGGTTTAATCAGCTGCGTGGCAGATATTTGTCTGCTCTCTTGGGCCATGTCCTCGGCCCGCCTGTCATAAATTGCCCTGAGATTTCAAAATACCCCTGTCCCCATGCTGGCAGGGCAGGCAGCTCTCCTTGGCATGGCCACGAAAGAAAATGTCATTCCTCTGAAGTCTCCGCCCTGGGGAGTTGGACCCCCACCCCCAACACGTGCACCTAGGGCCTCCTTCCTGCCTCTTCCTGCTGGGGTGGGGGGAAGCCTCGGAAAGGCAGAATAGCTACGATAACCACCATCTAGAGGCGAGAGGGTGCAGAATATTGCTGGGGGGCTCTATGCACATTGGGGGGCCTTCTCACAAAGTGATGGGAGTGACCTCCAGTGTGCCCTCTGTGGGGAGAGCTGTGCCCTGGACCCCTAGTACAGCTCCGTGGGACAGCCTAGTTGCCCCTTGAGTGTGGAAGACTGGGGTGGGTCCTGCCCAGGGGGTGCTGGGTCTTCACCTTATCTTCCCGCTGGAGGCTCACTGCGCCACCTGGAGGCTATCTCTGGGACTGCAGCCCGGCCGCACCACCCCGCTGAGCTGCAGTCCCAGAGACCCTCAAATCACCAGGCACCTATGACCACGCAAGGGTCAGACCCACGGTGAATCAGTTTGCTAGGGCTGCCATAACAAAGTACCACAAACTGGGTGGTACTTAAACAATCGAAGTTTATTGTCTCACAGTTCTGGATACGAGAAGTACAAGATCAAGGTGTGTCAGCAAGGTCGGTTCCTTCTGAGGACAGTGAAGAAGAATCTGTCCCCTACCTCTCCCCTAGCTTCTGATGGGTTGCTGGCAATCTTTGGTGTTCCTTGGCTTGTAGATGCATCACCCCCATCTCCATCTCCATGTTTATGTGAGTTCTCCCTGTGTACATGTTTGTGTCCAAATTTCCCCTTTTTATAAGGACACCAGTCGTATATATTGGATTAGGGGCCCACCCTATACCAGTATGGCCTCATCTTAACCAATAGTGTTGTCAATGACCCTTCTTCCGAATATGGTCACAGTCTGAAGTGCTGGGGGTTAGGACTTCAACAAATTGAATGTTGAGGGAGGGACACAGTTCAGTCCCCAGCACACAGAGTCTTACATGTTCAGTGACAGCCTCAGTCCATGGTGTGAGCACAATGACACCCACCCCGTGGCACAGCTACACTGTGATATGCACACTGAGTGACACAGACTCATCTAAACAGATGATGCGTGACAGAGATGCTCAGTGACCCAGGTACATCCTGACAGACACGCAGGGCAATGGACAAGGTGACTCCACTCACAAGTTGCAAGACACAGATTAACAATCGCTGACTTTTGTAGGACACTGAAAAGCATTCAACAGAGATCAGCTCATCTAATCCCCACGGTGCGTGTATGACTGAGGAACTATCACCGATCACCCCCATTTTACAGATGTTCAGTGAGGGAAGTGGGCTCAGGTCACCCAGCAGTAAGTGACAGGGCTGAGATTTGAATCCAGGTGTGAAGCAGGACAGAGCTCCTGCCCTTCTTTGCTGTGCCCCTGTGTTCCATCCACACACAGTCCCCATGTGCATAATGACAGACACGTGTCACACAGGACCACTGCCCACAAAATGACAAGTGGCTTCCTGAGAATGGGGTGGCATGCAGGGACTGCAGGACGGTTTTTGGCTGCAGACCTGTGAAATTAATTTTCCTTGTTCACATGTGGACTCCACACTGGATGTGTGGTCTTGTGAAGACATTATGGCATCACTTGGCTTGTCTGATTTCCAAAGTGAGTGTGAGCCTAAGGACATAGGAAATGCCCTCTGGGGAGATGTATTACTCTTGTTGGGCTGCCATAACAAACTACCACAGTCCCAGTGGCTTATGCAACAGAAATTTATTTTCTTGGAGTTCTGGAGACTAGAAGTCTGAGATCAAGGTGTCAAGCAGGGTTGCTTTCTCCCAAGGCCTCTCTCCTTGGCTTACAGATGGTCTTTCCTCTATAGTTGTCTGTGTCCAAATTTCCTCTTTTTGTAAGGAAACTGGTCATATGAATTAGGGCCCACCCATATGACCTCATTTTAACTTAATTACCTCAATATAGACCCTATCTCCAAATATAGTCACATTCTGAGGTCCTGGGGGCTAGGACTTCAACATATGAAATTTGGAGGGGATACAATTCAGTTAGTAACAGGAGAGATGGGCTGTCATGCCTCACCCAGGCCCTAGGCTTGGGGTTGCCCCAGTGTGAGGCAGAGACACAGACCTTGCTCTCAGGAAGCCCCCCATCTGAAGCAGAGGCAGGAAGCACACACACAGATTCAGGAAGGAAGTGAAAATTAACACAGTTCAGTCTGAGAAAGGGAGTTGGGCAGCCTCAGAACGGCGATAGAGGCAGACAAGCCAGACAAAGTTCCAGAGAAGTGAGTTGGAAAGGAAAGAGTGTCTATGGAAGATGGGGGGTGTGGAGGGGTGATGTGAGGGTCCAGGTGTGTGTGTGTGCACGCACGCGTGCCCTGGCTGTGTTCAGCAGACCTACTCAGCAGGGCCCAGGTCTCTACCAAAACCACCAACTGTTGCCTCAGCCTCGGTGGCCAGGACAGCAGGGGCATCTGGAGCCATATGAGGCAGGGGTTGGGATGGCTTTACACACTGTCACCATTTGTGAATGTCACCCTGCTGGACACAGGGCACAGGAAGGTTGGGTTTCTGGCCAGAGGCTGCTGTGTCTCCAGTAAGTGCCACATGCCTGCCTGTCACAGGATTGTCAGTGTTTGCTGAGAACAGGATTCTGGCTTCCCAAAATGTGACTCCACTGCCCTGCTGTGCCTCTCCCTCAGTGCCCACCTTGTCTCCAGGACCGAAGTCTCCCTCTCTGAGCTTCGCTCTGTGGCACTCTGAGTACCCAGGTGTCTTGGCCTCCGGTGTGTAGACATTTCTGATGCCCTTCCAGATAGTCCCATATTTTAATGCTGTGTTGCTTGAGATAGACCCCATTATGCTCCCTTTTGCCATCCCTTAGGCTGGGGGTCTCCAAAAGCTGGGGAGTTTCATCTGGGATATAGAGCTGAGGCATCTCCAGGACTCGAACCCCTTTTGCTCCTTCTATGTGTTCACAACCGTTCAGCCTTTCCTTTGTCTCTCTCTCTCTCTGCTCAGGTATGAAGCGGCCACTGAGCCCATCTCCCCCAGGTGAGAAGGAGCCCCCCACATCTGGAGCTGCTGAATGCCCCCCTCGGCCCCCAGAACCACCTAAGCCCAAGCGGGAAAGAAAGCGGCCATCGTACACGCTCTGTGACGTCTGCAACATCCAGCTGAACTCGGCAGCCCAGGCCCAGGTGCACTGTGGGGGACGGGCCCACCAGAGGCGGCTCCGGCAGCTCAGCTTGGGAAAGACTCCCTCGGGGCCAGGTCAGTGTGGAGGGGCACTGCTCCCACAAACTTGGTCTGGGCCTCCCCAGGGGAAGATCTCTCTGTCTGGGCCCCTCTGAGGGGCTCTGGGTCTGTGGCCTCCCTCTGTGAGGTCTTTTGGGTCTAAGGTGCCCTCAGTGGAGTCTTAGGGCCTGAGGCTCCCCTGATGCCATCAGGTTTTGTTTTGCATCTAGACAACCCTTCTATGGGATCTCTCGGGATCTGCACATCGTTAGGCCTCCTCTGGAGGTCTGATTCCGGGGGCTCTCCCTGTGGGGTCTTTTGGGATCAGGACTCATAAGCAGAATTTCTCCGGTCTGGAGCCCGCTGGCAGGGATAGTCTTTCAGACAAGGGCCTCGCCTGCAGGTGTGCCGGGCTCCTGCTCTGGTCTCTGGTCTCTGAAGGCCAAGGTGTACAGCACTCCCACCGAGGGATAGTGGGAGGCCCCTCTCCCTTTGACTGCTGGACTCCTGGCCAGGACTTCTACTTCTCCCTTGCTGGGTGACTTTGCAGAGGTTTGGCTGTGAGCACTGAAGGGGCAGCTGGCTGCAGGGTGGATTTCCGGGGGAAATGGGTGAGCGCATCCATGAGGGTGATTCCGGCTGACAGGCACAGAGGGGCCGTGGGGAAATAAGAACGGCCCAGGCTGCTGGCTGGCAGGGGAAACAGATTCATAGCCAGGCTCAGTGTGGGGAGGTGGGAAGGGTGGGCACTTACCCCTGTTCTTGGGGGCAGCCACTGGAAACCTACCTTGCGGCCCAGGTCGGTAGCTTTGCCAGAGGCTACACTCTGAACTCAGACACCCTCTTGCGGGCTGCCTGTTCTTTTGGTGATATTCGTGGGGTACCTACGGTCTCCTCCCCTCTTGGGGGCTGGAGACAAATAAGACCCAATCTCCCCACTCAGCATGCGCCCCAAGATTGAGTCTGTCTTTTGGGTGGAGACAGACATGAAAAGAGCAGGGGAGTGTTGTGGTGCCACATGGGACGTACCCCCAGGGGCACAAAGACGAAAAGGCAGTTCTACCTGGGGGCACCAGGAAAGGCCTCCTGAAGGAAGGGGAGCTGAGCCTGGAACATAAGTGAGGGGAGAAGGGGCATTCCAGGCAGGGGTCACTGCTTAAGCAAAGGCAGGGAATGCCCTAGTGGCTGGGACCAACTTCTCCACCTAAGCATTTAGGGCCGGACACTGAGGCTGTGACTCTTAGCAAGAGCACATCTGACTGATAGATATTTCTGGAGCGTGTATGTGTGTGTCTGGATTCAAGAGTCACTCATTAATTCATCAAATATTTATTGACAACCTACTAGGTGCAAGCAGCTGTTTGGGGGATTCACGTTTTTAAAAGGCGTCATATCTGACTGTCAGGAAAAAGCTGTCGAAAAAACTACACACGCAGACAAGTTTATCTAAGATAATAACAGGCTTCCTCGAGGTGGGTGCAGGGTGCTTTGAGAAGTCAGAGGAGGGAGAGGTGAATTGACACAAGAAGTTAGGGAGAGCTTTAGAGAAGTGACGGTGATGGTGGACATTGGAGACAGAACAGGAATCCCAGGCAGGGAGGCAGCTAGAGCCAACGCACCAGGCCGTGAAAGCGCCTGGCTCTCCAGGAGCAGCGAGTAGTCACTGGGCGTGTGCTGGGCATGCACTGGGCATGCTGGGAGCATGAGGGAGTTGGGGGGAGATCAGGAGCTACCTATGAGGGCCTTGCCACCAGACTGGCTTTGGCCATCATTCTGAAGGTGATCGATATCACCGAAGCGGTTTGAGCAGTTTTTAGTGTTTCTAGGCGTCTCTGGCAAGGGGGAAGGGTGAGACATGGGGGTACATGAGAAAGAAAGGGTGCTGGGAGGGAGAAACAGAATCTGGAGGCATTTCTGTAGCAGAACAGTCAAGATGTGGTGACTCATAGGATGTGGGGGCCATGGGGGAGGGAGGTGGCCTGGACGACTCTGGCTGAGGCCATGCCGTGGAGGGCAGCTCAGTTATCAGAAAGGGGGGTGCTCAGAGGGAGTAGGACTAGAGGCCGGTTCGGTGGGGAAGGCCAGCCCTGTGGCCCGAGGGCGTTGTCTGGCCCTTGCTCCCCTCAGAGCACAGCGTCTTCAGGCCTTACTTCCTGGGCGGTGGGCCCTGTGGCAACAGCCCCTCCCTTACCCACCCCAACATACCAAGGTAGAGAGAGCCCGTGGTGGGTGAGGAGAAAAGACCACAGCTCCAGAACACCCCTGGCCAGGGACAGGCTTCCCAGAGAGTTGGGGACCTCCCACATACCTGGCTTCCTGAGTACTGGGTTGGTTTGGGGAGTCCAGGAGACATGAGGCTGGGTGCTCTAGTCGAAATTGTTAAGTTTCGACTTAACCTGTTAACAATGACCTGTTAAGTCATTGTCCATCCCACTGTCTATCTGTCCATCACCTCCCCCTCCAGCCCTGTGCCAGCCATGCAGGATGCTGGGATACCCCACTGAGTAGTCCCCGGGGCCTGCCTTTGGGTGCTCACAATCTAGGTGGGGAAGCAGACATGGAACCAACAAGAAGATGCTCACAGCTGCTCCTGAGTTGGGAGTGGGGTTGAGGGGAGGCACGTCAGGGCTGTCAGTCATCCTGAACGCCTCTTCCGGCTTTGCCCACCCGAGGTGGGGACTGGGCCAGTGTGCCCCTCTCCACAAAGAGCAGAGAGCCCTCAGGGTGCGGCTGAGTGGAGCTCCCGGGGGAAAACACGGAGGGAGCCACACCTGTTTCAGGGAGGCTTAGCCTATGTGTGAGGAGCCCCTAACACACTGCTTTGTTCCTAGATACTCGCTATCCAGGCCCTACGCCACACTGAGACACGAGGTCTCAGTCCTGTGGCAGCCAGGAGGGGCACTTGTTCCCTGTGAGCTGTCACTTTGATTAGGGGCCCATGGGACTGGAGGCTTCCACAGTGACAGGCGGTCGCAAGCAGCAAGGCAGAGGCCCTGTCCTGCTCCTGTCCCTGAGGCCGTCTATGGGGGGGAAATATGGAGGTGGGGGTCACTCTTTCTCTCCCAGCCTCCTCACCAATGCCTGAGACAGAGGCCTTCTTCCTCAGCCACATCTGGGGCTCCTTGAATCCTCACTCCCAGCACTGAGTGAGCCTGGAGTACCGTGGTGTGGCGGCACGGGGGGGGGGGGGGGAAACGGCAGGCACCCCACACTTCCCCATGTCCCCTCCTCCAGGTACTTCCCCGACTTTCCCTGCCTCCCCCCCCCAATGTCTGTCTCTCACACAGGAGGCCCTTTCATTCTTCAGGAATGTGTCTTGAGCTATCTCTCGGCCCCAGCCCCTCCTCCCAAGGTCGGTGTAGGCTCAGGGAACCTCCCCCCAATAAGGCTGAACTCAATGACCTATTGATCAGCTCACACACATCCCCCCTAAACAACTTTGCGCAGTTCTTCAACATCTGCAAAGAGAGAAAGGTTTGCAGGCTCGACCCTCCTGGCTCTAACCTCTGAAGAGGATGTTGGGCCAGCACAGGGCGTGGAGGGACAGCTGGGTGAGGAGTCGTGACCCACCCCCAGCCCCACGTGGAACATCTGCTTAGGCACTGAGCTGTCCACAAAGCACTTGCACGTGCAGTGTGGCATCCCCTCCCCCCAGCCATCCTAGGAGTGACGATGGCATCAGTCCTCACTTTACAAATTGGTATACTGGGGCTCAGAGAGATGAAGTAACATACCCAGCGCCACATAGCTGGGTTCAGATTCCAGGTTTCTGCCCTAAATCCTATCTCACACCACCCACCCCCATGCCCTGCTGAGGATAGCAGCAGATATTAGGAGTGATTGAGCCATAATGTTTTGGCAATGGGCAGGAGGATGTCCCAGAGAAGGCAGGCCACCTCCCAGCAAAAGCATTCCACAAATGCTTGGGCCCATGGCCACTCCTCTGCCCTGTGCCCTGGTGTCCTTAACTGAAAAATGGGGAGATGCCAACCATGTCCTGCCCCAACTAGGCTGGCTGGGGGTGGGGGTGGGGCTTCCTAAAGCCAACCAGTCTCTCCCTTGTCTCTTGGCAGGACCAACCCAGCCATCAGTGCAGAGTGGCCCACCCCCTGCCCCCAGCATCCATTGCAACATGACACCAAACACCCACCGAAGGGGATTTGGGAAATGACTTAAGCTCTGGCTTGCTGAAATGGCCAGAGGGACCTTGGGTGGGGAATGCAAGGTAGACACTATGGGGACAGCTGCGGCTGCACCAGATGTCTCTGTGCCTTTCAGCAGGAGGGAGGGTAGCGGTCAGAGTGGCAGGTCGAGGCCCCCCTACTCTGCACCCTCAGACCTCCTCCAGCTCATGTTCGAATTTCTCCCTCCATCTCTCCTGGTCTTTGACTGTGGAAGCCTCTAGCTGCACTCTGAGCCCTGGAGATCAAAGACCTCGAGTTCGGGTCACGCCTGAGTCACTGGCTTGATGAGCATCTCACCCCCAACTCCCTGCAGATGGATTAATTTCAGTCCCATCAGGATGCCCGGAAGCCCTCTAGCTTGTCCCCATCCTTCAGTATCTCCCTGGGTTGCTGGTTCCTACTCAGTCACCCCTTCCCACACCCATCCTGAGGCTTTTGGGTATGTGTTTCAAAGAAACTGTGCTCCCCAGGCCGCTGAGAAGTTCTTCTTGCAGTCTAACCAGTGCCTCCTACTGCTACTGTCCTTTGGTGGCAGGTGATGGAAGTGCCCCACGCTGTCCCTGGATGCCCATCACATCTCCTCCCCCAGGCATGACCCTGACCATCAGCACCCTCCTCCCCCAGACCACCAGGAAGAGCAGGGCTGTCTGGGTAGAGAATTAGGGGGCTTAGTTCAGATCGCTGCCCTTGCAGAAGACAAAGATTCCATCTGTGTCTCTGGGTGGGTTAATTAGCTCTGGGCTTGAGTTTCCTTCCTCTCCCCACACAAACAACTCCTTCCCCCAGAGCCCCTTTCTAACAAACCTGTTTTCAGGAGCTGCTGCTGCCAGCCCTCCCAGCCCTTCTTTGTGGTTGGGGTATTGGCTGCTCCGGAGATTACAGGTTATTGTCTGGTGGAGACAGGATGCTGAGGGGGTGGGAGCTTGGAATGTGAGACTGGATCCAGCTGTAGGTCGGCTGTCTCCTTCCCCCATCCCACCCCCCTCCCAGCCACCAGGTGCTCAGGTGAGTAGAAAGCCAGCCTTTAGGAAAAGGAGGAAGAGGAAGGAGCAAATGGAGGAGAGAAGGGCTGGGGGGCTGGGGTGGGCCAGGGAGGGGTGTCAGAAGTTCTAGCTGATCAGATGAACAGCCCCTCTTCCTGGCATCGGGGGTCCAGGTACTGGACCAAGAGTGGCATGGCACCTGAACTCCTTTCCCCTACCCCCATGGCCAGTGCTCTGTGATGAAGTGGTAATACCTCTTTAAGCCTCAGTTTCCCCTTCAGCAAAAGCAGGTAAAGATAAGGGGATGGCAAGGAAAGAATGAGTAAGGCTTGCAGCAACAAGCCCTAGGGCAAGAGAGCGGCAAGAACCTTCCCTCAGGCAGAGAAGGGGTGGGCAGCACCTCCTTTCCTGGAGGTGTCTGTGGACAAAGTCAACCCTTCCCTTAGGTGTAAGAGGCACTAGGCAGGGACCTTCCAGGAGCAGGGGGTCAGTGGGATGCTCCCTGATACCCTCCACAGTCCTGTTCTCCACCCTTGCCCCACACTTCTACCCTTGGGAAAGGACGTGTCCTGGTCGTTCCACCTGTGACTGGGATGGGGAAACTGGGGATGAATGGCAGCTCCTTCCTGGCAAGAGGAGACAGGGTACAGTAACGATGCTGCTTTCCAGGCAGGACCAGGAGTCCCTCCCTCTCGCCCTCCCCTCCTGTCCCTCACATCCCCCCTTCCCTCTGTCACTCTGGCTGGGTTTCATTTGCTCCTAGCTCTGCTCCACTCTGCTCTGCGCTCCGCGGTGCCTCCAAAGGCAGAGAATGCTCTTGGGTGAGTGCTGAGGATGCCTGGGCTGGGGAGTGGGAGAGGGCTTAGCCAAACATGATCCTCTCCCCTGTCCCCAGCCCTGTCCTTTTCCTGCTATTTTTGGCCCCCAAAAGTTGTCTGCCGGTAGCCAGGTGACTCTTGTACCTTTTCCCAGGTCCAGGACTGGGTGGGGAAGCCCCCACTCTGGCTGAGGACAATGGTGGAGGGAGGGGCAGGAATGGCTGGGGGTGCTGGAGGTCCACCCTGCAGGAACCAGTTGTGTTGCACATCTGGGCAAATTCATGTCCAGGGAGCCCGCGGAGCCCGTGTCAGAGCTCCTGTGTATCAGATCACACCTTCAAGGGCCGCAAAGGGGCCAGGGGAGGGGGAGAAGTCTGAAGGGGCTGAAGAGGTAGCTGTCTCTGCAGCAGAGAGAGAGAGGCAAACAGAGGGAGGCAGACAGAAATCAGGGTGGGCTCCTCCCTGAGAACTAGCCACTGCACCGGGGTCTGCACAATGCCCCCCTTCATCCGTGGTCTCCCGCTCACCCCTCCACACAGGGGGTTGCCTGGCCTTTTGTGAGGGAGACAGCCATCACCCTTCGCTGGGGGCAAGGGCCTAGAGGTGGTGAGGCTGAGGGCAGAGTTTCTCTTGTGACCAGGCTTTGGGGTTTTCCTCCAACTTAGGGGGGATCTGGAACTTCAACACATCCAAGTGCTGGATGACCCAGATGTGGGTTGGGGGCTCTGGAGAATGTGGGGAGGAACTCCCTGGCCGTGGGTGGTCGGAATCCTACTGGGGAGCAGGCAAACAGTGGGTCTCGGGTCAACCCCCCACTCCCTGCCTTTGGCTCGCTCTCTTCCTTGGACTGCCATTTTCTTTGCAGAGTTTTGGTTTTATCTGTGATAGAAATGGCAACGTTGTTATTTGAGGTATGCTGTGTGCATGTATGCACCCTACCGTCTGCCTGGTGACTCTGGGTTGGGGTGGGGAAAGGAAGTGGGAGAGAGAGAGACTGCGTTTGACTATATGCTCTTCTAAGTCCGATGCATTTAATTTTGTAAGGGGAGTGTGTGCACACACCTATCTCTGTATCTGTGTATGGATCTTTGTGTACATACATCTAACTTTGTGAAGGTATGTCGCTGCATGCCTATTGCTTCATATCGTCTGTATATGCATCTGTAGGGGTCTGCATGTCTATGTGTATCTGTCCCTCTGGGTATGTATATACACAAGTATGTCTTTGTTGATTGTGCCCATCTGTGTATATGTGCATGCTCATGCGTGGCCAATGTGCCTGCCTTTGCCTCTCAGCCAGCATGGGTATCTGTCTGTCTTGGCATGGATACCACCTCCATATGTGCACACATCAGTGTATGTAGAATAGAACACAAGGTCTAACTGGAGAGACATATGTATGCATGTGCCTTGGTGTCTGTGCCTGTCGTCATCTGTGGGTGCCTATGGGCCTCAGAGTGTGTGTCCCTGAGTTCTTGTGTGTGTGTGTGTGTATGTGTGTATGTGTGTGTGTCTTTTCCAGCTGTGGCAAAACAGGAGGATATGGTTTCCCCAGATCCTCTCCGTTGGGTAGCAGCCAGGGTGGTGTTATTTCATAAGATGCCTGCTCTGTACCCCTGCCCAGTCTTGGTTGGACCCCTGGGGTCAGCCTCTTCTCCTGCACTCAGTCTGGTTTGTACATATGTTTGACTAAAACCAACAATCCACCCTCTTGAGGTAGCAGTCCAATGAGCCATGGATTCTGGCTGTGACCCCTGGCCAGGTTGGAGAGGGACTGCTCCAAGACACTTAGGGTGGCTGTTCTGCTGCCAAATGCTATCAAAGAAGACCTACCTCCCACTGGACCCTTTCAGGGGTGTAGAATTCTAGATCTGCCAGGCTGTATGGTGCCATTCTGGGGCAGGCATGGAGGCTGCATCGTCACCCTTCATTTGAGTGTAGCCAGGAGCCAGGTCACACGTGTATGTACATGTGCTGTGACTCATGCACCATCCCAGCAGCCCTGGGGCCAGGGTTCACGGTGAATGTCAGAGGCAGACAGTGGGTGGCACAGAGCAGTGCTGTGTGAACGGTGCTGAGGAGGAGATCCCAGCAGCCCCTGGAGGGGCTGCTGGGACCTCAAATCAATGTGCACCCTAGGCCTTGTGCAGGAGAGCAGTGTCCCCAATTGTGAGGGGGCTGGAAGGCCTATTTCCAGGTGACTTTGTGCTTCCTGGAAGGGGAGACTGGGTCACCAAGTACCTTGGCATCCACTGATCCACAGTGGCAGACCTACCCTCTCTTCAAATGGCCCCCACACCCAGCACCCAGACCCATTCCTGTCCTGCCCTGTCCTCCTCCCTGGCTGTATTTCCCACTTCCCAGATGAGGAAACTGAGGCCATAGCTAAGTGTCCAGTTCAAGGCCTCAGAGTTAAATGTAACTGGAGCTCCATCCCAGGCCTCTGGGCTCCAGGCCTGCAGGTCTAGGAGGGTTGGGGTGCTATAGCCCACATTCCTCCTGCCGGGAACCCACCCCTTCTCTTGACCTCTGTGGGGAACCCAGACAGGGGCAAGGGTTGCCTGTGCATCTGAGATGAGAGTTCTAGGAAGAGGTCACTCCAACCTCCCTCCCTCCCTCTCTCTTTCCCACACTTCTGTCATCCCCATTACAAATAACTCATTAGATTAGAACACTGGGCTCAAACTCCTCCTGAGGCTCCCCATGAGGCAGGAAGGTCAAAGTTCCCAGCATTCCCCTGCAGAGCCTTCCAGCATCAGGCACTGTCCTCCCCACTTCAGCTCCACCTGGACCTTTTTGAACCTGTAGTGCACTTTCATCTTCCCGATGGATCTTTGCTTTGCCATCCCACAGCCTGGAATGCCCTGCCCTTGGTAAAATTTCACTTATCCTGCTGTGAAACCTAACTGACTCAGCCTGCTGACCTTAGCTTACCTCCCCCTCCTGGGTGTTTCCAAAGCACTTGCTTCCTGACTCTCAGAGCACTTGGCCGCCTGCGGCCGCCACACCTGTCTGTCTCTCACGACAGTGAGCGCCTCTAGGAACCCGCGGGTGAATGTGAGGACTGAATGAACTCCTGCGGTCTAGCCTGAGTCGCTCCTGCTGCAGCGGGCAGTGAATGAGGGCCAGGCAAGCGGGAGTCGCGGCAGGTGGGCGCGGCCAGGTGAGCCCCGGGGCGCCGCCCGCCCTGCCCGCGACCCCGGCCCGCGCGCGGGCTGCTGGCGCCTCTTCGCCCCCGTTACCGCTAGTGGCTGCTGTCGCTCAGTGGAGCCCAAGGAGACCGCGGCCAGAGCGTCCACCGCCCAAGATGGTGGCTCCCGTGTCTCCGTGAGTGTGTGCGGGCGGGGCGGGGCGGGGCGGGGGTGCGCGGGCCGGCAGGCCGAGGCCCCGTGCCTCTGCGGGACCCAGCCGAGGGCTCCGTCCGCACGCACCCCCCAGAGGATGTTCCCCAGCCCTCCCCGTCCCAGCCCCTGGGGGGATGGGTGAGGGGGTGCCGGGGAGCCCCATCTCACCCGGGTGGCCAGAGGAGGGGGCGCCCGGCCCCTACTCTGCCCAGAGTGGGGACTCCTCTTAGTGGGGTCCCCAAGGAATGGGCCCAAAGGAGGCTGGGGAGGAGCTTGTGGACCCCCATACTGGGGCCACATCAATAGTGTTTGAGGCTCACCTGCTGGTGGAAGGGAGGAGGGGGAACAGACCAACATACAACGACCCAGGGGCCCTTAAGTTGTGCGGGCTCCTGTCTAGCTGGCCAGGGTGTGAGAGATGTGAGCAACCTGGGTCTTTAACAAATGTGCCTTCCTGGTCAGCCTTGGTCACAACTGGACCTATATGGTCATGTTTTACCTACACCTCATCCCACTCTGCTTGGTTCCCTTAGGTTGAGGTGGGGGGAGTGTCATGGATTTTGACCTGTTTTTGTAGAGTAGCTCTGTCCCATAGAACTTTCTGGGATGATGTAAATGGCCTTTATCTCCGCTGTCCAATACAATGGCCACTAGCCACAAATGGCTATTGACCACTTGAAAAGTGGCTAGTGCGAGCTGAACTTTAAAATTCTTATTTAAACAGTCACACGTGACTAGTGGCAGCTGCCTTGGACAGTGCACGTTTAGAATCTCCACCTTCCAGTGCTCTGGCTACCTACTCTTTTGTTCTGCAGAATGGGGCAGGATAGCCAGCTTCTAGGTAAATGGAAGGGAACTGACAAACTTCCAGAAGGGTATCACCCCCCTCCCATTCTAAGATCCTTTGGATCGTGGGCTGGACAAGGTCATAGAATCACAGGATCTTGGGAGGAAAGTATGTCAAAGGCAGCTGTTTAACCACCCACCAGGTGCTCCATTGCTCTCTCTTCCTGAAAGCTTGCTTTCTTATTCACTGCCCAAACTTTGTGGAGCACCTGCTGGGTGTCCAGCACTATTCCTTCTCTGGGGTCCAGACATGAGGAAGTTAGTTACTTTTCCTGCCTCAGGGAACTTGTGTGTGGGGGGAGAGAGGGCATGAAGCAACAGAACTAACAGACGTAAGCAGAGATTTGTAAGCTGTGGGGCATGCAATGGAGGGAACAAATGGGGGCAGCGACAGAAAAGAAGGGGACTTCCTGGCAAAGGACAATCAGAGAAGCCTCATCTGAAGAAGGGATGGCTAAGCTAAGGCCAGAGGGGAAATGGAATAGGTGAAGTAAAGCGTTGACAGGTCAGGTGAAAAAATCCTGGAAGAAGGGACAGCATGTGCAAAGGCCCTAGGGATGGGAACCTGGCACTCTGGATGAACTTCAAGAAGGCTGGCATTGCTAGAAGGTGAGGGAGACATGCGTGGCCAGAGAGGTCAGCAACTCTGGCATTTGGCAGGCCTCAAAGGGATTCTGGCACTGGCCTTAGAGGAAGCGGTGGTGGAGGGATTTTAAGCAGTATGTTTCAAAAAGCCTACTCTGGCTCCAAGATGGGTAAGACTGGAAACCCAAAGTGCCATTAGGAAGCAACTGCATAAGTCCAGGCAAAAGATAAAGGTGGCCTGGACAAAGCCACCAGGCAGCAGTGTGGAGAGAAGGGATGACTTAGAAGTATATTGTGGAAGTGGAATCAACTGGTCCTGTGGCTGGACCAGGTCCTGGATGTGGGGGAGAGCGGAGTTTAGAAGGGCAGGTTTCTAGCCAGAGCACCTGGGAAGGAGCATGAGCCTCATTTCTTGAGATGGGGACAACTGGGAGAGGAGCATATTTGTTCACCTAGAGTTCCATCTAGATAGGCCAGAAAGGCAGCTGCATGGAGCTGTGTGGTGCCCAGGCTGGGATTGTGTATTTTGGAGTGGTTTGCAGAGATGGTTCTGAAATCTTGGGACAGTTTGTGGTTGGGAAGAGGAGGAGGAGATGACCTACAGAGGCCGAGGAGTGGCTGACAGAGGGAAGGAAACCAGGGAATGTGGGGTCTTGCAAGCCAAGAGAAAAGAGTGTTTCAAGGAGGGTGTGGTGAGCAGCACCACATGCCACTCAGAGTCCAGGGGAAGAGGACCAATGAGTTTCACCTGCATCTGGCAAGACGGAGGGCCTTTCCTTATATTCAACAGGCTGGCCCTGGAATTCTTCTCATCTTCCCTTGTTTTTTTTACCTACCCACTATGTGCCAGTTCCACACAGGGCACTGGGTATACATATCAAGTGGACAAGACAGAGACACTGTTGTCTCAGAGCTTAGAATTGTCTGATCGACAGTCTCAGAAACAGGACATTCTTCCATATAGTCAAAATAAATCCTTTCCTTCTGTTAAACAACCAACTTTTACTGAGAAGCATCTTAATGCCCAGCCCCATACAGGGACTTACAGATGTAAGAATGAACAAACGTGGTCTCAGCCTTCCAGGAACCAAGGAATGAACGCCTACATTCACCATACTGTATTGTGAAGATGCATGCACAGGGAACTGTGGGACTAGAGGACAGGTACCAGCCCAGGTTGGGGAGATCAGGGCAGCAGAGGGGGTGCCCGAGCTGCTCTCAAGGAATGAGTGGGAATTAGCCAGGGGAAGAGGAGGGATAGGGGATTCCAGGCTCTGAGGATGAAGATAGGGACAAAAGTAACAGCCTGGGGTATTTGGGGAATGGTGAGCCTTTGGGGTTGATCAGGCAGACAGGAGTGGCAGGAAGCTCTGGAAGTGTTCAGAGGCCAGGAAGAGACTTGTTGGTGCATGGTGAGGTGTGTAGACTTCAGCAGTGGGGTACCACTGAAGAGGTAGAAGCAAGGGAGTGACACCGTTGGATCTGTGTGTGAGCTTGCTCTCACTGGCTGCTGGGTGAGGCCGAGTCTGGGGGAAGTGGCCATGCAGAGACAGAGGCAGCGGCAGAATCCGGATGAAATGGTGAGGGCCCAAAGTGGGGCGAGGCTGGGCAGCTGGGGAGAGAGGTGGTGGAGCCCAGGGTCTCAGCATGGCCTCTGGGGTCAGGAGGATGTGGGCTCTAATTCTGCCTCAGCCACTTACTGCTTTGAAACCTTGGACAAGTCAAAGTCACCGGGCCTCAATTTCCTCCTCTCCAAAATGAGGATAATACCACCCACCGAGAATAACCTTGGTCTCCTCATGGATCGTTGCAAAGTACTTAGCACAGGGCCTGACTCAGTTCACCCTCCATAAATGGTACTGCTGCTGTTACTATGAGACTTGGAGAGGAGGGGACAGGGTGGAGAGATAATTAGGAGGACTAGTTGGCAGGTTTTGGCCAATGGCTGGACATAGCATTCTGGTCCTGAACTGCTCGTCCTGGCCTGGGGAGGTGGTAGAGTAAGGGAGGCAGAGGCAACCAGCTGGCTGCCTTCAGCGTGGGGCCCAGCCCCTGGAGCAGCCCCCGGTCTGAGCTACCCTTCCCAGAACCACATTACCAGTGGTGTGTGTGTGTGTGTGTGTGAGTGTGCACCTGTGTGTGTCGGGAAGGGAGCTCTAGAGAAAGCAAATCCCGTTCCTCAATCCCATGGCTTGCGAAGCTCAGCCTTGTGCTGACATCCTTCTCGTGAAATTGATGACTGTGAGCTGGAAGGACCAGTCATCCTTTGGGCTAGGAGTCAGGATGTCAAATTTTAGTCCTGGCTCAGCCACGAATTATTCATGAGCCCTGAGAGCCACTATCTGTCTCCAGACTCAATTTCCCCAGCTATAAAATGGGGTTGCATAGATAGTACGAGTCTTTCCAGCTCTGAGTTCTAAGAAGCTTCAGCAGCCAAAGCTAATCAATGCCTTGTCCTGGGTGGAAGGACCCCCTCTGAAGGGGCTGGGGTTCCCTCACCTCCCCTGCTTTGCATAACACTGTAGGGCCCTTTGCATGACTCTGCCTACTCCCAATAGCCCCTCAGCTGGGGAGGGCTCTGTGGGCAGCATGAACACTATCCTCCCACCTAAACCTCCCCCTCCAACGATGGACCCCTAACACCTCTCCCTTGTCTCTTTCATCTCCAGTCTCCCGCCGGCGGAGCAGGAATAAACTTTCCAGGTTAAGTTAGATAGATGGTCCCCGTTAGCCTGACGGGCTGCCCCCCTCCTGCCTCCCCACCAACTCCCCCATCAAGGGAGCTGCCTATGTGTGGGGGGGAGGCAGGGGGGTAAGAGTATTAGGGTGGGGGTTGGGGGTCCCCTGCCCCAAGAGCAGGAATGGTGCCCCCTGGGAAGAAACCAGCAGGAGAGGCCTCCAACTCCAACAAGAAGTGCAAGCGTTACTTCAACGAGCACTGGAAAGAGGAGTTTACCTGGCTGGACTTTGACTATGAGCGGAAGCTGATGTTCTGTCTTGAGTGCCGCCAGGCCCTGGTGCGGAATAAGCACGGCAAGGCCGAGAACGCCTTCACAGTGGGCACCGACAACTTCCAGCGCCATGCCCTGCTGCGCCACGTTACCTCGGGAGCCCACCGCCAGGCTCTGGCTGTCAACCAGGGCCAGCCCCCTTTTGATGGCCAGGCTGAGGGAGGAGGGGCCTACCCAGGCCTGGCTGCCACCCCCACCTCCAGGGGCATCAAGGTGGAGGTGGACCCAGCCAAAGTGGCTGTGCTGACCACTGTGTACTGCATGGCCAAGGAGGATGTGCCTGACGACCGCTGCTCTGCCCTGCTCGAGCTGCAGAGGTTCAACCTGTGCCAGGCGCTGCTGGGCACAGAGCATGGCGATTACTACAGCCCCAGGAGGGTGAGGGACATGCAGGTGGGTGGCAGCCAGAGGTATACGGGAAGGCCTGGGGAAGGGAGGACACAGAGCCATGTGGGAACAGCCCCAGCGTGCCAGGGCACTTCATTTATACCTTCACCCTTCAGAACCTTCATGAGGGCCTACTATGTGCCTGGCACTGGGCCAGCTGCAGGGGATATAACTGTGAAGAGGCCAGACCAGGCCCTGTCCTTGTGGGACATAGGGATGCTCTTCTCACTACCTAGGCCAGAGGTTAGTTGCAAACTGGTGGCCTGGGGGTTTGCTTGGCCCACAGATGTGTTTTATTGGCTTTCACAGTGTTTTTGAAAAACTCAAATTAGTTTCCAACTTTAAAAAATCAGGAGAGGCTAGGTGTGGTAGCTTATACCTGTAACCCCAGCACTTTGGGAGGCTGAGGCGGGAGGATCACTTGAGGCCAGGAGTTTGAGACCAGCCTGGGCAACATAGTGAGATCTCATCTCTAAAAAAACAAAAATCAGATTACATATAAAAGTCTGGATTTGTGGCTTCTATTGAAAAGTGAGGGCCCCGTGCTGTCAGGGCAGGACGTGCTAGAGCTGGAGAGCAGGGCTCGGGCTTGCCGCAGTCTTCCCCATTCCCTTCTGCTTATCCCTGGCCCACTTCAAGCTCAGTATCACCTACGTGGCCCCGGGAGGCATGCAAATTGCAGCTCTGTCCTGGGTACTAGCCGTGTATGTCCTGGGGCTCGGGTGGGGGTGGGAGCAATTGGATCTCATCCTACAGAGAAATGACAAATAGACAAACAGAGCACACAGCTGGGACCTTGTGTAAGTGGTTGGGAGTTGGGAGTGAACATGTCTATCAGTTAATCCCTGAGCCAGATGATGAAGGGCGACCCCCAGGAATAAGGCAGACTGGGGTGATGCTGTAGAAAAACACAATGAAAAAACTAGCCTTCCTAGAGTTCTTTATGGTTCATAAAGCACTTTTACTATTTATAATTCACAACAACCCTTTGAGAAGATTTAAGGCAGGTGCTAGCTGAGGGAAGGTATTAAAGCTGAGAACACTGCTGGGCATGGTGGCTGATGCCTGTAATCCCAGCACTTTGGGAGGCTGAGGTGGGAGAATTGCTTAAGGCCAGGAGTTCAAGACCAGCCTAGGCAACATAGCGAGACTTCTTCTCTACAAAAAATTTAAAAATCAGCCAGGCATGATGGCAGGTGCCTATAGTCCTAGCTACTCAGGAGGCTGAAGCAGGAGGATCACCTGAGCCCAGGAGTTCGAGATTGCAGTGAGCTATGATGACACCACTGTACTCCAGCCTGGGTGACAGAGCAAGACACTCTCTCAGAAAAAGAAAAAAACAATAGAGCTGAGAAACTGAGGCTCAGAGAGGTGAAGTGACTGGCTCAAGACAGCACAGCCAGTAAGTGGCAAAGCCAGGATTAGTCCCTAAGTCTGTCTGACCCCAAGCCTGTGCTCTTTCCACCACCTGGCACTGCCTGCCTCCCTCTCTCAGGACAAGCTAACTCTGTCCTCTCTCTCTTTCTCTCCCTGGCTGTCCCAGGTGGCCATTGCCAGTGTCCTGCACACAGAGGCCTGCCAGCGCCTGAAGGCATCCCCGTATGTGGGGCTGGTGTTGGACGAGACCAGGGACTGGCCCGAGTCCCACAGTCTGGCCCTGTTTGCCACTTCGGTGTCCCCCTGCGATGGCCAGCCTGCCACCACCTTCCTGGGCAGTGTGGAGCTGCAGGAGGGTGAAGCCACTGCTGGCCAACTCCTGGACATCCTGCAGGCCTTTGGCGTATCTGCACCCAAGCTGGCCTGGCTCAGCTCAAGCCTCCCCAGTGGCCGCCTGGGGAGTGTAGGCCCACAGCTCCGGGCCACTTGCCCACTGCTCACGGAGCTGCACTGCCTTCCTGGCCGGACAGACCCTGAGCCCCCTGCCTACCTGGGTGAATATGAGAGCATACTGGATGCCCTCTTCCGCCTCCACGGTGGCCCCAGTTCCCATATGGTCCCTGAGCTCCGGGCAGCATTGGACCTTGCAGCTATTGACTTGGCAGGGCACCGGCCAGTGCCCTGGGCCTCCTTGCTGCCTGTCGTGGAAGCTGTGGCTGAGGCCTGGCCTTGCCTGGTGCCCACCCTGGAGGCCGCAGCCCCAGCCTCGCCTACCGCTGGCGCACTGGCCCTGGCCCTGCGCCAGTTCACCTTCGTGGCCTTCACGCACCTGCTGCTGGACGCTTTGCCCTCTGTGCAGAAGCTCGCCCTTGTCCTGCAGCCAGAAGAGCCGGACTTGGCCTTGCTGCAGCCCCTGGTGATGGCGGCTACCACCTCCCTCCAAGCTCAGCGCGGCTCAGGTGGGGCCCGCCTCCAGGGCTTCCTGCAGGAACTGGCATCCTCGGACCCTGACGCGGGCAGCGGGCGCTGCACCTACCGCGGCGTGGAGCTGCTCGGCTACTCCGAGGCTGCGGTCCGGGGCTTGGAGCAGCTCCGGGGGTCCTTCCTGGACTCCATGCGGAGGGGGCTGCGGGACTCCTACCCCGGGCCCTCGCTGGACGCCGTGGCCGCGTTCGCGGCGATCTTCGATCCCCGCAGCTACCCGCAGGCGCCGGAGGAGCTGGGCGCGCACGGCGAGGGGGCGCTGCGGGTGCTGCTGCGCGGCTTCGCGCCCGCCGTAGTGCGCCAGCGGGCGCTGGGCGACTTCGCGCTCTTCAAGCGCGTGGTGTTCGGCCTGGGGCGGCTCAGCCCGCGGGCCCTGTGCGCCCAGCTGGCGTGCGCACACTCGGAGCTGCACGAGCTCTTCCCCGACTTCGCCGCCCTCGCCGCCTTGGCCTTGGCGCTGCCCGCGGGCGCCGGCCTCCTGGACAAGGTCGGCCGCAGCCGGGAGCTGCGCTGGTGGGGGCAGAGCGGGGCCGGGGAAGGCCGGGGCGGCCACGTGGTGAAGATCGCAGTGGATGGGCCCCCGCTGCACGAGTTTGACTTTGCGCTGGCCGTGGAGTTGTTAGAGAGTGGGTGGGGGGAGGGGCTCCTGGGGTCGCCGCTCACCTAAGGCTGGCCTCCTTCTCTCCGCCCAGCCAGCCTGGGGCCCTGGGCCCTCTAAGGCCCAAGCCCGGCCTGACCGTGCTGCCCCCAAGCTGACCTACTAGCTGCGGTCTCCCGGGCCCTGAGGCCACCCACCCACCTTCCCCGTGCTTCCTCTGCTCCCAGAGCACTAGCCCCGCCCTGTGGACTATGGAGGAAGGGACTAGGTCCAGAGGGGCCTGGGCAGGTGGGCAGACGTGCTTGGGTCTGGGGCACCCTAAGTCACTCCTGTCATTTGCAGAGCTGGTGAGGAGTAGCCCACCCTTTTCTCTTTTGGACTTTGGCCCTAGAAAAGATGGGGGTTCTTCGTTGGAGGGAGGAAGCCTGGGCCTCGGGAGTTGAGGGGCTGAGGAAAAGGAGAATTGGCCCTTGACTGTGTCTGAGACCCGCTGCTGACAGTCTCTCTTCTCTTCAGATGTGATTGGGGAGCGCCATACTTGTTTTTGACACACAGCACAGTACCCTCTCTGTGCACAAGCTAGTGGTGCAAAGGCACAACGGTTCAAGAGAAGTAGAGGTGCCCTCCCTCTCCTCCTCACCAATAGGCTGCATTAGGGCTTTTCTGTATGTGACAGTATATATAGACATATAAATCTATAAATGTAAAATAAATCTATCCTATCTTTCATAGCATTAACATGCAAAAATCTAAAAGGACTTCTTTTGGTTTTGCAATGACAAGGGCCAAAAAAGTCCCAAATGGACTGGATTTTTTTCTAATTTTTTCTTCCTCAAAGTCTGGTTGCTCTCCAAGTTCCCAGCCCTCCCCTGCCCTTGCCTCAGACCTTTAAGACCAAAGACTGCAGAACCACAGTGCTGTACCTGCTGTCTCTGGGGACTGGCTTCAGGCCTGACCCAGGGATCCATGTTTATTTGCCTCCTGGGGGAAGCGGTTTTGGCCTCACCAGAGCTGGGGATCACATCCCTTCAGATCCCATGGATTTCCCATTCTCTCCTGTCAGCCCTTGCTGTGAATGGTGTGGGGATCTGGAAGGAGGGGAGGATAGTTAGAGTGAGAGCGGAGGGGGCTGGCCTTTTCCCTAGACCCTTGGGTTTGAGTTTAATTTGCAATAAAGTGGAAACCCAGTGCATCGTGCAGTCTCCATGGTGGTGTGTATGTCAGGGGCCCCCCCGAGCCCTCTGTCCCCTCTCTTGGCTGGACTCCCCTTGGGGGTTCAGTGGGCCGTTACGCTCTCTGTGTAGGGGTGGGAGGGTCATCCTTCTGGGCTGGGAGCCTTGAGCTGTGGACTCTGCTTCCCCAACTGTGGGGAGGAGGGGCACAGAAATGGGGCCTGTAACTGCCCTGGGTTTGGCTGGTGGCACTTTGTGAAGAGGGACAGGAGTCTGCCCTGGCTCCACACCCGAGAAGCCCATCAGCCTCTTGTTGTGGCTGCAGAGGTAGGAGAGGCCCAGTGGCTCCCTGTTTCAGACCCTGCCCTTCTTCCTCCTGCAGCAGGCCCGGCCTCCAGCGCCCCCAGCCCCCTGCTGGCCTCCCTGCCCCTGCCCGCCAGGCCTCTGCAGCCCCCGCTGGACTTCAAGCACTTGCTCGCCTTCCACTTCAATGGTGCCGCCCCGCTCAGTCTCTTCCCCAACTTCAGCACGGTACGGGCTGGGCTGGTGGGTGGGGGCATGCAGCCAAGCTTGCGGGTGGGCAGAAGGTGGGCTCAGAAGGGCCAGTTCTCCACAGCTGGTTCTATCCAGAGCTCATTCTCCTCCTACGTCCCCTTGTAGGACTAGGTGCTCCCCAAATAGGGACCCCTGGGCCCTGGCCCTCCTAGGCTGGGGAATAAGATGGTCTCACCCCTCTTCCCACCCCCACCATCACAACTGCTGGTCCTATAGGGCCTGTAGACTGTAGGTTCCACTTGGGCTTTTGTATAGGAACGTTTATGGAAGATCTGTGTGTGTCTGTGTGCAACTGAGGTATGCCTGTCTGTTGTAGAGTGTCTCTCTATAGGTCTTTGTGTGTTATATGTGGATGTGAGTTTGTATATTGGTGTCCAGTGTGTGTGTTTGTAAACAACTCTTTGTGCCTGGGTAACGATGTAATTAATATGTGTGCCTATGTATCTGAGGGTTTTGTGTGTCTTTGTGTCTTCTATGTATGTGTTGGGTGTATGTCTGACCTCTGGGTACATGTGTTTTTGTGTGGTTTGGACAATTATGAGTTTGTCTGTGGTCATGTGCCATTTGTATGCATGTGAAGGTGCATCGTTCTGCTTGGTGTAAATTTGTAACTGTCTGTAAGCTTATATGCCATGTGCCTTGTATACTAGTCTGTACATTTCCATGTGTGTAAGTGTGTGGATGACAAGTGTGGTATGAATTTTACTTCACCTCACTGGCCTTGGGCGCTGCAAGGGTTGGCACCTCTTTCTATCCTCAGGGAACTTTCTGCACCCATGCGCTTCTCTAAAAGCTCTGCTCGCTTCCCTTGGGAAGGTTTGGCAAGTTCCTCTTGACAAGTCCAGACAACTTCTGCTTTTGGTCCAACCACCTAGGCCCCTGAGAAAAGGGAACATAAAGGCTTGGTTTGATAGAAGAAAAAAATGACTTAAAATAAGGAAAAGAAAAAACACCCAAATTATGAATAATATTCCAAAGAAATGATCCTACTACTCAGGGAACCCTCAGACCTTCACTTGCTGCTGCCTGTCCCCCAGTTGGCTCCCCACCTCCCCAGCCTGGCTCTCACTCTCTCAAGAGAGCTTGTCAGAAGCCTCAGGCCCTGTGACTGTGGCAGATCTGATGAGATAAGAGGTATCATCCCCCAGCCCACAGGTCCAGGCACGAAGGTGGGGTGGTGGGGGAGGCAATTCCAACAGAAGGATTCTTTGTCCCTTCCCTGCCCCTCTTTGTGCCCAACTCTCTGTCCCAATAGTTGTAATTCTTGCAAAGAGGAAAAAAAGTGACCGGAGGGGCAGGAAGAGATGCCAAGGTGATCACCAGGACATGGTTCTACTTCCCAAAATCCTGTAGGTCACTCTGGCCATCCCCCTGCCTCCAAACAGAAGCCCAGGCTGACAGATAAAGTCAGCCAGGGATGAGGCTGTTCCTTTTTGTCTAACATCCACTGGGTGGGAAAGTTCTTCCTAGAGGTTGACCTTGGCCCTCCCCAGTCTTTAGTTTTGGGCATTTTGTACTGCCCCCGCTTCCTGAGCCAACCCCAGAGTTATTGTGCCCTCCCACCCACTTCACAGATGGACCCAGTGCAGAAAGCTGTCATCAGCCACACGTTTGGGGTCCCCTCCCCTCTGAAGAAGAAGCTCTTCATTTCCTGTAACATCTGTCACCTGAGGTTCAACTCAGCGGTGAGAGGGAGTAGGAGAAGCAGGCCTGGGAAGGGGTTGGGCAGGGAGGGCTGGAGACTGGGCTTCCTGGGTCTTCCCAGGAGGAATACAGGTGGCAAAGGGGCTGTGGTCCATATTTTCCATCCTCTCCTCTCCCCCTCTCTCCAGATTCCTCTGCCCCTTCCCTCAAGCCTTCACTACTCAGCTCCAACCCTCTGGGATTCCATCCCTGCCACCAGTCCCCCCTCCCCATTTCTACCCCCTGCAGGCAGGCCTCTCTCCTGTGTTCTGGATCCTTCCCCCACTCTGGGTCCCAGTGGCCACCGCATCAGTTCCTGGTCTGGAGCTGAGTTCTTAAAGCACCCGAGAGTTTACAGAATGTGTTCATGCCCATCATCTGAATTATTTAATAGTTCTTATGACACACCTGTGAGATGGACAGAGGCACTATTATCATCCCCGCCTTTCAGATGGGGAAACTGAGCCTCAGAGAGGTTAAGTGACTTGCCTAAGGCCACACAGCTGGTAAGTAGCAAAGTTGGGATTTGAACCTGGGACTGGCTGACCGTAAGGCCTGTATACTTTCTACTATTATCTACCCTTAGCTAGAGGAGGAGCCTCATTCTGGCCTCCCAGGGAAGTTTCACTTCCTGTCCAGGCAATCTGGCATTTAGGCTGGATGCCAGCAGAACTGCTGTAGTGAAAAGGTCTAGGAGGGGCCATGGGGGCCTGTCTTTCCTGCGTTTGGGAATGGTGGGCTGGGGAGCAACAAGGGGGGATCTTTAGAGGGGAAACATTGACAGGCTAGATTTGGGGGTTCCCTCCAGGCTTTCAGGTTACATGAGTCCTGCAAGAGAAGGACAGAGAATTTGCACTGAGGGAGGGACCATGTCTTCTTCATGCCGGCCCATGGCACAGCGCCTGGCAAATAGCAAGCTCAATAACTACGTGTTTAAAAATGAACAAAGAGATGACTATGAATGTTTTGAATGCATATGCCCCTAAGTGTGAGGACTGCTGTTTTCTCCATTTGTACATTTATAAACTTCATAACTAACATTCATTGAGCATCTATTATATATACTAGGCCCTTATAATTCATGTTCCCATTGAATTCTGACAATCCCATGAGGTCAGTATTATCACAAAGTTTATGGGTGAGGAAACTCAGGCTCAGAGAGGTGAGGTGACTTGCCCAAAGATGCACAGCTACTAAGTGGCTGAGTTAGAATTTGAAGCCAGAGGCTGCTTGCCTTGGAGCTCAAGTATGAGAACATATTCTGTAAACTTCGGAGCCACACACATGCTGTGATGAGGACAATGATAATGATTTGCCCTTTGTGAGACCCAAGCCCTGCCTCCCTTTGACCTGCCCCCTTTCTTGGCTCCTGCTTATGGATGGGGCATGTGGACTCAGCGAGTGAATGGTGACCTCATGCTCTCCCTCCCCAGAACCAGGCCGAAGCACATTACAAAGGCCACAAACACGCCAGAAAACTCAAGGCCGTCGAAGCTGCCAAGAGCAAGCAGAGGCCACAAACCCTGGCCCAGGATGGGACCGTGGTGTCCCCGATCCCGACGCTGGCCAGTGGAGCCCCCACACAGCCACAGAGCAAAGGTCAGTCCTGAACTCTTCTTCTCTGCCCCTCCCTGCTCCACTCTGAAATCTGATTTCTGAAAAGGGGTTGAGAGATTTCTGCTTAGTAATTTTGCTTGTGTTGGAGTAGTCCATACATACAGGCAAAGACATACACATCTACAGCTTGATGAATTTTCCCAGTCTGAACATACCCAGATCTGGAAACATGTTCCCAGCATCCAGAAGCCTGCCTTGGGCCCTTCCCAGTCACTACCTTGCTGTATTAGTTTCCTAGGGCTGCCATCATAAATGACTACAAACTGGGTGGCTGAAAACAACAGAAATGTATTTTCCCACAGTTCTGGAGGTCACAAGTCTGAAATCAAGGTGTTGACAGGGTTGGTTCCTTCTTGGGGACTCAGGGGGTGAAACTGCTCCGTGCCTCTCTTCTAGCCTCTGGTGGCTGCCAACAGTCCTCAGTATTCCTTGGCTTGTAGATGCATCTACGATCTCTGCCTCCATCTTCACACCATGTTCTCCCCTGTGTGTCTCTGTGCTCCACTTGCTCTTTTTATAGGGACACCAGTCACTGGATTAGTCCCACCCTAATCCACCATGACCTCATCTTAACTAATTTGATCTGCAAAGACCCTGTGTCCAAATAAGGTCACATTCTGAGGTTCCAGATGGACATGGATTTTGGGGGGAGATACTATTCAACCAACTACAGATCCTTATTTTTCTCTGTATATGTCAGTTTCACTTGGTTTTGATGAATCAGAGTATGTAGGTTTTTGTGTCTGGGTTTTGTTCCTCTCTCATGTTGGACATTATGTCTGTAAGATTCATCCATGTTGCGGCATGTAGCTGCAGTTTGTTCTTTCACATTGCTATTAGTACTTCACTGCATGACCATACTGCTATTTTCAAAAAATCCATTCTTTTGTTGGTGGACATTTGGACAGTTTCCAGTTTTAGGCTATTATGAATAGTGCTCTATGAACATTCTAGTACATCTTTTTAGAGATTTCTGCTTATTTAACAGTTAGCAAATAACTAGAGTATCAGGGCTATGAGGGCTTTCTGAGACTACTGTGTCCAACATTATAATTTCAGCTGGGGAAACTGAGGCCCAAGTCTGCCCAGTGAGTTGGTGACAGAGTGGGGCCTGGAATCTAGCACTGGTCACCCCTCCACCATGGACCCCTCCACCCTACCATGCCACCTCCATTGTCAGTGCTTGGAATCATGGTCCCAAGAATCACTGTGGGCCTCACACTCTTCCCCATGCCTTCCATCCCCTGGCAGCTCCTGCAGCTCCTCCTCTCG
Organism: Daubentonia madagascariensis; assembly: GCA_023783475.1. Taxonomy (NCBI): domain Eukaryota; kingdom Metazoa; phylum Chordata; class Mammalia; order Primates; family Daubentoniidae; genus Daubentonia; species Daubentonia madagascariensis. Next base: position 5,571,092 of record JAKFHU010001186.1, on the reverse strand, counting down.
GCCCTCCGCTCCAGCCACCACTGACTCTGGACCTGGCACCCAGGGAGCCAGCCCACGCAGACCTCTTGGATGCTGCCTCCTCTTCCTCTTCTTCCTCCTGCCCACCTTGCTCCCCAGAGCCTGGGAGAGAGGCGCCAGGGCCTGAGCCGGCGGCGGCTGCCGTGGAAAGCAGTGTGAGTGGGGAAGGCAGGAGCGAGAAGGGGCGCCTCTACTGCCCCACGTGTAAGGTGACCGTGAACTCAGCCTCCCAACTTCAGGCTCACAACACAGGTCAGTGCCCCCAGGGGCTGGAGCCTGGGGGAGGAGGGGGACAGGCAGGCTTGAGTTCCTGGGTGCTTTACTCAAGGACTGGGTAGCAGACGAGTTGTATGCAGCTGTTACCGGGCAGGCATTGCTGGGTCCTCCTGTTAATCCCTGGGGAGGGAGAATTGGGAAGAGGAGTCTGAGGTAGTAAGAACTGAAGGTCACTAAATTTCTGAAAGGTCACTCCAGAGAGGACAGGAGACACCTCCTCCATCTCTCCTTAGATCAGAACCAGAAGGGACTGTGATTAGAGCAAAGGGCCTTCCTTGGGGGAGGCTGGCATGAAAACAGAGAAGCTGGGAGGAGAATGTGATGTGGCTGGAGGGCAACGTATATGCAGAGCAGCCACGAGGCTTAAAGGGACAGCCAAACTGACCCAGCTCGGAGCGTTTCCCCATGGCCCTGGCAGCCCCTCTTCTGCACTGACAGACTTTCTTCCCTCCCTTCAGGAGCCAAGCACCGGTGGATGGTGGAAGGTCAGCGAGGGACTCCCCGCAGGGGCCGGGGCCACCCGGTGCCCCGGGGAGGGACTGGACACAAAGCCAAGAGAGTGACAGGGGGCCGGGGTGGCCGGCAGGGGCCTAGCCCCCCTTTCCACTGTGCTCTCTGTCAGCTCCAGGTCAATTCAGAGACTCAACTCAAGCAGGTGGGAAAAGAGGCCAGGACTGGGGCTGGAGCCAGGGGTGGTGGCCAGGGCAGTGCAAGGCAGGAGAGAAGAGGGAGCCTGGACAGAGGGGGGGTAGAGCAGAGTAGGGAGGGCTGGAGGGACAGGGGCGAGGCCCGCTGGCCATGGATGAAGGCCAAGTCTAACCTCCCCTGCCCAGGGCCTGCCGTGGGGTGAGGACGCAGGCATTGTGCTTTGAATAGTGTGAGTAGTGGGTAGAGGAAGGGCAAGACAGTTGAGGATGACAGAGTAGTCTTGGGGTCCTTGGGCTTCCTAGTCTTGTTCCCAGTCTGTCTGTCTGTTCATTAGCACATGAGCAGCAGGAGGCACAAAGACCGCCTGGCCGGGAAGCCCCCCAAGCCCTCCAGCCAGCACAGCAAGCTGCAGAAGCATGCAGCCCTGGCTGTGAGTATCCTCAAGGTATCTGTCTCCAGGCAACAGAGTTGGGACCTGGGTGGGAGGGGACAGGGTGGGCGGGCAGGGTGGGCCAATGGAGGGTGGCACAGGAAGGAGGCTGCCCAGCTCAGAGGCTGCTGGGCAGGGAAGGAGCTGGGGTTGGGTTTTTGGCTATCCTCAGATCTGCCCAGAGGAATTTCCGGGGAGGAGGGCTGGGGTAGGAGCTGGGCTGGGGCAGGAACCGTGGGGTGGAGAGTGAGGGTGGGTGTGCATCTCCTAGAGACCATCCCCACCCAAACCCCCATCCTCCTCCCTTCTCCCATTGAGATTTTCCTCCCTCTGGGCAGGAAGACAGGTGGTAGAGAAAGCCCTTTGGAATGAAAGTTTGGGGGTGGAAAGGGAGGAGGATTTATGTTTGGAATGCTAAAAGGCACGTTTTTCCTGCAGCAAAAAACCTGCGGATGGGGCCCAGGGAGGGGGTGGGATTTTCTGGGTTACAGACTGTGTCCATTCCTTTTTTTCCTGTGTAGTCTAAACTGGCCTTGCAGAAGCAACTCACCAAGACGCTGGCAGCCCGCTTCCTTCCCAGCCCACTCCCCACCACAGCCGCTGCCATCTGTGCCCTGCCTGGGCCCCTGGCCCTCCGGCCTGCCCCCACAGCAGCCACTACCCTATTTCCAGCTCCTATCCTGGGCCCAGCTCTGTTTCGCACCCCAGCGGGAGCCGTACGCCCTGCCACGGGACCCATCGTCTTTGCTCCCTTTTAGCCCTTGTGGGGAGGCCAGGGCTGAGTTCCCAACAGCCACTTGCCATCTCCTCCTGTCCCCAAGATGCCTCCATTTCCTACATCCCACAGGGACTGCCTTCCACAGTTTAGGGTATCCTGCCAAACTAGGAATGGCTGGGCTAGTTTTAAGGGCAGCTGCCCTTCCCTCCCTGTCTGGACTGGGGATTCAACCAGTAGCCCCCTGGTCCAAGGACCATCCCCACCCTCCTTTCCCAGGCCTTCTAGGGCTAGTCCTAGGCTGCCCTGCACTTCCCATCCTGATAAATCCCAAAGATCTATGCAAGATCCCAGCCCCAGCCATGTGGGGCTCTCATTTTCATGGACTCAAGACCTACACTCACATGGCCAGACTCTAGGAACCTTGGTTTCTACAAGCCAGCCTCTCCTAGCCTGGGACAAGTCCAGGACCTCCACACCCATGCTCAGTGCCTCACTGGATTCTCTGGAGTCACTGGAGATAGGGATGGGGTCTGGAGCTGGACTGGGCTCAAGGCTATCAGGACAAGGTGACCATCGGGGTATGGCAAAGGACCATGGAAAAGAAAGGGGGACCCAAGAGTCCCTTGATCAAGCAGTGCTAACGCATGGCAGAGCCAAGGAAGTAGGGGGGGCTGGCTCTGAAAGCTTTTGGGGGCCTCATCTGCTGTGACAGGATGCAGCTAGGATGGGGCAGGTGACGATGATGTTCTGGCTGGGCCCAATTTAAATAGAGGGAGTGACCCATCCCACAAAAGCTCTCCCTTCTTAGCCTTTCGCTGAGTCCTCCTGAACCCCAGCTCTTGGGGGGGCGTCACTGGGTTTCCCTCAGACTATGGACGCAGCTAACATCAAATCCCCCCAGGGGTCCCAAAGGAAGAGCTTCCCTCCAGCTCCCCACCCTAAACTGGTCCCCAGCACTAAATTCTGCTTTCCATCTTCCCAACGAGCACCCCACTGTGAAGCAGAGTGCTGGGATGCAGTCTGACACCCATGTGCAGGACCCACCTTCACGCTGTCAAAGTCAATGTCACAAGGTCCATCCCACCCCTGCACTGCCCCTTACCCCACAATATGGGACTTTGCCAGTATCCACCTGTTATCTTGTTTTTTTAAAAAGATATTTCCAATGGAAGAATAAGAAAAAGGGGGGAGGGGAGGGAAACTTTTTGATAACAGCAGTTGTGGTTTTATTGTGTCCAATGCATCAATAAATTAACTTGAAGCCCAAGCCTGTAATGTCCTAATTCTACATGCCCAGCCCAGGGCACCTGCCCCGCTCCTCTTCTGTTCTGGGGAGAAGGAGCGTGTATTGGAGGTTGCCTGGCTGCAGTCTCACCCAGGCTAGGTGTGCACACTAGAAGCACAAGGTGGGCACAGGATGTCGTGAGTTATAAGCTCACTGTACAGCCTGAGTGTGCAAACACCCTCTGAGCCCCGACAGAAGACCTGTCAGCTCCTGAGAAGCTGCTACTGGTTTGCCTTGTTCTGTTCAGGCATCTGAGGTAAGAAGGAAGGGCTTTAGAGGAGCACCTTGGCCAGCCTTCACCACAGCAGCAGGCATATAAATACAGGTAACTTTTATATAGAAGTCCAGCCACGAGCTGAAAACCACCTCAGGAAGGGATGAAGACCAGCCCCATGGGCGAGGTCTGCAGGTTGGGCACAGAGCGGCCACTCTGGCAACCGAGTGGCAAGGGCACTCCCGCCCCCTGGTGGCTGGAGGGAGAGCTGTCCCAGCCGCGAGGGCTGGTAGGCATAGCACCTTGACGAGGGAGAAGCCACAGCTTTATAAAACCATAGAGCTGGAGAGGATCCAGGAGATTGTCTGAGCAACTCCTGTCACCTTACAGATGAGAAAACTGGCGCTGAGAGGGGCAAAGTCTTGCTGGGTCACAAAGTCAGCTGGTCATCACTCCATTCCACCTCCACCAGTGAGGCCCATCTGCTCCCTGAGCAGGAAGAGGAAGTGAAACAGTTGTGGGTGGGGGAGGTGTTTAGAACAGAAAATTACACTCCCAGGAGGCTAGCTTCTTCCAGTCAGGGAAAGGACAGGAGAAAGGTCAGGGGGAGGGATGGGGAGACACCCCTAATGCCAGCGCACGCGCACGCACACGCACACACGTACATACACACACACACACACAGTACCTGGACACTCTTTCTCTAGAGGCTGGTACTGTGTGTGTGTGTGTGTGTGTGCGCACGCGCACACACACACAGGTGTTACTGGCAGGAAGCCCAGAAGGTGGGATCCCTATAATAGGAACCAGACCCTAGAATGGGCACTTCTGCATGGTAGCTCTGCTTCCTGTCCAGGGCAGATGGAAGGGACGCTGACCCACAACTGCCCCAGGTGATAGTGGGGCAGACAGGATGAAAGCTGGGGGTGGGGGTAGGGGTAGGGAAGAGGCTTGATGTTTGAGGGGAGGGGGTGCTAACCAAGATTATTTGCACTTCCTGCAGTTGAGAGGGAGCAAAAGTGGCCTGGGCCTGGCCTAGTGGGGAGCTCCCCTGCTGACTGGGAAGGACAGCTTGCCTGCCCCTCCCCTCCTTTGCCCTCAACCCATTTTCCGGAGCCCCAGGAGCTGGAATGGGGCTGGGAGAGTGAAGATGGAATGGCAGCTCTTCAGCCATCCAAGGAGCCGCTGCCCTTGTTCTTACGGCTGAGGGGGAAGGCGGACTTGCTCTGGGGCTGGGTCATCTTGCTGGCCAGGTAAACAAAGGGCTCCAGGAGGGAGCGGCGGTCAGCCACAGACACCTCCCACAGTTTCACCTTCTCCGACTTGGCCCAATGCTGAGCCACGTCTGGGTCTACACGCCGCTGCTCCTGGAGATCACACTTATTGCCAAGGACCACGATGGTGACCTGGGGAAGAGGGACAGAGTAGAGGTCTGTGGATATACCATAGACCCAGGCATGGGTATAGGGGCTGGTAGCCACCTAGGAATTCTATGAGAGAAAAGTCTCAATGGCTGATGTCTCATCTCTTTCTATATTAGAGACCATTGATTCGGGGGGAGAGAAATGGTTGCTTTCTCTTCTTCCTCTGTTCAAATTCTGGCCTCCATCTGGCCCTCCCCGCAGGAGTTCCATCACAAGCCTTATTATCACCCATGCATGCTCATTACCAGCAGTCAGTTTCTGGCTAAACAACTGGTGAGGAAGCACATCCAGAATGCCTATAGCTTAGAGGGGGATTTCGGAGAACAGAAGGGCCTTCATAGCTAAGAACACAGAACTGTCAAGAAGAAAGATTAGTAGGGGCTTCATGTGTTAGGTCAGGGACCCTGTAAGCTAAAGAGAAACCTCTGTGGTTGAACAGCTTCAACACGTCTGGGGTGAAGACAACCTCAGTGGCCTCTACCCCACCTTTAGCTCCTAACCCACCTCCTGGAGAAGAGTAAGCAAAGAATGGAGCCATGCCAGGCACCCCCCAAAGCCAGCCCAGGGCCCACATTCTCTCACCACTGACGCTCCCAAGGAGCCTGGGCCACGTACCTCCTTCTTGTCCTTCGATTTGTCAATCTCTTTCTTGAGCAGCTCCACACGCTGAAAGGACTCTCGGCTGTCTGTGCTGTAGACCAGGACGTAGCCATCAGTGCAGGAGAAGCAATGCCGGGGCAGCTCAGCCCCATCTCGGAGCCCCCGGGTGTCGTAGAAACGCACCTGCTCCCGCACCCCCCGGTCTGTCTCAATGGAGCCCACATAGATGTCCTCCTGTGTCTCAATCATCTCAGAACCTGGGATAAAATGAGAAGACTGTTTGAAATGGGGAGGGAGACAGGAAATGTGAGTGACGAGGACATCCTAACACGCTGACCAGATAGGGAGAGAAAGGAATGTGGGGGCTGAGGAACAGAGGCTAGAGAATTTAGAGTCTGGCAGGACTGAAATGATTCAGGGAAACAGACATCAATCTCACACTAATACCATGCTAAGCAAAAGTGTGACATGGGAGCATATCCTCCCTATCTTGGATATTGGGTTTCCTCCCTCCAGATTTGTTTAATGTTGTAGAGTTGGGGTTTACGATATCTTACTCTTCAGAGTGCAAAAACCACCAGGAGCAGCTCTTAGCCTTTGCGTATTGTGATCAAATCCTACTCCTTATTCTTCAACTTCTTCCACTATTCCCCACCCACAACACCACTCACCCACTACATGGTTCCCATACAGAAGCTGCTCCAGGATTGAAGTTTTGCCCACAGATGCCTGGCCGCACACGACCACCTTGCAGCTCTTCCCCATGCTTAGACTTCAACCTTGAGGAACAGAAGCACACTGAGTGAGGTGAGGGAAGAGACTTTCAAAACAGAAGGCAGACCTCCCATAACTGAGAGCCCAAGTTCTGTACTGACTGTGTGGCCTCAGGGAGTCAGTACCTCCTTAATCTAGCAGAGGGTATTGACTGATGTGACTATGTCCACTACTGGACGGTGAGCTGTATTTTATTCATCCTTGTTATTCTCAGTACATAGCCAGTATCTGGCATGGTGCAGGTGCTCAGTACATGTTGCTATAAATGGAGAGGAGAGTCACTGGTTTAAAGGTACCACTAGCCAGGTTCCTTTCTGCGCACAGGATGTGGAGAGGATCAATTAGTTAAGGGAACTCAGCCCAAGTTCCTCTCTTCAACCATGACCCCATGGAGAAATAAGCAGGAATAGTATTTTGTGTGGCTGTCTTAAAGCCACTTCACCTGCGGAGAGTGAGCAAATAAAAAGGATAATTTGTTTTTCTTTATGACTTATCTGCACAATCAATGAATTCCCTCTAACCCCCAGTCAACTCCATGGCTAAGATGAAGAACATCAGAGAAGAGAGAAAGGAGTGAAGGAATCTAAGGAAAAAAGGCTTCAGAAAGGAGACAATTTTTGCTGCCCTTGGACTAAAAGACCCAGAAGAGAAAGCCCAGACACAGAAACCCCTTTTCTGAAGAGGCCCCAGACAGAGATCTCCCCAAAGGCAAACTTCCAAACACAAGCTCCCCAAGAGCTCCGGACAAAGATTCCCTTCAGAGAGCAGAGATAGAAACCACTGCCCAAGAGGGTCCCAGACAGAAAGCTCTCCAGGAAGATCCTGACACAGGAGCTCTCCCCATATAGCGAGCCCCGCAATTAAGGGATACCCCAAGAGAGGCTGCCAGAGGGGCCTCAGTCACAGATTTCCCCACGAGAGGGCCCCCAGGGGGAATCAGAGGCAGAGACCTGCCACCTAAAGCGGCCCAGAGGCGGAGGCCGATCCCGGGGCTGGACGAGCCTCGCCTCCCAGCTCCGCACCTCCCGGGGCCCCGCAGCACCAGCCGGGCCCCTCGCAGCGCGCGGGGACCAGGGGCGGGGCAGCGCGGCGCGGCCGCCAGCGCTCCCCTCTTCCTCCGGGGTCAGCTGGTTCCGTCGGGCTCCGCCCCCGTCGCGTGCCCGCCCCCCAGCTTCCGTCCGGCAAGACGAATTCCGGCGGCGGAGAGCGGGCGCCGGCTGCACAGCGCCCCCAGAGACCGGAGGGGGAATGACGGCCAGGCCCCGGCCTGTTGTGCGCGGGAGCATCAGGTTCTAGGCTCCCCTGGACGCGGGTTGTCGTGGTGTCTCTGATGCCCAAATGTTCACTCTCTAAAGGCTACCATAGCACCGTAACGCTTCGTTTACTCATTTACTCGTGAAATGCTTTCTGAGCACCTACCCTGTGCCAGGTGCAGGGCCACATGCTGAGAAAAAGCGGACAAGTTAGACACGGTGGCTGCCCATCAGAACTTCACCGACTAGAGGAACTAGATGATAAACCGACACTTACAGTACACCATGGTGAGTAGTATTGCAGAGGTGCTATGGGGGCACAGCAAAGGGGCATTTAACTTTGGCACAGCGGGCATTAAGGAGAACTTCCCGGGGGGTGGTCACGTCTGTGTTGAGGTTTGAAGGGCTTGGAGGGGGGAAAGGGTGTTTTAGGATGGAGGAAGCATGCAAGACTCATGACATTTTCTGGAACTCCAAGTACTTGGGTTCAACATCGGTGGTAGAAAGCAGCCAAAAAATCAGTGTTAGGCCAAAGAGGTCGAATTGATGGCAATGAAAAGCCATTGCCAATGAAGTGACATGATCAGTTTTTGCATTTAAGAAAGTCACTCTGACAGAAAAGGGAATATTGGAGAGATGAGACTGGGCCAACTAGGAGACTATTGTAGTATTCCAAGTTTTGTCGTATTTTTTATTTTATTTTGTTTCTTTTTTTGAGACCAAATCTTGCTCTGTCGCCTGGGCTGGAGTGCAGTGGTGTCACCATATTTCACCGGAACCTCAAACTCCTGGGCTCAAGTGATTCTCCTGCCTCAGCCTTCCACGAGTAGCTGGGACTATAGGCACACCCACCACCACACTGACTAATTTTTCTATTTTTTGTAGAGACAGGGTCTTGCTCTTGCTCAGGCTGGTCTTGAACTCCTGGCCTCAAGCAATCCTCCTGCCTTGGCCTCCCAAAGTGCTAGGATTACAGGCGTGAGCCACCATGCCCAGTCCTATTTTATTTATTTTTTTTTAAGAAATGAGGGTCTTACTATGTTGCCCAGGCTGGATTTGAACTCCTGGGCTCAAGTGATCCTCCTGCCTCAGCCTCCCAAGTAGCTGGGACCACAGGCACGCACCACTGTGCCTGGTGTATTCCAAGTTTAAAAAAAAATGATGAGAGTCTGAATTGGGATGGAAAGGAGGAGATACATTTGACAGATAATTTGTTTGTTGAATCAACAAAACTTGTTGATGAATTGGAAGTCAGGAGTGAGAAAGAGGGAGGAGTTCATTGGTGCATGGTTGAATCCATTCAACAAGATAAGGAATTCAGGAAACAGAATTAAATACATACATTTGTTTTTTTCTGTTGTTGAGGGGTGGGGAGAGAATGAAAAATTCAATTTAAATATGTTAAGCCTTGGGGATTTATGAAACATCCAAAAGATATCTAGTAGATAGTTGGATATACAGGTCTGGAACTTGGAAGAAAGGTCGAGGTTGGACATATCAAAAGTTGAGAGTCATCAACAGAGGAAGTTAAAGCTGTGGGAGTAAATGATCTGGCATAGATATAGAGAACACAACGTGGGATGATGGTCAAAGACAGGTCGCTAGATTTAGACTGTAGACAGTGAGCCATTGGCAGGTGGGGCAGGTAGCCTGGGAGTCTTGTGCTCTCCCAATCTAGCACAGAGCAGACATTTTGGAAAGGACTATTGCATGATTGGCTGGATGAATGCCCCCCCCCCTCCAACCTAGTGAGCTTCTCCTACCCTTCCCTACTTAGTGGTCCGGGTGGTTTCAGCTCCCTCAGCACTGATACACCGGGACCACACAAACAGGGTAGGGATATTGGCACATACTGTTTTCCTGGAGGAAGCAGGTAGATCCTGTTTAAATTCCCTTTCCCCCTTATTTTAGTTCCCCTTAGTTTTAAATTATAACTGCAAACTCCCCCAATTTAACCTCAGAAAGCCCCAATTTAATTCAACTCCATAAATAATGGTTTGGGTGAGGGAAGTACAACAGAGATGATTGAACCGTGTCTTTGCCCCCTGTGAGTTCCCAATCCCGACTGCATTCGGCAAGACAAGCGTGCTGAGCAGGGAGTTTATATGAGAGGTGGGGTACGGGGGACACTGAGGAGCAGGGACCTCACCCCGTGAGCTTCCTTATAAACTCCGGGGCACGGTCTGGGGCGCCATGTCATGCCAGCCTCCCTAGGCTTAATGCTGAGACGGCACTCCCAGGCGGCTGACATGAAAGCAGCCTCATAAAAGGGTCAGCGTCATTAGGGTGACGAACCAGTTGGTGCTTGGAGATCCGGGGGGATGAAAGGCGCGGGGTGAAGACGCCCTGCGTTCCCCTGGCTTGGCTGGGCAGGGCTTCCAGGGAACGATGACAGCTGGGGGAACTGGGCTCAAAGTGTCTCTTCTCGCCTTTCCCGGGAGGGAGCTGTGGACACACTTCAAGGTCGGGAAGGTAGCAGTGGGGACTCTTTCCCTCCAGAGTTTTGGGTCACCTAGTCCCCACTCAACCCGGACTGCCCTGAGCCTTACTGGAGACTCTCTAGGATTGGAAATTGCTATGGCAACAAGGCTCTTGGAATACTGAAAAAAGGCAAGCCCTAGACAAGCTACACCCTGTTGTAATCCCCCCCTTCCTATCCACGGGTAAAGTGGCGCCCCCTACGCACAGAAACCGCCCCTGGGCCTCCGCCCCGCCGCGGAGACCACCGTGGACCTCCGGGGGCGGGAGGCCGCTCTGGCCCCAAGCGGAGCCTCTCTCTGGTAGACGGGCCCGAGGGAGCCCCTCTGGGCGCGGCGCCGCTCAGCTACTCGATGCTCCAACCGGAAGTGCTCTTCACCGCCTGCCTCCCACCTGGCTCTCTGGTCCCGGCGGTAAGATGGCGGCTGCCGCGGAGTGTGATGTGGTAATGGCGGCGACCGAGCCAGAGCTCCTAGACGACGAAGAAGTGAAGAGGTAACCGGGTGGCAGGGTACTGGAGGGGGCGAGCTGCAGCTCCGTGGCTCAGGCAAGCCCGTCCCTGCCATGCTGCAGCCCCCCAGCTATTGAGGCGATGCCCCGCCCTCTGCGAACCCCCCCCCCGGTCTGAGCTCAAGTCCGGGTGGACCCCCAGAAAGGACGCTCTTGGGGATCGGCCTTCTCCTCCCGCTTCCGCCTGGCGGGGGAGCAGAGGCACGGCCTTGTTCTCCAGCTGAGGGGAAGGTCGTCCTTATTGGGGAGGCTGCGTCTCTGAGGGGTATCTCAGATATCTGTTGGGAAGTGGGGGAGGCGGCGCGGCGTTGATGACGACTTCCTTGCATCGTCCCCGACCCCCGCCTTCTCTTGTTAACTTGTGTGCATTGTTGTCTGTCTGCACTTTCCATCTCCAAAGCCCTCGTTCCCTTCATACCGTTTCCCCCGGTAATTATACCCCAGCGACCACTAGTCTAGGTCCGAGGTGATTGTGTGCCTCAATTATTGACCCTGTCGCCCTCTGGTTACCCCAGAAGTCGAAGACGATAGAGAAAGGAGAGTGAGGGGTTTATCTCATGTTCTGCACGTCAGATTCCTCTTCCCCCATTCTTCCTGGATGAGATCCTTATTCCTCCGAGGATTGTTCTTTCTTAAGTTAAGCAGCAAGGAGGAAGGCAAACTGCTTGGGCGCTGTTGGCACTCCTAGGCAGCCGCAGTGGCTCGAGATTGCCAGTCGGCACTAGCCAAGGGAGCTGCTGAGTGAGTGGTTTTCGAGAACACTCTGGATTCTGGCAGCGTCTAAGCCAGGTTATTGGAAGTGGGGTTGGAACACAGTTGTGGGTCATCATACTTGTTCTAATCCTAAAGCAGAATTGATGAAAAGGTTCTGGAAGTTTTGAGCCCTTTCCTTATCAGCTGCAGGTTAATTTGATCCTTTTGTTCAGGATCTACTACAATATCCTTAGTCTCCTTCTCACATATTTTATTTCTTTATACCAAGCCCCTTATGTCTTCAGTCTGGGTAACTTGAGGTGGTGATGTAGAATTAGTTCATGAGATCTAAAATCAGGATTTTAAGATTTTTTACTGTCTAAGTTAGAAATATAAGAGGTGCTCGGGCACAGTGAATAGTTACCAAGCCAGTTGTTTCAAGTTCCTGACCTGTTGGAAGCTGAGAGGCTTGACAAAGTGTAGTAGGTCCTTGGGATATCAGAGAAGCCAAGATACCACAGTCCAATCTCTCTCTTTTCTTAGTTTTGAGTTTTCATGTGTTCCTACTGCTTTCCAGATATTTAAGTTAAGCATCATCAGCTCATTTACATCATTAAGGAATTGCAAAATGGGAAACAAAACTCCTCCCAACACAGACAGAGCTTAAATGAATAGTAGGAATGTATTTGTATTTGGAAAGAGTTCAGTGGTTCTTTGTGCAATTAACAGGGACTTGACCATAAGTAATTTTAAAAACTCATCCTACTCAGTGTAAATCTCTGCTATAGAGAGCATCCCTAATTTGGGTTTCACTATCTAAAGCATATCCTTTTTCTTAAAAAAATCAAAGCCTTAGAGGATATTCTATCATGAAATTGTAGTAAGTGAAGATATATTAAGAAACATAAAATAGGTAATGCTGTAATGTGACCACATCACACAAAATGTATGATGTTTGGTTGCAGTACACCAAAATAAGGAAGGGTGTTGACTTATGTTAACCACCTTATTTCATGGAATTTAAGATGTCATTGATTGTAAAGTGCAGTTATATCTATCACTAAGAAAATATAAACTATGAAAAAATGCATTCTTACCGAATAGACATATTTCATATATTTATATGGAGCTCTCTCAGATATTAAAAAATAGATGTTTATTACATACCACTTCTGTGCACAAATCAAAAGGAAAATAGGTGAAATAAACAAAAAAATTAGTTTCACTTTTTGTCATATAAGGCATCCTTAGAAAGGTAAACATTAGGCTCTGTTAGTATGAAAAAGCCTTATTTATGGTTTTCCAGTGCTGAAAATGGAGTGGAGATTTAGAAGCTTTGGAGGGAGGTGGTTTATGTTTTTCATGTTTCCTGGAACCCTCCTGTGTAGCCTTAACAGAGGGCAGTAGGAGGGACATCCCTTACAAATGTCCTTTTACTGTCTGGCTTGGTTAGAGTCATTTGGCCAAGTTCCTGTCTCTCTTGTTACAGTTCACTTAGGGACACAAGAGTTGATGAGTCTCTTGGGTTGTTTTTGTGAGGTCCAGTAAGGAGTCCTTCCTTATGTCTTAGCTCAAGTGCATCCTGTTGCTGCTGCTGCTAAACTGTCACAGTCCCACAGGGGGCAAAATGGGAGGAGCTTTTAAGACATTGGACCTCATGGTTGCAGCATTTTAAATGGCTACATGTTTTATTTCCTTAGCTTTAGTGTCTGTAAAGAGGAAAGAAATGGATTTCAATTTTTTTTCCCTGTCATTCTGACAAAGTTATATTTCTCTCATAGCAGCTAAGAGGCTAAAATAAAAGATACATTAGCTGGCACTCCAAAATCATGAAGATTATTTGTTTCTGTTTGCCCACTGGAACAGACAAAGCTACTTAGGAGCCAGAGGGTTAAATTTCAGTTTTACATTTCAACTAACTTTCTGGGAAGTTGCTGACTGCTTTACCTAATATGTGAATACCTTAAGGCTCTGCTGGGGAGCAACTTGGTCTCTATAGGTAGCCTTTGTTATGGGAAACGTGAGGGATTTCAAGTTGTTCATCAAAAAGGAAACACGTGTCTCAGTGTATACCTTGTGTGACTGGACAGTGAAGTCTAATAGAATCAAGGGAGCCGTACACTTAGGGGCTGGGACATCCTTACCTGATTCCTTGAGCTGATAATCTTCTCTGTTATCTGTTTTCCTGGTGGATCAAACAAGAGCAATTATTCATAGGCCCTTTCTTAGTATCTAGATATTGTAAACTCTTTGTGGATTAGGAATTTGCCTTTTATTTTTCTATCCATATTGCTAGTGGGAAGAACTAAACCCTGAATCCACATCCCAGGGTCTGCTGTAGTTGCTCTTTGTTTACTGCCGCTTCTCAGGGCATTTTGGAGTTCCTGGCCTTACTTAACTGAAGACGTTGTGGGCATGCCTTTCCTCCCCACCCCCTTTCTTCCTTACCCTGTTTTAAATTTTTAGGAATACATCATCCTAATCTTCCTCTGGAAGTTCCAGTGCAGGCAGCTAGACGTTTCAGGAAGCCTGCAAGCTGAATGGGAATTTATATTTGATGTTGAACCCAAATCAGTGAGAAACACTTCATTTTCATTTTGGTATGCTTTAAGTGTGGTCAAAGATGAAGAAATGGGAAATGGGAGAAATGAGTCATGGTTAAGGAAGGGATAAGCCTAGGAATACAGAATCCTCAATACCAGTAAATTAATTGAACCCTGATACTAACAAGTGGCAAATTTGTTAGATAATCATAACTGGAGCAAAGGTAGAATACAGAGGAAGGTTCTCTCTTCCTTGTTGCTGTAGTTAGATCCACATATTAGCCAATGCCAGGGAAACGGACCAATTTTGAGAAAATGTTGGGCTAGGTGAGTGGCAGTTGCTCTAGAGTCTAGTCTGTTCCCAACGACCAGAACTCTGATTGGCTGAAAGCCCAGCCTTATTGTACATTCCAGCCAATCAGAGATTAGTTTAGTCATTGAAGCTAGTATTTTATTAAATAAAAGTTTTTTGAAGCCGAGTACTGGGCACTTGCCTTTGCCTTCTTTCTCTAGGACTTTGGAAGATTGGAGAACAATGGTCAGCGGCTGCCTAGGTGCCTTGTGGCCTGATGCAAAGTCCCTCTGAGAGCCCATTTATTCCTTACTCCACTAATGTTTGGTCCCCTTTCTCCAGTGCTGAGTGATGTGGAAGTTACTTAGAGGTCGTTCCAGGTATTCTTTTAAACTGTATGAATTTCAGCAGTAAGAGCAGGATTCAGAGTGCAGTTATTACAGTAGGCTATTCATTTTATTGGAGTGACAGTTTTTTCCTTCCCCCAACCAGATCAAAATGGCAGTTCCTATGTTTTACCCCACTGTTGGCAGAAGTATCTGTGGTTGAGGCTTTTGAGAATGCTAATAGGAGGAATATATGATTTTCAAAGCCTGACTCTGAGACCTAATATTCTATTGGCATGTGACTTACAGTTTTTGTGGGGAGGCCAGATTTTCAGATAAGCCATGTTAACCATCTCTCTAATATTACTTTTGGCAAGGGTGTGAGGGGCAAGCAGGACCCTCTCTTGTTTTTGGAGTTTCTGTCCTGAGAGTTCTTCCTTGGACAGTTTGCTCTGAAACTACCTGTTGAACTAAGGAATCAAGAGAACTTTGAGAAGCAAAGTACCAGTTGACAATCCAGACTCCCCACTCTGGTTCCCATCTCCATCCTCCTTACTCGCCCCCCCCAAAAAAAAACCTCAGAAAGTAGCCTTTTTCTTAATTGTACTTCCTCAGTTCTAGATTTTTGATGGGTTCTGGTGTCCCCATGAGTGTAGTGGGAAATGTCACAGAATGGGGCACCAAGGGATGGAAAATGGTGGGTTTGGGGATATGTTATGAAAACAAGCCTCTGGCTAATGCTGAAAAATCAGTGACTTGTGTCCTCAGAGCAGCTTCAGAGAGGCTTGTTTCTCTGAAGTAGCTTTATGGTGGAATCTGCTCTCCCCAGGGGTAAAAGAAGGTTAGGTAGATGCCATAGATTGTGACGCCTCTCATTTAAGAACTAGCACAAATTTAAAACTCACAATTAAGGCAGCTATTTCTGAATGAATATCCTTCTGCCTGTAGTGGTGGGATTTCTGACAGGATTGGATTGGTTGATTGCTTCCCCCATCCCCTCCTCCTCCATAAGACGTAGTCAACTCCAGCATGCTGCCTGCTGTCCTTCCCTGCTTGAGCAGTAGAGAGTGCTACTGCCTTGTAGAGGCTTGATCTGTCGATCCTCTTGGTGCATCTTGGGTCCCTTCTGGCTCTGCCTGTTGAGACTTTCCCCTTGAATGTCCATACACAGAACAATTTGAACTGGTGTGTTAAGAAATTTTCTTCATCTTTGTCTTCCACCTTCCCTCTTTTATTGGGGGGGGGAGGGTGTAGGGGGTTGTTTTAATGGTGCTTTAAAGTGAAAGCAGATGCTGTCTATTCTGTAGGAAATGGGGTAAAGAAAGCTGGGTAGTAGGTAACTTTGCTGACTGGTAGCAGTTGGATAGGGCCCCCTTCTGTTTTTTCTAGGCAGTTATGAAGCACCCAGCATAACATACCTTGCAATATTTGTGGAATTCTTCCAACTTGTATATGGCTTCCACTTATCTGTGTGAAACTTATATTGACATTTCACTCCTAGATTAGTAGAAAATTTCTAAAAAAGAAAGAAAAAAAGAAACGAAATAACTGGCTTTTGGTAAGATGAAATAGAAGTTGGGCTCCTGGGCTCCTTTTACTTTATTCTGTCATGAAGGTCAGAGAGAGTACAACATGAAACAGGCCCTGTGACATGCCACTTGGGGACAAGAGGTCTTGGACTGTGGGAAGGAGGAAGGAATTTCTACTCTGAGACTGGCCAAGATCCTGTAAATTCTGAAGGGTGGAGGACATTTCTAGATGAACGGACAACTAGTAAATTTGACTGAAAAAAAAATGGAGCACAACAATCATAGAGTAAGGTGACATTTTGGAAGTAGTAAGTATAATAGGAATGCATAAAGGATATTTGACTCATTGGCAATATAGTGTATTATCGTTAATAGCCTGAAGGGGAAAAAAAGGAAGAGAAAGATACCTTTTTCTAAAGTTCTTACTGCCAATAAGGTATTCTCAAAAATCAAAGGCTACTAAGCACTCCTGTAATGAAAAAAATCATTTTGTCCTCAGTTGTAATTTTAGCAAAACTAGATTTTTTTTCTTCCACTTCAGGAATAGCAGAATACATCGAGAAAATGCAAAAAAAAAAAACCGAAAACCCATAAAAAGTTCATTCAAGCTACTGCATCTGTTTTGATTTAAACTACTATTAATGCTATTGGAAGAGCTTAACTTTATTAAAAATATTGTTCTAGCCAAATACTTGAAATAAAAGCAATGAGGCGTACTTTTCGTCGTGTAAAAACCCAGTCAGCAGCATTTCCTAGGTTACAAATGTTGCAGAGTAGTGAAACCATGGTGGTCCTTATTTTTCGTGCAATGGGGTGGAATAAATCTTAAAATTATATGGTATAAATGATGAAGAATCTCATAGTTTTAATAATCTACAACTACATGGTATGTCAGGCAGTTCCAGAGAGAACCCTGCCATGTTAAGGACGTTTAAAAAACTATCACCCAATTAATCCTGCATTAGTGGAGGCCCACGAAAGTTTCTGACTGCCTATTTAATTGCTAAAAGTTAGACCAGTTGGTGTAAGGCAGAGATCTTGCTTAAGTGTTCAACTTGGAAGTATTTAGAGAGAAAATGGAAATTTTTATAGGGTATCTAATTTGGGGCACATTGCAATGTTAACTGTGGTGTTTTAATGTGTTTTTAATTTAGCTGAGCTGTAAGTGTGCAAAGTTGGCTGCCAGTCATAGGCCTAAGTTGTCTAATTTGATCACATGATGCTGAGCCCTGCTAAGACTTGTGTGATACCACAGGTTGGAGTAATTAGCATCAGCAATGAATGAATGCTAAATTGGGAGGGAGAGAATGTAACTGCATGTTCAAAGGATATATAGATTTTAACCCACATATAGTGTAGAAGAGCAGGTTTTCAAAGCTGCAGTTTTCTTACTGGTAAGGGAGGAAAAACATTTTACAGTAGCAAAGTAGAGCAAGAGTGGGATGTACTCTCCAAACGCCAGGCCCTCCAGTGCTGACCTGTTGTGGGAGATCCTCCCATCATCCAGAGCAGACAGATTTTTTTAAAAGCTTTTCAATAGTTGTTTTAACAAGAATTTGTTGCTATTGATTAAAGTGAAAGAACTGGATTGGTGGAGGTATAGTCATTCCCAGCATCTCTTGGTGAATCAGAGCTATGAAGCTTATTCTGCTTAGATTTGACCCAAGGATTGGATGAGAAACTGGATAAATTAGTTTTAATTTAAAAACCTTGACACTAACAGGATCTAGAGTAAAAAAACATAGGCTTCTAGGAGTTAGGAAACCTGTGCAGTAACCTTGGGTGCCTCAGTAGCTCTTCCTCTGCTGGAGGACAGGTGAAATTATTGTCCTGACCACTCCAGAAGGCCATTTGAAAATCTTCATTGGAAATGCTTTGAAAATCTGAAAAAGCACTAGAGGTATATTTACTGTGGTACTGTATTTCAGGGTTTAGTCTGAATTTAATTTTGTAGCCACAGAAAATAATCTATCGTTTAGTCCCTTGGGAATCCTTTTCTCTTTTTTTAAATTGGACCAGGTGAACCTAGTTGATCCTAACTCTTCTTTCTCAGTACTGATGTGTTTCAGTAGGTACATGTTGTAACCTCACTTGGTTATCAAATGAATTGACCCTGGCAGTGAGTGGAGTGACGGATGCTACCACAGTGCCCTGAGTTCCAGTGTTAACCAGCTCTTCTCCTCCTTTTCCAGTCCCTCGCCTTCGACATCTCATCCTTCAGCCCCTTTGCTGTGAGGGCAACTTGAACAAGCTTCAGCCCTTTCTCAGACTCCCAGGGCAGGACTGAGTGGATTTAACCCTGGAGTTGTCCCTGATGCAGCCTGTTCAGTTCTTGCTGCTGCCATGCTGGATTCCAAAGATCCACTCTTTCCTTGCCTGGTCTCTCAGGGTCAGGCCCATCAGTCAAAGCTTGTTGTGTATTTTGTGGGGAGGTTCAAAATGAAGGAGAGACTCCACTTTGGTCATTGGACCTGAAGGCAAAAAAGCATTCAGTCTAAAAGCACTAAGTGCCCATTGTTTAGGCAGCTGTTAATCAGCCATGTTTCTATGAAAATAAGTCCTTTACATGAGGCAGTTGTGTGGGAATGGCTAATTCTGGCCTGATGCTGTGCAGTGTGAGGTTAAAAACATGGTAACTTGTCACAACACAATTCTTGTTCTTTTTGCTGTGGGCTGACTCTACATTACTTGCTTTGTTTGCTCTAGAATGGAATCTACTCATCATTTACTAAAATAAAATGCATTTCTTGGGGGAGGCAAAGTCCAGTTCACTAGATCTTGCATCTTAAAGAGAAAGGAGCCCTGCTCCCTCTGTGACTAGGAATGTGTTAGGAATGTCATTTAGCTTATTGAAATCCAGATTTCATTTCTGAGGTTGAATTTTATATGCTGGGGCTATTTTGTGTCTCAGTTTAAAGAAATTTATATTTATTGTCCTTGTTTTATTCCCAGTGGTACAAATTAATTTTCAAAGTATTTAGCAGTAGGTGGATGGAGGTGAGCATTGGAAAGAAAGCTTAGCACAGTAGAAAGTGTACAAGCTTTGGAATCTGACAAGTGTGGGTCACATCCTGGCCTTGGGCAAGTTATTTAACCTCCAAGCTTTAATTTTGTCCTTTGAAAAATGAGAATAATGAAACTCACTTGGCTAGTTGTTCAGAGAGGATAATGTATGGAAAGTACCTGGCCTCAATAACTATTAATACTCTTCCACAGAAATCATCCTTTGTATTTTTATCAGAAGCCAATGCTGAACTCACTCACCCCCATGGGAGTAGTGTTACAGGAAGGAAGGGGGGCACCTTTCAGTAGCTCTAGAGATTGTTTCACTTTTGACTAACAAGCTTTATACTGCTGACACAGTGTCTATCCAAGTGCCTAGATGTCTATTCTTAGCCACTAGCTGACTGAAGAGGAGGCTAGATCTTCTCAGATACAGTTTGGGCCTCGTGTCTACTTTGGATTTTACTACTCCATTTCTTCACAGCATTTTGACTGAACTTCTGAAATCCAATTTGGGGGAAGCTCTTTCTTCAAATCCCTTGGCATGTATGCTCTTAAAAGACAGGCTCCTCAGAGTTTTTATACTACTTTGCTTAATTTAGAGTTACAGGATGGTGTGCCATGTAGCAAGATTTCAGTTGGTCCTTGAAGTCTTGCAGTTGGGGGATCCTTCTTGAAGACTTCTAATAGCAGATGGCCTCTTTACAGCATTGTGACAGTTGTAAACTGTGACAGTAAATAAAACTAATCACGCAGATTTATATCCATCAGAGTTCAAATCTGTTCACATTGATAGGTCATTCCCATTTCCTTCTCCTTTCTTCTAGCGGCCTTTTCATGTTAGTAGGGCTTGCCAGGACAGTGATGGAGAAGAATGGAAAGGGAGAATCGCCTCAATAAAAGGAGGGTGCCTTTGCCAGTTTTGTAGTTTAAGATACGTAAGTAAATAAATCACAAATCTCCCCAATGCCAATGTCCGTAGAATCAAGCTGTAAACTCCCATACCATCACTAAGGTTAAGAACTATGACTTTTGTCGCCACTTCAAAACAACCCTGAACTGAGTTCTTTTTTGTGTGTATGAAGGACAGGAAAAGAAACAGAGATTCTCCCTCATAACAGAGATGCTCAGATATTTAGTTATGTTGCAGAAATAATTTCAGTAAAGAATTATCTTTGTCATTCAGGTTGGGCAGTGGAATGATTTTGGGTGTCTTTGATAGAGGTAACTAGTTTGTTCTTTTGTTATTTTAAAACGCTGTTGGTCATGTCTGATTTGATTCTAGTTACTTGGTCAAGAATATAATACCCAATTATATAACATTATTCCTTTAGGAAAGTGCACTTTGTCTAATGGCACAGTTTCAAAAAATAGATCTTTGAGCCTGGTCAACATAGCAAGACGTCATCTCTACGAAAAATTAGCTGGGCATGGTGACACTCATCTATAGTCTCAGCCACTCAGGCGGTTGAAGCAGGAGGATCACTTGAACCCAGGAGTTCTAGGCTGCAGCGAGCTATGATCAGATGACTGCACTCCAGCCTGGGTGACAGAGTTGAGACCCTGTCTCACAAAAAAAAGGATGTTTGGGGTAGGGGAAAAATTTTTCATGTAGCTCACTTGCTGAATATGCAAGGTACTGGAGGGATGGTAAAGGGGACAGTAAGTACTCTCATAGATGTGATGGGCGGAGGGAACAGCAGTAGGTGGGTACTCCTAGCATGGCACTGGCAGCCTGTACCTCATATGTCCCTGTCGTCCAAGTTCTTAGTCTCTGCTGTCACTCAACTCTGTCCCTATCTTAAAAACCAATATACTATGCTTTTAACTCCTTGGCCACCTGCTTCTGCTCTGCTTGTCCTTCCAGTGACAAAGACATGAGCCACTTTTCAGGAGACTAAATCATTAAAATTCTTAAGGATGTGACCCATTTCACATTGAGAAATCAGTCGCCCCTGAATGGAATTATCTGTAACCAATTTTTCTGTAAGTTTGCAAAAGAGGGAGCAGTCCTGACACAGTAGAAAGGAAATAGATACAAAAATTCAGTTGCTGTGAGGGAATGTCTAAATTTGCCTGTCCTGCAGAAGGATAACTACAGGCAGGAATGACAAAGCAAGGCAGGCAACATGAGAGTTTTCTTGATTTAGTTTGAATGTAAGTGACAAAAAATAGCATCTGAAGAACTTGCATTTTTTTATTAGCACCTCCTTTTGATCTGTCAGCCTATTAAATAAATCTATAAATTCCTTCAAGTATCACACTAACTTTCAGCTCAATGTGCCGGGGGCAGTAGACCAAAGATTGCTCCTATAAGATTACAGGGGTTATGCCTGCGTATGGTAACATGATTTTCTCTTTTCTTTTCAGAGAAGCAGAGTCTTTCAAGGAACAAGGAAATGCATACTATGCCAAGAAAGATTACAACGAAGCTTATAACTATTATACAAAAGCCATAGGTGAGAAGGACCTGATATTTATGCTAGAAAATACTTATTTGCCAAATACTATTATAAATAGCTTCTCTCTAAGAAGTAACCTTTTACTTACTGGGTTGATAACTGTTATTGTGTGGACTCCTTCAGGCTTAATGATCTCACGAGTGATAACTTTTTCTAGCTGGAGTGAGTAGTTTTTTTGTGAATTAAAGGCAATTCCAGAAATACTGAATGTTATGGCAAAAAGATACCCACCCGCCTGAATGTATCTCAGTCATTGCCAATCATGTATTGTCTTAGAAAATGACCTTTGTAGATGAAATCAAGTCTTAGTTATCTCTATGCTTAACTTGCTAGCATATGTCAATCCCATGTTAGCATTGTTCTCACCAAACTTGCTTACCCTAACTCAACAAATGCACGTTCATTTTAATATCTAGTTACACAAAACACAGTTCATTAAGGAGATTACTGGGCTGCCACTCCCCACTAAAAGATAACCAGTGCACTTCAAAGCTGCAACTTGTTTTCTTTTAAAATTGGTTGTATCATTGCTGCTGTCTATTTGCACAGGTAATCAAAACTTTGGCTATGTCCTTTTAAAGAGAATGTGTCAACATTCCTATAGGTCAATTCCCTTGACATCATTCTGAGGGAGAAGCCCTGTAAGTTTTTGAAGCAGTGACCTGTGCTAAAGTTTGTTTTACATTCTTCTGCCTTTCCTATAGATATGTGTCCTAAGAATGCTAGCTATTATGGTAATCGAGCAGCCACATTGATGATGCTTGGAAGGTTCCGGGAAGCTCTTGGAGATGCACAGCAGTCAGTGAGGTTGGATGACGGTTTTGTCCGGGTATGTAACTGGCTGTTTGGGGAAGGCCGAGTGCTACCGCTGAGCTTCTCTAGCCCAGGGTTTCTCAGTCCTGACACCATTGACATTTTGGGCCAGATTATTCTTTGTTGTGGGGGCTATCCTTTGCATTATAGAATGTTTAGCAGTATCTCTGGCCTTTAATCACTAAGTATCAGTAGCACCCCCCCATCCCCTGTTGTAACAATCAAAAATTTCTCCTAACATTGCTAAATGTCCCCTAGAGGGCAAATTGCTCTGGTTGAGAACTACTGCTGTATCCATTTTCATCCGCTCTTGGTTTTGTGTGGGTGTTTGTTCTGCTGTTGATTTCTCTGTGCTTGACCAATCATGCTCCTTTGTGTTTCCTCTTCTAGGGACATCTACGAGAGGGCAAGTGCCACCTCTCTCTAGGGAATGCCATGGCAGCTTGTCGCAGTTTCCAGAGAGCCCTAGAATTGGATCATAAAAATACTCAGGCACAACAGGAGGTATGGGTCTGATCCTGTTTGTATCAAAGGAAGCAGCGTGGTATATTTGGGAAGAGTAGTGACTTGAAAGTCAGAACTGAGATCTAGTCTCACTTCTGCCATCAGCCACACCTGGGTGACTTTAGGCAAGTCTCATAGTCTCTCTAAGCTTCAGCTTCCTTATCTGTAAAATGAGTTTTGAATATGATTTACAGCTTTAAAAAATCTATGAAAATTGGAGGGTTTCTTTTTTTTTTTTTTTTTTTTTTTTGCTTAACACTTTATTGACCTCAGATGGAGGGTTTCTGAGATGGCCGGAGGAATAGGCAAATAATTTAAGGGACTGATTTGAGTGAGGTTAAAGAATTTAGTAAGTTCAAATCCTGATTAAATTGGTAGCAGCTAAGACATGTTTTAGTTCCATCTCCACACAGTCATGCATCATTTAATGACAGGAATACATTCTGTTAGATGATTTCATCGTTGTGCGAACATCATAGGGTGTACTTACACAAACCTAGATGGTACAGTCTACTACACACCTAGGCTATATGGTATAGCCTGTTGCTTCTGTGCTACAAACCTGTACAGCATGTAACTGTACTGAATACTGGAGGCAATTGTGACACAATAGTAAGTATTTGTGTATCTAAACATAGAAAGAGGTGTGGTGAAAATACGATATTATAGTCTTATGGGACCACCTCCATATATGCCATATAGGTGGTCCGTTGTTTACCAAATGTCATTATGCAGCACGTGACTATATATACAGTTTACCCCTGGATGCATTTTAGTGAGAATTTCAAAACTTACACTCAATCCCTGGCAATGTGTTGCATTTGAGTATATCAAGGCATGACTCTTGTGTTCCTGACTTGAAGTTCAAACTGAGGGTGAAGTTTGCGTCTTAGCCTTTCTGTTAAAGAAATCTTGACTGCATCTTCATCAACTTGATTTGTGAAACATCTGTGGTTCTCATTTTCTTGAAAGAAAATCTTCTAGGGGCATCTACGAGAGGGCAAGTGCCACCTCTCTCTAGGGAATGCCATGGCAGCATGTCTCAGTTTCCAGAGAGCTCTAGAACTGGATCAGAAAAATGCTTGGGCACAACAGGAGGTATGAGTCTGATCCTGTTTGTGTCAAAAGAGGCAGTGTGGTATATTTGGGAGGAGATTACATTTACTCGGTTCAAATTCATCAAGGCCTTGTTGGTTTTTGTGATTGTTGAATCTACAACTTCATTAAAACTTTCTTATATCTGATTTTCTGGTGTAGTTCAAAAATGCTAATGCAGTCATGGAATATGAGAAAATAGCAGAAACGGATTTTGAGAAGCGGGATTTTCGGAAGGTAAAGTACAATTATGAGATAATTTCATCTACCCTTTGTCACAAAATTCCTATTTGGGTGTATGGTAATTAAGAGAAGTAGTATGGTACAAAAGATCTAGAATAGTAAATTATCATTTAAATTAGGCTTTGACTTTTTCTTTTCTTTCCCTCTTAATTTTTTTTTTTTTGATGATAAAAAGTAAAATTAGTTTGTTACTTAAGTTTGTTTCTGTTGTTGATGTAAGGTCATGGCCTAAAAGAGTGCTGGTTAATAGAGAAAAAGCCAGTTGGAATTAAATACCGGGTTTGGATACTCCATTTTTATTTGAATAATGAGAGCTGGCTTTAACTCCTGCTTTGTGTGAACTAGGAGCTGTATAATCAAAAATAGAGAGCTGGGCATGGTGGCATGCATATAGTCTCAGCTACTTGGGAGGTTGAAGCATGAGGGTCCTTTGAGGCCAGGAGTTCTGGGCTGTAGTGTGCTGTGCTCATTGGGTGTCCGCACTAAGTTTAGGATCAGTATGGTGACCTCCCAGGATTAAGGGACAGCTGGGTTGCTTAAGGAGGAGTGAACCAGCCCAAGTCAGAAGTGGAGCAGTTTAAAACTGTGCTGATCAATAGTGGGATTGCGCCTGTGAATAGCCACTGTACTCCAGCCTTGGCAACATAGTGAGACTGTCTTATCTTTAAAAAAAAAAAAAAAAAAAAAATAGGGAGAGGCTCCTTTTACTTTTTTTTTTTTTTTTTTTAATTAGAGACAGGTTCCACTCTGTCATCCAGGCTGGAGTGCAGTGGTGCAAATCACAGCTCACTGTAACCTTGAATTCCTGGGCTCAAGCAATCCTGCCTCGGCCTCCCAAGTAGCTGGGACTACAGTCATGGGCCACCATGCCTGGCTAATTTAGTTAACTTGGTTTTGTAGAGACAGGGTCTCCCTGTGTTGCCCTGGCTGGTCTCCATCTCCTGGCTTCGAGCAATCCTCCCACCTTGGCCTCCCAAAATGCTAGGATTACAAGCATGAGCCATCTTGCCTGGCCTAGATCTTGTAGTTGTTATGTCTGATCTGTGTAATTCCTAACTCCCTTCCTTAGCTGGTACTTACAAATAGTTTTCACTAGAGTTTCCAAAGGGGAGATAGATGACTCCAAAAAGGTTAAAAGGCATGGTGGCTCACACCTGTAATCCCAGCACTTTGGGAGGCTGAGGCAAAAGGATTGGTTGAGAACAAGAGTTCAAGACCAGCCTGGGCAACATAGTGAGACCTCGTCTCTACAAAAAATAAAATTAAAAAAAAAAAACAAAAAAAAACCACACTGATCAGGAGAGATTTTTGGGATCACTTAAGTTTGTGAGTACCATCTAAGGAAGGAAGTTGTCACTTCATATGTGGGAATTTGGTCAGTGCTTTCTGTAGCAGGTACTCAATAAATATTTGATAAAAGGGTACATTAAGAATCATTCTTAACTCACACCCTGAAGGTCTTTTATTTGGTAATAAATGTATCTGATTAGCTTATGCAGAGTCCCAGCATTAAGTTATTAGCATCCCTCTTTTGTCCATTGGTTTTAATAACCACAGTGTCTTTGTAGTGTGCTTCATAAGTTTGCTTTGTTTGTTTTTGTGTGTTCATTTGGAAAGCAGATCTGCCTACTGTCACGTTTTCTGAGGTTTACATAGGCAAAATTTTTGTCTTGAAAGGCAGTCTTTTGGGTTTCTTTTCTCTCTTGCTCACTCTGGAGCCAGAATCCCGAGTTTGTGACAGAATCCTCTGTTTGTGACATCCCAGCACCCCCCCAACTGTGGCTCTCATGGTGATGTCACAAATGAAGAATTATGATCCTGGCAGAGGGAACAGATGAACTTGGAAGAAACAAAGATCTTCTTTGCCTGCAGCTGTCCCTAGTCATGGAGAGGTGGGGGGTGGGAAATGAAGCACTGAGCCTTTAACTGAGGCTCCCCACGATGAGCAGAACCAGCTCGACACAGAATGTTGTCCTTGTGAAGGCAGCAGGGTGTGACCACTGAATTTCCCTTGCCTTCTTTCCTCCCCCCTCATTCATTGCTTTTCCATTTGAGGAAGGAAAATTAGCATTATAATTCTACCTACGTAATAGCTAAATTTTCATGTTGTCCTTAGAACTTCCAGGACAGTAACCTGTGCTGCTGAAGGAGAGGCATCCCCATCACTGCTGTGTGACACTGCAGAAAAGTCTTCTCTGTGGAACACCTTATGGTGTTTACCTACTTGCCCATATTTTTTAATTTCAGTTTTTGAATAGGTGCTATTCATGGTTCAAAAGCTCAAAATGTATGAAAAAATATTTAGTGATGAGCGTCCCTTCAAACTTGTCCTCTGTCTACCCAGTTCTCACTCCCCTAAGGTAACCACTGTTCTTATGTCTTCTGTTTCCTTCTACAGTTTTCTTGTACATATGTAAAATATAGATCCTTGATTTTCTTCTTTTTTTTTTGGCATGAAGTTACTATACTTTACACAGTTCTGTACCCTTTTTTTCACTGAATAGTGACCTTGTCTCTACAAAAAATGAAATTAAAAAAAAAAATACTGATCAGGAGAGATTTTTAGGATCACTTAAGTTTGTCAGTACCATCTAAGGAAGGAAGTTGTCACTTCATATGTGGGAATTTGCTCAGTGCAAATAGATTTTGAAAGTCTTTCAATATTAATATATAGTATTCCATTATATGAATGTCTCTGTTACCTAACCAGTCTCCTGTTGATGGGATTTGAGTTATTTCTGCTGGCAAGTTTTCAGACTATCTGTTCCTGATCCCCATGGCCAGATTGTTAGAGGGAATGGGTGTCCCTTAATTCCAGGTTTCTCTTTCGGTTCATTTATTCTTGGGGTGAATATGAGTCATCAAGGATCTTCCAGGAATAGCAGTTAAACCAAAAGTAAAAGCTTAGAGAACAAACTTCTGAAAATAGAAAAATAGAATATATGGATACCCTTTATAAGGCTGAAAGAGTGAACTACTCCCAACCTTGTTATGTGTGTGTGAGATACTTGGCTTATGGTTTAGCAGCATGTTGAGAATAGTAATCTTACATAGTCTATTTAGAACTATTTAAAGTAGACTATTTTATTGGTGTATTTCTGTACTAAAAAAAATAGGTGGAAGAAGGGCCACTACAGTACTCAAGTGAAATGTGAGGCTCTTGGCACAGGGAAGGAAGAAACTGAACAATTTTAATAACATAGGAAACAGGCTGGGTGCAGTGGCTCACGCCTGTAGTCCTAGCACTCTGGGAGGCCGAGGTGGGAGGATTGCTTGAGCTCAGGAGTTTGAGACCAGCCTGAGCAAGAGCGAGACCCTGAGACCCTGTCTCTACTAAAAATAGAAAAAATTAGCTGGGCATGGTCATGTGTGCCCATAGTCCCAGCTACTTGGGAGGCTGAGGCAGGAGAATTGCTTGAGCCCAGGAGTTTGAAGTTGCAGTGAGCTATGATGATGCCACTGCACTCTTGCCCAGGGACAGAGTGAGACTTTCTCTCAAAAAAAAAGAAAGGGAACCATGATTCTGTACCAGATTATTTTTGCTATTCCTTGCCTTGCTTAACAGGCTAAACATGATGAATTACACAAAGTAAAAAATAACAGTATTTGTGAGAATGTGAGTTTTGATCATAGTCATTATGAATATGATTCACTGTGGAGGCAGCTTACCATGGTGATTAAGGTTATAGGCTCTTGGCCAGGTGTGGTGGCTCATACCTGTAATCCCAGTACTTTGGGAAGCTAAGGCAGGGGAGGATTGTTTAAGCCCAAGAGTTTGAGACCAGCCTGGGCAACATAGTGAGACCCCATCTCTACAAAACAAAGTTAAAAAAGAATTAGCCAGGCGTGGTGGTGCATGACTGTGGTCCCAGCTACTTAGGAAGCTGAGGCAGGAGAATCACTTGAGCCCAGGAGTTCGAGGCTGCAGTGAGCTATTATTGCACCACTGCAAACTCCAGCCTCGGAGACAGAGCAAGACCCTGTCTCAGAAAAAAAGGATGGTGGGGCTAGAGTATAGGCTCTGGAGTCTTAGTGTCTAAGATCAATTTCCTTGTTTTTGGTTTGTTTGTTTTTTGAGACAGTCTCACTCTGTTGCCCTGGCTAGAGTGCAGTGGCATCATCATAGCTCACTGCAACCTCCAACTCCTGGGCTCAAGTGATCCTCCTGCCTCAGCCTCCCGAGTAGCTGGTACTACAGACGTGAGCCATGACACCCGGCTAATTTTTCTATTTTTGGTAGAGATGGGGTCTCATTCTTGCTTAGGCTGGTCTCTAACTCCTGAGCTCAAGCAATCCTCCCGCCTCGGCCTCCCAGAGTGCTAGGATTACAGGCGTGAGCCACCGTGCCCAGCTTAGTGTCTAAGGTCAAATCCTGTTTCTATCACTTACTAGCTTTGGCAGCCTCGAACCTTAGTCATTCTGTGCTTTAGTTGTCTCATCAGTAAAATAAAGGTGGTAATATTACCTATTTCATAAAGTTGTAGTGAGGATTAAATGGGTTAATATATAAAGTACTCGGTAATGTTTACTGTCATCATTATCATTTGGAACTTCTGCTCTCCTTATTGCAGTACTTTAATGAATCAGGTATGTTTATAAATTCTGATATTACTTTCTTGCTCAACGGTGGACCTGTGGAACTTCTTTAAGCATTGAATCTGTTTGTTGCCTGTGACCAAACTAAAGTGAAGACATTTTTGGAGTCCAGGATGAAGAGTCTGATTTGCTCTCATCTTCCCCATAGGTTGTTTTCTGCATGGACCGAGCCCTAGAATTTGCCCCTGCCTGCCATCGCTTCAAAATCCTCAAAGCAGAATGTTTAGCAATGCTGGGTCGTTATCCAGAAGCACAGTCTGTGGCCAGGTAGGCAAGTCAGTCCAGTTCATCACTGAAATGCCAGATACTACTACAGTGATGCTTTGTGGCAGCTCTCTACAATGGGAGCTACCATATGGTCCCATGGATAGGCCAGCTAGGTCTGATCGGACCTTCTTGGGACTTAAAGCCAAAGGTTAGACCGCATTTAAAAACCCACAGGGTATATAAGAGTGTAGTAGCATAGCAGGTATTCGAGCTGTATGTATATGGAAGAACACACGTGTTATGTTAGTTTTGGGGGGTTTTGTTTTTTAAAGTAGTCTTTTTCCTTCTACTCCATGGGTTGGCAAACTTTCTGAAAAGGACCAGATAGTAAATATTTTAGCTGTTGCAGGCCACAGGGTCTCTGTTGTAATTACTGAACTCTGCTATTGTACAGTGTGCAAAAGCTGCCATGGATAATAGTTGAATGAATGGGTGTGGCTATGTTTCAATAAAATTTTAGTTACAAAAACCAGCAGCAGAAAGGATTTGACCCTGTGGGCTGTAGTTTGTCAACCCCTGTTCTAATCTAATAAGGATTATGAGACACAAGTATATTAAAGATAAATAGAGGTGGTTTATTTGGGAAGGTTTGGGAAGAATTCTTGGGACTCTGTCTACCTTTGGTTACTTTCAATACTAGACACATGGTCAAGGAAAAAACTGGCCACAAGTGGTAGTAATGGTGGGGACATTCTGAACCACAGCTGAAATGTGTCACTTTCTGGCTATTGCAGTGACATTTTACGAATGGATTCCACCAATGCAGATGCTCTGTATGTACGAGGTCTTTGCCTTTATTATGAAGATTGTATTGAGAAGGCAGTTCAGTTTTTTGTACAGGCTCTGAGGATGGCTCCTGACCATGAGAAGGCCTGCATCGCTTGCAGAGTAAGTTCTGGACACCAAATCTGGGTGGGAAAGAAAGCTTCCTTTTGGGACCTTTAAGATGGTTAGAGTGGAAGGTTTTAGAATCACAAGGAATGTGAAGCTTTTTTTCTCACTTTGCAAGGTCTTCATTAGAAATTATTTCAGTGCTGGGCTCAGTGGCTCACGCCTGTAATCCTAGCACTCTGGGAGGCCAAGGTGGGAGGATTGCTTGAGCTCAGGAGTTTGAGACCAGCCTGAGCAAGAGTGAGACCCCGTCTCTACCAAAAATAGAAAAATTAGCCGGGTGTGGTGGTGCGCACCTGTAGTCCCAGCTACTTGGGAGGCTGAGGCAGGAGGATCCCTTGAGCCCTGGAGTTTGAGGTTGCAGTGAGCTATGATGACGCCACTGCACTCTAGCCTGGGCGACAGTGTAGGACTCTGTCTCAAAAAACAAACAAACAAACAAACAATAAAAAGAAATTACTTCAGGAGTACTTTTATTTACCTAAAGGTAAATATGATCATGTAGGGTCAGATCCTTATAATATCTAAGTGGATTTTTTTTTTCTTTTTTCTTTTCTTTCCCCTCAGTGAAAAACGATAATAATACTTGCCCTGGGGAATGGAGGCAAACCCTGGATAACATAGGTCTCATTGGTATTTTTTGTAACTCCTGGTATCCCCTCTCCACTCCATAGGAAGCACAAATGGCCCAGGTAGTGGGGTGGGGGGTGCTGTGTGATGCTAAACTACTGGAATCGAAGAACCTGAAAACAGACTGGCCTCTGTGTGCTGTGGTCTGAGGCTGTCTGGATGTGAACTGACCTCCCTTACTTTTTTCTGTAGAATGCCAAAGCACTTAAAGCAAAGAAAGAAGATGGGAATAAAGCATTTAAGGACGGAAATTACAAGCTAGCATATGAACTGTACACAGAAGCCCTGGGGATAGACCCCAACAATATAAAAACAAATGCTAAGCTCTACTGTAATCGGGGTACGGTTAATTCCAAGGTAAGCACTTGGTCTGGTTCTTGGGGCCTATAGAGATATTTTCAAGAGACATCAAATAGGTCTTGGGAAATCTGCCCAATGAGGGTAAGCCAGATGAAAGAGGAAGAGTTGCTTTGGTTAATATCTCAGCTTGTTAGGAACTACCTTCAGAGCAGCAAGCTTCTATCATTTCTATCGAATTTGGGGGCACTTGAGAGGCAATTTGGAAGGATATTCTCACCTGTTCTTCAAGGTCCCTTTTTTGCAGTAAGGGAATGGCTAGGGGCTTTAGGATAATTTTAAGCAAGTATTGTTGCTGCTTTTTGCTTAAGCAAGTGCTCATTTACTTTTTAGGAGCAATGTGGAGGAAGAGTATGAAACAGGTTTAGGTTTTTACTCCAGCATAACTCATGGTCACCGTGCATAGTTGGAAATGACCTGAGTGCCCCTGTGACCCTATATACAATAAGCAACAAAAAGTAGGCTCCTTGCCCTTGCAGAATTCTAGTAGTTTAAATTCTGATCCTTTTAGCTGGCCTCTGGAAGAATGGAAGGCAGGAACCACCCTTAATATTTCTGTGTTTTGGTTGGGCACTAACATGGAATGGTAGAGGTGGTTTATTCTTGCAGATAAGTGTGCTTGGCTTGCATCACATAGAAAAAAACCAGTTTTAAATTTGTTGTCCCTAGCCCCTACTGACAAAGAACAAGAACCTAGTATGACTGTTAGGGGCCAGCATGACTGATCCTCTTAGAATTTTGAAGCCATGCTCACAGCTTCTGGGCTCACTCAATCACCAAAGATGTGAAGTATGACTGCTCTCTCTTTCCTGAAGCTTAGGAAACTAGATGATGCAATAGAAGACTGCACAAATGCAGTGAAGCTCGATGACACTTATATAAAAGCCTACTTGAGAAGAGCTCAGTGGTAAGTGCCTCTGGTGGGTGGGGGGAAGAGGGAGTTGCCACTGGCCTACCAGGGGAATTGCATTGTGGATGATGAAGCAGACCCCGGGATGTTGTGAGGTCATTTGGTCCTTCCCCCTGCCTCTAGGTGGGATTGTTCCAGCCCTAGACTATCTTTATAGACCTCCAGCGGAGGAGATTGCACAAGCTCCCTCAGTCTCCCATGCCTGTGTCTAACGCCCCTCACGGTCAGTAAGTTTCCTCTGATGCCTGACCCAAATTCCTTTTGTTAAAATATAAATCCATTTCCTTTGGAGATTTTATTTTGTGTTGTACACTTTTGCTCTAACTTGGCACAGTGCTTGGCACATAGGTGCTCACTCAATAAATGTTTTGTTGAATGAATGTATGGTGCTTGGAAGAGGAAGAAGTAAAGTATCTCTTGGAGAGAGTTGAGAGTTGTACCAATCCTGTCTGTTCTGGGCGAGGGAAGACAATCTTAAGGTTGGAAGGGATTTTATCTGGCTCTGCCTCCCAGCAGTATAAGAAACCTCCTTTTGATATAGCCTAGACGGGTAGTCTGTGCTTGAATGTTTTGAGTAGAGGGGATGCCCTGTCTAACAAGGTGATTTATGAGCCAGAATATGCCTACCGCTAATGCCCAGATTTGCCCCAAAGGCAGGGTGCTCTCCAGCAGAGTTGTTCATCTTACTCTTGGACCCACCAGACAATTTTCTCCGGATAGGAACATTAACAACGGCCACTAGTTCTCTCAGAAATCCATCTCTCCTTATTTCAGATTATTCTCCTGGCAGAGAAAAACTTCCTGTCTTTAAAGTTCCCAAAGGAAGACATATTTGTTGTATAGCAATCCTCCAACACCTGCTCCATTCCCTATTATGAAACGTCATCTCTAAAGAACAGGTGCTAGACTGGCGTGGTGGTTCACGCCTGTAAACCTAGCACTCTGGGAGGCCGAGGCGGGAGGATTGCTTGAGCTCAGGAGTTTGAGACCAGCCTGAGCAAGAGCGAGACCCCATCTCTATTAAAAACAGAAAAATTAGCCAGGTGTCATGGCAGGCGCCTGTAGTCCCAGCTACTTGGGAGGCTGAGGCAGGAGGATCACTTGAGCCCAGGAGTTTGAGGTTGCAGTGAGCTATGATGACGACACTGCACTCTACTTGGGGTGACAGAGCGAGACTCTGTCTCAAAAAAAAAAAAAAAAAGAAAACAGGTGCTGTTACTGATGCCTGATGAGCCGGCAGTTTAAACTCCCCCATCTCATCAGTGGTGTAGAATATCTTGTGGACTACCTCCCATTTAGTTTTCCCAAAATTACCTCACTTAAAATAGGAAAACTGCTGCTATATGTGGTGCTTTTTTTTTTAAGTGAATTTCTAAGTAGATGACTAAGTCTGTCCAATGGAAACATACATGGAATTATATCATAGAGATTCTGTGAGACCAACCATCAGTCATTCCATCTTTGCCCCTGGCAGGCAAAAATGGAAGCTTTGGAAGACAAAAGAGCACCCTTTGACACAGCTAAAGGCTGATTTTAACAGTTGCAAAATGCTATATAAATGAAGGTGTTTGGCTGCAATTTTATCTATAATAGCAAAAAAGGAGAATCCCCTACATGTCTAGTGGAAGGAGTAGCTAGATACATGGTACTATATCAGCTCAAGGGAATGCTCTGTAATGTTTGAACAGGGAATGGAAAGAATAGAAAATTCTTGATTTGCTAGGAGAAGAACAGGATAGAGGATTATTTTCTTCCTGTATGTACAATAAACAAAAATCAGGAATTGCTTTTAAAATCAGACAACTTACCTTCATGGTAGAATCAGAACTATCTTTGGAGTGGCTCTACCTCTGAGATGCCACCACATGGGAAGAGCATGCACTGTTTAGCGCAGTTGACTATTTGGCAACAGTCCCTTGAAGCAGCTGGGATTGGCAAGAAGCACTGGAGATGAGCTCAGGCCACAGCCTTACCAGAGGCCTGACCACTGTCCCCGTGTGCCTCGACTTATCCCTAAAGTTAGAGAGATGCTAGGTGTTTGGTGCATCTCCCATCATGAGCTAGAGTTCTCCTTTTTTCCTTAAAGCCTTACTTTTCTACTTTTTCTTCAACTTTTTAAAAAATTTAAAATGTTGGGATATCCTTGGATTTTAAAAAGTATGAAGTAAAAGTGCAAATCACTGTAGTTTACCTTGTTTAATATGTTACACGTGGGTCTGGAAAGTTCATCAGGGTTAATCATTGGTCAGATCATTCTACCCCCAGGGCTATCAGTTACCACTTTTTTTTTTACTTCACATTATATTACATTTCATTCTGTAAATTGGTTTTCGGAGCTCTAGTAGCATTTGTGTCCTATGTTTGCAGGGCATTGGTTTTTTAAAGTCATAAATCAAAATATTGCCAGAAAATCAGATATATCTGAGATGTTGGGCTTCTCTTTTGCCAGCCACTTTGGTAGCACTCTCCTGCCCTGGCCTCCAAGGCTGGTGGGAGTCTGTGATGTTTATAAAGATGGGTTTGTGTGGTTGCAGTGTAATAAATTAAATCTGTTGTGTAGTATCTAGCTGCATTACATGATCACTTCCCATTCCCCAGCTGATGGTGGAACTCTTGCCACAGTCTGTTTAATTGGTAGGCCAGTCTTGGTGCCAGTGATCTTATCGGGACATGGAAAATGCCATTTGCTTCTGTGGAAGAGACACTTAAAAGGTCTGGCAATTAGTCTGTCAAGCTAGATTCCTCCCATCTTGGGCCAGGGGCCCCTCCTTTTTTGTGCTACCAAAATAGAAGCAAACCTGTGTTTAGAGTCTCCTTTTCTGTTTCATTCACCAATATTTCCTAGATTGATTGGTCTTAGTGGAAGCATTTGCCAGCAGCTACCACCTTGAACTTGATCCTTCTAGTGGCTCACTAATCCCACTTCTACTCTGGATTAGAGCTAGCCCTGCATGTTCATGGCTCTGTAGGTTTCAAAGCTCTTTCATACCTATTTATTCCACTTTTCTCTTGTGTGTTTCAATCTTGAGTAATCAAGTAGGTGCCTTCACATTGCCTTCCTAAGGTGGTCCAGATGCCTCTTGGGTGGCTGTGTCAGAAGGAACTTTTCCCCCTTGATTACTTTCTGCTCAGAGCTGAGCAATCACTTTGCTGGTTGGGTGCAAGTGCCTTGGCCCTCATTTTTATCCTTGAGGAACTGATAGCTCATTTTCTTTCACTGCTAGATTAAGGGCTCCTGTTTCATGAAGCCTCTTACCAAAAGTGTGTGTCTTGTTTGAGCCATGCCTCTTGCCTTAGAGTGATCCTGAAGACCATTGCCATTTATGTCTGAGCACCGTATTGCCCTGTATTTCCTTCTCAGTTACATGGACACAGAACAGTATGAAGAAGCAGTGCGGGACTATGAAAAAGTGTATCAGACAGAGAAAACAAAAGGTAAAGGAGTTGGGGAGCATGTGTTTCTCAGGGAACCATGTGGTCTTACCTGTAGGCCCTGAACCTGGACACGAGGTGGTTTGATTTGGGGATTGGGGATGTACCTGGAGCTTGTCTGATCACCAGTTAGGAACAAGCGAACTGAGATCCTGGGGGAGAGCAAGAGGCACCTATTTCCTGGTCCCAGATCCTCCCTTTTGCTTTCACTTCTTTTTTTGTGTGATGAAGCTAATGTGAGGAACCTAGTATGAGTAGATCTTTTTCTCATCTCCAGAAGAAAGCACCATAAAAGCCCCTGGCATGGCTAACAGGGCTTTTAACTCCCAGGCAGCAGGGCTGGGACTTGGCAAGGGAAACCAGAATCAGATTTGTCCATTGATGCCAGATGTCTCCCCCTAGAACACAAACAGCTCCTAAAAAATGCGCAGCTGGAACTGAAGAAGAGTAAAAGGAAAGATTACTACAAGATTCTGGGAGTGGACAAAAATGCCTCTGAGGATGAGATCAAGAAAGCTTATCGGAAACGGGCCTTGATGCACCATCCAGGTAGAGCTGGTGGGGGGAGGGGCTTAGTGGGAAGAACCTGCAGGGCAGGCCCACTGCAAAAATCAGTCCAGAGGGGAAGCCTTGGAGAGCTTCTTCAGCTTGGAATAAGGTATTGCAGAGTTCTTTGCCCTCCAAATCTTGGGAAGTACTAAATTCCAAAATCAGATGTAAAGTGATTTTTCTCTTAAACTTTGTTTTTTTGAGACTCTGATTTCATCTGAGTTCTTCTTATACTCCTCCCTTTAGATCGGCACAGTGGAGCCAGTGCTGAGGTCCAGAAGGAGGAAGAGAAAAAGTTCAAGGAAGTCGGTGAGGCCTTTACCATCCTCTCTGATCCCAAGAAAAAGACTCGCTATGACAGCGGACAGGACCTGGATGAGGAAGGTGTGAATATGGCTGGTAAGTTGGTTGGGGTGGCCCGGGATGAATCTGACAGCTATGGAATGTTCGAATTTTTTCTAAAGATGCTCCAGAGGGAGAGCCTGTAGGTAATCACTCAGTGATAATGCGGTGATTTATGAAGCGTTCCCTTGATGTGAGGCACTGTGTTGGGTACTGGAGACAACAAAGATGAATCAAGTAGGTTCCCTGACCTCTGGGAACCCACTGTTTAGGGGTTTGCAAACTTTGGCCCATGGACCAAATCTGATCCCTGGTCTAAACAAACTAACAGGCATGGAGTCAAACATACGCAATTAAGCGTAGCAGGTTCACAGTGTGCAGAGTGGGCTCTGAGAAGATGAGCCACCAGCAAGGGAAGGTTTGGCAGTGCAGAAAAGCATGGCCCCTTTGGAGCTCTGCAAGGGGCTCCGTCTGGGAGGATAGGGGGATAGGATGATAGAGGCAGGCAGCTGGATCAGACCTCAGAAGGCCATAAGGGCTGTATGTGGTAAGGAATATGGACCTTTTCCTATTAGCTGTAAGTTCTTTTTTACCCACCACAAAGTGTACGCCTACTGATATTTATGTGTCATGCATTCCTGTAAACCCTCACAGATTTTAATTTCCCAAAAAGACTTAGCATGAAGTAAAGCACAGCTGTTGTCATTATTGTTGCTCGCTGTGGGCTCAATCAGTGATAATAGAGGCCTTGAACTGCACAGTGTGCAGACCATCTCTAATGCCAACCCTTTCTCTTCCACCAAGAAAATCTATTGGAATTTAAAATAAGAATGGCAATACTGTATAGATAATCCTGAATCCTTGCCAGTTCAGGGTGAGGGTGGGGGTTGTTTGTGTTTAATAAACCTAAGTTCACCAGTAGTAAACACGTTGCTCTGCCTAGCAGTTGGAAAGAGCTATAAGCAGGTGAAAGCTATTGAAGAGTTTTAAGTAGGGGTGCTATGGACCCACTTTTGGCTCTAGAAATATATTTGTGATGGTGGTGAGGAGAAGGGTGAAGGAGGAAGATGCAATAGGTAGGCGAGGATTGGAGGGCACAGTCGGGAGGTAGAGGTAGGCTCAGCAGGAGTGGGTTGCTGCTCAGATGTGTTGCGGAGAGAGCAAGGACTGGGTAGAGAGTGACTCTGGCATGGCTGACTGATGGGGTCATTCACTGAGCCAGGGAGCCCAGGAAAATGAGCAGATATGCAGGCAGAGAAATTCGCTTTTGGACACGCTACAGCCATGGGATCAGTCCTTCTGTGCAGCTTAGGAAGGAAGTTGGGCTGGGCCATCAGACCTGCTGCCTAGTGAAAAGAGCGCAGCACTAGAGTGGGACAGGAGTTTCCAGTTCTCCTGCTTTCACCATGTGATCTTGGGCAAGTTACTTGAACTCCCTGCGCATGTTTTGTTGAGTATAAATTGGGAACAACACCCTGGCAAATTGTTAATAGGATTAAATGTTATGTATTCAAAGCACTGTGATTCAAAGTGTACCCAGCACTGTGATTAGCACCTAATAGGTACTTAATAAATCATAGCTTTTTTTCCTGGCATGCAGTCTAGACAGAGTCATAGACATGGAATCAAATACGATAAATCCATAGATCTTGTTCTTATGTTTACTTCTGGTAGCATTTAAGTGATAAATTTTAACCTTTTTAGTGGCAGCTCCAGCATTCTAGGGTGACCATGTGGGGAAGGTTTTGTGTCAGTAAGTGCAAATGGCCCAGCCATATGGGCTGAGGCAGAGAAAGCTTTCCTTTCGGATCACACTTGGAAGGAGAAGGGAACATGTCCTAGGAGTGGGACCAAGTAGCACGTTTTGCACAGGGCAGGGCAGATCTGAAGTGTTGGGAAAGGAGGTAAGTGAGACTGTTCGGGAAAGCTTTGGGGACCGTTCTCAGTGTCATCAAACCCTCTTCAAACACTTCTGATTTTTTTCACCTTTTTGTCTCTTCTGTGTTACTTACCCTGTTCCACAGATTTTGATGCAAACAATATCTTCAAGGCATTCTTCGGTGGTCCTGGGGGCTTCAGCTTTGAAGGTGGGTACACCTGCTCTTCTTGGGAGTTCTCAGATCACAAGCTAATACTGAGGCAGCTCTTTGGGACTCAGAGGGACCTATAAGTGGGGACAGCTGAATTCTCATCTAGCAGGGCATCTATCCACGCAACTGTTGCTGAGGATGAAGAAAGGGAGGTTCCCAGGCACACCTTGACTTGGGCCTATTAGCACCGCACCTGTGCGAAAGTGAAGGTGTACAGAAGCTGCACACATGATGCGGTCACATGCTCCTACTTGCACCCCAGGGCCCAGACTGTTTGATACCCTTAGAGTTTCTCTGAGTTTGAAGCAGCCCTTGAAGACTTTTCCATGATCAGAGCAAAGTGATCTTCCCTGGAAAATCCACAGAGCCAACTAACAAGCCCTTCTTTTCCCTTTCAGCATCTGGTCCAGGGAATTTCTTTTTTCAATTTGGCTAATGAAGGGCAACCACCCAGAACCCAGAAAATGCAGTCACGCAGTTTAACCTTGAATGTGGACACAATTCACCTCCTCCCTTCATCATGTCTCCGTGTACTTAGAGCAGTTTCATTTTCTTGGTTGGATACCCTGTGTCTGTGTGAGTGGGGTGAAGGAAAGGGAGTCAGTGCCGAAGACTGCGGGTAGGGGAGGGAGGTGGGGGGGGTGGACAGGGAGGCAGCTTGTGAATTTTTGTTTTACTGTTTAACTTTATTAAAAAAGAAAAAAAGAGAATAAAATGTTTTGACCCTTTCTGGCCCCTTTGCTCTGGCAGCTGCTTTGTGTCACTCCAGAGTCAGTGGGCCAAACCTGAGCCCCCAGCACGAAACTGATCCTAACGTGGACTCTGAGGTTCAGCAAGTGCCACACAGGGCTGTGGGCACGTTGGGCCTGGTGGCAGGTGGGATGCTGTCTCTCCCAGACCTGTCCAGCATGTGAGTGCTGAGCAGGCCCGGGGTGTGCTGCTGGGCCCAGCCTGATGTCAGTCACAGGGGAAGCGAGTTCAGAAAGCAGTTGGGGGCCCCCAGAGTTCACTAGCAGCTGTGTGTGTCCAAAGCTCACACGTGAGCACAGGTGGGTGCTCACCTAGACAGGGCAGTTTACTTACACAGGCGCTCACAGTTCTTGTTACCATTGTGGGCTTGAGGTGGAGAGGAGGATGAAATCCGGCCCCCTGGCCCCCAGACCATTTCACAGTAGGATGGGCAGCTCCAGAGCCCTGGTCTGGTCACCGACATTAGGCCCACGCGAGTGGAAACATCATTCCAGGCAAATGGCCCTTGCCTTCTTCACTGGTTTCCCTTTCTGCATGCGGGAAGCAAGCCAGGCAAGGAGGCAGTGGCAGACGTCATGCTTTTCAGTCAAGCTTGGTGCTCAAAGTGAGTACCCTTTGGAATTTGAGGCAGAGACACTTGAGGCTTTGCCTGAAGCTTAGACTTTTGGTCCTTTGGTAGTAGAGATGGCCAGGGAAAGGCCCTGAGCCGGAAGCATAACTTATGAGTTCTCCTCT
Organism: Daubentonia madagascariensis; assembly: GCA_023783475.1. Lineage (NCBI taxonomy): Eukaryota > Metazoa > Chordata > Mammalia > Primates > Daubentoniidae > Daubentonia > Daubentonia madagascariensis. Next base: position 5,531,412 of record JAKFHU010001186.1, on the reverse strand, counting down.
CCCTAAGCTCCTGCCTCTTTCTTTCCAGTCTTCCCTCTTTGGTGCCTAGGCCATGGTGAAATGATGTGACTGATCAGGCCTGGGAAGTTCCCCACGTGGCTGTCTAGGCCCTTGTTGTTGGCCTGGCCCTCCTGAATGTTAGGTCTTCTCTTGTGCTTGAAATAGCACTGACCTGAAAGTGGTCTTCCCTAGAGAACTGGAAAAAACCTATACTAGGAACTTTGGGTCTTGCTGAGAAATCTTCCTGATCAAATTGAGCTGGGACACCTATGGGCCTGGTGCCCTAGTTAATGGGGGACGAGAGGCTTTGTGCTCCACATCCTTCATACCCAGCCAACCCCCACCTTCTGCATGAGTCTAAGGCCAGGCTCTCTCCTTTCTGCCTCCTCATGAAAGCCAACACTGTTCAGCTGCCCAACCTCACCACAGCTGTGCCCAGCCAGCAGAGGGGAGACAGGACCGATGGCCCCAAGCTGAGGGACAAAGCCAGTCCTAATACACCCAGCCCTAGCCCCAGGAAAGACTGAGCTGGGCACAGAAGGTTGAGAGAGACTGCACACAGCTAGGATTAACACGATTTATTTCATTATCAGTCTTACAAGTCACTAAGGTTGGGCAACGCCAGGATAGTAACTTAAATCTGAAGCACTTTTGAGTGACAGCCTGATTAGCAAGGCCCTGTTACTGAGCAGAAGGCAGTGGAAGGCATCCCAGGAACCACAGCACACATAGCAGTGTTAAAAAAAAAGAAAAAAACCCCTCCCTAGAGGCAACAGGTGGGGCTTGGCCCTTACCTGCTAGGGGCCCACTCCATTGGCTCTTGATACCCACTAGCCCCCTTTAGAGGAGGCCAAAAGCCTCCAGAGGCACCACGGAGGCAAGACGGGCTGGGCAGGCGGCAGGCTGGAGCTTCCTCACTCACATGCTGGCTCTGGCCTCAATTCCCCATCCACACAACAGAACCACACCATTGGGAAGGATGACCAGCCCCTCTTCCTTGGAGACCAGCAGCCAGCCTGCGATGTGGCTGCTGCTGCTTGTTCTGTTTTCCCTAGTTATCAAACTATTACCTAGTTATGGTATGAAGGAAGGGATGAACTTAAGACCCAAGGTGGGAGGTAAACCCTTTTCTACCCCACTAAATAGCCCTAGCCTTCCTGGCACTGTACTGATTAAGAAATGGGATCAAAGCCATCACTAGTTTTCCATGGCAGTGGAAAACTCTCCACAGCTCCACTGCCTCTTGCCTCCAGTCAGCGGGGTTTATGCAGCGGAGGTGTCTGTCTCCATAAGCCCAGCTCTGGTCAGAGCAGTGGGCCTGGGCTAGGGACTCGGTTCACCAGTACCTGGAACAGGGCAGGGCTCAGGGTTCTGGTTGTGGCTCCAGGCCCAGCCCAGCCCAGCCTAGCCTCATCAGCTTTGGTCCAGGTTCCTGAATGGTACCTACCCACCCACCTTGTATTGAGAGCTTGAGCATTAGAGGGGAAGGGGGGCAGTTATTTTACAAGTTTTTAAAAAATTACAGGTTAACTTTGAGTAAAAAAAAAAAAAAAAACCTCAAAGATCAAGCAGAGGGCATGTTTCCCTCTCCTCCCCTTCCCTTCTAAAGAGCAAGGGGCCTACATACAGTGGTGAGGACACTCATATGATGGTGCAGGACTGCATGGCACCCCCCTTCCGGCTGCCTTGTGTGGGCACAGGTTTGCCCTTCCCATAGTATCCCGTGAAGATGGCCCTGACCTCCATCTTCTTGGCCAGGTTCAGCAGCCAGCGCCCATTGCCCAAGGAGTAGAGCTTGCCCCGGCTTAGCTCACCCACCTCCTCGCCTCGGTTGCCCCCCTTCTCCTGCCGCACAATCTCTAAGAGGTCAAGGCCCGTCTGCACAGCCTCCACGTCAGCTGCACAGCCCAGAGTGATGTGGGCACGGCTCCCCCGGGGCAGGTTGTCAGAGGGGGACTGCTTGTCCACGTCACTTGGCCACAACTGCAGCTCCTGCTCGCTCAGCTCCACCCGAGCCCCAGTCGTCTTGGGTGTCACAAAGAGGGCAGAGATGGTCAGTGTGAAGGCCTTGCAGTAAGATTTCTTCACCACCTGGGGAGAGCGAGAAAGAGGGGCCCAAGCTAGAGGTGGTGGCCTCTCAGGAGAGGCAGCTGATCACGGGTGTGTTACTCCTGGAGGAGAAAAGGGGAAGTCTAACAGAAGTGAGCACAGCTGAGCAGAGGTCTTTGTTCTTTTTTCTTTTTTATGAAAACATGCTTGGCAAAGAGGTCTTTTTTAAAGGCACATTATCCACAAACATCTGCAGCACGCAGCCTGCCCTTGGGTGTGGCTCAGGCTAGAGTGAGAAACGCGCAGGCACTCAGAGGCAGAGCAGCAGGGGCAAAGCCCGACCTGCTGAGTTCACAGCCTAGCTCCCCGACTGCTAGCTTCGGGGCTCCGAGCAAGCTGTTCCACCTCGCAGTGCCTTGGCTTATTCACCTATAAAACAGGGACAATACCAGAGCCTACCTCAGAGTTAACATGAGGGTTAAAGGAGTGAGTGTCCAGGTGTAAGTAGCAGGTGCTATTATCACTGCTCAGCTCATGCTGGGACCCAGGCAACACCCTGGGGACTCAGACACACCCTTGATCAAAACAAACTGTACACTTCAGTTTACATCTGATTCTCTGAAAAAGCCCATCTCTGCCAGCTAACCATAAAAGCATCTCTATTTTTGCTCACAATCCCTTGTCCCAACAGTGTCTGGCAGGTAATAGGAGCTTAATAAAGCTAAATGAAGGAATGGGTAGAGATGGTAGTGGCAAGTGTTATATATTCTTTCATTCAACTGTGCTAAAGTGCTGGGAACACAGGGGTGAACAAAACTAAAAATTCTCGCCCTTGGGGAGCTTCCATTTGAGTGGGAGGAGACCAATGAACAAACAAGTAAAATGGTTGCATTAAGCTAGGCAGAGAAGGGGGAGATGGGATGGGGGTCAGGGGAGGCCTCCCTAAGAAGGCCACACTGAAGGAGGCTGGAGACTGAGCTGTGCGACTGAACAACATGCCTGGTGTTTAAGGATCATCAAATCAGTGGCTATGGGCATAGGGTACAGGCTGTGTGGTGCAGAAAGATCTAGTACCTATAAGCCAATAAGCTTCGTATCCTATGACACTCTCTCACTCTGGGGCAAGGCTAGGCCTCAGACCTGGGGACAGGAACCTCAGTGCACCAGGCCCCCCGGGGGCAAGGGATTCCCAACTTTTGGAACTTAACACAGGCTCAGACAGGCCAGAACAGGAGCCTGCTGCCGACCAGCGTTCCCCATGAAACGCAGAAGGCAAAGGCACTCGTGGGCAGGCCTTGGGGATGAACGCACAGGTAGGCGGTACTGCCAGGGCAGGCTCCTTAGAATGGGCAACTGAGGTCTGTGGGACTAAGCCTGGGGACAGGAGAGCTAGAAGAAGAGATGCCATTTTTCTTGAGCTGCTGTCTGGTTACTGGTTCCTGCCTGCACCGGCACCCATCTCCAGAAGATGTTACAGCCCCCTTGCCCTCCCCACCTCAGCCGGGTGTCCCTGGGGGAAAACTCACATCCTGCTGGGCATATTCATCTGCCCCAGTGGCCTTCCCATAGTCACAGAACTTGGTTGTGCAGTGCAGCACGCCTGGGGGTCTCTTCCCAAAATAGGTGACCAGGTCAATCTTCTCCCTGGGCTCATCCCCAGAGACAACTGCAAGGAGAAAGAGGGCACAGTCAGGGCAGAGGAGCAAGGGCATCCCAACACCCACCATGAAGACCTTGCAGGCCCAGAGGAAACAATTCAGACATTAAGCGTTAAGTTCTTGAGAAATCACTACAATTCATTCGTTAGTTGATCAAACTAATGGCAACTTAAGAACTATAAAAAGCATTAAGCCTGGCAAGGTGGCTCATGCCTATAATCCCAGCACTTTGGGAGGCTGAGGCAGGAGGATTGCTTGAGGCCAGGAATTGACGACCAGCCTAGGACCAGCCTGGGCAACGGCGAGACTGTCTCTACAAAAAAAATAGAAAAAATTAGCTGGGCGTGGTGGCACATGCCTTAGTCCCAGGTACTCAGGACGAGCTGAGGCAGGAGGATCGCTGGAGCCCAGGAGTTTGAGGCTGCCGTGAGCTATGATGATGCCACTGCACTCTTGCCCAGGTGACAGAATGAGACCCTGTCTCAGACAAAAAAAGTTTTTACATTCCCTGGCTTTACATTGTGTAGATCTTTACATCTCTTCCCCCAAACTCTAAGGCATTTGTAACCCAGAATTAGGTGGTACAGGCCAGGGGAACCTGAGATTTACCAGCATCACCTCTAAAAGGGGAAAGCAAGTCATGAAAAGTGGGGTGAAAGAAAAAAGAGGACTGGGAACAATGTAGTGTAACAGAAAGAGCCAGAAAGAACATAATTAACATCTCAGTCCTGTGCTCACTAGCCGCGTGGCCTGGCGCAAGTGATTGACCCTTATCTATCAACCCAGTATGGTAATTAGGGTGACCATACACCCCAATTTTCACAAGACCACCTGGGCAACTTAGTAGTGCCCCGTTTCACTCAGGGGCCCATCTGGAGAAGTTACAAGGTCACCATCATAATGCACATCTTGTAGGCCTGTTTGGAGGATGACAGCTTCTAGAGGGCCTGGTCTAAGAAGGGTCTTGGGCTATAATGGGGTGAAATGACATGGCAGACATGAAGAGGTGTGGAGTGTCTGTGATTTCAATTTCCAGACTCTATGCCTGTGGCTGTCTCTGGAGTCACTAGCTTTTTCCTGTTTATTCCCAGAGTTGAGTCCCTGCACGGATATCTCTTGCCCCTCCACAGGAGAGGAAGACCTCTACTCTGAGCCTTGTTCTTGGCCCATTACGTTTCTCCTACGATAACCCAGGGCAGAAAAGGATTCCAGTTTTTCATGCCTGGTAAAAGCAACTTTGAGTGGCAGTCACTCCAGGGCAAAGCCACTAGCTCTGACCAGGAGCCCTGCCTCTCAGGAGCTTTACCAAGAATTTGAGCATGAGGAGCTGAGAAAAAAATTCCCTAAGAACTCATACAAATTACCTGCCTCTGAGCAATACAAGCTCATATAAAGAACATGAGTGGGACTATTTCAGGTATGAAGATAATCTAAAATTGGGGAGAACCAGAAATGGCCTAAAGGCATAGATGGATTAGAGAGTGACATTTCCCCAGTAGGCCACTGCAGGAGAATGACAACCACCAGGACCCTCCCTTATCCTTAACCTACCCTGTCACTGGAGCAAAGAGCCCTTGGCAGGAGAGCACCCTGCTAGGAGTGGACAGAGTCCAGGGCTCCAGCCCACAAATCCCACATTCCTTCTGGGTCTGTTTTCCCATCTGGAAAGCAAGGGTTTTTAGATTATGTATGAGACTCATGTCCTCTGAAGCCATGGGATGCCACATTTCCTGTGAGTACACCAACTAGCCCAAGACCTGGGAACTCTTCACCAGTCTAGGAACAATAGTACTAGTTTTAATTTTTTTGCAGCTTAGGATCCCATGTAATATTTTGTTTGGGAACATGGTTCTGCCGCTAAAAATGAGTTTGCAAACGCTAGGCCAGATTCTCCCTGAAAGGCTGTACAGTGACATATTTCCTGTTATGATAGTAAGTTGTTTTTCCCACTTCCAAGACCAGGACAGTGGTCTATATCCAGGCAGGGAGAGGGGAGCTAGGGAGAAGAGGGCCAGAAGGAAAGGTGGGAGGGAAGGTGCTCTGGGGAGCACCTCCCTCTGTATTCCCGCCATGCTTCCACTACCCAGGGCTGCCTCCGAAGCACCAACTTGCTGCTGCCTCCTCCAGGTGGGCCTCATCTGCTTCCCCCAGTTAGCGCCCAATCCTCTGAGTACAAGGATGGTCCTAAAGCACACAGCACCCTATGCCCAGCAAGGTGGGCTTACGACTGAGGCTAACAGTGCAGGGGTTTAGTGTCCCTCCTTCCCCCCCGCCCCCCACCTCGCCACCTACAGTGTGGAAGCTCCTTCTTGAAGGCCTTGTGGTTCCCTAGCTCATCCAGGAAGACCTGGCCAGCTTTGCGGAGCGTCTCAGAACTCTTCTTGGTCAGGAACCAGCCAAAGTAGAGTGGCAGGAAGTCCTTCTCCAGCCCAGGCTTCAGCTTCTTCAGGTCATCAGCCGACAGCTGCCACTGGTTCTTCTCCTTGAGCTGGGCACAGTCCAGCCGCCACGCTGTCTTGGGCTCCACCAGCACCACCTGGTACTGGTACTGGTCGGCCATTTCAAAGAGCTGCTCCAGCCGTTCTCGCTCATGGTTGGTGTCATCTAGCACAAGAATTCTGACGTCCCGGCGCCGGCAGTAGGCAGTCAGTTCCTCATCAAGCCGCTTGTACTCCTCCGAGAAGGCTCCTCGAGCGCCAGGGGTGATCTTGTAAGCATCAGCAGACACCATCTTGGTGCCATCACGGTACTTGTCTACGATGACCCGTGCCAGCGTGGACTTGCCGCTTCCTGGCAGGCCACGCAGGATGAAGAGCGTCTTGCACTCGTGAAGTGTGGCCACCGTATCCTCATCCTGAAGGAAGGGAAACTGTAGCTCGGGCTTGTCCTTGGCCCCTGAGGATGACATTTTTCGGAAGAAGATCTTGGGCAGGAACGTATGGCTCTTTCGGGAGAAGCCTCTGTTCTGTGTAAGGAGGGGAAGAGGAGGTGTCAGCCCAAGTCAGTCTCGGCACCCTGCCTGCCTTGCCCCCCGTCTCTGGCCTACTTGTGGGCACCTTCCCAGGCAGTGCAGTACTGGACTTTCTCTCCTTTTTGGTGCTTGAGTACCTGTCTGCTTATGGTCGTGGAGGAAGGAGAGGGAGGCTTGTCTGAAGCTCTCCTACACTCTTACTGTCCTTGTCTTAAGGATCACCCATTGCTGCCACCTCTAAAATGAAAACGTGCTGGAGTGCATGCAGGCCGGTCCTGGAGTTTGTGGTTCTGGGACTGGCCCTAACTTTTATATTCTTGGCACCTTTTAAGGACGTCCTCTTTGGGGGTGGGGGTCTCTGTCTGGGCCAAGCTGCAGCTGCCCTGGCTCTGAGTGCATAGAGAAGGGTGGGGGCAAAGAAGGGTTACCCCAAGACTGCCTCCCTTCCCCCAACAATGGCAGCAACAGATAATACTCTCTTGTCTGGGATGAGGGGACAATGGTCCCACAGAAGGGGTGGTGGGGGGCAGGGCAGGCGAGCACTGGACAAAGGGCCTCATTCACCGCGCCTGCCACCTCCTCTTCTGCCCTCTCCCGGCCCCCACAAAGTCGTGGTCTTTATGCCTGCCCCAGGACTGGGCGGCACAGAGCACCTGCATTCAGGGTCTGGCTCTACCCACCACTTTGCTGTGTGTCAGCAGCACCTCTCTGAGCCACTTGTTTTCCCGTCTGCTAAAAGCCACCAGTAACAAGTCTTTACCGTAAACCGCCTCCTCTAAACGGGCCCCGCCTCTCGTCAGCCCCGGCGGAGCTTAGCCGGCTCGTGGTTTAATCACACAGGGCCTTGGGCAGGCGCAGGGGAGGGCGAGGGCTGGCTGCCCCTGCGCGGGCTCGGAAGCAGCCTGGGGCCCACCCGCCAGCCGGGTCTCCCCAGGAGGCAGCCTCTGCGGCAGTTCCCGAGTCCCTTCCTCGTACACGCCACCGTTCTCCTCCTCCAGCGGCCGGGCCCTGTCCCCTAACACCCTCCCGCCCCCCGCCGCTTCTCCCCTACCTTGGGGCTGCACTGGAATCCCGAAACAGCTTGAACTCAAACCCGGAACCTCGTCCTCATTTGCATGCCACTTCCTCCCGAGAATCCCCAAATACCCTTGTTTTCCGTTATGGTGCTACCCCGTGCCCGGCCCAGGCCTCTCCCTCCCCTCCCGGCCTCCGCGCGTCCGCTCACCATGATGAGGAGAGGCCGCCACCTGAGCAGGCACGAGCTCTCCGGGCCGCCCGCCTGCGCGGAGGGACACGGGAGTCTAGCGGTGGCGCGACCCCGAGCCGGACCGCTTTACATAGCTCGGGGGGCGGGCCGAGGGCGGGGCGGGCCCCTCAGCGCGCAGGCGCCGCGAACCGAAACCCGAAACTCGCGTCGGCCCGGTCGCCGGCGCCGCGCACCTGTGCCCTCCACCGCTCGCAAGCCGGTCGGCTCCTTTCTTGTACGCGTCAATGATTAACTCTTGAAATAGGGACGCAATCACCCTTCTCCGGGCCGCGCCGGGGTTAAGCGAGTGAGGCAGGATCGTGCAAGTGCGATGTTGGATCCTGTCTTTATTTAAATTTAGATATTTAATTCATCATGGACTTTTTGCATTAGATTTTTTTTTTTTTACAATATTGCATTAAGAGATTTTAATCTTGCTGAGTTTGTTGGCACCCTGGTAAATTCTGCATGGGAAATACCTCACTGGCCTCACCCTAGTCCCGGCCCTGTGTAAGCCAAAAGTCAGACTCAGCCTCCACCCTTCCTTCTAGGAATTGCGCGATGGGACCAGGATGGCAGTGGCCAAAGGGGCAGATGAATAACGGAGTAAAATCCTAACTCATCTGAGGCCAGCTGCTCAGCTGCCACCTCCTCTGGTGAAGCCTCTGAAAGCTCGGTTGAATTTTTGAGTTTCCTGGGTACCAAGTGCTGTGCTCGTAAGCGTCACACCAACCCCTGAGGCAGGTATCTCTTTATACAAAGGAGGAAACAAGCTTCTTACTTGATGGGAGCACCCCGAGGTGGCAGAGGTGGTGTGCATCTGATGCCCCCGCTCCCAGGCTACTCCCCTGTTCTTTGGCAGGAGCCATTTTCTTCCTCTTGGCCATAGAGCACAATGTCCCTTTATCAGTCCCAGCATCCGCTACATCCTGCCTTCCAGGCTTAAGGCATTTCCCACCCTGTGATAACTAAGGCCGTCCCACTAGTGTTGTCCCACCATTGTTTCTTCCACAAAGCTTCCGTGAGTCCTGCACACAGTAGGCCTCAGCAGTAACCAGTGGCCCTTGCTCGGCAGACACTCCTCCGCTCCCGGCCTCTCTCCCCGTCCCTTTAACCCGCTGGGTTCCCTGGAGCCGCCTGTCTCTTCACCCTCCTGAAGCCCTTTCTTCCCAGAACTTTTCCCATTTCTTCCACAGGCTGTTCGGAGAGCAGGTGGGGGGAGGAGGCAGGATGGGAGGCGGGGCTTGTAAGAGTGAAAGATACCTATTTAATGGTAAAACAGTGACAGAAAGAGGCGGAGGTGACCTGTGGGACCCAGTCCCCCATTTTTCCTATTAAAGACAACTCTCATCTTGAAAGTGCAGTTTGGCGAGACCCCACGACCCGGGACACAGCCCCCCGTGCTGCCGCACCCCGGCCGGGCTTCACTGGTGCTCCTTTCCTGCTTTGTCATTTTCAGCATTTTCTGTTTTTTTCACTTCTCCTTTTTCTTCCAATTCTGTGTTTCCCTGTTCTTCCAACTCTCTTCTGCCTACTTCTGAAAGTTTCTTCCCTAGTCCTGATTCCTTTCTGCTTAATTCTCCTGAGAGTCTCTGGCCTAATTCTCCAGAAGGCCGCCTGTAAATTTCCCTTGATCCTCTTCTGCCCACTTCTGGTAGTTTCCTGCCTGTTTCTGCCGATCTCCTTGTGCCCGGTTCCGACAGGCCCTTGGCAACTTCTCCCGAATCTCTTCTGGCTCTTCCTGCTTCCACTCTCTGCTGTCCGCTTGCCGGGCTCCCGAGGGCCTCCCTGAACGCCTCGTCGTCGTCTGTCTCCTTGTCACTCTCATTTTGCTCTCTTTCCCACTCCTTCATCACCTTCTCAGGTTCATCTCTCACCCTGCTACCTTCCTTCTTTGCCACGATTGTTTTATCTTCATACAACAAAGCAGGCTCTTCTGAAAAACGAGAGAAAGGAGAGAAGATGAAAGTTTGTTCATCTCTGTGGAGGCCTGTGCTTCCGAGAGGCAGATGAACGGCCCTGAGAACGGCTATTTCCACAGCTCTTTGAATTGGCGCTGACAGCACGCCTTCCCAAAGGAGAGAAAGCGAACCGTCATCTACTGGGTGCCAGCCCAGTTCTGGGCATCACGTGAGGTGCTGTACAGATTCTACCGTCTAGTCGTCATGAAACTGTCATTGATTTGAGTTTGAGTCAAGGTACCTGAGATTGCTAGAACAGAAATCGCACAATGGTCACACTGCAAACAAGTAAATGGCAGAGCCAGAATCTGAACCTACGACAGTCTGACCCCAGAGCACATTCTCTTTTCTCTACAAGAAATAGCACAGGTGCTAGGAGGTGACAGAAGGGTTCTTTTCTCCAGCGTCCTCATTCTGCCACTTTCTCTTTGTCCCTGGGAAGCACATCCGTCATTTGTTGGGAGGCTTCCTATCAAAATATGAGCTGGTAGGTTAAGTCCAGGGGGAGAGCTATTTTACAGTTGGGGGGCCGTAGCTCCTTGTTTTTAACAGTTACAAAGTCACCCATCGCCACTTGTGTCTCCCTCACATTCTCTTCCTGGAAGGCGCTGGTGTCTACAAGGCGCCTGCCCAGGCTCTCAGGTCTCAGGGTTCACAGCCCTTTGGAGGTGAACACATGTGCGATGCTGCCGCCTGCTGTTCTGAGAGGGAAGTGCCTGGCAGCTCTGCCCATGCAGAGCCTTCCGGATGAGTTTTTGGAAGGACACTCAGCCTGGTGAGGGGAGGGCAAGCAGGGAAGGCTGCATGGAGCATCTGCTTCCCTGCTGTCTCTCTCCACATCTGTGGCTTCTTTGAGTAGCTCCCAGGGCATGTGGGGGCAGAGACAGAGCCCCTATCTGAGGAGTTTGGCTACCACATGGCAGGTGCTGCATAATAAAGGGCCATCATCTGGCTGCTCAGGTGCCCAGAAACCTCCTGCTGCTGGGCCTGGACCAGAGAGGACTTCAGCCTTGGGGCATGGAGGGCTGCAGCCAGGAACCTGCACTGGGCTGTGTCCTCCCGGGCCCCCAGTCCTGACTCCCCTTCGCTGCAATCTGCCTGGAGTGAAAGCACCACCTGGGAGGGCGGGGCAGACAGAGGCTGTCTTCATCACCAGAAACGGTGTGGTACCACGGCTGAAGCATGGGTTCTAGAGCCACACTGCCCAAGACAAAACCAGTGTGGGACTTTTACCCCCTGCCTCCACGTCCTCATCTATAAAATCACACAAAGACTACTTCTTTCATAGTGTTCTTGGAAGGATCAGATAAGTCAGTGTGTACAAAGCCTTTAGAAGGAGGCCTGGCCCGCAGGAAGTGTGAATGGCGACCAGCTAGTGCTTTTTTTCTTTGTAATTTTTTTTAGCAGCTGGGACCACAGGCCCATGAGTGGCTGCTGCTTCTACCACGGTGATCCTCTAGGCCCTTCCTGCTGACTCCAGGAGCCCGGCTCTGGGCTGCCTTCTGCTTCCCCTTCAGAAGGGGGGACGGCAAAGGCCTCTCTACTCCCTGGAGGACTTGGGAGAAAGAATGTGCCGAGGCCAGACCGCCAGCTGTTAGGCAGCCTCCGGCCCCTGTCCTGTCCTTCCCCCTGCTGGGCCAGGAGCAGTGCCACATGGCAGGGGTGAGTGGGACTCTGGGTCACCCGTCCCTAGCTGTGGGACCCAGGCAGGTGGCTCGCCTCACTCAGCCTCTTTCCCCCAAACAGTACTTACCTCCTAGGGTGGTGAGAGCCAATAAGATCATTCCTGTCTGGTGCCCATGCCTGGCATGCAGTTAAGAACCCCGAAAGTGTAGCTGCTGTCATTCTGCCTCTGTGTCTTTGCTCCTGCTGTTCCCTACTGGAAATTCCCTCCCTCTTCCACCTCAGTCCTGGAAAACTCCTGGGCATCTTTTGGAGCCAGAGGTAGATGACTGCTCCTCGTTGAAGTCTCCCCTACCTGCCCAGAGGCACCTGCTGTGTGCGCTCTCCACCTCCACCTCTGCTTTGAGCTGCCTCGCCCCCGGGGCTGTGGATGGGCCTGTCTCCCCAGAATCTAACCCTTTCCTGGCACTTGACAAGTGCTCAACAAGTACTTGATGAAGAAATAAATTAGTGGGCTCTCAGGTCCAACAGCTGAGCCTGAGGTGAGCTGAACCCTCTCCCTCCCCTGCCCCAGGGACAGGCTGGGGCTGCTGGTGGCACTGAAATCAGAATGTGTGGTGGGCAGTGCCAAGCCCCCAGACGAGGGGAGCTGCTGGGATGTGTGGCCAGGCCTGAAGGAAGAGAAAGCAGAGGGAGAATGCTCAAGTTGCCTTCTTCACGGTTCCAAGAACTCACCTTTCTCTTTCTTTTCTTTGAGAGTCTCCCTGTAGTTGGTTTTCTTCAGCTCTTCAATGATGCCCTTGTTGGCATCGTCCAAGGCCTGTGGATGGGAGAGGGAGGGTGAGCTCTTAACCCCGTTTGGTACCTTCTCCTTTCCTCACCCAAGCCCCAATCCCAGAAGGCAGGGCTCTGGGGTAACCCGGCCACCCTCGGTTTCCTTCTGGCTCCTCTGAAGGCACGTGCCCTCAGGTTACTCCATACTTGGAATTATGCACACTAAGTGGTATGAGAGATACACACTGCAAGTAAGTCAAAAGTCATTTCTCTTGGGCTTAGGCATGTATTTGGGACTTGTGTCTGTGTACAAATTTCTGCTTAAAGCCGCTTTTGACTTCAGTCAATGCAAAAAGACAATCCAAGCCCCTAAGCAAGGCAGCAAGCTGAGGAAGGGACCCAGAAACACACCAAGGGGACAGACTGGGGGGCCTGGCTGCCTTCAGAAGGGGCTTCAAGGGTATTTGCAGTTTCCCCAAATCCAGTTCCCATTCCACAGGGGCCTGGGCCAAGCCTGTGGGCATCTTGAGGGCAGGTTTTGCCTCTTCCTCACAGCATCCCAGTGGCTAGCACCGGGCAGAGTACCAGCAGCACTCAGAAGTGTCTACTGAGCAACCCCAGGCCTGGACACCCCCTCCCCCTTGCAGTATTGGTCTGCCCCCCATACATCTTCCTGCCTGGACATGCCAGTCCAGGAGAGTGAGGCATCAAGGACCTGGTCCCATGAGGAGTCACTGAGAGCCAACAGGCACCTTCTTTCTGCCTCTTAACCCTTCAATGGCTGCCCAGCCTTCAAGGTGACCTCAAACCCTCCTTGCTAGAAAAGCCTCCAGCCCTACCTCCCAAATAGGGCTCATCACTCTAAATTCCCCTGGTCCCTTATGGCACTGGTCATCAACTAGGGTCTGTGCTTTTGTTTTAATCTTCCTGTTGACACCAAGCTTCCTGGGGGCCGGGACCATGGTCATATACCTTTGGGCTTGGCAGCCCAGAGCCGACTCATGCTCAGTAAATATTTACTGAATTGAACTGCTATGCTATCTGTTTGCAGGGCGATCACATGGAAGAGAATTAAATGGGAGACCACATATGTAAGTCATGGAGCATATGGCAGGGCTTTAGTAAAGGTGGGTGCTCTTCCTCTGGAGGCCAAAGCTAGGGGAAGGGTAGACATGCTGGGAGCCATGTCCCCTCCACAGAAGGAAGAGGACAACAATGTGATAGGCCTAAGCTGCCCTGGGACTGTGCCTTCTGGGGTCTCTTGGGTATGATTTCTCCATCATGAGAGGAAAGTATCAGCTTCACCATGGTCCTCACAAATAGCTCTCCATGAATTTGCCTCCAAAAGACCTCTTGCGCTGCCCATGAATGCAATCTGGCCTCTCTCAATCATGGTACAAGCTCCCCAAGGACAGGGGCCCCATTTAATTCACTCCAGCAGATGCTTACTGGGGTTCAGCCACGTGCCAGTGATGGTTTGGAATTTCAATGTGGGAAGGGCTTTGGGACAGCAGCCTGGTTGGCAGCAGGAGGTGGGATGGTTAGGGGATTCCTCTCTAACTGCTTATACGTCTGTGAGGTCACCATGCAGCCCTTCCTGAGCTTATGCATCTATCTGAAGCGGCTCTGGGAGGGATGTGGGTGAGGGAGCCCCAAGCACTTCCAAGTTTCCCTTGGGCTTCACCTTTGGTCTCTGACTCCTGACACTTACAATCTAGGCCAGCACTGTCCAGGAGAAATTTCTGTGACAATGGGAATATTCTAGATCTGTACTATGTATACCCATGGGCCACATGTGGCTACTGATAATTTGAAATGTAGCTAGTGTGACTGAGAAATTGAATTTTACATTTTATTTACTTTTAATTAACTTTAAATAGCCACCTGTGACTAGCAGCTGCCTCATTGAGCAGTGAGGCAGTACAGGTCTAAGCACTTACAACTGAGCCATGTGGACTTTGAGGAGGCACAAGTGGGGGCTGTGCAAGCCAGGAGGGACGGGCACCTCACCCAGACTAAGGAGTTACAGAAGGTTTTCTGGAAGACAGGACTTCTAAGCTGAAACCTAAAGGTTGAGTGGGAGTTAGCCAGGTGAAGGAGATGGGAAGGAAGGGTTTAGAATATTCTAGGCAGAGATAACAGTATATGCTAAGAGGCATAAGAAAGCCTGTTCAGGAAAAGACAGGAAGCTGGCTGGAGCTGGAACACAAGGTGGTGGAGGGTGGGCACTTACCAGCAGGAAGGCTGAGGGGGCCCCTAGGGAAGAGGTTACGAGAGGCCTTCCCAGCCCCTGCAGGAAAAAGCCAGGAACAGAGATGCCCAGGAGCCAACAAAGGGTGTGAACAAGAGAATGAGGAAATCACACCATATTTCTTGCAGTCTCCTGGAAAAGGTAGTATTTTTCAATCTGCAAGTCCTAAAATCAGTTTAGAAGGTCTGAGCTAGCATTAAATAAAAGAAAATGATAAAAGAAAATAGAATACCATAGGAAGTATCAGCGTGCATAGTACATAGTAGAGGTAAATATGTTTTTTTAAACTTTTGTTTCTGTTTTCTGTTTGTTTCAAATAAAACTATGTGTATTGGGTTGCTGCACAAACTGACGGCAACATCAAACACTTCATAGCCGTCACCCTGCACAGACTGTCCTGCATTTGGTGGGGACTAAGTGGCTGTGGAGCGGCCACCTGAGGTGGAGGGGAGCTGAGGGTCTGACACCCGAGCCCTGTCCCCACACCCAAGGCCCAGTGGGTGACAAGGCTCACACTGACGATGGCCTGCTGCGCCTGGCTGTTGTGGACAAGCTTCGCCCTCTCCAGGGCCTTCTCAAAGTTGTTCACAGCTGACTCGAAGTCTCTCAGCTTCACTGCAGGGCAAGTGGAGAAGGCACAGCAAAAGTACATTGAGACACTGTGTGCTGCATGATGGAGCCCCTTGCCTGCCCGGCCGTAGCCAGTGCCCGTTAGCAGCCAGTGTGAGCTGGAGTCGGCCCCAGCCGCTGGCAGCATTGCTAAGCTGCTCAGCACCATCCTTTCCATCACATTCCTGGGCCGTCTCACCACTGAGGACCAGAACCTTGGATCTCAGGCCATTTAAAGGTATCAGGGAGGGAAGGGGACCTGTGGTGTGAGCCGGTACACGCATTGTCTGTCTCCAAGGCAGAGGAGACAACCCCATCTTGCCCCATCTTTAGACTGTCCCAGAAGAAGAAATTCATATTTTTTAAACAGTCATTCAAATCTTTCAAAAACACTATGCATACCAAACAAAACATGGAGGGCTGGATGTGACCTCTAGGCCAGCTGCTGGAACCTCAGCTCTCTCGAGTCCAGTTCCCACCCCAAGCTCACCCAGCCAGTTAGCACCAGCACCACCTCATGCTGGGACTGGAATGACTGATTGATTGATTGATTGATTGATTTGCACCCTTTATAAGAGCTTCACTCACATCTATAATCCTAGCACTTTGGGTAGCTGCCATGGGAGGATCACTTGAGCCCAGGAGTTCAAGACCAGCCTGGGCAATAGTGAGACCCTGTCTCTGCAAAAAAAAAATCAAAAGAATTTAGCCAGGTGCTGAGGCACAGAGTGCTGAGGCAGGAGGATCACTTGAGCCCAGGATCACTGGAGCCCAGTGAGCTATAATGACACCATTGCACTCTAGTCCTAGCAACAGAGTAAGACCCTGTCTCAAAAAAAAAAAAATATGTAAGTAATAAAATAAAATAAAAGAGCTTCACCTCAGAAGGAAGAAGAAAAGTACTCACCACCCAGTCTTCACACACCACTATTTTCTTTTTTTTGTCATTTTTCTTTGGTTTTTTTTTTTTGGTGACAGGGCTGGGCTAGAGTGCAGTGGTGTCATCATAGCTCACTACAGGTGCATGCCACCATGCCCAGCTAACTTTTCTATTTTTTAGTAAAGATGGGGTCTCATTCCTGCTCAGGCTGGTCTTGAACTCCTCACCTCAAGCTATCCTCCAGCCTCAGCCTCCCAGAGGGCTAGGATTATAGGCGTGAGCCACCATGCCTGGCCTATTTAATTTTTAAGTGAATATGTAATCTAAGGTTATCTCAATTCTGGGGTCGTTTTCCTCTTCTTTTCCCCCTCTCTGTGCATGCACAAACCGACACATTTATACCCATATTTTTTTTCAGCCATAAATAGGCTTTTCCAAGGACTATAATTATTTCTCATCATTGTCAAAGACATTTATGGGAAGCTGACAAGGTGACAGGGGAGGAAGGATGAAGTTAATAGTTACTGAGCACTCACTATTTGCCAGTTCCTGTTCTAAGTGCTTAAGAGCTTAAGCATTACCTTATTTCTCACAACAATCCTACAGGTAGGTACTCTGACTGTTCCTACTTACAGATGAGGAAACTGAGACACAGAGTGGCACTTGCCCAAGGTCACTGAGCCAGGAGGTGTTCTCTGCAGAGCCCAAGCTCTGCCCTGCTAGGCCATGCTGCCTCTAGAACCCACTCAGTGGCTCCCAGGCTGCTGCACTTGATTTCTGCAACCCCAGAGCAGGGAAACTGAGACCAACAGTGAGTGGCCTGGTTCTCCAGGGTCCCTCAGGACCTAATAAATCATCAAGAGTGGACTCTGGACAACATCAGCCCTGAGTGCTAAGCCCCATCTCCCCTTTAGTTTGTAGGATGCCCTCTTAAGAACAGGAAAGAGTTCAGGAAAAGCAACAGTGATCATGCCTCCCCCCAGCTTAAAGCTTCCAGTGGTTTTCTCTATGTTTAAAAGCAAGAATCCTTTCATCTCAGCCTGGACAAAAATAAAGAAAGAAAGAAAGAAAGAAAGGAAAGCAAGAATCGCAATTTGTAACTAGGCCCATGAGGTCCTGCAGATCTGGCCTCTCATCAACCTCCCCCCTCCATACCACCCTGGCTCCCAGGAGCTTGCTGACACTGGTGCCCTTCAATTTCCTAAAGAAGCCAAACTCCTTCCCACCTTCCTAAATGCTGTTCCTTTGGCTGGAAAGCTCTGCTCTCAGCTCTTGGAAGAACCGGTACCTTCTCATCCTTAAAGTTTCTACTTAAAAGGTACTTTCTCAGACATGAGGGCAGGAAACAGTTACCAGTTCTGCTCCCTACTGTATGCCCAACGTGGTGCCTAGAAGGTGCCAAGTAAGAATTTGGGGCATGAACAAATGAATGATGCCCCTGATTATAGCACCAGTCACATTTCCTCCCTTCCTGGGGGATAGCTACATAGCTGGGGCAGGGGCAGCTTAGCATAGGGATTAAGAGTCTGAGCTCTGCAGTCAGACGGAACCCAGTTCCATCACTTACTAGTCCTGTGACCTAGGACCATTTCTTTTTTTAACTCTGTATTATGAAATATTTCAAATATACACAAAAGGAGAAGGAAGAGTACAATGAACCCCCATTACTGATCACCCAGCCTCAGCAATCAGCAAGGTAGTGCCAATCTTGTTTCATCTATTCCTCCCTCTTGCCTGCTCCTTGCTGGGTTTTTCTTTTTATAAATTTACTGAAATATAATTTGCATATTATAAAATTTACCTGTCTGTAAGGATGCAGTTCAATGATTTTTAGGAAATGCATAGAGTTTAGTATGCTTTAGTGTTGAATATAAAGGAAAAAAAAAATTTATAGAGTTGTTCAATGGCCACCACAAGCCAGTTTAGAGCATTTCCATCACTCTAAAAGGTTCCTTCACGAGACTTGGGCAATCTGCTGAACCTCTCAGTTCCCCAGTTTCCCCACGTCTAAAATAAGGACAACAATGCCTACTTCATAATGATGCAATACAAGAATGCTTGTGTAAAAAGTACCCAGGCGGGAGAAAGTGGCTCAATACATGGACACTGTTTTAAGGATGACACCATGCTGTGCTGTTCTGCAGCTGAGCTCAAGGGCAGGGGTAGCAGGGCTTTGCTTTTGTGGTAGGCACTTACCACATGCTGGCCAGAATGGAGTGACTTATCCCAATTCTCAGAATTAATCTGGGGGGCAGAGAAACACTGGGATGAACTCAGCCCACAGGATTCCCAGCCCTGGGGCGGCAACTGGGCCTGAAGGCTGGGCAATGTAGGGTGGTCATCCCTGAGCCCATACCTTGTGCCTGAGCCACCAGAACGCTGGCATTCAGCTGCCATTCGATGTCCCCTTCCTCCTCAGCGCACTGCTGGGACTTCTCACCATAATTCTGGGCCTGCCAGGCCTGGTCCAGCTCCAGGTAGCAGCGGCCAATCTCATGAAACAGCCAGGTCTTCTCCAGGGTGGTTTTTGCCAGAGGGATCTTCTCTTCCCACCTGGGAACAGGAAGAACCAGGGTAAGAGTCTTCCCCTCAAACTGTGTACTGTGCCACAAGAGGCCAAGGCTTCCTTCTGGGTGGTAGAATAAAACTTGTTCTCCAACTACCAGTTCTTTTTTTTGTTTGTTTTTTGAGACAGCATCTCACTCTATTGCCCGGGGTAGAGTGTAGTGGCATCATCAAGCTCACTTCAATGTCAAACTCCTGGGCTCAGGTGATCCTCCTGCCTTAACCTCCAGAGTAGCTGAGACTACAGGCACATGCCACCACGCCCAGATATTTTTTCTATTTTTTGTAGAAACAGGGTCTTGCTATTGTCTGGGCTGGTCTCAAACTCCTGGCCTCAAGCAATCTTCCTGCCTGGGCCTCCCAAAATGTCAGGATTATAGGCATGAGCCACCTCACCAGGCCTGTTCTTTTAGATACAAAGGTGGAGTTAATGATCATTAACATATTTTAAAACTACTAAAGTTACTTTGGTGACATGTATGGGATGTTGAATTTGATAAAAGTTGAAAATAATATTTAAAAATAGCATTTGAAATAACATAAAAATAATATTTAAGAAAATTATTAAGTATATATGGGAAAATCAACATAAAAAATATCAGAATGAAAAAACAAAATATCAATAAAAGAGTAGAATTAGAATTAGTACTTGTCTTTGGGTTGTGGGACTGAATAATTTTTTCTTCTACTTTTCTGTATTTTCCAAATTAATATTTTAATAAGAACATATTTATTACAAAACAGTTTATTACAGAAAAATAGGAATAGGTGGGTGAACTTTGATGCTCCTCTTTCAGCACATAGACACCAGAGGCCATTCAGGAATCCAAATTATGTAGGACAGAAGGCTGCTGGTGAACAAGTCTATTTTGATAAAGCAATGAGAGCCTGAAGACAATTTCTCTCCGTGCTAAGTTAGGGGACCCAAGGAGCCAGCTCTCCCGGCATGGGCTGGCCTCCAGGCCTGGGCCTCCTCCAAGTGTTGTTCTCGCTAAGCCCATCCCACTGAGCAAATAACCAGCCCCAGAGTTGGACATCAAAAGTCTGGCAGTTGGGCCACCTGAAGAGCTCAGACACTGTTCCCAGTGTCCACACAACCATACAGAGTCACAAATAGCCTCAGAAGAGGTCTCAGAGGTCAACTGGTCCACCAGTTTCTGAACTTGCCCAAAGGTAAGAAATCACCTGAAGTGTTGTTAAAAATGGTTTCATGAGCTCCAACCCACACCTGTAGAATAAGAATTTCTAGGGGAGAGCACCAGTAATTCAGATGCCTAACAGGTACTCCAGGTGATTCTTATCACTGGGAAATTTTGAAAAACACTGATTCTTTCCATTAATTCGTTTAACTGATGAGCCCCAGAGTTCAGAAAGTGGCTTGCCAAGCCGGGCGCAGTTGTGTGTGCCTCTAATCCCAACTACATGGAAGGTTAAGGCAGCAGGATTGCTTCAGCCCAGGAGTTCAAGACCAGTCTGGGCAATATAGTAAGATCTCATGTCAGAAAAAAAGAGAGAAAATGACTTGCCAGTGGTCACCTAGAAGAACCAGAAGCCAAATCCAGGTGTTCTAATACCTCTTTGCCTGGCAATCTGGCCCCAGGCTGAGATTCCAGTGTGAAGGTGGGACATCCCAGCCCCCAGAGTGAGGAAGGGGCAGTTCTTGGTCACTCACGTGTCAATGGCTTGTTGGAATTTCCCAACTCTGGCAAAAACCCTGCCAATGTTGTCAAGGGCTCTTGATTTTGCATCAGGAAGGTCACTGTGGGGAAGAAGCAAAACAAGCATTCACTAGAAATTGGCCATTCTAGGCACTGTGGAAATATTAATAGAAAAGAAGGCAAAGCAGGGGCCTGTACTCAGGGTTCCAGTTGGAGGAATGATGCCCAGACTGGCCAGCCTGTGGCACACAGGCCGTCTTCTGCCCTGGACCTGAGAATGGACATTATCATGACCTTTCTGGAGGGTAATCAGTCAATAGCTCACAAAGATGCTCCTTTGATTCATCAATTCCCCTTCTAGGAATCTACTTTAAGAAGATAATTTGAAAAGAATGGTCATGAAAGGGAAGTTTATAATAATAAACACTGGAAACAACCTAAATGTTATCAGTGCACTACCAATGGCAATTTTTATGTATGAAAAAAAATCCATGATATATTAAGTCAAAAAGTCAAACTACAGGAGAGTGTACTATGTATTAATATATTGTCTCAATTGTGTTAAAAAATATATATATATATATCTGTGGGCCTGAAGCAAGATGCTACGCTCCTGGCTTTGAAGACGGAGAAAGGAACCACGAGCCACGGAGGGCAATGACTGCAGCTCTAGAAGCTGGAAAAGGCAAGGAAACAAATCATGCCCTAGAGCCTGGGGGGACTACGGGCCTATGAACACCTTGATTTTAGTCCAGCGAAAGTAATTGCAGACTTCTAACCTCCAGAACTGTAAGACAATAAATGTGTCTCATTTTAAGCCACCAAAAAAGTATGTATTTTTAAGGAAGTAGAGAGTATAAGTCTAACTATTAACAATGATCTCCCAGAGAAAATGAGATTATGAGGGAAACTTTCAATTATATCCGTATAATTTTAATTTTTTACAGTACTCATGTGTCATCAAAAAAAATTAAGATTTTCCAGAAAGAAAGACAACTGCAGCCAGGCACGGTGGCTCACGCCTGTAATGCCAGCACTTTGGGAGGCCAAGGCAGGAAGATCACTTGAGGCCAGGAGTTCGAGACCAGCCTGGGCAATATAGTGAGATCCTGTCTCTACAAAAAATTTAAAAATTAGCTGGGCATAGTGGCGCGTGCCTGTAGTCCCAGCTACTCAGAAAACTGTGTGGGAGGATTGCTTGAGCCCAGGAGCTCCAGGCTGCAGTGAGGTATGATTGTGCCCCTATACTCCAGCCTGGGTGATAGAGCCAGACCCTGTCTCTTACAAAAAAAAAAAGACTGACAATTGCTCCCCCTACTTCAGTTCTTTACAGTCACCATATGAATGTTCTGATCTCTCTGTTAAAAAATACCTCCTCAGAACAAATGAAACAATAACTCCCTCCCCAAACAGGCTCCCCTCCAAACAGCACCTCCCCTCCCTCCTTCCCTCCCTCCCTTCCCAGGCAAGCCTCCACTTCTGGTGTGGCTCTGCCCCCACCACCACTGAAACACAGTGAGAGCCTCCAGCCTTGCCCTGCTTCACCCCTCCTTAGCATGGCTTGTGTGGAGCAGAGCATCCTCCTCTGTACCACCCTCCCCACTGGAGCCAGGCCTATCTTTCAAAACACATCTGACCAAGCCATTCCTCTACTTAAGGTCCTTTGTCATATCCCACAGAAACACTCACAAATACCTGCAGAGCTTCACTGGAGCACTGTTTGGAACAACTTAAGTGTCTGCCCACAGAGATGTAGTTAAATATATCACTGTGTGTGGTGAAATACCTCTCTGCAAAGTCATTCAAAGAATGAGACCCTTTCTGAGCCACATTCTCTTTAAAAAAAGGCATAACAACAAGCCGCTTTTGTTTTTAAAATTCTACGTGTATATATGTACATAAGTATGCAGGTAAATACATTGGAAGGGGCCAGAAAGACACATTTCAACAAGATCCCAGGGAAGTCTGTAGGAAGGGTGGGGGACTTCCAAGTTTTGCTCTGACCAAGGCCAACAGTGCAGTGCTGGGGTACAAATAAACTCCTTGCCCGGCCTCAGTGCCTGTAGGCCCCCAGCCCCACCCCACTACCTGCAGTGCCCCATGTCCTCCACCCCTGCCACATCTCTCTGCCAAGATGCCCTTCTCCCTCCCGCTTGCCCACCTTGCCTCCCTGACCCTGCTTGTCCTCTCTGAGCCCCTGCTGTGCTCCCATCTGCTTCTCTCCCTGGACCCTGGGCCACACTTTGCACCTGCTGCTCTCATAGCACCTCTGAGTCAGTCTCCCCTGCCAGAGTGGGTGCTGTGTTATGGTAAGAGGAATGAATGAATACGCTGTAACATGTTAATTTAGTCATAACAATATGTACTAAGAAATCACAATAGTGGCTCATGCCTGTAATCCCAGCACTTTGGGAGGCCAAGGCAGGAGGATCGCCTGAGGCCAGGAGTTTGAGACCAGCCTGGGCAACATAGCAAGACCCCGTCTCTAAAAAAAAAAAAAAAAGAAAAGAAAAGAAAAGAAATCACGATAGCAATGAGAAAGCATGCAATCAAATCACGTATAGAGTATTCAGAGAAATAAATGAGGGCCGGGGGCACTGGAAGAGCTACTTAGACCAGCAAGCAGATGATTAGAATGAGGGAGTGCAGGGTACACAGGACTCACAAGTAAGCCTGGAGCTCTGTCTGGGTGAGGCCCTTTTGCAGAAGTTAAAAAGAAACCAACTAACATTGCTGAGGAATGCCTCTGTTTACTTATTCAGTCACTTAACATTCATTTATTACATGCCCATAATATGGCAGGTGCTAGGAATAGAAGACAGCCCCTTCCAAAGTCCAAAGTGTAACAGGGCAGACAGGATACCCGTGGAGAGGGGGCACAGGGGAGGGATTTCCTTTTCTTTCTTTCTTTCTTTTTTTTTTTGAGACAGGGTCTTGGTCTGTCACCCAGGCTAGAGTGCAGTGGCATCATCATAGTTCACTGCAACCTCACACTCCTGGGCTCAAGCGATCCTCCTGCCTCAGCCTCCCGAGTAGCTGGGACTACAGGTGCCCACCACCATGCCTGGCTAATTTTTCTACTTTTTGTAGAAAAAATTAGAGGTCTCGCTCTTGCTCAGGTTGGTCTAGAACTCCTGGGCTCAAGCAATCCTCCTGCCTTGGCCTCCCAAAGTGCTAGGATTACAAGCACCAGCCACTGCGCCCAGCCCAGGGGAGGGATTTTTAAATCACCCCTGGGGCACAAGGAGGGCTTTCCTGAAGGGGGGCCCTTATTTAAATGTTGAAGAGTGAGTGGGAGGCAACCTGACACAGCCAGTGCTGGGAAAGGGAAGGCAGTGCCATTCAGGGACTGGCTGGAGCGGAGTGCAGGCCCGCAGCCCTCTGACTGGCTGGAGTGTGTGCACAGAGCTCTGCATTGCCCAGGCCCGGGCTGCCCAGGGGCCTGAAGAAAGCCAGGTCAAGTGAGGCCAGGAGAGGTCAAGTCAGGAAGGGCAGGCTGTGTTGAGCAGGTGCCGGAACTTCATCCTGACCATGGGATTTGTTTTTCACAGAAGGGCCAGCTGAGCTGCAGGAAGCCCAGGTCAGAGGAAACAGGCAAGAAGTGAGGAGGGTCAGGACTGAGTCGTGGGAGGGAAGCAGGAGGCACGAAGAGGACAGAGCAGGGGAGGGCAGAGGACAGTGAGGGGAGGGAGGTAGCTGGGAAGCCTCTTGAGCTTCTGGCTTGGGGACTGAGTGGCCAACAGTGTCATCCACAGAGATAGGGAAAGCTCGAGCAAGAAGTCTGGGAGGAAGAGAAGGGATTCTGATTTGAACGTGAGAAGTTTGGGATTGCTGTGGGACATCCAATGGAAATTCCTTACAATCAGCTGGACACACCAGTGTGGGGCTCAGGAGAGGGGTCTGGCGAGAGGTAAAGATTTGTAAGTTTCTTATGCATGGGAGATGGTTGGATCCAAGGTTGTATCCACATCTTATTTAATCCTCACAATCTCTTTGAGTTGGTATTATTATACCTTCGTTAGAGATGAAGAAACTGAGGCGAAGAACAACTTAATCAAATCCACATAGCTTCTAAATGGCAGAGCCAGGATGCAAAGACAAGTCTGTTTCTAAAGCTGTTTTTTTCCTACTTCTGGAATGGCCAATATGTGATACTCCTGCTCAGCATGGTGAAGGCAGGTAAGAAATGAACTGGGAATGGACAGCATTTGGGGCTTGGATCAGTGAAAAGGGCAGGGGACAGGAGTGATCAGGGAAGTCTGACCCCAGCGGAAAACTGCTCTAGGAGGGTGGTGCAGAGAGGGCTTTAAGTGCCTCGAGACGCGGTTTGGTTTTTAACCTGCAAGCAGTAAGGGGCCCAGGCCTATCTGTCAGCAGAGGAAGGAGAGTTGATAGAGGAAAAGCATGTGTTTCTGGAGGAGATTTGTGGGAGGAGTTCGAGAGAGACCGCAGAGGCAGGGAGAGCAGCTGTGGTAGGCTGAGGGTTGAGTGCCAGGCTCTTGGTCAGCACCCTGGCTTACGAGGCCTGGCGTGATCCAAGCCCCGCCCACCTTCCCTGGCAGTGCTCGATGCTCTCCAGCCTTAAGCTTCCTCCTGCCTTCCCACAGGCTGTGTGCATCCCCAACGTCCACTCAAGCCCTCCTGGAATGTATTTCTTACAGCACTGGATCCTACACTTTTCCCTCATGGCACTCATCACAAGTGCAAATAAGCTATATCCCTTTTTGACATATGCAAAGAAATGACCCTTGTGTTGCTCACTGCTGTGTTCCCAATGCTAGTGGCATCTGGCATGTCTGGGGCTTGATGCATGCCTGTTGAGATGATGTAAGAATAAAAATATCCCTAAGAGCCAGATCATTAGGAGCTTTTTGGGATTTTGAGCCACTACCCTCCTCTTTGTGGCAAAAAAGCTAACAGCCTAGGTTTGCTCCCTACCCTCAGTTCCAGGCAGATGGTCCGTACCTCTGGAGGAATCTACCTCAGGCATGCAGGGCAGAAAATGGGTGTTAAGCCACCAGCAGCCCTGGCAAAGGCCGCAGAGAGCCCCAGGCCCCACTCCTCTCTAGACCCATGGCCTTGACCTGCCCCAGGGCACTCACTACTCCTTGGCGATCTCTAGGTCCTTTCTGTGGCTCTGCAGGGCTGCCGCCATCTGCCCCAGCTCAATCTGGGCATTCCCTATGCAGCTGTACAAGTTTCCAACCAGTTCATCCTTGTTGGGTACCTCTTCTTTGTTCCATTCCAGTACCTTCTTCAGCACTTTCTCAGCTTTCTGAAGGCTCCCTTCAGCACTGCCGCTGGTCAGCACTGGGAAGGGAAAGGGGTGATGGGGAGGTGCGGGTGGCCTCCCCTTGGCTGATGGGGTAACTCCTCTCCCCCCAGATACCATCCACAGGTCAGAGAGGCCAGGAGCTCAGGCTACTATTGCTCCCTCCCCACCTGACAAGGGACTGCAGGCACCTGCCCTGCCCCTCTGAGAACACCACCCACACATGTCGATGTCCTCCAGGCTCTTGAGGATATAACGGGCTGTCTGTGCAGGACTGCGTTTGCGGTCCCGCAGCCATTTCTCTTGCATCAGCTTCCGGTCCCGCTCCCTGGCGTAGATGGGCTTCTGCTGCCTCCAGAAGTCGCTGCGGGAATCCAGGTAGTTGATGCCCGTCATGATGAGGTCCTCCACGGTCAGGCCGCCCTTCATGGTGCCTCTGATCAGGTCTGTGGGGAAGGGGTGTGAGAAGGCGCCAAGGACAACAGGCCTCTGAGGGAGTCACCTCCTCTTGGCTCCTCTGTGAGGAGCTCTGCCTGGAGTTGCAGAAATTGAGGAAAGTGAGTGCCCGTGGTGGCAGGGTGGGTTTATCCAGGCCATGATGAGGTCAGAGCCCCCTTTCAGGCACTCCCATGGTTTAGGCACTTTATGGCAAGATCTGAGGAGCTAGCAGAAGGAACAGTGGTAGCTCACTGAGAAGCCTCCCTCAGGGCTCCCCCATTTCAAGCTGTGTCCTCAGAGCAGACTGAATCTAAATGTACAACCTGGCCCAGGCTGCCAGTGCCCAGTGATTCCCCAGGTGCCACGTGGGCCAGTGTGTGCTGGAAGCTGGAGGGGTGTGCCCAAGCCCTTCCCACTGCCTGGCCAGAGGTTAGAGCTGGTAGCAAAGCTGCAAGGTCACTTGGGGTAATGTTCAGGCCACCCCTGACCTCCTCAGCAGGTCCTCTGGACAACGGGAAGCATTCAAGCCTGTTACCCAGGAGATGTGCCAGCAATGAAGCTGTCCCTGTGTCATGGCCCTACAGGGAATCCATGACCTTGGGAAGCCAGTTCTGGAAAAAAGGCATTTGATTCAAGGGTGACCCCTGCTCAGGCTTATCAGCTAATGGCAATACTCCCACCCCCATGTTTATGTGAGACATTCATTTTAGGGCTCTGTCCTACATCCTGTCACTGGCAGCACAATGTGGTAGAAAGAGCATTGGAGGTCAGGAGGCCTGGGTTCCAGGGTTGATTCCACCATTAACTTGCTTGTCACTTGGAAAAGCTACTCCCATTCAGGGTCCCTATTTCCTAATCTTTGAAAGAAGAGATTGGAAGAGATGATGTTTCAGAACATTCTAGTATCAATAGCCTTGGATTCGAGCACCTGTGTGCCTGATTCCTTTGCCCATTGTACAGATTGAAGGCCCAGGAGATGCCCCTTCAGGGACGACGGTGGTAAAGGAGCCCAAATCTCTGTTGTTCCCTCCCAGGGTACCACAGAGCTTAAGAGCACTGGCTCTTTAATTGGACTTCCTGGATTCAAATACAAGCCATGTCATTGCCTACCTATGTGTGTACTTAGTTTCCACAGGTCTGCGCCTCAGTTTCCTCATCTGTAAAATGAGAATGCTAATAAAACCTGTCCGTAGGTACAGGTCAGCTAATATTACATGACAGGCTTTGCCTCTGGCTCATGCATTAAGCATCCACCCAGATTTCCTTTGCCCCAAGTCCCCATGCCAACAAAGTGTCCAAAACCTTCATCCAATAGGAGCTTCTCCAGATACTCCTTGTCCACATAGAGCTCCCCCAGAAGCTGGCGGACAATCTTCTCACTCTTGGGTGAGCCCCTCCGCTTGGATTCTCTCTTGGTGGGGTGTGAGAGGTGTTTCATGGGATGAGGCTTCTGCTGGGCTTTCAAATTCTGGGAAAATGGAGCAACATCCAACAGAGCTCCAACAAGGAGCACAATGTACCCAGCCACGGCCCCAGAGTCTGTGATTCCAGATTTCTCCAACTCCAGGACCTCTCTGTGGGCTGAGAACCATTGAGTATGCCTGGTTGGGCAACAGCTAGACTCCCAAGACCCCTCTGGAGCTGGGGCAGAATCCCATGGCTACCCATGATGGGCAGGAGCTAATAGTTCCCAGGCAAGAGGGCCACTAAGACCTGTGCTTCTCAAGCACAGGCCTCTTCCCTTAGAGGGACACAACCACAGAACCAGGGCCCTTACCTCAGCCTGCTTGCTTAAAAAGGAAAGGTCTCCTTTGTTTTCCAGCTTAATTGAAGAAGGACCTGCAGGGACAGAAGCTGGAGCTCAGGTTGGCCAAGCCCTTCAGGCATAACCTGTCACATATTTTTATGTGGAAATGGCTGCCTTTGGCAGGGGGATGGTAGAGGCTGTGGTAAAGCTGGTCCTGAGCCAGCCTAGCAGGCAAATGGTGCAGGCTGTTTAGTATAACACTCTCCTGGGAGCTAGACAGCCCCAACTAGCCCAAGGCCATGGCGACCAGATTTCCAAACAAAGGGAGGTCCTGGGCACAGGGGAACTCTCCTTCAAGTGCCATTGCCATTTCCACACTCTGCCGCCCACAGTGGCAAGCTCCCACTTGCCTCCCTCCTCCCCCTGTCATTGAGCTGATGGGTAAGGCCAGCCTTTAGTGCACATGTGGTGAGGGAGGAAGGCAGGGACTAGGTAAGGCTGGACCCCATTCTATCTTATAATACCAGGCTAAAGGTAGGCCTACTTTGAAACAGCTATTCTAATCTGGCCTTTAGGAAACCAGATGCTGCAGTGCTCAGTACAGTGGATCAGGGACTGGTCCTCCCAGTGGACAGTTTGTAATCCTCAACAGTGTTAACAGCAGCCAAATCCAAGTGTGGGACTCCCTGTAGGCCGGGTAGTTGTTGCTCACCCACTGTACCTTAGGCCTTCCTCTAAACCTAAGGATTCCAAGAACCTTCCTGGGTAAGGATATGTGCCCTGTGATCACTCACTTCCCACTGAATTGTTGATGGCTTCCTGGGCTTTCTGAATTCCAACTTTGAATTCCCGATCAGGCCGCAGCTTATAGCCTCGATGATAGAACACCAGGGCAAACTCAAAGTCTCCCATGGTGTACAACGTCTCAGCCTTTTGTAAAATCCCCTGGAATGAGAGGAAGTCAAATCAATGTGGACAGATAAGGCCTTACAGGTCTCAGCTGTGGTGGAACAGAGGGGTCCTGGGTCGAGGGTCAAGGCTGGGATATGGGGGCAGGGAGCTAGGCAAGTGACCTATGGAGAGAAAATGGCATTAAACACTAGGCAGTCTGGCCAGTTCTTCAACTACTTGTAACCAGAGGCTGCTACAGACAATGGTAGTGGTGAAAGCAAGACTGAGTCCTCCCACCCATGCAGTCACCTTGCAGAAAGTTGGGTCGCTCTGGAGTGAAGCTTCAGCATCCTTCAGGGATTTCTCCAAGTCTCCCATCTTTAGGAAGCACTTGGAGCGGGCAACCAGGCAGTTCTTGTCTCCATTCTGAAGGTGAAGAGCCTGAGAAAGGAACCACTCAGGTTGACAGGCACCATGAAGAACAAAGCAGAAGCTCGACTGGAAAGGGCAGCCCAGACCCTCCTGCAGAGTTTCAAGGGGACTCTTCAGGCCAGCAAACATGCTCTGGATCTTATCAGACAAAAGCAGCACAACACTGATCTTTGCTCAGCCACCTTGATTATCTGCATGTAGCTCATCTTGAACAAGGTCGAATCACAGCTATTGTGGAAGCTACTGGTTGAGATGCAAAAATATGCTACTCTGTGGATACACTGACTTTCTGCCAATGCCTAATAGCCCCCCAGTCTATGCAGGCAATAGAACTGAAGGATGTTTTGTGCACATCAAATTCAACCACAAACCTGAAATGGCTGCACAACACACTCAAGACAAATTTCAAAGGCTAAGCATTCTGAAGGCAAACAAAATGCAATCTGCAAGAAGGCTGAATTCCACTTAGCCTTCTTTTTTTACATAGCTAATTGAGAACTAATCAGTATTTCAGGGGATTACCATGAAAATGCCAGGAAAACTGAAACTGATTTTTGGCCCTAAAATGGGGGTGGGTGATTCCTGCATTCCCCATGTCCTCTTGTTCTGTTATAGATTATTACCATAATCTGTGGTGTACTGTCCTTCCTGAGGTATCAAACTGTACCCACCCCTTTGTAAGACCTTCCCATTTTTCTAAGAAGAGGAAGTAGCTACTGTCTTTCCTGGAAACAGACCACTTCTCATCCAAGGCTTCCTTCTCATGGGGTGTTCTTTTTTCTCTGCCTGGGCTTCTCCAGGATGGGAAATGGTTCAGCAAGAGGAAAATGAGTGGGCGTAGGGCTCCTGAACTCAATTGTTCACCCATCGGGTCATCATTTCTGGTTTTAGGGTGTGGTTGGTGATTGAAAGGGACAAAAGACTCTGGGTAGCAGTTGAGAAGCTTGACTTTAGAGGGAGTCTCAAGACTGGTTAGAGGGCTATCCTATCACTCCCTTTGTAATAAGAAGTGGGCCATTTTTAGTAAAAGAAATTGTCATAAAAATATCTTATAGTTTACCTGTGTAGATGTATAGTACGGTGGTTAGCACCTCATCACAGAAGTCTAAGTGCCTGGCTTTGAATCGTTCCTCTGCCACTTGCTAGTTCAGTGACTCGGACATGTTGCTCAACTTCGCTATCAGTTTCCTCGACTTCTGTATCAGTTTCCTCATTTATAAAATGGAGTAATAAATAGTACCTCCCTCATAGCATTGTGCTGCACTCAGCAGTGTGCCTGATATCCTCAAACAATACCCAATCCCCTTAGGGTGGGGTGGCGCAATTTATACCAAGGTTACCATGATAATGTTAGTTACTTACTGACCACCTTTTATAAGCAACTCTGTGCCGGAGACATCGTGGCTTGTACATGCAACCTCCCAGCCAATCTCCCGGTCAATGATGGGAAATTGAGGCTGCTGTGTGGAAAGGAGGCCAGTTTATCACGAAACATTTAAGTAAAAGTAGAGGAAGAGGTAACTGTTAACGCAGAGAATGGAGGATGCAAGTGGGAATTGGTAGAAATGACCGAACACGGGGCTTGTCTGTGACAGTGCAGTGTCAATCAGGAATCAGTGAATAACAGAAACAATAGGGTCCTCCAGGCATCACCAGGGCCTCAGGGTTAACTGTAATCTAAAGCGGTGCCGGGTGGTGGACAGGTTCAGAGCGCGACTCACGTTGCTGAAGCTCTGGACGGCTTTAGAGAATTCCCCACAGAGATAGAGCCGCTCGCCCTCCGCCATGTAAGAGGGAAAGGTGCTTCGTAAGGCCTCGACTTCGGGGTCCGACATGGTGACCAGATTTGGAAACGCTAAAGCAGGAAAATAGAGGAAAAGCAGCTGGAGAACTTCTCTATGGCTTGTGGAAGCTCCGTCTCTTGGCAACCGAGAGGCGCAGAGTGACTTCCGGTCCCGCCCCTGGCTTGAGCGGCGCCGGGACCTCGGGTACATCCGCCTGGCGTGCGCATGCGCCCATGCAGCCGCGCGCTGGCCCGGTGAGTGATCCGCGCGTGGCTGCGGCGAGCGCATGGTGTTTGCTGTTGCGTGCTCCGTGGGTTCTCCCCGGACTTGCCACGTGAAAGGCTACGTACAGGGCAGACGAGAAAACAGGAAGGGGGTTGGAGGCAGAGTTCCAAATAGAGATAAGGCATAGGGTATGTGCCCCACTTACCGCCATTAGGGGGAGAGCGCACTGGGCTTGGAGTCAGAATTCTTGGGCTGTTTTCACTCCTGTCACGTCCTTACTGCGTGATCCTGCGAGAGGCCCTTAAGGGCTCTGAGGCTCGAATGTTCCACCTGCCAAATGAATGTGAAAATAGTAGAACCCTCAGGGATGTGAGGATTTGCTTGAGAGTACGTGGAAAATGTTGGGTTCAACATAATTTATCACATTTATTGAGCAGCTGTTAGTAGCAGGCCTCGACCAAAGCCTATCCTGAGGTCCTTCCCTATTCCCTCACTACCACCACCAAAAAAAAAGTGAACTAGGTGCTTCTGGGCTCCCACAACACCCTGAGTAGCTCCATTAATTGCCTTTACTGTGTTACTTTCAAAACACCTACTGCCAACGCCAACGAGATTGTGACTTCCACTTAGGCAGGGACCTTGTCTTATATTTCTAGAATTCAGCTCTCTGGAATATAGTTGGAGCTAAATAAGTCATTGTTAAAGTTTAAATAGTAAAAAGATCCCCTTAACTACACATGCACACACATATACACACATAAGTACATGTAAAACTGGGAAAATCTGGGAAATACCAGTGGATTGTGTCTGTCAATTTTCTGGTTGTGTTATGGTACTAAAGTTTTTCAAGATGTCACTATTGAGGGAAATTGGGTAAAGGGTACATGGGATCTCTGTTGTATTATTTCTTAGAACTGCATATGAATCTACAATTATCTCAAAAAGCTAATTCAAAAAAGGATGCCTTTAATACCAAGGTAAAAAATAATATGATCCTAGGCCAGGCACAGTGGCTCACACTTGTTTTCCCAGCACTTTGGGAGGCTGAGGCGGGAGGATCCCTTGAGGCCAGGATTTCAAGACCAGCAAGGTCAACATAGCTAGACTTCATAACTACAAAAAATAAAAAAATTAGCCAGGCATGGTGACAGGCGCCTGTGGTCCTAGCTGCTCTGGAGGCTGAGGTGGGAGGATCCCTTGAGCCCAGGAGTTTGAGGTTACAGTGAGCTATGATCATGCCACTGCACTCCAGCCTGGGCAACAGAGTGAGACCTCTATCTCTAAAAAAAAGAAATATAATAATAATAATAGTAATATGGTCCTTGCCTGGAAGAGTTCTGTCTAATCAGGGAGAAAAATCCATGAACAAGTAATGACCACTCAAAGTGGTATTAAGTAGTAATTCAAAGTGCTGTGTGCCTGTGAAGGAGATGAAGACAGGTGTTGTGAGGCCCAAACAAGTGAATGATTCAGTCAGGGTCTGGGATGGGTTAGAGAGAGCTTCATGGAGGGATAACATTTGAGCTGAGGGTGAGTAGGATGCTGCCCAGGAGACCTAAGTAGGGAAGAAAACAAGCAAAGGCTGGAGGTGTGTACATTCACAGGGTGTTTAAGGAACAGCAACCCAATACACTGGAGTGAAACCAGTTCTGTTCTAGGTTATTAAGGTGGGCTCATAGGCAAGTTGAGGACCACTGCTGCTAGGAGTTAATTCGGAAAAAATTTCCTGCGGAAAAGAGATCTATAGATTCAATGCAATCCCAATCAAAATCGCAGCAGACTTTTTTTTTTCTTAAACCAGTGGAGACCCAGTAGACTTTTTTTGGCAATTAACAAGCTGATTCGAAAAAACCTAGAATAGCCAAAAGAAATTTGAAAAAGAAGAACAAAAGAGAATTTACACTCAGTGATTGCAAGGCTTATTTTAAAGCTACAGTAATGGTATTAGCAAAAAGATAGATATATGGATGAATGGAACGGAATAGAGAGCCAAAATAGATCTGCACATATATGATCAATGGATGCTCAATGTTCAATGAAGTTGCCAAGGAAATTCAAGGGGGAAAGGATGATTTTTTCCACAAATGGTGCTGGAACAATTGGATAGCCAAATGTATAAAACAAAAACAAAAAACCAAACAAACAGGCCAGGCACAGTGGCTCACACTTGTAATCCTAGCATTTTGGGAGGCTGAGTCGGGAGGATTGTTTGAGGCCAACAGTTCAAGACCAGCCTGAGCAACATAGTGAGACCCCTTTCCCCGGTCTTTAGAAAAAAATTTAAAAATTAGCCGGCTAATCGGGAACTGAGGCAGGAGGGTCGCCTGAGCCCAGCAGTTTGAGGTTGCAGTGAGCTATGATGACATTACTGCGCTCTAGCACAGGAAACAGAGTGAGACGCTGTCTCAAACAAAAAACCTTGACCCTTACCCTACCCCATGTACAAAAATTAACTAGAAATACTTAAATGTAAGGGGTAAAATGATACAACTAAAAGAAAAAAAAAGATAGAAATAATAGGGCACAAAAAGCATGAAAAAGAAAAGATAAATTTGACTTCATTAAGATTGAAATCCTTTGCTCTTCAAAAGACACTGTTAAGTATAAAGCTAAAAGGCAAGCCACAGACTGGAACAGAATATTTGCAAAACATACCTGACAAAGAACTTGTGTCTAAAATACATAATGAGATCTTTCAACTCTTTAATAAGAGAAATAACCCAAATAAGAAATGACCAAAGATTTGAACAATTATTTGACCAAAGAAGAGATAGGGGTGGCCAATTAGCACATGATAAGATGCTCAACATCATTAGTCAAATACAAATTAGTCAAATACAAATTAAATACCACAATGAGATACCACTACATACCCATCAGAATGGTTAAAGTTAAAAAGACTGACCTTGACTTCACTAGGTGTTTGCCAGGCAGTTAAGCAACTGGAACTCTCATATACTGCTGGTGGGAATGTAAAATGATATAACCACTTTGGGCAATCTCTTAAAAAGTTAAAAAAAAGAAAGTTAAACATGCGCTTATCATATGACCCAGCCATTCCACTCCTGGGAGTGTACCCAAGAGAAATCAAAGCGCATGTCCACACAAAGACTTGTACATGAACATTCGTAACAGCTTTATTTGTAATAGCCCCAAACTGTAAACATATCCACCAACAGGTGAATGGATAAACAAATTGTAGTTTATCCATATAATGGAATGCTACTCAGCAATAAAAAGGAATGAACTATTGATACATACATAATATGACTAAATCGCAAAATAATTATGCTGAGTGAAAGAAGCCAGACCAAAAAAACTATATGATTCCATTAATACTAAATTCTAGAAAATACAAACTAATCTATATTGCCTGAAAGTAAAACAGCAGCTGTCTGGGAACATGGCAGTAGGAAAAGGAGGGATAGATTACAAGGAATAGAACCAAACTCTTAAGGGTGAAGGATATGTTCATTACCTTCAAACTCATCAAATTGTACACTTTAAATATGTGCAGTTTATTGTACATTAGCTATATCTCAATAAAGTTATTTTAAAAACACAATAAAATAGCAATCATAACATGTGCTTTTGGGCAGTTTCCAAAGCATTTTTGATCTTCCTAACACCCCAGTGAAGGAGAAAGCCAGGCAGTATTTTCCTGGTTTCACAGAAGAAACACTGAGGCTGAGGGGGGCCCCAGTCCACAGCACCAGGATATAGGTGAGCCGGGCTGGAACCCATGCCTTGGGTTGGATTAGGAGGGTCAAGAGTACCAGAATTGGATTCCAGCCTGTCTCAGTCATTTATAGCTGGGCGCCTCATGTCACCTCTTTATTTTTGTCTTTTATTGTGAAATAGAACATAGATACAGAAACATGCATGAAACATACATGTGCAGTTTAATAAATAATTATAAAATGAACACTCATGTGACCATCACACAGGTAAATCAAGAAACATATTGCCACCAGGGGGCTCCCTGCGAGGTCCTGCCCCAATCACAGCTCCCTCCCCAGGTTACCTGTTAGCACCTGTTAGCACCCTGGTGTGAGCCCTCATCCCCTCTCTCCTGGATTACTGCAATATCCTTCTAACTGGGTCTCCTTGGTCTACCCTTGTCCCCTTCCTTCTCAACCCAACAGCCATAAGATTCCTTTTAAAATGCAAGGCAGATCATATCACTCCTCTGTTCAAAACCCTGCCATGGTTCTCCATTTCACTCAGAATGGAAGCTGCTCTCCCCCTCATCCCTATGCTCCAGCCTCCAGGTGTCCTTACTGCTCCTTGAACAAGAACCCACTAGACATGCTGCTTCCTTAGGGCCTTTGCTCTGGTGGTTCTCTCTGCCTGGAATCCACCCCTCAGCCACTTTACCTGACCTCGCCCTTCTTTCATGTATTTGCTCAAATTGCTCCTTTGCAAGGAGGCTTACCTCCTTACCACCACCCTCTTAAATACTGCAACCTACTAGTCCTCCACCTCCCATTCGGGAATTCCTGATCCCCTCACTCTGTTCTGTTTTGGGTTTTTTTTTCATAGCACCACTTTCTGATATACTATAGAACTTCTTTATTTATTTTCTGGATTGTTTGTTGCCTGTTTCCCCAGATAAAATGTAAGCTACACAACCCATCCATTCATTGAGCTGTTGAAGGACGTCTGGGGTCCTTCCAGTTTTTGGTCACATCAAACAGTTCTGTTAGGACAAACTTGAATGTGTCTCCCGGTACATGTGTGCATGAGATTCTCCAGGGTATATACCTAGGAGTGCAACTTCAGGGTCTCAGTATATGTGACTCTTCAATTTTACTAGATAATCCTAAATGGTCTCCAAAGTGGTTGCATCAATCTACCCTCCCATCTGTAGTAAGGTCACCTCTTTTGGTCTCAGTTTCCCCTGTGCCCTTTGTAAAATAAGAGGATTGGAGGGTTGGATTTCTGAGATCTCTTTTGGTTCTGAGTTCTATGAATATATGATCAAGAAGTCCTGAATCAGCAGCACTTGGGGTTGAGCAACCTTTAGGGAGCAACTAACCTATGAGGGAGAAAGGACATCGTGACCGTGCTTGGGATGAGGACTCCCAACACTCTAGGGCGAGGCACAGTCCTAAACTCTTAAGACTGGTGTTGGGTAGAGACTTGGCCCTTGACAGAGGATGGCAACTCTTATTTATACACCATGATCTCTACTCCTGCCTGCGCTTGACAGAATTCCCAAACACTGAACATGGCAAAGAGAGACAAGAGGCAAAAATAATAAATTCATTCAGAGACAAATTTCAATGTGTCATATGGAAAAGTCAGGAGTAAGTGATTTGTGTATGTGGGGAGGGCTACACAGATTCTTCCTGGAAGAGGAGGGAATTTCACAAGAGTATACCTGGTGGAGAGGAGGCAGTGGCAATTTTTGAGAGAGGGTGAGAACAGAGTGGGGGATGGTGACTCTGGGAAGGGGTCAGTCTGGAGCTGGGAGGGCTGCCTGGAGAATGTTTATTCCTTGAGCACAGATGCTGCTATCAGGAGGGATAATTGCTGCCCAGGGAGCTGAACTGGCCATCCCTCCAGCTTCCCTGGGGGCAGGCAACATCTGTCAGATTAGAAAGAGGGGCTCTGTCTGTACCTCCCTGGGGAGCCTCCCCAGGACGCATGGGCCGTTGGCTCCTATGGGAGGCTGGTCAGTACTGGGCAAAAGTGATTGGTGCAGGGGGTGAAGACCACTTGGTTCTCCACATGATGGATCCAGATAGGGCTGTGCTGGAAGCCCCCGTCTTGGGCTGTTGCAAGGAGAGAGGTGGGTTTAGAACTGGACACTCAGGTAGACCCTCTTCCTGGCTGCATCTCCTCTCTCCTCTCCCTACCCTTCCCCTACAATTGCTTTCTTTCA
Organism: Daubentonia madagascariensis; assembly: GCA_023783475.1. NCBI lineage: Eukaryota > Metazoa > Chordata > Mammalia > Primates > Daubentoniidae > Daubentonia > Daubentonia madagascariensis. The sequence continues at coordinate 5,494,491 of JAKFHU010001186.1, read as the reverse complement.
TTCATATATTCATTCTAGCATTTATTCAGTCATGCATACAGTGAGTGCTTAGTATGTGCCAAACCCCCATGCTAGGCACTGGGGATGCCAAAATGAACAAAGCACACTCCTGGGCCTTTGGTTGCTCACAGTCAAATGAGGGAGACCCACTGGAAGGAATCATCTTCCCTTCCTCCTCACCTGCAGCAGGTGGTAAGGGACAGGGACAGGGACTTGGAGTCAGAGCATCAATACGAGGGCCAGCTGATCATCTGCAAAATGATGATAACACTTAGCTCAAGCAGTTGCTGTGAGGAGTATGCCTTTCACATGTAGATACTCAATACATATTAGCTAAAATGGATTCAAGTCTAGGAGGGAGTCATTAGCCAGTCTAAGATTCTGGAACTGAGGTAGAATGCTCACAGCCTGGGCATGGAGATGGTGCTTATAACTTTCTATAGCCAGCAACATGGACCTGTCTTCTAGCCCAAACTACAAGAGGAGGGAAGTGACTCAAATGGGAAAATCAAAAGGGTTTAGAACTTTTAAGTCAGAACAGAAAGATGAGAAGATGGGGCCAGGACTGATTTATTCGGGGCAGATGAACCTCTGTGGGGGCATGATGGGGTAACAAGAGAGTCTTCCCTGGGGAGGCTGGGGGTTGGGCAGAGGCCTGGAATGGGATCATGGAGAGAATTGGAAAACCTCAGCGGTTGGCTCACAGACCCTCTGGCCAGCACCTCTCCTCCCTCACTCTCTGGACAGTTATTTTCTTGTTGCCCTTGCCTAGGAATAGTAAAACTTGGTCCCAGCAACACCTAGATGGGGACTTAATTGTTCAGCAAATATTTACTGAGCACTTACTATGTATCAGTCCCTATTTAAAATGCTAGAAATACAGCAATGAAGAAAACAGACAAAATCCTTATCTTCATGCACACATGCAAGTACATCTGAAGGATAAAATGTTAGAAATGGAATTGCTGGAGCAAAGGGCAAGTGCATTTAAAATTTTTATTGATATTGCCAAATTGACATAAAAAGCGTTTGTTGCCAGGTGCAGTGGCTCATGTCTGTAATTCCAGCACTTTGGGAGGCTGAGGCAGGAGGATCTCTTGAGGCCAGGAGTTTGAGACCAGCCCGGGCAACATAGTGAGAATATATTTAAAAATTAGCCAGGTGTGGTGGTGCACACCTATATATAGTCTTAGCTACTGTGGCAGAGGCGGGAGGATTGCCTGAGCCCAGGATTTTGAGGCTGTAGTGAGCTATGATCTTGCCACTGCACTTCAGCCTGGGCAACAGAATGAGACCCTGTCTCTACAAAACAAAAAAACAAATAGGCCTGGCTAGGCCTGTAATCCTAGCACTCTGGGAGATTGAAGCAGGAGGATCGCTTGAGCCCAGGAGTTTGAGGTTGCTGTGAGCTGTGGTGATGCCACTACATTCTAACCGGGGTGACAGAGTGAGACTCTGTCTGAAACAAACAAAAAACCCCTGTTTATTATAGTTCTTGTTCCACCTGGGTGCCTGTTTCCCCAGGAGTGTATCCTTCTAACTAGATGGATAATTGCTGTGGCCAGGTGATTCCTCCTGACTACAATCTTCAGGCTAGCTCACGAAGACTCTGAGTTGCTGTTCCCCAAGGCCAGAAATGAAGTACCTTCATAGGAGATATTTTCTTTACGTAGAGAGAGGGCACTCTTCACTGATATTTGTGCTATTTGGGGAGCTTCTTGGGAGAGGTGGAGCTCAACTCATGAAAGGGTAGAAGATTCTCTAGAGCCTCTCCACTATATTAGGACCAAGAGGAGAAAGGAGGTGGGGAGCTGCTATTTCAAAAAGATGAAGGCATGGTAAGGGACCAGAAAGTGACATCATCCGGGAACACTTGGTTCAGGCATGGACAGCAAGTTCAGCTACCCCACTCCTGGCAGCAACAGCTTTGAGGGGAGAGGGGCTTGGGGAAGTTTTCCTCCACAAGTGTTGCAACATTGTTGCAGTGTATGACCCTAAGTGCTTGGCAGAGGCACAGGCCTGCTGATTCCCTGAATCCTGGGCTAACCTCTTCACCTGAGCTGGTCAACGGACGATTCTGACCTCTTTTTTGGAGCTAGACAGCAGTTAGGTTCAGGGAGCAGCTCCGGAGACCTACAGGATTGGGGTGCAGGTACGGAGGCTCCAGAATGTCAGAGCAGTAAATATATATCCTGATTTCCAGGACGGTCTGATTTCACATATTCTGCCCCACAAGTTCACCAGCACTTGTCAGCCTGGGTGTCCCAGTTTTCAGTTTGGAAAATATGGTCTGTCTCACAGGTAATGGAGAAGGGGAGGGGGCAGTTTGTTCATTTTAGTGTCTAAGCCACTGGTTGAGTGGGGAGCAAGAGACGGGCAGAAATGGCCTCAGCCCTGTATTAGAATTTCCCATTGAATTCTCAGCTCCGCCCTGATCTGCGCTGAGGTGAGCAGGTGAGTGGGACGGAATTCGCTGTGACTGGCGCCCTCCTAGCTCATGGCGTCCCCCGCCCTATCCCATATAGGGAAGTAGGCTCCGTTAACCTGGGCTCTCAGCCTCGCCTTACTGGCTCTATGGGGAGGGTGTAGGGAGGGGAGAGGCGACATGTGCAAATGGGAAAGCAGTCTGCCACGGCTGCTTAAAAAGAGAGTCTAAACAACCGGGTTTGGTGTGGCAGATTACAAGCGGCCGGAATGTGGACGTCAGTTTCTCCCAAGGGAGGGAGGAAGGGGACTCCAGGTCCCAAAGCTGCGCTACAGGCACTTGAGCTAACGACCCCCTCTTCCTCCCGAAGCTCCCCCACCGCAGTGGCAATCGGACCAGCCCCCAAAGCGATCAGGCCACGGCCCCCAGCCCCGTGCACTCTCCTCCCCGCGTAGCCCGGCCCATCTCCCCACCCGAGGCCCCGCCCCGGCCCCGCCGGCCATCCGCGGCGGACCGGCTGGCGGACTACAAGTCCCAGCAGCCCGGGGCCCACCTCCGGGGGCGGGGCCACGCCGGCAGCGAATTGGGAGGAGCGCTGGCGCTCAGGCTAGGGAACGCGTGTGACCAATGGCGGGGCCGCTCCCGCCGTGAGCCGATGGGGGCGGGGAGAAGGCCTCCTGGGCCGGAACAAAAGCCGGATCCCGGGCGACTGCTGGCGGCTGGAGCGCTCCGGGTAGTGGGGTGAGTTGGCCCTGCGGAGCGAGCGGCGCGCACAGACTTTCGCAAGGAGGTGAGTGCGGGCAGCTGTTTTTGCGGGCGGGACCCCCCCAACTCGCCCTGGGAGCTTCCTGCCTCCCTCCCCCAACCCGGAACCGCCGACGCTGGCTGGGTGCTCACGCGCCCTCCCTGCACCTGCTTGGAAGTTTTGGGGGTCTTAGCTTTAGGTTAGCCTTCGCTTGGGACCCCGGCCGGTGGCCGCGTGTTGAGCCCCCCACCCGCAGCCTCCCACATTCCAGTTTTTGGGAGTTTGCACAGGGCTTGCCGCGGTCCTTCTCTCCACCAAATTGCATTTGCCCCATCCTGGCGCCCCTCTCCCCTACCCGGGGACAGCTATCCAGCCTCCTCGGGCTTTTTCGGGCCCACCCACCGGATGCCGGGACGGGAAGTAGAGAAAGCGGTGGTGACCGGCCCCACTCCGACCCCTCACAAGCCGTGCTCAGGCCCTTTCTCTTAGTTCTGTGGAGAATCCATTGAGCTGCACGCTGAAGTGGAGGGAGCGAGCTGGGCGCGCCGCCGGGGCGGGCCACGCGGGGCCAGGGTGCCCGAGGCCTTGCCTCGCCGCGAGGACTTGGCCCGGAGCGGTGGCGCAGGGAGGACCCTCCCCGCTCTGGAGGTGCGGTCGGGCTCAGCCCCTAAGCGACAGATGGCCGGGGTGCCCGTCTCCCTCCCCACCCCACCCCTGAGCTGACGCTGAGCCTGACCGAGGCAAGGTTCTCTGGGGGCTGGAGGATGCTGCCGCCGCCCTCCTGTCGAGCCTGGCACAGGGCCAGGGCCAGCTCCTGCTGCCCTCTCCAACCTTGGCGGATACAGACATTATGCGGTGCCGAAGAGTTCTGCCATTAGGGGGTCTGCTAGCCTACTCCTTCCCTCCACCCTTTAAGTTTGCTCTGTGTTTCAGCCGGCTCAACAGCTTGGATTTCTGAAATGTTGGGTGGAGGACAGCTGGTAGACCTCTTCCACCTCTTCAAAAACTTCCTAAACAACTTGGGGGGTGGTAATGGCAGGAGCCCTCAGACTCTGGGCAGCTGGTATCTCCATGCCCATCCTGACACTATTCTTGTTGCCATAGGGGGCACTCACAGAATTCTGCCTCTCTTATTTACTCCAGGGATTGTTTGTTCTCTCAGATCCCAGTCCTGCAGGTACTAACCTTAAAATGAGTGCTTTTTGTCCTTCCCAGAGAGGGACCCTGAGTAGCATCCCCAGTGATTCCTTTCCACTGGCTATGTTCCAGGTGTGCGTCCTGGGGAACAGGCTCCTTTCGTTCAGCCTTCCCTGTGGGCTGCTGTTTCTCTCAGTGGCTGAACTCAATCCTGGGTCACTCACCCTGTCTGCAGAAAAGACCCTGTTCAGCTCTTAAGGTCCCTCCCTTAGAGAGTAAGTGTGTGTGTGTTTTAGATTCCTTGGCATGATTTCCCCCAAATGGTTTATAAATTTACCTGTTACCAGGTAACAATTCCTGGAGTCCGAGCTCTGCCCAACTATATATCACCAGTTTGACAGCACATTCAGCTACTTGTGAGGCCTAAGACTTTGGGGGGGGGGTGGTTCCCCAAACACGATCGGTGTATACTTTATTTATTTATTTATTTATTTATTTTGAGGCAGGGTCTTGCTCTGTTACCCGGGCTAGAATGCATTGCAGATTGGTATGTACTTTAAGTCCCGTTGTCACTAGAGCAAATGTTCTTAACTGATGGTCCATCTGTGGGCCATCAGATCATAGTCACAGGTGATTATCTCGAAATGATAGGCACAACTGGGTATGTGCACATTTTTCTGGGCTTTTCTTCAGAGTCTCAAGAGTCTGAGACCTCAAAAAGATTAAGAGAGTCTCCTTAGGAGACTTCAAGACCCCACTGAACGACTGAAGTTGTGATTTATCTCCACTAAGTCCACTCCCTGTGTTTGTGAGCCAGTTGCTGTCTCATCCTGTGTTGGTGAATATGCAGGGGCCAGACTCTCTCTGCCTTTTTATTCTATTGTATAAATTATTTGTCTCGACTTCTCCTAAGCCAAAGTGCTCTGGTGGCAAATCTCTTGCTTCGATAAACTGGCAAATTTTGTTTTCTATCCTGTATCATCCCTCTTCAAAGACCCTGTGGAGATGGGCTCTTGGATCTGAGGCTCAAGAAAACTGATATTTTTTTTTTAGCTGCAGGAGGTCCCTTTTCTCTCCCTTGTCCTTTCCAAGGTTGGGTCTTGTGCCTGTTTTGGGAGGTGCCTGGTTCAGGAGACTGTTGTACTGGGACTGTCAGACAGCTTTCTTCTGGAGAGGCTTAGCTAAGGGGCTGCCTTTGTCCTGGAGTTTGTGATCACTCTTGCTTAAGGTGTCCGACCTGCTGAGGGTGGTCAGCTGCTGCCCTCCTCTCTCTCTGCTCCATCTGCCCTGGGTTGCACTGTGTTTGGGAGGGGAATGGGGGATGTACCCATTTGATTTCAGGACCAGTTTTTCTGGTCTGAGTCTAGAAGGTTGGGAAATGGAGTGGGAGTTTGGGGGGGGGGAGTGGAGGACCTTGCAGCAGTGGGACTGGCCGAGGTGTCTCCTTTGGAAATTCATATTGAGAAGGAGTCGCAAGGCATCCCAGGGGAAGGCCAGAAAAGGGAACATCTCTTCTGAGCCCCTTCCCAGCTACCCCACTTTGGGCCAGACACTAGGCTGAATACACCCATTGTGCTGAGCTGGAGACTAGCTGGGAGGCTGAGGGAGCCAGCCAAGCCCAGGATTAGAACCTGAAGCCCCACCAGCCTGGCCAGTTGGGAGGTACAAAGTGGCCCCTGGAACACTGACTGTCCCTGAGCTGGGAGTGGAGACCAACCTTCCTGTATGTGTAAACCAGCCAGCTCCCAACTTTACCTTCCTTTATCTGTATTTAACTTTTTTCCCTCCCCCAGCAAATTCAACAGCTTTGCTTCTGGGCCTTTGTGGGAGAGGCAGGAGTGACTTTTCCGGATCTGGCCAAGCTCTTAGCCTGAATGACTTTGTTTCTTTTCCTATCTCCCCCTCCCCCTTTCCTCTTTCCAGCTCACTCCTGACACACTCACAGGGAAAATGAGTGTGTCAGGACAAAGTGGTGGGGAAGGAAGGTGAAGAAATTCTCATCACAGACTCTTTGAAGTGAAAGGGGCATATGGACCTGGTTCTTGGAGAAATGGTCTTTTCTCAGGCTGCTGTGGATTTTCCTGGGGACCCAGATTCAAGTCCTGGGTCTCAACTCTGTTTATCATCATCAGTCAGGCTTCTTGGGCAGGTTATCTTTTTTTTTTTTTTTTTCCTTTTAAGACAGAATCTCACTCTACTGCCCAGGCTAGTGTGTAGTGGTGTCATTATAGCTCACTGCAACCTCCACCTCCTGGGCTCCAGACATCCTCCTGCCTCAGTCTCCCGAGTAGCAGGGCCTACAGGTGTGCATCACCACACCCGGCTAATTTTCTGGTTTTTTTTGTAGTAGAGATGGGGTGTTGCTCTTGCTCAGGCTGGTCTCGAACTCCTGACCTCAGGTGATCCTCCCATCTCGGTCTCCCAGAGTGCTAGGATTACAGGTGTGAGCCACCACACCTGGCCTGGGCAAATTATCTTAACCCTCTGAGCTTTTATTCTTCATATAAGAAATGGAGTTAAGTGACCAGTACAGGGTGGTCCCCAGAGAGGGGTGTGTTTTGCTTAGTGGATTTTGCTCTAAATTAGCAGCTGGATGACTCAGTAGGGCGGGTGGGATGTACTAAAGGTCACAGTTTCCCTTCCCTGTGTCTGCTCTGGGAGGCTAGTGTCTCCTCCCCTCCTCCCTTCCTAACCAGGGCCCGGGGGCATGATCCTGCTTGAGGCTAAGTAAACTTGCTGGCCTGGCCTGCTGGCCTGACCTACTGGCCTGGTGGTGTGTGTGTGTGTGTGTGTGTGTGTGTGTGTATATGTGTGTGTAGGGGTAAGTCTGGGCGTGGGGGAGATGAAAGCTATAGGGGGAGTAAGGCCAGCCTTTTGCAGTTTCTTCTGTGTTCCCCACAGGTCAGAAAACCTAAGGGTGTGTTTCAGTGTCTGTGTGCTTACCTCAGGTGGGACCAGATTTTGGTCAAAGCACTGGTGTTCTTTGTCTCCTGACAAGCTGCCTTTTGCTCCAGGATGAATGTGGTCTGGAGTAAGCTAGTTTGCCTAGAGGGAGTAGGGGCAGGGTTGAGGCAAGAGTCCCAGGGCAAATGCCACCTTTGTTTTCTTCCGACATCTTCCCTTACCCATTATCTCTGGATCTTCCTTCTCTGCTTGTGAAAGTGCTGTTTGAATTCTCCCTTCCATCCCTCCCCATCAAGCTCTGGGGCAGCCCTTTTTCTCCCTCTTGAGAAAAGCTGAGATCTGGTTTTATTGTCTGGGGGTAGCTGGGAGTGGGTCTGCCCTGCTGGGCAAGATAGCGCCTCCAAAGCCCTGCTCCCTTCTGACCAGCTCTTCTCTCCCCAACAGGTAAAGCAGGTCCCTCTGCAGCCATGTCGGCCAAAGCAATTTCAGAGCAGACGGGCAAAGAACTCCTTTACAAGTTCATCTGCACCACTTCAGCCATCCAGAATCGGTTCAAGTATGCCCGTGTCACCCCTGACACAGACTGGGCCGGCCTGCTGCAGGACCACCCGTGGCTGCTTAGCCAGGTGAGCCCTGCCCCCACCCTGGGCTCTTTTTTTCAGGCCCAGGGTCTGAGGAAGAGAACACCATTGGCGATACTTGTGGGGTCATGTGATCGCATCATTGGGTAGTGTGCAGTGGGCTGAGCACGGTTTTATGTTCCCCGTGGGCCCTGCATGTTGGGGTACTCTGGCATGGGCCTGGAACTGGACAAACTGGTGTCCAAATCACAGCTCTCTGTTTATTAACCATGTGGCCTGAGGCCAGCCATTTCACCTCTTTGAATTTTAGATTCTCCATCTGTCAAATGGGGATAACACTCTGTAAAACACTTAGTGTGCTGCCTGACACTTGGTAGATGCTCAATAAAAACCAGGTATGGGCCCTCCCCTCCCCTAAGTGGAGCGTGTCAGGAATGTGTCAGGGCAATTAGGAAGTGTTGATCTTTCACTTTGTGAAGAATGGCACTGACCTTGGGGGGTCAGCCTGGAGTAGAGGCTTCTGTCTTGGATCTCTGCAAAGTCATTATTAGAAAGATTTCAGACTTCTTTGGTAAGGCTTACTTTTATTAAAACGATTTGTTCTGTAAAATTTGGATTCAGTCAAAAGGCTGCACTCAAGGATCCAGAAGACCATATGTGGACCCAAGGCCGCAGGTTCCCCACCCCTGCAAGGTAGTGAGTTATCTCAGTTGATTGTTCACAGGCAGTTATAGATGGAACTCCTTGTTCTACTCTTTCCTACCCTCTCACTACTGCACTTGACTAGTGTTAAGAAAAAATTATATGTAAAAAAAAAAAAAAAAAGACTTCTTTGGCAGGGCCTAGAGAGCAAGACTAGGACCAGTGGTGGGGTTCCTGCTGCTGTGAGGCAGCCCAACCACAGAGGGAGGCAGTGAGTTTCCTGGCACTGGAGATGTGTGAGCAGTGGCTAGGGGCTGCTCGTTGGGCCTGTTGTGCACAGGGTTCAAGCACAGTGATAGGGTTGGCCAGATGACCTGTGAAGTTCTTTGACACTCCAAGGCTCTGTCTCTCTGTTTTCCCTTTTGGAATACAGGTTCTGGTCCATATTCTGAGGAATTTACTGTTAAATGAAGAAGTTAATACATCACATCCCCACAATAAGTAGAGAATCACTTATTCACTAAGCATGTATTTGCTGAGTACCTACTCTTCATCGCCTCTGTGCCAGGCCCCATCCTAGGCACGGACGGCTCTAGGTTCCCAGTTGTCAAAAGGAAGATGTAGGGTGGGGTAGTGAGGGAAGCTTCCTAGAGTTGACCCTGAAGGATGGGTGGGGTTGGCTTTGGAGCGGGGTGAATTGGAAGTCATCCAGGCTGTCCTCTGCTTTGGGTCCCCAAATTATCACCTCTTGCTCTTTTCTCTCCTTCCTAGCTCTAAATACAAACCCCTCTCATTCCAGAGCTTGGTGGTCAAGCCAGACCAGCTGATCAAAAGGCGTGGAAAGCTTGGCCTAGTTGGGGTCAACCTTACTCTGGATGGAGTCAAGTCCTGGCTGAAGTCACGGCTGGGACAGGAGGCCACAGTGAGTCTGGGTATAGGATTGGGCTGGGCATGCTGTGGTAACAGAAGCAGATGTGGTCACCTCCAGACCAGCAGCTCTGTGGATCACCCTCGCTCAATGTGCTGCCTAGTCACATTGCAGTCCGGGGAAGGCAACAGGCCTGTGGAGGTGACCCACCTAAGTGGCCTCAGGCAGCAAGGCCAGTCTCAGTCCCAGCCCCCCACCAGGGAATCCAAACTCCTTTTGTTCTTAGTTTGGGCAAAACATGCTGCAAAAATAACCCCAATACAGTTCAAGAGCCAGGTGGAAATGGTCTGATCATGGAGGTGAGACTCCAGACCCATTCTGGGAACAGCTTTTTTTCCAGTTTCCAAAGAGGGTTATGGTAGCTTGTGATGACACATAAACCTAAGAGGGTGGATTAAAAAAAAGATGAAAAAAGAGAAGTACAATCATTTAGGTTGAAAGACATAAGGGCAAGAACCTAATATCCTAGAGATTGTTCATAATGCTGAAGAATAAATTCAATTTTTTTTTTTTTTTTTTTTTTGAGATAGAGTCTCGCTCTGTCTCTCTGTGCTAGAGTGCAGTGGCATCATGGTAGCTCACTGCATCCTCAAACTCCTGGGCTGAAGCGATCCTCTTGCCTCAGCCTCCCGCGTAGCTGGGACTACAGGCGTGAGCCACCATGCCCAGCTAATATTTCTATTTTTAGTAGAGACGAGGTGTTGCTCTTGCTCAGGCTGGTCTTGAACTCTTGAGCTCAAGCAGTCCTCTAGCCTTGGCCTCCCAGAGTGCTAGGATTACAGGTGTGAGCCACCACCCCCAGCCGAAATTCAATTCTTGACTTTTCCTGGCTTGGTGATTAATTTCAACTATGTAGATGAGAGAGCTCAAGTGAAATATGGTTTAGGAAGGCTAGAAGATGCTCAGAAATGGAATTGTGTTTCTTCTCCTTCTCATTCCTCAAAGGAGCTGGAGGACTGAGGGAGGGAGTGGGGTTGAGGTTTGGCTCAGTCTGGGAAGGATGTACTGTCCACACCTGGCTTTGTACGCTTGGTTCTGAAGGGTCTGATGCCCATCTGGGGTGAACGTAGACCAAGAATGAGCTGTTTCCTTCCTTGGCTGCCTTGGAAGTAGGAGTGAAGGTGGTGATGGAGATGTCTTTCTCCCTTATTGGGCTTCCTCAAAGCAGCTCTTAATGTTAATTTCCTGATTTCTGGCCCTCATGGTTAAAGAGGGATCCTTGCAGTTGCATGTGGCTCTGGGGTGGAGGGACCTGACCTTTGAGTTCCCAGGCTTTTGGAGAAAGGATGATACGGCTGGCATTGAGCATGTCTCTAGGGAGCACGTCATGCTCCCTTCTCCTCCCCTGGCCGTTGGGAGAGGGATGTCAGGGACGTCTGAGCTGGCAGCACGCGCGGCGTTGGGCCAGCAGGAGCGGCTCATTACCTCTGATGGATTGCTGTCTGGTCCCTGACTCAGCAGTGACGCACAGGGAGGGTGGGGGGGATTCGGGATGTACTGGGATGAGGGTTGTCTGGCCTCTGCTGCCAGGGACTCACTCAAACTGATTAGCTCTGCAGGTCTGTTGTCCTCAGCCAGGAGAGTCTGTGGAAAAGTTTTCCCCATCAAGCTCCGGCTCTCCTCTCCTCCCCCTCCCTTCCCTAGTCCTGGACCCATGTCCTCAGGCTGGGTCTCTGTGCCTCCCTAAAAGGCAGACAAAGCAGAATGGTCACCTCTCCCCTACCAAGTTCCCATCTCCCTGCCCCAGCTTTGGGAGAGCCTTGATTTGTCTGAGCTCTTTAATTTGTGTGGCTCATATATCACCCTCCAGAGGAGGCCAAAAAGGAACGTGCAAGGTCAGTGCATGTTGAAGTATGGCTGGCACAAGGGCAAGGGGGCGAGAGAGGGTATCTCATGAGGACTTCTTGAGCATAGGGATCTGTGACCCCATTTTTTGTGGAAAAATCTCTCTTCGCTGGGTGTTGTGGTGGTTGTGCTTGGGCCCTGCCTCTGGATGATCTCTCCTTCTGCTGAGGGCAAGATGTGCTGTCTGCCTGGGTTTCAGCTCCTTTACTTTGTCTGTAGGTTGGCAAGGCCAAAGGCTTCCTCAAGAACTTTCTGATTGAACCCTTCGTCCCCCACAGTCAGGTACGTGTGAGGTGGCTCCAAGCTGGGTCTTCTTCCTCCTGGAGCTTTGTATTTGTCCACGTTAAAATAATGAAAGAAGCCCAGCTGATGGAGAAAGGTCAAAGGGACTTTGAGGATCTGAGGGTACTGCAGAGTAGGGGGTCCAGAGATGAAAAAGGGCTTAGTTTACAGCAGGGAGGAATTAGGGCTGAGAACAGAGGAGACTTCCCGGTGCTGGGATGAGAAAGACTTGAAGGCAGGACCCCTCCCCCAGATCAGGTTACACTGGCTAAGTCTGGACTTTTAGTGGGGTAGTGGCCCCTTCTCTCCTCCTTGTCCCCAGGGGGAAGATGGTGAATAGGTCTCCCCTGGGTGGATGTTTTTTACTGGGTTTTAGAGATGAGACCACAGGGGTTGGGTTCCTCTCCTGGTGTGAGGCGGTGCCCCCATCTTCCCCAATTCTATGCCCCTCACTGGCTGCATGCTTTCTTCACCTGCAAGGCGGAAGAGTTCTATGTCTGCATCTATGCCACCCGAGAAGGGGACTACGTCCTGTTCCACCATGAAGGGGGCGTAGACGTGGGTGACGTGGATGCCAAAGCCCAGAAGTTGCTTGTTGGTGTGGATGAGAAGCTGAACCCTGAGGACATCAAGAAACACCTGTTGGTCCACGCGCCTGAAGACAAGAAAGAGTTGAGTGAGAGGGACGGAAGGGAGGTGGCAGTGGGAAAGGGCACAGACCAGAGAGAGCAGAGTGGTCTCCCTGTCTGGGTGGGAGCAGGCAGTAGGCATAGCCCTCGTCCTGAGGAAGAGAGCTGGGTGCAGAGTGGGGACTGGCTCAGAATCAGACTGAAATATGCCGCCAGCATCCCTCACCTCCTTGCCCTTGTCTGTCTGGTGCCTCCTCCAGTGTCGTGCCTGACAGTTCCTTTCCGCCTCAGTGGCTGAAGAGTGATATCCAGGGAGCGAGGTTTACAGAAGAGAGCGAGGGGCCAGCGGGGCGAGTGTCGGGAAGTGGAGCTGTCAGTGGCAATGAAAGATTGCTGCGGGCGGCTGGGGTGTCACCAAGCCTGCTCCCTGACAGATGACTGTCCCTCTTTCCCTCCCCCTTTAGAATTCTGGCCAGTTTTATCTCTGGCCTCTTCAATTTCTACGAGGACCTGTACTTCACCTACCTTGAGATCAACCCCCTTGGTAACTGTCTCTGCTGGGGTGGGATGGGGCAAGGGTCAGTTATAAGGGTCCCAGTACTTGCGGTAACCCTGGTCTTGGCATTCAGAGAACCAGACCCTCACTTGGCAGAGGGTGATATGAGACAGGTGTGCCGAGAGCATAGGCGTCTCCAAGCTCATTCAGTGCCAGCTCCTGTTTGTGAGCTCTCAGGAGACTGTAGTTCTTCCTCTGTTAACCAACTCCAACCTCTCTCTTTGATCTTAACTTGTTCTGAGGTGAGGCAGTCCTGGTTTGGATCTGCGTGCTGTTGCTGTGTCTGCCCCTGGGTTAGGTGTCCTACCAGGAGGAGTTGGGCCACCTTTCTCCAACCCTTTTGGCCCTTCTTTCCTTTGGGTGCACTAGGCAGCCCCATCCTCCCCTTCCTCCCTCCCCAGGACTTAGTCAATCATTGACCCCCAACACTGGAAAGAGCTTGGTGCAAGCCTCTCAGGCTGTGAAGGAGGCAGGTGGTGGTGGGGGAGAGCAGCATGGGCTGGCTCTGGCCAAGGCTTCTCAGGGCAAGGTCCAGGAAGCTGAGAAATCAAATCAGATTTGATGGACCAGATGGCCTTGTGCTAACTTAATTAGTTAAATGGCCCTGGGAGGAAAGGAAGATGGATGTCCAGTGAGGCAGCAGGAGATGAATCCTGCTGGTGGGGGAACCAGTGCACTCCATGCCCCCTTCCACCTGCCACTGAGGCTTCCCCTGGCCTGGCCCCAGGAAGCCCAGATGGACACACCTAGGGGGTCTTCTGACAGCAACATGTACCTTAAACACTTTTTAAATGGCTGAGCCACAGGTGGGCACATGGTTAGATATTTAAAGCAGGGAGTATAGCATTTTATAAAGATGTTTGAAAATTGCCATGGCAACTAACACAGACCTCCCTGTCCCCTTACCTATTGGTCAGGGAGAGGAAAATGGTCTTGTAGAATTTGTTATTCCTTTAATGAGGGAAAGCTGTGTCTCATTAATGAGGGAAAGCTGTGAGGGAAGCCATTCTGGCTTCTTGTTGAGCTTAGGGAATTACAAGGCCTGCATGGGACCCCATGGGAGTGGTGTTTGGGGGTTTGGAGGATGGCAGTCACCTTTGCCCAGAGCCAGTTTCTGATTACTTCTGCTCTTTTCTCAGTGGTGACCAAAGATGGCGTCTATGTCCTTGATTTGGCAGCCAAGGTGGATGCCACTGCCGACTACATCTGCAAAGTGAAGTGGGGCGACATAGAGTTCCCTCCCCCCTTCGGACGGGAGGCATATCCAGAGGTAGGGCTGGTTTGCAGAGGAGAGGGAGAGCTATGGGGCCGGGGAGAGGGTGACTAATCTCAGACATGCATTTGGCCCCCCTTGGAAGCTGTACATTTGGCAGGGAAAGGAAGACCGAGAACCATTTAATTTTCTTAAAATCCCAACAGGGTCGGGGGTGGGAGTCAGCCAAACCTCTGAATCCCAGCCAGAAATCCTTTTAGGCTTCTCTCTCAATCAGCCTCCCTCGGCTCTTATCTTGATTTGTTGCTTCTCGGTAATTCTAAGTGGCTCCCCCGATCCTGTTGGAAGGTAGTTCTCTTGACCACTTGCTGAGAGAATTTTAATTGCTCCTTCCCACCCCATCCTTGGAGAAGTCAGCATGGCAGGATCAGGCCTTCTGTGAAGTAGCCTGGCCCAGGGGAAGAGGCTGGGCTGGGAGGCGGGTGGGGCCTGGAGAGGGAAGGAGGGACGTGTGATGGGCCAGACAGGCAGGTACTGGGGCTGGGGGTCGAGCAGGGTGACATGGTGAGGCCAGGACTTAGGCAAAGGGCCAAGGATTTGATGTCAGAGAAGGGAGCCGTGAAGTTTGTCCACAGGTGGTGACTGTGGCCATGGGTAGTATAGTACTTAAAGACACCATCATGTTTTGTCCCAGGCATGTGTGGCCCTGCATAGTCCCCATTAAGGTGATTAGTGACCTCTTCACATGCCTCTGGGGAAAGGGAAGGGGTCCTAGGATCTGGGATCCAGTGAAGGGCATGCCCCCAGGGCCCACCTGTTGCTGTCTGGTCCCTAGGAAGCCTACATTGCAGACCTGGATGCCAAAAGCGGGGCGAGCCTGAAGCTGACCTTGCTGAACCCCAAGGGGAGGATCTGGACCATGGTGGCCGGGGGTGGCGCCTCTGTCGTGTACAGGTGACTGAAGGTGGCTGCTGAAGGGATGCCAGCCAGGTCCACCTGGTATCCACATGTGCTTGTGGCCTGGGGGCCTCCAGTTTCTCACCTTGGTGTGGGGCAGGAACTCATGGGACAGACGAACACAGTGGCATCCCAGAGGGCTTCCAGGGACTCTGGTGAGGGCCTGCCCTGTACAGTGTCTCCTGCAGACTTTTTGTTTGCTTCAAAATGAAGTTATTTTTATGAGTTTTAATTCTTAAGAACTAGTGATATGTGCTCCATGCAAAGGTACAGCAAATACAGAAAATGAACTAGAAAGTGAAAGTTGCCTGGCCATTTCCCCACCCTCTCCCTGACCAGGTCACGCAGTGGGCGTATTCCTGTGCATCCTCCCAGCCGTTTTCATGCCTGTGTAAATATTTATGCTTTTTATTTTATAGAAATATTACCTTTTGAGGCTGGGCGCAGTGGCTCACATCTGTTGTCCTAGTACTCTGGGAGGCCGAGGCAGGAGGATCGCTTGAGCCCAGGAGTTGGAGACCAACCTGAGCAAGAGCGAGACCCCCGTCTCTACAAAAAATACAAAAATTAGCTGGGTGTGGTGGTGCGTGCCTATAGTCCCAGCTACTTGGGAGGCTGAGGCAGGAGGATCGCTGGAGCCCAGGAGTTTGAGGCTGCAGTGAGCTATGCTGATGCCACTGCACTTTAGCTGGGTGATAGAGTGAGACTCTGTTTTTAAAAAAAAAAAGAAATATTACCCTTTGTAATAATTAGCGATTTTTTTACTTAAAGCACGGTAGACATCTGCTCATTTCTAGATGTGTGATCTGCCACATTCCCTTCCGTGGCTGGCTGGGGCTCCTTCCTCTGGCTGCAGTACAGTTTTCTCTAGTGGGCAGCCTGTCCTGCACTGTGTGATTTTTCTTGTCTTTGTGGCACAGGGAAGTGCCTATTGTTCATTTTACCTACCACTCTCTGTCCAGGGCCCCCTGTGGCCCCAGGGCTGGCATAGTGCCTTCGCCAGAAGAGTCTGATTTAGCACAGTTGAGGGTCGGAGGTCCACAGGCTGACCTCAGTGCTTCAGGGCATCTGCATGTCCTCTCAGGCACCAGGCTGCTACCCTCTGCCCCAAGAGCCAGTACTGACTTCTGTGTCTCCCTGGCAGCGATACCATCTGTGATCTAGGGGGTGTCAATGAGCTGGCGAACTATGGGGAGTATTCAGGTGCCCCCAGCGAGCAGCAGACCTATGACTACGCCAAGACGATCCTCTCCCTCATGACCCGAGAAAAGCACCCAGATGGTGAGATGTGCATGTGCACGCACACGCACCCCCCTTCTCCCAAAATAACCCAGTGTACTGCAGTGGAAATAGCTTTGTACTAGGAGTCACTGAAGCTGTGGGTCCTGGTCCTTTAAAACTTGGGGCTAGTCATTTAACTTCTGGACCTTGGTTTCCCTGACTATATATATGATGGGCAGTGACCACATCTATCAGATGGGGGTCGGGGTAGGGGGTGGTATCTGAGACGACAAGGAGGTTTTGTGTGGTAAGGCTCTATAAACAGGTGTGAGGAGGAGGAGGGCCCTGTAACGTGCTCTTGCTCTGATTGCTATAAAAACTCAGTTCTTAGTGACCCTCTTATGTGTTACCCGGGCTGTGTGCCTCCCAGTGTCGCACCTGTACCATTTGCCCAGTGTTGTGAGGCTGTACATACCAGTTCCCCTTCCCCTGCGCCAGAGAGAGAGTCCCACCGGAGGTATCTAGAAACCCAGCTGCATTTCTGGGTGCTGAGTGGGAATGCTGAGAGATCCTGTGGGTTTGGACCGACCACTGCCCCGTGGTATAGGTAGTAGAGGGTTGAGCTGATAAGGCTGAGTGTCAGGAGACATTAGGAGAGACTGTCCTGCTCATTCCCTGATACCGCCTAGCAGATGGAGGCCCCTCACGCAGAGGAGAGCGCTCCCTTGGTTGGATTTCTGGGAAGATGCTGAAGTCCACCTCTCTAACCATTTTTTGACTTTTCTCTTACCCCAAACCCAGGCAAGGTCCTCATCATTGGAGGCAGCATTGCAAATTTCACCAATGTGGCCGCCACGTTCAAGGTAACCAGCTGCGGCTACGGTGCAGTTCCTGGGGAAAGTGGGTTTGGGGAAAGCGGGGAAGGGGTCTTGCAAGCAAGGTTTGAGCAGAGGCAAGTTCACCTGAGTTACCTAGTCCAGGCAGGGGTTCTTGTCCCAGGGCCTCTTGTTGGGGGAGCAGAAGACCCTGGGATAGGAGATGTGCATCTGAAGCCGTCTGTCTCTGGGCAAGCAGCCAACACAGTGGGCTATAGTTCTCCCATCTGAAGCATAGGGAGAAGGCGAATTTTTGCTTCCCCCCCCCGCCGCTCAGGACCAATTGTTGGAGAATGGGCTCAATTGATCCTCGTTTTCAACACTTTTTCTTCTTCAATTGAAGAAGACTATGTCTTGGTACCTCTGAGAACTATGTTGTGCAGGGCCCAACATAGATTCCCCTCCCACTATAGTAAGAGGTAAGAATGACTGTAGACGGGGCAGGAGAGAGACCAGCAAAGCCCTGCTGATGAGGCTCTGTGCACCAGTGCATTGAGGAGTGTCTCTCTTGGTACTCCCTGTTCCCCCCTCAGCAAACTTATGAGTGAGCACATCCTAGGCTGTGGGCTGCTTGTACATAGTCCACTTGACACATGTGCAGTCTTTGCCTGCTGGGGCCCCACTTCCTGAGAATCTGCCCTTGTCACGTACACCTGTTACCTTTGTTTGTTGTGGTTATGAATAATTGATTTGTGGCTGCCTTGTTTTTAGTCACATGTCTCTGTTGTCCCTTTGGGCTTCCAGGGCATCGTGAGAGCGATTCGAGATTACCAGGGCCCCCTGAAGGAGCATGAGGTCATGATCTTTGTCCGAAGAGGTGGCCCCAACTATCAGGAGGGCTTACGGGTGATGGGAGAAGTTGGTAAGGTTGGGGACTTTTCTCTCCCTCCCACCCTGAGCGTCAGTGGCCTGCCTGCTTGGGGTTCCTGAAGGAGCCAGTCTTTGGGCTCTTTCATGCTCTTCACTCCCCTTTCTGGGCACGCGGCTGTCTTCTGCTTCCATCCTCTGTTCTCCAAACACAGGGTGCCTGTCCTAGACTTCAAAAGTGGCAGGAAAGCATTTTCATTCAGCTCTACACTTACCAAATATTTACAGATTGCCTGTTTTGTGCTAGGCGCTGTGCTGGTCACTGGGGTTATAGCAACAAATGTGACAGACAGCAAGCCTTCCTGGAGCTTAGGACACAGACTGGAGTGTCAGGGAGTGCCAAGTGCTGTGAAGAAGAACCAAGCCAAGAAAGGGAGAGCATGTGTAGGAGGGGATGGGAGCAGCTGTCAGTAGAGGGGTCAGAAAATGCTTGACGGGAAAGTTGACATTTGAGCAAAGACCTGGAGGAGGAGAGGAGGGGACAGCTTCACGGTGACTTATCTGCAGAGGAAAAGGCGAGTTCCAAGGTCCTGCGGTGTGGGAGGGCCGTGGGGCTGGGGCCGAGGCTGAGGGAAAGAGGCTGTGGGAGCAGATGGCACAGGACTATGTGGGTCACAGGCTGTGACCCTGAGATGGCAGCCACGGGAGGACCCTGAGCTTAGGAATAGCACAATTTGACTTCAGTTTGAATAGGGTTATTTGGCCACTGTGTGGAGAGTAGACGGGAGGGTGGAGAGTGGAGGCAAGGAGACCACTTGGGAGGCCATGCAGCAGTCCAGGATGGAGTGGTGGCCTGGACAGAGGAGGGAGGGGTGGCGGGAGACAGGCCTTGGACCACTGGTGCCCTGGATGGTGGGGGGTGAGGGGAGAAAGGTGGAGCAACTGGTAAAACGGAAGCGAGAGTTGAGATGAGGAGGAGAGGGTTTGGCTTCCATTTTGGTTTCCTTTCTCCCTTCTGCATTTTGAGTGTCTCATGCAGGTTCATGAAACCTCAAACTTAGTTTTCAAGAAGTTGGAGACCATGTCTTGTCAGAACTAAAATGGGGTCTCCCTAAGTCAACTTGATTGAACCTGAAACAAGTGAACTTCATGACCAGCAGCTTTGGTCTTAAATAAAGGACAGCCCCCATTGCTCAGTCAGTGTCATGTGGAGCAGGACTTCATGGGAGGTGCTGGAGGGGGACAGAGAAGACTCTTGCTCATTGAGCCACCCTCTGATTGGAGAGACAGAACCTTTCCAGCTTCCTGTTTTTGCAAATTTGGTATCCATGGCAAGCACAACCCCCCCCCCAAGTCACTCATGGTGGTACCAGGTCCTAGTTTTCATTCATTCACCTTAAACTTACGAACTGCTGTGTGCTGTGGGCCAGGCCCTGGGGACAGCATGGTCAATGTCATCAAATCGTGCTCTCACAATTGGAACATTAATCAAGTAAACTATTAGATGAAGAAGATGCTGCCAGCTAGGCATCTGTCGGATGAAGAGGGCTGGGTGGTGTTGGGGAGAGTCTCTTCTCTGTTGAGGACAGGCACAGTCTTTTTCAGGAGGTGGCACTTGAGTTGAGCCGAGGGACTTGAGAGCAGCCAGGTGAAGCTCTGAGGCAAGAGAGCTCCATGCAGAAGGGAGAGCAGGGCCAGGGCCCAGGGGACTGAGCTCAGGGTGTTCAGGAGCAGAGACCAGGCCAGGGAGGCTGGAGCGTGGAAACACAGGTGATGAGGGCTGAGGAGGGTTGGAGAGCTGGGGTCCAGGCCATGAACAGGAGGAATACAGATGCTGACAGTGCTTTTGGTCACTTGAGTCCTGCCAGTGAGGCTGTTTCTTGCTCTTATTGATAGGTGGTCTTTGGAAAGATTTGTCCGGTGGTGACATTATGACAAGTGATTTGTCCTGGATAATTGGTCTTGTGCTGAATTTGCTAGACATGGAGCAAGGCTAGAAAAGGCCCTTTGCAGAGTCACGTGGACTTGGCTGCTTATTTGAAGACTTGAATGATGGATTCCTTTTTTTCCTTCACAGGGAAGACTACTGGGATCCCCATCCACGTCTTTGGCACGGAGACTCACATGACGGCCATTGTGGGCATGGCCTTGGGCCACCGGCCCATCCCCAATCAGCCACCCACAGCAGCCCACACTGCGAACTTCCTTCTCAACGCCAGCGGGAGCACATCGGTAGGTGCCGCCTTCCTCCCACCTTATAGGAAGGAACCGTCTCATCTTTTCCACCCACCCCTCGAATCCAGGGTACAGGCCCCCTCCTCTGCCATTTGGGGGTGTAGGAGAAATATGGGGGGAAGTTAGCACATGATTGGTTTCTGGATTTCTGTGCCAATTTTTTTTTCTGCCCCAGTCAAGGGAGTACAATGGAAAGACCAAGGGTTTTTAAATCAGATCCAAGTTCAAATTGTGACTCTTACTTCTTGCTGAGGGAGGGACCTTGGCAGGTATCGTGCCTGCTCTGAGGCTCAGTTTGCTCATCTGTAACGTGGGACAATATTGATTCCTATTTCAGAGGATTGTTAGAGTAACACTTTTGGAAGCTTATAAAGAACAATGCTGTGTCTAATTTCTTTTTTTTTTTTTTTTTTTTTTTGAGACAGGGTCTCGCTCTGTCATCTGGGCTAGAGTGCAGTGGCACAATCATAGCTCACTGCAACCTCAAACTCCTGGGCTCAAGTGATCCTCCTGCACTTGACTAGTCTTAACAAAAAGAAAAAAATCAAAAATTAAAAAAAAGGTTTAAAAAAAAAAAAGTGATCCTCCTGCCTCAGCCTCCTGAGTAGCTGGGACTACAGGCTCATGCCACCATGCCTGGCCAGCTAATTTTTCTATTTTTTGTAGAGACAGGGTCTTGCTCTTGCTCAGGCTGGTCTCGAACTCCTGAGCTTAAGCGATTTTCCTGCCTCGGCCTCCCAGAGTGCTAGGATTACAGGTGTGAGTCACCATGCTTGGCCACGTACCTTATTTTTATTACCTGATTTCTTTGAGGCCTTTAAGGACTTTTTCCTAGCTGTTACCTGTGACTTCCCTCTCACTCTCTTCCCTTGTCCCACCCTAGACTCCAGCCCCCAGCAGGACAGCATCTTTTTCTGAGTCCAGGGCTGATGAGGTGGCACCTGCAAAGAAGGCCAAGCCTGCCATGCCGCAAGGTAACTGCCAGAGGTTCCGGCACACTGCAGGGAATGGCCCTCCGGTGCCCTCCCTGTCTCTCTTCCCCTTCCCTGTCCCACCTGGGCTGGCAGGGGCGGATGAAAAGTGCTTCGGGCTTTGCTGTGGGAGTGAGTGTGGGGCGTGGCCTGGGAATGGGATGTGAGGATATGACTTGAGCCTGAGGACCCATGCCGTTCCTGGGTCACCTCAGTCCCCACCCTCTTTGCATCTACCCCCGTTCTTCTTGTGGGGGGTGTGAGTCAGGCAGGGAGGTGCAGAGGAGACAGGGCTACAGGAACACCAAGAGGCGGAAAGTTCCTCGAGACTCCTCCTGAGTGCAGTACAGCAGCCCAGGAGCTCAGGACAGCAGAGAGTAAGCTCCTATGCAGCAGTTCCCACCCCACCCTCTGGGGCTCTTACAAAGTCATTCTTTCCTCTGTGAGGCCACTGTAAGAAAAGCCCTGTCTGCCAGCCCAGCCCATCTGTATTTCACCTAATTCATCTCTCCAGCCTCTGATTCATCACAGCATGATCCCGGCCAGCCAGCCTTTGCACCAACATTAGATAAGCAGCGTTAGTTACCACTGGGCTGAGGTAGCCTGTGCAGCTTTTTCCTGGTACAGACTTTGCTTAAGGCATTTTGGGAAATAGTGACACTAGCTCCAGGGTCTTGAGATTGGAAGCCCCTGCCCTGTGATCCCTAAACCAGTAGCTTTGCCCATGGCACAGAATGACAGGTCAGCCCCATGCTGTTCTAATCATCTCACTGTTACATGGGGACAGAGAGGGATTGAGCCAGCTAGGGAGCCCAGATAGGAGTATACGTCCCCAACTTTGCCTTCAGGGGACCTGGGGGAGGTGTTGGTGTTGAGCATACCCATACCTGCGAGCCTTCGTCCTCCTCCTGTCCCTCTCTCTGCCCCCTTTGGTCTTTGCTCTTTCTTGCTTCCATTCTGCACGTTGGTGCTTTCACCTCTTCTGTTGGCTTTGCTCCTCCTGTCCACTGTGAGAGCATCAGCCCTGAAAGGCTTGTCCATGGGACCCTTCCCTATTCCCACCCTCTCCCTCCAAAGTCTCCAGCCATCAGTGGGTCACTCAGTTGCCTTGGTCATTTTCTTTGACAGATTCAGTCCCAAGTCCAAGATCCCTGCAAGGTAGGATGCCCCCACCCTGCCCCAGCTCTGCGTGTGGCTTTGTTAGTGGGTTACAGTTTTACCATGTGCTGTGTTTCCCCCTCTCCTGGTGGGTTGCAGTGTTGTCTGGTCTATTTTCTGTCCCTGCCTCAGTGTGGCCTGCCCCAAGTCCTAGTCTTTGCTCTTTCTCCCCTGCTTAGTACACGCCTCCACTCGGCACTGTCCTCACTGTGTGGCTGTCTGTGGCTCTGAGCCTGCGAGACGGGAGGACACTTTGGAAGGGGTGAGAGCTAGGCTGACAGCTCTGGAGAGTGGAGTGGTGTCAGGGAGGGGGTGTCACCTGGGAAGGAGGGTGCCGTCCAACTGAAAGGGGAGTGGCAGAGAGCCATGGTCATCTGTTGCTGCTGGCTTGCAGGAGGGGAGCCACAGATCACCCTGATTCTCCTCACGTCTCATGATGTCATCATCTTCTCACTTTTCCTGCCCCGGCTTCACCACTGCCAACTTCATCCCAGAGCATCTGGTACCAAGGACAAGTTTAGGTTTCTGCAGGGTTATGGTGGAAGAATAAGATAGATAGAGGTGATAGAAAGCCAGAGGGATGTACAGTCTGTCTATAGACTGGGTAATTGGAAGGGATCCAAGCTCTGTCTGGTGTATGAGGTCATATTTTATAATGGACATTTTCTGAGTACATGTACACATGCACGCCAGCACACACAAACACACCTTCACCTTTGAGCTAGATTAATTGGTTCAAAGCATTAAGGCAGCGGTCTCCAACCTTTTTGGGTACAATGGACTGTTCTATGGAAGACAAGTTTTCTGCAGGCGGGGTGGGGGTGGATGGTTTCGGGATGATTCCAGCACATTACATTTATTGTGCACTTTATTTCTGTTATTTTTACATTGTAATATATAACGAAATAATTATACAACTCACCATAGGTAGGGGACCCCTACATTAAGGCTTCCATTTAACTTCAGTATTCACAGTTGTGGGGACAGGGAAGTCTTCTGAGATGACGTCGTCCTCTCGCTAAGGGAAGGAGGACCTTGATAGGTCATTGGTAACCAGCTGGGAAGGCTGGGAATGCAGCCTTCTGACCACCTGCCTTCAATCCCTGTGTTTTCTGCCTCTGGCAAGATCCTCTGAGCCCTGTGCTGAAAGAACAGGGGAGGGACTCTGGTTCTCAGAGAGCTCTTCTACCCACAGGGAGGAGGGTGGTGAGGAGGGGGTTTATTCTTGTTATTCCCGGTCCCTGAGCTGTGCTGGGAAGTGGGAGAGGAAAAAGGAAGGTGGGCGAGGGTGGGCAGCAGGTATTGCTGGAGCAAGCCCTCCCCTCCATGGGCCCAGAGGAGGAGACTGGTGCGGGGGCTTAGCTCCCGAAGCAGAGGTTCTCTCTGGGGCCTCCCCGCTGCCGGGGGTCTGGGGATTGCCCCCTTTGGCTTTGGTTTCTCTGTGCTTGAGGAGGTGGGTACTTTGGCTCTGTCCTTTCCTGCTGGAGGTTTGGTTTGTAGACTCCAGGCTTTGTCCTGCTTCCTGGAGCCTCTTGGGTAGACAGATGCGTATGTGCACATTCGCGCCCTGGCTCAGGTGTGGGCTCCCCTGAGGATGACAGTGGTGAAGTCAAACTGACTTATAGTCTGCCTGCTCAGTTGCACAATTGAGTTGCATCTTAAATTATTGTGCAATCTGGCTCTGGTGCTAGATGACCTAGGACCTCTGTCATTTGGCATCTCTGGACTTCAGTTTCCTGGGACGGGAAAGTGGGAGAACTGGATTAGGTGGCTTCCCTTGTTCTGTGATCTTGTGTCTCATTGGAACCTAGATGGGTGCAAGTGACAGTAAATCCCTGGTATTTGGAACATCCGGAGGCCCTGGCGTGAGAAGCTTACTGCTGTGATGGAAGAGGCAGGCCTGCACAGGGATTTAATCAGAACTTGAATTTGATTAGCCAAGCCTGCACTAGTACAGTAGGTTAATTAATACCGGATGCCACCAGGCTAGATGAGATATTCTCCCTGGGGGAACTCAGAACCTCCTCCAAGGGCCGCTTTCCTCCTCCTGGACTTGCAAGGAGCTGAAAAGGAGCGTTACCTGCCTGCAGGGTGGTGAAGGGTCCTTTCCCTTCAGGCTGAAGACTACACTTTTTTTTAATATACTTGCTACTTTTTTTTTTTAAAGACACTGGGTCTCGCTGTGTTGCCCAGTCTAGTCTCAAACTCCTGGCCTCCTGAGTAACTGGGACTGCAGGCACACACCACTGCGCCTGGCTAGAGGACTGCACTTCTACCAGCGCCTTCTGTTCTGTCTTTTGCCCCTCGCTTAACTGCCCGCTAGAGAGCCCGTCCCAGAGCATTGTTCTGAACAATGGCAAAGAGCTACCTGGTAGAAGAGGGGAGGCTGGGAGGAGTAGGAGAGGGAAGGTTGGGGGCACTGGTGTTGCGCCGCTGCTTGCTGTTCCTGCCTTGTGCCAGAGCCCTGACCAGAACCTCATTTAGAGCTAAGGCTGCCCTTGCATAGCCCCAGCTGCCACAGACCTCTTAACTGGGCCTATACTGACCTAGAATTCAGGAAGATTCAAACCGTGGCTGGGGCTGGTTTTATGTCCAGATTTACAGGGCAGTAAACATTTTGGGATGTTGTTTTTAAGTCCTGAGGCCGCCAAAATGGGGCGAGCATAATATTTTTTCCAGTGGCTTTAAAAATAATTTATCAAGACCTCATTTGTATATAAGCTGGTTCCATACCTTGCCTGTAAAATGAGGCAGGTCCGGTAGGAATTCTCCTCCTGGCTGTCTTCTGCTGTGGGGTCTGTTCTCTGTATGGGGAGTCTTTTCTCTGTTCACTACTGAGCTGTTTACCAGCCAGGCAGGTCCTCCTAGCTCAATGGCTCTTTCTGCTGCCTCCTTCTAGAAAAATTGAGGCACCTCCTCCTCAAGTTCTCAGAATTTTGTCCTCTTGACATTTCTTTGTGCTTTTGGTGAGCCACCATCCTGGACTTGGGGCGTGAGGGGTC
Source organism: Daubentonia madagascariensis (assembly GCA_023783475.1). Classification (NCBI taxonomy): domain Eukaryota; kingdom Metazoa; phylum Chordata; class Mammalia; order Primates; family Daubentoniidae; genus Daubentonia; species Daubentonia madagascariensis. The sequence continues at coordinate 5,469,378 of JAKFHU010001186.1, read as the reverse complement.
TGGCAGGCAGCTCCTGCCCCTGTGGGTCTCCCTGGGATGTGTATTCTGGGTGCACTCGCTGTGTCTTTGCCCACCAGGAAAGAGTGCCACCCTCTTCAGCCGCCACACTAAGGCCATCGTATGGGGAATGCAGACCCGGGCAGTGCAAGGCATGCTGGACTTTGACTACGTCTGCTCCCGAGACGAGCCTTCGGTGGCTGCCATGGTCTACCCTTTCACGTGAGTCACAGCACAGCAGGAAGCATCTCCTCCCTCTGCTAAGACAAAGCTTGGGGACTCGTTAGCTCATCCCTTTTGCTGGAGAAGGCTCTGCCCGGCAAAAGAGATGGAGGCAAGAGATATTCCTGGGGGATCTTTTTCCCTTAGATGGAAATTCTTTGAGGACAGAGACCTTGCCTTTTCTACCCTCTAGGTGAAGTTCCTCCGCTCAGCTTCCTCCTCCCCGGTCCTAACAGGTTGAGGCTGTCCTAACCCTTCGTCTGTCTTCTCACAGTGGGGACCACAAGCAGAAGTTTTATTGGGGACACAAGGAGATCCTGATCCCTGTCTTCAAGAACATGGCTGATGCCATGAGGAAGCACCCAGAAGTAGATGTGCTGATCAACTTTGCCTCTCTTCGCTCTGCTTATGACAGTACCATGGAGACCATGAATTATGCTCAGGTAGATCCCTGGGCTCTGGGGGGCATAGGGGTGGGGAAGCAGGAAAGGCTTCTGGGTGGTGTCACTGTCACCTGGGACAGAGGGCTGGGCATTTGGAGTGGCCAGTGGTTTGGGTGAAAGTGGTAGAGACATGTGATCTTCAGAAGTCAGGGTAGTGACTGAGGGCAGGTCAGACCAGACCGGGCGGAGGCTGCTTAGCTAGGCTTACAGAGTCAGTTCAGGCTCATCTGCCCCACCAGGTCTGCGCTCTGCTATCCAGACTGGCTTGAGAAGCAGGATTGAAAGCACTTTCTTAATAAAAATATTAACATATTTATTATAGAGAAACTTCAAAATACTGGTAAATATTTCTCTTGAAGAAAATAAATACCGATAAATATTTCTTTGGAAGAAAATAAATACTTTGAGTCCCACTTGCCAGAAACCTGGCTGCTGCTGTTTCAGTATATCCTTATCCGCACCTTTTTCTAGATTTGAACAAAGGGAATAATACTGTATGGAACTGTTGTATAATCTGCTTTCTTCAGTTACTCTTTTCACATCAGTAAATAGGTATTAGCAACATCGTTTTTGCTTTTCCAAGTCTTGTGATGAGTATCTTGAAGTGACATCTGCACATATCCTTAACTATTCCCCTGGCATAAATTTCCATACGTGGAACTGCTGCATGAGAATGTGCAGGTTTGAAAGGCTTTCGTCCATCCAGCCCTAGTGAAGTTGTACTGATGTCAGCTCCCGTTGGTGGTTTGTGCCTGATTCTCTATCCCCTTGGTAACACTAAATGTTTGCCAAATTAATAGACATTCTATTTGATTTGGATATCTTTTGATTAATAACTAAGATGAGCTTTAAAAAACATTGGCCATTTGTATTCTGTGACTGGCCCGCCCTCCCCTTTTTTTCCTACTGGGGTGTTTGTCTTTTTTTTGTTATTGATTTGCAAAAGCCCCTTATAAATTAGGATATTGATTTTTTTGTTCAGAATTATCTTCTGAACCCAGGCTGGCTTATTTCTGTTTGTGGTTGGAGAATATAAAATTGTTTTAGTATCTAGAAGAAGTGAAAAGGAAAGACATCTGCTAAAAATGAGCTGCTGCTTTAGTCTAAAGCAGAGATTGGCAGACTATAGCCCAAAGCAAAACCTAGCCCACCACCTGTTTCTGTAAAGTTTTATTAAAACACAGCCATGCTCTCATTTACATATTGTCCATGGTGCTTTCACACTTAAAACCCCGCCACAGAGGCCTGGCATAGTGCCTCATGCCTGTAATCCCAGCACTTTGGGAGGCCAAGGCAGGAGGATCCTTTGAGGCCAGGAGTTAGAGACCAGCCTGGGCAACATAGCAAGACCCTGTCTCTACAAAAAATAAGAAAAATTAGCTTGGTGTGGTGGTGCACACCTGTAGTGCCAGCTACTGGGGAGGCTGAGGCAGGAGGATCCTTTGAGCCCAGGAGTTCGAGGCTGCAGTGAACTCTGGCTTGGGTGATAGTGCAAGACCCCATCTCTTTAAAAAAAAACAAAACCCTGCCAGAGACCACATAATGCACAAAGCCTAAAATACTGTCTCGACCCTTTATAGAAGTTCACCGGCCCTGGTTTATAGCCAAAGGGAGATGATTCTTGGATCTTTTCTATCCCCTTCTGGCCTACTCTCTGGGCTGAGTGTTGAAGCAGCTTGTTTCTCCCACACACTGGCCCTGTGCTGTGGGGATGTAGTCAAGACTTGGAAGGTACTATGGAGAAAAGCCACAGATAGCTGATTTATGAGCAGACACAAGGACAGGTAGTGAACAGGTGGGTCTGAGTGTTTGGGTGAGAAGGAATGTAGCCACTGTGACTTTTGGAAGGTTTCACAAACATTTGCTCCTGCTTGTGTACTGAATCACTGTGGTGTTAGCCAGTGGAGAGCAGTTTCAGGTGTCTACCGCCTCTCTTTTTGGGAGAGAATTAGAGTGATCAAGGCAGGAACAGGAGCCTGTGGGAAGGAGATGCATATTGTTAATACTACTTTGTTCTTGGGCCCTGAACAGGGACATGGGGCATGGGAGGGGTGAGGCCTTGAGCAGTGCTGTCTCATTGTCCTGACTGAGACAGTTAACAGGAAGGGACTGTTCTCATCCTCCAGATCCGGACCATTGCCATCATAGCTGAAGGCATCCCTGAGGCCCTCACAAGGAAGCTGATCAAGAAGGCAGACCAGAAGGGAGTGACCATCATCGGACCAGCCACTGTGAGCGTCCCCTCCCCCAGAAAGCCTTTAGAGTTCAAGTGCAGGCCCCTTAGGTGTAGCTCACTTTTTGACTCTTCTGACTCCCTCCTAGGTTGAAAGATTTAGGGAGTAACTGTTGAAAGTCAGTCTGTCAATTTCCAGTTAATTTTTTAAAGGGCTCTCTCCTTGGTCAGTATCACCTTTACAGTTTCAAGGGGCTAATGAGAAGTTGGTTTTGGTTTTAGTTTTTGGTTTCTTTAGTGTTTGTCTGCCTTCATATAACCATAGCACAGTCTTTGATTATTCCTTTAACTTTAAACCAAAGAATGAGCTCCCTGGAGGCCTTATTTTTGACCAAAAGGTTTTCATATAAGACCCCTAAGCTCTGAATGTTTTTATTGTTTGTTTTTTCTTAGCTATTGCGTTAAAAGTTGAAGCTAGGATTTTTGAACTAAGCAAGGGACTTTTCGTCTCAGAGGCAAGGGGTGATTCTGAGCAGAGAAGCACAGGTCTGTTGCCTTTGCTGGATGCTGTAGCCCCTTTGGAGCAAGGAAAGGGACTTAACTTTAAGTATACTTACCTGTGTAAGTAGTGAGCCATGTTTTACAAATAAGGCTCTTTTTTCTGTGCAGTGTCTTTTGAGAGAGAGAGAAGAGATTCTTTTCTGTGTAGGAAACCCACTGGGCAAGTTCTTTTGGCCGTTCTCTCCCCTACCTGGCCAGAGGGGCTTTGTGATTCCTCTGAGCCCTGTGGTGAATCAGGAAGTCACCTTCCTCCCTGACTGCTGTTTCGGCCCCCACAGGTTGGAGGCATCAAGCCTGGGTGCTTTAAGATTGGGAATACCGGTGGGATGCTGGACAACATCCTGGCCTCCAAGCTGTACCGCCCAGGCAGCGTGGCCTACGTCTCCCGTTCCGGAGGCATGTCCAATGAGCTCAACAACATCGTCTCTCGAACCACAGATGGCGTTTATGAGGGCGTGGCCATCGGTGGGGACAGGTAATCAGCTGGGGGGCCAGGAGGGGCCTCCCACATTGAGAGACTGGACCATAGGTCCTGTGGGCTGCTTGCTGCCACACTGGAATGTTGCTGAAGCCCATAAAATGGGGCATTTCTACTCTTGCCTCAGAACTGACAGAGCATGGAATCAAAAACAAGTATAGGGAAATGTGGTTTTTTTGTTTGTTTTATCATCAATCCTGGCCTAAGGTCAAATGTCTTTTTAAAAGGTGTTTGGGGCCCAGTGCGGTGGCTCACGCCTATAATCCCACCACTTTGGAAGGCTGAGGTGGGGGGATTGCTGGAGGCCAGGAATTCGAGACCAGCCTGAGCAACATAGTGAGACCCCATCTCTACAAAAAATACAAAAATTAATGGGGTGTAGTGTCACGTACCCGTAGTCCCAGCTACTCAGGAGGTTGAGGCAGGAGGATCATTTGAGCCCAGGAATTTGAGGTTGCAGTGAGCTATGATTATGCCACTGCACTGCAGCCTGGGTGACAGAGGGAGACCCTATCTTTAAATAAATAAATAAGCGAGACCCCCATCTGTAAATAAATAAGTAAAAATAAAAAGGTGTTTGAGCTTTGGGGATAACTTTGTTTGTTGGCCATAGGGAGGCAGCAGAGTGCAGTTGTTAGGAGGGCCAATTCTGAAATTGGACCAAAGGGGTTCAAATTCCAGTTTCCCTGTTTACAGGGTGGGGGGGCAATGTTGGGCTAGGGCTGGGCGGGTTACTTAATGTCCCTCGACCTCCATCATCCCTACATATCCAATGGGTAAAGTAATAGCCCCCACCTCATGGGGTCTTTGGGAGGACTAAATGAGGTAATGCATATAAAGTATGTGACACGGGGCCTGGCACTTAGTAAGTGCTCAGTAAGTGTTTATTGTAGTTAATAACAGTAAGTGTTCATTGTAGTTAATAATATCCTCGTTATTTTTCTTAGTGGGAACTGTGATCAGTAGGTCATCAGTAGAGTAATATCTGGCACTTAGTAAGTCCATAATAAATGTTAGTCATCACTATTTGTTATTATTACTACTATTATTACTACTACTGTTGGGCGGAGAAACCAAAAGCTGTTGGGAGAGTGAGTCACCTTGTCTGTCTCCTTGGCTCTACCAAGTCATTTTAGATGGGATGCCTAGGTGAGGAAGGATTCACCAGGTCTTTGGGGGGTATGGCCTGGAGAACTCAGGTCCTTGGGTACTCTCTGACCAAAGATTCCAGGTCAGATAAGTCTAGGAAGTGCTGCTTGCTAGACTGCATGTCTTTTGACACGTGAAGATCTGCAGAGAAACCTGTGTGGCCTTAAGCAATCCTTTTGCAAACTCATGTGGCAGTAGGAAAAATGTATAGAACTTCTTGCAACAACCTGCCATCCTGGGACTTAGCTTGGCATATTGTATTAATTACTTATTGCTGTGTAAAAAAATCACCCCCAAACAAAGTGGCTTCAAACAACGATAAACATTTATCCTCGAGGTTTCTATGGGTCAGGATTCAGGAGAGGCTCAATTGGACAATTCTGGTTTGTGGGGCTGGGGGTGTCTCATGAGTTTGCAGGTAGATGCCAGCAGGGCTGTGGTTAGTTGATGGCTTGCCTGGCACTGGAGGTGGCCCATTCACATGGCTGGCAAGTTGGCTTTTCTCTGTGGGCTTCTCCGCAGGCTGCTTGAGGGTCCTGAGGAAATGGAGGACATGGCGGCTGGTTCTCCCAGGACAAGCCATTCAAGACAGGGTGCCGGACACTCTTAAAGCCCAGCCTTAGAAGTCAGTGTCATAGAATCGCTTCTGCCACATTTTGTTCATGAGAAGTTAATCATTAATTCTGACCTATAGTCAAGAGGAGAGGCTTCAGGTTCTAACTTTTTCAAAGAATTTGTCGGCACATTTTTAAACTACCACGTGTGTGCTTTCCAGGGCATCTCTTACTGCCAAGTAAACCTCCCTGGGCTTATTTTGGGCCTAGTCTCTTTTTCTGCAAGTTAAATAAATAACTCCATTCCCTTCCCTTCCCTTTTGCTCCATTTGCTACCTCCCCCATCCCACCCCTCTCCATTTTTCCTGGGGCATCTCTGGACCATCACTAACTATCCACACCCACAAAGAAAATCCAGTGTTCCCAGTATAAGTGTCCTTCATACACCTCCCCAAGCCACCTCCTGATCCTGTGTGTCCTCCCTGCTCTCGACAGGTACCCCGGCTCAACATTCATGGACCATGTGTTACGTTACCAGGACACTCCAGGAGTCAAAATGATTGTGGTTCTTGGAGAGGTGAGTTATTTTAAAAGAAAAAAAATTTTTTTTGTGATTGTAAAAGTAATGCATGATCTCAGTTTTTAAAAAATTCATGCATTTTAGTTATAGAAAACTTAAAGTGACAGTCCCTTGTAATCCCACCCCCTGGACTCTGGGGCCTAGAGGTTGTCACTGTTAGCACTGCCATGTGTGATCCTGGAAAAGGAATTCTTACCTTCCAGTGGCACAGGACATTAGCACCAGTAAAGGAGAAGCTCTGCTCTGGCTGGCCGTGGTCTCTACCTGGTGGGCAATGGAAAGCTGGAGTAAAAAGTGCATTTTTAAAATTTTGGGAGAGTCCCATAACCTCTTCCCTTGCTTGTACCTCTGAGCAGGTCTGATCCTAAGTTACCTTACACTGCTAGATCAGGAAGTGGAGACCTGCTGTCCCTTTAGAATTCCTTCTTGCATCCAGTCTGAATCATCCAGGCTGAAACTAAACTCTCTTTCTGTTATTTGTCCAGAGCTCATGCCCCCTCATTTTCTAGTCAAGTTATATCTCTAGATGGGCTCCGCTAACTTGAGGGCTTTTTCTCATTCCCCGTTCCTTGGCAGATAGGGGGCACTGAGGAATATAAGATTTGCCGGGGCGTCAAGGAGGGCCGCATCACCAAGCCGGTGGTCTGCTGGTGCATTGGGACCTGTGCCACCATGTTCTCCTCCGAGGTATGGCTGGGACGGGTCACTCCAGGGTAGAGAGTGGGAGTGGCAAGAGGGCGCATTTATTACTTGCTTGGTTACTGCAAAGTCCCGCCAGGGCCCTGCTCTCTGGGAGCTTATATCCAGTTGGAGGAGACAAACTCAACAGCAGATTAAGGCCAGAACAAGGCTCTGAGTTCCTGCTCGGCGGCGCAGGGAGCAGCTGCTGCCTGGAGGAGTTGCGAAGGCTTCACTGAGAGGCCAGTGCTGGAACTGCAGCTCAGGGGCTGAGAAAGGCTTTGCTGATGAGGCCGAGGAGGGGAGGACACAGCCTGGGCTTAGAGCTGGGTGGGGCTTGTGAGAAGCTCTGTGTGGGAGAGGTGGTAGAAGGAAAGATTTGTTCTTGATGTGTTAAAGTGATAAAATGTATGTGAACGTGCCTGGTGGCATATAATGGGTGTTGAATATAAATACTATCAGAGCTTCTTTTGTCTGTTGAGTTTCTGAGCTGTCTTCTGCTGAGGCATCGGCAGCCAGACTTCAGCCCCTGTACTCCAGCCTCAGAGAATCCTGTGCCTTGCAGATTAAAGGAAACAACCACTTGTCACCCAATTAGTTCATCAATAGTTGTCAGAACAGCCTGTGAGCATAAGGCTTGTCTTAGTGCTGTGTATATAAAAAGATAAAACTTGGCCTTCAAGGCTTCCTGCAACAATGATAATCCTTAAACTTAAACCCTAAATTTTTCCTACCAGTAAGCCTTTGTCAGCCTTTGTCACACTATTCTTTCTCCCTAGAATGCTTGCCCTTCCCCTTTGGATTTCCTGCCCACCTCAAAGTGGCAATATTTATTCCACTGTAAAATGCACATCTCCTTTGAATGAACAATTCCATTTCTGCAAATTTACCCTATGGGTATGTACACAAAAATATTTCAAAGTGTGTGTATGAGGATACTCACTACAACATTATAATGGCAAAAAATGGCAATTACCTAAACGCGTATCAGGAGGGGACAGTGTCACCATGACACATTCAAAAATACTAACAGAAAACTGGGCAGGCACGAAAATGAGATGGATCTTGATATGTCAATCTAGAAAGAGTTTAAGATGCATTAAATCTAAGAAAGGGCAGGGTACAGGAAATACTTATGATATGATCCATTTTGTATAAGTATTTAAACAGTATGTGTGGGGTTTCCCCCCCACCATGTAAGTAAAAGGGGAGGAGAGGTCATGGAATCCTGCCCATCCTTCAAGGCACAAGATGAACTCTACTTGCATAGGCTTTAAAATCAGATCTTGGCAGATCTGTATGACCTGAGCAAGTCATTTAGCCTTTGTGAGCTGTAAAATGGGGATGCTACGGGGTTGTTACATGACAATGAGAAAGTAATTGTATAGGTCTTAGCAGCTATTAGTTTCTATTCTTCTTCAGTCCTCTTATTCCATGAAGCTGTTCCTGATTCTCTTTCTTCTTGATGGCTCTCCTCCCCTTGCCCCAGACCCCCCAACAGCCAAAAATAACTCCTCCTCCTCCGTTGTTTCTCTTAACCTGTTTTGAGTTGCCAGCCCCTACACCTCCCCACCCCCACCATGCTGAGAACACCTCCAAGAGGGCAGGGACCTGGCTCTTCTGTGTCTGGTTGGGCACTCATCATCACCCCATGTGTAGGGCAGGTCCTTGGTATTTTGGTTTTGTTTTTAATTAATTTATCTCCCTTTTAGAAATTTTGGGTTTCCTTTTGAGAAATCCCAGGGTTAAAGAAACTTGTTTAACTTCCTGAACTCAGAGTTTCTGAGCATGGAATCTCTTCTTCCCACCCATCCACTCATGCAGATTAAGTCCTACAAAGAACAAGTCCGGAATTTTGTAGAGATGGGGTCTCACTGTGGTGTTCAGGCTGGTCTCCAACTCCTGCCTCAAGCGATCCTCCAGCCTTGGCCTCCCAAAGTGCTAGGATTGCAGGCGTGAGCCAGTGCACCCGGCCCTTTCATACCTATTTAGTGAGCCTGCTTGAAGCGTGAATGACGTGATTCATGTAAAGCGTTTAGCACAGCGCTCATCTATGATCAGTGCTTGTGTTTCCCAGGTCCTTTGTCCTCTCTCAGATGATTACCAAGCTGCTCTCCTTTGCCTTCCAGGTCCAGTTTGGCCATGCTGGAGCTTGTGCTAACCAGGCTTCTGAAACTGCAGTAGCCAAGAACCAGGCTTTGAAGGAAGCAGGAGTGTTTGTGCCCCGGAGCTTTGATGAGCTTGGAGAAATCATCCAGTAAGTGGACCTTGGGAAGGCTACTCCCACCCTTTCCAAAGCCCTCCTGGGTCAGCAGTCTCTCCAACATAGGGTGGCTGATATTCCTGTGTCTAGTACAGTTGTGTGAGTGGTTCAAAATCCTCTTTTTCTTTGGCTTTCCTTTCATTTTGAGAGGAAAACACCAGGTACAGCCCATTCAAGTTGGTGTTAAAGTGTGTTGATTTTCTGAGCCTACCTACTTTGTTGGGAGTTGGCAGCCTTAAATGAGAGAGGAGCATGGAAATGTTTAGAGAGCGTCACCTTTGTCTGATAAAGTTATTGAATATCCTTTTGTCTCTTCCCGTTTCTACCTCTTAAACCTGCCTAGCTGCTCCCCGCTGTCCTTCCTTGGCCTCCAGATTCAGTTTTCTCTAAAGCCCCATCCAGAGAAGGGGACGGGAACTGGTGGGGAGGAGGGGGTGAGTGCAGTCTTGGCCAGAACTTGTTTTCATTTAGTTCTCGGAATCCAGCTGGTAAGAATAAGCCATTGGTAAGAATAAGCCACTGATGAGAAAGGGTACAGAGCTGAAGAAATCTACAGTGCTAGGTTAGATGGAAGAGCATTTTTGGGATGGCTTAGAAGAGCCCAGAATAAAAACATCCACGTGCATCCTTTCCCCTGCCTCTCTCCCAGGTCTGTGTATGAAGATCTTGTGGCCAAAGGAGTCATTGTGCCTGCTCAGGAGGTGCCGCCCCCGACAGTGCCCATGGACTACTCCTGGGCCAGGGTAGGTGCCTTGCATGTTCCTAATAGTGTGGGCAAGGGAGACTACGTGGTGGGTAAAGTGGTGGGTTTTGAGTTGATTTGGCTCTAACTCCTGGAGGCCAGGGCCTGCTAACTAGTTGAAGCAACCGTGTAGTCATCTCTTTATGCGCTAAACCATGTCCCTGAAGGAGGCCTCTCCAGGGGCATCTGAAGAAACCTCAATGATTAACTCTTGGATTCCACCCACTACTTGGGTGCTGGAGCTTGTGAGGGGGCCCCTTCTGACCATCAGGTAGAACACATGCAGAGCCCAGGGGGCCCAGGGGCAGTGTGTGTCTCCCACATCTATATCGCCTGACCTGGAAACAGGGGGGGCTGGAGACATTCTCTGTCTACCCTAGAGGTATTTCACACTTGCTAAGGGAGTTCAGGGCTGTTCAGAGTCCACTCTGCCTAATTATCTGTGGGCATAGATGAAGAGCTAATTTTCTTAATACACAGGGACTCTTAGAAATTAATGTTTAAAAAACCAATTATCCACTAGAAAATGGGTAGGAAATGGCATTTTAACATGAAGAAACGTTCAACCTAACTCATAACAAGAGTGAAAGTAAAAGCTGTGATACCAAGTTTGCCCTATCAGGTCAGCAAAGATTAAAAAAAAATTATGATAATATGTTGTGTTTGTACAGGTTCGAGGAAACTAGTGCATTTATTCTTTGTTGGTGGGAGTGGAAATTGGGACAACCTTTCTGAAAGGCAGTTGGGTAACACCAATGAAATTTGAAAATGCTTATACCTTATGGCCTAGCAATTCCATATCTAGAACATGACTTCAGAGAAATGCTTTCATATAACACCCAAAGAAACACATCCAGAATACTTTTTTAGTTGATAGTTATCAGTGGACTGTGGCTTTATCATATAATGGGATGCCATATAGCAGTTAGAAGGAATTAACTAGGTCTGTGTATGCATTGACATTTATAGAGCTCAGATTCATTGAGTAAAGAACACATTGTGGAATAGTGTATCTATTATGATTATGAAAAAACATACACACATGAAACAACATTGCATATTTTCCATGTGTCTGTGTGTATGTAAATAAAAGCAGAGAAAGAAAGGTCCAGAAAGATGTCCACTAAACTAACACTGGGATATAAGACCAAGATTGGGGTGGAGTCAGAGGGGACATAGCTCAATCTGTTCTGCTTTAAATTTTTAAAAAGGAGAATGTGTTCATGTTACTTTTGTAATAAAAATGTAACGAGCATTTTAAAAAATGTCATAGGGGATAATTGAAGAAATGGGGTTACACAGAATTGGACGATGACACCTCATTGTGCCCCTGTGTTGGAAATGGGGGATCCAGGAGCTCAGTGTCCCTCCCCCGGGTAAAGGACGTGCTGAGGGGGTCCCCCGTTTCCACAGCTGCATACCTCGTCACATTTTGGTGGGGGTTGGCAGCTGTATGTGAAATGTTTGTAAGATTTTCCTTTGGATTCATTTTACCATTTCTTAGCTGTGTGACCTTGGGCTGGTTACCGAGCCTCTCTAAGCCTCAATTTTTCACTATAACACAAGGAATGATTCTCCTTGGTGAAGTTAAAATGAAGCATTGGATGTAAACTGCTTAGTATACTGCCTGGCCCAGCAAACACTCAGTGAAGGACCGAAATAGTGCCAATGCCAAGTGGGTACCTGGGCATGGTGTTCTTGTTTTCTGTGCCCTAGATGATCTAATACAAGGGCTTTTGCATGTCTTTCTTGGGAGGAGTTTGTCTGAGAGTTGTTGCTTGGCTGCCAGAGTTTAAGACATTCGTGGGACACAAAGGGTACACAAAGTGGGGCAGTCCTGGAAAAATCTATGGTGGTCACCATGACCCGTCTTCCCTCTGCCCAGGAGCTGGGTTTGATCCGCAAACCTGCCTCGTTCATGACTAGCATCTGCGATGAGCGAGGACAGGAGCTCATCTATGCGGGCATGCCCATCACTGAGGTCTTCAAGGAAGAGATGGGCATCGGTGGGGTTCTTGGCCTCCTCTGGTTCCAGAAAAGGTAAGGCGCAGAGGGCAGAGTTAATGATTTCCCCTGACAAAAGGAAGAGGGCTGGGCAGGCTTGGGGGTGTGTGTCCAAGGTCAGTCTTGAGGGCCACAGGTCAGCTGAAAGACCAGAGAAAAGAGACACAGGCTATTCCTAAGTCTTGCAGGGGCAGAAAGTCCTGTCTATACCAAGAGAAGCAGAAAGTAGTGACCTCATCAGAGGTCTTAGAACAGCCCCTTTCCCTTTCCCTTGGGAACTTTTAAAGAAACAGGATGGTGCTTGCTTCGGCAGTGCATATGCTAATATTGGAATGATACAGAGAAGATTAGCATGGCTCCTGCACAAGGATGACACATAAATTCATGAAGCGTTCCATATTTTTAAAAAAAGAAAAGAAAATAAAGAAAATTAAAAATTAAAAAAAAAATAAACAGAACAGAGTAAATGCAGACCTCGTGACAGAAAGGTAGGGTTTAACAGGGAAGAACTAGAAAGATCTGGTCGCCTAAGGAGCGTGGGCCTGGTAAAGTTGCTGAACAGACACAAAGTACCTCATACTGTGTTCTTTTTGCAAATTTGCATCTCTCATCAGCCTGAATGTTAGAAAAAATTGGTTTTCTCTGCAACTCCCAAGTTTAGCCCTCCCCTGAGACTGACAGCTGGGCAAGGGAGCCAGTGAGTATGTGATTCACAGAGCCCTGGCTTGAGTTGACACTGGGCAGAATTCTGGGTCAAAGTCTTGGTTGTGTCTTGCCCTCACCTGCAGAGAGATGGGTCTTGGTCCTGCTTTGGGCCCTTCCTGGGAAAAGTTCACAGCTTGTAACACCTGGCCAGGTCTCTCTCTCTCTGCTCTTGCTTCCCACATCTCCAGACTTTGTTTTTGATCATTATTGGGAGATTGAACACTGCAGGCAGGAAGCTTGGGGCCTCTTACACTGCGAAAGGGGCAGGGGTCTCACCTCTCTGTCTGGCACATAGAGAGTAGCCACAAGTACATTTATTTCAAACCCTGGTTGCAAATTCTATTTTAAAAGCAGCATTTGGTAACAGCAAAACCCAGAGCTACTGAAGAATCAGGAGGTTTTGCTTTAGAGTTGTGCAATTGTATTAGACTTGGATTGCGAGGTAGCTACCCTTCCTGAATTTGAGTGACTTGTTCAGGGAGATGGGAGAAAGTAGGAGTGTGGTGTTGTCCACATATCTTTTGGCCTTTGTTCCACCTCTTCTCGCCCCTCACTCACCCTCTTCTAGGTTGCCCAAGTACTCTTGCCAGTTCATTGAGATGTGTCTGATGGTGACAGCTGATCACGGGCCAGCAGTCTCTGGGGCTCACAACACCATCATCTGTGCCCGAGCCGGGAAGGACCTGGTCTCCAGCCTCACCTCGGGGCTGCTCACCATTGTAAGTTCTGTTATCTTAGGAGGTGAACGGGGGGACACTGGGCTTCAGCATCATGTTGCTTTGCCACAGCAGGGTCCTTAGAAGGAATCCCTGAGTGTAAAACCTTGTGCTGAGGGCTGTTCGGGACTTTGCAAAGCTGAAGGAAACTCTTACAGCTCAAGGCAACGTGTGCGTGTTTCTCCTCCAGGGGGACCGGTTTGGGGGTGCCTTGGACGCAGCAGCCAAGATGTTCAGTAAAGCCTTTGACAGTGGCATTATCCCCATGGAGTTTGTGAACAAGATGAAGAAGGAAGGGAAACTGATCATGGGCATTGGTCACCGAGTGAAATCGGTGAGTTGCTGCTCTCCTGGGGGAGGGGGTGGATCCTACAGGGTGGGTGGTGATGGGAGGCATCAATTTAGCTGGGAGCACCGAGCCTTCAACTCCCAACATGCAAAACTTTGGACATGTTGACAGGCCCAATATAAGGCAGCAGTTTTATCCATTTTATGATACAGATTGCTCTTAACAGTTTTTATCTCATTCAATTGCAGTGTGAAAATATGATGAAATGGAAACTTGGTAACTTTGGCTTCCCAAATGAACCTTATAGGAGAAAAGACTAAGGCCAGGGTTGAGGGGACAAAAGGGTCACCATAGGCTAGATAATGTTTCATGCTGCAGTAACAAATGACTCCAAAAATCCCAGTGGCTTACAATAGAAAGGTTTATTTCTTATTCACACTACATCTGTCTTTGCTGAATGAGCAGCCCCTTTCTGGGATGTGCTAGCCTCATGTCAGCAGGAAAAGAGCAATGGTAAGACTATGGGAAGGCTCTTAAAACTTCTGCTTGGAGTTGTGTGGTTCACTTGCGCTCACATTTCATTGGCCAAGCAAGTCAAATGGTTAAGCCTGACGTCACTGGGGTAGGAAGAGTGATAATATCAAGCCAAGCCTGACTGGGAGAGACCAGTGGGGAAGGATAGGTAATATTTTAAATGGTTAATATAGTCTCACATGGGGCCTATAGTCCTCTGTGTCCTGGTAGTGCACTGTGTTTACAAACCAAAGAGAAAGATGAGGTAGTTAGCAGCTACCTAGGGGCTCACAGGGACAGCTTCTTAGTAGGTCCCTTTGCCCCGGGCTCCTTGGCCCTGTAGCTCCGGAAACCTCACTTAGTTGGACACTCCACTGATCTAGGTGGGAAGCATGACTCACGTTAATACAAGAGGGTCATGTGTGTGATTCAGGACACCCACTTCCAGACAGCTAAACGCTTGGCCATCTCGGGTTAGATATCCAGAGGTCGCTTGATGAGCAAGGACTGGATTAGAACCAACCAGGGAAGGTTGTTAGCTCAGAGGGACCATCCCATCTAGGCCTTGCTGAACTTTGCTCAGCCACCCCCAGCTCCTGAGCAGATAACACCTTTCCCACCCACAGTACAGGGCCTCTTTCTAAGATAATGCTAGACCTGCACTGCCACTCTCAGTCTTTGGGCTCCTTCCTTTCTGGAGGACACACTGACCTGGTGTGTGTCTCTTTGCTGAGGGAGGAGGTGTCTGTGGTATTGGATTTAGTGTATATGTTGCCTAGATTGTCTCACTCCCCCACTGACAGATGCGGATCTCTTAACAGATGGTTAATTTCATTCATTGCAGGTCTGGAGTTTTTCCTAAAATTTGGGGGCTGCTTTGCCGTCCTACTTCCAACATATGCTTGCTTAGTGTAGAACTTCATTACAGCATGACTAGGCCACAGAGCTGGTGGGCAGCGTGGCTGGTGGCTAGAACCTACGACTCTGGGTTGGAGAGTGGGCGAGTCCCAGCCCCCAGGTGTAACACGCTGGGACCTGGCCAGCTCCCTGAACATCTCCAGGGCTCACCTGTAACGTAAAAGAGAACTTACAGGGGTTGTTTTGTGTCCCAAATGAGATATGAGAGGACTTCAAAAACCTTCAGCCCCACAGCAGTATCACAGTTGGTGCCACATGGAATCATACACGTGGATCATCAGATCCCTGAATCACCTTTGGGATAAGACATGTACAGTTCTGACCACTTGTGACACAAATACAAACAAATCCCTTAACAGCAATGTGTGAGTGGGTTCCTCTGTAACTTTGGGTCTGTTTGTAGATAAACAACCCAGACATGCGAGTGCAGATCCTTAAAGATTATGTCAAACAGCATTTCCCTGCCACCCCTCTGCTCGATTATGCCCTGGAAGTGGAGAAGATTACCACCTCTAAGGTAACAAAGAAAAAACTTCTCTAATTCTCTTAATCATATATGTTAGATGTATTTCTTGGGGGAAATGGGAGCCAGGTTATATTTTGATTATGCAGCTAAAATCAAATCTGGTTTTCTGGAAATTTTTATTTCTGTTGCATAACTAAATTCAGGAGACATGTATTAAATGTCAAGTAGGTGTCAGGTCCATTGCTAGATGCTGGGAATTGAACTGAGTGAGACATAGTCTCAACCAATGAGGATGTTTTAGTGGGAGGTTTTTTTTTTTGTTTGTTTTTGGGGTTTTGGTTTGTTTTTTTTTTTTGAGATGGATCTTGGCTGTATTGCGTAGGCTGGTCTCAAATTCCTGGGCTCAAGCCATTCTCCCACCTCAGCCTCCTGAGTAGCTGGGTTGGTGGGAGGTTTTTAAATGTTGGTCAAAATTCATAGTAATAGCAGTAGTAGTTAGCAGTAGAAAATTACAAAGAAAAAATGAGAAGTAATGATAAATGCTTTGAATTTTTTGCCTTCCCAGAAACCAAATCTTATCCTGAATGTAGATGGTTTCATTGGAGTTGCATTTGTAGACATGCTTAGACACTGTGGGTCCTTCACTCGGTAAGCATTGCAGCCATTTTCTGCTTCATAACATTGATTTATTTTTGTTGTTTCCTTTCAACTATAAAAATAATGCATGCTCATTATAGAGGATTTAGAAAATAAGCAGAGGTATAAAGAGTAAGACAAAAATTGCCTGTTATCCTACCACCGAGAACACTCCTCTTTTCTACTTTGTAACCAAAAAGAGCTTCTCATTCCTGGGCAGAAGTAGTGCTGTCTGTGAGGAGGAGAACAGTCATGTGAGCCACTGTAAAACTACAAGTTGATTGTGTGTTGCAGGGAAGAAGCTGATGAATATATTGACATTGGAGCCCTCAATGGCATCTTTGTGCTGGGAAGGAGTATGGGCTTCATTGGTAAGTTTGCTGCTGCTATTGTTTTTTTAAGGGTTGGTTGTTTTTTTTTTTAATCCCCACAGATTAGCTATACCACTTGCCCACGTGGTGAGTTTCTACAAAACAGACGTTATATTTTCTTAATCATTGTTTTCTTTGTTTGTTTTTTGAGACAGGGTCTTGCTCTGTCTCCTGGGCTAGAGTGCAGTGGCATCATTATAGCTCAATGCAACCTCAAACTCCTGGGCTAAGCAATTCTCCTGCCTCAGCCCCCAAATAGCTGGGACTATAGGCGTGCACCACCATGCCTGGCTAATTTTTCTATTTTTTTGGTAGAGATGGGGTCTCGCTCTTGCTACTGTGCCCAGCCCTTAATCATTGTTCTTAATCCTTCCTTTCTCACTGTAACTTCCCGTTTATCTTTATCCTTTGTTCTTAGAAATGATTGCTAGCCCAGGAAAACAGAATTAAATCCAACCCTTTTACCAAGTGTGCCATATCTCCCTATGGAATGGATCTGGATTTACTTCCCCACTGCTTTATATCTGCTTTTTTTGTATTAGAAAGATTTCCCTTCCTTATCCTTCCCCCCTCACCAGGTTTACAGAACTCTTAATAAAAATGTGTTTGCTTCATTTTAGGACACTATCTTGATCAGAAGAGGCTGAAGCAGGGGCTGTATCGTCATCCGTGGGATGATATTTCATATGTTCTTCCAGAACACATGAGTATGTAACTAAGCCATGAACCCTGTTTCAGTAAACTGAAGACAAGAACTCCTCCCCCTGGGAAAAAGCGTGCAGACAGCTGGCAGTGAAGCCTGCTATAGGATGGGCCTGGAATGTAAACAGCCACTGGTGTACAGGCACTGAAGGCCAACACCCAGAGGCTAACACTTGTTCAGTCCACACAAAGAAGCTTCATATTTTTTTTATAAGCATAGAAATAAAAACCAAGCCAATACTTGTGACATTTGCTCTGCTACTTGCTATATTTATTATATGGAAGCATCTAAGCACTGTCAGGATAGTGTTCTTCCTCATTGTAGGGTGTTATGATGTTGCTTTCTTTTTTCATTAATTAAAAATTTTTTTTCCCTTGGAGGAAGGGAATGAAATTTTTAAGACCTCAAGATGCTAGACATTTAAAGCACCCCTGATGTCTTGTTTTTCCACTTCCCTTTCTTCCTCCATATGTAACATGAAGAACATTGTATTAATCTGATTTTAAGGATATTTTTGTATGTTATGTATTAAGGGTTTCTTTGGTATCCCACTGAAACGTTCCGTGTTGCAGATCAAAGTCTGTTTATGTCAGGGGATGAGACCATTGCATCCTTAACCATTGTCACAAAATATGTGGAGTAGTAATTTAAAATGTAAAGTTGTAACATACATATGTTTAAAATGGAAACGGAAAGAAAAAAGCTGTGAAATGTCTTGTGTCTTATGTTCTCTGTATTTATGCAGCTGACTTGTCTGTAACTGAAGTGTGGGTCCAAGGGCTCTTCTCCAGCTACTTTGCATCTGTAATCCACAAAGATCCTAGGCAGCTGCCACCTCAGTCTCTTCTCTGTATTATCATAGTTTGGTTTAAATAAACTATATAGTAACAATGAAGGCATACTGCTGTCTCCTGTCATCTATATCTTTTCATCTGTATTCCCTTTGAACTGCACTTTCTGATAGTTTCAGTACGTGTAATTAAAAATGCTCATCTACCTCTTCCAAAAAAAAAAAAGAATTAATGAAAACACTAGCATCAAAAAATACAAAACCCCCAATTATCTTCTACTCTAAATCTGTACCTCCAGCTTTCTCAGTGAATGGTAAACAAGGATACTCAGGCCAAAAGCTTGGGAGTCACCCTTTCTTTCCTCTTATCTGGTTGCCACATTCTGTTGATTTACCCTTTAATTCTCCCTCTGATGTATCCATGTCTGGTCTGCTAACTGGTGCCCGTTTCCCCTTTTGTCCTTGTAGGGTCCACTCTCCACTCAGCCACCACTGATATTTTTAAATACCCATTGAACTGGCACACTCCCTTGCTTAAAACCCAAAAGTGGCTTTTATTCATCTTTAACAGTGACTGTGGTCCAAGCTTTATGCAAAACACCTGACTTGAGCATTATCTCATCTAACCCTCACAGTGATCATCCAAGGCAGACAATATCCCCGTTTTTAGAAGATAAATTAGTTCAGAGATAATAACTTGCCCACCCTCATCCGCTTAGCTGGGGCTCGGTCTTTATCTTCTGAAATGTTTAGTCCAAAGTCATTTTAAATAAAAATCCTATATTGTCCCTCAAGGCTTTAACCACGTGTGGTTAAGGTGGTCTAAGGTGGCTTTTACTTTACAAAGTGACTGCCAAGAGCATCCATCCACCCAGATCTGGGTGGGAGGCCCGGGTGAAGTCATCCCCACTAGGAGAGGGTAGCAGTCGAACCTCATCGAGGGTGGGCGGATTGCGGGAGGCGCGGCGGCGCATGCGCGACTGGCGGGCGGCCCGGCACCGCCCCGCGCGCACTATTTAATCCCAGAATCCCTCTGTGTCGCACCAGAACGGTCGCGTCGTTCTGAGACTGCGGGTCTCGGGCGCGGCGGCGTCAAGATGGCGGCAGCGGCTGTGGCAGCGGCGGCAGCGGCGGCGGCGGCTGCATCTCTTCAGGTGCTGGAGATGGAGAGCATGGAGACGGCTGCCGCCGGCTCGGCGGGGCTGGCCGCCGAAGTCCGAGGCAGCGGCACGGTGGACTTCGGGCCTGGGCCCGGGATCTCTGCAATGGAGGCGAGCGGGGGCGATCCCGGCCCAGAGGCCGAGGATTTCGAGTGCAGCTCTCACTGCTCGGAGCTGTCCTGGCGGCAGAACGAGCAGCGGCGCCAGGGCCTCTTCTGCGACATTACCCTGTGCTTCGGCGGTGCCGGAGGCCGCGAGTTCCGGGCCCACCGCTCGGTGCTGGCGGCCGCCACCGAGTACTTCACGCCCCTGCTCTCAGGCCAGTTTTCCGAGTCCCGCTCGGGCCGGGTGGAGATGCGCAAGTGGAGCTCCGAGCCCGGGCCCGAACCCGACACGGTGGAAGCCGTTATCGAATACATGTACACCGGGCGCATCCGCGTCAGCACGGGCAGTGTGCACGAGGTGCTGGAGTTGGCCGACAGGTAGGCGAGGGAGGCGGGGAGAAGGGGAGACGCTGGCCCACGGACGGGCCCGCGGAGCGGGTAGAGCAGTGTCTGGGGACCGCAGCCAGAGAGCCCTCAGTGGGTGCATTCGGTTCATTCTCGCCGAGCGCCTGCTGTGGGGCAGCCAGCGCGCTGGGCTCGGAGAAATGCAGCCGCAGGTCCGGCGGGGGAGCTCAGATTCTAGGTAGAGGGACAAAGGCAATGAGAAGGAAAGTGTGTGGTAAGTGCTGTGCTGACGTTCGAAGGGAATGAAAGGATAGTGACCGAGTAAAGGAAAGACCTTTCTGAGCAAGTGACATAAAAGCGACTGGCGGTGCAAAGATGGGATGAACATTCCAAGCAGATAGCGCAAAGGCCCTCAGGCAGGATCCAGATTGGCTTAGAGAAGGAACTTAAAAAAAAAAATCTACTGAGGCTGGACCTAGTGTGTGAAGGGGAGAAGGGTGTGTGAGATGCATTGGAATAAGGGGTTTGGATTTTACTGAGTGATGAGAAGCTGGGTAAAGAAATGATCTGACTTAAATATTTGAAAAGATTATTTTGCTACTGTGCTAAACGGATTGTAGGCAACAGGAATGGATGCTCTGGAGACTGGTTAGCAGGCAGCTGAATACTGTTTATATACATGGGGAGGAGTCTGTTTTGGCAGTATCATCTTACAGATTCGTTATTTTCACAAATACCTATTGAGTGCCTATTATGTATCAGATGACACACCCGATGCTGGGGATTCAGCAGTGAACAAAACAGACAAAAGTCCCCTTCCTTATTGCATTTAACGTTGGTAGACAGACAGTAAGTAGACTATATGGCCTGTTTAGTGATTATTATCACCATAATGAAAAATAAAGCATGATGGGGTGCACATAGAAAGTGCTGGTGGAGAGGAACTGTGGTTTAAATTGGGTGGATAGAGAGAGAATGCCTCATGAAGACAACATTTTGCAAAGAACTGGAGGCGGCGAGGTAGAGTGTTTCCGATAGGGAACACAGGTGCAAAGCCCCTGAGATGGAGCTTGTCTAGATGTTAGAGAACAGCAGGGGCCAGTATGGCTGCATCAAAGGGATGCAGAGTGAGAGGAACAGGAGAAGCCTCAGGAAGGTAATGGTGATAGAGCCAGATCCCACAGGGCCTCGTTGGCCTGTGGAAGGACTTGAGCTTTTACTCTGAATGAAATGGGAAGGTATGGGGCAGAAGAATGATGCAGTCTGATTTGATGAATTCTGCTGTGTTGAAAAAAGGATGGAGCATTGGGGAGGGGGTGGCAAGGACAGAAGCCGAGAGACTAGTGTGGGAGGCTGTTGCAATGGTGATGGGGGCTTGGGTTGAGGAGGAAGAAGTGATAAGTATTCTGGTTCTAGATATATTTTGAAGGTAAAGTAGATGAATTTGCTGATGGATTTGATGTGGGAAAAGACTGCTAGTTTTTTGACCCAAACAATTGGAAAGATGGAGTTATTAAGATGTGGAAGATGGCAATAAAAGCAGGTTTGGGAGGAAGATTAGGAGTTTGGTTTTGATCAAGGAGATGTCTGGGTAGGCTGTTGGATATAAGAGCATTGGGAACTAGAGACATGGGGATGGGGGGGTGGGGGTGGAATTAGCATATAGATGGTAACTAAAGCCATGGGACTGGATGAAATTACTTAGGGAATGTAGATGGAAAAGGGGCAGGGGGAGAGGGTAGGCAGGACTGGGGTTCTCTAGCATGTCAAGGAGGGAGTTGCCAATTGTGGCAACTCTCAACCCCTAAACCATTGGCAACCCGTGATGGCATTGACAAGAGCTAGTTAACCCTTGCTTTATAAAGAGGATCAGAAAAATAGTGCACATGTGGAAATGTTTTGCAGGGGGGTGGTCAAGGGAGGTAAATACCCCCCAAGACAGGAGATACTAGAGGATGTTTGTGTGCTGATGAAAACTATTCAGTGGAAGAGGAGAAATTGATGTTATAGGAGCAGGGGAATAATTGCAGGAATAAAGTCCTTGCAACCAAGAAGGGGGTGATCCTTTTCTTTCCCATCATAAAGGATCACAGCCAACATCCCTACAACAAAAGATAGGTTAATAAGAAGAAGCTAGGTGTGTTGGCTCATCCCTGTAATCCCAGTGCTTTGGGAGGCCGAGGCAGGAAGATTGCTTGACACCTGGAGCTCTAGACCAGCTTGGGCAATAGTGAGACCCTGTCTCTACAAAAAATAAGAAAAATTAACCAGGGCTCCTATAGTCCCAGGTACTGGGGAGGCTGAGGTGGGAGGATTGCTTGAGCCCAGGAATTCGAGGTTGCAGTGAGCTATGATCACGCCACTGCACTCCAGCCTGGGCGATAGAAAGAGACCCTGTCTCTTTAAAAAAAAAAAAAAAGAAAGAAAGAAAGAATAGATGTAGCCTGTGGTAAGTTTCAGATAGGGGAGGCCTCAGAGAAAGCCTGTTTTCATCACTGTCTACCTTGCTGTTTACCTCACCAATGTAGATTTTCTCTAGAGATGCAAATCTCCCCCACAAAAGACAGCTTTTTAAAGCTATTCCTATGGTCTGTAGCCCTTCTGAATAGCCATAATGAAATATGCTGAAGAAGTATATTTTGGGGTGAAATACTCTGATTTCCTTCAGTATAGAATCCGTATTAAAATTGGAAAGGTTAGCTGGGTGTGGTGGCTCTCACCTTTAATCCTAGCACTTTGGGAGGCCAAGGCAGAAGGATTGCTTCAGGTCAGGAGTTTGAGACCAGCCTGAGCAAGAGTGAGTCCCCGTCTCTACCAAAACTAGAAAAAATTAGCCAGGCATTGTGGTGCACACATGTAATCCCAGCTACTCAGGAGGCTGAGGCGGGAGGATCGCTTGAGCTCAGGAGATTGAGGTTGCAGTGAGCTATGATGACACCACTGCACTCCAGCCAAGGTAACATAGCGAAACCCTGTCTGAAAAATAAAAAAAATAAAATAAAATTGGAAATGTTGAACCGGGAAGACAAAGTATAGAACACAGCAGAAGGTAGATTGTGTGGTAGGAAAATGAAGTTCCTGCCTGATTGTTTCTGTTTTCTCAAAGTATGAGGCTGGGTCATCAATTAGAAGGTGGGGTGGGATGGGTATGGGTCTGAGGGAGGGAGTTTTGTTCAATGAAAATGGATGGAGCTCCATCAGCATCTGTTTGAGTGAAAAGAAGGAAAATGGATGGAGAAGGATCATTGCACACTCACTCAATCTGTGTTTGCTTCTGTCATGTGATCTTATGTTTGTCAGATTTGCCCTGCTTTATTGGGAGTTAGAGGTGAGGAGAGGAGAGCATACTTCAGGCAATGTACTTAAAACTCTAACTTCTCTCCATCTGTCAGCTGCTGAGCATCTGTCTTGTGTCAGGTACTGTTCAAAGTGCCCTGTAATCATAACATTTAATCTGCCATCAGCTCTGAGGCAGGATCCTCCCCCCCCCCATATATTCTGTCTGTTTGTGATCATGCCTACCTTACAGGGCACTTATAAGGATCAGAAATAATAGAACGTACCCAGCACAGTGCCCCTCACATGACAGATAACTAGTACATGATAGCTATTGTTTGCATAGAGCATTGCTTACAAACACCTGTCTAAGGGAATATATCTCAGAATTACCTGGAGTGCCTGCTAAAAATAGGAGCTTAGGGCAGTCTTGGAATTAGGTGATCCTGGCACCCAGACATATCTGGGAGCCACTAGAGCCCTTACCACTCTACCTTGTCTTTGTTTTACCTCTAAGATAGTGTGTTCCCTTAAGAGGGTGAAGGGAGCCTGTCTTACTCATATTTATATCATAGTTAAGATAGTTATTTAGCACAATAACCATAATAACAAATGGTTACTGAATTGAGAGAGAGGCCTGGACTGATGAAGTCATCCTTATATTGTTTAAGGTTCTTTTCAGTTCTGGGGACTTACTCTTTTTAAAACAGTAGCCACCCTCAGACTGAATGCTGCCAGATTTATGAATTTGGCTGTAACTATTGTGGATTTTTTTTTTTAATTTAACTTTAAATGAATTTAGGTGGGCAGACATCTAGTCAGGTACATGCCAAACCAGTCTCTTTTGTTTTTTAACTTAGACTGTTCTACACATGTTTTTTGTTGTGTTTTTGTTTTGTTTCCTGGTTTCTTCAGATGTTTGAGTTTGCCTTGCCATCCCTGCTTTCATGAGAACCCAGCTCAGGGCTGGGTTCCCCTAAGCACCCCACTCCATCTGGCTGCCCAAGGAGAAAGCTCTGGTGAGGAGGAGATTAAAACCTCTGACACAAAGCCTAGACCCCTTGCTGTTCCTTCTGATATCTGACCAAACAGCCTCCAAGAAGGCACAGTTCCTGCCTGGCTCCTACTTTATAGGAGTACCATATAGTAGATGGTTAATAAGGTCTCTTCACTGAGACCCTGCTTTGTTTAAGAAGAAGCTGGTGACTGGCAAGAGATTAGGAAAGGATGGCAGAGAAAGTTTGTATTGGAATTTGCCTTTGCCAAGGACAAATTAAAGGGATCATAAAGTTTGGGACTATTGTACTTTATTAAAGGATATGTTCCAGGGAAACTTACATAATTAAAAGCTCCAGCCAGGTGCAGTGTCACATGCCTATAGTCCCAGCTACTT
Organism: Daubentonia madagascariensis; assembly: GCA_023783475.1. Classification (NCBI taxonomy): domain Eukaryota; kingdom Metazoa; phylum Chordata; class Mammalia; order Primates; family Daubentoniidae; genus Daubentonia; species Daubentonia madagascariensis. Next base: position 5,445,149 of record JAKFHU010001186.1, on the reverse strand, counting down.
AGGAGGCTGAGGTGGGGGAAATCTATATATTCTTTTAAACATATTTCTTCTAGCACAATATTTTCTAATTTGTGATTTTCTTTTTTCAGATGTTGTATTAATATATAAGATGAGATTAGTCTCACCATTTCAATTTGTATAATTCAGATGTGCTCAAAAACGTAACCACATAAAGCATGCACATTTGAAAATTAATCTTTTCTCCTTTTCTTGATTTTAGGTTCCTATTAATTCGTTTAAAAGAATTTTGTGGAGAATTTCTCAAGAAAAAACTTCATCTCTCAAATTGTGTGGCCATTCATAGCTTAGCTCACATGTATACCCTGAGCCAGCTTGCTCTGAAAGCTGCTGATATGATACGGAGAAATTTCCACAAAGTAATTCAGGACGAAGAATTTTATACTTTACCTTTCCATCTCATTCGAGACTGGCTTTCAGACTTGGAAATTACGGTTGATTCTGAAGAGGTTCTCTTTGAAACAGTTTTGAAGTGGGTTCAGAGAAATGCTGAAGAGAGAGAGAGATACTTTGAAGAACTTTTTAAATTGCTCAGGTTGTCCCAGATGAAACCTACCTACCTTACTCGGCATGTCAAACCAGAGAGGCTGGTAGCCAATAATGAAGTTTGTGTCAAATTAGTCGCCGATGCAGTGGAGAGGCATGCCCTAAGAGCTGAGAATATACAGTCTGGCACCTTCCAGCACCCTGCTTCTCATGTCTCATTATTACCTCGTTATGGGCAAAACATGGACGTGATCATGGTTATTGGAGGTGTGTCAGAAGGAGGGGACTATTTAAGTGAATGTGTGGGATATTTTGTTGATGAGGACAGGTGGGTAAACCTGCCCCATATTCATAATCACCTTGATGGACATGCTGTTGCAGTAACAGAATCCTATGTGTATGTTGCTGGATCAATGGAACCAGGGTTTGCTAAAACTGTAGAAAGGTATAACCCAAATTTGAATACGTGGGAACATGTTTGTAGTCTGATGACAAGAAAGCATTCTTTTGGGCTGACAGAAGTCAAAGGGAAGCTCTATAGCATTGGAGGACATGGCAACTTTAGTCCTGGCTTTAAAGATGTGACTGTTTATAATCCTGAGCTTGATAAATGGCACAACTTAGAATCAGCACCAAAGATTCTTCGAGATGTCAAAGCACTAGCCATTGAAGACCGTTTTGTGTACATTGCTGCCCGCACTCCTGTGGACCGGGACACTGAAGATGGATTAAAGGCTGTAATTACTTGCTATGATACAGAGACTCGACAGTGGCAAGATGTGGAGTCTTTGCCACTTATTGACAATTACTGCTTTTTCCAAATGTCTGTGGTCAATTCAAATTTTTATCAGACAGCATCATGCTGTCCCAAGAATTATTCTTTAGAAAATGAAGAGGCAGTAAGAAAAATTGCCAGCCAAGTGTCTGATGAGATCCTTGAAAGCCTACCTCCAGAAGTCCTAAGCATCGAAGGAGCAGCCATTTGTTATTACAAAGATGACGTCTTCATTATTGGAGGCTGGAAAAACAGTGATGATATTGACAAACAGTATCGGAAAGAAGCCTACCGATATTGTGCTGAGAGAAAGAGGTGGATGCTTCTTCCTCCCATGCCACAACCTCGTTGTAGAGCCACTGCTTGTCACGTGAGGATCCCATACCGGTACTTGCATGGCACACAGAGATATCCTATGCCTCAAAACCTAATGTGGCAGAAGGACCGAATCAGACAGATGCAAGAAATACATCGGCATGCCCTAAACATGCGGCGAGTGCCAAGCTCTCAGATTGAATGCTAGGTTCTCTAATATATGCAGCTTAAGACTGTTACACCTGTTTCACGAAGCTGAAGATATTCAGACTGTTACTTGAAGAAGTATGTCAATAACTTATTTTCTACCTGAACTAATTATTACCCCTCAAAAAGGAAGTATAGTTAAAAATTGAAGAACGGGAAACTCAGTTCAATACGTGGTAATTTTTGTTAGCTTGCAATCTTTATCTGTCTTTGGTTTGTGTGTATGTGCTAGCTAAATAAGATCTTATTAAAGATGAGTGAAAAAATCAGGTGTAGTTACTTGGCTGTTTTTCTGCCAACAAGGTATAACTCCTTTGTCTTGGGGACTTAGGTTTTGAACATGCTTTAAGCACCAGTTTTATTTGCACGTTTACTTTGATACTCTTTTCATATTTCCAGAACGGTTGGCTTTGACAAGGTCAGAATTTATGCATTGAGCCCTTATCTGCAGGAGGCATGTGCAATAGTGAGACTGAAATTTGAAGGAAAAGGCACAATATTTCAGCAAGATGATTTCAGAATATTTGCATTGATATTTTGTTGTATTTATCTAGATATGATATTTTCATTTCTAGAAGAGGTGACTGATGAGAAATTTCTGATTGGCTCATGCATTTTTGAATATTTTTCATTTCTTTAGTAGCTTTTATAGACTTTAAGCCATCACTCTGAGATGATGGTAGTTGGCAAAAGTATAGATCTTTAGCTGATTTCATTGAATATGGAGGAAGTTACATACGTGAAATTTGTTTCTCTAAGAACAAAAGTATTAGTGTAGACTGAGAAATCAAAGGCATTTAAAAATTTTAAAACACTTTTTTCAGGAGTTGCAGGCTTATTTGAGGATATGTTGATGAGTGTAAATAATGCCTATGACAATCGATACTCAATGCCTTCAGTTTTAGTTTTTGCTCTAATGCATATTGTGTAGTCTTCTTCATTCCTTTCTATAAGAAACTGGTTAGTTTTTTTTTTTTTTCAAAGTGGGACAGAATTAACAATTTTAGAGAAATGTTGCTAAAGAGAAGCCTTATTATTTCTGGCCCTGATTGTTGTATTCTATCCAGTTGCCCTAGACTTGTATTGGAACTTTGCCTGGGACTAGAATACCAAATTTGGGTGCATAATTTTGGCTCTTAAAGATTTATCACTACAGTTATCTTTTATTGATTTTTATGCATTCTTCTAATTCTCTTACACAATCCCAAGCCTTGTACAAGTTAGCACTCAGATTGACTCTTTTAGCATTTAGTTAACATAAAGGACTCCTAACAGTTTGTAATGTCGGTCCAGTGTACTTTTCTTGTTTCTTAAGGAATGTCTTTACCTTCTTAGACATTCCAGAATACCATTCTAAAAGTCAGATTCCAAGTGCAGGGATTTTTTTTTTCCCTAGTCTATTATAGTTAACCTTCTTGTTAGTTGTGTGATCAAACATTAAAAGAAAAAGCGCCAGGTGTGGTGGCTCATGCCTGTAATCCTAGCACTTTGGGAGGCTGAGGCAGGAGGATCGCTTGAGGTCAGGAGTTCAAGACCAGCCTGAGTAAGAGCAAGACCCTGTCTCTATAAAAAATGTAAAAATTTGCCGAGGGTGGTAGGGCGGGCCTGTAGTCCCAGCTACTTGGGAGGCTGAGGCAGGAGAATCACTTGAGCCCAGGAGTTTGAGGTTGTTGCAGTGAGCTATGATAATACCACTGCCCTCATAATGACCAGTCAACAAAGTGAGGCCCTGTCTCTGGAAAGAAAAAAAAAAGAAAAAAGTACAACTAGAAATTTTGGCTCTCTATTTGCTGCAAGACTATTAATGTTTTAGTTCTTGGGCTCTATACTAAGAGCTTTTCGGAAATTTCTAAATTGTTAATAGTATCCCTGCCTAGGACAAAGGTTTTTAGTGAATGTGTTGGAAATCTGCTTAAAATCCATTTAATTTTGACTGGAGTGGGGGTTGGGAAACTATAATTTCCATTTCTTTGCAGTTGTTTTAATAAAAGCCATTTGAATTCTGAGAAGCACTAATTCTTAGTAATGAGAGGTAAGCAAGCAAGACAGACATTGAATGAAGCTTATTGAATGAAGTGCTCATTTCTCTCTGATAGACTATGCTAACAAACTTCCTTTTCTTGGTTGTATGGAAATAATTTAGTATCTCATTAAGATGCTAGTTTATTTGTGGGGTTGTCTTTTTTCACACGATGTGGCAGAATTAATAACTCATAAGATTTAGGTATAATCTGGTTTTAAAAACTTGATTGAAACTGTTGTTTTTTAACTCAGCAGGCAGCCTAGGCCATGGCTGAAAAGAAGGGGTAAGTCCTTCATTGCATGATGATGTGTGCAGGTTTTCCTGACTACTGAATTTCTAATTTTTATATTTGAATTCACATGTGTGATTTCACATCAATAACTTGTGTTTCTGAAATATCCTAACTAACTTGTTAATAAGGAAAGAAACCAGATTTGCTTAAATCTGTTCAAGGCTGACATTCTGAAATTCTAAACTGGAAATAACTTCCCAAAGTATTTGGAAAGGTTCTAACTATGAAGACCAGCCTAAAATGGCTCCTTGGGAAAGAAATTTCCTTTTTGATGAAAACTTAAAGATTGTGTTTGGTGATTTAAGCAGTTAAAAACATGGCTTTAAAAAGACAGCTTAATGTGTATTCAAGCAAACCTTTGTTGCTTTTGCTTTTGTTTGGTGGAAGGGAGAGAGAAGAATTATACCAAAAAGTGATAACTATACATAACTTTGAGTGAGGCTACTTATATCTTAGAATGGGTATGCTTTAACTATACCTACCCCACCATGGTTTAAAAAAAAAAAATCAGTGGTATATATTGAGAATGTCAGTCATGAGCTTAGTGTTTAAGTAAGTAATACATCTCACTTGCAGTTGCTTGCATGGTTAGTCTTGTGGACCTTGATATTCAACTTTGCTTTTGCTGTGCTGGTTCAAAAATAACTTTTTTGTCAAAAACTCTTAAAAATCATTGACATCAGTTTTGTTTTGATCACCTGGTTTTGTGTAGTATTTCTGGGACCAAAAAATTAAATACTGACCTTTTAATGTAGAACAGAAATTTGAAGCTAGAAAGATAGCATTTATGGAAGGTTTGTGTGCTTTTGTTTTTTAAACACTTCAGGCTGCTGGTAAGGCAGTTTCTGGGGCACACTTTTTTCCTCTTTATCTCTTGACTAGTATAGCATGTGGTATGTTTAAAATACTTCGTTTTCTGCTTCATAATTCTAATATCAACACTATACTATAAGTAGAGAGGTGAGCTGAATTGTGTATTTTAGTTACTTGGTCTAATAAAATATAACTAAAGGGACTTTTTTGGTATTTTCCTCACATTAAGCTTAAATAAGAAGGGTATATTGGCCACATTTCATGTCTTTGAAAGTATACAGTACTGTGAAGCAAGTACTCTGCCTACACTAGAAAAATAGAGTGCTTTAACTGTAGAATATTTGAGAAACAATTCAGTCTCTCCTTAACTGTCAAATATTTTGGCACAGTTCATCACTCCAGTTTGTTACTTTCTTGAGAATAGTCCATTTTTGGTTTTGTTACAATGCTTACATAATAACATATGTTCTGGTCATTGGAAACAAAACAGCTCATAGTTAAGTGATATAGTATAATAACAGTAACATAACATGGTAGTCATTTTGCTTCAAGGAATTTAATTAGATAGCCAAATTACTGCTCTTTATCACATTTGTAGGGCTTTTGTCTTACTCTATGTGACCATTACTACGAATGTCTTACATTGAAGCACATACTATAGAGCACTTGTTAACATAATCCTCCTGCATAAATGCACTGGTGAAAAGTAGTACTTGCTCTAGAAGTTTGAAGATTTTATGATCCATGTGCTAGGGCTCATTGAGTTTTTGTAAAATAAATGTTTAGTTTGAATTGATACAGTGAGGTTTTTGGGCTAGCAGTATCTAGGCCCCTACTCTACTAAAAGTATGATCTTGACTATCTGCCTTTAAGTCAAAGGAGATGTAGTATTTAGAATACTTTGAGACATGACATTATAAAATAGCTTGTTTATGTTCCTGAAGCTATCTTGTTCTGTGTTAAAGCTACTAATTGTCTCAATGTAAGTTTTAAATAAACATATTTCTTTAAAGCTAGTTTGTACTGTGTGATTTTTTTTCTTCTTTAATTATGCATTGTTGAATATAATTGTCTTTCTTCTTCCTTCCCTCCTACACCCTCATTGTCCAGCCCTGCGCTCCCTTAAGTTGAACATTTTCCAGTACTCTTACAAGTTTAAACACTGCATTTATTTAAAAAAAGAATTAATTCTTATTGCTTAGACTTTTTATTAGCTAAATGAAGAGGCTCATACAGGTAGGGTACTTGTCGAAGCGGAATACTTTACTTCATCTCGCAGTGCCAATCCTGTGAAGTTGTCCCGTCTCGCTGCATATTCCCCGACATTGGCCAGCCCTGGTACCACACAGCAGCTCAGAGCACTGCGGTATATACTCATGTCATGAGCATCATACCACTCGTCGGTCTTTTCATCATAACACTCAACATTAAAGGTGGTGGTAAAGCCATTAAAGCCACCCACCACAAACAAGAGGTCATCTACCACCTCAATGCCAAAATTGCTACGAGGATTAAACATAGTGGGGATCGTACGCCAAGTATTAGCCACTGGGCTGTAGGCTTCTGCACTACGAAGTCGATTCGCTCCATCAAAGCCGCCTACCTGTGGATAGCAAAAGAAATGCAGAATGGTTGACTGCTAACCATGGTTTCTGTTCACTGAGGAAGCTGGGTGGGAGGCAGCAGGGAAACTGATTTCATACCTCCCTCTTCTATTATCTTCCACGGAAAAAAAATGTTTTTGAACACTTACGAATGGTAGCGTAAACCTATTTGCTAATAGAAAATCTAGGGGGTATTGTTTTTGTTGTAGTACAAGACAAACTTACCGCATATACATGTTCCCCATAAGCAATCACACCTATTCCACTCCTCCTGCTTCTCATGGGTGCTATGACTGTCCACTGATTACTCTCAGTGTTGTACACTTCTGCTGTGAACAGGCATTCATTTCCATTAAACCCACCACATATGTAGACCTGTGTGAAGAGAGTTCCAAGATCATTAAAATTGTTACCTCTAGGGAGTAGGAAAAAAGGATATTCCAGTCTGTATATTCTGAATTTCTTTTTTCCATGTGTGCATGCATTGCCTTTTAATAAGTAAAATAAAAGATAGTTACAAATAGCCACTTAGTCATTGAGGAAGGCGTGAGTACTGCAGAGAGTACTGCCACCTTCTGTCTTCCATCCACCCCCAAAAAGGAAAAACAGCATCATTTCTGGGCCTGGTCTTTGCTCGCGCACCTTTCCCTCCCACCGTGGTTCTTTACCTTCCCGTAGAGAGTCGTGGCACTTGCGTCACTCCTCTGTTCATGCATGGGGGCAATGAGTGTCCATTGATTGGTCTCTGGCTCATAACGTTCAGCAGTGTTGAGACGCACGTAGCCATCAAATCCTCCCATGGCGTAAATAAAATTGCTGAGGACTGTCACACTGACATAGCAACGTCTGGAGTGCATCGGGGCCACCTGGTGCCAAGTTTTCTTGACTGGGTCAAAACGCTTAACGCTATTAAAATAGTCTACGCTATCAAACCCCCCAATGATATAAACGTAGCCTTTCAAATAGGCTGCCCCGTGGTAGGCACGGGGACTCTCTTCCTCACAAGTGACATTCACCCATCTGTCTGCCCGAGCATCATATGCCTCAATGGCATTGGTGGGGCTCCCACCACTCCAGCCACCAATTGCAAATAGGATGGCATAGGGCAGGCGGGGCCTGGTGAGTGGGTTGGTGAAGTCAGAATTAGAAGGTCCATTCATGTTTAGGTCATACATGGCTTTTAGGGCATTAATGATGACTGGCTTGCATTCCTCGCTGTCTTTGACATAGTCATTCATCTTGACATTGTTCATGAAGTACTCAGCATGCATTAGGGCCAGGCGAACCTAAGAAAGAAATGCAGAAAGTCATTCAGATGAGGTGAGGGTGCCTGGAAATACCATATCCTTAACCCCAATTTAACAGTCTGCCTTTGAATTGCTGAAAATATTTTGGCTTGTTTCAAAATGTATAACTCACAGTTTAAATATTTGCTTTGGGGAAGTGGTATACATTTGGATGTTGAGAATGAGCTAGACAGAAGCCACCTCAAGTGGCCACAGAATGAACCCATTCCTCAGCCACTGGACAGAACCATTAAACCAGAAAAAGATGTAGTAGTTGAATATATGAATGTAGTAATTGAATTGCTCAGTAATTTAATATCTATGGCTCTGTATGTAAAATAACACTAGTTAGCACCAACTGGCCACAATTGTGTGCAATACTTATGATTTGGTTCCTAGTCCAACTTCTACCTTGGGTATGGGGAAACTCATAGAATGGGAAGGGGTGAAAGGAAGACTGTTTAGAATTCTTTTGAAGGCCCCTTCCCCTACCACCAGGGAGAATTTTGGCCAAAGAATACAAGTGGGGTAAAAGAAACTAGCAATGCCAAGGGAAAAGAACGTAGTAAAATTCCAGAGAATAGTAGGAGATGCCCTCTATATAAGTACGTGTAACTACAGCTCTGGAATCTGTCATACATCTGAATATGGTTCTTAGGACAATCCCACTGGGATGGATGAATCAAGAGTGAACAAATATGAATTCACAAAAATAACTAAATTTGACCTTAGGAAGCAAAACTGAAATGTGCTGCTTTCTATTTTGGGGGTCATGAGAAATCCACTTTAAGATGGCCTCAAATACAGCATCTTCCTGTTTGACGTTCAGCTCATCTTTCTCAATGATATCCTTAAGTTCAGTGACTGAGAGCTCTAAAAACTCTGCTGAGACTTTCACCATCTCCTCGAAGTTGTGCAGTATGAACATGTAAGCCTTCTGCCTCAGCTCAGGGCAGTAGTAGTAGTCCGTGAACTTGCAGATGCCGATACAATTATCCAAACACAGCTCCGACTTGAGGAACTCGCAGCAACCCCTGACAATACCCATGATGTTAAATTGGTCTGCAGCAGCCAGGAGCTTCTCCACATTGTCCGGTGTGATAGGCACGGTCCGGGTGTATGCATATTCAATGATTAACTTCATCATATCGGGGGAAATGCCAGGAATGTTGTATACCTTCTTTTCAGTGTTGTTCCAGCCACTTGTAAACAAAGCTCTGGAAAAAAGAAAGAAACTAGCAGCCACTGAAACATTTCTCTCCTGTTTGCTATGCGCCCCTGGCCCCCACCTTTTCTTCTTGAGGAGAGTTTGGACATTTTCCAAATAGTTCACAGTGAGCGTGTTGGAAATAAATTTGCCTGAGAAAGTGGGGTGCAGGCATGTGCTTTATACAGTGGACAAGAAGAGAACCTTTCCCAGAACTTCGAGTTTGCTTGCTCTTACTTTATCCTCATGACAACTAGGTCTTTTTTGCCATTTTGTGGGTGGAGAAATTGAGAACTAGAACTGGGAGTAAAACCCAGGTCTCTTCTTCTGTCTCAACCCACGGCCCACCAAATTCTACCTTGCTTAAGGAAATTAAATTTGCAATACACTTTGAAAATAAGTATCATTCAATCAATACATATGCAGAATCTGATCACTTCTCACCTTTTTTATCTTATTGCTACCTCCTTGGTCCAGGCTACTCCCCTCTCTTGTCTAGATTACCCAAAGTAACATCCTAACTGATCTTCCTGCTTCTGCCTTTCATACCTCCAGAGTTTATAGCCTTATTAGTCTTATCCCAGCAGCCAGAATGATCTGGGGATTTTGGGGTTTTTTTTTTTGTTTTTTTTTTTGAGGCAGGGTCTCGCTCTGTTACCCAGGCTAAAGTACAGTGGCGTCATCATAGCTCACTGAAGCCAACTCCTGGGCTCAAGTGATCCTCCTGCCTCAGCCTCTCCAATAGCTGGGACTACAGGTGCATGCCACCATGCTGGCTAATTTTTTTGTAGAGACTGGTGGTGTGGGGAGTGTCTTGCTATTGCCCAGGCTGGTCTCAAACTCCTGGGCTTAAGCAATCCTCCGGCCTCGGCTTCCCAAAGTGCTAGGACACAGGCGTGAGCCACCTGACCCGGCCCAGAGTGATCCTTGTAAAAGTTTTTGTTCTTCTTCCACTTAAAACCTTCCAGTGACTTCTCTTCTTACTCGGAGTAAAATATAAAGTCCTTACCAGGAGGTACAAAAGCCCTCTGAGATCTGGACCTAACCGTCTAACCCTACCTCTCTAACCCTATTTTCTCTCACCTTCCCCTCACTCTGCCCTCCTACTGGGCTCCTTTCTGTTCCTTGAGGTGCTTCCACCTGTGGTTCTTTGTACTTGCTGTTCCCTCTGCCTGAAGGGCTTCGCGGATCTCGGTATTTCTCACTCCCTCGTCCCCTTGAAGTCTTTGCTCAAATGTCACTTTGTCAGCAAGACCTTCTCTGACAATCCTATTTAAAATTACCACCCACCACTTCCTATCTTGCTTTTCTTATTTTCCCTAGCACTATGGTCTGGTATATGTTTGACTCATTTTATGCCTATTTCCCCTACTAGAAGGTAGGGTTCATGAGAACAGGAATGTTCATCCTTTATTCATTGTTTTCTTTCCAGTACCCAGAATAGTGCCTGTCACCAAATAGGCACTCAATAAATAATTATTGAATGAATAAATGACTGCCATGCCACAACTATTTATTAGACTCCTACTAGGTAGCAAAGTACTTTTCTAGGTATTAAACAAGACTGAGTCCCTGCCTTTATATATTTTGCTTCCTTTTTCTAAGAGATTTAAGGAAATACGGGCTTAGAGATCAAATTCTTCCTCTAGAACAGGGGTCTGCAAACCTACAGCCTCTGGGCCAAATTCAGCCCACTTCTTGCTTTCATACTGCCCGCAAGTTAAGAATATTTTTTCCATTTTTAAATGGTTGGGGGGAAAAATCAAAAGAATATTTTGTGACATCTGATAGTTATAATAAATTCAAATTTCAGTGTCCATAAATAATTTTATTGGAATACAACCATACCCATTCATTTAGTATTGTTTATGGCTGCTTTTGCAGTATAAAGGCAGAGTTGAGTAGCTGCAAGAGACTGTATGGCCCGCAAAGCTTAAAATATTTACTATGTGGGCCAGGCGTGGTGGCTCACACATGTAATCCTAGCACTTTGGGAGGCCGAGGCAGGAAGATCACCTGAGGTTGGGAGTTTGAGACCAGCCTGAGCAAGATTGAGACCCTGTCTCTACAAAAAAATAGAAAAATTAGCTGCTCACAGTTGTGCGCACCTATAGTCCCAACTACTTGGGAAGCTGAGGCGGGGGATCGCTTGAGCCCAGGAGCGTGAGGTTGCAGCGAGCCATGATGATGCTACTGCGCTCTAGCCTGGGCAATAGAGCAAGACCGTGTCTCAAAAAAAAAAAAATTTACTAACTGGTCTTTTTGTGGACCCTGCTCTAGGATGAATGAGAGTTTTTAGCAACCGGTGGGACATATTTATCATAGCATCATTGGAATTGTTTACTCAAACATTTTCATCTCATGAACAAAATGGCCCTTTCATTTTCTGGGTTACGATGGTTTTGGCCTAAACTCCCTTTGTCTTCTGATAAACTATTTCCTTGGTACTTTCCCTTTATCCCCCTTCCCATCCCCTCAATCCTTATTAATTTATCACCCTGTTTGAAATGGTCTCTACTGGGATAAGAGTATAAGGGGTGCCTGAAGTAGCACTGTCATCTGGGTTTAAGTAAGAAATTCAGAGGGTGTCCAACCTTCCCAAAGTTTGGTTTGGGTGAGAATCGAAGACAAAAGCATCTGGCCCACCAACAGTTGGTTGAAATCCAGTTGAAAGATAAAGAGAGAAAGAGTCTCTGATCCTAGTTGTGCCTCTTCAGAAGACAAAGGAGCCAGCCTAAGGGAGCCCAGAACTTTGACAATGTCCCTAAACTTGTGGTGTAACCAGAAAATGGATCAAAAGGTCTCAAAATGGGCCCAATTCCCCCTTTGGCTTAGTTTGGCAACCCTGTTATACCTAAAGTAGGAACTGCAGCTACAGAGGATGTTCTTGTGGGCATTGAACTCAAAGCCATTGACCTTGATGACCACGTCGCAGAGCTTGCCCTCAAGCCTAAGCTCGTTGAAGATCTCACAGGTCATCGCGCTCATCTTCCTCTCCATGTGAGGCTGGTGGAAACGTGTGGAGGCCGCCGTGCTCTCCATCTCCATGGCACCCTGGGACCAGCGGGGAGAGGCCGCTCTCCTAGGGTGTCGGGGAGGGTTGTGGGGGGCCCCTTTAGCCAGCTGTCGCTCCTTTTCCCTACTACATCTTTCATATAGGGCCCATCAGGCAGCCCAAGTTCCAGAATCCTGGGCCCGCAGTGAGATCACTCAGGATTGTGCTCTCAGGTTCTGGAACTCCCTCCTGTCCCTCCCCCTTCCTTCTCCCCTCCTCCACCAGCCCACTCAGGCTGAAGACCACCCCACACTCCTTCCTCGTCCTCACACCCAGAACAGAACGGTGACCACCAACACCAAATAAGAATTTTTATTGATTCTAGTTCCTGTTGCCCGCTTCAGGTTGCCCAGGTCCGTATCCATTTACCTTCCATAGCTCCACACTTGGCTCCTCAGACACTGAGTTCAAGGACATCCAAGTCAGAAGAGGCAGAAGGGAGAAGTAAAGCTGATGAAATTTCATCCTGGCCCGGCAGTCCAGGGTCTTCCAGCCCCCTGGATGTGTTGGTCACTCAGTTTCTTCTGGAATGAGGAGTGGGCCCAGTTAATGAAGCACTTTCTGGACGTTTAACAGAATTCACTCCACGGCTCCTTCATATCCCCTCCCATCCAGTGGTGCTTTTGTCACACAACTTTAAGCCTGGAAGTGACCACTCTTGCCAGGGTTTTTGCTCCAGAAAGAGTGGCAGGAGCCCACCCACCCACGTAGCCCCAACACCTTGGGACCCTCACCCTCCTGCTCACGATAGAACCCACCACCAGTTTCTCTACCTAGCGCACAGCTCCGAGCCTACCAGGACCGCCCGCCTCCCCATGCACACCCAATGCAGGCCCCGCCCCGCCCCGCGCCCCGGCTCCGCCCCGCCCCGCGCTCCGCCCCGCCCCGGCTTGCTGTCCACCCCCGCCCCCCGCACGCGAGGTGACGCCTGCGCAGTGCGGCCGTGCGGCTGTCGTTGTCCCCTGCGCCGCCGACTGGTCCCGAACGCCATGGCTGAGGAGGTGAGGCGGGAGGAAGCGTCTGGCGTGGGGCGGGCCCCGACCCTTGGGGCGCTTCGAGGCCCCCAGCGGGCAGCCGAGGCCCTGCCGCGCCACCCCAGCCAGTAGCCGTCCCCTCGCGCACCCCGGCCCCACCTCGGCGCCGGGGTCAGCGGTTCTCTCGGGTCTCGGGACAGGTGAGCACCCTGATGAAGGCCTCGGTCCTGATGCGGCAGCCCGGGCGGGTGCAGGAGATCGTGGGCGCCCTCCGCAGGGGCGGGGGAGACCAGTTACAGGTACCGCTGGGCTGAGATTGGGCCAGCCGGGTCTGGGGGCGGCTGGGGAGGTTTCCTGCCCATTGGGCCTTCCCGCTTTGCTCTGTAGCGGACACCTGCAAGTTCTCCGCCCCAAGAAATGGCCAGGGGCCTGAAGGCAAGCAGGTTGGGTCTCCTGTTTTACCTTGAAGGAGATCCTATCTGTCCTAAAACCTAGATTTCAAATTTCTCAATATGGTCATGCTGCTTCCTCTAATTAGACAGAAAGCACCCCAGGCCAGTGGGCTCCCCAAGAAGTCAAAGATGTGGAGATGGGCCATAAAGGTGGATATCCGTAGGAAGGACGACTTGGCATTGAGATGGGTGCTATTGAAAGAGTCAGAGGAGTCCTGAGTCTTCAGGCCACCCCTCCCCCAGACTGGGTTTTCCTCAGGGTTAACATGTGTGCAAATTAGGATCACTTCTTCCCTGTCCACCTCTGTCCCTCCCTAACTCCCCCAGGGCTTTGCCTACAGCCTGGCCACTAAGCTGTTTTGACGTCCATAATCATTCCCCAGGCTGAGGCAGGACCACAAGAGAAGGTACCTATTTAGGCCTCATCTCTCTTTTACCTTGTAGGTGATTTCTGATTTTGACATGACCTTGAGCAGGTTTGCATATAATGGAAAGCGATGCCCTTCTTCTCACAGTAAGTCACATACTAGCTGTGTCATTGGGCTTAACAAGGTGATGACTTCAAAGGGGCAAGTAAAAGGACTTTTGTGTTTTTCCAGATATTCTGGACAACAGCAAGATCATCAGCGAGGAATGTCAGAAAGAGGTGGGTTGCTCCACTTCTTTGCTCAGAAATGGCTGTCATATGCTACTTCAAATGGTTTCTGGTTAGAACCAAAGATTCCAGGATAGAAACCTTAGAAAATTAATTTGTAAAAAAATTGTTGTTATGCTCAGATGGATCTAGTCTTACTACTACATTAGGACAGCTTTTCCTTATTGGCCAGGTCATATGATGATTAATGGTTGGAATATGGACATTAGGTTTACTGTTAGCTATAGAGTTTACAAGAGACTTGAACATTATGTTATTTAACCCTCCTATAACTCCAAAAGGTGGATAGGACTATTTTTGTCTCCATTTAACAAATGAGAAAACAGAGGCTTGGAGAGGTTCAGCAACTTACCCAGGGTCATATAGCCAAATTGCAGAGCTTGGTCTTTGCATAGATGTGATTCTATCCCAGACTCTTCCCACTACATTATATTCTTAACTTGATAATATAAATTTCTTGATAAGGCAACAGATATCAAGAAAGACTTCTGAATTAATGTCAATATATAACTCCCATTTCTGTAAGATGTATACAAATACCATAAAGTGATCTCTATAGCCTTCACTGTTGGTTTTACCTTGCTCCCCATTCTTCCCTCAGGACCCTCTTTGCCAGAGCAGAGCCATACTGCTTAGCTGCACTTTGCAGGTTGCTGAGCTGTTTTTGCTGAATAACTGTATCATTTAGTTCCACTTAATTTTCACTCAATCGCATGCTAACTGATCTGTTGGTCTCTCATATTAGTCAGCTCTTCCAAGACTCTGTCATGATTACTGTTTATTAAAATAGGCAGTGAATTATAGATAGCTCTTACACTTGTAAAACCTGACCCTCTAGAGATGCCACTTTTAGTTCAAGGTAGCTTCTGGCTTCACTACTGATAGCCTTTGGCAAGTCACTTTTTTGGTTCCTCAACATCCCAGATCTTATGAACTTACAGAAAGCTGTGTCCACAAATAAGATAGTAGTTTGGATGCTCCCTCAAGGATAAAGAAGCTAGAGAAAACTAAGGTTCTTGGTATTGATGGATTTGGTGGAGGAGCAAAATTTATGTATAAAATCTTTTTTCTTTTTTTAAGATTATAGTCTTCTGTTGAGTATACTTTTAGAAAAATGTTCTCACACTCCAAAAAACACACACATTGAGAATCTTAATACACTTCAGGAGCTTTCTGCCTTTGTCACTATGTAATCTTTGCATTTAATCCTCTTTTGGACAGACAGACAGGGATTCCATTTGATCTCGTAATATTCCTGAGGCCGTGCGTATATTCCATTCTTTACTCAGTCCACGCTCATTTATACCGGGCACTCTTACTGACTGGCTCTTCATGACACATGATCCCTGAAACAGCCACCCTAGAGTGTCCTGGCATGTAGAAGGAAACCTCAGCCAGAGATGACACATGTAGATGCTGTGAATTTGCCTGATGTTGACACTTTGATGGAATTGACCACAACATGCTATGTCCCAAAGTATAATCTTCTACTCTCATGATCTGTGCGTCACTTTTATTTATTTATTTTTTTATTTTAAATTTTTTTTTTTGAGACAGAGTCTCGCTTTGTTGCCCTGGGTAGAGTGCAGTGGCGTCGTCATAGCTCACTGCAACCTCAAACTCCTGGGCTCAGGCAATCCTCTTGCCTCAGCCTCCCGAGTAAGTAGCTGGGACTACAGGTGCACGCCACCACACCCAGCTATTTTTCTATTTTTAGTAGAGATGGGGTCTCGCTCTTGCTCAGGCTGGTCTTGAACTTCTGAGCTCAAGTAATCCTCCCTCCTCGGCCTCCCAGAGTGCTAGTATTACAGATGTGAGCCACCACAACTGGCCTCTGTGTGTCACTTTTATTAAATATCTTTCTTTAGATTGGCCTGCTTTTAAAAATTTGAATGTAATTAACTTACAAAGAAACAATCTTTATGAAAGCATGGGTTTGATGTGCTAGTTTTCTTTTTCTAATGTACGATGAAATGAATCCAAAACTACTGAAGTGAAAAGTGTTTATCCATGTATGCCCTAACATCATCTTGCCTACCACCTGAGAAAGTGTACCACATTTTGGGAAACACAGCATTAATCAGTTCTTACTGGTGAAGCCCCAATGACTAAGCTAATTAATAACAGCAAAAAAAAAAAAAAAAAAAAAACTTAGTCCCCTTTTACCTGATAGCAAAAGCCTCTTATACGGCTCAGTCTTAGACCTCACTCTCAGGGTGAGTGCAAAGGAATGACCAGCTCTGTGGCTCCAGGTACTCTCCAGACTTTACCAAATAGGTAAATGCAAGTGTCTTGAGCAATTATGTTGGAAGATGGTAAGAGGGAAGCAGCTTGAGTCTTGTAAATCTGCAGTCCCCAACCCCCAGGCCGCAGCCCAGTACAGTCCGTGGCCTGTTAGGAACCGGGCACGCATCACTACCTAAGCTTTGCCTCCCTGCACCCCCACCCCCCCATGGAAAAATTGTCTTCCATGAAACCGGTCCCTGGTGCCAAAAAGGTTGGGGACCGCTGTTGTAAATGATGTGTCCTCAAATGCAAACTTCAAGAAAATTAACAATTGTACATGACGTTGCATCTTCTGGGTGATTTTTTTCTCATGTTAAGCTGTAGGACTTTGCTGGGGAAAACCAGACGTGGACTAATGGCTTTTCTCCTCATTTGGATGTCCCAGCTCACAGCACTCCTTCACCACTATTACCCAATTGAGATTGACCCCCACCAGACCATCAAGGAAAAGTTACCTCATATGGTGGAGTGGTAAGTGACAGGTGTGAAGAAATGCTCCTGGGCCCTTGAGATGGAGTGGGCAGGAGGGGCATGTTTTCCCAGAGCTTTGATGAGGTGACAGGCTTCCTTACCTTACCGAGGGCTTAACTTAATGCCGTTAGCCCAGCTATTAGAACAAACTGTCCAGATACACCTGGGGCTACTGTGGCTGCTGCTAGAGTAGAGTCCCTCAAAGAATCCTTGGAGTAAGTTAAAAGCCCGTTGGTTTGGGGGGATAAGTGCTTTGGGGAAATGACCCTTGTCTTAGTTCATTTTTTGCTACCATAATAGAATACTACAGACTGGGTAATTTATAATGAATAGAAATTCATTGGCTCATGGTTCTGGAGGCTGGGAAGTCCAGTATCAAGAGGCTGGCATTTGGTAATGGCCTTCTTGCTGCATTATCCCATTATGGAAAGGTGGAGAGACAGAGAGAGAGAGAGAGAAGAGGGACTGAACTTGTCCTTTTATAAGGAACCTACTCCCACGATAACAGCATTAATCCATTCATGAAGACAATGCCCCCATAACCCAGACATCTCCCATTAGGCCCCACCTCCCAACACCTCTTCATTGGGGATCAAGTTTCTAACCCATGAACTTTGGGAGACATGTTCAAACCTTAGCGACCCTCCTATAGAAACCAGCATCACTGGAGAGTGGAGTCATCCAGAGAGTGGAGTCACGGAGGAAGGGATTCAGGAGAGCTTCGGCGTCAGCAGTCTCCTCTTGCCTCTCTGTTGTGTTGCTTTCTCACCTCTTCCTTTTAAGGACAGCCAGTGTCCTTTAGGAAGTGGCTCTGTGGAAAAGGATGAGGCCTTCATCTACCGTGCTGTCAGAGGGGACTTTGTTCTGTAAAGGAAAAGGATGCTTTACTTAACAGAGCGATTTGAATTTGGGGTTTTGTGGGTATCTGTTTCTAGGTGGACCAAAGCGCACAATCTCCTGTGTCAGCAGAAGATTCAGAAGTTTCAGATAGCCCAAGTGGTTAGAGAGTCCAATGCAATGCTCAGGTAAGTTTCTTGCTCTGAAAAACATTTCCGCCAACTATTTGAAACTGTTTTGCTCACAGAAAGGAGGCTGGGGAGGAGTGGAGAGAAGTAGTTGCTTGCAGAGCCAGGAGAGACATGGCAACCTGAGCAACTGATGGGAAGAACATCTTGTTTTTACTCTTTTTCAGCTAAAGGATTTCCTACCCTTGCTAGGAAACATTTGTCTGGTAGTGGATGTAGCGCAGAATGACGGGGGCCTCATTGTCTAGAACAGAGTCTAGCTCATTTTTCACAATGACAAAAGACTTTGGGGTCTCTCCAGTGACTAATGTTCTTTATCCAGACATAGGAGTTGGCTAGGCTGGGACCCTTGGTTATTGGTGGCTTTCACTGAGCTGCCTTCTCTGCTGGGGCTTTTTTTCTGGAGGAGCGGTGGGGGCTCACAGAGGAAGGAGTTGACAGAAGTGCCTGCCATCAGGATTGTGCATCCTAATTGGTGAGATTTCTGGCTCCTGAAAAGCCAGGAGAGTAGAGACCTGTGCTGACCAGTAAGTGCTGGGGTTGGGGCGGGGTATTCCGCAGTGAAGGCGCCCAGGATAGCTGCCTGTTGTATGAACAGCAGCAGAAAACATATGCCTGCCTTCCATCCCTCTCCTAGGTGTATACCAAAGAGAAATGAGTGCATATAGCCACCACAAGACATGCACAGTGTTCATGGCAGCATAAATAGCTAAAATCTGGAAATATCTCAATTGTCTATCAGGAGGAAACTGGATAGATAAATTGTGGCATATTTATATGATGGAATAATACTATGTAGCAGTGACAAAGAAGGAACTACTCATTGAATGCAAAACATAAACTGCACAGACATTATATTGAACAAAATAAGCCAGACACAAAAGAGTACATTCAGTACGAGTCCATTTATATGAAGTTCAAGGACAGGCAAAGCTAATCAATGATGATAGGAAGTCACAATAGAGAGGGATGATATTGACTGGGAAGAACCATATAAGGTTAGTTAGTTACATGGGTGTATATGTATGTCAGAATTAACTGAACTGAACAGTTAGGATTAGTACACTTTAACCACTTACTGAATATGTTGTATGCTCAATTTAAAATATTTTTAAAAGGAAATATTTTATTTTATTTATTTATTTTTAGAGATGGGGTCTCACTCTGTCTCCCAGTCTGGAGTGCAGTGATGCAATCATAGCTCACTGCAGCCTTGAACTCCTGGCCTTAAGGGATCTTTCCCACTTGGCTTCCCAAAGTGTTGGGATTACAGGCATGAGCCACTGCACCTGGCCAAATTTTAAAACATATAACCCAAGTAGAAAATAAAGAACACTAGCAGAGGCAGTGCCACTTCAAAATTCCTTCATCTCTTTTCAGGGAAGGATACAAGACGTTCTTCAACACACTCTACCATAACAACATTCCCCTCTTCATCTTTTCGGCGGGCATTGGTGATATCCTGGAAGAAATTATCCGACAGATGAAAGTACTCCACCCCAACATCCACATCGTGTCTAACTACATGGATTTTAATGAAGATGTGAGCTAAATCTCACTTGGGCTGGGGGAGGAAGTAGGGTGGAGGCCACCAGCCAGGGCACTTTACCCTGTACATGAACCCCAGCCTGGCTCTTTGCCCTCAGGCAGTTGCAGTTATTTATGGGTTACTTTGAAAGGACCCTCTCTTCAGTGTGTGGCGACAGTCAACTCTCTGCCATTGGGTAGCTGGTTTATGGGTCAGCTGACCCCCATGTCACTACCATGGGTCATGTGCCATCGTGGGTCCTGAAGGGCTTGGGCCTTGAGTTGTATTTCTAGAGCCAGAGGGTGGGCTACTGTGATTCACCCACATTCCGACTTCCCCATAAAACTGATGACTGGAATTTTCATCACGTTGACCTATGATTAGGATGTGGCCCGAAAGCTGAGCATTAGCACACATGTGACCTGAATAGCATATTACCTCACGAACTTCATGCTTCCACCAAAACAGATGATCAACAATATTTGATGGCTCCTATTAGCTTAAACCAGCAGTTACAAACTTTTCCTGTAAAAGGCCAGGCAGTAAATATTTTAGGTTTTGTAAGCCATGCAGTCTCTGTTGCAACTGCTCAACTTTGCCATCATAGCACAAAAAAGTAGCAGTCATAGGCAGTATGTAGACAAATGAGTGTAGCTGTGTCCCAGTAAAACTTTATTTCCAAAAACAGGCCAAATCTGGCCCATGGGCCCTAGTTTGCTCACCCCTAATTTAGGCAACAGTCAAGTTTTGGCATTATCTATGGCTTTCCAAATTCCCTTTCCTCTGTGACGGAGACAGAGGAAAACTAGTGCTACATGGGTCCCTGTAGCCCTTCTGTCTGTCTCTTGTCTTGATTCTTTAGGGTTTCCTACAGGGATTTAAGGGCCAGCTCATACATACGTACAACAAGAACAGCTCTGTGTGCGAGAACTCCAGCTACTTCCAGCAGCTTCAGGGCAAAACCAACATCATCCTGCTTGGAGACTCCATGGGGGACCTCACTATGGCCGATGGGGTTCCTGGTGTGCAGAACATTCTCAAGATTGGCTTCCTAAATGACAAGGTAGGTAGGGAACCAGGGCTTCCTCTCTTTGTGGCTTTCTTCTCTCTGAATTCCTGTTATCAATGCTTTTGAACTCCTGTGTGCTACACACTGTGTAAAGTATTATGGGTTCAGAGGTAAGATACAAGCCATATTCTCTCGGAGCACATAATCTCACAGGAAACAGAGATACCCAGTGATTACAGCTATGTGCTCACCACATGGTCTTACACAGTTCAGAGAGAGGATAGTGCCAGACACTTGGTCCCAGCCTAAATTTACTGAGTGCTTCCTATGTCAGGCATTGTTCTCAGCATTTCACAGATATTAATTGATTTAAGTCTTACAACAACTCTTTGACATAGTGACCACTATCCTCATTTTACAGATAAGGAAACTGAGGCAAGGAGGTTAAGGAATTTGTCCAAGGTGGTAGAGTTTAGGAAACAGTGAGACTGATTACCAGTCCTCCTAAATCACACCTGGAAGGCATGATTGAAATGGGAGATGTCGGTATTCAGGACATGGATTTATAATTTAGAGAAGAAAAATAACAAGAACAGATCAGAGACTGACAGGTGAAAACAGCATGGTTATAAAGGGACACAAAGTATGAGGGTAAGCTGGGCAGCCACCAGCGCGCTTCCTCCTCAGCCAGTAGGTGCTGGAGTCTACCAGGATGCTTGAGCAGTATGAAATTCAGTCCAGGTGGATTAGAGGCAACATCTGGTTTTTTTTCTTGATCCTTGTTACTGTCCTTTGACATTGACCTAAGGGTTAATGGTGGCAGCCCTGCCTATCACCCATCTGTGTCTCCAAAGGGCAGGCTCCTGTAACCTTGAACTCCTCAGGCTCTCTTAAGGGAGCTGGGAGTTGCTGCTTGAATGCCCTCCTCCCCAGCCCCAGGTGCTTGAGAGTAAGCGAGGGTGGTTGGGCATTTTGGGGACTCTCGGCTCTTTCCCTCACCCCGGGCAGGTGGAGGAACGGCGGGAGCGCTACATGGACTCCTATGACATCGTGCTGGAAAAGGACGAGACGCTGGACGTGGTCAATGGGCTGCTGCAGCACATCCTGCACCAGGGGGACCAGGTTGAGATACAGGGCTCCTGAAGGCACAGGCTTGGGCCAGGCCCTGTAGGCTAAGACGAGGAGGGGATGCCTCCCTGGGAGGCCATTGCTCCGTGAGCACAGAGAAAAGTCCAGGGTGGCCAAGACTGGGCACTTCCGTGCCCCTCCCTCCTCCTCTCCCCCGGTGCCTTCATCAGTGGAGGCTTGAGGGAGGCCCTGCCAGGTGGGAGGGCACAAGCACTGTTCCTGGTGAACCATGGACCACAGCATGTTAGCGCTCTAAGGATTGTCTAGTCCAGTGATTGTTTTTTTCAAAATTTTTAAACATGGGAAGCTGTTCTTCAAACAAATACAATGTGTGAAACAGGTCAAAATAAAAAAAAAAACAAACTGAAAAACAGAGCTATTCTGATTCAGGGGGTTTGGGGGGGGAGGAGCGCAGAGCCTGCACAGGAATCTCTGAGAAGCCTTTAGGGCACCATGGAACAGTTTGGAAACTACCATGAGTTAGCCTGGGAGCCTGGCCAAGCACAGCCTAAATGTGCCTGTGGGGTTCAGGGCGGGGGGTGGGTGGGGTTGGAGGGGTTGGAAGAGTGATTGTGGCCTGGGATGGTTTGACTTTATTCTGATGCAGCCATCAAACTTGAAATTCAGCTGGGATTGGTTGAGCTGAGGTGACCCTGTCTGTGAGCCCCCTCTTTAGGGGTCCCAGGGGAATCCATTTGGGTGTGGATTTTCCCAGTGATCTTGGCTCTCCTTCCTCCTCCTCCTCCTATCGTGGGTCCAGGGCCACTAAAATGGATAATGACCCACAAGGGGATGCTGAGACGAGGGACCTGAGGGAAACTGTGCCAAAGTATAAATGACATACGCACTATTGCCTTGTATTGTTGGCAGTCTTCACAGTATCTTTCCTTTATTCCCTCCCTGTTGACTTGGATGGTCAAGAACTAGCTGAATTCTCTCTCAGGCGCCTTTTGAAGAAAAAAAGTACAACAGCCAGTTCACCTGGTGTTTTCTTTTCTTTTCTTTTTTTTTTTAAGAGACAGAGTCTTGCTCTGTCACCCAGACTAGAGTACAGTGATGTTATTACAGCTCACTGTAACCTCGAATTCCTGGGCTCAAGGGATCCTCTCACCTCAGCCTCCTGAGTAGCTGGGACTACAAGCCCGTGCCACCACATCTGGTTAATTTTTGTATTTTTTGGAGAGACAGAGTCTTGCTATGTTGCCCAGGCTGGTCTTGAACTCCTGGCTTCAAGTGATCCTCCTACCTTGGCCTCCCAAAGTGCTGGGATTACAGGCTTGAGCCACTGTGCCCAGCTTGATGTTTTCTTAGCCTGTCCACCCTTTGAGAAAATCACTCACACCCCCCTGCACAGAATGGCTGGTTGCTGGAAAGTTGTGTATATGTGCAGATCTGAAGTAGGAGGTAATACAAATGTTAATGAGTGCCTGCTGTGTGCCAGGTGCCACTCTGGGCACTTAAATGCCTGCCAGTTAATCCTCACAATGACCCTGCAAGTAGGTGTAGTTCCTCCTTACAGATGGCTCAGGCAGGTTGAATAACTTGCCCCAACTCCATAGGTAGCAACTAGAGCCAGGATTTGAATGTTTCTGACCAAAACCTGTGCCTTTTCTTCTGCATCAAGCTGCATTTCTCTGCTTCAGTTCCGGGCTGTTCTGTTAGATTTGGGGAGGAGGGAGTGGTTACCTTGTGTGGCCGGGTTGGTAACCACTTTCAGACCTCAATCAAGGAGAGTTTTGGATGCTTTGGGGCCAGGGAGTGTCAGGCACTGGCTGTGAGGAGCAGTCACGTCTCTCAGGGAATCCTGGGCAAGAAATCGGGGCAGTTCAGTGTGTGGCTCCAGTCCCATCATTTTCTCTCCCAAGTCCCCACCCTGTCCTCAGAAGGCTCAGGTCATGTCATCTTTGTCACAGCAACTGGAGTCCAGTCGGGCAAGTGAGGGCACATGGCCTGGCTGGCATTGAAGCAAGTCCTCCCCCGAGACACTGGATACTGGAACCCAATTACCTTTCCTCTGGCAAGAGGGAAGATGGGCAGGTGGGAACGGCCAATGGCCAGGAGCCGGAAGAGGTGGGAACATCACTGCATTGGAAATGATCTACTGAAGAAGTGTAATCTGATCTGTGCAGTTTAACTTAATCCTTGCGCTTTGTAGGTTGTTTGAAGCCAGGGCCCTTGTCTTTCCCATTCAACTGGGACAATTAGGGACAGGGATCATCTCTCCAGACCTCCCCTCTCCTCTGGACATCTACCCTCCCTGCGACAGACCAGGGCTCCCTTTCTACACGAAACCCCCAGGTTAGGCCTAGAGGAAGCAGGAAACCTCCGGAGGGGGGAGCCCGTGACCTGGGGGCTCACCGTCTAGTGCTAGTGAGGCCAGGGGAACAGCCTGGTTGTCTCCTTTCTTCGCCAATCTTTGGGTCCACCCATTCCAAGACCATGTCCTGAGGCCTTCGGTTTTATCTTTTATTTGGCACAAACGAGAGGGATCTGACACCAGTTTGGCCTTTTGAGTGTGCAGAGCTCTGCCCACCTCCCTCCCACCCCTCAGCCCCAAACAAGCCCCAAACCCAAAGATTTCATAGCCCTAAGACCCACCTAAGCAGGTTACCTCACACACACCCTTCCTTTTCTTCCTCTCACGCTTCCTTAGAGAAAGGAGACGCTTTAGGGAAAATGGGTGACTCAAAGCCCAGCCCTGACCTCCAGCACCCCAGGGACAGCTCAACCTCGACCGGAGGCAAGTGAGAAGCGAGAAGGGTGGACGGATGGGTGAGGTAGGGCTGCCCTCTGGGAGCCACCCTTCCCTGGGAGCCAGACAGGGCTGGGGAGGAGGGCTGGAGGGTCCCCTGGCCCTGATCCGTGCTCCTGGGGAGGTGGGGATGGCGAGGAGAAGCACAAATAAAGGGGAAGTTTGGGGAAATAAAGAAACGAGGCGCTCAGCCCTGCTGTCTAGTGATGTGGGGGTGGGTGGGGAGGGACCAGCAATGGCCCCATCCAACCTCGGACCCCCCCCCCCCAAACTGGCTTTGTAACTCCTTTTAAGGAAGGACTTTGGGGTTGGAAGAGGAAGATGGAACAGAGGTCTGTGCTGTGGGAAGACCAGACATGTTTCCTCTAACAACTTTTTAGACGTCTGGCTCATAGACGTCTCCCCAGCAGAGAGGAGGTGACTGTCAGCAGGTCAGTCCCACTGCCACGTCCCCCTCACAGTGGGCCTTTGTGTCCGAGGCCAGGCCCTGGCTCCCTGCCCCTCAGAGCTCCTCATGGACCCGCTCCTGGTCTTCGTCTGACTTCAGCTTGAGTTCCTCGACCGTGATCTTGCCGTCCTGGTTGCGGTCCTGGTTCTGGAACATGTCCCCTATGGTTTTCTCAGGCTCCTGCCCAGGTATAAGGCGTCCTTTGCCCTCATTCACTTGAGCCCTGATGAAGGTGGAGAACTGGGGGAGGAGAGAGCCGGGGAGGGGGGCAGTGAGAGTCGTGGCTGAGCAGCTGTGGTGGCCTTGGGAGGGGCCCCTGGTGTGGAGGTTTCTTTTCTTTTCTTTTTTCCAGGCTGCCCCCCACCCCCAACTCATTTAGGACTGGGAGAGGAGAGGTGCTGGTGCTGGGGTGCTGGGTGGGGCCAGAGTGGAGGGCATGGCAGGGGACAGTCAGTGACAGCCCAGGTAGGGGAACAGGCTACATGTGTACCAAGGAAAAGGCAGGGACAAGGGGTCTGAGGGATATCACTCAGCACAGGGACAGGAGCACAGGGGCAGGGTGAGCAGGCAGAATGGGGAACATGCATTGTTCTTGCTAGACATGCCCTGCCAGCTGGCTTCCCAGTTGGGGTGAGCGCATGGGTGTGGGTATAAGGACTGAACCTCACCAACCTCCTCCGGGGGGACCTCTCCATCCTTGTTGAGGTCCATGTCTTCAAACAGGTTGGCAGGAGGGTCCTCATGCCACACAAAGAGGTATCCTGCGGGCAGCCCATCCTCCCGGGATACTAGCTCCACCTCAAACAGCAGCACGGCACTGCCAGGGACCCCCCGGGCTGGAGGGAGGGAAGGGTCCCAATCAGGCCAGGGTCTGGGCCTGGCTTCACAGCATGCTCCCCAGCCCACAGGCCTCAGTTTCCCCTCTTGGGGGCTGGAGAATGGGGTATGGGAGTATGGGATGTGTACAGAAGCATCCTGAAGGCTTCCCTGACTCCCCCTACCAGCCATCAAGGCCCCTCACCTCCGCTCTCCCCATGGGCCAGGTGCGGGGGCACGACGAGCTGCCGCCTCTCTCCGACACACATGCCCTGCAGGCCTGTGTCCAGGCCTTCGATCACCTTGTTGGCCCCCAGAGTCGCCTCCTGGGGTGCCCCGTAGTCGTGCCTGAGGGAGAGCAGATTGCCAGTTCCAAGCCCAGTCTCCCGGAGCGGGGCCCAGGACTAGCCCTCAGCTGCAGTCCTCCCCCGTGCCCAGCCATGCAGCGGAGCGCAGACGCCCAGCGGAGCAGACGTGGACTTCCCGCTTCATCTCACCACTGCCCCTGAAGTGAGGCCTTGCGGGCTCAACTCATCTTCCTGCTTTGGTGTTCCCTCCATAAAGGGAAACAACAGCTCTCCCCTACTGCTGGCTTTACCATCCCTTCCCCTCTGTCCCTTCCCCTCCAGAGTAAAGAATCCCATGTCCTTATGGCTCCCTGACACTCTCTGAGATGGGGACTTAGCAGAGCCAAGAGTCTGAGTGCCCCCCAGAGACTCGGGGATGGAGAGGGAGGAGTTGGAGTCTGGGGTACCCTTAGGAGGACTCCCCACACCTGTGCCCACCCACCTGCCCAGACCCGGCCCCGCCCCGGACCCACGAGGAGAAGAGTTGGGTGCCGTCCAGCAGAGAGCAGTTGTAGTGGTATCGAATAAAGTCCCCAGGCTTGGCGGTCTCATTGCAGATCTCAGTGGGGCGGGACAGTGTCTTGATTTCCACCGGATCTGCAGGGTTGTGGAAGTCGATGACGTGGACATCAAAGATCAGCACGGCAGAGCCAGGGATCTTGTCTCCTGAGGACAGAATGGGGCAGTGGGGTCAGCTGACAGCTCTAGGAGAGGCTGCTTGAGGTCTCCATGGAGGCCTCTAGACCTGACACCCCTTCCCCGCCATGGGGATCCACACGAGGATGGGACGGGATGTTTGTCCACAGAGTCAATTCTTCTAATATACTTTTGCTGGGGTGAGGGGCAGGGGAGGGGGCATTCCAGTTAGAAAGCCCTTTTCCACACATCATCTTGCAAATTCCCAGTAACTTACCCTCCAGGTCAATATGATTTGTCCCATATTACAAGTGAGGACACTGAGGCTCCCAGCACAGCTGGGTCCTAGGGCTATGCTGCTCCTGTTCTTCCAACCACCCTCCCTCCCCAAACTCTGCCCTTCTCCACCATGAAGGGGAAGTGGGGCACTGCCCTGGAGAAAATGGATGGAGTCCGTGTGGCAGGAATCAGGGGGGTGACCGTATGTTAGCTGCATGCGTTTCTGTGATGAGGGGCAGAGCAGTGGCTGGAAGTCCACATGGGTGTTGGTGAGGGGAGGCAGCCACAAGGGACAGTTCAGGGGAGGAGCTGCAGGGTTGGCCAGAGCAGGGAGCAGCCCTACCAGTTCCGTTCTCCCCATAGGCGAGGTGGGGCGGGATGGTGATTCTCCGGCGCTCCCCCATGCAGGCGCCCTGCAGCCCCTGGTCCATCCCGGGGATGATGTAACCCTGCCCGACATAGGTATTGTAGGTGTGGTTGCGGGAGTAGCTGTAACACAAGGTGGGAGGGCCAGGGAGGGAGTCAAAGGGGCCCCTCCCCTTCCAGGCAGCTTAGAGTGACACCGACCTGCTGCTCAGGGCCACCCCAGCACCTGGTGTTTTCCTTCCTGCCTCAGCTTCTTCCACCTTTCACCCAGCCCCCACCCCCTCTCCTCAGGACCCTCCTGACCTAGAGTCAAAGAGGGTGCCATCCATCAATGAGCCGTTGTAGTGGTATCGCATGAAGTCCCCAGCCACGGCTCTCCGGACACAGCCCGGAGGTAGCTCCAGCGTCTCTAGCTGGACGGTGTCCTTCGGGTTGTGGACGTCAATGAGTAGGACGTGAAAGACCAGGGAGGCCTGCGGGGGGATCACAGTCCCTGGGGAAGGGACAGGGCTTGAGCCATACAGGTGGGCAGCAACCCGGGGCTCCTTCTTGACTCAGGAAGGCCTAGGTGGGCACCACGCCCTTTCCCTCCCATCAGGAGCCCATTTCTTGCCCCTGTGAGGCCCCTGTGAGGCCCGAGCTGGGTTCCCCCAGGGCGACCACCAGCTCATACTAAGCCTTTGTGTGAATCAGAATAAAGCACCCCTTCTTAGGGAGATGGTCACCAAGGGCTAGATTTCATCCTGACTTGCCTTCCTGGATGGAAGCCCTCGTGCAGTACACAACCTGAACAACTGTATGTGGAGCCCTGGTTTCTCTCTTCTGGAGAATTCCCTCTTGAGTCCCTGCCTGCCCTCACCATAGCCTTTCTCGCCATAGGCCAGGAATGGAGGGATGATGATCTTCCTTCTCTCTCCAGGACACATGCCCAGCAGCCCCTGGTCCATGCCCTTGATCAGCCAGCCAGAGCCAATGTAGGTGTCATAGGTGTCGCCCTGACTGTAGCTGCAGAGAATGAGGTGGGGGTGGTGCTGCTGGAGGTGGGAGAGACAGGGGGGCCCCGGACTCCCCCTCCCTGTGCCACAGCTCCCAGTGCCCCAGGGCTCCCCTCGGCCCCTTATTACCTGGTGTCAAAGGAGGTGCCGTCCAGCAGAGAGCCATTGTAGTGGTAGCGGACAAAGTCGCTGTCCTGGACCATGCGGGGGCAGTGGGGCGGGCGCAGCAAGGTGCTCACCTGCACGGTGTCTGCCTTGTTCCACACATCCAGCAGGACCACATCGAAGTAGAGGGTGGCATCCGGTGGAATGAGCCCCGCTGTGCGGGCGGAGTAGCAGGAACCCGTGTTTGGTGCAGTCCCCAGGGTGGGGTTGGAGTGGGGTCTGAGAGTCCTGCTGTCCCCTCCTGTCCCCCACTTCTAGTTCCTCCCCTTCCTAGCCAAGCCAGGATCCCACCCAGGGCCCTGTCACTCCCCTCCCTATCATCCCAGTGGCGGGAGACTGAAACTCTAGTCACGCTGCTGCTACTGTTCATACTACATGTGCAGCATGACCTTGGGCAAGTCACTCCCTGTCTCTGGCCCTGGGATCCCTGATTCTGCCTCCTGGTCTCCTCCACCCCCAGCTTGTGCCCGGCCCTTCTCACCCACGCCGATGCTGCCATAGCCCAGGTGCGGAGGCACAATGAGGTGGCGCCGCTCGTTGACACACATGCCCATGAGGCCTCGGTCCATGCCGGTGATAAGGCGCCCCACGCCCACCACAATGGCCACCAAGGTGCTGCGGTCATAGCTGGGGGAGGGACAGAGGGGATATAGTGGCCTCAGGTGTGCAGAGGGGAGGGTGCACACAGCCACGTGGTTCCCTCTGCCCACAGTCCCATCATGCACATGTGCACACACAATCCCGCCTCCCCATACACAGGTGGGATGTACACACACGCTCCTCACCTCTCTTTCAAGTCTCCCTCCTAGGTCAGAGGTGATGCCTACCTTAAGAGGACGAGCTGTCACAAAAGGAAACCCCCTCTAGGAGGCCAGGGCCTTCTATTCCCCTGGGATGGGGGTAGGGCGGGGTGTACAGGCCTGGCTGCTGCTACTATTTTCGGACAGCAAAGGAGTGGTAAGTACAGCACAGAGGGGCAGAGGAACATTTATTGAGCACTTACTATATGCCGGATCAAATGCTTGGCATTTTACATTCACTGTCTTATTTAATCACTTCCCCTGTGAGGTGGGCACTATTCTTTTCAGTTTTATTATGAGAAAAATTGAGACTTGAAAGACTAAGTGCCTTGCTCAAGGTCACACAGCTGACATGTGGTCAGCTGAATCCCAAAGCCCATGTTTTTGCCACTGCATTGTCAATTCTCCAAGAAAAGGAAGGGGAAGCAGAGCTGGCAGAGGTGGGGACAGGGAGTGGTTTCAAATTTTGAAAAGCCCTATTTTTAAATTGCCATGGCTTTTATTTGCTTTTAGGTATGTGCTTTTAACTTATTTTCAGTTTTCAGAAATGTTTTATCTTGATGGAAGGGGGCCATGGGTTTAGAGAGTTTTCCAAGCTCAACACTCACGAGCTGGGCCCCAGCCAGGCTCCCAGCGTCCCCACCAGGGCTGTCCTGGCTACTGCCTATACTTGGCTTTGCCCACCAAGCAGATTTTAAGTCTAGCCTGTTTCCTTCACAGTGCTGTTATGAAGGCCCAAGCTCTGCACAAGTTTCCACAAGTTTAACACCACCACGGCATATGGTTCTCCTAACAGTCAAGGCTGATGTTCGCTGAACCTGCTCAAAGGCTGCCAGGCACTGTGAGCAGCTCACTTTCTTTCACCACCTTGTCTGAGTTCTAACCTCAGCCTCAGCGAGCTGGTGCTGTTTTTATCTCCATTTTTCAGATACGGAAAGTGAAGCTTAAAGAGGCAAAATTCCTTGTCCACAGTCACAGCCTGGATTTAGAACCTCTGAATTCTGAAGTTCGTATTCTTACCCAATATATACTTCCTGCCTCCAAAGTCATGGCCGCTAATTTCCTGTGGGCTGAGTTGTGTGTTTTGGGGAAGGGTCTAAGAAGGACAGACTCAGAGACCCAAGGCTTACTCCTGAGGCTGGCACACAGCCCTGCCCTGCCCCCACCAACAACAGTGCAAACCAAAGGCCTAGATCAGACCTCTCAAACCCCAAGGCTGTCGAGATGGGCAGCCTGGGGCACTGGCCTGGTATAGCTGAAATGGTGGGAGGTGAGGGTGCAGAGCAGAACCGCAAAGGGAGGCACGAAACCCTCCGAGGAGCCCAGAGTGACACTGTCCAACCGGCTGACACGTAGACAGACAGGGCCCCCGCACCAAGCCATGCCCTACCCCCCAGGTCCATCCAGCGGTCTTATTATAATGCCCACTGGCTTTATCCCCACCCACCGGCGGCTGAAAATTCCCACCCCCTCAAAAAAATGTTCTATTCCCTCTTCTCTAAACACAAAGGCCCTGAAAACTGGGGATGGAACCAGAAAGGGAGTCAGGGTAGGTGCAAAGGTAGAGGGTCCCAGACTGAGGATAGACCACCCCAGGGTTCCCATGTAGCAGGGACCACCCCTTCCCCCAACACTGTAGGCCAGAACACCCCCCTCCATCTTGTCCTTAAATAGGGCTATGGTTAGCCTACAGGGCACTTTGATTATCAAGTACTTTGGGGGATGTGGGAAGCTTGTGTGAAAGAAATTGGGGTCCTTTGAGAGGTGAAAGTTTGGAATTGGAGCAGGGGGCTATCTTTGGGGAGATGATGTCCAGGAGCCCCCGAAGGTGCTGTCTGGGGTTAGGGGATCACCGAGTGAGTACTGGGATACAGAGCTTAAAAGGGGCAACAAGGCAACCACAGGACCCAGATCCGGGGTTCAGGGAAGGGGTATGGCGAGGCTGGGGGCGCCCAACGCGTTACCTCGAGTCAAACTTCTTGCCATCCTCGAAAGTGCCGTTGTAGTGGTAGCGCACAAAGTCCCCCATCTGCACTTCCCGGGGACAGACCCTGGGGATGTGGTACCTCTCGATCACTACATCTTCCAGGGGGCCCCCGGCCGGGCTGGCTCGGCTCAGCCCCCTCCCCACAGCCTGCGCCAGCAGCAGCAGCAACTGCACCATGGGGAGCCGGAGGAGGGTGTAGCTGGGGGGCCCCGCGGGGAACATGGTGCCTGGCGTTGGGACGGAGGGCAGTGAGGCCGAGCGAGCCTCCTTTCCCCTCCTCCCGGAGGTGGCTCCCCCCCTTCCTGTCCTCCTTCCCACCCCGCCCCGGGTTGGTCCACGTGGAATGGGGGCTGGGGAGACTGAGCTGGCCGGGCGGGGGTGCGGTGGAATGGGCCGAGGGGGCCAGGCTGAGAGTGTTGGAGTAGGAGGAATGCACCACAAAGAACTCCGCATCCTCCTCCCCCATCTCCACCGGGGCTGAGAGACCTAGGGCCTGGCCCAGGAGGGAGGTTCGGGAAAGATGAGTAGTCTGAGCAGACTCCAAAAAAAAAAGTTCAGCATCCTTTTCCGGAGCCCCCGGGTCCTAAAGCCGGGCTAGGGCATCCCTTGCTGCTTTTGCTGGCACCCTCAAATCTAGGCCCCTTCCAGGTGGGTGGTGAGGCCTCGGAATCTGAGGGGTATCTCAGCGTTTGCCCCCACCCCAACTGTCCTCCACGGGAAGGCCTCTCCAGGGAAGGGCAGTTTTGTCCCGCAAAAGCTAGACTGCAAGAAGGACTTTGGGACGCGGGCATGGAGATCGAGTGGGTGGTGGTGACAGTGGAAGATGTGCAGGGTGAAATCAGGTGTGTGCTTCCCGACGTGGGCGGGGGGAGACACCTGGGATGTGCAGAGGGGCGCTGGGATGGAAGACCGGGTTCCCTGGCTTCACCCTCCCTGGCAGAGTTGAGGGAGGCGGCACGTCCCTCAGCGACTTGATCTTTAGGTGGGGTCACTATCTTTGTGTGGGGAGGGGCTTCCTGGGCGCCCCATCTTTGGCGTGAAGCGTTCCCCTATCCACCCACTATCTATCTGCCAAGGGGAAGATCCCCCCCAAGGGCAGGAGGTGGACCTAGGAGGTGGACCTAGGACACTACTAGACCCTCCGAAAAGAGGGACGCGACCCAGGCCCCTCCCCCGCCGTCCCGCCCTCGGTGCCCGGCGCTAAGACCCAGCGGGCGCGCCCCCGGCCCCGGCCCCGGCCCCCGCCCGCCGCGGTCTGGGAGGGCCGCCCCGCAGCTCGGGAGAGCCGGCCGGCGCGGCGGGGGCATGGCTCGGGCGGCGTGGGGGCTGCTGTGGCTGCTGCTGGGCAGCGCGGGCGCGCAGTACGAGAAGTACAGCTTCCGGGGCTTCCCGCCCGAGGACCTGATGCCGCTGGCCGCGGCCTACGGGCACGCGCTGGAGCTGTACGAGGGCGAGAGCTGGCGCGAGAGCGCGCGCTACCTCGAGGCGGCGCTGCGGCTGCACCGGCTGCTGCGCGACAGCGAGGCCTTCTGCCACGCCAACTGCAGCGGCCCCGCGCCGCCCGCGGCCTCCAGCGCCGGGCCCGCGCCCGGCCCCGACGGCGGCCGCGGCGACGAGTGGGCCCGCGAGCTGTGGCTCTTCGGCCACGTCCTGGAGCGCGCCGCCTGCCTGCGACGCTGCAAGCGCACGCTGCCCGCCTTCCAGGTGCCCTACCCGCCGCGCCAGCTGCTGCGCGACTTCCAGGGCCGCCTGCCCTACCAGTACCTGCACTACGCGCTGTTCAAGGTGGGCGCTCCGCCCCGGCGCCAGCCACCCCGGCGCCTGTCTCGGCTCGGCGTCGGGTTTCCGCACCGGCCGGTCGGGGGGAGCGTTGCCCTCACCCGGAGCACGAAGCCCGCAGTGCGCTCTGGGCTGCGGGCTCTGGCCCTCCTGACCCGCTCCCCGCACGCCCCCACCAGGCTAACCGGCTGGAGAAGGCGGTGGCCGCGGCCTACACCTTCCTCCAGAGGAACCCGAAGCACGAGCTGACCGCCAAGTATCTCAGCTACTACCGGGGGATGCTGGACGTCGCCGACGAGTCCCTCACGGACCTAGAGGCCCAACCCTACGAGGTGGGGTGGACGGCCAGGGGGGAGGACTCCCGCTGACGGGCCTTGTAGCGGAGGGGAGGTGTCGGGGTACCCCTGACTCCCCCTGCCGCGCTCCCCCCCAGGCCGTTTTCCTCCGGGCGGTGAAGCTCTACAACAGCGGGGATTTCCGCAGCAGCACCGAGGACATGGAGCGGGCCCTGGCCGAATACCTGGGGGTCTTTGCGCGGTGTCTGGCGGGCTGTGAAGGGGCCCACGAGCAGGTGGACTTCAAGGACTTCTACCCAGCCATAGCAGGTACCCGGCCCTGCTTCCTAAGGCCCCTTAACACAAATATGCGTTCCTCGCACATGGAGCACTTATGAAGTGCTGAGGAGCTGGACTGGAGTAAGGTGTTATCTCAGCCTGCAGGGAGCCTTCAACCTGCCCAGAGAGATGCTGGGTACAGAGGGAGCCGCTGAGTGCAGAGGGCTACAGTCAGGAGCGTCCAAGGTGCTGGGCATCGGTGCAGAGAGGCAGTGACATCCCAAAAGGGCCCTGGGAAGCTTGGATTC
This sequence comes from Daubentonia madagascariensis, assembly GCA_023783475.1. Lineage (NCBI taxonomy): Eukaryota > Metazoa > Chordata > Mammalia > Primates > Daubentoniidae > Daubentonia > Daubentonia madagascariensis. The sequence continues at coordinate 5,411,308 of JAKFHU010001186.1, read as the reverse complement.
ACAGGCTTCCAGGCAGAGAGCAGTGCAGGGGCAAAGGTGGTGGTGGTGGGGGAAACAGCCCAGCAGGTGTGTGTGGAAATCGCACCTAGCCTTGGGATCTCTAGCTCTGGGGTCCCTCGAGTGGGGGCAGAAAGGGCTGTTCTTTGCTTCTCTCTCTGGGCTTCTATCTTGCCTCCAAACCCCACCTGCTGTTCTCCCACAATGCCCTGGCTCCCTCTGGCTTGGGCTGGGGGTTGAGCAGTGGGGTGGTAAGTCAGCCCAGGCCACAGTAATCTTCCTCGCATCACGTATCGTATGCCAAGCACTAAACACACATTGTCTAATGTGATCGCAGCAGCAACGTGTTTTCTGGACAAGGAAACAGGCTCAGGAGGCAGAGCTGGGATTTGGAGTCCATCAATGGATGGAGCTGTTCACTGTTCAGCACACCACTGGCTCCTCACTGCTACCCCCACCCCCAGATCTCTTTGCAGAGTCTCTGCAGTGCAAGGTGGACTGTGAGGCCAATTTGACCCCCAATGTGGGTGGCTACTTCGTGGACAAGTTTGTGGCCACCATGTATCACTACCTGCAGTTTGCCTACTACAAGTGTGAGCCCCCTGGGTGGGCTTGGGCAGGGGAGGGAGAGGGCTGCATTGGGAGCCTCCCAGAGTCATGGGGAGCTAGTCCTGAGAACTGAGGACCCTGGGTGATGGGAGGAAATGCTAGGGGTAGTGGGCATATGGGGAAGGACACCTGGGGGTCTGGGGCAGGTGAGAAGCTTGTGAGTGGGAACAGAGAGTGGCCTCAGAGAATTAGAGGGCCTCAGCCAAACGACTGGACGGCCAACAACTGCAAAGCACTTGCCAGGTCATAAGGCCCTTTATCATACTTGATCCTCTCACCAACACCATGCAGTTGACATTACTGGGCCCATTTTTCAGATGAGGAAACTGAGGCTCACAGAGGGCAAAGGGCCATTAGCCACATGACTAATAAAAAGCCCCAGGACTTGTGGTTCTCCTCACTTGAGAGAGATCCTGGCGTCAACTGGGGCTGGGACGGACAGCCTCCAGGGTTCTGGCAACACAGAGATGCCGAGATTCAGACAGAGCCTGGAGCTGGAGCGCAGGGCTGAGAACCAAGGGGCCAGGAGACCCCTCGTGGGTACAGACAGACAGCAGGGAGGCTGAGGGCCTCTCGTTCCCCAGTGCCATCATTCTCCGGCTGTGTCAGCTGGAGCAATTTATCTAACCTCTCCATGCCTCAGATTTCTTGTCTGTAAAATGGGGATGACATAAATGAGTTGCACAGGGCCTGGCACACGGTAAGCACCCACCTCATGCTAGTTCGCATTATTCTTGGGTGGGGTAGGGAGCCCCACAGGCATTCCGGGAGGCAGCTGGCAGCAGGGGCACTGGACTGAGCTGGGAGCTGGGGTTGGGGTGGGCTAGGTAGGGTGGACTCTGAAGAGGCTGCTCCTCACCCTGTCCTGCTGCAGTGAACGACGTGCGCCAGGCCGCTCGCAGCGCCGCCAGCTACATGCTCTTCGACCCCAAGGACAGTGTCATGCAGCAGAATCTGGTGTATTACCGCTTCCACCGGGCTCGCTGGGGCCTGGAAGAGGAGGACTTCCAGCCCCGGGAGGTGGGCACCACTTTCTGAAGCACTTGCTGGCATGCAGTTTGTAAAAAAAACTCCTGGCTTCCTTGGAAGGCAGGAGGGGAAGTGGAAAGAAAGAATATGGGTTGTGGGTTTAAAGCCTAGCCCCACAGCTGTGTGGTTCTGGGAGCATCATGACCTCTGCCAAATCTGTTGCCTCACCTGCAAAGTGGGGATGTCCAGAGGTGGGAGGTACCAAAATATGTGTCCATTCCAGCCTACCCTCCTGCCCACCTTCATCACCCTCATTGCTGGCCTTTGCCCCTCTTCCCCAGGGACCCCCTATCCTGACCGACTGAGGAAACCCCTTGGAGTCTAGGGCAAGGCTGGCAAATATGGGGCACATGGTGCCATGTCCACTTTCCGTGTCAGGGGCAGACATTGCTAATCGATTGAGGCACTCTTTCCCACTGAACCCTCAGAATCCTCCTTAACCCAGTGCTCCAAGCAGGTATGATTATTTGATCAGCATGCGAGCTGATACCTGTTCCCTGTTCCTTGAGCTGTAAGAGGGCCAGTGGGCCCAGATCCTAGGAGCTGTGGCTCGCTGCCATCTGGCAGCAGAGTCTGGCTCAGTCACGCCCCCCCTTCCCTCCTGCCAGGAGGCCACGCTCTACCACAACCAGACCTCCGAGCTTCGGGAGCTGCTGGAGTTCACCCACATGTACCTGCAGTCAGATGATGAGGTGAGTGGCCCCTGCCCTCCAGGGCTGGGCTGTGATGGGGTCCTTGGGCTTTTTCCTGGGGCCACTATATGTGCCAGAGTTCAGCCCCGGCCTCCTGTAGTCAGCTGCCATGAAGCAGGAGAAGTTGTCCTTGTCCCTTTTTTTTTTTTTGAGATAGGGTCTTGCTCTATCACCCAGGCTAGAGTGCAATGGCATCATCATAGCTCACTGCAGCCTCAAACTCCTGACTTCGAACGATCCTGCCACCTTGGCCTCCCAGAGTGCTAGGATTACAGGCATGAGCCACCGCACAGGGCCTATCCTTGTCCCTTTTCTACAGCCTCCCTTCTCTCCCCTACCTCAGTGTTCTCATGCCCCACTTCTGTACATATCCCAATCCTGCTTCTCCTAGGCCAGTTCAGATGGTGCCTCGTCCAGGAAGCCCTTGCTGCATGCCCTGGCTCTCTCTTGTGTGGTTGCAGTGCCAACTCTGACCCTCCGTGCCTCCCTGGCTCCCTGTGGCCTGGACCTGGAGTTGTTTGCAGCTCTGGTCCATCTCACCCCGGCCCCCTTCTCCAGCCAGTCTCCTGGAGGATTGCCCTCCTAGACAGGGGACTAGGCTATTCCCAGTTCTCACACGGCACCTACACAGAGCTCCTGCTCTCTGCTCAGAACTGAGTTTGAATGAACCAGTGAGTAAATGATTGAATGAACGCAGGATGCCAGGAAGGAAGGACTATAGTGTATTACGTTGATTTTGAATGAGGGTTTGACAGCCTGAATGTCTCTGAGGTGTTCTGCTCAGTGGTTATTTATTCATCCCCTTCTTTGTTCACACCACCACAACCCTACTCATCAAACAGGGGCAGGGGCCACCCTGTCAGCACCCAGGCTTAGGTGCTAGCCAGACCTGGCTCCCCCACTTACCAGCTGAGCAGCCTCCAGGCAAGTCTTAGGTAACCTCTCAAACTTCTGTTTCTTCACCCATCAAATGCGGAGAATCATGTCCATCTCTCACTGTTGTGGTGAGAATTAAATGACATCAAGTATGTAAAGGACCTAATCTAGAGCTGGCGCATAGTAGGTGCTCAGTGAGCGGTAGCCATTTTGATGACTGTCAGTTGTGGTCTGCTATTTGCCAGACACCAGGCTTGGGGCTGGGGTTAGTTGTGAAAGGCACAGACTCTTTCCCAAGCAGCTCATAGTCTAGTGAGGGAGACACAAACTGTGCTGGAAAGGTGAGCCCTGGGTGCCAGGGGAGGGCTCCAGGCCCAACCAGGGTCATTGGCAGCAGAGATTCGGCCTTGCCTGGCTTTGGAAGGATCAACTAGCTACCTGTACACAGGGGAGTAGAGGCATCCCTGGTGGGGCAGCAGTATGAACAAACCTTATGCATGGTCTAGCAGTATTCTCACCAGGGTGTTTATGCTTAAGAGGTAGGGCCGTGGAGGGGGCACTGTTTGTGCTAACACCAAATCTCTGCTGGTGGAGCCCCATGCATCCGTTCAGGGAGGGGGCAGTTTGGGAATAGGACCTTGGCAGGAGAAATCCTCGAAACATTCTCATTGGACCTTAAGACTAGGGAAGGAGAGACTTTGGGGACTGGGAGGTGGATGGGAGGTCCCCTTGGCCAGGAAGGGAACCCTTCTGGGTTTGGGCCTGCTCTGACCTGGTTTCTCCCTCAACCCTGGGACTGCTCTAGATGGAGCTGGAGGAGACAGAAGTGCCCATGCGGCCTGAGGTTGCCCCATCCGACACTGAGTTTGAGGGGGAAGGTGACTATGAGGAGGGCATCTATGCCAACTGGTGGCAGGAGCCAGATGCCAAGGGTGACGAGGCTGAGGCTGGTCAGTGACGTGGGTCCTGGATTGGGGTGGGGGAGGGACATAGCCCGGGATGGAGGTTGGGGACAGATGGGTCTACCCACTGTGCTTCACAGCCTGGAATATGTGTGTGGGTGCTGGGACCCCTCCTCTAGGAGCTTCCAGCAACCCCTATCCTGCTTGGGGGAGGGGGGAGGTGCAGTGTCCCCCCCAGGAGCTGGGACCAGCTGAGACCTGTTCCTGGGGAGCTTCACTCCTGCGAGGATAGCACCTGGACACCTGCTGAGGGGAGTTAACCCTGATGCTTTTTCCCTTCCTTTTCAGAGGCAGAGCCTGAACTGGCATGAGAAGGGGGCACCCTGTGCCCCTCAGGAGCTTGGGAAGCCTGGCCCCAATGGCACCACCTCACCAGCCTGGGCAGCAGCAAGAACTATTTATTAAAAACTTTAAACAGACACAGCTGACTGGGGCCCGGTCCCGTCCCACCTGTGAGCACTGCTCCCCACACCCCATCCTGTCTCTTCTGTGTCTCTGGACCACAAGGCAGCAGGTGGGCTAACGGGGTCCGATCTCCTCCTTGCTGCTCCCCCCACCTGGAGGAGAAGGTTCCAGCTGCTGGCGGGAGTCTCAGACTGAATTGCAGAGGGTCAGCCAAGGTCGTGAAGAGCACTGGACCAGGAATCCAGCGGTTCCAGCTCCCTGACAGCAGGTGCTCAATAAATGTTTGCAATAAACGCAGCACTTGAGTCCGGTCTTCCCAGGACCCGGCTGCAAGTGCACAGTTCCTTCCCTCCCTGCCTCTGCACCGATCTCCACTCATCTGTAGAGCGTGGGGCAAAGGGCACAGTCTGGTGCCCAGGCTGGTCGTCTGTCCGCTTGGCGGGGATGTTGTGTGAAAGAGAACGTGCAGCGTGTGACTGCAGACCCACCGCCAGGGGGCATGAGGACGCAGTGCTGGCCCCAGGCTTGGGAAGATGGTGGATTCAGATTTCTAAGATGGGATGTCCTGCATTTTCCTAGTTCAGCATCACTTCCCTTGGGAATGCGGCAAGCGTGGGGAGGGGGTCAGGGACGTTTACTCCTGGTGTTTACTTTCCCGGCATTTAGTGAGCCAGGTTCCTTAGAGTCGGAGCAAACGTGCCCTGCTCTTCCCCGTCTGGCCATTCCTCCATTCCAGAGCCAGTCTGGGGACCCAGCTCAGCAGCCATTGGAGCCCTAAGGATGTGGTTTGATTAATTGGCACTTCTTGGGGTGCAGTGGCACAGCGACCCCTCTTGCCCTATCTTACATTGGCTCCAGGGGGCAGAGAGTCCAAAGGTGTGGGTGCAAGGATGGTGCCTGGTAGCTACCACCCAGAACTATGACTCACAGCAGGGAGGGGCTCGCAAAAGGGGCCTCTCTGGGAGAGATCCAGTGCCAAGGCCAGCCAGGTGACAATGCTGTCCCACATTTCTAGCCTCCCAGGGGGCAGGGTGGCAGAAGTGTCTTCCTGCTGGAGGGTGGAGTCAAAGCTGAGAAGCTGAGTTCTCACTGCCACACCCCTGCCCTCCCCCTAGATGTGCCAGGTGACACCTCTGTGCTCAAGAGGACTCCCTGTCCCACCCCAAACCCCTCCCCTAGGCCTTTGGTCAGGATGAGGGCTGGAAGGGCAGAGTCTGAGTCTGGAACAAGGGCTGGGTCAAGGCTGGGAGCTTCACTCCTCCCTCCTCATTCCCATAGGTGGGTCTGCCAGGGAAACATGTCTGCCCTGGTAGTGTTTCCTGACAGCTCCCAGGTGCCAGGGTGGCCCTGCCCCACCCCACTGTCTCAAGCCGCTGTGTTGTCAGCTCCAATGAGGCTCCACCCCTGTTTCCAGGAGGGGCTGCCCTCCAGGGCTGGCACTTGAGAGGGTGGGAGCGGGATGTGCTGGAGCGTGTCTGCGCAGACTTGCGCCTGCCATGAGTACCAGCTTTGGAATCTGGACAGCTGGGTGTGGGTCTGAAGCGCTTGTGTGCTTGTGTGTTGCATGGATGTGTGGATCTGGGTGTGAGTGTGCTCCTGGGTGCACAGGTCTGAGAATGTCCGTGGTAGCCTCATGGGTGCCTGCGAAGGAGTCTCTGTGTGTGTGTGTGTCTGTGAGTGTGCATGTGTGATATGAATGTGTGTTTAGAGGGATTCATTCACTCACTCAGCACCTATTTATTGAGCTCCTACTATGTGCCAGGCATGCTGTAGGTGCTGGGCATATAATAGTGAACAAAGCAGGCCAAACACCCTGCCCTTGTGGAGCTTACATTGCAGCAAGGAGACAGGCAGTAAACAGTCAATGTAAGAAAATACAAATTTGGTAAGTATGTTGGATATGTGAGACGGGAAAATAGAGCCAGGTAAGAGGGCTCAGAGAGCTAAGGGGTTGCACTTTCAGTGTGTTGGTAGGTATGTCCCCATGCGCATCTGAGAGTGGTGTCTCTGAGTGTGTGATGGTGAAACTGTGTGTGTTGTGGGGTACCCCTGGGAGTGGAAGGCCAGCTTCTCTAGGCACCCCCAATCCAGGCCTTTGGTCCCAGCCACCCTGTCCAGTGTGGCTTACTCAGCTCCCCCCACCCCTCCCTGCTGCCAGCATCTCCCCATTGCCCAGCCAGCTCCCCAAACCGGTCCCAGCGTGGGGCCCTCCAGCCCAGTCTCCCAGCCCCACCCAGCCCAGACGCCTTGCCTTCGCCTCCTCCAGGGCTATGTCTCCCTGGGCCCACCTCTTCACCCCGCCCCCACATCCAGCCAGCACCTCCCAGTCCTAGAATCTGCAGTATAATGGGCAGGAGGTTAGGGACAGCCAAAAGGGCCCTGGGGAGGCCAACCAACCGCACACAATAGAGCCACCATCGATGCCACAGAGGTTCCTGGGCCCAGAAAGAACCCATCCTAAGGAAATCCTAGCTACAATGTATTGAGTGCCTACTATGTGCCAGGCACTTGACAAATTAAGTATAACCCTCAAAACAGTCTTGCAACGCAGTTATCAGTTCCCCTCTGCTCAGGTGAGGCTGTGGGATGAGAAGCAGCTTGTCCAAGGTTCCTCAAAGTGGGTGGTGGCTCAGCTGGGTTTGGACCTTTTCTCAGTAAATCAATGCTATTCACAGAAAGGAGGAGAGGGAAAATGCCCTGGTCTCAGGTGTTGGCCTTGTCCCTTTAGCTGTCAGCTGGGGCCAGGGAGAGGAAGGTGGGTGAGGGCTGCAGGATGTGGAGATAAAGCCCCTGCAGTGTCACAGCTCACTGAGGGAGCAAGGAGTTTGAGAAGGGAGGCAGGGTAGGGGAAGGAAAGAGGAGAGAAAGGAAGAAAGGAGGGAGGGAGGGAGGGGAGCTAGCAGACCAGCGCCCTCTCAGGCCTGATTCTGGAGCACTATCTTCCCCCACCCCCACCCCATTGTCAGCTCCTGGGATTAGCCCTGATCTTAGGGGCCTGGGACAGAGTTGCTGGGGTCAGGGGAGGGAGTACCTTGGGCTCCCCCTAAATTCCAGTAAATTCCAATGGAAGATATTCCCCTCTTAGATCTGAAACGTAGTTCTTAAGGTCTCACCCTGATGCTTCCTGTCTCTGGGAGAACAAGGTCTCCCCTGGGGACAAAGAGTGTCCCCTTCCCTATGTCGGAAGACTATGTCCAGTTGGTGCTAGGGAGGTCCTGGCAGTTGCAGGACTCAAGCCCCCCGCCGTGGTTGGTTTCCCCACTCTGGGGCCTTGCGCTGGGCCTTCTCTTGTAACAGCCCCAGCAGATAGGCTCAATTTCATGGATGGGGAAACTGGCCCAGAGAATCTGGGTTGGGTGCCCAGGCCTGGGGCTCATTCTAAGCCAGGCTGGCACAGCCCTGCCCAGCCCCCTTCATGATCAAGTTCCAAGATGACTTGGGAATTAGATGGGAGTGTGCTGAGGGAGGGGGACAGGCCACTGAAACCAGCCCTAGCCCAAACCCCAGGCCTGACCTGTGGACATATCACCCATAATCACTGCTTGCCTGGGTCTCAGCTGGCGCCAGGGGTGCCTGGATAGCATCTCTTCTGTCCCCTAAATGGCCCTTGGAAGGGGAGTACCTCTCATGCCATGCCCATGACAAAGGTGGGCAAACTGAGGTAAGGGAGAGGATATGCTTGCTTGTTTACCCCTCCCTCCACATACATATGCAGTCCCTGACCTACAATGGTTCAACTTATAATCATTAGTCTTTACCATGGTGTGAAAGTGATATCCATTCAGTAGAAACCCTACCTGGAGTATCACACAACCATTCTGTTTTTCACTTTCAGTACAGTATTCAATAAATTACATGAGATATTCAACAGTTTATTATAAAATAGGTTTTGTGTTAGATGATTTTGCCCAACTGTTGGCTAATGTGAGTGTTCTGAGCCCTTTTAAGGTAGGCTAGCTAAGCTATGATGTTCGGTAGGTTAGGTGTATTAAATGCATTTTCAACTTATGATGGGTTTATCAGGACACAATCCCATCATAAATCGAGGAGCATCTATACTTGATTCATTGACTCCCTGGAAGAACTCACTAAGTTAGGTCACTAGGTCACATGCAAAGAAGAGGCCAAGAGAACTTGACACTTCCCATTTTGGGTCACATTTTCCATCTTCCCTTTCAGAAGAAAAGTGCGATGTTATGTTCCTGGGGTAAAGTAAGGAGTGGCCAGATTCCCTCCTTTTCCCTAGACTCCTTGGCTAAATCCTCCTGGCCTTGCTGGAGGAGGAGGCTGGGAAGTAGCAGGGTTCAGCCAATCTAAATGGGGAGTCTGGCCTTTCTCCCTGGTCTTGGGTGAGTGTGGGGAGTAGAGTATCATTTGAGGGCCTCACAGCCATAAAATAACCCCCGCCATTAAAATTTTTCATGTTATCGCCAAATGAGGTTATACACCCAGACAGAGAGACAGGGGCAGGACTAGAGTCTGAAGATGCTTGTCATATGACTTTAACCTTTAGCACTATTAGTTTGATAAGCCTATTTTGTTTATATTTATTTATTTATTTATTTTCAATACATTGGTATCCTCAAAAATGGAAATGTCCCTGGCCTTTGAGCCCCTTCCCCAACCTCACACACACTTTGGACCCTGCTGGCTTCTCTCTAACACCCTGATCCACAGCCTGGTCCAGGCTCCACCCTTCCCCACATGCCTGCCCCTCCCCCTCACTACTTCCAGGTTCTCTGTTGGGGCCATAAATTATCCATGAGCTGTAAGCTGGCTGCTGCTTCCACGGAGGCCGAAGTGCTGATGAAATATTCAAGGATCTCAACTCTCAAATTCCTTGGGGGCCGTGGGATGTGGACTGGGGAAGAGGGGATTAAAGTGTAAGGCCAGGGACTGCCAGGTCCCACCCCAGTTCTCACCCAGGTGGAGTCCAGGGCAGGGAGACCTGGGAGGCAGAGAGGACGGGAGGGCGGGGGTGGGAAGGGTCTCTTTGCATAGTCGATTGCTGGCGATCTGGGCAGTGCTCGCAGCGGAGGTTTAGAGGAGCCGGGCCTGGGTTACTGACCACCCGGAGCCGCCCCGTCCCTCCACCAGCCCTGGCTCTCTAATCCCAAGGTTTTCCTGAAGTCTCACCTCTGGCTGACAAAATCAAGCCTGCAAAATTGGTTCTCATCTCCTCCCCCACCGCACCCTGCCTTCGTTGGGAGGAAAAGAGACCTAAGTTGGTGGGGGAAGTGGGCTGGCAGGCAAGAGACAGAGGTTCAAGTCCCAGCCCTGCCAGGAATTTGCTTGTGTGAATTTAGGGACCCTCCTCTTCTGGCTCCAGCCTCAGTTTCCTCCTATGTACAAGGAAAAGGGGGCTCTGCTCAGACTATTTCTGCTTCCTCTCCCCAAGGACTCTCCATAGGTGGGGGAGAAATTGCTGTGTGTGTGCCCTCGTGCGGGAGGGCTGGCCTCTCCGTGGGAAGGGCGCCTTGTCGGGGGCAGGCATCACTCCCGGCTTGCGGAGTGAAGGAGGGGCAGGCAGGCTGGCAGGGCGGGTGGGGCCCCAGCTGCGTCAGCCTGTGTGTGGAGTGGAGTCGCCCAGGCCAGGAGCAGGAAGCAGGGTGACTCAGGTGGCAAAGGGCTCACTCCCTCTCTCCCCGCCAAAACCACTCAGGAGGAGGAGGGGTTTGTTTAGAGAGCCAGCGAGACCCGGCTCCAGGATACAATCCTGAGGCTAGGAACCCATCCGGTTGGGCTCCCGAAGCCCTGGAATTGCACCTTGGGGGTTTTGGGGTGAGTAAGGGGGGGCAACTCGGAGACAGACATTCTCTGGATAGGTCCTGACCCTCCTCCAGCCTCTCCCTCCACCACCACTGGCTGCTAGTATCTCGCCCTCGCCTGTACTATTTCTGGCCTGTCCTATCTCTGTTTTCTTGTCTCCTGTTTTCCTTTTGACATTCCAACCCTGCCCACACGCCTTGCAGTGAAGTGTCACTGCAGCTACCTCTGTAATTAAGAGCCCTCACTGGCTGGGCACACGCCCACAGGACCAGGCTGTGGGCCACCTCTGGTCTCAAGGCTCCTCCCCTGGACAAAGGGCAGCAAAAAAGGCAGGAGTGCGTCCCCTGCTGCCCTCCCCTGCCCCATCCCTCCAGGGCCTTGCACCATCCTGCTGTGTACCCAGCTCTCCCAGACGCCGGGGCCCACTCCAGCCAGCAGACTGGGGGAGCCTGAGGCTCTCCTGTGTTGTGTCCTCTTCCCAGCCCTGAGGGGGTCATCCTGAGCAAGTCTTGCCCCCATGGCCAGTTGGCAGGGGCAGGAGTACCAATGGAGGCCACATACCACAGATCTAAATAAGTTACAGAGCAAGCCAGCAAACTGCTAATCAGCTATACCCAACAAGCACACCTCCACAGTGACCTGACAGGACAGGATGGGATTTAGAATCCTCAGATCTTGTCAGGACATGGCAGCCCAGGGAGAACTGCTCCCTGGCCCCCAGTCCCTGGGGCATCTCCCCTTCCTTAGCACCTCCGGCTCTGCCCACACTCCAAAGGGCCTCCAGCACATGCGTGGAGATGCCCTAGCCCACACGTCCTTGTGTATCTAGCCCCTCACCCCTACCATAACTGCCCCTGGTCACTCCTTTGGCCTGAGCGTGCACATACCACCTGTGGTGCTACTGTGCTTCTGGGGAGGAAGGACCAGAGTCAGAGACCCCTTAGTGCCTAGAAAGCACCGGCTGTGCTGGGCAGGAGTCCCAGAGTTTCCGGTACTGGTGCCTGGAGTATGGTATGGAAGGGGTATGGATTCTGTGTAGGCTCATCCCCTTGGCCCTGTGTGGAGGTGGGTAACATGAGGACCCAGGACAGAAGCCCTCTTCCCAAGGTCTAAGGATGGTTCTTCCTCTGGGCTGAGAGGTGGCTCATGCCCAAGATGCCTCTAGCTTTCTACGTTGCCTTTGTTTCAAGTCTGCTACCCAGGAAGAATGTCTTGTCTGTTTGTGTGTGTGTGTGTTGGGGAGTGAAAGCTGATGCATCTGGTGTTTGTGTGTCTGAATCTGCACCCATGAGTGCATATCCCTGAGGTGTGAGTTTAGAAGGGTGTGTGCGTGTGTGTATATATAGCTTGTGTGGATCTAAATCTCTGCCTGTCTCTGGGGAAGGAGCCCCCGCAGAATAAGGACTATGTTCACATAGAGAACAGAAACTCTCCCCCTCCTTATATGGCCCAGAGGCCTGTGGAGGACTAGGCGGGTGAGATAAGTGGGGGATGGGGCCTGCCAGTCCTGGACACTGGCTCACGTGTGCACCTGCCACAGGAAAGTGCCACCCCATCCCCTACCAGGTCCCTTCCTTCCCAACAGCCCCTGGCTGGACACCTCTTCACCAGTTACTTCTGTCTCTGGGGCAGCTTGGGCTGGGCCACTTGGTGCCCTTTCCTTCTTCACTCTGAGGCCCCAGAAGGCTGCAAGGTGGAGTTAACCATATGTGTTTTTGGCAGCCCAAGGGCTCTGCTTCCATTGAGCCCCAGGTAAGAGATAGGAATTATTTAAATTGCAGGAATATGCATCTGGGCAGACATCAGAAGGCACTTACCACTGATGAAATAAGGAGAGAAGGGGAATTCACTCTAAGGTGGGAGAATCTCCTGTCCTGGAGATTTGGCAAACGGGAAATTCCTGCCTCTAAAGGTTTGGAGGCAGGGGACTGGGTGAGATGGCTTTGAAGCTTTTCCTTCAAGTTCAGGCTACAGGGGAGGCTGTGGTCACAGCAACTCTCATGCCTATCTGTAGGTACCTCCTTCTCCTGTGGGACCATATCTCCTATACAGACAGCTGATTCCAGGAAACACCATTTTCTGATTCTTTTCTGTATGCTCAGATACAGGTGAATTCTTAGTGCCTGGCAGGCACATAGTAGGTGGTTAATAAATGTGCAGAAAATCCCTTGATCTGGGAGGAGAGATGCAGCTCTGATCCCAGTCTGCTGCTGCTGCCATGGTGCCTCCACCAGTCCCAGCCTGTGTGCTTAGCTTTGGGGCTAGCATGTTGCAACGAGTTTCACACTAAAACATGCAGGGGGCATTCTGGGGCCACACACACACACACGCGTTTTATTACAAAGCCTTATTTCTGCCCCTCCACCCACGCTCAGGCTCCTCCACCCCTCTCTGGAGTCCATCAGCCCTACCCTGCCTGTTTGCTGAAGTCAGGAAAAAGGAGAGGGAGCTAAGCCAGGCTTGGGGCTGGGAAGTATGTGTGTGTATGTGTGGAAGTGGGTGGGAGGGGGAGGGAATGAAACCCCAGCAGGGAAACTGGTAGGGCAATGGCAGGCCTAGGACTGTGAGCTCTTTCCCCGCCAAGCTGTGGACTGGCCACTGCTCTATGTGGCAGTGTGGCAAGCAGGTAGGGGGTGGGGGGAAGGGGTAGGTAGCAGTAAAGATACCGAAGTAAGCTGGGGGAGAGAAGTCAGGGAAGAAAGCGAAGGGCAGTGGCCCTGGCATGTGGGATGGCAACTGGCTCAGGAATGTCAGTTATCTCCCGGCCCCCTCCAGGAAGACTTCTTGGATGGCACAACTCCAGAAGAGAGAATGTTCAACCGTCATTCCTTTCTCTGGTGGGAAAAGCGGTCAAGGATGTTGTGGGGGTACCTTCACCCAGCTAGCTCACCCCATGTGCTAGCTTTGGGGCTATACAGCTTTTTTGAGGGGGGCTCTTTTCTTTCTTTTTTTCAGAGATGGGGCCTCACTCTGTCACGAAGCCTGGAGGGCAGTGGCCAGATCATAGCTCACTGCAGCCTCCTGGGGTCAAGCAACCCTCCCACCTCAGCCTCCCAAGTAGCTGGGACTACGGGCACACGCCACCACGCCCAGCTGAGGGGGGACCCTTTTCTACACCACCACTCACACCAGCTGCTTACACTTATCCCTCCATGAGCTCTCTGAGGGTTGGGATCATTATTATTTTCTGTGTCATCAGGTTCTAACTCAGAGCCTAGCATACAGTTAGCGCTTGATACTCACGTTGAATTAATGAATTTCTGTAGGACCCTTGGCACACTGTACAGCCATCAGCAGCATTCATGTCATCACAGAAAGGAAATACCCTTGTCTTCTTAAGCTGCCTTTGGGAAGTTCTCTCTGGTCTCTAACCCAGTCTCTTCCACTGCAGAGGGGTGTTTGCTCCATTTCTTTTATGCCAGTGCTTGATTTCCTATGGTTCTCCTCCTGATGTTTTCCAAACCCACCAAAGCCTCCTTACACCAATACTTTATCTTTGTATCAAATAATTGCTCTTCTGTCTCTCTCTGGAGTATTTGTTTGTGCCTTTTCCCTGCCCGTTCCCCACTGCTTTGACATTTTGTCTGTATGAGGAGAACATGTGGTTTGGTGGACCTTGAAATTAGAAGAAAGGGGTTCTATTTTGGGGTGTGCCACTTTCTAGTTTTGTGACTTTTCCAAACTTCAGTTTCCTCATCTTTAAAATTAGGATCGTTTTCTTGTCCTAACAATTTTTCAGAACTTTCATGAAAATTTAAAAAGCCCATATCATTAATTTAACTTCTAACCTTTTCCAATTGTCCAAGTGCTTTCACAAACCTTATTTCATTTAATCCCCACACATTCCAGTGAGGTAGATATGGCTAATTTACCCAATTTATAGATGAGGAGAAACAGAGCGAAGGGTGAAGTGACTTGCCTAAGATCATAAAGCTACTAAGTGTTAGAATCCAAACCCAAGCCTTTTTATTATAAAAGGAGTATCTTTGGGGCAAAAATCCCAACACAGCACAAAGCCTGTGAAGTGCTATACAAATATGTTATTACTACTTTGGGGCAAGGCTGAATAAGCCCAAAGAAGCATCATGCCTGACGCTGAGTCGGCTGGCCGGTGAAGGCGTCCGTCCTTTCCCATGGTGGCCCCTGACTCACCTGTTGGACAGGTAGGGGGAAGGGGAGAGTAATGAGTCTTACCTACTCAGAGCTAGGGTGGGGCAAGACACACCCCATCCCTTCCAATGGTCCTTTCCTTGGTCTTACTGACAGTCCCTTGTCCAATCAGGAGGAAGAAACTTTCTATTTGCCAATAGGTGCAGCATTAGGATGGGACCTCAAGTTGGAGTCCATCCCCAGAGCCGAGTGGCAGTCCCTGGGGCCAATGGCGACCGGATAAACATAGGCGGCCGTGCGAGAGGACTGGGCGCGAGGCTCCGCCCCTCGATGGGACAGTCAGGCGAGGTAGCCTGTGAGCTCGCATCAGCGGGTGGGCGTCTCCCTCAGGGGCGGAGCCTCAAAGGGGCGAGGGGCGTGGTTTGGCTGTCAGGTCCCTTCGCCTTTTGTTCGGTTACTGAGTTGCTGCCTTGGCCAGAGTCCGGAGCAGCCGCCGCCCGAGCGCGCCGAGCTCAGTTCGCTGCCCGCGCCGGCTCCCACCCCGGCCCGACCCCGACCCGGCCCGGCTCCACACGTAGGTGAGGATGACCAGGGGCAGGTACCGCTGGGGAGAGGGAGCGGGCGGCGAGTAGCCGCGAGGCCGGTCCCAGCCGTCTCCGGGCAGGTGAGGGCGGGTGCCAGGGAGCGCCACCCTGCACCGGCGGCAGGGGGCGCGCTGGGGTCCTGGGCGCGGCGACTAAGGGCGCGCGCGGTTCTGGAGAGCGGGCCTCGGGGCTCCGGAGCCGGAGATCTGAGAAGGGCGGGGAGCGATCAGGGCAGGTACCTCTGGGGTCGCTTCTCCCCCGGGACCCGCGGAGCCCTCCCGACGCTGCGTCCCTGATTCTCGCCCTGAGCTGGCGGGGGAGACTTTGACCTGCTCTGCCTGCGTCCCAGGGCTCACTCTGCAGGCAGGGATTTACCGTTTGGGAAACTTGCTGCCGCTGGTCTCTTTGGGGCCACCCTCACCCCATCCCACGCGTCAGCCTCGCTTTCCCTCCCTCCCTACTCCCCCAGGCCTGGGTGGGGCCCTATTGTCTGCGCCCAGCTTGCCCAACTGTGGGGGCTGAGCACACATTTTCCCAGCGACACTGGCCTCACCTGCCGAGCAGGTGAGCGCACGGAGTCCAGAGGCCAGCTCCCGGAGGCTCGTTGATGTTACCTGCGGCGCCTTCCTCGCCTCCAGTGGGTGCCGGGCTATGGTTCCTCCAGCGGATGTGGGATGGGGTGACAGTGGGGTTGGTGCAGGGCCCCGCTCAGTGCCCAGCTGATGTCTGGCATCCGTAGCTCGGACTGGGGTCTGGGAGGAGGTGTCTGTGCATAGGTGGAGAATTCAGGGTCACCTGGCCCAGTTTCCAGTAGCTGTGGCTTCCAGAGCGTTGGTATGGGAACAGGATTACCCTTCTTCCCTAACCTCTTATTGTTGGAAAAATCACCCAAAACAAACTTTGCAGGAGGAAGTACTCACGACGGCTTTCTCCTGGGGTTTTCCTGTCTCCCAGCCCAGAGCTTCCTCTAAGCATAGGGGTCCTTCGTGCAAAGCCCCCTCCCCCAGCCAGCCCCACGCTGAACCTGGGCCAGTGCCTGCGCTCTGACCCTGTCCTCCCTGCCCCCACCTGCATCCAGTTTGCTGGGCCCCTGGGGCCTGAGGTGGGGGCCGGGGTTGGGGGGGAGGGCCGAGAGGGGAAGCTGCTTCTTCCGTCTCTTCCTGTCTCCAGGGACCACCACACCCCCTCAGAGGAGGCCTGCCTGCTAGTGGCTCTCTCTCCCAAGCTCTGCCCCCTCCCCAGGAATGGGGGTGGGGCGGGGCTGGGCCAAACTGTGGAAGGTGGAGGGAGTGGTTCTTCTCGTCTTTTTTCCTCTACCCCACCCCCCACTTTACTTAGCCGGCTGGTAATGGAGGCTATGGGGCTTGCTTGCCATCTGATTTCTGAATTATGAAGGGGCATGCTTTCTGGAGCCTTCCCAGACCTTTCGCCACCCCCTTTTTTGAGAGAATGTGATGGCGACAGTGAGACAAGAGGAAGGCTTTTTGGGGGAAGGTTTCTTCCACACTAGACTCCCTCGGGCAGAGCTGCATCGGGCCCCTCACCTCCTATGCCCCCAATTTCCTAAGAGCCCTACCCCCACCCCCACCGGAATTGGGGCTCTTAACCAGCCTTTCTACACCAGCTTTTACAAACTGAAGTGTGGTCTTTTCACAGGACTTGGAGCCCAGCCTCCTTGGGGGACTGTAAGAGCTGGGTTCGCTCTCAAGTCCTGGGTGTGGAAGGAAGATGGGAGGGGGATCGGGCTGCTTGGGGAGGGAGAGCCTACCACCTCTTTCTTGGTTGTAGATGGAAGAGTGGGGACAGAGGTCAGACCCAGCGCCTTGGAGTGTCCTGAGTAGGGGTCAGTTTCAGCCCCTGGGCTAGGGGGAGGCTGAGGTGGGAATCCACGCCCCTGGGGGTGGAGAGAGGGCTGCACCTCTGAGGAGCTACAGGGGCATGGAGTTTGGGCAAAAATAACCTGTTTTCCCTCCTCTTCAAGCCAATGTGGAGGAGGGGAAGGCATTGTAATTACGCTGGCTAAATGATTAGTTTAGCTAATCTGGTTTGTGGCTGTGATGAAAAGATAATACTGAGGAAGTATTGCTAGGAGGTGCCTGGAGAAACTGGCCACTGACTAGACGGGAGGAGGAGGGGAAGAAGGTAGGATCCAATTAGTCATTTCTTGCTAGATGAGCTCCAGCTTGGGTGACATGAGCCCTCCTCCCCCGACTCCACCCCTCCCTCGCACCCCAGCTCCACCCCGTTCCCTCTGGAACCTCCATTTGGGCTGCCAGGGCTGAGGCTCTGAGAATGCAGCGTGTAGGAATGAACAAGGTCAGGCCGGGGCGACAGCCTTTTCCCTTCCTGGAGGCCCATGGGATGGGTACCGACGAGAGGGAGGTCTCGCCCTACTAGGAGCCACCTTAGAATAATAAGATGGGGCAATTGACTAGTCTACAGAGCGCTGTTTATCTGGAGAGATGGTATGGGGGGCAGTTCTGAGCACAGGGCTTTGGATGTGGGCTGAGCTGGGTTTGAGTCCCAGCCCTGTCTCTCATTGCCTGTGTAGCCTTGGTCAAGGCACTTCATCTCTTTGAGCCTCAGTGACCTCTGACAAAATGGGAATAATAATACCTACCTACTCAGTAAGTACTTGATAAATGGTAACTTAAGATCAAGGAAAGACTTTAGACACCAAGCACTTTCATGAACTGTTCTTACTTATCTCTTATGGCTGTGCGTAGAAGCGGGTATCATTGTCTGCATTCTACAGATGAGGAAATTGAAAGTCAGGGAAGTTAAGTAACTTGCCCAGGGTTGCACAGCCAGACTCTGAGCAGAGCCAGGACTGGCATTTGGGTCCTCTGGGGCTCCAAGCCCAGAGCCCATCCTGCTGCATGGCCCCACTGAAGTTCTGGAAAGGTTTTTCTGCCACCCGTTTTTGAGAGCCTCTGCTTGATTGGGGAGAAGAGAATTCAGAAGGGCCCATAAAAGTATGTGTGGGTGGTGAAGGTGGGGGTGACTCATGTCCTAGCTGCCCGCCCTCTGAAGCCTGCCCAGTGGCTTGGTTTTTAGTTCCTGGTGGAGGGGGCTCTCTCCCCACGGCTGGGGGCTGTGGCAGGCATTTGGGGGAGGTTGGGAGGGAAAGAGGAGGGCAGGGGTCAAAGCCATGCTGCCTCCTGGCTTGAGTTGGGCAGAACCATGGCTCTTCTGGGCTTGTCCCTATGTAGGAAGTGGGAGTTGCCTGCTCTTCTGGGGGCAGGGGCTGTGCCAAGATAAAGGGGGCTGCTCCCTGGGGAGTGGAGAGCAATGAGAGGATTTAGGCCTAGGCTAATGTCCTGCTGGACTCCACCAGTTAGTGCTGCCAGCTTGCTCTTGGCGGGGAGCTGGCTGTCCCATGCTTTGGAGCCCAGGAGACCTGAGGTAGGTTGCTTGCTGGGAGGGCCTTTCTGGTGATGGGGTGGGGGTCGTGGGTGCTGTCAGCCAGAGCCTTTGCCCTTGAGGGAGGAGCTGGTGTCAGATTGTCCTCCCAGACCTGCCTGGCTCTGGCACCTCTGCGAACTGGGCAGTTGACACCAGAATGGGCCTGGAAATGGGGTCTGGGGAATGGCTTCTCTAAATGTGATGATGCAGCCTGAGCACTGAGCCTGTCACCACCAGGCTTACACACCCCTTGAGGGCAGAAGGGGACCCCAGGCATGGGGATTATTGGTCCTGGAGAAGGCTAAGGGGACTTGAGGACAAGACAGTAGGAAAGAGAATGAACTCGGTCCCAGCTGACTGCTACAAAGAGGGGGGTGAGCTTGTGGTTTTCTGTCAACCTGGAGGACACAGGAGTGATTGGGACTGATACTCTTGTAGAAGGAATGGAGGCTAGAGAGGGGGAAGGACTTCTTGTCTGCTAGAGATGAGATCTTGAGCTGAAGAAGAGTAAGAGGGAGGGGTGGGGGGCCAGGATGGAGGGCAGGCAGGAATCACTACCTTTTCGGGTAAGTCTGAGGTCTACTGGGGTCCCTAGGAAGACTTCATCTTGGGTCTTTTGGGAGAAAAGCGAAATGGCAGTGAGGGACAGACATCCATGAGCAGGCTGGCCCAGCGATCCCTGTGAAGAGAAAAGCTGTGTAGTTGGGCAGTTATTGGGGCTTGAGTTCCTGCAAGTGACACTGTGAGGCCTCTCTCTTGGGACATGGTTGGATCTGGTGGAGGTCTGGGGACATGGACTGTCCCATTTTCCAGCCGATTCCACGGCCAGGTGTGAAGAGAAAGCTCTCTGCTCCCCCTTGCTCAGCCTCCTGGCATCTTGGCCTTTGGGGGCCCTCAGGGCAGGAAGCTCAGCTTTCTGTCTTTCCCCATTATGGAGACAGTGGCAGGGAGGGGGCCAGAGTTGGGACAGTGGCTGGGCAATCAATAAGCTGCTTATCTGGGGGTGACTCCCCCCTCTCCCTTGATTGAAAAAGTAATATCTGATCATTATTAAAAAATTTGGAAGTTTAGGCCAGGTGCGGTGGCTCATGCCTGTAATCCTAGCACTCCGGGAGGCCGAGGTGGGAGGATCGCTTGAGGCCAGGAGTTTGAGACCAGACTGAGGAAGAGTGGGACCCCGTCTCTACTAAAAATAGAAAAATTGGAAAAATTAGCTGGGTGTGGTGGTGTGTGCCTATAGTCCCAGCCACGGGAGAGGCTGGAGTTTGAGCCCAGGAGTTTGACGTTGCAGTGAGCTATGATGATGCCACTGCACTCTACCCAGGGTGACAGAGCGAGACTCTGTCTCAAAAAATAAAATAAAATAAAATAAAATAAAATTTTTTTTAATTAAAAAAATAAAAAATTGAGAAGTTTAGAAAAGTTTGAGAGCAGGAAAAAATTGCTCATAATCCCAACTCCATAAAGCAACTTCCACTAAGGTTTCCTTCCCTTCTCTTTTATTAGCATCCTTTTGTTCTTTAGCCTCGGTCTTGATGAGCTCATGCTCTGTATACAGTAGAAAATTTTCACCAAATCTTTATTTAAATCCTGATATTCTCTAGCGTGTGCTGTACAGGGATCTAGTGAAAATAAACAGACAGGTTTTCTCTGTTCTTCCAAGAGAGGGTCGGGAGGGATTCCTGCAGAATCACAGCCCAGGAAGTGGGGATCAGCTGGGGTCGGAGCTGCCGTTACCGAGGAGGGGCTGCCCGTGGGCCCCACTGGTCATGATTGGGGGTGGTGAGATGAGGGTCCTTGGGTGCCAAGTTACGTCACCGACACAGCCAGCCCTCTGCTGTTGTTTCCTGATGCGGGGTAAAGTGTTTTCCCATTCCCAAGCGTCCTGGTTTGGGGTCATATGCTGGTTTGGGATCTGGCCTGTACAAGGTCACCAGCAGGGAATGGTGCTGCAGCTGAAGCCTCTCCAGGAAGCACAGGGGTTTCCCGGGGCGGAGCTACTTGTCCAGGGCATTTCCCTCTCCTACAAATCCCCTTCGTTTTCCCACCCCGGTTTGTTTATTTTGGGAAGGAGCCCAGAAGGAGGAAAGCAAACAGCCTCTGGGGCTGCAGGCCTGAGCCTTCCCCAGGCCCCTGCCCCGTCCACAGGTGACAGCTCGGGCTGTGCCCCAGACTGGAACTGAGGGTTTCTTCCACAAGCTTAAGACCAGCTTCTCTGTCATGTCTCTTGCTTCGATCTCTGCCCTCTTGGAGTGGCCAGTCTGCCGATGGAGACCACAGTATCTGCCAGAGAACCTCCAGTCTGAGGGAGGGTCCCTCTGGGGACTGCCAGCCAGAGGGGAAAGGCCTGCTGGGAAGCCCCAGGCTGAGGGGTGGACAGGCTCTCAAGGGAAGCGGTCACATCTGTCTCTGCACTTTTTCTGGAGTCTGTTTGTGTCTGTGCTTGGGACTGCTGGCCAGATCTCAGCGGGAGCCAGAGGCAAAGCGGGGACCCCGGGGACCCCGCTGAGCCCAGCCTCCCCTGGGGCTGCTGTGTGGGGAAATGGGCCCGCCCGACTGGCTGCAGGAGGCAGGGCTGACCGCAAGGGGGACAGCTCAGTGTCTCTGCTCCCCTCCCAGGACCCGAACTTCACTCCTCCTCCCCAGCCATGCCCTCCCCACCCAGGGGCTCTGGTCTGAGTCTGGGAGGCAGCACCCCGCCTTGACCTCATCTGAGAGGTCAGAGAAAGAAGCCTGGGTCTTGCCCTGGGTCCCCCAAAGCAGGCTGGCAGCCACCTTACCAGCCACCGCTCTGTGCCGCCTCCTCTGCCATCTTTGTTCGAGGATGCTTGCCTGAGCCTTGCCTGTGGATAGAGGGCTTCCAGAGTCACAGTGAAGAAGGGAGTAGCTTGATTGTCTCCATTTTACAGATGAAGAAGTGAGGCTTAAGGAAATCAAGTAACTTGCCCAAGGGCGCACAGCTGTGAGTGGTGGGGCTGGAGGGAGCCCCTCTCCCCACTCAGAATCCCATGCTCTTCAGCCTGTCCGCTGTCGCTGTCTGAGCCCCGGCATCTCTGTCTCCACAGGGTGCTGGTCTCTGGCCCGGGGAGCCTCTGGAGGACCCAGCCCCACTGTGCTCTTCAGTCCTCATGCAGCATCTCTTGGCCTGACTGCAGCACAGCCTGTGGGCAGCCCGATCCTCCTCTTGTCTCCAGGTGCCTTATTGACACTTGGCGCCCTGCAGCCCAGCCCAGCTGTGCCTGTTACTGACTGTCCCCGGCAGGTGCTGGCTGGGGCAGGAGCCAGATGTAGCTCTGGTGGGGTTATTTTTAATGTCAGGGCTGGACCGCGCTCTGCCAGGACAGTCTTGGATTTAGGGTGCCTGGTGCAGAGGAGGAGGCAGGAAGGAGGGGCAGGGTTCACCCGAAGCAGTCCCACTGCCTGCTTGCAGACTCACCCAGTGTGGCCTGGGGCGGAAGGTACCTGTACGCCCCTCTCTTCCTGTCCTTGAGCTGTCCCTCACTCCACCCTGTGATCTCAGAGCTGGCTTCTTCTTCCTGCGCTGCCAACAATAGAGCATGCTGCTAAACAAAGGCCCCCCATTCAACTCAGAAACCCGCCCTGTCTCTGTCTCTGTCCCTGTCTGTCCCTGGCTGGGGTGTGTGGGCAGGGCCTGTGTCCTGTCTCTCCTGCTTCCACGCTGACTCTGTCCAGGGGCGTTGCAGAAGGCCTGACTCCAGGTCCAGGGTGGAGAGGGACGAGACCAAACTGGGTGTGGCCCCCTCCACCCTGGGAACTGTAAAACCGGCACTTTTATTTCTTGTGGGAGAATTTCCCTGGTTCTCCTGGGGAATAGGTAAGGAGAAAGGTGGGGCTGGTTGACAGTCCTGCCTGAGGTCTGACTTCCAGCCTTCCTGTTGCAGGAATAGCTCTCCCATGATCCTTTCCTTAAGAAGAGTTCTGGTGGATGTCCTCTCTCTAAGCCGCTTTTCAACTCTGACCTTGCCCACCCTCAGCCTTCTCCTGTCTGTCATAGGAATCCTGGTTCCTTAGTCCTAGAATCCTAGACATCAACGTTCCTTTGAGATCACCTCCACCTTTTCTGTAGATGAAGAGGGAAAGTAATCGCCCAAGGACATTCAGCAAGTTTGTGGCAGAGCTGGGACTAGAACCTGGGACTCTTGATTTGCAACTGGGTGCTTTTCCCCCATCTGTGAGCACCCTTGGCCGCGTCAGCCTCCTCCTCCTCTTGGCAAGAGGGCTCAGATCCACCCAGTCTTGTCTAGTGGACTTGGTGCTGGTCCTACTGGGAGGCTGACCTGGATTCGAGCAGGGTGCTACCATTTTCTCAGTGTGGAGCCCAGCTTCCTTACCTAGAAATTGGGAATAGTAAAATGCTTGCCAGGGTTGCTTTGAGGGAAGAATGAGACCTGATAACAAAGCCCACTGGACGTCCCCCCTTCCCCCCAGTGGTATCCTTTGACCTCTACATGGCCACTCTCTCTCCCTGGGCAGCTGTCCAGCCCTCAGTGTCTCTTGGCTGCAGGCCTGGGCTGGTGGGGGTGGTGAGGGGCCTGCTGAGGAAGCTCCTTGCCTGGGGCCAGCCTTGACCTTGGTGGTCCCTTTCAACGTGGGGCTGGCAAGGAGGTGGTCCCTGTGGTTTGGGGTTAGGCCCCCTCCCCTCTGGCTCAGCTGAGAAGCCCTGGGGTTAGGCACTGTCTCTATGGCGAAGCCCCAGGGTTAGGCACTATCTCTGTGCCTCTTGTCCAGTTAGAATGTGGGGTGTGTTTATCGACCAGGACTGCAGATGTCCAGTTGGTCCTGAGCAGAGCTGACTGAGGCCCGGCATCCAGATGTCAGCTCAGCCTCCCACCTAGCAGAGTGACATTCAGAGGGTTAATGCCACTGTGTTTGCTGACGTGCGGTGGCACCTTCCTTCTCAAGTGCTTGGATGTCCAGTTTTCTCCCTTCTCCCTTGGGGCAGCTTCTGTGTCACCTCCATTCTCTCTCGGGACCCACCCTTGGGGCTGGAGGACGGATGGGGAAGGTGGGAGGAAGCCAGACAGGATTTTCCTGAGTCTGCCTTCCCCAAGCCCCCCTTTCCTGCATGTGGTCATTCCCCTCTGCTGCGGGGGTGGGGGTGGGGTGTGTTGGAAGCAGGTGGGGGCTCCTCCTAAAATAGCCACCCTGGCCAATGCCTGGGAAGCAGCTGTGTGCATCTGGCGGCACAGAGCCTGCTGTCTGGCGTTCAGGGCCTGCTTCTGTTTATCAGCCCGAAACTCTGAGTCACTCAGGATGGCGGGAGGAGAAGGAGGCAGCTGGGAGCGGGTCTGGCCCCAGCCTCTGCCTGTTCCAGGTGTGCTCACAGGCCACCCTGCATCGCCATATAAGGCAGCAAGACCTGAAGGGTCATTCGTCATCCTCCTTGAGGGCAGCACTGGGGCTGTCACGGGGAAGACACATCCCTGGTGCTCTCTGTTCCTGGGGTGGGGCCAAGTTGCACCAGCCACCCCACCCTCGCCCTCGCCCAGTCCCCCATCACAGCGGGGCAACCGGTTTGAGATGCTGGGTGCTGCCCGGCATCGTGGGTGGACCAGCCTGGGGTCTGCTTGCTCTCTGAGGCTGCAGTGGGATGTGCAGCGGCCACATTCTTCAGTGTCCCTCACACCTGTGCCTGCTCCTGGCTCTGCAACTTCTAGCCTCAGTTTCCACATCTGTAACTGGGGGAACAGAGCATATGCTTTGAAACCCACCTTTGAACTTGATGGCATTTATGTGGGGTCTGGCCCATAGCACCCCCCACAGGATCTCAGCATCCCTCGCTTCTCCCAACAGCCGCTGACCTTGGGAGGTCAGTTCCCAAGACAGTGGAGCCAACCGCAGACCAAGTGGCAAGTTCACCTCCCTATACAAAGTAGGGCCCAGCTATACATTAACCTTCCAGTGCCCCTAAGTTGCAGAGAGAGAGGGGGGTTCCTGAGAGGCAGTGACCACCCAGAGGCCTACCCCACCCCAGATCCCTAGCCTGGGTTCGGGGAGACCAGGAGGTGAGAGCAGACCTCTGGGGGAGAGGCAGGACTGAGAGAAACAGGCATGGCCCCCAACACTGAGCACCTGCCATGTGCCAGGTGCTGTGCTGGGTCCTTTGCAATATGGTCCTTACAACCACCTGTGAGGGAGGTGGTGTAACCCCATTTGACAGATGTGGACACTGAGGCTCAGCAGAGAGGGGAACTGCCCTGGTAGTAAGTAGCTGAGATTTGAACTGGTCTGTGGGACTCAGAATGCTGGAAGAGGCTTCTGGGGTACTGGGAGAGAAGGGACCTTTGGGCCTGGGCCTCTGGGGCCACTTGTGATCCTGCCCAACCTGCAGGACAGCAAGATTCTGGAGTCTCTGAGGGAGCCTGGGGCGCTCCAGAGAAACCTGTCTGACTGCTTCCCTACCCGACTGACTCTCATGTCCAATGGCTGGGTGTGGCCTCGCTTCTGCCGCCTTTCCCAGGGAGCCCCAGTGGGGCAAGGGTGGGTCCACAGACCCGAGGCTGCTGGAGGCCCAGAGTGTCTTCTTCTGCCCCTGGGAGTGTTGGGTCAGGACAGCAAGTGAGCCTAGGGCCACTGGGGCATCTGGCCCTTTACTTCCCCAGTCCCCAGGGGTTCATCCCCCACTGGAGGTCAGAGATACAAGCCTAGGATTCACACAGCTGGCACCCCTGGGGCTTCACTGTTCCCAGGCCATCTGTTCATAGGAAGCGCTTCTGCACTCCCCCACACCCCCATCCTGCAGCCTACTGGGGTCCTTGGGGCTGTGTGGGGTGAGGGGAGACCACTGGCAGGACCTGGGGAAGGGCTGAAGCTGGGAGCTGGGCCAGGTGTTGGGGTGCCCCTCCGGGGGCTAGCCGACTTCCTGCTTCCTGACTTCCTCCTTTATGCCCCCAGCAGCCACGATGGAGGTGATGAACCTGATCGAGCAGCCCATCAAGGTGACCGAGTGGCAGCAGACATACACCTACGACTCAGGTATCCACTCAGGCGCCAACACCTGTGTGCCCTCGGTCAGCAGCAAGGGCGTCGTGGAGGAGGATGAGAGCTGTGGGCGGCAGTACACGATCAAGAAGACCACCACCTACACGCAGGGAGCGCCCACGAGTCAAGGTCAGGACCCCGGGGTTGCTCCACGGGGCAGAAAACCTGGATGGGCCCTGGAGACAGGTCAGAGTAGAAGGAGGCAGATTGTAGGGGTACCCGTTCTGAGGGGAGAGGCCCAGTGCCCGTTCTTAGGGAGCAGTGCAGTCTAAGGGGGGAGGTACAGCTCATGCTCACAGGACCCACCCAGTCTGAGGGAGGAGGCACGGCTGGTTCAGGGTACTCCATGTGGGAGGCACCAGACTTTTCTTCCATGAACCCCCACTCTGAAGGAAGAGGCACAGTCATTGATAGGGAGGTGTCACCACTGCCCTCGGGAGCCCCTAGACTACAGGGATGACACATCTCTTTGACTCCAGAAGCCTCAAGGTTGATGGGAGAGTCAGGGGTTTAGCCCTCAGGAAGTCCCCGGGGGTCCCCTGTAGATGAGGTGCGGTTCTCAAGCCTGAGGTCTCCTTGTGGGGGGATGGAAGGAGAGGGGGCCCCCATGTGCTGATGTGCAGATAGGCTGGGGCCAGGGGGTCAAGTGACTGACAGGTCTGGGGCTTAGTCAGGGATGGGGGTGCCCCGCCAGGTGCCCCTCCCTCTCTGGGGGAGAGGAGTAGCCCTAGGACTGTTGTCCACAGTTGCCTCCAGGGCCCTGAACATTCCAGTGTGAGCTGTGGCCGCTGGGAAGAGGTGCAGGTGGACTGTGGCTGGCGGGGCTCTACTGAGCTCGGCCCCTGCACGTTGGTCTCCTCCCTGACAGCAGACAGGGACCTCTCAGGTTGGCAGGGCAAGGAATTTGTTGGTAGCTAAAAGTACAGCATCCAGGTGGGAAAACCATGTAGATGTCTTCTCCTTCCTAACTAATTAGAAGGTAGAACTTCTGCCTCCCTCTCCCTGGGGGCATCCAGACGGTTGCCAGGGTGGGGTTACCTGGGCACCTATTTGTGGGACTCCCAGGCCCCCCCAGGGAGTGGAAGCTGGAAAGGAACCTACAGTCTCAGCTGAGGACCCAGCTCCTGCTCTTTGAAACCCAGTCCTGACTTTGTCTCTGGTCTGCTGTATGATACTGGGTGGCTCTCTGGGCTTCTATTTGTCTGCCCGTATAGTGAGAGAGTTGCTACCTCTGGAGATGACGAGGGTATAGTTAGAATTCTGAGATTTCAGGGTTGAAAAGAGACCTAGATTGTCTAATCTGCCCCTTATCCGATGGTTGAGGGAAGAGAACAGAGTAGAGGCATGGGCCCCAGAGTCAGACTGCTTTATAACCTCGCTGTGCCTAGTTCTCCCATCTGTAAGGTGGAGGTAATAATTGTACTTACCTTATAGGGTTGTTGTCAGATTAAATAAGAAAATAAAAGAAAAGCGCTTGGCCAGGTGCAGTGGCTCATGCCTGTAATCCTAGTACCCTGGGAGGCTAAGGCGGGAGGATCGCTTGAGGTCAGGAGTTCAAGACCAGCCTGAGCAAGAGCCAGACCCCGTCTCTACTAAAAGCAGAAAAATTAGCCGGGCATGGTGGTGTGCACCTGTAGTCCCAGCTACTTGGGAGGCTGAGGCAGGAGGATCAGTTGAGCCCAGGAGTTAGAGGCTGCAGTGAGCTATGATGACGCCACTGCACTCTAGCCTGGGCAACAGAGCAAGACCCTGTCTCAAAAAGAAAAAAAAAAAAAAGAAAAGCACTTAACTCACTGCCAGGCACTGTGTAAGTACTTGAAAAATATTAGCTATTCTTATTAAAAATAACTATGGCTAACATTTTTGTAGTGATAGGTGCCAGGCACATGAATCCTTTCTTTTCAGAGCGATTTATATCTATTATCTCATTTGATTGTCATAAGAATTCCCTGTGGTGGACAGAACCATTTTGCAGATGAGGTGACTGAGGTGATGGTGACCTCTCCTAGGTCCCTGGTTAGAGGCAGAACTGTGAGTGGCATGCTGGGGCTTTGGTCAGGGTGGGGGCAGCCCAGAGAGCCCAGGTGGGGCTATCTGTGCATCCTGCCCTACTCCCTGGGCCTCCCTGCTGTCTGCCTCCTGAACTCAGTCCCTGCCCTGCTGGCCCCTAGGTGACCTGGAGTACCAGATGTCCACGACGGCCAGAGCCAAGCGGGTGCGGGAGGCCATGTGTCCTGGTGTGTCGGGTGAGGACAGCTGTCTGCTGCTGGCCACCCAGGTGGAGGGGCAGACCACCAACCTGCAGCGACTGGCCGAGCCATCCCAGCTGCTGAAGTCAGCCATTGTACATCTCATCAACTACCAGGACGATGCTGAGCTGGCCACCCGGGCCCTGCCTGAGCTCACCAAACTGCTCAACGATGAGGACCCGGTCCGTGAAAGTCCTGGCTGGGGCGGGGGCTGGGCAGGGAGGAGAGAGGTTAGGTGTCCGCAGGGGAGGGACATTGTAGAGGTGGAGAGAGATCATGACCCAGACCCCCCATGCGTGTGAGGAGTCTGACTTGGGTCCACCTGAGCTCTGTGGAAGGGTCTCCTGGCCACTCCTCACTGCTCACGTCCACCCTGCAGGTGGTGGTGACCAAGGCGGCCATGATTGTGAACCAGCTGTCGAAGAAGGAGGCATCGCGCCGGGCCCTGATGGGCTCACCCCAGCTGGTGGCGGCTGTTGTGCGCACCATGCAGAACACCAGCGACCTGGACACGGCCCGCTGCACCACCAGTATCCTGCACAACCTCTCCCACCACCGCGAGGGGCTGCTCGCCATCTTCAAGTCGGGCGGCATCCCTGCTCTGGTTCGCATGCTCAGGTACCCACCCCTGCTCACTGCAGGAGTCCAGGACCCCAGGACACCCCCTCACTTGGGCTTCCCCCCTCTCCCCTGGGCTTCCATAAGCATCTTTGGCACCTACTATGTGCCAGCTGCAGAACTATGCCCCATCTTGGCACTCAGTTGCTCATGGCCTAGCAGGGGAGACAGGCACATAAACAACAGGTTAGTTATCGGGGTACCATGTAGGCTATGGCAGAAGAGCGTCAAAATTGCTCAGAGGTAGAATTGCTCTAACGGCTGGGGGAAGCGGGTTGATGGGTGAGTGGAGTTTGGCCAATGTAGAAGAAGGGAAGAGTGTTCAGGCAGAGGGAACAGCATGTGCAAAGTCCCTTGCAAACTTACTCTTTCCCTGGCCAATGTTTGGCCTCATTCCTTATACCCATACCAGGCTGGGTGCTCCCCGAGGGTGGAGATAGTGATTTCACTCCCCTGTGAATGCCTCACAGGGCCTGTCTAGCATGTGGCCTTCCACCAGTAGGGATAGGTGTCAAGAGGACCTGCTATGTGCTCAGCACCAGGCTGGGGGCTCAGAAGCAGGAGGAGTCACGGTCCCAGTGGGGAGAGGAGAGTACTGTGTGCTCTGTGTACAAGAGTAGGGCTGGGCTCAAGGGACAGTGTGATTTTAGCAAAGGGGTATTTCCATGGGGTGTTGGTATGGGAGAAGGCTTCCTGGGGGAGGTGGACACCTACGCCAGGCCCATATTTATGCCAGGCCCCTGGGACCTGACTGGTGCTAATCCCCTCCCCACCCTCCCAGCTCCCCTGTGGAGTCGGTCCTGTTCTACGCCATCACCACACTGCACAACCTGCTGCTCTACCAGGAGGGTGCCAAGATGGCGGTGCGCCTGGCAGATGGGCTGCAGAAGATGGTGCCCTTGCTCAACAAGAACAACCCCAAGTTCCTGGCCATCACCACTGATTGTCTGCAGCTCCTGGCCTACGGCAACCAGGAGAGCAAGGTGGACCCCTCCCTGGCCCTCCCATGGCCTGAAGCCCATCCTTCCATCCTGCCGCAGGCTCAGTCCTCTGTCCCCTCCTCCATTTATTTATTTATTTATTTAGAGATAGGGTCTCGTTCTGTCTGGCATCATCATAGCTCACTGCAGCTTTGAACTCCTGGGCTCAAGCCATCCTCCTCTCTCAGCCTCCTGAGTAGCTGGGACTATAGGCATGCACCACCAGACCCAGATAACTTTTTAATTTTTTGTAGAGACAAGGTCTTACTATATTGCCCAGCTGGTCTCACACTCCTGGCCTCAAGCGATCCTCCCACCTTGGCCTCCCAAAGTGCTGGGATAACAGGCATGAACCATCATGCCCAGCCCCCTTACTCCTTTTAGATGAGATATATGTGTATATGCAGATACACATGTTTCATCATATTCCTGAGTTACTTGAAATTATTAATATTTTGAGGATAAGGAAAAGGAAAAAAATCACTCATCCTCATATAGACACTGTTGTCGTTTCGATGTGCTTCCTTCAGAGTTGTTCTGTGGGATGGGCGTGTTTACAAATATGTACACATAGTTGTAGTCATAGCAATCTGCAATTTTGTATCTGTTTTCTACGTGATGTTTTTAAAATCTTTTTTTTGCTATATTGTCCTCAAAATCACCCTATATAATGGCAGATAGCATTTCATTAAGCAGAAGGCCCAGACTTTATTCTGAGGGAGGGCATTTAGATGGCTCCCAATTTTCTCCGTTTATAAACAATGCTGTAATGAACCTCTTTGGGCACACAGCTTTTCCCGAAGAGTGGTAAAAGTTTTTATCAGTGGGATTAAAGATTTTTAACACTTCTAGGCTTTTACGCAGATGGCCAGACTGCTTTCCAAAAGGACTGGACTGATTTCCAGTGCCACTGGTGGTGATGGGTATGAGTACAATTTCACCACATCCTTGCCAGCATTGGGTATTATCTTTTTTCAGACTTTTGATTTATATAGCAGCCACAAAGGCTATTTGGGTTTTAGCTGAAACTCAGTAATGACAATTCTGTCACCTGCCCCCCTTCCTTCCTTGTTCCTTGTCATATTCCCTGTCCATCTGACTCCCCCTGCCCTGCCCCACAGCTGATCATCCTGGCCAATGGAGGGCCCCAGGCGCTCGTACAGATCATGCGCAACTACAGTTATGAGAAGCTGCTCTGGACCACCAGCCGAGTGCTCAAGGTGCTATCTGTGTGTCCCAGCAATAAGCCTGCCATAGTGGAGGCTGGTAAGTGTTAGGGCCCAGAGGGTGGCTGGGTGGGGGCTTTGCCTAGTGCCAGGCTCTGTCAGCCACGCTCCCCCGTGGCTGACGGGACGCCCCCCCCCCCAGGTGGGATGCAGGCCCTGGGCAAGCACCTGACAAGCAACAGCCCTCGCCTTGTGCAGAACTGCCTGTGGACCCTGCGCAACCTCTCGGACGTGGCCACCAAGCAGGTGAGGGTGGCGTCCAGGCCTGGGGGTGATCTCTTCAGCTGCCTCATCCAGCCTCCTGTCTGGGTGTCAGACCTTGGGTGCTGTGGGAGGACTGTGGCCTCTAAATCCTCCTCCCTCGTGGTTGACGATGCTCATCCCATTGGCCGAAGACTCTAATTCCTGTTGCAGATTTGGGAAGGGAAGGGGGTGGGGGCTGATGTTTTAAGCTGGGGTTCAGGTGGTAGCAAAGGAACAATTTTGACCCAGACTCTGGGGTGGGGAGCAACAGTGTGCCAAGAGACAGCTTTGGGGCCCAGGTAGCTAAAAATACAATTAAAGGAAAAGTGCGTCTCCGGGACAAGCCCCTGGTCCCTCCCTCCAGCAAGCCCGCTATTCCTCAGAGCCTCCTGCCATGTGCTGGCGCTCTGCCTGGCGCTTGTGGGTATCAGCTCATTTAACCCTTTCAGCATCCTGGTGGTAGAGTGTGGGACCCTGTTGGTTAGATGACGAAACTGAGGCTCAGGGAGTTAAGTAGTGGCCCACGGTCACAGCTAATAGATGGCAGAGCTGGAATTGAACCCAGGACTGTCCCCAAAGCTAGGGTCTTTCTGTCCCCCCTACACGGCCCACGTGGCTCTCCCTGGGAGAAGTGAGGCTTCTGAGTTACAGATTTTTCCTGAAAGTGGATTTGACTTAGGACCCATGTGGGGGCAGCAGGGAGGGCCCAGAAAGGTGAGAAGCTTGTAAAAGTGGCTCAGCTGGGCCACTGAAGCAGGTGGCCCCACAAAAATTGCCTCCTGGCCTAGAGGCCTCCCTTGGCTGCCATACCCTCGGCCTGAGTAGGGCTCTGCCTGGGTCTGAGGGCCCAGGGGAGAGGCAGATGGGGTGGAGGGAAGAGCATAGGCTTAGAGGCTGGGCTGGGTTCAGATCCAGCCACTAGCTGTGTGTCTGCGGGCCAGCCCCCCAGCCTCTCTGAGCCTCACTGCCTCACTGGCCTCAAGGCATAGTGACACTGTCACGGGGCATCAACATGTCACGGGAGTGACAGTTCCTAAGCACGAACAGGCAGGGCCGACCCCTTCGGCCGTCCCGCTCCCCACGGACATAGTTGGGAAGGCTTCTTGGAGCTGGCCTCTCCCTCACTCCCACCGCCTTCCTCGCCCCCAGGAGGGCCTGGAGAGTGTGCTGAAGATTCTGGTGAATCAGCTGAGCGTGGACGACGTCAACGTCCTCACCTGCGCCACGGGCACTCTCTCCAACCTGACGTGCAACAACAGCAAGAACAAGACGCTGGTGACTCAGAACAGCGGTGTGGAGGCCCTCATTCATGCCATCCAGCGTGCCGGTGACAAGGATGACGTCACAGAGCCCGCCGTCTGTGCCCTGCGCCACCTCACCAGCCGCCACCCCGAGGCCGAGATGGCCCAGAACTCTGTGCGCCTCAACTACGGCATCCCAGCCATCGTGAAGCTGCTCAACCAGCCCAACCAGTGGCCACTGGTCAAGGTACCGGGGGTTAGGCCAGGAGGAGCTCCCTGCTGCAGGGTCAGGTGCCGTATCAGTGTGGACAAAGCTGCCACAAGAAAGTGGCCCCAAATACAGTGGCTCAAATAAGATAGAAGTTTCTCTCCCGTATAACAGTGGAGACCTTGACATCAGCTCTGCTCCAGAGACCCAGATTCTTTCTATCTTGTAGCTCTGCCGTCCCCTAGAGCAGAGCTTCTCAAAGTTCAGCGTGCACATGAGTACCCTGGGCAGTCTCATTAAACTGCAGGTCCTGACTCAGTAGGCCCACGGAGGGTCTGAGATTCTGCATTTCTGACAAACTCTCAGGGGATGCCGCTGGTCTACGGAGCACGTTTCTTACGCCAGAGGGTCTAGATGAGGGTGTTGTCCTCACACAAATGGTGGGACTGAACACATTCCCTAGATGTGTCCTAGCCCTGGAGAAGTGGTGAGGGCTAGCAGCCACCAGAGAGTTGGACACATAGCTTCAGTTCACACCCTAGAACTTGGTCGTCTGTCCACATTGAGATGCAAGGAGGTTAGGAAATGTGATCACCAGCCAGAAGGCCATGTGTCCTGCGAAAACTCAGGAAGGCTACTCAAAAGACAAAGGGCAGAGAGAATTCTGGGGGACACTTAGTTTCTGCCATGGCCGTGGAGAGTCAGGGGTGTGAAGGGAGGGCCTTCTCCTTGGGAGAGATGTGCATCACTTCCCTATCGTGCAGGGAGAATGAGGGTGGGCCAGGTGGTGGGCAGGCCCAGGGGACAGAGTTACGGGGGAGGGTCTGTGTGTGTATATCTATGTGTAGAAACAAGGAAAAGAGCCAAAGGCAAGGTGACATCTGCTGCCAGAGAGTGGAAATCTGCCATCGACTAGGGTTTTGTCAACGGGCACAGGAGCCAGCTGGCAGGGGCTTCCACTAGCTAAATTTTAGACAATTTAACAGATAAGAATGACTCTAAGTGATTATATACATTGAATTTTTAAAAAATCCATAGTAAGAAAAAAAAAGCACTGTGACCCCTCCTTGGTGCTTGGTCTTGGCTATAAGCCCAAGGTGGGGGGAGCATGTGCACCCTGAGCCAGCAGCTAAGTGACAAGTGACAAGTAACCTTGGCAAGTCATCCAGCCTGTGCTCATGTCCTCATCTCACATGATTTTCATCCCTGTCTTCCTGGTCTCGTTCTGTCACCCCAGCTGGCCTCAAGCAATCCTCCCACCTTGGCCTCCCAAAGTGCTGGGATTATGGGTGTGAGCCACTGCGCTGGCCCTCGCTTCTTGTTTTGAGGATCAAATGAGATGACAAATTGCTTTGCAAGACCCTGAGGGACTCTGGGAGGCCAGAGTGGCCCCCATGAGTCAAGGACCCCAGGGAGAACAACTCTTCCCAGAGCTGCCCTGCTGGGGAGTGACTGTAATATGGGCGTCACCCAAGCAGGAGGCTTTGAAGTCAACCACGGGAAAGACTTCCTCATAACCAGGGTTCGGGAGCTGTCAGAAAAGCAGGCAGGACCATGGTGTCTGTGGGTGGTATAAGAGAGAGGGGACAGGGTGAGGGTTAGAACATGGTGGAATGTTCTGGAATGGAGTGTCATTTTATCAGGGGCTATTAGAGGTAGCCATGAAGACCCATAGATCCTATGCAATAAGGGACACAGGCTTGGGCTGTTCTCATTCTCTGCAGATTTTCCAACGTGTTGTATCTGGCCCTGGGGACAGAGGAGGTAACAGGGGAGGGAAGAGATGCCTGAAGCTAGGAAACTGGGATCCTCCAGCTGCCCAAGAAATGTCCCTGATCACTGCCCCTTTTTTTGTCAGGCAACCATTGGCCTGATCAGGAATCTGGCCCTGTGCCCAGCCAACCATGCCCCACTGCAGGAGGCAGCGGTCATTCCCCGCCTTGTCCAGCTGCTGGTCAAGGCCCACCAGGATGCCCAGCGCCACGTGGCTGCAGGCACACAGCAGCCCTACACAGTAAGTGAGCTGGTGGTGTGTGTGACACCCCTCCCCGGGGGGCCAGGGTGTCCTCTGTGCACACATGTAAGCATGTGTGTGTAAATGGGGAGGTGAGTTACAACTGATGCCAACTCCAAGGGCCGCTGACGTTTGTCAGGGTGTCATGGTGGGGGAGGGGTTATGGCCATGTCTGAGGGCCACCTGTCCCCATGCCCCTGCCTCCTCTTGTGCAGGATGGTGTGAGGATGGAGGAGATTGTGGAGGGCTGCACTGGAGCCCTGCACATCCTTGCCCGGGACCCCATGAATCGTATGGAGATCTTCCGGCTCAACACCATCCCCCTGTTTGTACAGGTGAGTCTGGGGCAGGCGGGCAGGTGAACTTCCCCCCTCCCCACACTACTTAAAGGGGACGGTTGGGAATGACAGGTTTGGGAGGTCTGGGCCACACATCGAGAGGTCTTTGGAGGAAAGTGACCACACCAGGAGTGACTCCTTAGCAGAGCCCTGGATGGGAATGGCTTTCCAAGCTCAAAAGCAAGGGAAGAGACCACACATGGAAAAAAAAACCATCTTGGCTTCAACCACATAAGCATTAAAACCATCTGTATGTCAGAAACAACCTAAAAAAGCATTAAAAAAGTAATCAGCAGACTGGGAAAATATGTGCAGGCACCATAACAGACAAGAGTTAAATATCCTTCATATAAAACAGCTCATTAATACTAGATCCTGGTAG
The DNA here is from genome assembly GCA_023783475.1 of Daubentonia madagascariensis. Taxonomy (NCBI): domain Eukaryota; kingdom Metazoa; phylum Chordata; class Mammalia; order Primates; family Daubentoniidae; genus Daubentonia; species Daubentonia madagascariensis. Next base: position 5,376,369 of record JAKFHU010001186.1, on the reverse strand, counting down.
TTAGGTATGGATGGAGGTGACAAGTAATTCCCAAGCAGATCATAAGCAACACTCAGCCCCAGAAGTTTAAAGATATGATAGCCCCAGTGGGGGCCGTTTTCCACCATCAAATTGGCAAAGGGGAGAGGTGGGCAGGGCTGTGGGGTGCGCTGCCCGGCCTCCTCACCGCCCACCCCGTGTTCCCTCTCCCCAGCTCTTGTACTCGTCAGTGGAGAACATCCAGCGTGTGGCCGCCGGGGTGTTGTGTGAGCTGGCCCAGGACAAGGAGGCGGCCGACGCCATTGATGCTGAGGGGGCCTCCGCGCCCCTCATGGAGCTGCTGCACTCCCGAAACGAGGGCACTGGTGAGGGGCTGTGCGGTGGGCGAGCGGGGAGAGGGTGGTGGAGGCAGGCATCTGACTTAGCCTTTCCCTTCCTCTCTACTCAGCCACCTATGCTGCTGCTGTCCTGTTCCGCATCTCTGAGGACAAGAACCCAGATTACCGGAAGCGTGTGTCTGTGGAGCTCACCAACTCCCTCTTCAAGCACGACCCGGCTGCCTGGGAGGCTGTGAGTGTCCTAGGTTGGACTGCAGTGTATGGTTGTGCAAGTTGCACACTGCACAAGGGGAACATACTGTCGACTTCATAGATTTTTATTTTATAATTGGATGATTGACGATAATTCCTAGCAGATGGAAGTAGTAGGTTGAACCATACGTCTATTTTTGACCTACAAAAATGGCAATTTTATTTTGTCCTAATGAATATAAAGTGTTCACGGAAGGGGTGACCTTTCCTGATTTGCACGAAGGTGCTGTGTAGGCTAGCAGTGGCCTGGTCTTGGCTGGGGCAGGGCCCTTGCACCCATTCTTGAGTCCTCTTCCCTCCACTCCCCTCCCCAGAGCTGCTCTGGTTCTGTGGGAACCCCAGCGTGATTGGCGAGACCCTCCACCCTGCGGAGGTACTAAGGATATGAGTTCATCAGGGTACTGGGTAACCCCATTTCATCATCCTCTGTTCCTTCAAGGGGTCTTTGCTTTCCCCTGGCCCCCTTCTCTAGAAGCATCTCTCCCTGTCCCCAGCTGAGATCCAGCTCAGAGGCTGCATTTTCAGATGCCCCCCCCCGCCCCGGTTCTCTCCCTTCACAGGCCCAGAGCATGATCCCCATCAACGAACCCTATGCAGATGGTGAGTGTGCAGAGCGCTTCAGCACCCTGGAGAGTCTGGGAGCTGTGTGGGTGTGTGTGAGGGGAGACATGGTGTCTCCAGGGCCAGAGGACCCGTGGCAGCCACTGTGTGGCATCCACTACCCCAGTCTAGATCCTTTGACGTGGGAGTTTGTGGAGGGGGTCAGGCCAGTTGGGGGTTGGCAGGGCTAGAGGAGGGGGCTGAGGGCTGCCCCGAGTGCCCTGCAGGGTGACCTGCAGACCCCTGGACCCAGCCCTCTTCTTGTCCCCAGACATGGATGCCACCTACCGCCCCATGTACTCGAGCGACGTGCCCCTTGACCCCCTGGAGATGCACATGGACATGGACGGGGACTACCCCATCGACACCTACAGCGACGGCCTCAGGCCCCCCTACCCCACTGCCGACCACATGCTGGCCTAGTTGCCTCGGCGCCTGGTACAGCACCCTCACTATGGGCTGCTGGGGCACTGGCTTTTCCATCTCTCTAGAACCTCCTTCGCATTTCTCCGTTGAAACCCTGGCTCCTTTTCGGGGGTGGGGGGGTTGTGCTGCTGAGCTTCTCCAGGCAAGGCATGCCTGTCCTGCCTTATTCCTGTGTCTTTGCTTGAGGTGGGGGGTCCTGCTCCTGCCAGCCCCTTCCTTCCAGGGGTGGTGGGCAAGTGACACGGGAGTGGCATGAGCTTTTGGGGATGCAGGTCTGCCGAGCCCCCTGACCCCTCTGTGTCTCTGCTCACCCCCACCAGGTGCGGTTCCTCATCTGAGAGGCTCTCTGTGCAGGCGATGGGGCGAGACAGAAAAGTGCCTGAGCTGGGGGCCGGGGCTGCAACTTCCTGCTGAACCCCGCACCTCCAGAGGTCCTCCGTAGGGTCTTTCTTGGGATGGTGTTCTGCTCCTTCTTTTCTGTCCTGGGCCTGACACCCCCTCCCCACCCTTGTGGCCCTGGCCACTAAAACGTCAGACACAAGCTGCCCACTCTGTTCTGCCCCCAGAACCCACCCCTGGCCTGCCTGGGCCCCACAGGGCTTTGGCTCCTTCTCTGGGTCTGATTTTCTCACTGAATTCCACTGACCAACTGCCCTGAATTCCTGGGGTCTCCAGGACCCAGGTTCAAGGCCTTAAAACCCCAAATCCAAAACTTCTCTTGAAAATTCAGGAACCGTCCAAGGGAGATGGGGCGGAGGTGTGGAGAGTGAGTCCCCGCTCCAGGAGACAGCCCGCTTCTCTCTCTAGGATGCTAAATTGGCTTTGCTCAGCCCCGGGGAGCTCTGGGGACAGACAACTCCCACACACCCTGTCCCACCCACACAACTGCCCTGCTGACCCCTGAGAAGTGCTCTTGGCTGACCCCTCTGGTGTGCGGTGAGGGGCTTTCTCTTCCCCTTCCTGTTTCAGACTCCTCCCACCACCTCCTGCACAGGGGTGTGGGGGGACTGGGGGAGGTCCCAGCGGAGAGTTTTATTATTATCGCTTTATGTTTTTGGTTATTGGTTTTTTTGTATAGACCAAAGCAAAGAAAATAAAAATAACACAGAGATCCAATGGAGGCTGTTCAGGGGCGTGGGATGGGAGAGGTGAGGGGCTCCCGTAGCAGCCTGGTGCCCTCCTCGGCTGGATCCTGTGTCGTTAGGGCCGCCTGTGTGAGGGAGAGACAGGGAGAGAGGAGCTGCGGAGAAAGGGGCATTGAGGAACTGGGGTCGATTTAATCCAGTACTGACGTGTAGGGTGCAGAGGTGACTGGGTTGAGTCCCCCCATCAGGACACCAGGATGCTCAGGGACATTGGGCCTTATTCCGCCCTCAAACAGGGAACCTCCTTGCTGGCCCCTCAACTTCCAGCCCTGCTCTGCTCCTGACCAGCCTTAGTGTACATTTGGCAGGTACCTCCTGTGCTTAACTGCCGTGGTTTATGGCTTGGAATCCAGGCCCCTTGTTGGTCTGCAGTGGGACCACCCCAGCCCCTGCCCACCTCCCCTCTGTCCCCCCCCACCCTGTCCACTCTGCCCTCAGCAGCGCCAGTGACAGCCAGCAACCTCCACGCTGCCACCTGCCTCCTGATCTTTGTTCATGCTGCCCCCTGCCTGGAATGACTTCCCTGTTCATCCACTGGGATCTGTCATTTCACCCATTATGTTGGTCTGTCCTTCAGCTTATGTGACAGTTCCCCACCCACAACCCCAAATTCTTTCTGGGGTGGGCTGGTTACAACGCACCTGGCAAACCTGTCCACTTGTGGCACCTGTGCACCTGCTCCTGCAGGGTCTGATACCTGCTTTTCACGCCTGCCTAGAGCTCAGGGCAGTGAGGGAAGGCCGGGCCTCATTCATGGAGGGTCAGTGGGACCTGGTGCTGGTGCCAGGGCCGGAGGCAGGTAGCCCAGTTAGGAAGTGGCTGTAAGGCCCAGGAAAGAGGTGATGCTATGCTGAGCTGAGCTCTGCCGACCCAAGCTCAAGGAGGACTTTTAACCATGCACTTTATCTGCGCCCCGTGTTAAGGGCCCTGGCAGGAAACACTCAACCTGGGTAATTTGAGGAGAATTTCATAAGGGGACAATTTACAAAGGTGTGGGCAGGTATAGGGAAGAGCAAGGGAGAGGCCAGTGCCCTGGGCTAATTACGGTGACCTCGCCACCTCTAGCCTGAGGTGGGAAGGGAGGGGATGCTTGGGGGGCGTGGGGACAAGGGGAGGCTGTGACCTCACTCCCTCTTCTTACTGGTGCACTCTATTGGCCAAACTCAAGCCCCCGAGAGCCCGTTCGTGTACGAAGATCTGGAGAAGCCAGAGAAGACACCGGGCACACTAACCCTCCCCACATCTTTCCAAAAGAGGACCGGAGGCAGCTTGCAAGAAGGAATCACTCTCTCAAGCCTCATGATTGAGAGCCAGGGAAAGGAGGAGGCAGCAAGGCACCCACGCCAAGGGTCGATACATAACCAACCTTCACATTAGCCCCTGAGCTTCCTGGCAGCCTGAACAAAAACAGAAACTTACGGCCAGCTAATTTCAATGCAGCAAATCAGTCACTTCTTCAGTTTTCATGGAGGAGCTATCTGAGCCTTACAGCCTTGAGAAAGTCAATTCACTTCTCTGATCCTTGATTTCCTCATCTGCAAAATGAGGATAATGCCTTCTCTGCCTGCGGAATGTGAGGAAGGAACGGGAAAGTACAGGGATTCCAGGCAGGAAGAAGGGGGTAAGGGCAAAAAGCTATTTCCCAAAATCTTTTGCCTTTTTTTTTTTTTTAATCTCCGGAAGGGACATTCATCCCGGGGACTTATCTGGACGTTGGCTGGAACTATGTCACATGGCCATCCTTTGCTGCAAAGGGAGCTGGGAAATTAGAACGTTTTAGCTGCACACAGTGGTTCTGATAGTAAGGAAGAAGGGGACGGAGAAGACATTGAGTAGATTACCACTGGGGTCCGCTGCAACCAGGAGCCAGTCTCCCCGGACTAACCTTCCTTCCTTTTTGGTAGGCTTGGTCAGGGAGGCCCCAGGAGAGCGCTGGGTGTCTGGGTTTCAGCAAGACCAGAGGGGAGATGCAGGCCTAGGTGATGTGAGCAGACTTGATGGCGCAGCCATCCCCAGGGAGCAGGAAACCTGGCCCTGTCGGTCTGGAAGAAGGTCTCTGTCTGCCACCCGCCATGGTCAACATTTGCATGTTGGAATCAAAAATACCAATGGAGACAGAGACAGACCTATCAAAGTGGCAGGTGTCACGCCAAATAATAACCAAAACTTGTCTTAAAAATAAAGTGTATTAAGCCGGGTGTGGTGGCTGGTGCCTGTGGTCCCAGCTACTTGGAAGGCTGAGGCAGGAGGATCACTTGAGCGCAGGAGTTCGAGGCCAGCCTGGGCAAAATAGTGAGACCCCATCCAAAAAAAAGTTTTATAAAAAAGAAAGTGTGTTAATTTTTTTAAGTTATGAAAAAATAAGTTATTAGAGTAAGTCATACCAAAAAAATTGTAAAAAGTATCTACACAACCTCATCCAAGAAAGCATCATAACTTGGCTTAAAAAAAGACAACAATCAAAAAAATAAAATAAGGCCAGCCAAGATGGCTCACGCCTGTAATCCTAGCACCTGGGGAGGCGGAGGTGGGAGGATTGCTTGAAGTCAGGAGTTCGAGACCAGCCTGAGCAACATAGTGAGACCCCCATCTCTAAAAAAAAATACAAAAATTAGCTGAGTGTGGTGGTACACACCTGTAGTACAGCTACTCAGGAGGCTGAGGCAGGAGGATTGCTTGAGCCTATGAGTTTGAGGTTGCAGTAAGCTATCATGATGCCACTGCACTTTAGCCGTGGCGACAAAGCCACGGCGACAGACCCTGTCTACAAATAAATAAAGAAATAAATAAATAGGTAGGAAATAATTAAATGGAATCCTAAATCCTAATCTTTCATCTAAAAACAGAAAATATGGGGAAATTCTGCTATACCCAGGACATGTAGGAAAGATTTGAGAAATTCAGTTGACTCCCAAGTTCACAATAAATTACTAGTACAACAAAGCTGTGGAAGACAACTTACAATACAAAACCCTAGTGTATTAGGGTTTCCAGAGAAACAGAACCAAGAGGAATAATGAGGAATCGGTTCATTTATTATGAAGGGTTGATTACGGAGGCTGGGAAGCCCCACAATCTGCTGTCATAGCCGAGACCTGGGCCAGCTGGTGGTGTAATTCAGCCCAAATCCGAAGGGCTGAGACCTGGGGGAGCCAATGGTATAAGTCCCAGTTTAAGGGCAGGAGGAGATGAGATTAAATGCCCCAGCTCAAGCTGGGAGGCAGGAAAAAAGGGGCAAATTTCTTCTTCCTCTGTCTTTTGCTTCTTTCAGGCCCCCAACTTTATAGAGGATGCCCACCCACATTGGGCAGAGCGATCTGCTTTACTGAGTCCACAGATTCAAATGCTAATCTTGTCCCCAAACACCCTCACAGACACACCCAGAACTAAGGTTTAATCTGGGCATCCCGTGGTCAGCCAGTCTGGTGCATAAAATTAACCCTCACAAAAATGTCCCCCAAGGAACGCTTGACAGCCACTCTACAGTGGCTGGATTCCCCAGTCATGCATTCATTCTTCCACCAAGTGTTTCCTAAGGGCTGCTCTTTGCCAGACTGTTCAAGGCTCTGGGAGTAGAGATGCCCAAAGTTCTTGTCTTTCAGTGGAGATGGACAGTCCACCGGCACCAGCATGGGAGTGTGGGAACCGGTCCAGGAGCCACTGGAGGGAGCGTCATCCCCACCCAGGGAGGGGGCGGTGACGTTCCAGGAGGAGGAGGTGTTTGCTGGGCCCCGGGGAGGCACTGGCATTCCTGGCAGCTGAGGCAGCAAAGGCGCGGACATCTGACCCGTGGGGAGAGTGAGAAATGACAAGGAGCTGATGTGACTGGCCTAGGAGAGGAGCCGGTGAGACAGCCAGAAACAAGGCTGGAAAACAGGCGAGAGGCAGTTGGGGAGGACCTTGTGCATGTGGCCACAGCCTGTGGATTTGACCCTGGAGGGGATGGGGTGGGGACCCCCAGAAGGTTCTAACTGAAAAAGCGGCAGTGCCCCCTCCTGGAGGGTGTGGGTCTGTCCTGGGTCGCTCTTGGAGAGCCAGTGACCAGGAAGTCCCTGACTGCGCCCGTCACTGCCCGAGCTCGCTATTTGTGCCCAGCCCTGTGCTAAATGCTTTCCCTGTAACAACCCCAAGGTTGGAGATATTTCGCCTCATTTTACTGTGGAGGCTGAAGAAGTTCAAGTCACCTGCCTAGTGACTCTATTGTTTATAATAATAATATTAAGAATGGCTGTTGTCATTTGTGAGCCCTCATGGGGTGCTAAGTGCTTTACTGCATCATCTCAGTTAATCATAGCCCTGCCAGGTGCATAAAATAAGGGAAAATTATACAAGATGGGGTCCCAGAGACTCAGAGACCTTAGGAAATGTGCCAAAGACAGCACAGACTTTTCTAGAACGAGGGCTGTCTAGAAGCTCGAGGACCATGTGACTGAGCTCCCTGTCACCAGAGGTTTTCGGGGAAGGTTGTGGGAGAGATTCTGCAGCCACTGGCAAAAGGGCCCTTGGAGGGGCCTGGGTGAAATCACTGTAATCTCCCAGAAGTCATCAGGCCTTCAGACCTCTGGGGACAAGGTGTGGCAATGAGGCACACATGTGATAAGGGGACCTCAGGGGCTACTCCTCGCCTGGAACGGCTGGAATGCCTGGAATTCTTACTCAGTGGTCAGTGGTGCTAACTAACACCTCTCAGGGTCCAGCTCAGCCCCCCTCTCTGCTCCCCACCCCCAGCCTGTACACAGCACTTTGTAGACCCCCACCCCCAGCACCCTTGTAGGGAGGGCTGTCTGTGCCTGTCTGCTCCACCACTGCTGATGGAGTCCTTGAAATGCAACTTGGCAGTGTGATGTCATTAATTCTCAGATGAACTCTATGATATAGGCGCTTTTATCCCTGTTTCACACATGGAGAAACCAAATCAGCACAGAGTTGCCTGCTGGAGTGCAAGGAGTTAATGCTAGTGAGCATGTGGCAGGTGGGTCCCTGATCTTCCTGTTATGCCCAACTCCAGCAGGTCCTCAGGGAACTGAGGTTGGAGGGCTGGGGAGAGCACCTGCTCCCCAGCACATCCCCCTGGGATCCCCCTGCCTTGCTGTTCCTGGCTTTGCCCTGGCACTCAGATGGCCCGGGATGGAAGGGACCTCTAGGCTCTGCCTGGTCGGCCCTGCCTTGCCTATGGCTGGCTTTGCCCATGTTCCTGCTCTTTGCTCTCCACCCCTGGAGGGAAGGGGTGAGAATCCATTTCCCCTTTGACTCCCCCAGAGCCAGATGACTTTCCATCTGGTTCTGGGCCTTGAGCAGTGACTTTTGTAGCCACTTGCTGAGCACCTGCCACGTAGCAGCTAAGTGCTTTACTTTCCTTATCCCACTTAATGTCCAGAAAATCTCTACTAAGCAGGACCTACTATTCATTATCTCCATTTTACGGATGAGGGAAACTGAGGTTCAGAGAGATCTTACAAAGATCCCTGCAAAGGCTCTCTATGGTATCTTTCTTTCAGTGGGAGCTGAGCACTTAGGGCAGGAGTGGACAACACCTCTTACTTTGGAGACCATCTGCAGTGGTGCCTAGGCCCAGCCAGGCCCTGAGGGCACCCCATGTGCCACCTTGCCCCTATATACACCATGACAGCCCGTCATCAGGACTAAGGAGTCAACGCACATTTCTGGAGCCCCTGCTAGGCGCAAGGTGCCCAGTGGGAGTGACCACAAGTGTGCATAGAGCTGCCTATGTCCTTGGTGTAGCTTTTAGTCAAGCTGAGATCTCTACATGCAGGAAAAGTTAAATAGCCACCCAAGAGGTAGCTCAGTGATTGTGATGTGCTTGGAGAAGGCAAGGGATGTTGTGGGCTTCCTGGAGGAGAGTTTGAGGAGAGCTGGGCCTTGAGGAAGAGCCTGGGGTCAGAGTGTTCTGGGACCTGTCCACTGGCTCGCTCTCCTCATTTACTAAGTTATTCATCAAGCATTTATTGAGTGCTCAAGCACGCTAGCCTGTGCCAGGCTCTGGAATACAGAGATGAAGACGACCAACCCCTGCCTTGAGTGGGGCCTGTAGGTGGGGGAAATCAGTGTTTATAGCCCAGAGAAGAGGAAGACTTGAGACAGAAGCATAGAGGAAAGGAAAGAAGTTTACTTGTGAAGAGTATAGGGGGTCTGTTTTCAGAAGGACCACTTTGGCAGATAGAAAACACAGCAAGGATTTAAACCCTGGGCACCACCCATTCTGTGGGAGGAAGCATAACTCTTTCACATACCTTACTCACGAAGGTCATGGCTTAACTTCAGGAATAGGCTCGGAGATATTGGAAGCTGGGCACAGAGGCCTTTCTTGCTTTTGCACCAGCGTGTTAAGGGCTGGGATAGAGAAAGGCACGTTGGAGAGCAGGGTCAGGATCCCACCAGGTTGGATCAGGGAAGGCTCCCTGGAGGAGGTGGCACCTGAGCTGAGGCTTGAAGAAGGAAGAGTGGGCATAGCATCTGCAAAGGCACAAGGCATTTCTCCTTCACCTCCGTCCTCTAGCGGGATTCCTCCAGAGGCAGTGGGGGGAATGCCTGCTGGTGGGGTGGGCCTGGTCCCCAGGCACTGATGAGGATGTCAGCCTGGGACCTTCCTAGCTGTCAGGGTATGGGGGTGTGTGTGCCAGGGAGGGCTGAGGCTGTGCCCGGCCTCACACGGTCAGCATGGACACTGAGAATGGACACTCTGTCCTGCCCAGACCCAGTGGCTCCCCTGCACCTCCTTCCCCAGGCGCGAGCTGCAGGACTCAGGCAGGGTGGACGTCATTGGGGCTGTGTGGGGTTCTGGCTTTCAGAGGGTGGATGCTTCTGTTGCTAAAAGAGGGAAGAGGAAATGGACAAATGAACCCACAGGCAAGAACAATCCTAGCCTACCTGGAGGGCAGGTGTCTCTGGGACCAAGCCCCCTTCCGTGGGTTCTGTAAGTCAGGGCAGGGCAGCCAAGGTGTTGTTGACTTATTTACTTATTTATATACTTACTGGGAGGCCCTGAAGTGAGGCTAAAGATCCTCGTTTGTCAACATGGACACATTGACACACATGATGGAAAAAAGACAACAAAGTACATGCTGATATTTGCACCACAAAGTCAATAGTGGTTGCTCTGTGTAACCACAGAATTACATGATTTAAAAATATTTTGCTTATCTGTATTTAAGAAATATTACCTTTTCATATACAACTGTTTAAAAATATTTAAAGGAACTTTTTATTAGGAAAAACTTCAAACATACATAAAAGTAGGGAGAAGAGAACAATGAATTCCCTGTGCCCGTTACCCGCCTTTAGAGTTATTAATGTCGTACGGTCTTGCTTCATCTACCACGCTAATTTTTGGGTCTCTTTAAGCAAACATCAGGCATTATATCACTTTACCCATAAATGCTTCCTTATGTTTCTCTAGCCCAGGGGTCTTTAACCATTTTTGTGCCACAGGCTCCTGTGGCAGTCTGGTGAATCCCACGGACCCCTTCTTCAAATGTTTTTAAAGGCCTAAGATAAAATACTTAAGATTGTAAAGGCAACTTATTTAGTGAAATATAGTTATCAAAGTATTTTAAAATTTGTGACATAGTGATATTTGAGTGTCTTTGATAGTACCATAAATTATAAGATCTAGCAGCGGGCCTTGTAACTACCATTTTGTGGAAGGAAGTCCCATGAGCATAGCCAGCCCCAGAGCGGGAGGGTGAAGGGTCCCTATCCCCCTCCTCAGATCCCTCCCCCACCTAGGAGGCAGTAGACGGCACATGGGCTCTTGGTAAGGCAAACCTCTGTGATCCTACCTCTTTGATACTTCCTGGCTGTGTGGCCTTGGATAAGTTGCCTGACCCCTCTGGGCCTTGGTTTTTCATCTATAAAATAGTAGTATTTTTTCCTTCCAGGGATGATAAAATGAAATACATCCAGATCACAGCATCTAGTTGGGGCTCAGTGAATGTGTGCTTCTCCCTCTCTCTCTGTCTCCAGTCCCACAGATTGTCCCGGGAAGCGTTCAGAGCCTGGACCCAGACACAAGGATCAGAAGGATTTGCTGACTCTGAGAACAGAAATCAGGGAGTGAAGGGCTCCTTGGTGTTCTCCCTGAGCCTGGAGGTAGCTCAAAGAGGCCAAACGGCCGGAGCACATCCTCCCAGGCTTGCCACCCACCCTGGCATTGCCTGCCCAGCAGGCTGGACATGGCTGACTGCCCTGTCCTTCCTCACAGTGGGTGCTGTGGTCACCCCACTCCCAGCTGCTTCCCACGGAGCCTCCCAGGTCAGGGACCAACAGGCCTGCTGGACACAGCTCCTCACCAGGCTGAGCCCTGGCCTCCAGCTCTGGTTCCTGGGGGAGGCGAGTGGAGGCTGGGCTGAGGGGCTCTAGGGGAGAAGTGGGGGACATGACTGAGCTGAGGATCACCATGGGGATCTGCGGCTCTCATCCTTGCCAGGTGTCACCCTCTCCCAACAGGTGCTCCTTGTGGTTTCCTGGTGGGGCTCACCTGTGTCAGGTCATCTATGCTGCAGGATGGGGAGCATTGGTCTGGGAGTCCAGAGTCCTAGGCTCTCACCCTGACTGGGCAAGTCTGTCCCCTCTGGAGCGTCCCCCAGGGTGATTGCCACCCCCGACACCACACCCAGAGAATCCATCCATGTGTTCATTCAACAAATATTTATTGGACACCTAATTAGAGTCCTAAGAATACAAAAGTGAGCAAAGCAGACACTGCTGTCATTGTTAGTAAATAGATCATCTCATAAAGGACATAATCTTATACATGGACTAGTGAGAGGCGAGGCAGGCGGGGATGCCAGGAGAGGGGAGAACACAGAGTCCTGGTCTGGGGAGCAGGGAGGGCTTCTCAGAGGAGGAGTCAGACCTGAAAACCCAGAGCAGGAGCCAGCCCGCAGGCTGTGTGGGAGGTGGGAAGAACAGGGCCCACACCCCACACCCTTGCTCTCCGCCCTCTCTCCTTGCTTCTCTCCCTCCATCCTGGCCAGCAGGGGCTCCTGGAAACCTGAGGATGACAGGGGAGGGTTTGGGGGTGGGGGAGCCCAGAGCAGCCCCACCTCCTCAATATAAGCCAGGAGGCCAGTGCCCCAGGAGTCTGGCTGGGTTGCGGGGGAGTAAAGGAAAGGGGGGCCCTGAGGGGGGAGGGGCCTGGGCCCTCAGGCCCCCATTCACTGCCAGTGATGTGAGGAGGGGTTGCGCCTGGGTGCTGGGGTGGGGGTGGGGACTCTGGTGGTCACTGCCTGGTTCTGGTGGGGAAGAGGGGCCAGGAGAGGGAGGAGGGCCCCCAAGGCCTGCAGGGGATAACAGGAATGGGTGGTGGTGAGGAGGTCTCCCCCTCCACCCTGCTCCCCTGCCTGATGCAGAAGGCAATCCTGGTGCCTGGCCCTGCCCAGATTCCTGGCAGCGACCCTCAGGGCTCCTTCTATGGGGAGGAAGTGGGGGGAAGGGGCCTGGAGTGGGCTGCTGGAGCCTCCTCTGAGTGATGTGCCCCAGGTTCATGAGGTGTGTGCCTAATTAGGTGGGGGTGTGCCTGACTTTGCAGCCTGGCAAGTTTGCCCCTTCCTGTCCTCTCTCTGGTCCAGCAGGGTCAGAGGGTGTGCATTGGGAGGGACGGCAGGAGGCCTAGGGTCTCTGTTCTGCTTGACCTACTCCCAGAGCAGCAGGGAAGCAGGGGCAGCAGACAGGATACCATGGAGAGGCCTGGATCAGAGATCCCCCATCTCCTGGGCAGCCTGCCAGGCTAGAATGTTTACTTCTGGAGTGACCGGGTCTGAGCCCTGGTTTCTCCATCTGTAAAATGGAGTCACCCTCCTACTGTCTCTTGTGAGGCCAGCCTGCAGGTGAGGAAGCTGGGTGGCGTGGTACGTGGGCTGGCACTGCCCTCTGGTGGCTGCATCCAGAGTTGCCAGGTGCCAGTGCACTGACCTAGAGGGTGTGGTCCCCCAACTTCATCTCCCATCCCACTGCTGCCTTCTTCCCTCCAAGCTTCCCAGGGGCCTCAGGGCTGCTTCCTCATGGGCCAGAAACAATTCCATTCTGCAAACATCTATTCAGCAGGAATTTAATGGGCTCCTACTGGATGCCCTGATCTGTGCTTGGTGTTGGGGCTGCAGAGATGTCTAAGACACGGAGACTCTGACTATCCAGGAAGCTGGAGGCTGCTGGGGGAGCCACCCAGCAGAGCCTGCGGACGTGCAGCCTCACCAAGTCTGGGCTGTGCTGATGGCTGTATAGCCACCTCCTCATGTTCTTCAACCTCACTGTCATAGCACACCCTGGGGTTGTGTCTCCTTCAAAGAAACCATAGAAAACATGCACACTCTGAATGAATACTGAGGAGAACGGATTTGGTTACAAGGATTCCTCCACTCCCAGAATTATTCCTGGGAGATGAGTTCTCTTGTCTGCATCAGTTTTCTCCTTCCTGTGGGCACATCTCCATCAGTACGTACACATGTTGCCCTATCTCCTATCTTTAAAATGCCTTCTCAGCTGGGCATGGTGGCTCACGCCTGTAATCCTAGCATTTTGGGGAGGCTAAGGCAGGAGGATTGCTTGAGGCCAGGAGTTCGAGACCAGCCTGTGCAACATATCATGACCCCATGTCTACAAAAAATAGAAAAATTATCATCTCTTCTCTATGGGATCTGTCAAAAAATAAAAAATAAAAAATATAAAATAAAAAAAAAGAAAAATTAGCCAGGCATGGTGGTGCCCACCTGTAGTCCCAGCTACTTGGGAGGCTGAGGAGGCAGGATCACTTGAGCCCAGGAGTTTGAGGTTGCAGTGACCTATGATGATGCCACTGCACTCCAGCCTGGGTGACAGAGTGAGACCCTGTCTCAAAAAAAAAAAAAAAAAAACCAAAAAAACAAGAAACCCAAAAAATAATGTTCATAATAGTTTTATTCATGATAGCCCCAATGTGGAAACAAACCAGATATCTATCAACAGGAGAATGGATAAATTGTGGTATATTCATATAAGGAGATGGTACTCGGAAACACCAAGGAACAAACTATTGACACATACAAAACATGGATCAATCTCAAAAATATTATACAGGCATACCCTGGAGATCGGTTCCAGACCACTGTAATAAAGGAACTATCACAATAAAGTGAGTCATACAAATTCTTTGGTTTCCCAGTGCATATAAAAGCTATGTTTACACTATATGTAGTCTATTATGTGTGCAATAGCATTATGTCTAAAAATCAATGTACATAGCTTAATTTAAAAATACTTTATTGCAAGAAAGTGCTAACGATTACCCAAACCATTAGCAAGTGGTACTCTTTTTGCTGCTGGAGGGTCTTTCCTCAATGTTGATGGGGGCTGACTAACCAGGGTGGTGGTTGCTGAAGGTGGGGGTGGCTGTGGCAATTTCTTAAAATAAGACAACAGTGAAGTTTGCTGCATTGATTGACTTCTCCTTTCATGAAAGATTTCTCTGTAGTATGTGGTGCTGTTTGATAGCATTGTTCTGCCACAGTAGGACTTCTTTCAAAGTGGAGTCAGTCCTCTCAAACCCTGCCACTGCTTTACCAACTAAATTTATTCTAAGTCCTTGGTTGCCATTTCAACAATGTTCACAGCATCTTCACCAGGAGTAGCTTCCAACTCAAGAAACCACTTTCTTTGCTCATCCATAAGAAGCAACTGCTCATCCATTCAAGTTATATCATGAGATTGTAGCAATTCAATCACATCTTCAGACTCCACTTCTAATTCTAGTTCTCATGCTATTTCCACCATATCTGTCATTACTTCCTCCACGGAAGTCTTGAACCCCTCAAAGTCATCCATGAGGGTTGGAATCAACTTCTTCCAGATTCCTGTTAATGTTGATATTTTGATCTCCTCACATAAATCGTGAATATTCTTAATGGCATCTAGAATGGTGAATCTTTTCCAGAAGGTTTTCAATTTACTTTGTCCAGATCCATCAGAGGAATCACTATCTATGGCAGCTACAGCCTTACAGAAATGTATTTCTTTAGTAATAAGACATGAAAGTCAAAATTACTCCTCGATCCACAGGGTACTCTGTTAGCAGGCATGAAAACAACATTAATCTCTTTGTACATCTCCATCAGAGCTGTTGGTGATCAGGTTCATTGTCAATAAGTGGTAATATTTTGAAAGGAATCTTTTTTTCTGAGCAGTAGGTGTCAACAGTATGCTTAAAATGTTCAGTAAATCATGCTGTAAGCAGATGTACTATCATCCAGGCTTTGTTGTTCCATTTGTAGAGCACAGAAAGAGTAAACTTAGCATAATTCTTATGGGCCTTAGGATTTTTGGAATGGTAAATGAGCACTGGCTCCAACTTAAAGTCACCAGCTGCATTAGCCCCTAACAAGAGAGTCAGCCTGTCCTTTGAAGCTTTGAAGCCAGGCATTGATTTCTCCCCTCTAGCTATGAAAGGCCTAGGTGGCATCTTCTTCCAATATAAGGCTGTTTCATCTGCATTGAAATCATGTTATTCAGTGTAGCCACCTTCATCAATGATCTCAGCTAGAGCTTCTGGATAACTTACTGCAGCTTCTACATCAGCACTTGCTGCTTTCCCTTGTACTTTTATGGTATGGAGACAGCTTCTTTCCTTAAACCCCATGAACCAACCTCTGCTACCTTCCAAATTTTCTTCTGTAGCTTCCTCACCTCTTGGCCTTCATAGAATTGAAGAGAGTTAGGGCCTTGCTCTGGATTGGGCTTTGGCTTATGGGATGTTGTGGCTGGTTTGATCTTCTATCCAGACCACTAAAATTTTCCCCATATCAGTAATAAGGCTGTTTAGCTCGTTTATTATTTGTGTGTTCACTGGAACAACACTTTAAATTTCTTTCAAGAACTTTTCCTTTTCATTCACAACTGGGCTAACTGTTTGGCATAAGAGGCCTACCTTTTGGCCTATCTTGGCTTTTGACATGCCTTCCTCCCTAAGCTTAATCATTTCTAGCTTTTGATTTAAAGTGAGAGACGTGGACTTTTCCTTTCACTTGAACATTTAGAGGCCATTGTAGGGTTATTATGAAATAATTGGCCTAATTTCAATATTTTTGTGTCTCAGGGAATAGAGAGATGGGGGAACAGCCAGTCAGTGGTGCAGTCAGAACATATTCAACACTTATTGACTAAATTTGTTGACTTGGGTGTGGATCGTGGCGCCTCAAAACAACTACAATAGTAACACCAAAGATCACTGGTCACAGATCACCATAAGAGATATAATAATAATGAAAAAATTTGAAATATTGTTAGAATTGCCAAAATGTGACACAGAGAAATGAAGTGAGCACATGGTGTTGGAAAGACGGCACTGACTTGCTCAACACAGGGTTGCCAAAAACCTTCAATTTGTAAAAAATACAGTGTGTGCAGAGCACAACAAAGTGAAAGACAATAAAATGAGGTATGTCTGTACTGAGTGAAAGAAGCCAGACACAAAAAAGTACATACTGTGTTATTCCATTTACAGGACATTCTAGAATAGGCAGGTAAGAAAAATCAGATCAGCGGTTGCTTCTTGGGTTATGGATTGACTGGGAAGGGGCAAGAAGGAACTTTCTGTGTTGATGGAAATATTCTCTGTCTTGATGTGCATTTACCAAAACTGATTAAATGGTTCATTTAAGATCTGAACATTTCGCTGCATGTAAATTTTACCTCGATTTTTAGAATAGCAAGAATTTTGGTTATCTGCAAATGTGGGCATGGATGGACAAGGTAATGTGATGTGAAGTGGCTAAAAATGTGTGCAGAGGTGGCTGGGGGAGGTGGCTCTTGCCTGTAATCCAGCACTTTGGGAGGCTGAGGCAGGAGGATCACTTGAGCCCAGGAGTTTGAGGTTGCAGTGAGCTATGATGCCACTGCACTCCAGCTGGGTGACAGAGTGAGATCCTGTCTCAAAAAAATAAAAAAGTGTGCAGAGGTGACTCCAACACAAAAGCATCTATACACATTGGAGATTGTAGCACATTGCAATAGCCAGTCTGCTTTCACCTTTGTTCCCATTTTCTCTCTGTTCTCAGCAGAACAGCTGGGGCCTTCTTGTTAAAACTTAATGCAGATCACGCCACTCTTCTGACGAAAAGCCCACCGCTGACTCCAGCAAGGTCTAGTCCATTGGGCCCTGCTGCTACTATCTTTCTGACCCACCGTCTACAATCCCCTTTGCTCATTCCATTTTAGCCACTTGGGCCTCCTTCTACAGCCTCAAATGTGCGTTTGTTGTTGCGTCTCACCCTCTTTAGGTGAATATCCTCCCTTGCTCCCTCTCGCCCTCAGCTCTGGACTCACATGACTCCTTCTCAAGGAGGCCTTCCCTGACCTCACTATGTCAACTTGCAACCTACCACCCACCTCCCTCCCAGCCCCTCCTCCCTGCTTCCTCTTTCTCTGCAGCACTTGTCGAGTCTAATACACTCTATGCTTTACTTCTTTGTGTGTTGTCTGTAGTTTCCTGTTGCACGTGGGCCCTAAACAGGGCAGAGATCTTTGTCTGTTTTGTTCACTTATGTATCGCAAACACCTGTCACCATGTCTGGCACCAGGTGCTTTATAAATGTTTGTTGAATGCATGAATAATGATTGGAAGATAATTTAGGGGGAGAGAAGAGTTGAGATTAAAGAAGAAATGAAGGCAACAAATATTAAAGTTGCTAAATATTCTAACTGTAAAAAAGGCAACATGTGAGAAGCAAAAGGGGTGGGTGTGGACCTTAAATGTCCCATCTGTTCTCCAACGTCTGTGGCCTGAGACACCCTCCACAGCTTGTCAGAAGCGCCCTGGCGTCTGCAGGGGAGGAGAGGAGGGCAAGAGGGTGTAGGGGCCAAGTGGGCAGGGGGGTTGGAAGGGCGTCCAAGTTCTCCTAATGAAGGGGCTGGATTTGGAGCCAATATTTCAGAGCAACGTATTAGTGAGGACTGCCCCTTGGATAGATGGGCAGATGCATCCCTGTGCGGCTGGTGGGGGTGTGAGGGATGTGGGGACAAGGAGGTAAATTGGGACAGGGTTCAGCCATCCATCAGGAATGAGAATCACTGGCTCCTGAGGAGGGAGGCTGCCATCTCAGGGAGGGAGGGGGCCTGAGTGCGCTGTGTAGACTGAGGTGTGGGGTGACATGCAAAATACCATGTGAGTAATGATCTTCCCCACCCTGCCAGACTAGGTACCTTCTGTTTTTCCCAGTCTTCACTCTATGGTCCTTTCAGAGAGCTTACCACAATCTGTAGTTATCTTACCTGTTTTCTTGTTTCTCTGCCTCCCCTTCTAGACTCTAAACACCAGGAGACCAGGGATCTAGTTTCTCTTGTTCCCTGCTTTAGCCCAAGAGTCTAGCACAGTGCCTGGCATATATAGAAGGTACCCAAGAAATGTTTGTCGAATGAATGAATGAACCCAGATAGAGGGAAACATTCTGATGACAAAGCTTCCTGACAGGAGAGCTGGTGGAGGGGGCACTCATCCTTCCTGGGTTGTGTCTCTCGTTCCATGCTATGTCACGGACACCTGGCCCCACAGGCACTAGGAGCCTATGTCTCAGGTACAGACCTTGGGCTACACTCCTCAGGCTAGGAGTGGCAGCTGTGAGGAGGGGGCACCTGGAATTCCTCAGCTTAGATAGGAGTGTGAACGAGAGGGATGGAAGACAGAGGGATTCACCCACATGGACCCAGGGAGACCAGGGCGGGGTGTGGGCGTGAAGGGTGGGGGGTGGGGATGTGAAGCACAATAATCTGAGAAGAGAGGATGAGGTCCGAACTTGGAAAACAGCAGAAGGGTGAAGAGGAGACAGAACATTTGATAAATATTTAAGAGGTAAATTCAGCAGGGCTTGGTGACTGATTGGGTATTGAGAAGGGAATGAGGGCACCAAGAATGATCCCAAGTGCCACAACGATCTCTTTTTGGCCTGCGGTTTCCTCCAGTCCAAAGGCACAGAAACAGCCACTGGGCTCCTCTACTGCCCCACAGTCCATTCAGGACCTACGGAAATATTCGGTTCTGTGCCGCGCTCCGAAGAACATGGTCCTTAAGGGACAGGTCTGGTCTTGACACAGACACTCTGATCACTACAGGCTAGGGGATAAAGGATGCTGTGGGGCGTGGGGGATGAAGTCGGAGGAGTTGTCACAGGGAGACATGTAAGCGGGTCTCTCCCCAGAAGAACAGGTGTTTGCAAGAGGATGGCAAGAGGTGGGCAAAGCGAACTAGGGTTGGAAGTAAAGAACGAGGAAACGCAATATAATGGGACACGTCGAGTGGCCGAGCACGGGGGTGTGAGCGCGAGGACCAGGGTATGACGCGCCAGGCTGTGCAGCGCGCTGGACGCCGTGCTGTAGTTTGGCTTTATCTCCCAGCCAACCGGGAAAGACACAATACTGCCCTAACTCACGGGTCACCCCGGGCCTTATCGACAACGTTGGGTAGGCTGGTGGTACACCAGGGAAGGCAGCCGGAAACCCCGGCGCGGGGAGCGGGGGAGGGGTGCTCCTAGCTGGGGACCCGCGAGTCCTCTTACGGAGTCCCCAGGAGCGCAGGGTTTGGGCAGAACCACTCACCGGAGGATGAAGAGGGGAGGAGAAATCCTTCACTCCGACCCCAACGCGGAACCAGCTGGAACCTGCCCTCGGCTCTTCTCCTTGCTCTTCTTTTCTTTTTGTCCCCTGTCCCGCCACCACTAGGTCCCCTCCCTCGCGGCCCTGAGTTCCGGGCACCACTCGTTGCTCCTCGGCCACCCCCGTCCCCACGCGTGGTGCGGCCCGGCGGGCGCCCGCTCCGCGCAGGTTATAAAGGTCCGGCTGCGGCAGCGGACTGCGGAGTGGAGATGCGCCCGAAGGAGCTGGGGCAGAGCTGCGCCGGGGACCGGCCGGGGCCGGGACGCGGACCCGGACCCGGAGACCCCGCAGCGGTCACCCCTGCACCCCCGCCGGCAGCCAGTCCGGCGCCAGAGCCCTCGGCCGAGTCCGCACGCGCTTCCGCGCAGGCACCCAGGCTTGGACAAGGAGCAGCCTCCAGAGCAGCCTCCGGATCCCAATCCGCCTCGGAAGCGCCCACCGGAGCTCGCCGGGCCTCCGAGGCTGGAGCCAAGGGGAATGCCCAGTCCGTGTCCGACAACTCGGACGCGCCATGGACTCGCTTCGTATTACAAGGGCCCTTTGGTCCCCGGGCCACTGGCCTAGGGACTGGAAAGGCAGCGGGCATCTGGAAGACGCCGGCCGCCTACATCGGCCGGCGGCCCGGGGTGTCCGGACCTGAGCGCGCCGCCTTTATTCGGGAGCTGGAGGAAGGTAAAGCGGTTCCCAGGGATCCTGGGGCGGGTGGGACTAGGGCAGCTCCGGGGGAGGGGGGGACCCGTCGGGTCCAGGCGCCCCGCCCGCTCTGGCACCCAGTGCCACCCCTCCACCACCCCTGCGATGTCTCTGCGGTGCCTGCGTGATGGCCCCTTCCCCATCTCCTCCTCCCCTCTGCTGCTCCCTGGTTTCTGTCGGTGCGTCAGGTCGAGGGGCCCGCGCGCTCCTCCGCCGGCTCTGCGCGCCTGTTGCTGCGGCAGATCTGCGCACGCAGCGCCCCCCGCCCCGGTCTACCGCAGCGCCAGGAGAGGGGCGGGGGGCTGCGGGAGGGCGCTGCCCGCCGCGCTCTGAGCCTGCGCTGCCGGGCCGGGCTCGCCTGCGACCGAGAGGTGGGGGCGGGCGGACGGGGAGGTTTTCCTCCCCCCTTGGCTGCCGGAGTCAAGGTCCCGCTCCCAGCGCCTCCTCTTCCTCGCGTCTTTTTCTGGGTCGGGGGAGATCTGTAGATTGGGTGTAGAGGCTCCGGTGCCCCCTAATCCGGTGCTGGAGAAGTCTTTTCCTGCTCTCCTCTCCCCACGCAACAGGTGCAGGGTGCGTGACTGCGTCTGTTTTTATGACCCACCAGGCTCCCCTGAGCTGGCTAAGCTGCCCTCTGGGTGAGGGGCGATGAGTCAGTCTGCGGCTGTAGTCCTAGCGGCCTCCATTCTCCTAGGTGCCAGGGACCCAGGCGTCCTGAGAGCCCAGTTCCTGAGTCCGGAGCACTGTGATCCCTTTACTTCACCCAGGTCCCTTCAGAAGGAAAAAAAAAAAAAAAAAAAAAAGTAGTCCAGTTGGCCCTGGGAGCAGGCCAGGGAGTGCTGAGTGCTGGGGGTGCAGAGGATGTTGGGGGCAGGCAGGGAGCCCTGGCTTCTCTCTTGATGACCCTTGTTGAGGGCAGGAATCAGTGGGTTGCCAGGGGGTATATGCCCCCTTTTTCCTGACCTGACTGGGCCTTTTCTCCCCACCTGCCTCCTCCTGCAGCGCTGTGCCCTAACCTACCCCCTCCAGTCAAGAAGATCACTCAAGAAGATATCAAAGTGATGTTATATTTGCTGGAGGAGGTGGGTATTGCCTTCCCGGCCCAGTCGAGCCCTGAGCCTTAGCCTGGCCCCCATTTACATTCTGTCCTGTAGGGGTGGGTGTTGTGTCTGTTTCCTGCCTGGCTACCTTTCTGGGTGGGTCAAGCTAGGGTTCCCTCTCATGGAAGGTGTCTAGATGTGGGATGTTCAGGCTGGAAGAGCTCTCAGAGCCTGTCTGGTCTGATCTGCTTTTTCCATAAGGGGAAACTGAGTGAGTTTCCACAGTGGGTTCATGACAGACTCTGGTCTAGTACCCTGGACAACTAGGGGACAAGGAGGGTTTCTCCTAGGGGCCTAGCCTCCCCCTGACCTCTGTGTACCCCGTAGCTTCTCCCACCTGTCTGGGAGGTCCCAGAAACCGGGAAAGTATTACCCATGGGTGCTGGTCCCTCTGCAGAGAGAGCGGGACCTGAATATAGCAGCTCGCATTGGCCAGTCCCTGGTGAAACAGAACAGCGTTTTGATGGAGGAGAACAGCAAACTGGAAGCCATGCTGGGCTCAGCCAGGGAGGAGGTAACTGGGGGGGAGGGGAGGGGGCCGATCTACATCTTCCTCCTGGCCACTCCCGACCCACACTCCTCTGTCTTCCTGCCAGATTTTACACCTCAGACACCAGGTGAACCTGCGGGATGACCTCCTTCAGCTCTACTCAGACTCCGACGATGAGGATGAGGATGAGGATGAAGAAGAGGAGGGGGAAGAGGAAGAGGAGGAAGAACAGGAGGAAGAGGAGGAACAGGAAGAAGAACAGCAGCATGATCACGCCTGTGATGCCCCTCAGTGAGTGTCCTGCCTTTGCACCTGGGTGGCTCCTTCTCTGAAACTGATCCTCAATGTCCCCCTTTGTAAAGGGACACAGGCAATGGGCATGCTGGAGGGTTGCTGGGACTAACTGACACCACTACCCTTAGCCCTGGGAGGAAGCCCACTCCCTGCACCCTGACTCCATTTGCTCCCTCCCCCAGGACTCGTCAGGATGCGTGGCTGCTGCACCACTGCCCACAGCTGGAAGCCCTGCAACAGAAACTGAGGATGCTGGAGGAGGAGAATGATCAGCTGAGAGAGGAGGTAAGGATGGGGGAGGAGGGTGCGCCCTAGAGCAGGGGGTGTTGACTCCCCTGCCCCTTCCTCTTTCCCTCCTTCCAGGCCTCTCAACTCGACACTCTGGAGGATGAGGAGCAGATGCTCATTCTGGAATGTGTGGAGCAGTTTTGTACGTAGTGTTGTAACTGGGGGTAGAGGGCTGTCCCAAGGACTGGAGGGAAGAACTCAGGATTTGGAGTCTGGAGGTCTGAGTTCAAGGCCCAGCTCTGGTACTTCCTAGCTGCGTGAGCTTGGACAAGTTCCTTGACCTCTCTGATCCTTCATCAGTAGGATAGGGATGAGTAAGCTCAGCCCCACTGATCTCTCCTGGTTTTACTAGGATCAAAAGAGGCAACAGCTGAGGAAGTGCTTTGTGCAAACTGTAAAGAGCTATACAGAAGCCATCCTCTAAGCCTGTCTCTTGTTATTTGGGGCAGACAGGAGGGAGCCACATGCTGCCAGAGACCAGGCACCCAGGGCTGGGGCAGTTTGGAGTCATGTATTGGGCAGTGGCTGTGTCTGGCACCATCCTAGGCACTGTGTGTTCATGAAGATGAGTGAGGAATAGCGATGGCCCCTGAGGAGTTCAAGTCTAGCTGGTGAGATGCAGACTCAAAGTGGCAGCAGCTCAACTCAGGCTGTTCCCCTCTCCCCACCCTGACCTTCTTTCCCCCAGGTTCCGCAGCTCCCTGAATGGCCCCACTGGTCCCCAGGCCACTGGATTAGGAACTAGCCCCCAAGTTCTGTTGCTTCTACCTCCTAGGAATGGCTCAAGTCTCTTTCCTCCTCCCCACTCTGGCTGCCTCTAGCCTAGGACTCCTCCTTAACTGGTCTCCCTGCCTCTACTCATGCCCTTCTAGGCCCTTGTGCACACAGCCCAAATGAGTTTCTAAAACCAAATCTGACTAGGTGTGGCGATATGCACCTGCAGCCCCAGCTACTTGGGAGGCTGAGGTGGGAGGATCACTCGAGCTCAGGAGTTCTGGGCTGTAGTGTGCTATGCAGATCAGGTGTCCACGCTAAGTTTGGCACCAATATGGTGGCCTCCCGGGAGCAGGGGACCACCAGGTTGCTTAGGAAGGGGTGAACTGGCCCAGGTCAGAAATGGAGCAGGTCAGAACTCCTGTGCTCATTAGTAGTGGGATCGCACCTATGAATAGCCACCACACTTCAGCCTGGGCAACGCAGCGAGACCCCGTTTCTAAAAAAATAAAATAAAATAAAATCTGACCATGTCTCTCCTATGCCTAAAACCTCTGAATAGCTAGCTTCCTGTTGGCCAAAGGATAAACCCCAACCCCTTACCTGGCCTTTGTGATCTGGGCCTGCCCACCGCCCCAGGCACTCCCCAGTGTTGTAGGATCACCTCTGGGCCTTCCCACACTCAACTTGGGCCTGTGTCTTCCCTTGTTTGCCTGGCCAAGCCTCACTTGCCCTGTGGTCTTAGCTTAGCGAGTGGCTCCTTCTTCTAGAATTCCTTCCTTGACCTTGCAAGGCTGGGTTGGGTGCTGCAGATGTGGCCCTTTGCCCCCATGTGCCCTTGACACTTGCTCCATTATAGCCCATATTATTCAGGACTGTGATCTGTCTCCCCATTAGAGTGGAGCACAGTGTGGGTGGGACCAGGTCTGGTTGACCACCTGCCCTGGTGTCCCGCTCAGTGTAGTCAGTACACATTTCTTGAAAAGAATCCCTGAGTGGGGACTGCTAAGTCCTGTGGAGCTTGCAGGCACTCCACAGCAGCCAGGGGTGGGGCAGGCGGAGGCCTCTGGGGAAGGCCATACGGGTCCCCGGAGGCCAGGGGAGCCAGGGCTTACCTCCCCCCTCCCTGCCCCCAGCGGAGGCCAGCCAGCAAATGGCCGAGCTGTCGGAGGTGCTGGTGCTCAGGCTGGAAAACCATGAACGGCAGCAGAAGGAGGTCGCTCAGCTGCAGGCCCAGGTTGTGAAGCTGCAGCAGCGCTGCCAGTCGGTAAGGCAGGGCGTGGGTGGCACGCTGCTATCGTGGCCCTTGGCCCTGTGGGACCCAACCCTCCTTCTCCTGTCCCCACCTCACTGCTCCACCAGGCCCAAGGCCTCTCTCTGTGTCGGAGTCAGAGCTGGGGGAGACACCAGGGAGCCCCCCATCCTGCCCCCTTGTTGTCCTAAGGAGGGGACCAAGGCCCAGAGAGGGTCCCAGAGTCCTCTAGGACCCAGGCTGTGTGATTCCTTATCTTATTAGTCCTCATTCCATGTGACTTCTTACTTCAAGGGCTGCCAAAGACTCACTGATGTGCCTGGGGAGACTTGCGGGAAGCAGGGGGTGCCTGGGATTGGGGGGGCCTTGGATGGGGGTTCATTGGTTTTGGGCCCTTCCAGTATGGGGCTGAAACTGAGAAGTTGCAGCAGCAGCTGGCTTCAGAGAAAGAAACCCAGATGCAGCTCCAAGAAGAGGTGAGGCTCCCCCTGGGCTCCTGCCCCACCCTTGCGAGCCCCTGGCCCAGAGTGGGGACCTCAGGCTCTTGGCAGCCGCCTGACTCTCTGGAGAGGACAAGCAGCTTGCAGGCAGGGACTGGGTCTTGTCCCTTTCTGCCCCCTCCATGTCTGGCACGGCCCAGCAGGTGGCAGTTCAGTTGAGGTCTGAGTGGAGTGGAGTCCAGGGACCTGCCCAGGCACCCGTGTATGACACTCTTTGGGTCTAGCACTGGGGCCTCTCACCCCTTAGCCGGGAGAGAGGGTAGGCAGGAGAGCTGGGCTGGGTGCGCCTGGGTCCCAACAGAGCCTATGGGCGGGTTCCCAGCTGCAGGACCTGCGGGAGAAGTACACGGATGGTGGGGGCATGCTGCCTGAGACCCAGGAGGAGGTGAAGACCCTCCGCCAGCAACCCCCAGTGTCCACTGGGTCTGTCACCCACTACGCGTACGGTGCGCCTCTGGTGAGGACCCTCCCCTGGCCACCCACCTTTTAACTTCTGTGTGCCCGTGTCTCAGCCCTGCTGGCTGATTGGTATCCTCAGTTCCCTTCTGCTCCTGGGACTATGGGTGGGGTTTCTTTGGGGGTCCTCTAGTAATGTCCCCCATCTCCACTGTAGCAGGCACTTCCTAGTTTCCAGGAGACCCTGGCTGAGGAGTTGAGGACGTCTCTGCGGAGGATCATCTCAGACCCTGTGTATTTCATGGAGAGGTGCATGGCTGGGGCCCCTGCCTGCCCCACACTCACCCTCGCCTGCCCAGTAGACAGCAGCCTTTGCTATGGTGGGGAGGGCTTTGCCTCACGCTCTGAGCTTCTGTGCTTCTGTGGTGCTCCCTCCTCCGCTTCCCTGTGCCCACGTTGGTGGCTGCCCTGGCCCCTCCCATCCATCGCTTTTTTCTGTTTACTTGATCTTGGGTCCCTCACTTCTCCCTGAGGTTCTTTTGCATGGCTGGGCCCTGCTGACTCTGCAGTTCCAGCTTCCATTGTCTCCGGACACTGAAGGTTCTTTTCTCTTTTGAAGGAATTATGGGAGGCCCAGAGGGAAGACATCAAACCTGAGGTAAGCTGGCCAGGGACTCCCCCATCACCTGCCCTTACCTTTCATCAACCCTGCCGCTGGTTCTGCTACCCTGCAACTCCGGAGAAGGCCCACTCTCTGGGCTGAGAGTTGTTCTGGGAAGGAGTGGTCCCTTTTTCCTTCACATCTTGTCCGCTAGTGGCTGGCTGATTTAAAGCTGCTCCGAGTGGGGACCAAAGCTTTTCCTTCACCTGAACGGGGGCTAAGAGTCAAATGGGCACTGGTCTAGGAGCTGGGAACATCTGGCACTGAGTCCAGCTTGGTTCCTTTATTGGCTGTGTGTCCTTGGCCAAGTCACTTGACCTGTCTGAGCCTTACTAAAAATGGATTTGTTCCTATGGCAACTAGATGTGGGGTGGGCTGTGAAGGTTAAACAATGAAGGTGAGAGGCAGAGGTATTGTCCCTGCTGGTCTCTTCCGTGCAGCAGGGTGGGGGACAGAGGGAAAGGCAGGGCCTATGCAGTGTTGGTGACCATTCTCCCTCCCTCCCACCAGGGGCATGGGCTGGTACCCAGCTCCCCTTTCCCCTGGCTGGGACAGAACTGGGAGGAACTGTCAGGGTCTGGATGCAGACTTGGGTAGGGCGGGCCTGGTGGTTGGACTTTCCTCCTTAGCCCCACAGGCAGGAGATGTCCTAGGGGGAGTGGCAGAGGGTGACTGGGTACTCCGGCTGGGGTCGGCTGGCTGAGGGATGGAAAGGGTTCGCTGTCTCCCTGCCCAGATATGATCTTCGCTACAGAGAGGAGCGAGAGCAGGAACAGGGGTTTGAGGCTGAGGAGGGCTTGATGCTAGCAGAGGATATTGAGCCAGCGGAAGATTTTGTGCCTGCGGAGGAGCTGGTGCCCGGGGAGGAGCTGGGGGCCACAGAAGAGGTGCCGGCTGAGGAAGGGGTAATGGACGAGGGAGAGCTGGTGTCGGAGGAGACAGAGGCCTGGGAGGAGGTGGAGCCGGAGCTGGATGAGGCCACTCGGATGAACGTGGTGACCTCGGCCCTGGAGGCCAGTGGCTTGGGCCCTTCGCACCTGGACATGAAGTATGTGCTCCAGCAGCTGGCCAACTGGCAAGATGCCCATTCCAGGCAGCAGCTGAGGCAGAAGATGCTCCAGAAAGGTGAGTGCTCCCATGGGGGCCTCCCTCCGGCCAACCGGACAAGCTGCAGATCATCAAGCCGATGAAAGGTGAGGGTAGGTGAGCCCCCTACGTGCTCACTTGCCCCAGCCTGGCCCCACCCAGCCTGCTGATTTGCATGGACTTTACATATCATTTGCATAGGCACCTCAGGTCCCCTTCAGCGGGAACTGTGGCCCCAATGCTCATTTTTGTGGAATTTGCTTAGGATTCCAGATCTCCACCCACTTTTCTCCTGGGGGCTGGGCTGGGGGTCAGGGCCGGGACTGTACCGCCCCAACTGCGCCTCAGCTTCCTGTCTCTGCTGCCCCCTTCTCCTGCCCTCCACCCACCCCTACCTCCCCTGTCCCCAAGGCTCCCCAACCCTGCAGCAGTGGCAGCAGCAGGCCAAAACAAATATGGGGGGCGGGATCGTGGAGCAGTGGCCCAGGGTGCTAACCCAGGACTTTCAGAGGCTGGAGGAAGACAGGGCCAGCCACCCTCTCAGGGCTTAGGAGGAAGAGGGGCCTTCTGGGGCCACCCAGGCCACTGGGACAAAGGCCTCTGCCAGCAAGGGCCACAGTCGGAGCAGTCCCCTGGGTGAGTCTCAAGGTGGGCCAGGATCTCCTACAGGCTCGGGGTGGATTGAGGCTCCTCTCCCCAGCTAGAAACCCTGGTGTCTGGGGCGCACCACCTGCTGAATGCAGGCCTTGTGAGCCCTGCCTTTGAGGAGCTCACAGTGACATCAGAGATGATCTAGCGATGCTCATGCACGTCGGACCCTTTGCACAGCCTTTAGCTCCTTAATTCTCGTGCCCCATAGGTAGGTATTACCATCCCCATTTCTTAGTTGAGGAAACAGGTTCAGAGAGCTAAGTGACTTGTGGACGGTCAGACGGTGAGGAGTAGATCCGAGGCCGTCCTCTTTGCTGTTGTGCCATAATGCCTTCCCTGGCCCATCCGTTCTCTCTGATGCTGTCCTGGTGCCCCACCTGGCCTGCTGGGTCAGCCCTGAAGTTTGTAAGTTGTTGGCAGCCTCCATTATATCTGGCTTGTCCCTATTTTGATGGCCCTTTGGTCACCGCTGGGTGGAATAGCACTGGCCTCAGCAAGGCCGCTGTGTAAGGTGGTACAGGTTGTACACTGAAGCGTGAGCTCTATGGCAGTGGGCAACTTGCATAACTGTCAATGGTGGCTTTCTACTCCCTTCTGATATGGCTGACCGACCCCTGCCCGCTGCCCAGGCCAGGCCAGGCCTGTGGTTGTTAGGCTCCCCGTTCACGTCCACTCCCTTCTCTTCCAGGCTTTGCTGTTTCCCAGCAGCCTGCAGAGGCCCCACAGACAGCTTGAGGCCCCTCCTTCCGCTGCCTGGCCAAGTCCCACCCACCCTGTACCCTCTTGCCTTCCTCCAAAATGGGACCCCATGTCTGTCACCAGCCCACCCTCTGTCCTGATGAACCTAGGCTGCTGCTTGAGGGCCCAAGCCTTGGCCCTCTTCTGGGACGGGCTGAAGGAGCCCCGGGCTTCATTCCGCAGCTGGTGCAAAAGCTGTGGCTGCTGGGTCTGGGTGACATGGTGGCCCAGGGTGTGGGAGAAGCCCAGGGGGAGGCCCGCTGGCTACCAGACCCAGCTCTGAGTGGGCCAGCCCGAGCTGGGGTGGGGGCTCGGGTCCCAGGTGTAGGAAGTTGTGAGCACCCTCCTAACGACACACTCCTCACACCTTGACCCCACATTAAAGGTGGCTCCCAGGTCCTTGTTGACTTTAGGGACCTGGCACTCTGCCCTGCTCTTCATCCTTTGTTCTCAGTCCCTGATTACTGTTTGTAGCCGCAGTGTCTCTACGTGTGGGTGGGTGAGGGGTCCCTCTGCCCAGTGGTGTGTCTCACCTCCTTCACCACCGCTGGTGGCCTGAGAGTGTCCAGGCTCCCCACCCAGCCCCTCCCTCCTGCCCCTTGTTTCCTTGTTCTAGACGTTCTGCCCTTTCCCACCGCTTTGCTCGTGAATAGCTGGGGTCTGGTGCTCCGGCCTCCTGTTGGTGCCTGGCCCTCTGCCCACAGCACCTCTCAGTCTCCTTTTGCTTGTCAACCTGTGTACATGCCTGTGCAGGAAATAAAGGATCTGTGCGCTGACGCGGCCCCGCCTCCAGCTGTCTTTTTCAGGGAGCGTGTGCGTGTGTGTGCACACAGGTGCACACTCTGCAGGGCAAAGTTGTGGAGAAAGGATGGACTCTGATATTGAATGAAGTGCCAAGGACTTGTATTAAATACACCATTTAATCATGTCAACAACCCCTGTGGGGTGGTGGGTGACATGATCAGCATTTGTTAGATGGTGAAACCGAGGCCCAGGCAGGCTAAGTGAGCCTGCTAAGGATCTAACAGCCGGTGTGGAGCTGGGATTTGACCGCAAGTCCTTGGGGCACATGCCGGCTCTTTCCTGATCCTTTCTGCCCTACGGACTCTGACCTTGGCTGTGAAGGGTAAAGCAGGAGTGAGAGTCGCCCACTATCTTAGGTTGAGGTCCCCCAGGAGCAGACCTGGAACAGGGTTGAGAATAAGCACAGGTGGGCCTCTGTATCTGAGGGTTCTGCATCCGTGGATTCAACCAACCACAGATCAAAAATATTTGGGGAAAAAACCCAACGGCACAACTTAATACCAATAAAAACAAAGCAGCATAACAACTATTGATGTAGTATTTGCACTGTATTAGGTATTATAAGTAATCTAGGGGTGATTTAAAGTATACAGGAGGATGTGCGTGGGTTATATGCAATTACTACACCATGTCATATCGGGGACTTGAGCATCCACGGATTTTGTTATCTAAGGAGGGTTTTGGAACCAATCTCCTGCGGATACCGGGGGAGGACTAGTTTATTTGGAAGGTGACCCCAGGAAGCACCTTGGGGGAGTGGGGAAGTGAGCATAGAAGGAAGCTCATGAAAGAGGGCTTTAAGCAATGGGGGTCAGTCCCACTGGTGAGCCCTGGGAGAAAGTGTAGCTCTTTACAACTCTTAAGTATGGTCTGTGGACCAACATTGTTACATCTCCTGGGAGTTTATCAGAAATGCAGAGTCTCGGATCCCAACCCAGACCTATGAAATCAGAATTTGCATGTTAACACGGTGCCCAGGTAACTCACCTGCATGTTAGAGTTTGAGACACACACCTCAGTTATCCCACCTGAGGGGCGGGGAAGCTGGGGCACGCATCCTTCAACTCTTATTTGTCAGTGGCTGAGGGCTGCTCTGGGGCCATTGATTCGTTGGTACTTCTGGCCATTCAGGGGCAGAGGAAAAGCCCCTGGGCAGAGAGTAACCGGTGCTTGTAGTATGTAGCAGGACACAGCACGTAAGCAGTGGTGAGTACTGAGGACATGGGCAGGCGCTGGCACTGTCTGCTGCAGTCCACCCCTTATGCCTATGAGTGGGACAAGGCTCAGATGAGCATGAACTCCACGTGGAGTTCACTCTGGCCTGGCATTGCTTCTTTAGGATGGTGGCTGGTCACAGTATCTTAAAAAAAGACAGCTGGAGGGTGAATGTTATAGACTGTGGTCCCCACTGCTGCGGTTGGTCCCGAAGCCCTAAATAATATTTACCATCTCCTTCCTCTGCCACCCGTTCTATATCCCCCTCATCCTTGGCCAGCACTTTGGCTGGTGCAGGTTGCTTTCCTGGTGGAGTGGCATGCAGCCATCATTGTCACTGCACTCGTGGGCTCGTGGTGCAGGTGTGGAGTGGCTGAAGACTGAGCCTGGCCGACATCCACTGGATAAGCCATCCTGCCCACCTAGTTGCTCAGTGCTGCTTCTGTGGTGGATGCTTTTGTATGGGCACTGATGTGAGACACAAAGATCCACACGTGGCCAGGCGCAGTGGCTCACGCCTATAATCCTAGCACTTTGGGAGGCTGAGGCAGGAGGATCGTTTGAGGTCAGGAGTTGGAGACCAGCCTGAGCAAGAGTGAAACCCTGTCTCTACAAAAAATAGAAAAATTAGCCAGGCATGGTGGCACGTGCCTGTAGTCCCAGCTACTGAGCAGGCTGAGGCAGGAGGATGGCTTGAGCCCCGGAGTTTGAGGTTACAGTGAGCTATGGTGATGCCACTGCACTCTACCCCAGGCAATAGAGTGAGACCTTGTCTGAAAAAAAAAAAAGAAAAGAGATCCCCATGCTTTGAGCTCCTCCAAAGTTCCACCTACTTCCTCTTCCCCAGAACTCTTTCCTCTGATTTTCTAACCTTGCTCCTACCAGTCCCCTGACCACTCAGCCAAGCTGTGTGCACTGCCCAGGAGCCCATGTATGTCCTTCCCTCATGCCACTTTTCCCTTCACACTGCGCCGATGACCAGGTGTACTACTCGAAACTTCGAAACTTCGCCCACGGGAAGGATGGCCCCTCACCACTTTCAGGGGCACCCCTGAGCAAGGCCAGGCTCAGCAGCAGTCAGTTTGCAGGTTTTACCAACATCTCAAGCCTGCCTGCATCTGAACCAGGACCAGGTCTTTCCTCCTCTGTGACTTGGTCACAGGCACCTCCAGTGAGGCCACGGGGGGAGCTGAGGGAGAGGCACAGGTGCAGTAGACACAGGTGACCACCCAGGTGACCTGAGGTGTGGGTAACCGTTTGGGTAACTTATGTGCCCTCTGGACCTTCTCAGGCCCAATCTCAAATGTACCATTTCCATCCTGCAACGGATTGCTCATTGGTTCACCCAACCTTATGACGTGGCGGGTCTGGAATGCCCAGCTTGTGATGAGCGACTCTGGTTGCGTAGTAACTTGTCTACTGGTCAAGTGCTCATTCCCTACTAGGTCCAGTAGCATGGCAGGAGTGACTTTTTATGTTTCATTTTATTTTTTAATTTAATTTGTTTTTATTTACTTACTTATTTTGAGACAGAGTCTCGCTCTGTTGTCCTGGGTAGAGTGCAGTGGCGTCATCATAGCTCACTGCAACCTCACACTCCTGGGCTCAAGCGATCCTGCCGCCTCAGCCTCCCAGAGTGCTAGGATTACAGGCGTGAGCCACTGCGCTTGACCAGGAGTGACTTTTTAAACAGTAAATGATTTTCTTCTGCAGATGGCGTGACCTTGCTCTAGAACAATCTGGCCCATCATCTGTTTTAATACAGCATACAAGCTAGAGTTGTTTTTATAATTTTAAATGGTCATTTGAGTACCCACACAATATTCTTAATTTTGTCTCTTTGCCTGCAAAGCCTGTAATATTTTCTATCTGGCCGTTTAAGAAAAAGTTTGCCAGCCCTAGGGGCCTATACTACAATTCTTTTATTGGGACTTGCCAGAGACTGCACGTCATATCCTTGTCTACTGATGGTACTTCTGGCACTGTAGGGTCCTCCAGGTCATATGGTCCAATCAGCAGAGCTGTTTGTACCACAGTCTGAACCTGCCAAAAAGTTCTCTCTTGATCTGGGCCCCACTGGCAGCCTTCTGATTCACCTGATGAGTGGGTCAGGGCAGTATTTCCAAGTAAGGTGGTGTTGATTCCAAAACTGAAGGAGGCCCAAACCCTGGGCCTCATAGCAGTAGAAGGTCCAGGTTTGCACTAGACCACTGAGTCCCTAAAATCTTCACCAAGATTCCTGGATATTTGCAGAGTTTATGTTCTAACTTTTTGGTGCATAGGTGTTTTACCAGGGCAGCCAGAGTACTTGCCACTTCCTGCTTCCTAGGTCTGATTAACATGATGACATCAATCAATGAACTGGCATGATGCAGAATATCTGGATGATCAAGGTCCCTTTGGACTATATTGTGACAGAGAGCAGGAGGGCTAATGTAGACTTGGGGATGGCCGTGAACATGTACTGCTGTCTGTGCCAGTTAAACAAGAACTGCTTCTGGTCCTTCTTCCTGACAGGGATTGAAAATAAAGGGTCCATCAGGCCCACAGCAGCATACCGAGTATCAGAGGTTGTGTTTATCTGTTCTGATAGAGATAGCATGTCTGGCACGGCTGCTGCAAGCAGGGCTCTCAACTGGCTACGTTTACAGCAGTTCCCATGATGGCAAGGGTCCAGCTCGCTTTTTCAGGGGTCATACCTGTGAATTAAATGGTCATGTGATGGAGTCCATCACCCCTGTATTCTTTAAGTCTTTAAGGACGGCACTCATCTCTGCCACATCACTGGGGATGCGGTGTTGCCAGTGCAAGGGCAGCTCCAGGAACTTCCATTTGGCCCTTCCCACCATGATGCCTCTTAGTGCATATGACAGGGAATTAATGTGAGGGAGGGTTCTGCCTGTTGTCAAGTATATCCATCCAAATTATGCACTTATGGCTCAGGGAAATGACCACAAGGCATGTCCAAGGACCCACTGGACCTACTGTGAGACAGACTCAACTAGGATTCCACCAGTCACCTGGTCTTTGAACACTCTCTCTCTAGCATGGGTGGAGGAAGGGTGGCATTTTGGGTTCTCTGGTGTGTCAGCTCAGGTCCTGTATACAATAGCTTTTGAAATATCTGGATGTGTTTCTTTCCTCAGTGTCCAATGACACTGATAAATGGCTGGCTCTGAGAACTGATGTAGATTTGGAAACCAGGCAAGGGATTATGATTTTCCATTTTGGCAGCTGACATCAGCCTTTGGCTCACCTGCTCTTGATCTGTTTTAGTTGTGAGGTTGAACAGTACCCTCCCTGGCCTCCCTCTGTCTCACTTCTAGGAACATGGTGGTATAAGTCACCACTGCAAATCCTGTGGCTTGAGGCCTCCTGGTTGCCATTTTGATCTTGTCCACCTGGCCACTGATGGCTAAGTGCTGCCACCTGGCTTCCCCTGTTCTGCATTCCTGTCATCCCTACTGCCACTAGGTAGCCCAGGTCCACACTAGCATCTCCTACATCAACCCTGGCCTGGATGTTTATAGGTTGAATTGTGGGTGGCCTCCTCAAATTTATATGCTGAAGTTCTAACCCACTACCTCAGAATGTGATCTTATTTGGGACTAGGGTTATTGCAGATGTAATTAGTTAAGATGAGGTCATTAGGGTGGTCCCTAATACAATGTGACTGGTGTCCTTATAAAAAGGGGAAATTTGGATACAGACACTCACACAGGGAGAATGCTGTGTGCAGATGAGGGTAGAGACCTACAAGCCAGGGAACACCAAAGATTGCAAAGCTCCAGGAGCTGGGGGAGAGATGAGAGCAGATTCTCTCCCACTACCCTGAGAAGAAACCAACACTGCCAGCACCTTGGTCTCAGACTTCTAAACTCCAGAACTGTGCAGACAATAAATTTCTGTTTTTTAAGCCACCCGGTTTGAGGTACTTTGTTATGTCACCTTAGCAAATTAATATAGAAGACAGTTTCTCAACAAGGCTTTATGTTTCCTCACTAGTGCATTCCTTATATCCTCTGGGAAAGGAGTGGCTTTTGGATCCTTCCAGGGAACATAATCCTCTGGTGGATTCTCTTGTCTTACATAATAGTTCCATTCTATCATGCCCACCTTTTGACCCTCTTCTCAATACTCTGCTGAGGCAATTTGGGCATCTTCAATGCAATTGCTGCAGACCATTGTTTTGTCCACACTTCAAGGAGCCATCCCAGCAGGATATTAGGACTGGCTCCAGGACATTAAATCCTAAGTCATGGGAGAATGCTCCCCGTATCAATAAACTCTTCCCTATCCAGCCATTCTACGATTTTCCAGTCCATGCTCCTTGGTCTATCAGCCTCAAAATCCATTCCCATATATGCTTTCCTGGTTCCTACTGGTACATATCACCCAGGTTACTCAGGTCCTGCAGCATTTTGAGGTGAGTAATACTTTTTTTCCCCTATGTGGGATAGTGCTTCTCTACCTGCTAAGACTTGATGCTAGTTTTTCTCTTAGAACCCCTGAAGGGAGCCAGGGTCATATCTTGAAGAGAAGCATCATCTCGTGGAACATCTGCCTCAAGGAGGTCTTTGCAGAATCTCCAGATTCAGGGAAGCTGCTCTCTTCTGGCAAGGTAGAGGCTCTTCTTCCAGCCCAGAGGATTCAGAGAAACCTGGGAGTTGAAGATTCCTAAGGGTATCTCCTCAAATGTCCCACCCAAGGTTTAATGGTCCCACTCGTTTTGTTCTAGGACTTTAGCAGAGAAGACTCACTGCAGTTCTGATTTCAGCCCCTTTTGTTACTCTGTACTCTTATAGTCAGATCTTGGGCTTGATTTTCAGCATAGTCTTTCCTTGCTGCAACGGGCACTGTTTGACTTATATCTTGAGTTGATAGTTAACTGGCCTGAGCATAACATTTTTCCTTCAGGGATTCTTTGATGATTAACAATAGCCAACCAACTCCACAGTCGTTATAATTATCATTGCTCTTATGTCTCAAATGCTGAAGCAATTGTATAAGCCTGTGCCTCCTCTTATATCTGATTCCCATCACAATTCCCCACAGATGAGAGTCTTAGTAATTGTGATGTTATAGCACTCTGGGGCTTATCAGCACCCCACTTAACACCCACAATGGGGTCTGGCCAGCGAAAGATCAAATTTCAGAATCCCATTAGGAGGGTCTTCTTTCTACAACCCCTTCTGGTACCAACTATCTTGAGTCCCCCCAGGGGCAGACTTGGAGACAAGGATTTGCTTGAGTGCAGGTAGTTTATTGGGGTGGTGATACCAAAGAACACCAGTAGGAGAGTGAGAACGTGAGACAGGGAAGGAAAGGAAACCAATAAAGAATGTTATTAGCTGGGCATGGTGGCATGCGCCTGTCATCCCAGCTACTCGGGAGGCTGAGGCAGGAGGATTGCTGGAGCCCAGGAGCTCGAGACCAGCCTGGGCAACAACGCGAGACCCCGTCTCTAAAAAAAGGAAAGAAAGAATATCACGGAGGAGGTTGTTGCTGTGGCTAGCTGGAGGCTCAGTCCTGCTGGGGAACCCTGGGAGACAGCAGAGGATATCTTTATATTTGCTTTCCCACAGTTAGCCACCCTTGGAAGTCTAAAGCTGCTTTTCTTTATCCTATCGCTTCTCTGCAAATTTATTGTTCTTTGCCAAAGATGCTATATGAGCCTGAATTCTAAGCCGCCTCTCTGAGTTACTCATCTCTGGGTACTCCATGTGCTAAATGTGTGATATATATATTAATAAACGTGTTTGCTTTTCTCTTGTAATCTTTTATTACTGAGCCCCATCACGAACCTAAGATGGGTAGAGAAGAAATTTTTCCTCCCCTACAGCTGTGAGGTGGAGAGTCGCTCCTGCTTGTGGCAGTGCTGTGGACAGGCACAAGAACAATGAGAGAATACGGGCGAGACACTCACAGGTGCCTGCGCCAGCCGCTCACCTGTCCATTTGACAAATATTTGTTGGGTTCCTCCTGTTCTTGTCACTGGGGATGTAGCAGGGAAGAGGGACATGCGGTCCCTACTCTCACAGTTTCCCATTTAGCCAGAGAGGCAGACAATAAACTGCAAACAAAACAACTACAGATTGTGAAATGTGCTCTAAAGAAAATATTATGCTCTTGTGAGACAAAGTAATAAACGTTAAGAAGCTGTGTTTGCTCATTTCTGCTTGCCAACAGAATTTCACAAAGCCCCTGGCGCTGTGGCAACGTGCAGCTCTCTGGAAAGAGGCTTTGAAGACAAAACAGGATAGAGCACATGGCCCCCCACGTTTCTTGCCTGAATCACTGTATTTCTTAAAAGATAAATGATCCTAGTCCTTGCCTTTTTCTACACGTAAGATGACGTCTGCCAGGGCTAGTGATTATGCCTCTGTAATTTACAACCAGATGTGCTCTTACACCCAAACAGTGATGTGATTCTGCTTTAATGTAACTTCTGAGCAAGTTTGATGTGATGTTGCATGTACTGAACCTCCACCACCTGTACCGCAGCGGGCTGAGATACTGTGCGGGACCTGGTCCCAGCTTGTAGGTCTCGGTCTATAGTCCTCAGTAAGACTTCTGGAGAAAACCAACTCTAATTCTTTACAAAGCTTGATTTTTTTTTCTTTAGTTGACACTGTGATAGAGAATAGTGGGGTCTGTGTGTGAGGGGTAGAAAGGGTAGGTCTCTCAGGGAGAGGCATTTCAACCGAGACCCTCAGGAGAAAAAGGGGAGCCCGCCACAGTCGTGCCTGGGGAAGAGCATTCCAGGCACAGGGAACAGCACGGACAAAGGTTCTGAGCAGGAAAGAACGTGGCGTGTTTGTACAAGGGAAAGGCAGAGAGGAGGAAGAGGAGGAAGACACAGAGCTAGCTCTCGGAGCTTCGGCAGGGAGTCGAGGTTGTGTTCTAAGTGCGATGGGGAATGTTGGAAGGTTAAAACCAAGAGTGACACAATTTATCTTTTAAAAAGCTTACTCTGTCTACGGACCCCACCACCTATTCCCCCACCCACATGTGTGGGTTCTTGCTCAGTGGGGGGCTCTAGGGAGCCCGAGGAGAATAAGCCATGATCCCCGCCTTAACCCCACCCCAACCCAATGCCCCTCCCCCGCCCCATGGCACATGACACAATCCATTGATCCATTGGAAACTAGTTTATTTTTATTTGATTTTCACCGGGCAGGGCTGGGGTGGGTGAGAGGTGGCTGGGCTCTGAAGTTCAGTTCTAGGGACGTGGGTCCCCTTCCTCGGCACTGCGGCGGCCGAAGTCCATCCATCCATAAGCTTCCTCTTCTTCCTGCAGCCATGGCCCCTGCTTCTTGGACAGGTCTGAGGAGGTGAGAGAGGTGAGAACAGGGGAAGGATGCCTAGCTTCCAGGAACTGGGGTCAGTGCCAGTCGGGAGGGACCGTGGCCAGACCAGGCTGGGTGAGTCAAGCAGGGAGGGCAGTCAGCAGCTCCTACCTGCCACGAGGTGTGGGGGCCCCTGGGGCCCCAGCTGCCTTCGGTGGTGAGAGGCTGCACTTGGCTGGTCCAGCCAGTGCTGCTCCAGGTCCCTGTTGGCCACTGGAGCCGAGGGCGCACCTAGCAGCTGGGAGTGGGGCTTCCAAGAAGCTTCGGAGAAGGCGGCCAGAGCCAGCGCAAAGGTCAGCGCGTACACACACAGTCGCTGCATCTTGTCTGCGAAGGGGAGAGGGGCCTAGCTTAAAGGTGCGTTGTCCCCACGCAGGCCCAGGGGCAGGGGGTTGGACCAGATCTGCTGACAGGTCTGCAATTCTGCGTGGGGTTGTGACAATTTCTTCCATTTGGGTCTCTGGTTCCTGCCAGCTCCACACTGGCCCCCAAGCCTTGCCTCCTTCCTCCTTACCTGCCCCAATGACAGCCATTTCTTCTTTTGGAGAAATTCACAAGCTAGGAGAGTAATTTCCAAACTGTTCCGCAGAATTTGAGGCCATGTCAGTGGCTCTGGAGCTGTTTAAGTCTTGTAATTTTTTTTTTTGGAAACGGGGTCTCGAACTCCTGGCCTCAAAGCGATCCTCCCTCCTCAGCCTCATGAGTAGCTAGGACTACAGGTGCATGCCACTGTGCCCAGCAAGTCTTGTAATTTAAAGTGAACTTTTAAATAATAATACCAAAGGAACATACATACTCAACTGCTTACAGACCACATGCTGTCATTTTGGAGACCACTGGCACATTCAGTGTGTGTCTGGGTCACACCATTTTGGTGCAGCCCTCAGAGGAAAGGTTCTCCTGCCATTTTTCCTTAACTGAGGAATATCCTGTGGTTGTAATTTAGCAGTTAAGAAAAAAATTAAACGGCCACCATTTGCAGCTATGTATGAGGGTGAATCAAATTTGGGGAAACCATAATACAGAACAAACTAGATGCTCAAACAAACATAAAATTCAAAAGCTCATCTGTTCTCTGGATTCATGATTTTTGTGTTCTTTTAGTCTCATCATTCTGATTGGCTTTATCATAAGTAAATGATAAAAATATTCCCTTGTAAAAATATATTAATAAAATGCTACTTTTAACAGTTTTGCATAATGAGGTTCTCTTTTAAGTTTCCTTTGGGAGAAAAATAATTCTGCCACTAAAGAAACAGTTGAAAGATCCATGACTCTAGGGCTGTGCTAACCACACGTGTTGTCCAATGCAGTAGCCACCAGACACAGGTGGCTCTTCACATTTAAATTAATTAAAATAAAACATTACTCCCTCACACTAACCACATTTCAAGTGCACATGTGGCTAGTGGCTACTGTATTGGACAGTGCAGATAGCATTTCCTTCATCATGGAAAGTTCTTTTGGACAGCTCTGGTCTAGAACGGAGCTTGAGATGGGATCTGGGAGTCCCTCGTGGGTTCCAGTTCCAGGATTGTCCAATAATTTGACTTTGGGCAAGTCACATCTCCCCTCTGGGCCTCAGTCTTCTCATCTGGGAGGGGGGAGAAGAGCCCTGGTCCTCCCCATCCCCCAGGGCTGGGATGAACATAGAGTGGGAGGGTCAGGGCAGGGCCCTGGCTGAGGCAGAAGGGCAGGGGCTGGGAATGCCTAGAGCCGAGGCCTGGTTCTGCCCTGGACTGAGGGAAGGGTCTCAGCCCTGGAGACAGCAAGGCGTGAGCCCCAGACTGTGGCCCATGGCCTGGTGCCTTGATGGGGGCAGGGGACCTATCCACCCTCCCCTCCTGGGTTTTCTCACCTGCAGAGCTGGGAGGTAGGGGGTGCAGTGGCCTGGTGCTTCTCAGGTCTCCGCTCTGCTCCGTGTGCCAGACCTGCCTTATAAAGCCCTCAAAGTCCCTCCCAAGCCCCCCATGAAGCCAGGCTCGCCCCAGTGAGAGGAAGGGGGTGGGGCGCAGGTACAGCCCATTGCTCCTGCCACACCCTGTGGTCCAGGAGGTGGGGGAGGGAAGGGAGTTGGCCTCCATGGTGAGGGGCTGGAGCAGGGTGGGGACAGCTCTTCAGCTGGGCAGGAAGGGCTGGGAGGAGATAAGCCCCCTGGGTCAGGAACAGGCCCTCCCCATCCTTGGGGTCGGAGGCCTGGTGCTCAGCCCTCGGACCACGTCCCATGGGAGGGGAGCAGGTGAGGGGAATGAACTCAACGACCTTAGATTCAGAGGAAGCGTGTTTCACCATACGCTGATGTTTGATGAGCAGGGAGTGTGTGCGTGGGGTGATGTATTGATCCCTGGTCCCCTCTGCTGGGCTTTGCAAACATGACCTGCTATAGTTATCAGGAGCAATGGGCCATGGGCTGATGGCCGTGCTCTCTCTGCCTAGTGGCTCACGTCCTGGTCATCTCTGAACCCCTTCACCCTCCCCTTACCATGGAGAACCCTTGGCATCTCTGTGCTGGGCTGGGCCTGACTTGTGGCTACCTCTTCATCTCCCTAGGTGGCCAACCATCCCCCACCACCAGCAACCCCCTCCCCAGAGCCAATTCCTTGAGGGTCCTGAGTTTCAAGGCTCCCTCATTTTGCTTTCAAGGGGAGCTAGTAATCTGCATAAAGCATTCACAACTTCTCTATATAAAAATACATCTTAAAATGGTTAGCAAACAGATGAAAGCATTTGCCAAAGATGTACCAGGAAACAAAATGGTATGCTTGTTGACTTATTTTTTAAATTGCTGCCTTGACATAGTTTGGATGGATGCAAAGAGTTCTAGGCTGTTTTTGATTTTTCCACAGTTGAGACTAGAGATTCTGCTCTTGTTCATGCGTCATCAGGGCCCCTCCTTGTCTGGGGGGGTTTTGATGCCCCTTGGGTCTTGGATGAGGGCAGCAGTACCCGTGCTCACAGCCAGCCTCGCTGAGAATTAACAGGTGATGAAGGAAGTAGGCTGCGCGGTGCCCATGGCAACCAGTGGCCAAATGTTCTGGTGAATAACCACTCTAATCCACAGCAGGACACGGTGACTCAGCAGATGGAATAAATGAAAACAACAGAAACAGTGCAGGATTGGCAATAATTAATTGAATCACAGGGTCTCAGAGGTGGAAGGACTTTGAGGGGGTTTGGGGGAAAGGATGGGGTGGGAGCAGAGCTGCTCCCAGCCAGGGGAATGGAGATGTTAGTGTTGCTGTGGTAACAGGAAATTGTAAGCTTTCAGCAGAGCCCTGGTTGTACGAGAGCCCAAGACTTGGTTTGTGCCCGTGGAGGAGGTTAAGTCTCCTTGACTCTTCTTCCCTAGGCTGGTTGGGAGAGGAATGGCAATTTCACCAAATAAAAGCATGTCTCCCATTCTACAGGGGATGGTGGAGTGTCACTGTTTGCAGGCGCTGCCAGGCATGCAAGAGAGGGGTCTATTCAGAGATGAGAGAGACAGCCTTGGCCCCAAGGAGCTTGCAGTCATGGGAACTGCAGTTCTCCTCACAAGGGGACCTTGTCCGATGGAAAGGGAAAGTTTTCCTAGTTCTCTCCTTTCTTGGCTGTTGAGCTTTGGGCAAATCTTTCCCTTCTCTGAGCTATTTTCTCCTCCAGGAAATAAGGGAAATAACTTGGTGGTTGGGGGGAGAGGTGATCCTGTGAAGGTATGTACATAAAGCATTCTGCAGAGGGCCCAGAACATTACCGGTGTTTAATTCATTCTGTACCTTCTCCCCGTGTCCTCTCTAGGTCTCAGTTAACCTTACCTGTGAAATGGGAATCCTTCATTCCTACCTCAAAAGGCTGCAGTGAAGGGAAAATGTGACAAGGTCTGTGCACACGCTTTGTACACTTGGGGAGCTTTTTCTCCCGCCAAGGCTTAAAAAAGGGCAATTCTGTGAATCCAAGGTTTTTCCTCTTGCCAGCCATGACTCAGAGGGATGCCTACCCTCTTGCTACTGAAAGAGGTGGTAGCAATGGAGTCCATAGAGGCTGGACCTATTGGTGAGCCTGGGGTTTGGAACTGGTGAGACCAGGGTTTGAATCTTGACTCTAACATGGACTAGTCAGGTGACCAGAAAATCCAATTTCTGGGCCTACCAAGTTGGAGACCAGATCCTAGACCCTGAGACCCAACCCCATTATTCCGTCAGGGGAGCAGGTGTGTGGACCCTGCCCCTGTCATCACATTGATGACAATGCCATGTGCCAGGCACTGAGAAGCCCTTTGCATGAATGAAGGCAGTTACTCTCCATGATCCTAGGACATAAGTGCTATTATGAACCCATTCTTCAGATGAAGAAACTGAACCTTAGACAGGTGAAGCAATTTCTGTCTTGGGTCCACACACCAAAAAGGAGAACTGGGTCTGAAACTTAGGTCTCTGTCCTCCCAGGAGGGGTATGGTAGGCAGAATGATGGATCCCCTAAGGATGTCCCTGACCCAATCCCTGGAACCTGTGAATATATGTTGTTATATGGCAAAAGGGGCTTTGCAGATGTGATTAAGTTTATAGACTTTAAAATAGGGAGCTTATGCTGGATTATCTGACTGGTCCCAATTTAATCACACAGCTCTTAAAAAAATTTTCTTCAGCTAGATGTGGAAGAGATGTGGCTGAAGGACAGATCAGAGATCTGGAGTTATGAGAAGGACTCCATGAGCAGTTGCTGGTCTGAAGTTGTGGGGGAGGGCCACAGGATGAGAAATGCAGGTGGCCTTAAGGAGCTGGGAGGGGCCCTCTACCGACAGCCAAGAAACAGGGACATCAGCCCAACAACCACAAAGAACTGAATTTAGCCAAAAACATGGATGAACTTGGAAGTGGATTTATTCCCAGAGCCTCCAGAAAGGAGCACAGCCTTGCTGATACCTTGATTTCAGCCTTGTGAGACCCTAGCAGAGGACCCAGTGAGCCACTCTGTACCTGGACTTCTGACCTACAGAACCATGAGAGAATAAATTTGTGTTGTTTTAAGCTTCTAAGTTGTGGTAATTTGTTACGGCAACAATAGAAGACTAATACAAGGGATTACAGCCTCGTGAAGGTTTCTTTTTAGTAAAAACTGGCCCTGTAGGAATTTGCATGTAATTTTGCAAATACAATTATGGGAAATGTTCTTTAGAGTATTTGACCTTTCAAATTTTCCAAATTCATTCCAGTTACTGAGCACCTGCTGTGAGGCAGGGTCTCACAAGGCCACTCAGGGATAAGAGGTGAATATGATGGGTCCTTTCATCGCTTTGATAGAGTTTAGATTCTAGGGTGACAAAAAGATAAGCATATTAACAAGGGTACCCTGTGGAGGGGAGAATGTTC
Source organism: Daubentonia madagascariensis (assembly GCA_023783475.1). Taxonomy (NCBI): domain Eukaryota; kingdom Metazoa; phylum Chordata; class Mammalia; order Primates; family Daubentoniidae; genus Daubentonia; species Daubentonia madagascariensis. Next base: position 5,333,420 of record JAKFHU010001186.1, on the reverse strand, counting down.
CCTGGGGAGGGGCTCCAGTGGGAACTCTGCACACCTGAGCATACTCCTGTCTGCTGGGCCGGCTTTGGGAGACAGATCACTATTGACGAGCTGCACACTGCTGTCAGGGAGGTGGCACCTCAGCTTTCTAATTGGCTATTGATAGAAAAGGGAGAGGTTGATGATGACGCAACCACCCTGGCCCAGGCAACCAGGGCCTTGGAGGGTGTGCTGGTACTGGGGACAAACAGTGACACCTGGAAGGTGTTCATGTCAACATAGGTGCCTATGGTCCCTCCTGGGGCAAGGGGTTGGGTGGGGGTAAGTGGGTTCACAGGTTCTGGCCTCACCTGCTGTTGGAGAGTGAGAAGCTAGCAGCACCAAGAAGGCAGCCTGCACACTGCTCTCAGACTGAGCTGGAGAGGCCGCCCCCACCATCAGGGGTCCAGGCTTGGGCCTCCGACTGCCTAGGAGAGAGAGCCAGGGCGTCCCCCACTCTGGCTTCTGCTTCTCTCCTGATCTTCCCCTTCCCCTTCTCACCTGATGCCCACCTGTGCCTTTGAAGCAGTGGTTCTCAGCTGGGCTTTGCATTTGGATCACCAGGGAGCGCTAACAACGCCCACGCCCCAGATGTACCCTAGTCCTCTCAAATCAGAATCCGGGGATGAGACCCAGGCATCAGCTGGAGTTTGTGTGCAGGACAGGCATTTGTGCATATGAAAGAGCAGGGCAAGGAGGCTTCAGAATCCTGGGTTTGAATCCTGCCTGTGTCATCGAAGGCAAGTCACTTAGACATTCTGGGTCCGGGTTTCTTTATCTGTAAAGTGAGGATGATACTTGTACTTACTTTGGGGGGTTGAATGAGGTGCCTGCAGCATTCACTTGGTCTCTAAAACATGGTAAGTTCTAAGTAAGGGTCTGCTATTATTATTGGTATTTTCATAGCCCTACCCACACTTTATTCATGCTGCTGCAGCCTGCTGGCTTCCAGAATGTTCTCTCCTTTTCCTTTAATTATTTTCCTCTCTGCTCTTCCACCTTCCCCTGTGGGTGAATGCCCCCTCCTCCATGCAGGCCTCATACTACCTCCCTGGGCCTGTCCACCTTCTGCTTCCCATGGCCCTGGTTTGTCACATCCTAGCCACCACCCTTGGGACTGTTTTGCCTCCATATCCTAACGATAACACCTTTCACTGTCAAATGGGTCCTCATGGAGTTTTATTATCTCACTTAACACTCAACACCAAGCCCAGAACCCTGGCTGCAGACTGTCAAACCCATTGAACACACACTTAGGATTTGCACATCTCGTTATATCAAAAACAGAACTAGAAACCATTGTTGAGCTCTAGTTAATGAAGTGTTTAGGGCAAAGTGTTCTGTGTCTGCAATTTATTTTGTTTCTTGGTTTTTTTCTTAAAAAGCTAGTCAAGCGAAGCAGTGGGAGTGGGGAAGGAACAAAGGCATCCATAGCTCGGTGGTGATCAATTAGTTTAACTACCACTGCTCTGGGACCAGCCTGCAGCTTCTTTTGAAATGCGTGAAAAAGTAAGATGGACAGATGGATAGATACAAGATCAAGAATAATAAAACGTAAATTACAGAATCTGGGTGGTGGGTATATGAGTGTTCACAGTAAAATTCTTTCAACTTTTTTGTGTGTTTTAATATTTTTACGATAAAATATTTGAAAAGATTTTGTTTAGCAATTTAAAATAAGGGATTTAATTGGGAAAAAGCACCTCTGTGGGAGGAGGAGGGGCCTGCCGCTGCCCTGGGTGGGAGGTGAGGGGGCCCAGCTGGGACTGGTGGGGCTCGGACTCCACGCGCTGCTACCTGTCCTCAGCCTCAGCCTCCTGTCCTGCCCTCTCTCCAGAAGCCCAGCTCCTGCTGAATCTATCTTCGCCATGACCTCCAGGTCTTCCCCCTGCTGGCTGCTCACAGCCCACCTACCCCTCCTGGTCTTACTTCTCCCTTCTCCTGCCCAGGGCCCCAGGTTTGTCATTTCAGTTGTGTGTGATGCACCTAGATTGCTGCCCCTGTCCTGCTTCAGAGGCTGCCAGGCGGTCCCCAGTCCCCGGCAGACACCACCCCCAACCCTACCTCAGCTCCTGTCTCCCATTCTCTGCAAAAAACCAACAGGAAAGTTCCTGAAAGCGGCCAGTTGATTCAATTGCAAATTAATATTCTGCATCTGGGTTGTTGCCTGGCAACCCTGGTGAATCATCTCCCCTCCACTCTCAGGGTCATCTGACCTCAGCCCTCTTTTCCCCACCATCAACACAGTTGCCTGAGTCCACCTTCTGTCTTCTTCTCCTTCATCACCAGAAGGTCTGTTCAAGGTCAGCCCCTCCACCTGGGCCCTTCGTCCCAGATCCTCCTGCCTGCTTAGAGACCATAGGCCTTCACTTTTTCCTTCATTCCTTCATTCATTTCTTCATCTATTTATTCAACACAAATTTTCTAAGTGTCCACTTTGTGCTAGGCACTGTGCTAACCCTGGGGCCACGATGTTGATCAAGAGGGTCTTTGTTTCTCTTCTCTTGGAGGGGAGACAGCATGATATGAGCTTATGGCTCTGTGGGTGGTGGCGGGGAAGTAGGCAGGGGAAGCCTTCTCCTTCCACTTGGAACTTGAACCTCTCTCTCCTTCATGCAAGCCTTCCAATGACTATCACAAGTCTTCCCCTTCCCCTTCACACAATAATGGTGATTAAAATTTAGGGATCACTTTCATGGCCAGCTCTCCATACCAAGCACTCTACAGGCATTATGTCCTCTAATGCTCACCACCCTCTGAGGAGGTTAATGCTATGGACCCAGGTTTACAGTTGGGGAAACTGAGGCACAGAGGGGTTGGTGAGTGTTGGGAGAAGCAATGAAGCAATCCACCATGGGCCCTGAGCATCCCTGAACGTTCTTGCTGAGTTTGCTGAGAATGCAAGGTCATGACCGCTCTTTACCTGGATCCTTTCTTGGGGTTGTATTTGAAGTGACCAACCTTGAGGGATGAGGTAATTAGGGAGCTGAGGGACAAAGAGCAGGCTTGCTTACTGCTTCCTAGAAAAGCCGTGGATTCCCCAAGCTCTGTATTCCTCAGCTTTGATGCATCTACTGCCTGCATGGTATCCATCTGGGTCTACATGGTATCAGCCCCAAGGAACTTGGGGGGTAAGGGGAATTGATGCCAGTCATGCTGCTGACTGTGTTGTGAGTAATAAAGTTATTTGTCTCTGACCCAGGAGTCTTTTATCTTCTGTCAGCATTAGTGAAACAGTAATAGGCTAACTTATTGGCTTGCAAGTAGGGTAAAATCAAATCCCCAATTCAACCCAGTGATTTGCCCAGAACACAGAGCACATCAGACGCACAGTTGAGACTTGAACCCAGACAGTTTGATCCCAGAGGCGGCTCCATAGGTTTTTAAAAAAGTCTTTCCTTGTTGCTTTCCTGCTTCCTCTACTGTGGTCTTTCTCTTTGCTTCACTTTGTTATCTGTTGAGCCTGTGAGTGAGGTTGGTGGGAGTGACATTTCCGTTCACCAGCCAAAGTGATGCTGCCATGTGGTAAGGGCAAAAACCCTGCTCATAATTTGCCCGTCCAGCCAGCTTTGAAATGATATGATTCTTTTTTTTAAAAAATTAGAACCTATTTATGGAGATATCATTCACATACCCTACCATTCACTCTTTTAAAGTATACAATTCAGTGGCTTTTAGTACTTTCACAAATTTGTGCACCCACCACGATGATCTAGTGCAGAACACTGTCATTGCCCCAGAAGGAAACCCCACACCCATCTGCAGTCACTGCTCACTTCCCCTTTCCCCTGGCAACCACTAATCTACTTTCTGTCTCTGTGGGTTTTTCTAGACTGAGCCTTTCATATAGATGGAATCATACAATATATGGCCTTTTATGTGTAGCTTCCTTTACCTAGCACAATGTTTTCATGATTCATTCATGTTGTAGTCTATATCAGAACTTCATTCTTTGTTCTGTCCCGATAATATTCCATCGCATGGATGGACCACATTTTATCTATGCATCAGTTGATGGACATCATCATTCAACGGTTGGTGGGTTGTTTCTACTTTTTGGCTATTATGAACAACGCCGCTATGAATATTTGTGTGCAAGTTTTTGGGTGAACATGTTTTCAGTTTCCTTCGATATATACCTAGTGAAAGGTGGCCTTCCTAACAACCTATCTAACAGAGGAAAAATAAACTATCAGACAGAAAGTAAGAGAAATAAACTCACAGCACATAATTGCCCCTTTGAAGAAAAACTCACAACACAACTACCCCCTTTGTTTTGTTTTAATTAAAACACCTGTGGCCTAACTTGTTATCTCTGAGAGTTCTTTATCAGCCTTGAAGAGCCCTAAGTGGACAGTAGGGGTGTGAGCTTCCTACTTCAGTCCTTGCCAGCACCAGATTCCAAGGACTCAGATAAAGTCAGCTTCACAGAGGGAAAAAAATCAATAAATAAAGAGCACCTGCAACTGCTTTGCTGCTGCTTCTGTTCTCAGTTGGCTGAAGCAGAGGGGAAAAAAAGGCATTTTTACCGTTTAAAACTCTGAGCAGCTTTCCTTAGCCTCCCGGCACTACTTTCTACCTTTTCTTCAGTGTCGTGGCCACATTCTCTTTCTCTCTTTCTCGAGAAGGTAAAATAAACTTTCTTTCCTAAAACTATTCAACTCCTGGTGTGAACATTGTTTCTGTGACCCGCTGCGACCACCTGGTAAGTTTCCATCCTAACACCTAGGAATGAAATTACTGAATCACGTGTGAACTATATTTATCTTTTTGAGGAACTGTCAGGCTGGTCTCCACAGTGGCTGTACCTTTTACCTTCCTACCAGCAATGTATTGGGGTTCCCATTTACCTCCGTCCTCCAAAAATGGTGATTATCTGTCTTTTTGACTACAGCCATCCCGGTGGGTGTGAAGTGGTACCTCATTGTGGTTTCTATTTGCATTTCCATGATGGTTAATGGCATTGAGCATCTTTTCATGTGCTTATTGTTTGTTATTTGTGTATCTTCCTTGGAAAAATGTCTATTCAGATCCTCTGCCCAATTTTATTTTTTTTCTTTAAAAATTTTTTATTGATATGTAATATTTGTACAGATTTTTGGGGTATGTGTGATATTTTGTTGCATGCATAGAATGTGTAATGATCAAGTCAGGATATTTAGGGCATTGATCACTGTGAGTATTTATCATTTCTATGTGTTGGGAACATTCAAGTCCTCTTTTCTAGCTATTTTGAAATACACAATACATTGTTCACTATAGTCACCCTACTTTGCTCCTGAACATTAGGACTTGCTTCTTCTATCTAACTGTATGTTTATGCACATCAACCAACCTCTCTTCATTCCCCACACGCTTCCCAGCCCCTGGTACCTCACATTCTACTTTCCACCTCCACAAGATCAACTTTTCTAGCTCCCATGTATGAATGAGAACATGCAATATTTTTCTTTCTGTGCCTGTCCTCTGCCCATTTTTCAATTAGGTTATTTGTCTTTTTATCATTGAGTTGTAAGAGCTCTTTATTCTAAATCCGAGTCCCTTATGAAATATATGATTTGCGAATATTTTCTCCCATTTGGTGGGTTGTTTTTTCACTTTCTTGCTGGTGTCTTTTGAAGTACAAAAGCTTTAAAATGTGATAAAGTCCAATTCATCTATTTTTTCTTTTGTCACTTGTACTTTTGGTGTCACATCTAAGAAGGATTTGTCTAACCCAAGGTCATGAAGATTTATATTTTAAGAGTTTTATATTTTTAGCTTGTGTATTTAGGTCTATGATCCATTTGGAGTTAATTCTTGGTATACAGAGGAAAGTAGGGGTCTAACTTCATTCTTTGGCATGTGGCTATCCAGTTGTCCCTGCACCATTTGTTGAAAAGACTATTCTTCCCCATTGAATTGTCTTGACACCCTTGTCAAAAATCAATGAACTGAAATGAGACAATTCTTGACAATTTTTTTATTTTGGTGTAATTTGTATTTCAAATACAGTGTGTAGAGCAAGGCTTTATTAGTGTCTTTTATAACTGTGCTTCTCAACTTTTAATGTGCATGGGAATCTAAGCCCTGGGAGTCTTGTTAAGATCCCAAATCTGATTTTGTTGGTCTCCACTGGGCCTGAGATTCTGCATTTGGTTTTTTTCCTTTTTTTTCTTCTTTTTTTAGCCATCTCTAGATCAAGAGGAAATTCTGCACTTCTAACAAGCTCCCAGGTGAGCCTGATGCTGCCGGTCTGCAAATCACACTTTGAATAGCTATAAATCACTTTATAGCTAATAGAATTATAAAAGGTGATTTCAAACGTCCACCATTTAAATCCACAATATGAAAGCCCCAGTGAAAAAGATCTGTAACTGCTCAGAGAACTGGCAGCACACAGACCACCTTAAGAAGTAAGAACTCCTCCTCCCTTCTCATCAATTGTTTGAAATTTAAAAAGTCACTCTCTTAAATAGCACTCAAAAAAGAAATGAAAACCAGAGTTCTTAGAATATGAGAGACCAGGAGAAAACCAAGAGATCTCCACTTAATTTAATGCATTAAATTAACTGAACTGATTAAATCAAATTAATTTAATCTGATCTAATTTAGAGCATTAAAAAGCATTCAGAATTCAACAAAGGAATTCGTATAAATATGTAATCTTTAAACTCAAGAAGTTAGAAAAAGAGTCACAAATCAAGATCAAGGAAAATAAGGGGGAAAGAAAAATGATAAAAGTGGAAATTAATGATAGAGAAAAACAGAAAACCATGATGGAGTGATTAGGATTGGATTAAGATTAATTAACTAAGATTAAGAATGGATTTTTTTTAAAGGAACCAATAAGGCATCTGGCAAGTCCAATCACTCAGAAAAGAGAAGTCACTGGGGTTAGATGTGAGAAAGAGGATTTAACATAAAAAATAGAGAGTTTTATAAATTATAAGAAATACTATGTATACTTTTATGCTAATAAACATGATAATCTCAACAAAGGGGACAATTTTCTGGAAAAATACACATTTCTAAAATCAAGAAGAAAACTCAAATAGTCCAAAATTAGGAATGAAATCAAAGAGGTTGTTGAAGAATGACCTCTAATAACAATCCCAAGCCAAGAAGATTTTAATGATGGAATATCCTTTAGCCATTAAAAATGGCATTTTCAAAGAATAGTTAAGGACACAAGGAAATTCTCATATAGTGAATTATGGTGGTTTCTGTTTTCTTTTTTCCTGCTTTTTGCTCTGTTTTCCAATTTCTTTTCAGGGAGTGTGTATTGTTTTCATCATCAAATAAAACTTTTTTTTAAAGAAACAAGTTAAGGAAGAGTAGTGTGCACTCAAAGCCCCCACCTCTTTACCCCCACTCACTGTTCTTGGGGGTGGGGGGAAGCTTCTGGCCCTTCTCGTGGTCACCAACCCCATGGCCTTGGAGCTTTTCTTGTTTTTTTTACAGTCGTTTCCTACAGCATTTGTCACTGGGGACCAGCCTTCTTGGCTTCTCTGTTGCAGTCTCCTGCTAGGCACCCTGCACCCTCGCTACCCACTCCTGCTCCGCCCTTTCGTTCCCCCTACTCTCTGAATCTGGGTGTTCCTAAGGGATTGTCTTGACCTCCTTCCCTCTCCCTTGGTGGCCACACCTATGTCATGGCTTTGCTTATGCCCTCAGTGTTCATAGTCCTAAGTCTCTGTGTCCAGCACGACTTCTCTTCCAAGTCCAGACCCTGTTGCTAGCTCTTTGCTACGTTCATTCATTCATTCCCATTGATGGAATGCTTAACTCCATGCAGGCACCGTGCCGGGTGTGTGCACTCAGTAACCCGCACGTCAAACCACGCCTCTTCCTTGCGGAGGTTATGGTGCTCTAGTCAGGGAGTCAGATGCTAAATCGACCACGGTATAAACTCCTAAATAATTTCAACTGTGTTTAGGGCAAGGGGCCCACATTCTGGCATGTGCCAGGGGGAGGCACAACCTCTCCCCTTCCTGCTCTCTTTTTCTCCATAGCACTTACCACTACAGGGACAACTATACATTTTATTTATGTTTGTTTGATTTTGCCCGTCTTCCCTAACTGGAACGTAAGCCCCATGTGGGCAGGGATCTTTGCTCAGTGCCATATCCCATTGCCTCCAACAGTGTCTGGCACACACTAGGTGCTGAATAAATGTTTACTGGATGAACGAATGGTTCATGCTATGAGAAGTTTAAAATTAGCAAGCTTATACCCCACAATAATGTGACTTGCTCTCCCTCCTTTGTACTCCTATGTGGTAGAACGGGAGGGAAAGGCTGGAATGAAATCAGTGGTTCTCAGGTGGGGTGGTTTTACCCCCCAGGGGCATCTGGCAATGTCTGGAGACAATTTTAGTTGCCTGGGTGGGGTGGGAAGGGAGGCGTGCTACTAGCATCCAGTGGGGAGGGGTCAGAGATGCTGCCAAACATCCTATGATCCACAGAACGGCCCCTCACCCCCAAACAAATAACTCTCCTGCCTAAAATATCAATAGTGCTGGGGCTGGGAAACCCTGTGTTACATGAACTACTGGGAACTGTCACAAGCCTGGGCAAGCATGTCATAGTGTCACCCATGTGTCTTCTGCCCTGTGTCCAGCAGCTAAGCAGCTGCCTTCTCTTTCAGTGAGTTTCAACATTTTTTGGACTCAATAATCCTTTTCCCCATCATATCAATAATCTAGAAGACCAACTTGAGAATTTTAAATCTTTTTCATCATATGCCAGGAATTTTAAATAAAAGAAAATTTATTTGAGGCTGGTGAATTATGATAAGTTCTTCTTTCTCTAAAGTTCATTTAAAATACAATCTGTAGTAATCATACCATTCAAAGACCAACTTTGACTTTCCCTATTTAAAAAGTGACAAAACACAGTGTATATTTAATTAGAAGAAAAAGCATAACTTTAGACAGATTAAAAAGTGATAATGGGGCCGGCATAGTGGCTCACACCTGTAATCCTAGCACTCTGGGAGGCCGAGGTGGGAGGATCGCTTGAGGCCAGGATTTTGAGACCAGCCTGAGCAAGAGCCAGACGGAGACCCCATCTGTACGGAAAAAAAAAGAAAAAAAATCAGCCCTTCGTGGTGGCACACACCTGTAGTCCCTCTACTGGGGAGGCTGAAGCAGGAGGATTGCTTGAGCCCAGGAGTTTGAGGTTGCAGTGAGCTATGATGACACACTGCAGTCTAGCCCAGGTGGCAGAGCAAGACTCTGTCTCAAAAAAAAAAAAGGTGGTATTGTATCATGTTTGGTTATGAGAACAAATATGTATGAAAATGCAGAATTAAATTTCATTATGTGTATTTTTTAAAAACGAAAGTTCATTGGGACGCCCTTGTATTTGTTATATTAAATTTTAATTTATAACCAAAACGACGTAAGAGAGTTTCTGCATACTTATAGGCAAGCAGTTTGCAAATAGTATGTGAGAAATGTAGGCTGTCTTTGGTCCCAATAAATGAAAAGCCAAAATTAGATATAACCGTCACTAAATTTGCTCTGTCCACATTGTTTTTGACCTCTTAATTTGTCAACCTTCAGGTCTGGTGAGGCTGGATGGGGGTGGATGGGTAGATCACCACCACTCCTGGGCTACCCCCAGCAGTTCTGGCCTGAGGCTCTCAGGCCTGAGCCGAGGCTTGCTACCACTGATTCCTCTACCAGCCAGGTATCCACACCTCTCACCTAATGAAACAATGCTCAATCCATACTTAGTTCATAACTGTTGCTTTCCATGTTTCAACTGTCTATTTTTGTGTGTTTCAATGCAGATCTAAAACGGCAATGGAACACACACTTGTAAAAGCTAGACAATGTCATGGTCTCTTTTTATTAATAACCAGTTTGCAGATCACAATATGAGGTCTGTTGATTTTATGGTCTAAACCGGTGCATCTCAAACTTTGTTAAAGGAAGATTGTTAAAATGAACATCGATTCAGTAGATCTGGGCTGGGGCTTGAAATTTTGCATGTCTATCAAGGTCCCAGGTGATGTTGAACAGTGAAAGTCTCCAGTTCTGTCTCCCAGGTGGACCATGGGACCTACGTAAGTCATAATCTCTCTGCACTTGACTTTCTCTTGTGATTATTTCCTCCTATTTCACAGAAATGGAGTGAGAATCAATAACTTGACACACACAGAGTGACTCTCATGTTTGTGCTCCACGTTACCTTATTTTTCAACCTCTGTTGAAAAGCTCCCTGTACTTCCTGTTTTTAACCAACTGTCCATTATGGATATAAATTAACCACAAAGGACTATGATTAAAGACAATTTGAACTGTTCAACGTTCCGGGCTGCGGCTGTGGAGGAGGGAGTCAGTGTATGGGCCTCTGAGTGTGGGGTCCCAGCTGCTGCATGTGTGCCTCCTGCCCAGCACACACTCTGTTTTAAAGGAGAGATCTTAAAATATTTTAAATACTTATTAATTTTAAAAATAGATATTGAAATGGGCACTGTTACTACTTGTCACGATGTACCTGGAAAACCTTAGTTAATCCTGAGGGTTTGTTTAAAAATAAAAAAAAGAAAAAAAAAATCCTGAGGGTTTGATAAACCACTGGACAGGAAACACGGACCAGTGATTGACTGTTTTGGGTTGTGGGATCTTTAAAGAATCTGATGAAAGTATGGATAGTCTCCCAAGAAAATGCACATATGTACATTACACAAAAAATCTCAGGGGTTGGTTTCTCAGATGCTGGTAACCAAGTTCTGACCCCGGGCCACTCCCTATTCCGACTACCTTAAACAGAATACTCCTGATTACTTTTCTTGAAGTTGACCTCTGATGCTACTTCCCTCCTGTCCAAGTGTCCTCAATAGCCCTCCCACTGGCCAAAGCAGTATTTCCCCAAGTATGGATTATGGCCTCCCAGGAATTGGCTGATGCTGGTTAAAAATGCAGATTCCTGGACTCCAGACCTTCTGAATCAGAAACCATGGCTATAAGGGGAGCCATTTCCTAGATCTTTTTAGTCCAGGCATTCTAACCTCAGAAGCCCCATCACCTGACACCAAGTGAATAAAATAAACCCAAAGGGCCTGGCGCAGTGGCTCACACCTGTAATCCTAGCACTCTGGGAGGCCAAGGCGGGAGGATACTTGAGGTCAGGAATTGGAGACCAGCCTGAGCAAGAGCGAGACCCCCCATTTCTACAAAAGAATAGAAAAAATTAGCTGGGTATGGTGGCACATGCCTGTAGTCCTAGCTATTTGGGAGGCTGAGGCAGGAGGATGGCTTGAGCCCACCAGTTCGAGGTTGCAGTGAGCTATGATGACATCACTGCACTGCACTCTAGCCTGGACAACAGAGTGAGACCTTGTCTGCAAAAAAATAACCCATAGGCCAAATAAACATATGTTTTCTGTAACTTTTTTGAAAGGATATTTATAAATTCTGCATGTCTAAGTTTTGTTAAAAAAATCATTTTCTCTAGAACTTTTACTATGTTTACATATAGCTATATAAGAATTATATTGCAGTTATTGCCAATGTTACATTTTGTAGTGTTAAACATTTTTTCATTGATTTTGCAGTTTTTGGTCAAATTTTGGAGATGAAAGTTCGTTTAAGTTCTTAAACGTTTCCATAGAACCTCGAACAGTATGTGGGACCTGGGCTTTGTTCAGCTAATACCCAATAGAGTCCTGAGGGGGCCTAAAATCTGAATTTTTAACAAGATCCCCAAGAACAGTGCATTTTACAAATATTGGAACCAGGAGGAATTAAGAGCATACAAGACAAGAAATTACTAAAGCCTCACATTATGTGCTAACTTTGAAATAATGTGTATCTCCTAAAAATTTAAAAATTAGTCAGTCAAGGAACTCTTAATTGCACAGCTTTGTGACTAGTAAACTGTGTTTCTACACTAGTGCCACAAGGGGGCACCATCGAGGCTGGTAAACAAGGAAGGGGATCACCTTCCTCAAGCTACTTGGTTGCGGGCTCGGTTCTCCAAGTACACTGCGTGTTTTCTTTGGCCTATTCGTAGGGTGTACAGCAATTTGAATAGATTTTAAAGTTGTTTTTGTAGATTCTTGTGCAGTTTTAGCTGACCAGTTTTCGTTTTGTCTTCATAACACCATTTTAAGAAACGGTTTGTTCCTGCGTGTTGCTGGTGCATGGGGGGAGGTGGGGGCAGGAGGGCTGGGCGTCCGCGGGTGGGAGGGGGGCTAAGGAGCAGAGCTGGGAGACCTCCTTCCCATAATCAATCCCTCCCTGTGATTCTTTCGCATATTAACATCTAAATGTCTTAGCTTGTAGCTAGCCCTCTCCCACCTCACGACCTTCCAGCCCTCACTTTCCTCTACTCCCTTCCCTCCACTACTTGCTGGCTAAGTTACATCACCTTGGTCTATCTGTTCTACCAAGGGACTAATGAATCCCTTCTGCTAAACACATGAATTGATGTATACTTAAGCGCTTAGCATAGGCCCAACATATAGTATTGAGACAGTACTGTATTATTTCTGCTCTGTAACAGGGCCTTTGTTCCAGCCAAATAGTCCTGCTATAGGTTGCTTATACACACTAGGTGCCTTTTCACCTCTGGGTCTGACTCCCTTTCCGTGCCTGGAATGCCCTGCTTCAGGTGGCGCCTCCTTTAAGGAGTCTTCCTGGCCCACTGAGGATGGGAATGCGGGACTGTCCAATCCTTGGAGATGCTATGGCTCTTTGGCCAAGCCAGTGGCGGCATGGGCCCCTGTCCTGTGTCAAGGCTGTGTGCTGGTCTGACACCCCTAACAGGCCATCAGTTTCCTGAGCACAGGGTGTCTGCCTGGCTCACCTGTGCATGCCCCGTGGTTCCCAGCACAGTGCACTATATATACCAAGCACCCAACGATCTTCATAAAATCGCGAATGAACAGGTCATCCGGTGGAAAGAGCAGTACACAGGGAGTCCTGGGTTCTAGATGAGGCTCTACCACTTATTAACTTTGGGAATTTCCATATCTCTTTTTCTCAACCATCAAATGGAGACAATTTTTTTTTTTTTTGAGACAGAGTCTTGCTCTGTCATATAGGCTACAGTGCAGTGCAGTGGCATCATCATAGCTCACTGCAACCTCAAACTCCTGGGCTCAAGCGATCCTCCCGCCTCGGCCTCCTAAAGTGCTAGGATTATAGGTGTGAGCCACTGCACCTGGCCATAATTATACTTTCTTAACTCAGTCCTGAGATACACCCAAGTCACATCATTTGGATTAGGGTGTTCACAAACTTCCTCAGTTATACTTTCAGGTATTTGTTTTGGTTGGCTCCACAGACAGCTGGTTTAATCCAGATATTGATGGTTTAACTTGGAATAATCCCATCCTAGACAATGGAGGTCCTTAAAACGTACAAGACGTAACAGCCTAGCACAGGACCTGGCCTCTAGTTCACAACCTACAGCAGAGAGTTCTTGTCCTCTTGCTTTCATCCCATCTCTGATTGTGGTCCTCCCTGGGCTTGGCCTCCAGGCTTGCTCTAGAAGTTCCTCTAAGAAAAGCCCTTTTGCTTTACTGTCAAATCTTAATGATTTAAAAGTATCACCCAAAGATTTCAAACTATGTTTGGAGCCTTGGAGTCAAGTGCTAAATTCTTTTGTGCTCATTAAACAAATCAGTTTTGTAGAACTTTATTAACAGTACAAGCCCCTGCCTTCTGGGGTCAGAATCATTGCTATGGTTTGAATGTCCCCTCCAAAACTCATGCTGAAATTTAATTGCCAATGTTAACAGTATTGGGAGGTGGGGCCTTTAAGAAACAATTAGGTCATAGGGCTCCTGATAAAAGGTTAAGTTTGACCCCCATTTGCTTTCTTGCTCTCTACCTTTCCACCATGTTAAGACACAGCAAGAAGGCCCTTGCCAGATGCAGGCACCATGCCTTTGGACTTCTGGGCCTCCAGAACCATGAGCCAAATCTTTTTTCTTTATAAATTACTCAGTCTGTGGCACCCTAACAGCAGAAAATGGACTAGCAGAGTCCTCCAGTTTCAGGGCAGTTGCCACTGGCTCAGCTTGTCACCAGCCCTCCTCCACACACCCCACCTGGCCTCTATCCCAACTCACCTGGCCTGAACTTTATGTTCAAAATGGGCTGGTAGTAAATTTAGTAATCTTGTGTCACTTCATGATGGGGATGTTCTGAGAAATGTGGTCATTAGGCGATTTTGTTGTACAACATTGAGTATACTCAGACAAACATAGATGGTATAGCCCACTACATAACTAGGCTATGTGGTATAGCCTATTGCTCCCAGGCTACAGGCCAGTACAGCATGTTACTCTACTGAATACTGCAGGCAATTTTAACAGTAACCACTTGTGTCTCTAAAACATTATTTGTTATTCGTTGTCCTTTTGTCAGGGATGGCTTCCCAATGTTTAATTCCAGTTCCTCACACACTTTATAATATATATATATATATATATTTTTTAGTAGAGACAGGGTCTTGCTCTTGCTCAGGCTGGTCTCGAACTCCTGAGCTCAAGCAATTCTCCTGCCTCAGCCTCTCAGAGTGCTAGGATTACAGGCGTGAGCCACCGCGCCCGGCCCTAATACTTTATAATCACTAAAACTTTTCATACTACAGCCCCATTGCCTAGGAAACTACACTCTTTTGCATACCATTCCTAAGAATTGGCAAATTTTAGATTAAGCCCTACACCATGACTGTCCTTTTCTGACAGTCCTTGGGTCTTTTCTCCACTGTGTCCTTAAGCCAAACCCTGTCACTGAGGGAGCTCAAAGGATCAGCAACCAACCTGCTGTCATCTCAAGGCAAGTTCCTCCTCCACAGCTACTAAGAGTGAAAGCCCAGTGACCACTGCCATCCCTCAGGTTGCATGCTAAGTATCTCAGCCATGCATCCCTTCTTCCAGGACACTGATTAATGGGATAGCACGAACCTGGCTAAATGCTTGCAAAACAGTTGACCTGTGAGGGACAAGCTCAGAAAGGTTTTCTTGGCCAGAAACTTCAGGCCCCTGTTGAGAAGCTGTGGGTGTAGACATATCCTCCACTGCCCACTTCTGGGGTTCCTTTACATGCACAAGATTGACTATATATATAAAGTAGAATCTGCAAGTCAGGTGTTTCTGAAAACAAGTTTTATTTAAATAAGGGTTTAAATACATTACACATTAACATTAAAACTGAAAGGCAAAAAAACCAAAAACCGGTTTGTTACTTCACATGGCATTGGGCAGCTGTTACTAGTTAAGTTGCAAGCTCTACAGCTAGCTACATAACTGATACATCAGTTTGAGATTTGTTCCCTTGTCAAAAGTTTAACTGATATAAGGTTGGCCTCACATTCTGATGTTTGGACATCCCTTAGCTAGGATATGTCTGGTCAAAAAGACGTAGGTGGAAAGCCAGATGTCCTATCACCCCACATGAGGGAAGGTAGCCTCTCTAAGCTCTGCCCACCTGGAGATGCCAGGGGATCTTTCTCTTATTACCAAAAGCTCCCTCTAGTGGTACAGCTGCGGTTGCTGCCTTACCCCATCCTCTCAGATTCACCGAGGGTTGTCCAGGTGGTGACATTCTCTTAGGGCAGGAACTCTGCAGAGGGAGAGGCGAGGAGCTTCTGGCCAGACATAGCTTTCTGTGATCTTAGGGCTCTGGGTTTGGCTGAAACACCACGTTATTGCTTTGTTTCAGGCTTGACACTGCCAGGCGCCTCCTGCTTGACCTCTGTTTAAATGAGGGACGTCAAGACTAGACAGCATGGCTCTTTTCAGTTTATTGCATGAAGGAGTTACACTAGTCCAAGTTAAAAGCAGACCCCAAATGGTTACATTATACAAGCTGTGAGGTTTTTAAACTTGTGACAAGGGACAGAGGGGAAATTCTACTCATTGCAAGGAAATCCTCACTTAAGCTTCAGTGAGCCACAAGCACTTAAAACCCATGAACCTTCAGCTGATCGTCCTTAGCCAGTCCAATCTGCAAAGAGAAAAGGGTAACGTTGAAACAGGAGATGGGGACAGTCAAAATCCCCATTTCTGACAGCAACAGTCCTGTCTTCCTGTTACTACGCTGGCAAGAGAAAAGGTGTACACTTCAGAACACACGATGGCTCAACTGAGGATACTCAGTTAAGAACAACGTTTTCAAACATACTGTGCCTTCCGAGATTCTAAATTAGGGTGTGTGAGGACAGAGATCAGGTATTGGAAATCTCTTCAATTATATCAAGAACCAATGATGTAACAGAATTCTAATTCTTAGGAAGTTCACTTACAAAAAAAAAACAAAAAACAAAACCCTTCTTCCAAAACCTGTGTTTAAAAGAAAAAAAAATCACACACAAAAACCCCATGTCCTTACAAATACAGGAACAACCCAGCATCTGGCTTATTTTAGTATGTCTGTGTGCTATGTAAATTTGCATCTGTAAAGCAGATCCACACAAACAGTAAACTTGAGCAGGCAAGTCCCTTCTGTTTGTACAAGTACGTACTTCAAAACTCAGCTGTTGTTTTGCATAGCCTTACAAATCAAACTTCCACGTCCCCAGAAGAAGTTGAATAGACTAGGCAGTATCTGAGATTTACAAGCGAATAGGCACAAATGGAATTAAGAAGTGACTGAACTCACCTCTACAAGGAACTGGCATATGTTCTTGCGCTGGTCACCCTGTAGCTGAATTACTTCTCCATATTCCGGATGCTCAATTACAGTACCATTGCAGGCAAATTTCTGCAAGTACAAGGCAAAACAAATGAGGCCAAGCAACAGCACCAAAGCGTCTAACCATCCCTTTTCGTAAGCAATACAACATAGTTAGCACCCCCTTGTGGACAAACTAAATGCCACTTCCCTACAATCTCACCTTCTTAAACGCCTTCACTAATTTCTTTTTATCGTAATCATCAGCGATCCCTTGGACAGTAGTAAGGGTCTTCCTGCCGTTTCTCTGTTGAATTCTTATATGGATATAATCTTCAGTGCCAGCAGGAAGCAGGTCATCACCCTTACTTGCATCAGCAAAGGGGTCTGGGAACAAAGATTAAGCTCGTTAAGAGCTGTCAAGGCTCAGACGACACTACCACCCCCACTGGGTCTTTTGCGGGTGCAGAAACCAATGCTGAAATAGTGAGGGCTTAGGTCAGGTCGGATGCGTCCTTTGTTGGTTCGCCCCTAACAGGTCAGTCCGAGACGGCCGGCTTCGCCAGGCACTGAGAACCTGGGCCTTCCCCCCTCCCTCCCTCGGAAATGATCACGTGTCGGGGGAGCCCGGGCTGGCAGGCGGCGCCCCACCCGGCTGATGCAACCCGCCGGAACCCGAGCTCCCGAGGCGGGGCCAAGCCTCCCACCCCCATTGGCGCGCGCGTTTGCCACTTAGGGCTGGCGCCGCCTTTCCCTCCGGCTCCGTGACAACGGCCAGTGACGTAACGGACGTGACGCAGGGGTGGCGGGAGGGGGCGGGTGTGGCCCGAGGAGGCCGGGGAGCCATTAGTAAATGCGCCACCCGAGACACCGGGCCCGCCCAAAGGCTGACCTCCGGCCCGCTCCTTCCGGTCGCGCTCAGGGTCCGACCCCAGGGCCTAGGCCTCGGGCCCGCGGCCCCACGAACCCGGACACCTCTCCTCCTCCTGAACTTACGAAGGCCCGGAGCGCTCGGCAGCTCTCTGGGCCCTGTCTCCCGGCCCGGAGCGCCCCGCAGCCCTACCCAGGCCCGCGACCTTTGCCGTGTCTTACCGAAAGAGTGGAGGTTCTGGATAGCGGACATACGATACGATTCCTTTTCCTCGGTGGAAACGGCCTGCGGAAGGCGGCGGCGGGAGAAGGCGGGCGGGGGGGACGGAGCGTCGGGAAGCGAGGGGGCTCAAGGGGGAGGCTGCTGAGTCCTCGGCGGCGGCTCAGTGACTGGGGCAGAGGGGCGGCGCCTGTATTCACTTATATAGCCGCCCCTGTGACGCCAGCGCGCTGCCCTCACGTCCCGACCCCACCCACGGCGTCGTGCCCGAAGCGCCCAGGCGCCGCCTCTTCCAATTGGTCCGGGGGCGGGGACATGGGACGGCGCTTGCGCAGGAACTCTGCTGCGGGAGTGCGTCCTCTTGACTTGGGGAGAGATGGGAAGGGGAGGGAAAGCTTGGTCCATCTCGGCGCCTGCGCAGTGCGGTGGAAGGCGTCTGGGCTGCCGAGAAAACTGGCAACGGTTTCGAACGCGCCTGCGCACTATGCCCTTTGGCATATTCCCCCTTCCTGACCTTGTTGCAACCCTACCTGCTCGGAAAGGGGTTTTTCATGGGGTAGGTTGGATTTAGAGGCTGAGCCTCCCAAACACGACAAATCCCTGCTATGTCATACCTACCTACCTCTCCACCCGTCTACCCACTCAGTCACAGAAGGATTTAGGGCAGCACTCTGACTAATCAGCATACAATAATAAAAGCAAAGCCACAACCTCATCGTTTAGATTATAATTCAATCTATTCTGAAAAAGGGTTAATCTAATCTAAAATTCATATTTGGAGTAAATCCATCTAAGAAAAAAATGTCCTCATCTCGTTAGCATGAGTTCAAGGGACAGTAACTGGTTCTGGGGGCCTGAGAAGAATTCAGACACCAGAGCGTGTCCCTTGTGTGCCACAAGTTGTGTGGAGTAGAGCCTTCCCAGAGCTCAGATGAAGTATTTCCTTCACAACAGTTAATTTTTTTGATTTCAGTTTACTTACTGCAACACTCTCAGTTGCAGAGGTACATGGAGTTGTGACAAGAGACCAGGGGTTTTAGACGCAAAGGCCTCCAGGGCCAGGCAGGTGAGATCAAGGAGTGCAGACAGCTGAGTGTGCCGGAATAGGGTGAGGTGGGGGCTTGGTGAGAACTAGAGGTTGCCTTGGTTACTCACCTCCGGTGCAGTGTCCTAGATCTTTTTCAAGGGAGCCTGGAAACCCATATAGAACCTCTTGATTTTTAAATATTGTTAATAAATTGAATTTTTAGAAAAACACCATGCAAGCCAAACAAAAAAATAAAATGTGTGCCCCATGGACTGCTGGTTTATGCCCCCAATAGTCGGGGTCACTGCCCTCCTGGAGTTGAAGGCTAGTGGGAGAGAGAGCCACCAAATGGATGGTAAGATAATGACAGATGGTGATAGGTGTCAAGAATGAGAAAAACAGGGTGATATGACAGTGACAGGGCCAGGCTCCTTCTTCAGATGGAGTGGTCAAAGAAGGCCCCTGAGGAGGTGACATACTAGATGACACTTAGAGGGTGGGAAGGAGTCCACTGTGGGGCAGAGCCAGAGCCCACCAGAAGGAAAAGCCCTAAGGGAGGAAAAACTAGGTGTACCTGATAGTTTGTTTTGATACTATATTTACTAAATAATCTGTTGATGAATAATTTGGCTTCCTTGACATCAGGAAAGGGGAACCAAGGCTAGAAGTCGTGGTCATCCCAGTCTCACGGTCATCTGAGGACCCATCCTGCCAATCTGGGAACCTTTACACTGGCAGACATAGTTGTGCTGGACAGGGTTTGGGGAGATAGTATGTATGAGTCATAGCTGTCTTTCCCAGTGCAGACACAATATTTTGTTATACAAAATTTTAAAATCTCCATGTGGACAACTAAATCTTTCCTTTTAGGAAACAATCTTCTCTGTGTCATTGAAGAAATCCTTTTTCTGCCCTGAGTTTATCAAGATATTCTGTATTTTCTTTCTTTCGTTTTTTTTTTTTTTTTGAGACAGACTCTTGTTCTGTTGCCCGGGCCAGAGTGCAGTGGCATCATCCTGGCTCACAGCAACCTTAAACTCCTGGGCTCAAGTGATCCTCCTGCGTCAGCCTCCTAAGTAGCTGGGACTACAGCCTCATGCCATCATGGCCAGCTAATGTTTTCTATTTTTAGTAGAGATGGGGTCTTGCTCTTGCTCAGGCTGGTCTTGAACTCCTAACCTCAAGTGATCCTTCTGTCTTGACCTCCCAGAGTGCTAGGATTACAGGTGTGAGCCATTGCACCCAGCCTAAGATATTCTGTATTTTCTTTCAAAAGTTTTAAAGCTTTGCTTTTCACATTTAGGTCTTTAGGCCACCTGTAATTTATTTTTGTGTGTTGTGTAAGACAGGGGTCTGATTTTTCCCCCTATGTGGATAGCCAGTTGTCCCCACATCATTTACTGAATAATACATCTTTTCTGTACATAGTCATTGTGGCTCCTCTACCATAGTGGTGTTTTCATATATGTATGGGTTTATTTCTAGAGTCTCTGTTCTGTTCCACTGGTCTATTTATCCCTGAGTTGCACTGTCTTATTATAGGAGCTTTATAAAAAGTCTTGATGTCCAGTAGAATGAGTCCCTTCACTTTGTTTTTCAGAATTATCTTGGCTATTATTGGTCCTAGTTCCCTTTGCGGCCTTGTAGCATATTACTCTTCCCACAGTCTATGCCATAGCAGGTCTATGAAGCACCCCGAACTCTCTCGTCTCAGGGCGTTTGTATAAGCTCCTCTCTTTGCTTGGAATACATTCTTCCTTCCTCTTCGTTTGGTGTCTCCCACTCATCCTTCAGGGCTCATCTGGGATTATCCATTTTCTGGAAAGACTGTGCTGGGAACCTTTCTCTGGACCCCCATTTCCCCTATTTTGGCACTTAGCACACACTGCCTTTTGCTTATCTGTTCTTTGGACTGGCTACATAATTTGTGAGGTTCTTTGTTCAAAAATGGCTGAGAATTTTAAGACAGTGACAGTAGAGCATTAAACCAAGCACCTTCTAAGCGCAGGCACTGTGTGACTTGCACAGGTTGCATGCCCTTGAATCTTGCCCTGCCTCTTATTTGTCTCCACTGCTAGGCTGTAAGCTCAAAGAGCAGGGTGCACACCTGCCTCCTCTACTGTGTAGGCGAGGTAGGTGAATGAACACATGGACATCCATTGTAGGTGCTCAGTTACTAGGTGTGGCTGACCTCTGGCTTCAGGCTGTAACCTCTGCCACCCTCTTAGTCTTTGGGCAGAGGATCGAGAAAAATCTCTTCTCAGAGGTCTGCCTCTGGGCTCCAGAGGGAACTGTGGTCTCCTGGTGCAGGGCAGGGAGCAGGGCTATAGCTAGGCCACATTGCCCAGCTCCTCTTGCAGAGCCCTGGTCAGCTGGAGCTGGTGTGCATGCCTGGTGCCCAGTGCCAGACCTGACCTCAGTGTATTGTAAACAGGTATTGCCACAAACACACAGACATGCACACTTTGCCCTGGGTGGGATGTAGGTGAGAGGGCAGGTCTGTGGCCCGTGGCCAGGGAAGCAGGACATCCAGTTCTCAAGTTGCCACCAGATTCCTAGGTGACCTGGTTCACCTCTCAGGGCTTCAGTTTTATCCCCCATAAAAGGAGGACTGGGTGCATTCTTCCCAGGTCTAAAGTCTGAAGCTCTGTGCTCCCACATTGGGAGCATTTCCAAGAAGTGTATACTGGAGTCCGCCTTCCAGTGTGGAAGGTTGTCCCAGCCCCAGGAGCTTGTGGAGCCAGGATTAATTTGTCTGAAAGTGACATGTGTGCCTGCTGGTAATACTGGCTTCTTCATCACTGTGCTCCTGGTTCCGAGGTGCCATCACCTGGGCAGCCAAGGGCAGGGTACAAAGCACAGGCCCTGGAGTGTCCGAATCTGAGTATCACCTCCACCTCTTCCTGCCTGGGTGACACAGCCCCACCCAGCCTTCATTTTCTCCTCTGTACAGCAGGAACAATAATACCCTTCTGTTAGGCTGTTGAGTGGATTTAAAGAGAGTATGTGCAGCAGGATAAAAATGTAAGGTTATGAAATCACTAAATAGATTGTGCCAGTTTCTGAGAGGGGGAGGGGGAGGGGGAGCCTCTGAGAGCTGTGGGGGACAGGAGCGATTCCTTCAGAATGGGGATGGGACAGAGGTGGGCACCTCTCCATGGCAATCACCTTGGGATGTGCCAAGAGCATGGCTGAGTGGGACACTGTGGGACCCTCAGCCTCGATAAGATTCCCCCAGGGCCCAAAACATGGCATGGAAGCAGCAGAATCTCCCGCCAGGAAGGGGTTGCATCCTCTGGGGAAATAGGCATCTCCATGGTAACCAGGGCAGATGGATAAGCTGGCCCAAGGGGGCTCTGGTGCTCCAGAAAACCTCGTGACTGAGAGGATCCTGGGGAGGGTTGGAGCTCCTGTCACATCCAAGATTGGATTTCTCAGCAGCCTGGTGGGATGTCAGTTGGCAAGGATTCCGCTTGATTTAAAGAAAGTACAATTAATGCCATATTTCTTGCATTCCTTATTTGGGATCTACCCACATATGTAAATGACTGGAATAGTCCCCCCACCCTGCACATTCCCAGTGAATGAAGGCTGCCAATCTTGCTCTTCTTACCACTTGGAAAAGGAGGGAGACCCGGGCCTGCTGCAGCTTGGCCCAGATCTGCAAGATCTGCATGGGGTTACAGTCAGATGTGCGAGTCCGGCGTCAGCTGGGGTTCTGCCGACAACACGTCACCTCTTCAAACCTGCCCAGGGGAGATAGTGGGGAGGGACACGAGGGAAACTTCTGGGCTGCTGGAAATGATGTCCCTCTTGATCCAGGTGGTAAAAGTTCATGGAGCTGTACCCTTATGGCTAGTGTGTGTCACGTCTGTATGTCAGTGATGTTCCCTCCCCCAGTGCAGCCAGGCTTTCTTCTTCTTATTTCCCCTCGCCTTGCCAGGGACTCACTTCTACCCAGCCATGGCAGGAACTCAGCTCAGTTCCTCTTTGCCTTTTTGCTGGCATAGCATCTGCCTTCCCCATCCTTCCCCTCCTCTCCTTCCTCCTCTTTCAGGGAGCCCTGCAGGAGCCCCTGAAAATGGGGTGTGGGGGGGCAGCCTCACTTAGGCAGGGAGATAAAGGCCAGAGCCCTTGCTTCCTCTCTCCTGGGCAGGGCCACCAGGAGGGGAGGTGGAGAAGCGACAGGCCCCGCATCTGGCCTCAGGAGCTTGCAGCCCAGCAAGGGTCAGGTGCTGCTCCCATGAGCCAGGAGCCCAGGTGGAAGGGAGGAGGTGCCAGGCACAGGTGCACAGACGGGTCCTGCGCTCTTTTTTTTTCCCCCTATGAACACATCAAGTCATAGGTCCTGCATTCTGACCAGGCATCAGAGGAGGAGTCTCCTAGCTGGGGGTGGTGGACATTTCAGATGGAGGGAAGAGCATGGGACACGTTTTATTGGTTCAGACCTGGCCCCTCTCCCAGGAGAAGCTCACATGTGTGTCTGGGTCCAGCAATCTACCTTGGACTGAGACCACAGCTCCTCCAGTCCTCATTTTATTTTATTTTATTTTATTTTTTTAAAGCTAATGTAACTCACATAAGGGCCATCTCCAGGGGGGGCTTCTGTGTTCATCCAGCAGCACCTTTGCAGCAAGACTCATCAAGTCCTTCCCTCTGTTGTGAAGAGCCCTCTTCTGCTGACTCTGAGAGCAGGGAGGAAACGCAGAGAGGGTTGATGCTAGATGGTGACAGCCCGTACCAGTCGGGACACCACTGCTGGTCCCCCTTCAGCCACACCTCTTCACTTCACCCCCCAGCACTTAGCTGTCCCTACTGTGCAGTTCTGGCCCCAAGCCTGTGTCACCTGGAAGTGGCTGGGCCTCTCTGGGCAGCCTCTATTCTCCCCTGCACCCACCCATCTTCCCCAAATGAAATCCAAGTCCCAAAGGGCCATGGCAGCCACTGGCCACATGTGGCCATTGAGCCCTGGAAATGGGGTTAGTCTGAGTGGGGATGTGCTGTAAGTGTAAGTACACACAGAGTTCTGAAGACTGAGCAGGACAAAAAAATTCTAAAACGTTGCAGTACTTTTTATATATTAATAGATTACTCATTGAAGTAATAATATTTTGGATATATTGGGTTAAATAAAATGGATTATTAAAATTAACTTCACCTGTTTCTTTCTCTCTTTTTTTTTAAGAGACAGGGTCTCACTATGTTGCCCAGGCTGGCCTTGAACTCCTAGGTTCAAGTGATCCTCCCACCTCAGCCTCCGGAGTACCTGGTACTACAGGTGTGAGTCACTGCACCTGGCTATCCCTTGTGGATTCCCGCCCCCCAACCCCCCAAGACAGGGACTTGCTCCGTCGCCCTGGCTAGAGTGCAGTGGCCTCATCATAGCTCACTGCAACCTCAAACTTCTGGGCACGAGTGATGCTGGGACTACAGGCATGAGCCACTACGTGATGGTCTGGGTTACAGAAGCCAGGTCAGGGGTGTGGAGGGACATTTACCTGCCCGCCCTCCAAGTGGCTTCATGAGCATTCACCCACCCAAACTGGGTCCCCTCCTGGACAAAGAAGGCAAAGTTCTCTCCCTTTTCACTTGCCCCGCCCACGCAGACCCTCCCGCCTGCTGGGGGACAAATATTGCCCCCTGAGCATGCACCAGTCTCATGCTTTGCCCCAAACAGCTCAGCAACTGTCCTCTCTACCTTTAGATAGGACTCCTCCTGAGAGGAATTATGGACGATATGTTGTTTTCATTTTGCCAAATGAACAATTGTTGAACACCTGCTGTGTCTTAGGTGCTGTGCTGAGAGTTTCACGCTCCCACGGGATCCTAACACAGTGTCCTCAGCCCTTCTGCAGGGGAGGAGTTCCAGCTGGGTGGCAGTGGTGGCCCTCTTCCTGCTGGGCTGCCCAGCCACCCAGGGGGTGATTCCGCCCTCTTAAGGGGGTTAGCTGTTTTCTTGACGGAGGCCAGAATTCTGAGTGTACCCCAATTCCCTGCCAGAGCTGGGTGTGTGTCACACATGTTTGGAGAATGAGCTGGGAGGCCGGTGCTGTTGTGGACAGGGCAGCTGTTGGAACACACAGTATAGGATTAAAAAAAATTTAATCCTTAATTCCTTTGTTTAAACAAACAATGGCTGACTTCCCACTGCTGGGTGCTGTGATGGGTGCATCCTGCCCCTGAGGAGCTCGGAGCCTGGGGGGAGCTGGATACAGATCAGTCATAACGCAGAGTGGCCAGTGCAGAAGAGACCAGGCACTGGAGCGTGTGTGTGAGCATGAGTGTGCACAGCTGTGTGTGCTCCTTTCTTCCTTCCCAGATGCTCCGGGAATCTGAGAGCCTCCTGGTTATCAGCTCCTGCCCAGGGGGATGATGTCAGTCCATACAGGAGCCTACAGGGGCCCTGCATGGGGGTTGGAGACAAGGGACCTGCTGAGGTGCTGTCCTGCTACTTGTCCTCAGGCAACTTGAACAATCTCTGTGAGGATAGTCAATTATCAAAGGCTGCAAAAATCACACAAAGAGAAACAACTGTATCCCTCCAGCACCATGTATGAATTGTCCCTGGTGAGAAGAGGGAGGAGGAAGTCCTGACGCTGATCAAACCTTTAGGTCTAACTAGCAATTTACAGGCAATACAGAGGACAGAACAGGTGAAAATACACCATGGGAATGCAACCAGCAAACTCCAGACTGTAGAAACTCTAAAGGACAAATGATCTCACTTGTTCCTTCAGCAAATAAATTGCAAGGGGGACAGAAAAGAGGTGGAGGAGGTACCTCTAGATTGAAAGACTTAAGGTACCTAGAACCAACTGCTTTGTATGGACTTTATCTGGATTTTGAGTAAAAACAAAAGCTATCATTTATGAGAAAGTTAGAAATTTAAACACCAACCAGACATTTGATTACATTAAGGAATTATTATTAATTATTTTAGGTGTGCTATTTACATGTGGTTGTATTAAAGAAAAAGTGTTCTTATCGGTTAGCTACAAACTGAAATATTTATGGATAAAATGATCTGATTTGTGGGATTTGTTTGAAAATAATATGTGGGAGGAGGCAAGAGGTGGGAGGAGTGTGACTTTGATCATGACTTGGTAATTGTTGACTTTGGGAAATGGGTGTGTGGTGGTCTATTATATTTTTTTCCTACTTTGGTGCATGTTTTCAATTTTCCATTAATAAAACAGTGACAAGTATGTGTCTTGAGCCTCTTTCTGTGCTGATAAACATATCAATAATTCTACTACAAGGTTTTTTACTGGCTACATAATTTTCCTATGTCTGGATGTAGCATAAATAATGTAACCAGTCCCCTTTTGTTGGGCATCTAAACTGTTTCTGATCCTCTGTCCTCATCAATAGCCCTGGGACCAACATCCTTGTGGATAATTCAGCGTGTAAGTCCTTCAGCATTTCTTAGCATAAATTTCTCTAAGTGGGGTTTCCAGTGAGTAGATAAGCATGTTTAAGGTGTTCGCCACACTGAACAGGGGATTAAACACACACAGGGTTGGAAAACAGCATGGTGTTTTTCAAAACATTAAACACAGGCCAGTGGTGGCTCATGCCCGTAATCCTAGCACTTTGGGAGGCCAAGGCGGGAGGATCACTTGAGGCCAGGAGTTCAAGACCAGCCTGAGCAACACAGCAAAACCCTGTCTCTACCAAAAATAGAAAAATTAGCTAGGTACGATGTCATGCACCTCTAGCCCCAGCTAATCAGGAGGCTGAGGCAGGAGGATCATTTGAACCCAGGAGGTCGATGCTGCAGTGAGCTATGATCATGCCACTGTACTCCAGCTTGGGCAACACAGTGAGACACTGTCTCAAAAAAAAAAAAAAATTAAGCACAGAATTGCCATATGAGCCAGCGATTCCACTTCTGGGTATATACCCCAAGGCATTGAAAGCAGAGACTCGAACAGATATCTATGTAGGACATCAATGTTCACAGCAACATTATTCACAATAGCCAAAAGGTGGAAACAACCCAAATGTCCATCAACAGATGAATGGTGAGTGGAATGTGGTATAGACATACAATGGAATGTTATTCAGTCTTAAAAATGAAGGAAATTCTGACATATGGTACAGTGTAGATAAAACTTGAAAACATTATGCTACATGAAATAAGCCAGATACAAAAGGAAAAATATCGTTATGGTTCCACTATATGAGGGACATTGAATAGTCAAATTTATAGAGACAGAAAGGAAAATAGTGGGTGGATACCAGGGGCTGCAGGAGGCAGGGATGGGAGTTACTATTTAATGGGTATGGAGTTCATTTTGGGATGATGGAAAACTTCTGGAGATGGATAATGGTGATGGTAGCACACGAATATACTTAATGCCACTGATTTGTACACTTAATGGTTAAAGTGGTAAATTTTATGTTATATATATTTTACTACCATTAAGCGCACACACACACACACAAGTTTACTACATGGACTGGAGGAAGGTAACACAGTGACAGTCCTCTTCGATGTTTAATAAACATCTCAAATGCAACATGGCCCAGGCTGAGCCCCTAACTTCCCGTCTGCACCACACAGGTCCTGCCCGCGGCCTCACAGTTGATGGCAGCTGCATCCCTTTGGAGACAGTATCCTTGATTGTTCTCTCCCTCCCCACATGCAGTTGGTTAGGAAGTCCTGGGCTCTGCCAGAATCTTATCTCCTGAGTCTGACCACTTCTCGCCACCTCCTCTGCTCCCACCCCGGTCTGAGCCACCATCCTCTCTTGCCTGGATTGTTGCAATAGTTTCCTAATCTCCTAATGGGTCCCTCTGCTTCCTCCCAGGCTTCCTGGCGTCTGGTTTCCACAGAGCAGCCAAAGTCCCCAACACATTCTGCAAGGCCTCCTGTGATCTCAACTACTCTGCCTTCCATCCCCACTCCAGCCCATCAGCCCCCTAGCCAGGCCTAGAACATGCTAGAAATGCTCCCCCGTTGGGGTCTGGAAGCTTCCCCCCAGATATTTCCAAAGTCTTTCTCAAAGTCTCGAGGGTTTGCTTAAAAGTCACCTTTCTGCGGAGGCCTTTCCTGACCACCTTATGTTAAATTGCACCCCCCCATCCTGCTATATTCTCTTTCCCTGCGATACTGCTCCTTTTTCTCCATAGCACCTTCTACTACACTCCGTAATTTGCTTATTTATTAGGGCTGTTCGTTAATGGGCCATCCCAAACTAATCTGAATAGGTATATCGATTATTTTGAGTTGAAAACATTGGAGAAATTGTAGTTTCAGAAAGGGCTAGCTGACCTGTCTTTTCCTACATGCAGCAAGCCATAAAGATTCCTCTGGGAGGGGTGCCTTCCCGCACCAGGGTGAGAAAACAGCCCTTATCATCAGAAGACTGGGAACTGGGGCTGCCATAGACCCAAATAGATAAACTTTCCGAAGTAACTTTTATCTTCTACTTCCATCTTCCAGTTTTACACCCCCCATGTATCTCCTAGTGACTCCCCTGGAATTTACTGCCTCAGCCAGATACCCTTTGTCCTGTCATTTCTTCACGAATTCATCGTTCTTTGTCTAAAAAGTATAAAACCATCTTGCTTTGGCCATTTCTTCAGACTTCACTCTTAAAGTGGAGACTCCCATGTACATATAAAAATAATAAAATATGCATGCTTTTTTCTTGTTAATCTGCCTTGTGTCAATTTGGTTCCTAGACTCAGCCTAAGAGCCCACATGAGGGTAGGGGGTGGAGGTGATCTCGCCTTCCCCTGCACCCCAAACCATTTAGCACAGGGCCTGGCACGTAGTAAGGGCTCAGTAAACATGTGTCAAATGCATGGATGAATTAAAGTGGTTTATTTACTATAAAGTCTGTACACGTGTGAGCAGTTACTATGACTTCCACTTTGATTAACGTATTTATTATTTCTAGTTGCCTGGAGGACATCTTCACCAGAATGTCCTGCCAGGAACTCAAACCCCAGTCTGCTTGGCCCTGACTTCCCTGGCCCTGCCAGCGACACCCCCACCAGCACTGCACATGTCTCCTGCCGTTCTCTTCCCCCAACACCTTCTCGGTGGCCCTGAAACTTCTCCCATGTACCCTGTTCACTCCCCCGCCCCCAGCTAGTATGTTCTTTTCCTGGACGGACCTCTGGTCAGGCTGCTCCTTTGCTCAAAGACCTTTGCTGGCCCCATGGCCTAGGGGTTTAGTAAAACTTCTCACATTGGCACTCAAGGACTTGCCCCTGCTGCTCCCAAGTGATTTTTCCCTCTACTTGTTCTAGAATCCATGTTTTCCTGCCCCTGTACTTTGTTCAGGCTGGTCCCTCCACCGGGAGTCCTTCCTTCGTCTCTGCTCGCCCCAGACCCTACCTGCCGGTGAAGGGCCAGCCTCGACGCCACTTGGTGCCTGAGGCTTTCCTGACTAGCCTTCCTCTTCTGGAATCTTTTGCATGACTTTCTACTCTGGGGGGTGTCTGCCGCTGCATTGAATTTTGGATCATGTCATTTGAAGGCCGCTCTGCAGGACGATAAGCTCCTTCAGGGCATGGGCTTGTCCCTTTCTAAAATATCCCTCGTAGCCCCAGGATAGGGACCGGTTTCGCTCAACAAAGAGTTATAATGCTTAGAATTTCAGGCCCGAAGCTGAGCGACAGGGCAGGCGCACTTCCTGCAATGGCCACAGGATGGCAGCACAGACCGGGTTTCTGCACCCTCTGCGCCGCTCAACGAATCTCAGCCCTATTGGGGTAACCCGGTTCCCTTGAGGCGTGTGCGGGAGGGTCCCGTCTCTAGGCTGGTGGCTTTAGGGCTGGGGTGGGGGCACCGGCGGCAGAACCTCTGGTGTCCTGTAGTGTGTGTGTTTGTGTGTCCCCTCCCCTCCTCTCCCCCTCCCCCATGGTCCCTTTTCCAGGAAAGACCCTGGTGGGGAGCAAGGAGCACTGCGCAGGGAGTCAGGTTTGGGTCCTGGTTCTGCGCTGCGGCCTCGTGCAAGTGTCGTCTGTGTATCAGGAAGGGGCCTATTACAGAGCTGTGGCAAATTTGCTCGTGAATATAACATTCGTCTCCCTGTCTTCCGCCCCCTGTCCCCCACCCCTGCGGTTTTCCCAAAGGCGAAAAGACGGCCTGGGCTAGTGTCCAGCCACATTCTTTCCCTTTCTGGATTCTATGTGGCCAAGGGGGGGCTTCTGGGGCCCCAGGGGGCTCTGTTTCCATCTCAAGGCCCATTTATACTGAGGCAGGACTAGCCCCATCTAGGCACATGAAAAACACCGGGTTTTTAGAAAGATCCTTGCTGCGTGACCTTGGGAAAGTTCCTTCGGGCCTCTGGCTGCAGCTGCCCACCTGTAGCGGGAGGGGCCGCGCTTCCTGGGTGTTGCTAAGGTGACAGGGCCTGCGAGTTCCAAGTGCCCCCTCAGCGGTCGCTGCCACCATCACCGTCGTAGTTACTACTGAGGTCCCCTCCTGCTCCAACATTCGACTCTCCTGACTTCACCCAGAGACCTGCTGAGAGAGCCGGGGAGGGATGGCGGTCGTTTAGTGGTGCCTGAAATATGTCTGCCAGGGGATCAGGACAGAGGAAGGACAAAGACGTCGGCGAAGGCTCAGGGACTGGGCCTGGGCCTTCCCCCGGTGCGGGTGCGGGTCGCGGCGGGGCGTGGGCGGGGCCGGCAGCGCGTGCGCAGGAGGAGGCTGCGGGCCCGGCCAGCAGAGGGCGCTGCGAGCACGCGGGGCCTCGGCCTGGGTTTCCCGAGCTGGTCACCGCGTGACTTGCCTTGGGGGGCGGTGGCCGCTGCACGTTCGTCCGGCTGCGATGGGGGCGAGGGTTAAGCTGGGGAGCTGTGGGTGTTGTCACCGTCTGCAGTTGTTGGCCAGTGTGTTGTGTGGCAATTATGGGTTTGCCTGTGATCACCGCAGTAAACCATTCATGCATTCATTCATTCAGCTAGCGCTAGCGGGCACCCACCGAGTGTCGGGCACTGTACTGGAGGTAAAGAGGCGAAAGAGGGGCGTGCCCTGAGGACCAGCACCCACGGTCCCCGCGAGGGAGGTCAGCCCATTGCTCCGGGGGAGCTGGGAGGAGAGAACAGGTGCGCCGTCTGGCAGGAGGGCAGGAGGGCGTGGGGAGCCTGACGCAGCTCGGCAGTGTGGGGAGTTGAAGGAGCGAGAACTATGATATTTGGAGCCATTCTCCTCAAACATTGGCCCAGGCCAGGGATGTCGAAGCCACGCTGTACCCAGGGCTAACGGACAGCAGACACAGTATGTGTCCGTAAGGAGGTCAGGAATGTGTGTGTGTGTGTGTGTGTGGTGGGGGCAGGCAGTTACCAGAGCTGGAACAAGTAGAGTCCTAGGATCTCAGCCCTCCTGCGCTGGTGTGGGTGTCTCGCCCCCTCCTTGTGAAGGTAGGTGGACTGCATGGGGCAGGACAGGCTAGGCATGTGAGTGGGGTTGGACAGAGGGGTGGGGTGGGAGCCGGGGCAGCTGGGAGGCTTCTACCAGGCCCCAGGTGAGAGCCGTGGGCATGGGGATGGAGTAGAGGGGCTGGTGAGAGAGAGGGGGCTGGGGCAAGACAGTGGAGAGGGGGTGGCAAAACCTGCTTGGAGCCTCTGAACCTCAGTTAACTTGGGGGATCTTGGCATAAGCCACACAGAGGGCAGTGAGGACCAGGACAGTGAGGAAGAAGAATAAAGTGAAGGCCATCTTGGTTCCATTATGAGGAGCAGAGTGCCTTGATCAGGGAGGTGATGATGGTCCCATGTGTCCCAGGCAGGTTGAGAGCAGGACCTGAGGGCATTAGACCTGGTGGGGGCCTTTCAGGCCATCTTATCTGATTCTCTCCTCTTACATATGGGGAAACTGAGGCTCAGACAAGGGAAGGGAAGGCTCCTCTCCCAAGACAGTTCAGTTCTCGGTGGCATATTTTAAGATGCAGAACACTGACTGAGAGGAGCTTGTCTAGAAAGGGTCAGTTGGGTATAAACCATGCCGTTGTCACCACCACCATCGTTGTCACTGAGTACCTGCTGGGTGCTGAGCACTTCCCAACACCATCCCTCTCACATGCAGGGTTACTGTCCCTTTTTTACAGAGGAATCAATGGAGGTTCAGAGAGCTTAAATAACAGACCCAAGGCCACACAGCCAGTAAGGGAGTGAACTGGGATTCACATCCAGCGCCTGGTTCCAGAGTCCCTCCTGCCATCCCTGCTGACCTCACCCGTTCACCTTTGCTAGGGACAGATGGTGAGGCTGTCACAGGGTGAGGGGCTGTCCTGGGGGCAGGGAGGCGACTCTGCCTGTGCATATTCATTCCACAGAAGCC
Source organism: Daubentonia madagascariensis (assembly GCA_023783475.1). Lineage (NCBI taxonomy): Eukaryota > Metazoa > Chordata > Mammalia > Primates > Daubentoniidae > Daubentonia > Daubentonia madagascariensis. Next base: position 5,301,364 of record JAKFHU010001186.1, on the reverse strand, counting down.
TGTGGGCAGGAGAGGTGCTGATTTCCTGTCAGAATGAACTTCCCAGCCATCAGAGCTGCCCAGCCACAGAATGCATTCTACTAATGCTCTGCCTCTTCCTAGAACATGCAGTGGCCCCCTCTTGTTCCTATAGTGAGAGTGGATGCTTTAACCTTGCGGATTCACCCAGTGTCAGAAGCTCTACCTGGTTTAGTCCCCTTCTTGCTCCAGCCTTGCATAGTCCCCTTTCCTTGTCATGCTCTGTGTTCCTGTCACTCAGTCCTTCCAGAAACTTTCTGGGCACACTCCTCACCTCTGGACCTTTGCATATGTGGTTCTTCCTTCCTGTCTGGCTAGCTCACCCATTCTTCAGGCCACTGGAAGCCTTCCATGACACCCAACAAGGTCGAGTCACCATATGTACTGCCCAGTTAGGCTTCTCTGCTCCCCCTAAATACGCCTCATCACACCTTCATGAAATTATTAAATTATAGTCTCTCACACTAGACTGTTGGCTCCACAAGGGCAGGGACCACACTGTCTTGTTCTCAGGTGTTTCCCCAGCATCTGGCACAGCGCACCTTGCATGGTGTTCTAGAAGTTTGTTGAAAGAATGAATACTGAATGAAGGTAAGAATGAAGAAAGGACACAAGGCCAAATGCATGAAGGGAGGGACTTAGGTCAGCTGACCTTCAAGTCCCCTCCAATCACCCTCTGGCTGCAGTTCATGTTTTTTGCTCAATTCCCCAGGAATTGGAGATTCAGGGCCACAGTTAGCAAGTATTTAAGCTGCCTGTTGGCACTGTCAGATGTTTTCTCATTGATCAAGTAACAAGCTGCGGTGAAGTGAAACTGTCTTAGTGGACACTAGCTTGGAGCCTTCAAGCCCTGCCTGGAATAGTTTACACGTTGGTCATCGCCACACCTGGCTGCACCAGCGGCCCGCTCTCAGAACCCAGGTGCACTTTTATTTACCCCATTTGGGCTCCTAGCTGCGCTTCCCAACACGACACCAGGTGGCGGCAGGTGCTAAGAGTCGGGGCTCACCACTAACCCGCCAGCGCCAGACCGCCGGCAGGGGGCGCTGCTGCTCCGCCAGGTGAGCGGGTGAGGTCGGCAGACAGAGGTCGGCCAGGTGCACCTGCTGGGCTAAGGGAGGCTGCGTCTGGCCCACCAGGAGCTGGGGGAGGTGCTAACAGCAGCAGGGAAGGAGAGCTGTGTGGCTCCCCTACTCTTCCTCATTTGTACATGAGGACTTAACCTCTACTTTATAGATTTATAGGCAAACTGTGAAGGGCCATAGGCCTCTGCCAAACCCCTCAACTCTGCCCTGGTAGTGTGAAACAACCCACGGATGGGTGGGCCTGCCTGTGTTCCAGTAAATCTTTATTTATGGACACTGAAGTTTGAATTCCGTGCAATCTTCATGTGTCACAAAATGCAGTCGTCCCTCGATATCCATGGGGCACTGGTTCCAGGACCTTCCTCGGATACCAGAATCCCAGGTACTCAAGTCCCTGATGTAAAATGGAGTAGTATTTGCATATAACCTATATACATCCTCCCCTATACTTTAAATCATTTCTAGATTACTCATAATACCTAATACAATGTAAATGTAAAAAGTTGTTATACTGTATTGTTTAGGGAATAAGACAAGAAAAAAAAGTCTGTACATGTTCAATACAGACGCAGTTTTTTTGGGGGGGAATATTTTCCATCCATGGTTGGTTGAATCCACCCCGTCGGGGCTCCTAGCTGCGCTTCCCAAAGTGCCACCAGGTGGCGGCAGATGCTAAGAGTCGGGGCTCACGGCTAACCAGCCCGCCCCAGACCGCCAGCAGGGGACGCTGCTGCCCCGCTAGGTGAGCAGGTGAGGGGTGTGGGGGGCTGAGTGCATTGTTCTTTTGATTTTTAAAAGAACTACCTAAAAATGTAAAAATCATTCTTAGCTCATGGGCCATAAGAAAACAGGGTGACCCTGACTCGGTAAAGTCTCCAACCCGTGCCTGGCACACAGTGGGTGCTCACTTAATGGTAGGTGTTGCTAGCCACCCAGGACACTCAGCAGGGGCTCTGCGAGTCTCTGCAGTTCTCCTGCAGCCCCTGCAGTGGGGTGGGGTCCTTCCTTCCGATTTTGGCCCCTGGCTTTCTCCCACTTCGCAGAAAGTGCTCAGTGAAGGTTAGTTGTCTCTCCTCCCTGACAGGGTACCCGCTGCACTTCCACACCTGCAGGCCTCTGCTCTTGCAGTTCTCTGTCCTCGTCATCTCTCAAGTCCCAATCTTGTTGGTCTCACTTTAAAAATTCAACTTTATTGAGGTATGAGTTACATAAAGTAAAATTTACCTATTTTAAGTATAGAGTTCGAGTTTTGACAAATGTATACATCCAAGGAACCACCACCCACAGTCAAGAGAGAGAACAACTCCTTCACCCCAAAAACTTCCTTGTGCCCCTTCCCAGTCAACCTTGACTTAAAAAAATCTCCCAATCATCAAGTGCTTGCAATGTGTTGGGCTCCACAGAGGCCCTTGACGAGTTTGGGGACCGCAGAGAGGTGGGGGCAATTGTCACAGGCAGGGGCCTCGGGGCTGAGGACTCCTAGGCTGCGGGATGGGAAGCAGCGCGCCCACCATGGGTGGGAGGCAGAGCTCGGAGGTATATCCGGGCACCTCCCTTGACGGCTCCCTGCCTTGCCTTTCCCCCAGCGCCCTCCACAAGCTCAGGGCCAGTTTGCACACACCTTGTCCAGTCCTGGCTACTCCAAGTGTGGCCTGGGACCAGCAACCCTGGCATCCCCTGGGAGCTGCTCAGAAATGCAGATCTCAGTCCACTCCTACAGCTACGGAGTCAGCACTGTAATTTCAAGGCTTAGAAATTCTGTCCTGAGGCTGAGGCTGTCTTTTCCTGGACAGCAGCGGTGGCTGCATCTGTGTCCCCTTCCCTGCTTGACTGTGAGGTCCTGGAGGGCAAGGGCTGAGCGCTCTGGTGCTCACTTCAGGGCCTTGCCCTCCAGCCCTCATGAGTCAAAGTTGAATTCACAGTTGAAGGGAAGGGCAGGAGGTCAGCGCTTTGGGGGTGACGGTTCGGGTGTGGGGCTGTGTATCTCAGGGACTGGTGGGGGCAGTGAGGCCAGTGGGCAGGGGGTGGTCTATCCATTTGGAGTTTGGAGGTCTGGTTCTCCACTCACTGTGGCCCAAGATGATGCAGGGAGTCTGGGGTCATTTGCATATCATTTACATGTGCTTAGCATGTCTGGTACACTGGGTGGGGTAGGCTGGATTTGTGGAGAGGGTGGACAGGACATAGGGATGGGGGTGTTGTGGGGAACCCCTGCAGATGCCCACCCTGAAGCAGGGCTGGAGTGTCAGCGCCCACCCTCCTTGTGGGAGGAGGGCTTGCTAGATCCTCCCAGCTCCAGGAACTTGCTGTGGCTGGGCTGTTCCCACCTCCCTGCCTTTGCTCCCTGGGGCCCCCTGCCTGGAATGCCCTTTGCCTGTGTCCCCATCACAATCCTGTGATCTGGGTGCTGGTTACACTGGTGGGTTCACTCTGAAAATTCATGGAGTTGTGCAGTGGTTACCTGTGCATCTTCTGTATAAAAATAAAAAGTTACAAAAAGATGAGACCTAACTTTCAGGAAGAGTTCTGGGCTAGAAGTGGGGTGGGGGTTGGATGCAGGTATGGGGGTGTGGGGGACCACTAACATCTGTCTTCAGCATCCTACTCTCCCCTGAGCTGGTGCACTGGCTGCTGCTCTCTCTAGCCCAGTGGCACCTCCTCTTGTGTGTTCACTCCCAACCTTGAGACTGCCTGGGTTCCTGCTGAGTCCCTCTTCAGACTTGGGGACTGGGCGGCAGAGGGCCTGGCTTCTCTGGACTCGGCCCTGTGTGCTGGGGCTGCTCTGGACCTGCCCAGCCTGGCGCCTGACTCACCCCTGCCCCTCCCTGCCCTGCACGTTGGGGCTTCCCTGCTGCCCGAGTTACAGGGACCCGTAAGCAGGCACGCAGCGCCCCTCCCACCATCTGGAACTTGTCGTAGAAGGACTTTGGGCAATGGACTGGCCTCTCTGGCCTTAGTTTCCCTCTTCTGTAAAGAGGGGAAAAACAATTCTGGCAGCTGTGAGGTCAGACAAGTCAGAGGGTGTGGGGACCTTGGGACCCAGAAGTGTGGAGAGCAAAGGCCTCTGGGGGGCAGGGGGATAGTTAATGAGGGGGCCACGCAAAGGCCTCCCCTTCAGTTGGGCTGGGGTCTGCACGGTGGGGGCAGGCGAGGGGGTGGGAGTGGCACCAGGGAGGGCACGGGAGGGTCAGGGCCTGGGTTTTGGCCTAACTTGACCCTAATTGGCTGCATGCCTGTTTTCCCCTTGCCTCACTTTACCCTTTTGTCAAGAGGGCCATTGGGTTAGATTGTCCCTCTAGCTGTCTTAATGCCATGCTTTGTTTGGCCTGTGCAGGGTATTATTTTACCCTGCACAGGCCTTTCATTTCTAGAATTCATTTCTAAATTGTAAACATCGGAGGCTTGCCATACAAACCCAGAGTTCCAGCTTCCTGATTGGAAAGCCAGACGCTTTGGCCTTTCTTGGATTCCACGTTTTCAGGCAGCGAATGGCACAGCTGCTGGGGAAGGGGCTTCCCACGTCCCTCCCCACCACCTGCCCACACCCTGCAGGCCCAGCCTTGCAGGCGTTGGAGTGTGTCCCTGCCTGGGACCCTCTGCTCCTGGGCGCCTGAGCCCCAGGCCCAGGGGCCGCTCATGGCTGGCGCTCGGGCACGGGCAGGCTTCTTTCTCTTTTGCTTTGCCAGCTTGAGGCTTTGGAGGGCAGGTCTGGATCGGATTGGACTGGCATTAGTTCATGTGCTTATCCTAGCAGAGAACTAGGACTTGGCATTTCCTGGGGGCGTCCGGAGCCTGGGTCAGGGTCCAGAGGCAGTGTCTGCATGTGGGAGGATGGGTCCCCCTGTGGCAACCACCGTTCCCGGTGTTCCAGCCTGGCCACAAGCCCTCGGAGCCCGGCTCCCCTTGTCTCTTGGCCTCCCCGCCAACCCGCAGGATGCCCACACTCCTCATGTTCTTTGTGGCACTGCCAGGCCACAACCTAGGTCCCCTCCCTTTCTTCCCTGTTCCCCTCGTTCAAGGCGCAGCTTCTCCATCCCCCTCAAGCCCTCCCTGCCGGGTCAGTCCTCTGCACCAGGCCGTGCGCTCCCTGACCGGCTTCTGTCCTGCCTCCCCAGCCCCAGCACACCCCAGGCCATCAGGGCTACCCAGTGCTCTATTGCAGGAAGGCTGCTTTTTGTCTGAGGGACAGGGGGCTGAGGCTGGGACAGGGACGTCAGAAGTCACCAGGGGATTCACTGGACTACTGCCCACCACTGCTGGGAGAGGGGGGCTCCTGCCCTCAGGGCCAGTGGGGCGGGAGGCCCTTCCCTCTAACGCATTGTCTGCCGGCCATTCCTGACACAGCCCTGGGCTCCGGCACTCATCCCTCGGTGGCACTCATTGGGTGCCAGCCCCAGGCAGGGCAGTGGGGCTGCTGAGATGGGTGCCGAGCCTTCCGGCCGGGCTGGGTCACGGTTCCCTGCCCAGAGCCCAACTCTTCCACCTCTCGGCACAAGCCTGCCCAGCTCAGGACAGGGCCTACGCAGGCCAGCTCCTGACACTTTACAGATGGGGAAACTGAGGCCCAGACAGGGGCAGTGACTTGCCCAAAGTCATGGGCCCAGACCTGGGGTCCTGGGACCCTCTCCTGGGTGGCCTGAGCCAGGCTGTGGTGTGAAGTCAGTCGTGAGCGTTGGGACATTCACTGCAGAACCTGCCTTGCTGGGGCCCCAGACCCCCAGACCCCCAGTTGAGCAGCAGGGAGGCTGCCCAGCCCCTGATGTGCTCCCCTGGCCTGGCTGAGTTTCCCAGAGCGAGCAGAAAGGTAGGGCAGGAGCAAGTCAGAATTGGCCCTGGGAGCTGCGAGTCCCTGCCGGCCTTCCTGCCCTCGGGCCCTGGGAGCGGGAAGAGAGGCTCCACACCCCAAATCCTCCCGCCTCCCCTTCCCACCCACGCCTTCAGCCTGGGGCCCAAACATGGCAGGGAGCCAGGCTCCAAACCCTCCCTCCCTGGTAACCGAGGCACAACACCCAACACTGGAGACTGTTTGTCCTGCCAACGCCGCACCCCAACCTGGGCCCGTGAGCTCCGGCTGGTGGGAGAAGCCTGGTTGGGGCTGGGGGAGGCAAGCAGGGGCCTGGAGACCCTTCCCCTCCACACCAGCCCCCCAGGGGCTTCCGAGCACAAGCCAGCCAGGGCTGTCCTCTCAGCACCTTTGGCTGTGAGGCCCCCAACCCCAGGCCCTTAAGAACTTGTAGGGCCTGGGACAAGGAGAAGGGCCAGGCTGAGAGGGGCACAGGGCAGAGGGAGAAAGTCCTCCCCGGCCAGCCGGGCTTTGAGAAGGGCTTAGGGGAGGGAGGCCCGTGGGCCCTTTCTTTGCAGGCAGGGGAGGGAATGGAGATTCAGCCAACCCCGGCCCCAGCCCCAGAGGGCTCTGCTTCCTGATCGTCAGGGTCTGTCCGAGTGGGCACTGTGAGGCCCTCCAGCACCATGTCACGGGGCTGGCTGGGTGGGCGAGGAAGGGATGTCAGAGCCTGGGGAGGCGGGGGAGGGGTGGCACTGGGACGGGCAGGGCAGTTTTTCTGGCCTTCGCTGGCCTGTGGTCTCTGTGGTCCAGGGCATAGGACTGTGGGAGGTTGAGCCAGGCAGATGGGGTCTCCACCCCTGGGGAGCCTCCGGTCTGAGGGAAACAGGGTCCCAGGCTTCAGGAAGCTTCTGGTCTGAGGGGGAGACACAGTCCTGGTTTTAATGTCCCTTCTCGGTGACAGAAACAGAGGATGAAGGAATCACTCTGCTCTGCCTTGAGCACAGCCTCACTAGGCCTCGCGGGGCTTGGCAAAGCTTCTGCTTCTTGGGCAAAGGAGGGATCGGAGGGTCTTTCTGCTTCTCCACCCTGAGGGGGAGGCACCTTCCCAGAGCTGGCAGACCCTCCCCCAAGGTACCAGGCCTGGTCAAAGTTAATCTGCCACCGCTTGTCAAATGTTCCCCAGCTAAACAGTAGCTTCCCACCTACCCCCTCCAGCACCTTGGCCTGCGTCATGGGCAGGAACTGTCACTCTCCCCCTTTTATAGATGAGGAAACTGAGGCTCAGAGCAGTGTCGGTGAAGTGACGAGTCTCATGCTAGGTGGCTTAGGTCTTAAGGGGAGGCCCACTGTGCTTACAGCACCCAGCTCTCCTGACATCTGCGGGGATCGTGTTGCAGGCAGACCCCGGCCAGTGCGGGAGAAGGGTGAGTCAGACAGTCCCTGCCATTCCCCCAAGCGCTGAGGCCCGGTGGGTGCTGTCCCCACTCTCAGCCCCGCTCTCAGGCCCGGTCTCCTGGTTCAATCCCGGGCAGGCCTGTGGGGAGGGTGGGGCGGGAAAGACTCAGTTCTGCTGAGGCTGCAGCCTCCCGGCCCACCCGCGCTGAGTCAGGCCGGGCAGGAGCCGGGCGCGGCAGCTTTCCCAGGGCCAGTCCGGGCGGCACCCACATTCCTCACAAGCAGGGTGCGTCTGGGCTTGGCCAAGCCAGGTGTGCTGTGCCCTGCCCAGGCCCCCACCTGCCCGCCGGCCCCGAGCCAGCTCAGCGCTTGGCCTTGTAAGGAAGTTGCCTGGAATGGGCTGTGGGAACTGCTTGCCTTGCACGTCCTTGCTGGGTGGGGTGCAGGCCGGCGGGGGGTGCAGCCTGATGGAACCCCAGATCCCAGAGCAGCCAGGGCAAGCGGGGTGCCCACTCCTCACCCCCTACTCACACTCCCCCTTGCCTCTGCAGCTGGAGAACTGGGGCCTGGAGCCCGGACAGTCTGCGGTTTGGGGCCTTGTTCTCGTTCATCGCTCAGTGAAAGCTGATGGCAGAATGAAGGGTGTTCCGAGAGCTGGGGTGGTGGTGAGGGCCCCCCGCGGTGGCCGGGAAGCAGCAGGGGGCACGTTCTGTTGTTGTCCTGGGTCTGTCAGAGAGAACTTTGTCCTAATCAGCTTGGAGCTCTGGGTGCCAGGTGGGGTTCTGAGGCAGAGGCTCTGCGTGGGGCCCTGTGCCACGGGGGCTCCAGCTCTGGGGGTGCTGCCAGCACCTTGCCCCTCTGCCCCTGCCCCCCTGGCCCCAGCTGGGCATCTGGGGCCAGGAGGGATCTGTGTGGGGGTTGGTCAAGGTCAGTTTTCACCACTTACCTGCAGTGAAATTTGTCCCACAATCCATCTCCTCTCTCTGGGCCTCAGTTGCCTCTCCTATAAGATGGGCTGTGCTGGGACCCCACCCTTTCCCCACCGTGGGATCCCCCAAGTTAGCTCTGCAGCTTCCCATCATCCTCTGCAGGCCAGGCCAGGCTCCTGGCTGGGGGAGGGGCAGGAAACCTCAAGTCTGGGATGTGGGGACCCTGCCCACTGTTCAACCTCCTCCTTGAGGGCTGCTGGTAGAGCCAGCGTTTCAATCACACCAACAACCGGTCATGGGGTGCCCCCTTATCTCCCAGTTCTGAGGCCTCAGCAGTTAGGAACACAGCTTGTAGGGCCTGGGCTGGTCCCCTCTGTCATGCATTCGAAGCAGGCAGGGCCAGACTCTTTCCTGGGAACCCTGCTGCAGGCCTAGGGTGGGCCCAGGGTGGCTTGGACTGCAGAAATCACTTCACAGGCCTTGGTGAACCACCAGGTCCTGGCCTTGGGCCCAAGGTGGGTGTGGGAATTCTGTCCTTCAGGGAGGTCAAAAAGGGGGACAGCAGGGCTATGGGGTCAGAGGCTGAGGGTTGGGCAAGGACTCTGGGCCCTCCACTGTGAGGGCAGCAGGCTGAGCTCCAGGCAGCCAGGGCTGGGTGGGGGAGCAGGGAGCAGACAGGCACAGCCCCTGGCCCCACCTAGCCCATCACTGAGCAGTGGTGGGCAGGCCTGGCCAGTGATGTCCCAGGCTGGGGTAGGGACCCCTTCTGGGGGCAGCAGCCCCCTTTCCAGCCCTCCTTTGGCTGAGCCCTGAAGCTGGTGTCTGCAGCGACTCTATCTCCAGGGAATCTCTAGGGACTTTGGCTGCCTTTCCTCCTCCCCTGTCCAGGGCCTGGTGGCAAGAGGGCAGCACTTTGTCCTGAGGGGTGGTGCTGCTTGCAGTGGATGGAAGTGCCTCAGCCCCCTGAAAGTCCTGCTCTGTGCCCTGGTGTCCTGAGGTTGAGGACAGTTCAGTGTGTGAGTGTGTGAGTGGATATGTGTATGCATGTATGTGTGTATATGTGGGCATGTACGTGTGTTGGTGGGGAAGGCAGTTGTCTCAGTGGAGGTGGGCTTCTGGACATTCAGACTGGGGTCCCCGTGGTTGGATTCTGAACCCTGAAGGATTCTGGGAACCAGCACTGAGAGCCGGGCCCAAGGCAGCCTGGGAAATCGTGGGAACAGGTGAGAACAGGCTGGAATTGGCTGGAAGGGCGCGGCAGCAGCTGGAATGTGTGGGCTAGAGTAGCCCCACCCTCCCTCACCCAGGAATGGGTCCTCAGTGTGGAGCCAGGACCAGCCTCTTCCCCCAGCTGTCCCCAGCTCTGCCCCACCGGCCTCCTCAGCCCCTGCACACCCCTCACTCTTTGCTGGGCTAGAGCCAGTGGGGTCCGGCTGGGGTGGGCTGTTTGGGAGAAGCTGGCGACTTTTCCTGAACATCCCCAGGTTCTTGATGCTGTGTGTTTCCGGCTGTTTGCGTAGACAAACCTGTCACTTACAGGGGCCTGATTCTGATGAGTTAGGGAAGAATAGGACTACACCTGTGGGGGGTTTCCTGAACCAGTGGTTGGGTTTCTAGGCCAGCTCTGCTTCTGGGGTGGGGACTGAGGGTGACCTGCCGGTTCTGGGCATAAACTGTGGGCCTCTGCAGAATGGCTTTGTCCTCTCCTATCCTGTGCAGTTTATCAGGACCCCCCATGGCCTTCAGGAGCAAGGCCACATTCCCCAGCGAGGCACGAAGGGCCTCTCACAGGGGGGGCCCTGACCACCTCTCCAGGCCCAGCTCCCACCTCTGCCTCCCCAGCCCACTCCCCTCACCTGGGACATCTCGCTCCTCCCTGGCATGTGCCAGTCACCCTGCCTGGAAGGCCAGTGTCCCCTTGTGACTCCTGCTGAACTGCACCCTGCTCAGACTCCTTCCCCAGCTGTCCTGCCTCTTGGGCCATGCCAGGGACCCCTCTTGGGTGCTCCTAAAGCCCAGCCTGCTCAGGCTTCCCCAAGATCAGGGCCCACTGTGTGTCCCCTGTCATCCCCAGGCCAGGTCCTCTCTTACACAGGTCAGGGGTGCAGGAAGTTTAGGGAATTCCTCTGAGGACTGCCGATTTGCAAAGGGCTGTTGCACAACCCTGGCCACCATTCTGCTTCCTCCAGTGTGAGGAGAAACATCCCTCTGCCTTGGGATTAGGATCTTCTGGGGAAGATTCCAGAAATATCTCTTGGGATCAGGGAGAGTATAAGCTCCTTCTCTCCCCCACGAGGATGCAAAGTTAATGGGCTAGAGAGACAGTGGCAGCTTTGTGTGAATGTATGAATGAGCGTGTGAGATGTGAACACACAGGAGGCCATGTGAGTATGGAAGTGTGCACAAGTGTGTCCACGAATATGTGAAAGTGTGAGTGTGAATGTGTATTAGTGTGAGGCTGTGCCAGTCTGTGAGGATGTGAGTGTGTATGAGCTTATGAGGGTGAGTATGAGTATGGGGGAGCCTGTGAGTCTGTGAGTGTGACTGTGAACCAATCTGTATGTGTGAATATGTGTACGAGCTGTGTATAAGTGTGGGTGTGAATGTGTATATGAATGTGTGCAAGCGTGTATGAATCTATGAGTGGGTGTAGTGTAAGTCTGAGTATGAATGTGTGAGTCTATAGTTTTGTGTGAATATGTGTGTGAGCTGTGGGTTAAGTGTTAAATGTGGGAGTCTGGGAATATGTGAATGTGTGTGTGTATGAATCTATGAGTGTGTAAGTTTGTGTTGGTCTGTGAACGTGTGCATGTGAGCTGTGTGTGAATGTATGTGTGAGCTATGTGTCACTGTGAGTACGTGCTCTGTGTGTGAGTCTGAGTGTGAATGTGTGTAAGTGTGTGAATGTGAGCTGTGTGTCAGTGTGTGCGTATGAGTCTGTGAGTACGTGCTGTGTGTCTGAGTGTGAACGTGTGTAAGTGTATGAATGTGAGCTGTGTGTCAGTGTGTGTGTATGAGTCTGTGAGTACGTGCTGTGTATGTGAGTCTGAGTGTGAAGGTGTGTAAGTGTATGAATGTGAGCTGTGTGACAGTGTGTGCGTATGAGTCTGTGAGTACGTGCTGTGTGTCTGAGTGTGAATGTGTGTAAGTGTGTGAATGTGAGCTGTGTGACAGTGTGTGCGTATGAGTCTGTGAGTACGTGCTGTGTGTGTGAGTCTGAGTGTGAACGTGTGTAAGTGTGTGAATGTGAGCTGTGTGACAGTGTGTGCGTATGAGTCTGTGAGTACGTGCTGTGTGTCTGAGTGTGAACATGTGTAAGTGTGTGAATGTGAGCTGTGTGTCAGTGTGTGTATGAGTCTGTGAGTACGTGCTGTGTGTCTGAGTGTGAACGTGTGTGAGTGTATGAATGTGAGCTGTGTGACAGTGTGTGCGTATGAGTCTGTGAGTACGTGCTGTGTGTGAGTCTGAGTGTGAACATGTGTAAGTGTATGAATGTGAGCTGTGTGTCAATGTGTGTGTATGAGTCTGTGAGTACGTGCTGTGTGTCTGAGTGTGAACGTGTGTAAGTGTATGAATGTGAGCTGTGTGACAGTGTGTGCGTATGAGTCTGTGAGTACGTGCTGTGTATGTGAGTCTGAGTGTGAACGTGTGTGAGTGTATGAATGTGAGCTGTGTGTCAGTGTGTATGAGTCTGTGAGTACGTGCTGTGTGTCTGAGTGTGAACGTGTGTAAGTGTATGAATGTGAGCTGTGTGACAGTGTGTGCGTATGAGTCTGTGAGTACGTGCTGTGTGAGTCTGAGTGTGAACGTGTGTAAGTGTGTGAATGTGAGCTGTGTGTCAGTGTGTGTGTATGAGTCTGTGAGTACGTGCTGTGTGTCTGAGTGTGAACGTGTGTAAGTGTATGAATGTGAGCTGTGTGACAGTGTGTGCGTATGAGTCTGTGAGTACGTGCTGTGTGAGTCTGAGTGTGAACGTGTGTGAGTGTATGAATGTGAGCTGTGTGACAGTGTGTGCGTATGAGTCTGTGAGTACGTGCTGTGTGTCTGAGTGTGAACATGTGTAAGTGTATGAATGTGAGCTGTGTGTCAATGTGTGTGTATGAGTCTGTGAGTACGTGCTGTGTGTCTGAGTGTGAACGTGTGTAAGTGTGTGAATGTGAGCTGTGTGACAGTGTGTGCGTATGAGTCTGTGAGTACGTGCTGTGTGTCTGAGTGTGAATGTGTGTAAGTGTATGAATGTGAGCTGTGTGTCAGTGTGTGTGTATGAGTCTGTGAGTACGTGCTCTGTGTGTGAGTCTGAGTGTGAACGTGTGAGTGTGCTTGTGAGCTGTGTGTCAATGTGTGGCTTCTCCCACAGGAGTGTCGGCCGGGGACCCAGGGCAGTAGGGAAGCTTGGGTCCGGGCTGTCCTTCCCCAGAGCCAGGGTCAGCCGCCGGGAAACTCAGAGCCCCCCACCCCCATTCTGGGGAGTTCTGGGGCAGATCCAGGGAGCTCCGAGGCTCAATTTGCCTCAGGAGAGTTTACTCAGAGGAGTGGTGGTCTTTCCACATTCCAGAGAGAGCTCAGAGGCCATTCTTTATTAAAAAAAAAACAATACGGAATAGATTCAAAATATTTACAAAATATGTGTAGGATTTAAGAATTAAGACACAACAAACACCGATGACTCCGGCACCCAATTTTAGACACGTGACATGTGCCTTTGACATGTGCCATCCCCCTGTGGCGCGCAGTGTAACCAGAAGCCCGGATTTTGGGTGGTCGTTCCCTTGCTTTTGTTCACAGAGCCCAAGCGGCTTTGCAGCCCTGTGTGCTCTGGCGTCGGGCGACGCCCGGAGCGGGCGGAGCGGCTCAGTGCTGCCCTCTGGGGGCGAGGGACGCCGGCTTCCTCCGGCTCAGCCCCAGCCCACCTAGCTCGCCGAGGTGAGCCCCCACAGAGGTGGACGCAGTCACTGTGCACACGCAATGCAGGACACGCGTGGACAGAGATCCGCACACGGGCACGCACAGGGCTGTGCACAGACCGTTCCAGCGTTCGTCTGTGTTGTGTCCCCAGTGGGTGCCACACCCCGTGTGGGAAGCTCCAACAGCAGCCACTGTGCCTAAGGAGTGCTCCGCAGGAAGGGGGTGGTCCCCACGTGGGGGAGCGTGTCCTGCTCGGGGACCCTCAGACTTGGGCTGGGTGGACAGCCTGGCTCTGGGGCCCGCAGAAGAATAGAGGGGGTGGGCGGGCAGGAGAGAAGTGTCCCAGAGGCAGGGAAGGGCTTTTTTGAGATGGAGAAGGGGGTGGGGTGAGTGGGTGCGGGCATGACATACTGCGCAGGCCAGCGCCAGACGGGAATTTCTGTCCCGGATGCAGGGGGTGGACACACTGCCCAGCCATGGGGGGGTCTATGGGGGTCGTGGGACTAGAGAGGGAGCCGAAGATGGTGCGGAGGAGCCAGGCCTGGAGGACAAGGGACGGGTTTGCAGAGCACAAGTGGAGGAGCGGTCTCCCGGTGGGTCCCCGCGTCCTGCCACCGCCCCCCGCGGCCCCTCCCGGCACTGCCACAGCGGCGCCACCCGAGGAGGCCAGCAGAGGGCGCTCCTGTCACAGAGTTGAGGCTCCGGTGGCTGCCGGAGCGAGTTCCCGTTTAACGCGGCGTCAGTTTGGCAAAGCGTCCGGGCCTGGGGTCCCCGTGGGAAGCACGGGGGCTTGCCCTTGGGGGCCACCAAGCATGGAGGCGAGAAGACACGAGCTCGCGAGGCGGGAACTCCACAGTGTTCCGTTTCTCCCCTTCCTCTGCTCTCTGGTCGGGCATCTGTCTGGGCACGCTTTCCATCTTTTTGTCCCCAGGTGGTGGCCTTGAAGTCACCCCCCAGAAACGTGGTTCTTTCCGCCGCCCTGGAGGTCTTCCCCTGGGCCTTGGGGGCGGTCAGGGCCAGAGGCCTTTCCAGAAAGTTCCCTGTGTTCTAGCCCGGGGTTCTGCCCCGGGCTCCGGGGAAGGTGTGGCAGCCTCCCTCCACTACTGGGGGCGCGACTGGGGAGGAGGAAGTGCCTTTACAGTGACCCTCCTTCGACCTCGTGGCACCGTCTCCACCTGGGCAGAGGCATGTTGAGCTCAAGTCATTCATTTGTTCACTTATTCATTTCTACAGTTATTGGGCACTGTTTGCTATGTCCATTTCTGGAGACAGAGAAGAAGGAGGCGGGGTCCCCACCCCATGTCTAGAGGAGGAGACAGGTATGCAAACAGGTGTGACGGAACCGGGTGATACATGCTTTGAGAGAGAAGTGCTGTTTTCCCGTGAACTCTGCTTTCCTTCTGGCTTCTCCATCCTACCCAGTGACATCATCACCCCCCCCCCCCCCCCCCCCCCCCGCCACCCGCTCAGCTCAGAAAATGCAGAGTCATCCTGCTGCCTTCTCCCCCACGCCCCCTCGCCCTCGGCCACGATGTCCCGTCGTCTCGTGGCCTCTCCTTCCCAGGCCTGTTGTGGCTCTGCCCCCATCCGGCTTTCACATTGCCCCCAGAGTGAGACCCTTCTTCAAACTGCCTGATGCCCACACACAGAAAAGGAGGGATTAACACATACGACTTGAGGGAGGGAGTCGTCTGTTTGGAAAAGACCCGTAAACAAAGTTGGAAAACCATAGAACAACTGGGAAAACACATTCACAACACCTGTGCCAAGTTGTCATTCCCATGTTTGTGAAAAGCTCACACAAGCCAGTAAAGACAAGACCCCAGAGAAAAATAGGCAAAGAGTAGCAACAGCCAGTTCATAAGAAACAAGAAGGAAAACAGGAAGAGACCAAAAAATACAGGAAAGAATGTTGTCTTAGTCTGTTTTGTGCTGCTCTAACAGAATACCCGAGACTGGATCATTTATAAAGAACAGAGACTTATTTCTTGCGGCTCTGGAGGCTGGGAAGTCCAAGGTTGAGGCACCCACATCTGGTGAGGGCCTTCGTGCTGTGTCATGGCAGAAGGTAGAAGGGCGAGAGAGCATGTGCGAGACAGAAAGGGAAGGAAAGGGATGAGAAGTCGCCCAGACTCATCCTTTTTTCAAGAAGCCACTCTCGAGATGACAGCATTAGTCCATTCATTAGGACCTGATCACCTCTTAAAGGTTCCACCTCCCAACACTGAAGCGTTGGGGATTACGTTTCCAACACATGAACTTTGGGGGACACATTCAAACCATAGCAGATGTTCAGTTTCACTCATAATTAAAGAAATGTTAAGAGAGACCTTTTTCAGCTATCAAGAAAGACAAAAAATGGAAAATAACCAACAAACCTTGACAATACCAGTGCTGGTAGAAGTATGGTGGGGAATGTTATTCTCATTCATGGTTAGTGGGAGTGAAAAATCTGTAGAACTTTTCAAGGAGACTTTTTTTTTTAATTGTGGAAAATTTCAGATATACACAAAAGTAGAGACAATTAGCAAAACGAACTCCCGTATGCGTTGCCCAGCTTTGGTAACAGTCAACATGTTGCCATTCTGGTTTCTTCTCTCTCCTCCTACCAGCTTTTGTGGGGGAGGTTAGAGTGTTTTAAAGCAAACTCCAGATACCATTTGATTTTACTCTGGAAGAAAATTTGGCAATAGCTGTCAAAGTAAAAAATGGATTTACCCTTTAACCCAGTAATCCCGCTGCTAAAATTTCCTCTCAGGATGTATTTGCAAAAGTTCACCATGTTATATATTCAGGGAGGTTTATTAAGCCATCATTTGTAAAAGCAAAAAACCTGGAGACCAGAAAGGTGGTTGGTAGGAATGGAGTAAATGAATTAAAATTCACGGGTAGGGCCAGGCGCGGTGGCTCACGCCTGTAATCCTAGCACTCTGGGAGGCCGAGGCGGGAGGATTGCTTGAATTTAGGAGTTGGAGACCAGCCTGAGCAAGAGCGACACCCCGTCTCTACTAAAAATGGCAAAATTAGCCAGGCGTGGTGGCATGTGCCTGTAGTCCCAGCTACTTGGGAGGCAGAGGCAGGAGGATTGCTTGAGCCCAGGAGTTTGAGGCTGCAGTGAGCTATGATGACACCACTGCACTCTAGCCTGGGTGACAGAGTGAGACACTGTCTCAAAACTAAACAAACAAACAAGCAAACAAAAACTCATGGGCATGACAGATTAAAAAGAATGAGGTGACTGTCCAAGAGATATTCTTCACTGGGAAATTGAGGCATTGGAAACATCAATAATATCCCTTTTGGTTAATTAAAATCAGTATAAATAGACACATTAAAAACAAAACAGAACACAGCAGTGCTTGGATGACTGTCTGTTGTTACAAGATAAAGTCCAAACTCTTTGCATCCGTTGCTGATAATCTTCCTTTCTAACCCTTGTTCCAGTCACTTCCCCCGCTTGTATGTCCTTTGATTCCCAAAATAGGTTCCAAGGAACCCTAGCTCCACAAGCTCCTCCTGGAAGTGGCTGCATGTCCAGATGAGTCTGGGAAGCACTGAGCACCATGGAGAGTCACAATGTGCATTAGCTTGCTAAAGGCTCTGGGAAGTCTGCAGTGAAACATGCAAACAAAAACTGTTTGTCAAGGATGTGCCTTGCCCTGGCCTACCAGGTTACGGGTCATGGTTCTCGGCCTTGGCTCTCAAGAGCACCACAGGGCCCAGATGAGCGCTCCGTTCTGCAGGGTCGGCCCTGCCCTTTTCTGACCTTACGTAGCCTTGCTCTCTCCCTTGCTCCCTTGCTCACTCCACCCCACCCCAGCCATGCTGGCCCCTCTTTCTGTTCCCCAAAGAGGAATACCTTGGTCCAGCCTCAGGGCCTTTGTACTAGCTGTTACCTCAGGCTGGAGTGCTCTTCCCTGTACACAGCTGGCTCCTTCTTTAATTCAGCTCCCCCCTTAACTGTCACCTAGGAGTGGGCTTCCCTGGCCTCCGAAGCACTAGTATCCCCCTTTGAGTTTCCTCGGAGAATGCATCATTCACTGGTTTGTTGATTGCCCATCTCCCCTGCTAGAATGTCTGCTCCATAAGAGCACAGATGTTGTCTGTTGTGTCACCATATTCCCAGAGCCTGAGACAGTGCCCAGCACAGAGTAGGTGCTTAACTAATAGTAGCTGGAGAAATGTGTTTCTTTACAAGATCCAGTTTCCCTACATTCCTATTACACCCCCCTAGAAATGCTGGTCCAGCTATGAGTCTCTGGGTGTTCCCCCAACACACCAGTCACATTCCCACCTCTACCTGGATGATTTCTCACCTTGTCATCTCAGCTTGGCAAAGAGCTGCCCTTGCTTTGAAACCCAACGTCGCTGTCCCTCCCTGTGAAACTGTCCTCAGTGGCCTGGACTCAATGAGTCCCTCCCTCTCTGGTCCTCCCAAGGTGCTTGTATGCACATACTTTTATCATCACACAGATGGCATTGTGCTGTAATGAACTGTCTGTGCTTTTGTCCCTCACTCACAGGCCTGCTGTCATTAAGGGCAGGGCTCAGTTGACTCAGTACTGAATTCTGAGCACCCAGTCCAGTGACTGCCACCCAACGGATGCAACGAGTAGATGCTGAATGAAATCCAACTTTGGGCTCTGACTGCCTGCATTCATTCAGTAAGCATCAATAGGGCACCTACTGTGTACAAAGCACTGATTTAGACCTTGTAGTGGGTCCAAAGATTAGCAGACAGCCATCTTTTGGCTGTAAAGGATTACATTCTAAGAGGGGAGCAAATCCACCTCCCATTAATTCTAACACAAGTGAGAATGCCTAGCACTCATGGTACTAGAATGGGCCAGTGATGGGAGTGAGTGTATTAATTTTCTATTGCTGCTGTAACAAATTACCACAAATTTAGGGTTTAAAGCAAGAAACATTTATTCTCTTACAGTTCTGGAAGTCAGAAGTCCAAAATGAGTCTTCTGGGGCTAAAACCAAAGTGTCAGCAGGTCTGTGTTCCTTCTGGGGGCTCTAGGGGACAATCTATTCCTTCCCTATTACGGCTTCTAGAAGCTGCCACATTCCTTGGCTCCCAGCCCCACATCACTCTGACCTTGGCTTCTATTGTCATATCTCCTCCTCTGGCTCTGACCCTCCTGCCTCTCTCCTGTTAAGGGCCCTGTGGTTACATTGGACTGACACCTACAAAGTCCTTTTTGCCCTCTAAGGTGCCTATTTCCAAGTTCTGGGATGTGGATATTTTGGGGCTTGTTATTCTGCCTACCACGGGCAGGGAAGGATTACCTCTCACTGCAGGGAGCCTTTGTCCAGCCAGCTTTTGGAGTCATTGGTGCAAGGCCCCATGCTAGCTACTTTTGTGTGTTAATCCATTTAATTCTCATGAAGAGTTGTCACAGAAGTCTAGTCCTCTCATTTTGCAAATGAGGGGAGGTCTGAGGCTGAGAGAAGGAATGTGACTTGTCTAAGGCCACGCCGAGTCCAGATTTGACCCCATGTTCTTGGACTTGGAGGTTGGAGCTCTTTTCATGGTATCATAGAGTCATGATCATAGACAGCACAATGCCTGACACTGGGGGTTGTGAAGATTAGGAGCTCTGGTTCTTCCCCAGTAAAACCTTGCTGAGGAAGGTGTAGCACATGAAATGTTAAATAGCAAGGCTCCTGGGGCCTCTGGGTTCTGGGCAGAGAGAGCAGGGACAATAGGGCTGCAGAAGTTTAGTGGAGGGGAGCTTGCTCCTGGCTGGCTGGTTGGGGTAACTCAGCTCCAGGGAAGGACGACACAGGCCGTGATGGGAGCTGTTGGAGGGGGATGGTGGGGCAGAGTATTCCATGGAGCCCAGGCCTCGGCAAAGAACTTTTCCTCATGTTTTTCCCTTGGAAAGGAAGGATGACCTCTTCTGGTCCTCCTCTCTGGTGCTCCTCCCTGGTCCTCTCTCTCCTGGTCCTGCTCCCCTGATCCTCCTCCTCTGGTCCTCTTAGTCATCCTCTGGCCCTCCCTTGTTGGTCAGGCAGGTGGGTCATAATGTGATGGGCTGCGTGGTCAGCGCCAGGGCAAGGGGCCGAGAGCCTCCTTCCTGTAGGCTGTGTTGGGTGAAGGAAGGAAGAGTCAGCTGTGCTCAGAGCATCCTGAGGCTCACATAGGGGAGAAACAGCCCCCGTGTCAAGGGAGCTCCAATGTGAGGGGGAGGCCCAGCTCCTACCCTGAGGATGTGTCCAATCTCAGGGGAGAGACACGGCCTCTTTTTCAGGGATCCTGGCCCCACCTGCCCCAGGAGGAAGCCGCACAAGAGCACTGCAGAGCAGGGCAGCTGAGTGTCAGTCAGTAGGGAGCCACCAGCCTCTGCAGGGCACAGGGAGAGGAGGGAGGTGGGGCTGGGAGGGTGGGACCAAATCTCTGCCTTCTGGTTCCCCAGACCCTGGGGGGGGCCCTCAGCCAGTCTGCAGGGCAAAGTGGAGAGGGGGTGTGAGCCCCAGGCCTGAAAGGGGAGCTCCTCTGAGTTGCTGCCTCTCCCCCTCCCCCATGGTCTTTCAGGGCCAAGGAAGTGGGGGAGGGGAGGGCAGAGGAGGGAGGGGGAGAGAAGGGGCGGGGAGGAGAAAGAGGAAGGAAGGGCAGAGGGAAGACTTCAGGCTCCAAGCTTGAGTCTTCAGCCTGTGGGAAGCAGCAGGTGTCCCTTCTGAGACTTCCTCCCTGCCCATTCCCAGCCCTCTCTCCCTCCCCTGGCCTGTCCTCCTGCCCTGGGCCTCCTCCAGGACATTGGGGCCTCTGGGTCCTTTCTAGGGAAGGGACCCTGGGCAGCTGCTGTGGCTCAGTCTGGAAAGGTGGGGTGTCCTTGGGTGTCTGTATCCTACCTTGGGACCAATGGTTCCTGGAAGCCAGTCAGAGGTGGCTGGGTGGGGTAGAGGGAAAGAAAGACTGAGTCCCTTGTTCCTGGGTAGGGAGCCCATGGCCGAGCCCTGGAATGTGCAGGGGCAGTGGGGGATCCCCCTGCCCCCATCTCTCCAAGCCAGGAGGGGGCCCAAGGGAGCCCAGGGCCCTGGGAAGGAGAAGGTGGGGCTACTTTGGAGCCAGACACTAATCGTTAGTGGGTGGATCTGGGAGGCTGCCTGGGGCCTCAGGAGGGAGACAGGAAACAGAACAGAGGAAGAGGGGTTTCCACCTGGGAGCGGGTAGCCGGCAGGTGTGGCTGGGCGGGGGTGCACTTCTGGGATGATGCCTGGCCTGCAGTGGGGAGTGCTTGTGGGGAGGTGAGGGGTGCCCGTCCTGGGCAAGGTGCCTGCAAGTGAGGGGCTCAATGCCTGTGGGTGCATGGAAAGGAGCTGGTGGGGCCCTAGTGGCAGGGGACAGAGGGCTGGGGTGGGGCAGTGAGGCTCTCTCACCAGCAAAGCCAGGACCCCAGCTGGGCCCACCTGGGACTCCTGGGTCCCTTACTTCCCCTGACTACTTGCTACTGACCCTTTCCCTTAGGGGTGAGTGTCGGTGGCCATGTTCTTTTCCTGGGACCCTGTCACTGCCCAGGCTCCATGACCCTAACAATTCAACAAGCACTTACAGAATGTTCTGGTTCTGGGTAGGGGTGCGGGGGTGGGCAGGGTCCCAGGGGTTGATAGCTAATGCTTGGGAGGCCTGTAGGAGCCAGGGTCAGCTGGGCAGACATAGCATGACCCTTGTCAACATTAGTATGCACCTATTGCACATCACCTGCACACGGGGCCTCAGATCCTTCTACACCATCTGCCTTCCATCGACAGAGTAGGGGTGGTATCCAGGGGTGATATAGGGGTGTCCACCCCAGTCCTGCCCCACTCTCGAGCATGCTGGCTTTTCAGCACTCTGCAGGGGAGACCGAGGGCCTATGAACGTAGTAAGGCTGGGCAGGCACCCAGAGCATGGGGGCACCTTCAAGTCCTCCCAGCCACCTCCCTGGGGCCCCTCCCTGCCTCCCACCTGTGCTTGGCTTCAGCAGCCTCAGGTGGGAGTGAAGCAGCTGTCTGGATCTCCTCCTCCTGTTCCTCTTCATTTTCCACGTGGTCCAAGGTACTGCTGCTGCAGGGCCATGGGCCCAGCACTGCCCCTCAAGGACCTCTCCCTGTGGGGGTGGCGGACAGGCCCGGGCAGGAGGGGTCATGGCCCAGAGGGCTTCTGTGTGGCCCTGCGGCCGGCTCCTGCCAGGCCTCCTTCCCCAGCAGGGCGAGTGGGAGCTGCTGAGGCCCTGGCTCCAGGTGGCTCCAACGCCAACGCTGGGCGGCCTACTGCTCAAGTGCCCTGTGCCTCAGTTTCCTCACAGCACAGATATGAGGATCTGAGGAGGAATGTCCAGGTCTTCTCAGCCCTGGCCGGGGATGGCCACGTGCTCCAGAGGCCCAGGGAGGTTTTCCTGGGGTCCTGCTTCCATCTCCGCTGTGGTCTGAATGGGGGTGCTCACCCAGGGAGAGGAGGCTGTGCTGGCCCATCCTTCAGCATGCGAGGCCTCTCTGGGCTGCAGTGTTGGAGGGGCTTTCACAGTCGGTGGGGCTTCCAGAGAGCAGAGGCGAAGGGGCCTGGCATCCCTGGCCTGGGGAAACTGAGGCCCAGAGAGGAGGATGAGTAGGCTGACAGCAGGAAGCCTGACTTGGGGGGAACCTTGTGGGGGCCGAATGGTGATAGTAGGGGATGAAGCCTAGGTGAATTTGGATGGAGGAAGGTTAATAAACTCTCTGCCTCTTCAAACTGGGCTTCAAGGCTAAAGTCTGGGGGCTTTGGAGGTGTGGTTCCCAGGCAGGGTGAGGGCTGGGGGTTGTGGGCTCTAGGGAGAGGCACTGGAGGGCTGGTGACACCCATGGCCTGGCCCCCTCCCCAGACTCCTGGCTCGGCTCTAGGTTTGGTGCTGGAAGGCAGCGCAATCCCTTCTCTGAGCCCAGAGTGAGGCCTGCCTGTGGGGCACAGGGTAGGGGGTGAGGTCATTTAGCTCCTGGGAGGAGGAGCTTGTAGCAGTGTGGCTCTGGCAGGGGATGGGAGGGATCTTCACCACATGTCCCTCCATATTAGGGTGACCGGCTAGTACAGGGCCCAGCTCTGGCCTGCTCAGGTGAACCCAGGTTCTACTGGATCTCCCTCCTCCTTCAGAACAGTCCTGGATTGCCAGGAAGTCCTTCCTGATGTCTAACCTCAGGTGGTCTGACCTTGCTCCCTAGCCTTGGCTTTGTGCCTTCCCCCTCTCCCCCCAGCACCCTTCACAGGCCAGGTGGGAGAATGATAAAGTCAGGGCTCAACCCCCCTCTCCTGGATCGTTCCTGCTGTTCCCAGCTGGCACTTTCTGTGAAAGACCACCCACTTTCTAAGCAGGAAGTCCTTCCAGCAGTCTAGCCTTGTCATAGGACCTCTGGGCCACATGGAAAACCTGACTCCCTCCTTGTTCCTGTGAGTAGGCAGAGAGCCCAGGCCACCCATGCACTTCCCTCCCTGGGCCTGTCCCTCGGGCCCTGGCCACCCCGGGAAGCTCCGCATTCAGACAGGCCCGGTGCAGATGCCAGTGTCCTGGCAGTGCCTAAATCATTAGTGCCGCGGAGATTAGGCGGGTAATCTCCTTGTTGGGTGGAGTGGCGCCAGCAGCCAGGATGTGGGATCGCGCTGCTCCCTGGCAGGGGCCGTTACTCAGGGCACGCAGACTCCTGCACAAATCCTGCTCCCCGGTGGCCTCCCCCTTTCCCTTGTGCCTCCTCTGGGAGCCTCTCTGGCCTGACTTTCTCAGGTGCAGGGGGAGTGGGCAGGGAGGTCACCCTAACTCTCTGGTCTCAGACCCTGGCCCCCTACCCATCCCTGCTTCTGTTTTGTCAGAGCTTGACTGACGTCACTCTCTCTCCAGATTCCCTCAAAGACCTTGGGAGACAGGAATTATCCCCCTTTTACAAACGAGGAAATGGAGGCTTTTGAATTGGCTTCCTGAAAGATTTGGACCCAAAGCTCCCTCGGTTCAGCACCACGTCTGTTCCCCTGTGTCTCCTCTCGCAGACTTGGAGTAATCCCAGGAGAGCTGGGGGGCTCCCTGGGGTCTGAGGCTAATTCTCCCCCTCTGACTGGGGGGCTCCCTCAGAGCCACGTTGTACCTGGGGAAGGACATCAGGCCCCAAATCTCTCCCCCCTTGCCCTGGAATGCAGGGTGGGGGGCCAGACCAGCTTCCTGGCTCTGGGCCTGTGAAGCCTGGCTCCCAGGGCTGGGCTCCTCCCCACCCTCTCGCCCTGAGAATGAGCTCAGCCTCCTAATTGTGGCTGAGGATGGAGGATCACCCCACCCTGGGGCTGCAGCTCCAACACCACCTTTGTTTCAGAATAGACAATGGGCTGCTAAGAGACCACAGCACCCAGTCTGGGCTCCTGGGCTGCAGCTCAGGAGGGGGCCTAGGGGATGCACTCAGTGTGTCCAGCCCAAGCCCCTGGCCCTGGGCAGCTGGTACAGAGGCAAATTCCACGGCTGGGGTTTTGGCTCTGACTTCAAGGGCCAGGGGCCCAGCCCCCCTTCAGCCTGGCTATAAAGGGCTGCCCAGTGTCTCCATCCAGACCCGACCCTGTATTAACCTGTGGACACCATGGCTGCCACCACCACCAGCACCCGCCAGCTCTCAACCTCCGGCCCCATCAAGGGCCTGTGTGTGCCCAGCAAGGGCTTCTTTTGGATGTTATTCCATATTGGGATCGCCTGTCGGGCCCCTAGCCTCCTGGGAGCCGGCAGCTGTGGCAACATATGGGTCACCTCTACACCTGCAGCCTGGATGGGAGTTTTGGCTCCAGCTTTGGTGTGGTGGATGTTCTGCTGGGGGCGGCAAGAAGGCCACCATGCAGAACCTCAACAACCATCTGGCCTCCTACCTGGACAAGGTTTGTGACCTGGAGGGGGCCAACAGTGACCTGGAGGTGAAGATCCATGAGTGGTACAAGAAGCAGAACCCGACCAGGCCAGAGCGTGACTACAGCCACTACTTCAAGACTGTTGAGGACTCTGCCCTCTGTCCTCTGCCCTTGGTACTTGCTTCTAATTCTGCGGTCCAGGCTGCAGAGCTTTGCCATCCCCCCCACCCCCACCCCATCCATGGAAAAATTGTCCTCCATGAAACTTAGGAACGGGAGGGTGGGGTGGGGTGGTGGGCACACAGCAGGAAGTGAGTGTCGAGCGAGCGAAGCTTCATCTGTATTTACAGCTGCAGCTGCTCCCCGTCGCTCGCATCACCGCCTGAGCTCTGCCCCCCCAGCCCTCACCCCTGCCCTCAAGTCCATGGAAAAATGGTCTCCCATGAAACTGGATGAAACTGGTCCTTGGTGCCAAAAAGGTTGGGGACCGCTGTTCTAATTCACTCCATCTCAACTTTGGGTCTTTGCAAACCATTCTTCCCTGTCCTAGGCCTCCATCATTCATTCATTCATTCATTTATTCACTCACTTTCTCTGGACCCAGCCCTGTGCCCTCTGGTCCCAGGCCTGGAAAACATTCTGTGCTTTGGAGTTGTTGGGAGTTCTCCAGGGGACAGAGGAGAACTCCTCCCTTCCTGGGGGGAACATATTTGGGGTGGGTGATGGAGGAGTGGTCAGGGGAGTCCTCAGAGCCTTGAAGGCAGGCGTTGGCACTCCCAGTGTAGAGAACAGCATAGGCAAAGGCACAGAGGTGGGGACAGTTTGGTGTGGCTGTTGGGAGATGAGGCTGGACATCTCCTTGCTACTCCATTCCCCTCTGGGGCTGCCCTCCTGCCTGCCTAACCTCCTCCAGGCAGTCCTCCTGGATGGATGGATGGCACTTGTCTTCTATCCCCAGATCTTGGGGTCTGTTCAACCCTTTGAGGCTCAGTCTATGCCCTGTTCCTTGTGCTGATGTTGCTGAATCCGGCATGTTCTTGTGGCTGCTCTAGTTGTGGGTCTTCCTCACTCCCTCCATGACAGTCACTCTGGGGCTCCCTGAGGGCAGGAGCCATGGCTCTCCTTGCAGATTGGTGGTGGTGGGGGTCCCTGAGGTCAGGAGCTGTGTTTTCCCACTCAGAGTGGACACTTTTAAGGGAGGAGTTTCTCTTAGTCTAATGGAGAAATTGACCACACACACACACACACACACACACACATGCATACACACTTCCATACTCTCATGACTTCTGAGAACATGGCCTTGGCATTCTGTAAACATGGCCATTGGGTCTTCCGTACAAACCCTGCCCCTGGAGGGTCCTACAGTGTGCAGCCACAGAGGCAGGTGAGGGGCTAAAGGATGTGTAAAGCAGGCTGGTCCTGGGTGGTGGGGCCTGCTCCATCTCCTAGGTAGAGGGCCAGGCCTGCTGCTGCCCTACAAGGGGCTGTGCCTGCTCCTGCCTGGGACCTCCACCAGGCAGGGAATTCCTGCAAGCAGAGCTACTGGCAGTGCCAGATCAGATACCAGGCTTGGTCCTGGCAGCGGGGAACCCAGGGGAGCCCTGGTGAGTCAGCGCTCCCGAGCTTCAGGGTCAGCCAGCACCTCATCCCTCCACCCTCTGCAGCACGCGCCAGGCCTCTGCCCACTGCATGACCCTGCATATCCTCACCCTGAGGTTTTACAACTGATCCTCACTGTGCCCAATCAGCCTCCTGAGCGTGGAGGGGGGTGAGGGGCAGGAATCTGCAGGCTACAGATGGGCCCACTGAGGCATGGGGGCGGGTAACAGACTGGTCCCCGAGCTCAGCCTGACCCAGAGGCACTTCACAGAACCTAGGGCCTTGAGTGGGGTCTGGGAGGGGCTGCACGCTGGGGCTGCTTTTTTCTGCTGGGGCTGCTCCCCCCTCAGGTCTTGCACAGTCCAGCCCTCAGCCTAAGCAAATCTCAGATTCAACCCAGCTCACGTACCACCTTTGCCAAGCTCTTCTCTGCTCCCTCTGGGTGGTATGGAGGGACTGCGTTGTCTTCTGCATCCCCATGGCTTCGATTGGAGACTTGCTTGGCCATTTCCAATGATGCCAGTGACATCTGCCACAATCATCACCAACCCTCTGCTCTTCCAGGGCCCCTCCCTTGCATGTTCAAATTTAAACCACCCAGATGACCTTGTGGGAAAAGAAAACTTTGCCCTAGGTTTGAGGTGGGGCCAGCCATAACCTCATTAATTAACTAATTAATCACCTAATTAAACAAACATACCCTGGGGGCTGACTTTGGGCCAGGGCACTGTGCCCAGGGCTGGGGATTCCAGAGAGAACAAGACAGACATGGCCTTGTGCCCCTAGATCTCAGAGTCCAGCGGAGGAGGAAATAACCAAAAAAGTTATAGAAATTGGTATAAAATTGCAACATGGAGAAGTGCTGAGGAAGAGAGATGGGCAGGCAGGAGGAATGGCAGGGAGAGGACAGTCAGGCAGGAAATCCAGGAGGGCTTTCTGGAGGAGGTGGCAACTGAGCCTAGAGATGAATTTAGCTGGGAAGAGAGAGTGAGGCTTAGGCAGAGGCCATGACATCCTGGTGGGAGAGGGCCGCATAAGGGTCTCTCTCTCTGGGTATGCATGTTTTCCTGTGCCTGAGCATCCTGCCCCTACCATTCTGTGAGCCCCCTGTGGGCCTTGTCAGGGCCCCTGAAATTCCCAGCAGGGTGTTTGGAGGAGGAGACTACCATCCTCATCACCCTCACTCTGGCCCACCCCCCAAAAGGCTGCACAAGCGGTGCTGCAGGGCCTCCCTGGGCCTGCCGAGGGCATTTGCTCACTGAGCCCACGTCGCTCCCAGATCGACAATGTCCACCTGGCAGCGATGACTTCTGCACCCTGTGAGTCTGGGTCTCCGGGGCGGCCCGGGGCTCTGTACACCATGGAGCACTCTGCGTGTGCGTGAGGGGGTGTCCCTGTGGCTCCACGAGGACTCTAGGGCTCACACCTCCAACCTGCCCAGGTACGAGACAGAGTTGAACCTGCACATGAGCATGGAGGCAGACATCAACGAGCTGACCCTGGCCAGAGCCAAAGGCCTGACGCAGACACAGGAGATGTAGAGCAAAGGCCTGAAGAAGGAGCTGGCCTACAGGAAGAAGAACCATGAGGAGGTGGGGCCAGCTCAGGGACCACAGCAGAAACTTGCCCAGGAGCAGGGCTGGGGCCGCAGGATCTCCCAGGGCTGGGACCATGCTTGCAGTCCAGCTCCCAGCTCTGGTGGGTTCCTGGCTCTGACCCTGGCCCTGACACACAGAGGGCCCTGGGTGAGGCCTGGAGGGGCCCCTCTTCCCAAAGACTCTTCCCTTGTCCCTTGAGGCTTGGTCCATTACAGTTAACTAACTAATGAGTTAATCGGTATAAGAACACACAATGCTAATTATTATAATTAATTTTAACAGTGATAGTCATAACAACAAGGAATATCTGCCCAGCACATTACCGGTGATTCACAGCAATGATCTCAGCTGATAACACAACATCACTGGGAGAAAGACACTCTGAGGCTCAGAGAGGTTATAGGATTAACCCAAGGCTGCACGGGGACCTTCCCTCGGGTCTGTCTGACTCACGTCCACATCCAGGTCTGACTCCACCTCTCTGCCTCCTCTCCTGTCTCCCTTTTCCAGAGAGTGCTGGGTCCAGGTTACCCCAAGGTTCAACCCAAGGATGAGATCCAAGGCCCCACTGGGGGACTCATGAGCCTTACAATGTCCTGTCCTTGTGGCTTCCTTCTCAGCTGACCTCTGCTCTGGCCTGAGCCGGGGCAGCCTAATCCCCAAGTAGCAGGATGCCCAGAAAGTGTTACCCCTTGGCTTTGAGGCTGGTCATACAATTGCTTTCCCCCCAGCAGATTAATATTTCCTAAGAGGCTTGGCTCGGCTGATGCCAACACAGGGTTGCTTTCCCCGTGCTCCCTGCTGTGCTGTGAGTGAGGCTGCCCTTGCTCAGCCTGCGCCCTGCTGGGGAGCTGCCATCCCTCTCTGGCCTCAGCACATGCTGGGGATGGGTGAAGTCCACCCCCATGTCGCAGCATGTGTTGGGGGAGACTTGATATCTGTAGTCCCGTACATTTGGGATGTGACCACATCTGACTCTACTTTCAGAGTGAGGAGCTGTTGGCCTGTCTGTCTGTCATCTGCACCTGTCTCCCAGAGGCAGAGAAGGCAAGCCCCAGGGTCTCTCTCCAGGATGGCCCTGGGTGAGCTCCTGTTGTTCTCTCTGCCCAGGAAATGAATGCCCTGAGAGGCCAGGTGGGTGGGGACATTGGCGTGGAGATGGAAGCCATCCCTGGTGTGGACCTGAGTCCCATCCTGAATGAGATGCATGACCAGTACGAGAAGCTGGCAGAGAAAAACCACAAGGATGCCGAGGACTGGCTCTTCAGCAAGGTGGGTGGCCTTGTGCGAGCGGGCGTGCACTCATGTGGGCACATGTGCTGTGTGCTGGTGCAGGCTGGAACACTGTCCCAGCTGGAAGGACCTTTGGGAACCAGTTGGACCAGCCCCTTGTGTTTTAGATGTAAAATGTGAGCTTAGAGAGGACTCAAGCTCACGCAACTCTTCACTGTGGCCTGGGGAACAGATCTAGGTCTCCACAAGCCTGGTCTAGGACTTCTCTCACCACAGGTGCTTGCAGGATGTGCGTATTTGAATACATAAGTCATACCCTTGGTAAATACATGCTGAGCATCTACAGTGTCCCAGTGACAGTAACAGGTACAAAAAGAATAAAACTCAGTGCCTGTCTTTGAGGCGTTGCAGTTCAGTAGGAGTAACAAACTCAAATGACTGCAGAGCAAGGTGGATTCCTCTGAGTTCCAGTGTGGGTGCAGAGGTTCTCTGTGTGCAGGTGCCTTTGGGGCCCTGCAGAGGCCAGGAGGGGCTGGAGGGGTAGTTCTGGGAGGCAAGCGCTCAGGGGCAGCCCCTGTCCTCTGCCCTGCCTTCGAAAGCCTCCTTAAGTCCCTGTGGGCCTACCCTGCCTTCCAGACAGAGGAGTTGAGCTTCGAGGTGGCCACCAACACCGAGGCCCTGCAGAGTGGCAGGACAGAGATCACAGAGCTCCTCCACTCGGTGTAGAACCTGGAGATCCAGCTGCAGTCCCAGCTGAGCATTGTAGGGCCTGTGTCCTCTCCCTGCCCTGTACCATCACCCTGGGACAGGCCCAGCCTCATAGACCCCCCCACTCAGAGAATCAGAGGCCCCCCAGCCAGCCTGTCTCTTCACACCCAGTGACTGGGCCCTCTCAGCCCCAGTCAGTCACCTCCCCACTGTGCTGGCAGCACCACACCCCCACACAGGAGGGACCTGGCTAGTGCTCCACCGTGAGGAAGGTCCCAGCACCATCTCACTGTGCCACCGATCCCTTGGCCCACAGAAAGAGTCACTGGAGGGCAGCCTGGCAGACACGCAGATGTGCTATGGGACCCAGTTGGCCCAGCTTCAGGGGCTCATCAACTGTGTGAGAGCCACTGAGACATGGAGCACCAGAACCATGAGTACCAGGTGCTGCTGGATGTGAAGACGAGGCTGGAGCAGGAGATCCATACCTACCGCCGCCTGCTGGAGGGCGAGGACGCCCAGTGAGTGGGCTAGGGGACGCCCAGGCACCTGCTGGGGTGGGCAGCGGGCCGCTTCACCCAGGGAGTGGTATTGGAACACCAGCAAAGGCCAGGAGGTGTGAGAATGCAGGAACCTGCGGAGGTCGCAGGAGGTGAAAGTGAGAAGGCAGGCTGGGGTCGGTCTGAGGAGCCTCGAATGCCGAATTAAAGCATCTAGACTAGATCATGTAGGCAATGGGGAGCCATGGAGGGATTTGGAGCAGAGGAACGGAATGATCGTCAAGATATGTTAGAACATTTACTCTGGCTGCAGAGGGGAGAAATGGATCAGAGGGGTCAAGGTGGGGCTGGAGAGACCGGGCAGGAGGCTGGAGCAGGGAGTCAGGCCAGAGAAGTCCTGCTGTACGGCTGGGGCAGAGGGCAGGGAAAGGAAGTGGTACAGGCAGAAAACAGGTTGTAGCTTAAACAGCAGGACTGGATGCCTGAACATGGGGGCGAGTGTGGCTCACAGTCAGGACTCAGTAAATGCGGAGTGAACACGTGAAGGCGTGGGTAATGATGACCCTGGGTTTCTGGTTCCGATGACTGTGTGGCTGGTGATGCCTTTAGCCAGGATGGGCTAAGGAGCAAGGTGGGTGGTGATCTGGTTTGGAGTTGGGAAGGTTGATCAGGCCCCGGGATGAGAGTGTCCTGGAGTCTCTTAGTCACACATTCTAGCTTTTTGCTCCCTGATAATGGTGAAGTCCATTTATAGTCTAACCACAGTCTCTCCTGCTTTAATTGAGTCTATTTGTTGGGCCCTTTGGGATATGGAAAAACCACTTGCTCAGCTTCTCCTTGTAATTCCCTGGTTAGCAGCCACAAAGTGCCACGGGGCCTTCCATTGTGCTGCCCCTTTTCCTGCTGCACTGAGACTGTGCCCTTGGTCCTTGGGCCTGTGCTAGTTTCCATGCACTGCACTCCCAGCTGTGATTTCCCGACAATTTGTAGGACCATCTCTCCCCTCTGCCCGGGGTCTCCTCAGCTGCTGCCCACAGCAGTGCTCCCAGGGGCTGGGCTGGGCTTGCCAGCATCCCTGGGCTGACAGTCCCCCTCTCCCTGCAGCCTGGCCACTCTACTGAGTCCCTGGACAAGGAGTCCCTCCTTGTCCCTGGCACCGCAGCCCACCGGGGAAGGTAAGTGCCTGCCCTGTCCTGCCCAAAGGAGGGGCTGTGTGGACTCCAAAGGAGGGGAGAGGCTGAGGACCCTTCTGTGTGGGGGACTGGGGGAACCACAGGCTGGGTGGCAGGTGGAGTAGGGGCTCCTGCCTAGGTTCCTGATCCTTCTCCTCCAACTCCTGCAGCTGTGGTGACTAGGCGCCACGTGTGCACCATCGTGGAGAAAGTCCAGGATGGCAAGGTGGTCTCCTCCCACGAGCAGGTTCACTGCTCCACCCACTGATGCCCCTTTCTGCATGCGACAGCCCGGCCTTGAGGGACCAGGGCAGCCATTGCCTCAGCCCCCAGCACACTCCTGCCATGCCCTGAGTGCCCATCTGGGCCCCATCCACGAGCTGCTGCCTTTCTGTATCTGCTTCCTGCAGCTGCCCCCACCCCCCACCCCCACCCCATACACACACCGAGGAGGCCTCCTGGGTTTGCCCCAGTGACTGCTATTAAAGCTTTGACTGAAGTTCAATGCCTCTTGTGATCTGGTCTGGTCATTGGCTTGGAGCAGTGTGGGCTGAGGGATTGGGGCAGGAGGAGAGTTTACTGAGTGTTTGGGTATCGACTTGTCACCTGCCAACTTGTCCTGCCCACTACATCCAGGCCTGGGGCTCCCAGAAGGAGGAGAGGGAAGGAGGTGGAAGCATCAGGGGTGGAGGGAAGGGCAACCACCCATGCTGGGAAAGTTTCTAGGGATCAGCCCCAGGGTCCCTGTTACCTGGGGCCAGTCCTGGGAGGGCCCCACAGACTTCCCAGGGACCACACCTGTTATGAGCGCTCCTTGCCTTAGCTCAGGGCGGGTTCCAGAGCAGAGGGAGAGGGGCTGGGGGGGCTTTCTGAAGGAGTGGTCTGGGCATTGATGGGTAAGAGAGGGCGGCAGCGGCACAGCCATCCCAGGAAACCAGACCGGCTCTGCGCGGCTCGGGTGTGTGTGGGGTGGGGTGGCCGCTGTGCGTTTGCGCGTGGGGGGCGTCCTGTTTGCTTTGGTGGCTTGGCAGCTTCTGGGCTATTGAGGAATCTCTCTCGGCTGCTGGCGGGCTGTCTGGGCCTGTCTGGGAGGTGGAAGCCATCGGTAGTCTGTAACATGACCACATTCCTCACAGCCGGCCTGCCGGGACCCTGGGACCCAGGGCAGGGTGGGGCTGTGGGGTGGGCACGGGGCCATCTGAGGAGTCATATCTCAGGAAACCTGGGGGGAGGGGGCTGGCTGGATTCTCGATAAAAGCCTCTCCTGGGGCAATGTTCTTTGGGTTTCCAGTGGGCTGGGACCTGAGGTAGATGCCCCTCACCTCACCCTGAGGTCTCTTGCGGCACAGAAGGGGGGGGAGTGATGGGAGGGGGCATCCCCCTCACTGTTAGTTTAGATCCCCTCCTAGTGTGGCACTCCCCCCACAGCCTGACATTTCCCCACCCGATGGCTGACCTCCTCTTTGCCCCCCAGCCCAGGACCCCCACCTGGAGAGGGAGGAAGGCAAAAGCTTAGAGGAGGAGGCTGGGCTTCCACTGGCCCCTAGGGGAGGGGCAGGGTCAGACACTGGCCAGCTGGACCCGTAGCCCCTGCAGTACATCCCTGGGCGTTGGGCTTCACAGAAGTGGGCCCGAATGGCCAGGGTCTCTGGGGGATGGCTGCTGGTGGCACAGTGAGGAGGAAGGATGTGGCCCTGCCAGCCCGGCCCTGGCATTAGGTGGGGCGGTGTGTCCCCTGCATCCCTCCTGAGGCCCCAGTTTTCTCATGTGTGACGTGGCTGGTAATCCGAGGCCTGCCCGCGGTCCTGAGTTGTGAGGTGGGCCTGGGGGGTTCAGTCCAGTTTCCAAGGCAGGATAGGCTCTTGGTCCTCTTGCTCCCCAGCCCCCAGCCCAGGGCCAGCCCCATGTGTGGAGTAGTGTGTGGGAAGCACAGCCACCTTGGGGGGCCGTCTGACTCCCTGACCCATTTCCTCACCAGACATAGGGTCGAGGTGGGCAGGCTGGGGTGGCAACTGCCTGGGAGGGCCCAGTGACGGTGACATCCTGCCTTCTCCTTTTCTCCGTATTAGGTCATGGGAAAGCATAGCTGGAGGGCCTGCCTGAATCACAGGTGACGGGCCTGAGACCAGAGACACGCACACACAGACGCAGACACCCAGCATGGGGGTTCGGAGAAATGAGGCAGAGCCCCGATGATGGGAGGGGAGGGGAGGGAGCCCCGCCACCTGGGAGCTGGCAGGCGGCCAGTGGTGATGAAAGCCCAGGGGAATGGAAACAGAGCAGCAAGCCTGTTGTAATCGCTACGCCCACTTGCTGGCCTATAAAGGAGGCGGGCGAGCCCTGGCAGCCACACGCACCTTGGGGCCTCTCTCCTCCTGTCGAGCCCTCTCACTTGTGCCCGCTGCCTGCTGCTGCCACCATGACCACCACCATCCGCCAGTTCACCTCCTCCAGCTCCATCAAGGGCTCCTCCGGCCTGGGGGGTGGTTCATCCCGCACCTCTTGCCGGCTGTCTGGTGGCCTGGGCGCTGGCTCCTGCAGGCTGGGCTCTGCCAGCGGCCTGGGCAGTGCCCTTGGGGGCAGTAGCTACTCCAGCTGCTACAGCTTCGGCTCTGGTGGTGGCTATGGCAGCAGCTTTGGGGGAGCTGACGGGCTGCTGGCGGGCAATGAGAAGGCCACCATGCAGAACCTCAATGACCGCCTGGCCTCGTACCTGGACAAGGTGCGTGCCCTGGAGGAGGCCAACACTGAGCTGGAGGTGAAGATCCGTGACTGGTACCAGAAGCAGGCCCCGGGGCCTGCCCGGGACTACAGCCCCTACTTCAAGACCATCGAGGACCTGCAGAACAAGGTAGGCCTGCTGGGGGCAGCTCTGTGGAGGGCATGATGTCTCCTCCCCCATCTCCTGCCCTGGATGAAGGCCTGGAGTCTAGCCTTGGGGCTGCCAGGGGGCCTTAGGGAGCCCAGGGCAGTTTGGCTCTGGCTTGGCTTCTGGGAGCCTATCTTGAGACCTCTAGGGGGCCCATGTCCTCCTTTTTGGGGGGCAGCAGGTTGGGCTAGGGACAAACAGGCCTTGTGGAACCCCTTGGAACCTCAGTTTTTCATCATGGAGCTTCTTGCCACCTTGTGCGGCTGTAGGATGACAGAGGATGCACGTGGCAGGCTGGGCGGAGCAGGTGTCAGCAGGAGGGGTTTGGGCAATGGTGAGGTAGGGGTCTGAGTGAGTGCCTGACAGCATTTGCTGGGTGGAGGAGGCAAGAGGAGGGGGCGGGACCTCAGGATGGGGAAGGCTTCTTGTG
This sequence comes from Daubentonia madagascariensis, assembly GCA_023783475.1. Lineage (NCBI taxonomy): Eukaryota > Metazoa > Chordata > Mammalia > Primates > Daubentoniidae > Daubentonia > Daubentonia madagascariensis. The sequence continues at coordinate 5,267,300 of JAKFHU010001186.1, read as the reverse complement.
TGCCTTATTTGGGGATTTCTCTGGCTTCCCCTTCCTTCCTGCTGCCCCTCAAGATGGGCTCAGCAAGCCCAGGGGGTGGGGCTGCCTGCTGGAGCCAAGGGTTAGGGCTTAGGAGTGGCCATGACTTCTGATTTGGCGAGGGCTCCTTTAGCCTCCTTTGGGGGAACCTCTCAGGGCACCCTTTTGCCCACCATAAAATGAGGGGGTTGCCCACATCCCCTCTTCCTGGAATTCTTGGATGGTTTCTGCCCTGGGGGACATTTCCCTATTCCTCCCTGGCTCTTCCACAATCCCAGCTGGCTGCCTCCTCTCCTTTAAGGCTGAGCCTGGTGTGGGGGTCTGTGGGGGGAGGTAAGTTTCAGCCCATCAAACACCTGCTTGCCCTGACTCTGCCAACAATATAGCACAGCATAGGGGAGAGGCTGGGCAGGAAGAGAGGCTTCCAGAGAAGGTGGCACATCATGGCCCCAGGCAGGGAGGGCTGTCTCAGAACCCTGATCTGGGCTGAGCCACCCCCACCCATGACCCGGTTACTCTTCCATCTCCCCAGATCCTCACGGCCTCTGTGGACAATGCTAATGTCGTGCTGCAGATCGACAATGCCCGTCTGGCTGCTGATGACTTCCGCACCAAGTGAGTCCTAGCCAGCGGCGGGGGCAGCCTGGGCAAGGTGGGGGAGGAGCTTGGGGTACCTCTCCTCACCCCAGGACTCCTCGGTTGCTTGTGCCAAGGCCCAGGAGCTGGGGGTGGGGCAGTCCTAGGAGCTGCTGAGAGCCCACCCCTTAGTCTAGGATGCAGCAAATGCAGCAAATTCTGAAGGTCGCTGGGCTTGGCGGGTGATAGAGGAGAGGGAGGGAGGGGGCAGAAAGGAGAGAAGGAAGGAAGCTGGGTGGGTGTGGGGTCCTGCCCTGTGATGGCCCCAGGCCCCCAGCTCCGGCATTTGTTTCCACTCCAGCGTTTCATCGTCCCTCCTAAGCCCTTAGAGCCTGGCAAAGTGAGGGCGGGGAAGGGGCTGGGACCTGGCCCTGCAAATCCAAGGAGCCTGGACTGAAACCCCTGGTTCCCGCGGCAGGTTTGAGACGGAGCAGGCCCTGCGTCTGAGCGTGGAGGCCGACATCAATGGCCTGCGCCGGGTGCTGGACGAGCTGACCCTGGCCAGAGCCGACCTGGAGATGCAGATTGAGAATCTCAAGGAGGAGCTGCTCTACCTCCGGAAGAACCACGAGGAGGTGAGGTGGCTGGGGCAGCAGGCCAAAGAGGCTGAGGAGTGGGTGGCAGAGCCCTGGGGCTGGGCCATGACCGAGGCCGTGGGAGACAGCAGAGCAGAGCGGGGTCAGTCACTTTGCAGGGCAGCCCTGGCTGCAGAGCCCTGGTCCCAGGGGTCTAGAGCCAGCAAGCAGGGCAGCCTCATCCTTGTACCACATTGCTTCCCTGAACCCAGGGAACCTTCCAGGGGCCCACAGGGTCTTCCCCTGCCTGCCCTGGCCTCCCTCACGAGGATAGGGGATAAATGAGGAAGTCTCTCCTTCTTGCCCCACTTCAAACCCTCAAATCTGGACCCCACATAGAAGTTTGGAAATTAGAGGGGAAATTTTGGCGGCACACGCCTAAGAATTAAAATTTCTCTTTGGAGAGCCCTCAGTCTAATGGGGGAGGTACAGTGTGATGGTGGTGGCAGGGCCTATGCAGAGCAGATGAACAAAAGTCATTCGGAGGGTCAGAGGGTGGAGGATAGACAGAACAAAGGAGGGGTCCTTGGGAGGGGTGGAGGACCCCTTGTGTGGGAAAGCTTGGGCATGGGAGGCCAGGATGGGCCCAGATGCCCCCGCCACATCCTCCCTTCCACAGGAGATGAACGCCCTGCGAGGCCAGGTGGGAGGTGAGATCAACGTGGAGATGGACGCAGCCCCTGGCGTGGACCTGAGCCGCATCCTGTCTGAGATGCGCGACCAGTACGAAAAGATGGCAGAGAAGAACCGCAAGGACGCTGAGGACTGGTTCTTCAGCAAGGTGAGGGCTGCTGCAGGCCAGAGGCCTCTTTTAGGGGCTGGAGTTCAGGGGCCTGAGCCCTGACAGCAAGCTCACTGCCTGGTGTCTTGGGGGCCCCATCCTCAGCAAGTCACATAGACCCCATGGGCATTAGGGTTACCCATTGCATCTTAGCTAACACTGGGACCGGGGGGTGGGTGTGGAGGTGGGGAGTCCCCATGGAATGGAGACAGAGAGTAAAGACCCTGGGACTCCCCACTTCTCCCTCACGAAGTCAGGCACCAGCACCAGGGCCGGGCTACATGCCCTGCTGGTTCTTAAGTTTCCTGTTCTGTGCCTCCCACTTGTAGGGATTAACCAGACAAATTTAACATTTCAAAGGGCATGTTTCTGGGCTCTGGAAAGTGGGAAGCTGGTGAGAAGGCATCCCTTCCCACAGTCAGATTTGGGAGGAGGCCTGACTTGGGGAAGGGATCCAGGCTCACGCTGCTGTGTCCCGTGTCCTGTCTGCAGACAGAGGAGCTGAATCGTGAGGTGGCCACCAACAGTGAGCTGGTGCAGAGCGGCAAGAGCGAGATTTCCGAGCTCCGGCGCACAATGCAGGCCTTGGAGATCGAGCTGCAGTCCCAGCTCAGCATGGTAGGAGCACTGCCAGGCATGGGGGTGGGCCCAGGGCTGGGAAGTGGGTATTAACCACCCTTATTGACCCCCATTCCTCCCACCCTCCTGCAGAAAGCATCCCTGGAGGGCAGCCTGGCAGAGACAGAGAATCGCTACTGTGTGCAACTGTCCCAGATCCAGGGGCTGATCGGCAGCGTGGAGGAGCAGCTGGCACAGCTGCGCTGTGAAATGGAGCAGCAGAACCAGGAGTACAAAATCCTGCTGGACGTGAAGACGCGTCTGGAGCAGGAGATCGCCACCTATCGCCGCCTGCTGGAGGGCGAGGACGCCCAGTGAGTGGGGGCACCGGGGGCCAGGGCTGGGGGCCTCTGGGGCAGGGATGGGGCTCTCAGACCCACATCTAATCTCTTCTCCATCTGTTTTTTTTTTTGCAGCCTGACTCAGTACAAGCCAAAAGAACGTAAGCATCTTGGTGGCTGAGCGCTGGGGTTGGGGTTGCGGTGCATAAGACAGGCAACCCATCTGTACACTGCTGGGGCAAGGTCGCCAAGGAGCTTCAGGGGATGATGGCTGGCCCTCAGCAGGGGTGGGGGAAGGGACACATTCAGGGGAAGGATCAAAAGAGAGAGATCTGTCTGGTCTGATGGGGCAGGGCAGAGAACTGGTCTTTACCTTGGAGATCCTAGTCTGATGGGAGGCAGGGTCCCAGCTCTGGATCTCATCTAGTGGGGAGATAGTGCCACGGTCTCGTGATCTTTGCTCTTGAGACCCTTCAGATGAGCAAAAGCAGTCCTATCTCTGGGGACTCTAGCCTGACATGGTCCTTGTCCTCCAGATCCCAGTCTGATGGGGAAGATATGATCCTAGTCCTGGGGTTCCTAGTCTAGTAGGAGTGATGGGGACCTGGTTTTTGTCTTGGAGATCCCCTTCAGATAGGGAGATGGGAGCATTCTTCATGCCCTGGAGACTGCAGAGGAATGGAGATAGATTTCATATAGATTTCACATAGCACCCAGTCTACATGGCTCCTTTCTTGCAGAAGGACACAGTGGGTCAGAATCAAATAACCCATCTGGGGAGGCGAGACTCAAGTGAGAACACTGGCAGAGGGATGGGATGGAAGGGAGGTGGCAGCAAGGGCAGGAGGGACATGTGTGCGGTGTGATTTGAGGGGCCAGTGGAGGCATTCATGGTAGCTGGGAGCAGACTGGGAGAGAGAGCTGGCTCCCACTCAGAGGGGCTGGGGGCTGAGCAGGGATCTCTTGGCCCCTGCCCACCTCCAAGTGTCTGTTTCTCCTGCAGCCGTGACCACCCGCCAGGTGCGCACCATTGTGGAAGAGGTCCAGGATGGCAGGGTCATCTCCTCCCGGGAGGAGGTCCACCAGACCCCCCGCTAGGCACTCAGCTCCTCTAGTCCAACCCCCCAGAAGGCAGGGAGGCAGCTGCCCCATCTGCCCTACAGCCTCCAGCCTCTCCAGCCCCAGCCCCCTGCTTCAGTCCTTTCCTTACACGCCCCTGGATCGCACCAATAAAGCTTGTTGACTCAGATGTGAAATGTGTCCTTGTCCTAGCCACTGAATGTGTGCTAGCGACCAATGGGTGGACTGGGAAGGAGTAGGGTGAGGGGCAATGGTGCTTGGACACCCACTGTCATCGGATTGGAGGTTAGAGGTCAGTTTAGACCAGGGTAAAGAGCAAGTGTGGGGAGAGCTTGGAGAGGGTGCTTGCATCTCCCAAGGGCTGGTGATCCTGGAGGGTGGGGTCCAGGCTGTGTAGACCCAGGTGGAGTTGGTATAGCAGGGGTGGTCCTGGGTGGTCTCTGCTTGCCCTGTAAGTAGCTCCATGACTGTGGGCTGTTGGGCGGGCAGTCACCTCCCCTCCCGGAACCTTGCTTTCTCATCCATAAATGGACAAGGGGATCTCAGATCTCAGGTGCCTGAATCCCAAGGGATGACTCACCCAGTCAATTGCTCCTCCTGGTCCTGTGGGCGGTGCCTTCCCCCCAGAGGGGCCAGGGGTGGATGGGGGCTGGATGGGCATACAGGGAGCGTTGGTGGGGACCCCGGCTGGGTGGTTAGGGTCCCGGGCTCCTGTCTGAGCCTCAGGAAACCCTCAGGAGGGGCTCCCATTGCCCCCACCCCAGGAACATGAGCAGGAGGCTCTGCTTCCAGGGAAGGCTGTGGACCCCAGACAGGTGTGGGAGAAAGGGGGGCCTCTCTCAGGGATGTTTCCTCAAATGGTCAACGACAGCCCAGGATGGGGCGGGGTGGGATTGGGGGCCAGGGAGCACTGCATCCTGGGGAAGAGAGGAAGGGCAGTCTGCCCAGCCACTCCCAGGACCCTCCGAGCCCGGTTCATTTTGGTGGCAGGCCAGGGGAGCTGCGGGGAATAGCGAGGCAGAACGTTGTTCCCACACCTGGAAGTCTTCCTTCGAGTAAATCCGGAAATCACTGAGTGGGGTGGCCTGCCTTCTGCGTTTTCTTTAAGGAGGGGGTGGGTCGAAGGGGTTAACGAGAGGATAGTGCCACCACCCCTTCACTGCCAGCCAGGGTGTCTCTGCAGCTGCAGACTCGCCCAGGGTGCCCACTCGCCCTCTTTCTCCTGGTGCCTGGAGGCTGGGGGCAGGTCCCAGCAGTGAGGGGGCAGAAGTGGCCAGAGCCCCCTGAGCCTGGCGTGGTAGGGGGCTGGGGATGAGCCGGTTGGGGCAGCAGCACTGACTGCTGGGGCGTGGGGACTTCAGGTGGGTCACGGGACCTCAGAAGATGCAGTTTAAAACCAGGGTGGGAGGGGCCAGAGCTAGGGCACCCCGATGGTGAGTCTCAGGACCGCCTGGGGTTGGGGCTTGTGCCACAGTGGCAACTGCAGGACTGCAAGGGCGGGCGGGCTCTGTCCCTTAGAGGCTGGCGTCTCCCAGCTGCCTGGCAGCCAAGACCCCACCAGGCCCCGCCGCACTTCCGGCCACAACCAGAAGAACCAGCCCTGGGCCGAGGTTGGCTCATCCTGGAGGGTGACCTCACTTATCTGAACAACAGTCCGGGAAGCGGGAGGGTCTGGGGAGAGGCCCCCATTGTGTGCATGGGGACACTGAGGCTCCGAGGAGCATGACTCAGCCCTTGTCCCGGAGTCTGGTGTGTCGGTAGTGGGGCAAGGCGTGGGAAGGGTGGACCCCACTCCGTGCTGGGAAGAGGAGCTGAGCCCTACCCCCTGCCCCGCCCAGGCCCTCCTGTAGACTCGGGTCTCCTCTCACTGATGGGGCGAGCGAAGAGGGGTCTGAGTGTGGGGAGGACCAGACACTGCCCCAGACTGTGCCCCTCTGCTGGGGAAGAAGCCCCTCCCCACTATGTGTGTATGTGTGTGTGTGTGGGTGGGTGAGTGGCTCAGGAGGTAGTGATGGGGGAGCACTCAGGTGTGCTGGGAGTGAGCAGGTATAGGCAGTGGCTCTGCCCGGTTGGCAGGGAGGGGGTTCCCTCAGGGATGGTGTGAGGACTTTGGCTGTTGTCCAGGCACCCCATGCAGGCCCAGGCTGCTGGGAACATGTGCTTGGGGCTGGATTGGGGGCCTGGCTGTGGGACTCCACAGAAGGACTCATGGTTCATCCACACCCACCCTGCCCCCTGCACAGAATGGGTCACACACCCTCCTCCATCAGTGAGGCAGAAGCTGTGGGTCTGTGGCTGCCCTTGGGGCCTCCACACTGCTGTCATATGATAGACACACACACCTGATTCCCAGGCCAGACCTGTGGCAGCGATAGCCAGCCCCTGGGACATCCTGGCAGGGGCTGACCTGGCAGCATTTCTTGCAGGGGGATGGGTGTGGAGGGTGATGCTCTGTCCACAGCGTTGCACTGCTCTGTGCTTGGGTCTGCACAGAGTCCAGGGGAGGGAGGAGACACCGGCCCTGACTGGCCCTGACCCAGAGGAGACACAGCGCCTGCCCCAAGGGGACCTGAGGAAGCCCCCAGTCTAGGGTGGTGAGCAGGGCACAGTGGCAGCTCTGACAATACTCCTTCAGCCCTTCTGCAGTGTGAGTCTCTTGTGCCATCCCAGGCTTTGGGGAGATGAGGGCAACAGAGGGGCCAGAGCCAAGGTGGGTCTGCCCCCAGGCACAGGGCAGAGGCTGTAACTGAGCTTGGTGGAGCCACAGTACCCCTGGAGGACCCCTTGTTTGTGCAGACCGCTGTGAAGGGCTGTGGCAGCCCTGCCCTCAGAAGGGGGCATCAAACATGCTGGAGGGGAGAGGACCCCCTAAGGTGGACCTGGCACTCACAGATTCCCCAGATCCCGGGACCAGTCACGGCCAGAGCCTGGACTGGGACGTTTGTTCCCCTCAGGGACCCCCCCTCCTCTGTTTCCCTGCGGGCCCTTTGCCCGCTATGGCCTGACCACACAGTGTGGGGGTGGTTTTTACCACCCTCTCTTTCCCACCAGACAATGTTTTGAGGGCTTCTCTGTCTTGTTCTTTGGGTCTGAGTGCCCAGCACAGTGCTTGGCACCACAGTAGGTGCTTTGCGAACGTTGCTGAGTAAAGGCAGTGACAGTCGCCGCCTGTGCCAGCTGCTCTATTTATGCCACCCCCAATCCGCTAGCATGCCTGTGAGGTGGTGCTCTTATTCCCGGTTCCCAGAGAAGGAAACTGAGGCTCAGACAGGCTGAATGGCTTGCCCAGGATCCTACCCCTGCTCGCCCAACTCCAGGCTGCTCTGTCCTGGCTCAATGCGGGTTCACTCTTTCCTGCTGCCCTGAAGCCTGTGGCTGTGGCCTTGCCCCCTGGGGCTTGGGACCCTGCAGCAGCCCCCTCTCTCCCCTTAGCCTCCCAGCAACCCTCCCCCCACCCCCCCCCAGCACCCTGGGCTGCCTCCTGCCTTCCCAGCTTGGGCACCTGCTGGGGAGCTTATATTATAAAACAGCCCCATGAGCAGGCGTGTCCTGGGCCATGGTGATGCGGGGGTTGGAGCAGGGCCGGGGACTGCGTGGGGACTCTGATGACCAGTCAGGTTGCGAATCCCTGCAAGCCAAGGTGGCGTTGGCCAATGGTGCTTCCTGGCCACCTCAGGTGTGACATGACCTCATGCCTGACATGGGCAGGCCAAGGAGGGTGGAAGGAGGTGGGTAGGGGAGGAATCACTGCCTGGAGGAGGGCCCTGGTGCTCTGTGCCCACCAGGCTTCTCGGTCCTGACCTGGGGGCAGGTATACGTTGCTGGCGTGGAGGAAACATCCCTGCTCCTTCTCTGCCAACTCAGATACTCCGAGGCCCTGCTAGGACCCTTCAGAGGGTTGAGCTAGGAGGGCAACCCCCTTCTCTCCTGCTGAGGCTCAGAGGAGGCAACACGTACCCCAGCCGCCTCCTGTTGTGGGGTGTGGCATGGGCCCAGCATCCCAGGGCTTCCTGCCGTGAGGTGCTCTGTTCTCCAGCCTCAGTTTTATCTCCAGTGTCAAATGATAAGTTCTTCTAAGGTCGGAGGCTATGTCATCATCTCCCTTCCCTGCCCCAGCCCCTGAGAGCGGGGCACGCGGCGGGCGTGTGATCCACGGAGCCAGCCGAGCAGTTTGATGAGTTGGTTGGCAACTTCCTGCAGCTTCTCAGCCCACGCAGGTCCCTGGATATTCAGTGCTGGGCCTGTGTGTAATCCCACCGGGCTTCTCCTGGAACAGGGGGTGGGCAGGGGTGGGCAGTGAGCCAACTGGAAAGGAGGCAAGTGTGTGTGTGTGTGTGAGCGCTGAGGGCAGAGGATGAAGAGTTCCTGGAGTCTCCACTGCGAGAGCCGGCGTGGACCTTGGCTGGGGAGCTGGAGCCTGGTTCAGTGCCTGCTCCTCACTTGCATGCTGTTTAACCTTGTGCAAGGCGCTCACTCTCCCTGGTTCGGGCTGGGTGGCCTTGAAGGCCATTTTAGGTTCTGAGGGTAATGGGTCTGTGATTGGACCTGATCTCCAGGCCTACCCTGACACCTGGGTGTTCAAGATTCCGGGGTCCCCTTTGCCCACTTTGGGGTCGGAGTGGGGAGTATCGGGTTCCCTCTCTTGGGTCTGGGCCCAAGGTGTGCACATCAGCTCTGCTCTTACCTCTGGGCCGTGACTGACCGGGGGTGATGAGGCTGTAACAAAGCCCTGGTTCCGCTGAGACAGGGAATTTCCTGCTCCAGCACAGCTCAGGCAAAGGCCAGCACTCTCCAGGCTGCCCTCATCTCAGCAGAGACACTATGGAGCAAGGACAATGGCCAGTGCCACGGGTCACCCCAGCACCCCGAGGAGGCCTCTGTCTGGGTACCAAGACCCCTTGATCCTCCCTCCAGCCCTCGGTGCTGGACCAAGCTCTCAGGCCCCTGCCGCGCCCGCCGTGGGCAGGCCCGTGCAGGCCGCTGTGGGGAGGCGGGTGAGAACCAGGATACTGGGCCCTGCCTGTGAGGCATTGCGGGAGCCCGGGAGGGCCGGTTCTAGCCCCTGCTAAGCAGCTTAGAGCCGAGTGACTTGGGATGAATCACCACCTCTCTCTGGCTCCCTCTCTGTCCAACTCACCTATAGGGTTAACTTTAGGATCAAGAAAATGATGTAAATTTGAGATGTGGAGAGAGAGTTCATTGATGGATGGGGATGGGCTGGGGCAGCAGGCAGATTGGGGTGCACATCCCACCTCCCCATTGACTGCTGTCTTGGGAAGCCCACTTACTGTCCCTGCATCCCAGCTCCCTCCTCTGAGGACTGGTGGCAGGAATAATGCCCCTCACACCCCCCTCACAGAATCGTGTGGCATGTATCAGGTACTTCGCACTGTGCCTGAGCGGGCAGGTGACCAGTCTTAGTGCCCCCCACAACTGAACAAGTGAAGCTGCTGGGCCCTACCTGGAATCTGTGGACACATGAGAGGAAATGCTAGAAACTGATACCCAGATAGGACCACTTCGTGAGCGGCTTGAGCCTGGGTGGGGTCAGGGTCACAGGGAGTATGCGAGACTGGTGCTCCCTCCTGTGGGCCTACAGGTGGGTGTCCGTGATTAGGAGAGGGCAGGAGGGGAGAGGAGGAGCCAGGTGCGGGGTGGGTGCCACTTAGGTGGGAGTGCGGGGTGTGGGAGGGGGTGCCAGAGTGTGGAGGGGGCATGAGCAGCAGGTGGGCAGGAAGGGTAGGAAGGGAGGCTGAGGGGCAGGGCTGGCCACTGGTGAAGGGCCAGTGGCCCTTCACCTTCCTACCTGTTTGCTGTGGGTGGCTGGTGTGTGCACATTTTACAGTGGAGGAATAGAAAGGAGGGGGAAGGCCTGCCTGGTTAGGCCAGTGCTTGCACCCCAACTATTTCTTGGGCTGGGCTGTCTCCCTTTACAATAGCAAACCAAAGTCCAGGGGCAAAGCTCTGAATCTTTGCGCTCTAAGGGCAGCGGAAGATTACATCCAACAGGGGAAAGAGGGTCGCAGGATTTTTGGAACTAGAAAGGACTCTGCAGTCACCCAGTCCAGCCTTGTCATTACTGAGGGGACACAGGCCCAGAGAGCAGAGGTGATGGCCCTCAGGCCACATGGCCAGCAAAGCAGAGTGGAGCCATGAACCCAGCTCCTGCCCAGAGCCAGGAGTGTAGGATCCCCAAAGCTGTATCCCAAGACAGCCTGGGATGGCATCCCTGAGGTCTGTTTCAGCCAAGGCTGTCACTGGGGGGCAGGGAGTCCTTCTGATGGGCTGAGTCACTGCCTGGGGACGCAGCTGCCACAAAGCCACCCTTGCCAAGGCCCCGCTGGCCCCTCGGGCTCCAGGAACAGGAGTCAGATTCCCAGTGCCCAGCCTGAGTCACTACAACTTGCGTTTGTATGTTTTTCTCTGGCCCCACACCCCCAGAACTGGGTGGGAACTCTGAGCCAGCACCCAGCGGAGTGAGTCGACCCTGGGCTGAATAACCCAGAGTGGGGAGCCGGGCAGAACCTGGAGTGATGAAATCCAGGGGGCCCCACCTTCCCCAGATGCACATAAAGGTTCCTGGGGTGTGAGGCAGCCACAGCACTCTATCAGCCTCCCTGAGCACCTTTCCCTTCTCTCTGCCAACTTGCTCGCTTGCTCAGCTCCCTCCTTGGCACCATGACCACCTGCAGCCGCCAGTTCACCTCCTCCAGCTCCATGAAGGGCTCCTGTGGCATCGGTGGTGGCTCCAGCCGCATCTCTTCCGTCCTGACTGGAGGGTCCTGCCGGGCCCCCAACACCTACGGGGGCCTGTCTGTCTCCTCCTCCCGCTTCTCCTCTGGGGGAGCCTGCGGTCTGGGGGGTGGCTATGGCGGTGGATTCAGCAGCAGCAGCAGCTTTGGGGGGGCCCTAGGTAGCGGCTTTGGTGGAGGATATGGTGGTGGCCTTGGTGCTGGCTTTGGTGGTGGCTTCGGTGCTGGTTTTGGTGGTGGCGATGGTGGCCTCCTCTCCGGCAATGAGAAGATCACCATGCAGAACCTCAACGACCGCCTGGCCTCCTACCTGGACAAGGTGCGTGCCCTGGAGGAGGCCAACACCGACCTGGAGGTGAAGATCCGAGACTGGTACCAGAGGCAGCGGCCCAGTGAGGCCAAAGACTACAGCCCCTACTTCAGGACCATTGAGGACCTGAGGAACAAGGTGGGTAGCACTGGTGCATGGAACATTGAGAGAGGCCAGGCCTGTGGTGGCCCTTAGGAAACCTCTTTCCAGCAATTCCATTTTACAATCAGGGAGACTGAGGCACCTTGGGGGAGTGGCCAGGGTTACCCAGAGAAGTGGGGGCAGAGGGTCCCTTTTCAGCATCTCTGTGTCTGAGTTGGGGCTGGAACCCTGAATCTCTTGTTCCCAGCAAGGGTTCTTTGGACTGCATGCTCAGCTTCTCAGCCTTGGGCCCAGAGTGGGGGTGGTTGGGGTTGTGGGAGCCTCCCTACACACCCTGAGCTGGGAGAAGACATCCAAGCCTAGCTGGGGGAGTGCAGGGCCTGCCTGCCAGCTGGGAGACCCCTATGTTTGGGGAGGTTCCTTTTGCCCCTCTCTGCCCTTCACCCTTGAGCAGCAGGGGCACTGGCTGACCAGGCTGGCTGTCCTCCACCCCCATCCAGATCATTGCAGCCACCATTGAGAACGCACAGCCCATTCTGCAGATCGACAATGCCAGGCTGGCAGCCGATGACTTCAGGACCAAGTGAGCAGGCAGCATGGTGGGCTGAGGGCAGAGGGCAGAGGGCAAGGAGTGGGGCTGTCTGTCCAGCAGGGCCAGCAGACCTTCAGCCTGAGAATCTTCAGGGATGGAGCCTGAGGCTCTGACCTCTGTCTTGTCAGGTATGAGCACGAGCTGGCCCTGCGCCAGAGCGTGGAGGCTGACATCAACGGCCTGCGCCGGGTGCTGGACGAGCTGACCCTGGCCAGGACCGACCTGGAGATGCAGATCGAGGGCCTGAAGGAGGAGCTGGCCTACCTGAGGAAGAACCACGAGGAGGTGAGAGCGCTGCTGGCTTTCGGGGTGGGAGGCGGGTTTGGTGGGGTTGCCAGATCCACCCAGGGCTGGGAGAGGAACCAGTTGAGCTGACCACCTCTGATATCCCTTCCCAGGAGATGCTTGCTCTGAGGGGTCAAACCGGCGGGGACGTCAACGTGGAGATGGACGCAGCGCCTGGCGTGGACCTGAGCCGCATCCTGAACGAGATGCGTGACCAGTACGAGCAGATGGCAGAGAAGAACCGCAGAGACGCCGAGGCCTGGTTCCTGAGCAAGGTGGGGCTCGGGCCCTCAGCCCTCCTGCAGGACTTCCCAGCAGGGGGCCTCCGGAGTGCCTCACACCTTCTGCTCTTCTGTCCTATCTCAGACCGAGGAGCTGAACAAAGAAGTGGCCTCTAACAGTGAACTGATACAAAGCGGCCGCAGCGAGGTGACTGAGCTCCGGAGGGTGTTCCAGGGCCTGGAGATTGAGCTGCAGTCCCAGCTCAGCATGGTAAGGAGGACTCGGCCCAGCTGCAGCCCCCGCCTCACCAGTAATGGCCACCACCCCCCAACGCTGCCACAATCCAGCTCTGCCTTTCTTTTCCCAGGGGTGGGGCTGGAGGGCTCATTGTACCCATTATGTAGATGGAGAAATTAAGGTTCAGAATGGTGGAATCAATTTCCTCCGTATTGTCTGACCCATCAATCCCCAGCTGGGGTCAAAATCCATGCACCTCTCAGGAAACATGCCCAGAGACCGGGAGGGACAGGAGGGACCACCTTCATTGATACTTCTTCTCTTTCTCACTTGCAGAAAGCATCCCTGGAGAACAGCCTGGAGGAGACCAAAGGCCGCTACTGCATGCAGCTGGCCCAGATCCAGAATCTGATCGGCAGCGTGGAGGAGCAGCTGGCACAGCTGCGCTGCGAGATGGAGCAGCAGAACCAGGAGTACAAGATCCTGTTGGACGTGAAGACGCGTCTGGAGCAGGAAATCGCCACCTACCGCCGCCTGCTGGAGGGCGAGGACGCCCAGTGAGTGAGGGGCCCAGTCCCACCTCCCAGACCCTCAGCCCCCCGCTTCTCCCAGCACATCTAACTGCCCCACCTTTCCTTTCCTACAGACTCTTCTCCCAGCACACGTCTGGCCAGTCATATTCTTCCCGCGATGGTAAGGCTCCCAAGCCCCCCAGGCACTGCAGCCCCTCTGCCCGTTCCATGGGGTGGGGGTCAGGTCCTTCTCCCCAGAGCCCCCGGCCCTCCCTCCCCCTGCCCTGGACCCTGCTTAGCTCCCATAACCCTCTCACCTCCTCTCTCTCCAACAGTCTTCACCTCCTCCTCCTCGTCCTCTTCCGGCCACCAGACCCGGCCCATCCTCAAGGAGCAGGGCTCGTCCAGCTTCAGCCAGGGCCAGAGCTCCAAGCACTGAGCTGCCTCTACCAGAGCCTCCTGCCCTCCTGCCAGCCTCACCTCCTGAAGGCCTGGGTCAGGACCCTGCTCTCCCGGCGCGGTTCCCAGCTGTCTCCCTTCCCTCCCCACTGGTGGCGGGCTAATAAAGCTGACTTTCTGGTTGATGCAAACCTGTGTGATCTCTGTTCTTGAACTGGTGGGAGGGGAGTTGAAGGTGCCTCTCAGGAACCCTCCTGGGGCCCCACAGCTTGAGAGATGCAGGAAATGAAACAAATCTCAGAAGATCTTGAAGGGTCTCCCTAGAAGACTTCCACGCCATATGGGAGTGGGAGGTGGGACTCAGGAAGGCGGAGCATCCATGCGTGTTGGCAGACACTGCCTGACATCCTGCATTGGTCCTTTCATGACACTCTTCTAGCAAATCTGGGAGGTGGGTGTGGTCAGGCCCATTTTGGAGTTGACAACTCCTGGGATTCAGGGAGGTTAAGTCACTAGCACAAAACCATGCAGATAGTAAGTGGCAAGACTGGAGTTCAAGCTTAGGTCCGTCCGGCTACAAAGTCAATGTTTTTCTTTTACTACCACTCTGCCTGTGTAGATACTTTAACACAAAGTCTCCAAATCTTGAGCTCTTAACTCTACCCCTTGGCTCCCACGTCTGCACAGGACGGCTCCTGTGCTGGAGGGTGGGAGGGAGCACTGTCTGCCTTGGGAATAGTGTCCACGTCAGACCTGAAATCCTCCTTTTCCGAGTCTACTCCTCCTCACCCCCCATCAACTCCTCCCTCCTCCTCCCCTAGGAAATACCTGTCACACCCCAACCACTGCCATGTTCAGATCTTCTTCCTCTCTCCCTGGAACTGGCACAGCCTAACGGAGCCCTTTGCTGTCCATCTCCCTCATTCCAATTTCCACCGAATGGCCTTTCCACAAAAGTGTGGTCCAGACCAACAAGAAGGACGAGATCAGGATCCCCCTGCTTAACAACCGTGGAGGCTCCCACTCCCTCCAGCACTCGGCCCCCAGTCTCAACCGGGCTTTGGTGTCCTCCGTCCCTCCCTGCCTACCTGGCTGATGGCATGGTCCACACCTCTCAGGCGCCATTCCTTCTTCTTGGCTGCCTTCCATACTTTAAGGATTTAAATTAAAAAGCCAAAGCTGTGTATGTGTAGCACCACAAGACTTTTTTATGAAGAAGAGTCGCCCCCAGGCTGGTTCCCATGCTTCCATTCCTACCTCTCCCTTTCAACTTTAGCTGTTTGTTTCTTTTGGTATTTGCCCCCTTACTTTGAAATAACAGGCTTTATACCGCCATTTCTTGACTTTTCAGTTTCAGTTTTCAATTGCTTGACTTCCTGCTATGAAGGATGAGGATTTAGCTCTTACATAGTGTCACATCTGCCCCTTCGTCCTTACTTCCCTTCTTCCCACCTTCTCAACATATTCGTGTTTTTTTAGACAACATGTTAGATAAATGTTTAATGTTTATTATGACTATTTTTAAATGTTATTTATGGTCAAACCATGTTTTATACTATATTAAATTTCCTTGGAATACATATATATTTTAAAATTCTATGAAGTTTTCTATGTATTTGTCATTAATTTGTTTCCTAATTCACTACTGGAAGTATAAGTCTCCTCTTAACATGTTAGAACTCTAGGTGTTCCATCAGTTTTGTCTTCTTGAAGCTGTCCCTCCTGGGACCCTCTGTCTTCCTGCTCTGGTCTGTTCTGGGCGCTCTCCAGGCCTGCTGCCCAGCTGCCATCCTGGAATCTCCCTTCACCATCATCCTGAGCATCCCTTCTTTTTTCTGTGTCACATCTCTTGTTTTCTGGATCTCATGTCTTCCTCTTTACTGTGACTGTTTTTCCCCTCTGTTTTAGCATGAGGCACATCCTCTAGTAGTTTCCTAAGAAAGGATTCACAGGGGTTAAATTTTTTGAGACCTTTCATGTCTGAAAAGATCTTTCGTTTACTGTAACTCTTGACTGATAGTTCGGCTGGGTATGAAATTCTAGGCTGGAAATCACTTTCTGTCCGTATTTGAAGGTATTGTCTCACTCTTTCTTGGTTTCCAGTATTACTCTTATATTAAGAAGTCTTTTGCCATTTTGATTCTAGATCCTTTGTATTACCCTATTCCCACTCTCCTCCCTAGAAGCGTTTCAGTTTTTTCGTCTTCTGCAGGCTGAAATACCCCATGCTGTGTCTTGATGCAGCTGTGTCTTCATCCATTGGATTGGGCACTAGCAGAAACTTACAATGTGTGTGCTCATGTTATTCAATTCTGGCAAATTTCCTTGTTTCATGATTTCCTCCCTCCCTTTTCTCTTTTTCTGGAACTCCTCTTTTTCCTGCGCATTTACTTTTATTTTTCATATCTCTTGTCTTTTTTTCTACTTTCTAATAAATTTCATTAACTTTGCCATCTAATTCTATTATTTAGAGCTGTAAAAAAATCTGCTGTATTTTTAATATCCCATGGCTCTGGATGTTTTTTCAATGGTTTCTTGTTCCTGTTTCAAGATGCAATAGTTTCTCTATCTCTTTGAGCCTATTAGCCCTGGCTCTGGCAACGCTTCTATTTCTGCCACCATCTCAATTTCCTCTGAGTTCCTTTTCCCCTGTTTGTCTTGCCTTCATCTTTCATGCCAGAGGCTGTCCTCAGATGTCTGGTGGCCCTTGGTCATCATTCATACTTAAGAATAAGTAATTAAGAAGCTGATTGGAGTGTGTGTGTATGTGTGTCTATAGCAGGGGGGCTTGCTCTTTGGTAGGTCTCACTGTGGAATTATCTGGTGGAGAATAAGCTGTTTTCTTGGGGGACAGTATCTATCGGCCTTTTCTCTTGGGTAGGGTCTTCCTCAGAAGGGATGTCTCTATTTCCTGTCTGGATTGTAAAAGCTACCAGCTTTCTGGAAGCTGGGTGGGGGAAGGGGGATGAGAGGGTCTCAGTCTCAGCTAATCTGCTAACTGATTGATTTCAGTTTATTACCTCTGTACTTGGCCATGCTTGGGGTCTCAGGGTTCAGAGTCCTTCTGGGTGAATTCTCCAGTGTAAACCTCCAGTTTCCCTGGGGTAAGGGAGAAGTGATTGGCATCAGGCAGGAGGGGGGAAGGAGAAACTATGGGGGCCTCCAGCTTTTTTTAAATGAATTTTTTATGGAGACAGGGTTTCACTATGTTGCCCAGGCTGGTCTCAAACTCCTGGCCTCAAGCCATCCTCCCGCCTCGGCCTCCCAAAGTGCTGGGATTACAGGCATGAGCCACTGCGCCTGTCCCATCCCTGCTTCTAACCTGTCCTCCTGTTTCTAGCTCACTAGCCCCCCACTTTCAGAGGTACCTGGTGCCTCCCATTCCAGAGACTTTCCAGGCTTCTGATGTGTGCAATCTGCTTGTTTCTTGGCTTCTCCCTGGGCAAGCACTGAGTTTTCTTTGTGTCTATTTTCTGGCTTCCAAAATTTTGTTGCTGTAATCTGATCTCCTGCTCTTTTTGTCTATATGAATTTTATCCATTTACAGTAATTTTAGTTGTGTTTAGGAGGTGAAGAAAAACTGCATGTTTAACCTGCCAGTTTAACCCAAAGTCCCTGCTTTACATGACAAAATCATATTCATCTTTCCAGGTTGCTGAGCCTGATTCATTACTCTATTATTCACGTCTCAATGGACAATCATTGTTGGTTGTTCAGCAAATGTCTCCCTATTTCTGGCCACCAACCCTATCCCCAGGGCCAGAGGGTGAGCCTATGAGTCAGACTGAACCCTAAATTCTGATACCCAAAGGTAACCACTGGTAACATTTTTGCGAGTTTCTTTCTCATATAGTATATACAGTATACATACAGTCATGCGCTGCGTAACTTTGGGCTGTAAATATGATGATGGTCCCATAAGACTATAATATTGTATTTTTACTATACCTTTTCTATGTTTAGGTATGTTTAGGTACACAGATACTTACCATTGTGTTACAATTGCCTTTGGTGCTCAGTACAGTAATATGCTATACAGGTCTGTAGCCTGGGAGCAATAGGCTTCAACATATAGCCTAGGTGTATAGTAGCTTATAGCATCTAGGTTTGTGTAAGTACACTTTGATATTCACACAGTGACAAAATCTCCTAATGACACATTTCTCAGAACATATCCTTGTCATTTATATATATGTATATAAATGCATAAATGAAATATATTGATATATATTACAAGTTATAATTACAATTACACTGAATGTCTATACCATTTTGCATTCAATTTTTATTAATATTATAAGAGAAACACTTTCCTGTGTTATTAAAAGTGTTATGCATTTTAAAATACTGTTTCTACTGGTTTTTTTTTTCTTTGCCATTGAAAATAATGCAGAAATAACCATTGTTCTGCATAAAGCTCTTACAAATATTCTGGATTATTTCCTTAGGCTAGATTCCCATAAGTATAATTACTAGGTGAGAAGATACAAATGTTTTAAGGTGCTTGATTTGTATGGCTAAATTGATTTAAAGAGAAGTTGTGCCAATTTGCATATCTTGCCAGCAGGGAATGGCAGTGCCTGTTTCAAAACATGCTCGCTAACTTTGAGTAATATCTTTGAAAAGTTCTTTGGTAAATTGATTCGTCTGTCACTTTTAAAGCCGATGTTATGGAAGGACCCTTATACAGAGACATATTCCTGGCCTGGGTTACTAAACAACTCCCTCCCGCGCTGGTGCACACATTCATGAGTTGTTCATTAATGAGATGTCAGAACAGAGGATGTACAATATCGTCTACCTGGGTGTGGGGATCTGTTTTAAAGAAGGTGTCTGTGCCAGTGTTTTCACAGTGCATACTGCCAATCAGTGGACCCTTGGGAAGCTCCACAAGAAAAGCATTTACTTGACAGACGAGGAAACTGAGGTTTAGAGAAATTAAGGGGGAAAAAGCCCACAAACCTTTCTTGGGATCTCAGAGCTAGTTAGTAAAATTCCATGAGAACAGGAATCATGTTTCTCCTGTTCATTGCTGTATCATGTGGAAGCACAACATGAGCTCCTTTTAAATAGAACAGTGTCATGCAGAAATGTGAGTTTCCCCTTCACTAAGGGAACCAGTTTTTTCCATCTGGAAATGGCTTGCTGCCTGGATTTTTCAAGCTGAGATTCAAGTCCCCAATCAGACTGCGTTTTGCTCATGGCTGGCCTTCCCCGCTTCCTAAGGTGCTGGGCCCCGAGACGAGGAGTCGGAGCACTCCTGATGTTCTTCGTAACTTGCCCATTTTGAACACACCCTCACATTCCTTATGCCTGAGTTACTTCAAAGTTTGTGAAATATTGTTTTAGGTAATTGCATAAAGTGCTAAAACAATGACTAGAGTGAGAATTAATGATAGCCCATAAAGTGTGTCTGCTGATGTAAATGAATGAGTGGTGAGCTTGTAAAGTTTTGCTTTCTTTGGGTCCATTGTTTCTGAGAGCTAGAAAAAGCCCAGTGTCCCTCCTAGAGTCTGAGATAAGCAATTTCTTAGGCTTATCTTCCCACTGCCATAGCTTGTTGTTTAAGACTTTCTGACTGCTCCCTGAAAGATAAACACCAATGAAACTCTTCGTTTTGTTTGTCCCCACCAACCCTTAGACAATACCCAGTGCATAAGGGACACTTAGTAAAGACTTGCGGAGTCAAGCCATGGAGGTTTGCCATAGAAGTCTCTGTTCTTTAGGGTCTCCATGGAACCTTCTCAGGAGCAAGTTTCTTGAGGGCAGGCTTCTCTGGGTCCCATGTGTCTCTTATCCTGCTGGCATAAGGCAGCCTCCATGGATAGATATATTGAGGAACAGTCATGGAAGAGAGAGCAAATATCTTCCTGAGCCCTGGAGGGATGGAGTCTCATCTGAGAAAGACGAGGCACCAAGCAGGTGGAGCTCCTTACCTGGCTCTTCCTCTAACGTGCTGTGTGGGTCACCACTGCGGGCAGATATAACTCTGCATCCCCCCTTCCCCAACAGTCTAAGACCCCTGAAGGGCTTTGAGCAGATCAAGGAGTGTTACAGCAACAATGGCCGCTATTCAGAAAGAGACCCCATTTCTGACTTCACCCCCTGTTGGCACACTTTTGGGTTGCAAGGGTCCCTCTTTCTCCTACAGTGATGGGACTGTTATACATAAAACACGTAAGTCTTATTCTTTCTAGCTTTTATCATACAAATAGTGTGACAACATAAAATACAGAAAGTGAAAACATTCATCCATTGTTCTGTCCCCAAAGTTTTTCTTCTTCCAGACTCTTTTTCAGCTTCATTATGTGTGACTATACAGAAAACATGATTTTCAAATTATTTCAGGGGCTTCATTTGATGTTAAATTAATAGAAATGAAAGGCCAGTATAAAAGGACATATGTGCAAGGATATTTACTGCTTTATTATTGGTAGTGACAGCAAATGGAAAGCAAATTTTTTGTTGGTGGTGTAAGGGTTGAATAAATAATGGCCCACTCCTACCATGGAGTATTAAGCAGCTGTCACAGTGAATAAATTGGAGCTATGTCAGATGGCAAGGAGGGATTCCTCAAGGTATCAGGAGAGAGAAATGTACAATGCAGAGAAGCACAGAAGTGAATTGATTTCACTTGTGTGAAATAAACAATAACCATCTCTCATCCCTCATTTATGTAAATGCATGCCTGTGTGTGTATGATTACATGAGCACCAAAAATACCAAGGGATACATATGAGGTTATTAAGATAGATTCCCTTGGGGTGGGCTGGGAGGCTGATCTGGGTGGGGGTGGGGTAGAAGGGAAGAGGGGATACAAACAAAACAGGAAAGTAAAAAGAAGTACACACACTTTTATGCATATACATAAAGTTATATATATGAATAAAGGAATTAAGCAAAAATTTAAGAACCAAAGAATCAGTTAATTAATTTGCTGAATACCATAGCCACTTCCTAATTAAAAACAGGTTGCACACACGAACACCCTGGCCTGTCAATTTTAGATTACCATAAAATAGATTTTTAATTCACTTTGTGCTTAGATGATAATATGACTATACAAATTAAAAGCGATAACCGAAAGAAAAGAAATAAACCTAAAGTCACATCATAGTCCCTTGCAGGAGGCAGTGTGGGATAGTGGGAGGAGGGTAAAGACCAACCGGGGACTAAACTTTGGTATGAACTTGGGTGGATCCCCTCATCTCTCTGGGTCTCAGTTTCCTCATCTGTAAATTTAGGATAGTAATATCTACCTGAAGGGGTTCATGCGAGGATTAATGGAGATTAAGGGTGGACAAAGCACACAGTAGGTATTCAATAAATGTTTCTTGCTCCTTCCCTCTCCCTGTCGACAGTTTTGAACACTGCTGTCTCACTGTTGCCTCATTTGATCGCAGCAGCGAGGCTGCAGGCAGGCAGCTGTGTTCTGCTTCCTGAGGCTGAACTGGAGCAGATACCTCCTCCTGCCCGCTCTCCGCCAGGCCACTTTGCTATCTACATGCACCTGCTCATCCTATTTTACAGGTGAGGCAATTGAGGCTCAGGGAGGCTAAGCGACTTACCCAAGGGTGCATGACTAGTAGGTGGGGTGTAAGAATCCTCCCCGCCCACAGTGCCACCTCTGCACAGGTCTTCCAGGTGAGCAGATCTCTGGTCTCGTTTGACTTGGTGAGGTTTGCAGAGAAGGCGAGTTCTAGCAGTAGCCCAGTGAATTCAGCCCAAGTCCACTTAGAGGCTGCTCTGGGCCAGGTGTTGTGCTGGGCTCGGGGTGGGTGCAAAGTGGGCTACAGTCATAAATCAGGAGCCACCCTTGCCCTAAATGAGATCCTTACTTACAGTGCCTATGCAGAGAATGGTGTTCTTTGTCCTCCTTCTCCTGGAAGTGCCTCTAGGTTGTGGGGGTGGGCGGTGCCTGCAGTGGCTGAGTGCTTTCTCAACACCGGGCCTTGGCTGACATCCCTCCTTTCCCTCCTCCTCTGCTACGTAGGGTGGTGGGGACCGGGCTCTGGACTAAATAGTGGCTAGTATTTGCCCTGCCTTGTAGTGTGGTTCTGAGGTTAGAAGAAATGATGAAGTTAAGACCTGGCCCATGGTAAGCCCTCAATACATGCTAGCCTTTTGGAAGGAGACTGTAAAAGGGTGTGTTTTACCCCTAAACTCTCGCTCTGGGAGAGCTGCTTAAGCTGGTTCTGTTCCTCCCACCAAGAGACTTGGCTCAGGGGTTCCAATTTCATATTTCCATTCTCTACCACCACGACCACCATTATCACGACAACCACCACCACCACCACATCCTCCATCACTGCCACAATCACCACCACTGACACCACCTCCACCACCCCCACTACCACAGCCACGACCACCACCACCACCTCCATCACCACCTCCACCTCCACCACCACCACCACCACCATCACCTCCACCTCCACCACCACAATCTCCACCATCACCATCACCATCACCTCTACCACCATCTCCACCACCACCACCACTATCACCACCACCATCATCCCCATCATCCCCATCACCACTGCCATCCCCATCACCTCCAGTAACTTCAACACCCCTAACACCATTACCTTTCCCCCATCACTCCTCTAGTTCTTTGAAGGGGGTGTTGTCCATATGGGTTAAGTTGGATGGGGAGTAAACAAAGTCTTGGGACACAAAGACATCACTCAAGCTGGGACAGTTGAAGGACAGATGCACACCAACTGCTACAGCAGAGGGATCCTCACTGGATGCTGACAGAGAGGACAGTTACCAGAACATTGATGTCAGGGCTTCTTGAATAAAGACCAGTTAATGAGGCAGCACAGACTTGGACCCCCCGCCAGGGTTCCCATGGGGCTCCCGGGGAAGGGGGGGAGACAGATAGTGCTTGGTTTGTCTAGTCAAGGCTGGGTGGCTTCTGGATGCTGTCTCCACTCCTGTCCACCTAGGCTGCTCCCTGATCACGGGGATGGGGGTGGGGGGTACCAACTCCTCTTCCCCCTTCCCTCACCAATATCCCTCCCCAATCTGGTTTTCCCTCTTTTGGTTTCTTCTGCCTGGAAGCAGAGTTGCTTTGCTTTTCATTTGCTCCTTCTAATCTATTGTTTACGGCCTAAACTTCAAGGCTCATCGACATGCTGGAGCTGGCTCATACTGGCTCTTGAGAGATGGATGTTAAAATTTCAGGAATTTTGCAAGCTGATTGTTAAACACAGCCAGTAGTAACAATTAAATTACATAAACTTAAAATTAAGTAAATCATATTGAAAAGAAGAGTAATATATGCTTAAAACTCATTCCTTCCAAAGTATTTTACTACATTCTACTAATATCTATGCTTTTGAGGTTACTTATGACTATTTTATCTGTATGGTGGACAAACTATATAACTGTGTCTTACTTCTCATCTCTTCCCAACTTCGTGTTAAGTGCCTTCACGTTGGTTGCTTGAAATTAGCCATGGTGGGAGTATTTCCACCATGGAAATAACAAACACTGCAAACTGGAGCTTGACTTATTGTTTTTTTGATTGTCTAGACTTAAGAAAGTGATGAAAATGTTAATAATGCAAATTCATCTTAAAAGTGTGTCATGTCTATAGTTATTTAATTGGGAATATCAAAAAATTAAGACAATAGTCTTTCAGTATTTGAAACCTATTATCTGATTCAGCAAAGAATCACTCACACCATTGATGAATGAATGAAGTTAGGGCATTTGTCTTTGTTGTTTCACTTTTATCTTACTCTAATATAAACAGACATTTCAATTAGCATTCATGTCAGAACACTCTTGTTTTCAATTACAATCATAAATTGCAAGAGTTTTGCAAGATACTAGGCACAAGAGTTTGGCAAAAATCAACAAAAGCATCCTATGAGAATCAAATGACTATACAGAATTTATAATAAAGAGTATTTCTTAATTTGTAAATCGACTGCTACATATTTCTTATATTAGTAAAATTTATGATTTTATATATACACACACAGATATATACACACACACACACGCACATATACATTCCCCTTCTCTCTTGGATAGGTAGTTGCTAAACATTTACCAGCATGTCACTGGCTTAATTAAAACTCAAAAACTCAGGTGCTGTAGTTTGGGTTCCCCAGAAGTAGATCTTGAGACAAAAGTTCAAGTGTAAGCAGTTTTTTGGATGGTGTCTCATGACACCATTACAGAGAGGACAAGCTAGACAGAGGAGAGGGAAGTTAATAAGGGGTATGTTATCAAGCAAGTTATCACTGTAGATTATTGCAGCTTAATTCTGCTGGGAACTCTGAGAGACAGTGAAGAACATGCACCTCAGAGTTATTCCCAAAGGACAAGGGAGTTGGGGTATTTATCCTCCAAAAGCTGTTGGTTACTGGTTGAGGGTTGCTGTCATGCAGGGGCAGTGGTGTTAATTCCCCAGCACTCTGATCTGCCCTGTGAGCAGGCAGAAGAGGCTCTGGTGGCCAGAGAAAGCCCTCAGGCTAAGGTCTCTGGTGCTGACAGTTGTAAGTCTGGCCAGTAAGTGCCCAGGAAAAGTGGTTGGAGCTTGGTGCTTGCAGGAAGCAGGCTGTGATGCTGCCTGGAATAGGGCACCTGGCTTTTTTTTTTTTTTTGCGACATTGCCCATTATAGCTCACGGCAACCTCAAACTCGTGGGCTCAAGCGATCCTCCCACCTCAGCCTCCCAAATAGCTGGGACTACAGGCACACGCCACAACACCCAGCTAATTTTTCTATATTTTGTGGAGACAAGATCTTGTTATATTGCTCAGGCTGGTCTCAAACTCCTGGCCTCAAGTGATCCTCCCACCTCAGCCTCCCAAAGTGCTGGGATTACAGGCATGAGCCACCATGCCCAGCCGGGTACCTAGCTTTATGGAGCACCTTGGTACTTTGGGGTACCTGCACATTCAGCAGCAGCTGGGAGGGGGATGCCAGGAGGTGGGAACCTCAGGGGGCATCAGCCCTTGCGGATGGAGGCCCAGGGAGGCTTCCTTGTCTTCACCTCTCTAAGTGTATAACATAAACCTTCTCCACAGGGTGGTTCTTAGCATTCAGCAAGATGACGGCAGTAGCAGTGACTAGCACAGCGTGGACAGAGGAGGGGCCTAGTACGCTGAAGCTCTTAGGGTCCCTCCGAGTCTATGAAGACAGATTCTTCTCAGACCTTGGAGGATGTTGGTCTCTCTTGACAGTCAGATGGGCCTCCTTGGTAGTTGAAGAGAGTTTCAAATTCCATCACGTTTCCTCCTTGTCTTGGCTGCTGGGAAACCCAGAGCTAAGTATCAGGTATGGTTGCCTCCTTCTTCCCTGTGATGACCCTCCTTTTGCAGTAGATGCAAACTGGGGGGACCGCTTAGCTCCTAAGGGTTGGGGCCAGATCTGTGTGCCCTTTCTTTTGATACCTTCCTCCTGGGCCATGGGCTGGGGACACGTGTACCTGCTGGGTTTGTCATCGGATTCCAGCCACTGGCCACATCAGGCCATGCAGAAGCTTTCCCTATGATTTTTCAGATTTGACCTGATCCTCTCTGGCCATAGGCTGAAGGATGAGTTCAGGGCTGCCTCAGCCAAAGTCCAGCCTCCTCCCAAGGCCCTCTTCTGCCTTGTTTTGGTGATGTGAGCCCCTGAATCAGCAAACTGCCTCTTTTTAAAGTGAATGCAAGCTGGGTTCTGTCGCTTGCAACCACCATGTGCTCATCAATGTACCCTATTACCTGAATCTTGATTTATTTTTCTTCTACCCCTGCTGGATATTTTTAGTTTTATTAGGCATGTGTCTTTTATCATAAGCCATCCAAGCCTTCTTCTGGAACTAGGGGACACAGAAATGGTAATTTTTTTTTTGCAGATATTGTCCCCATTGCACTGACAGCCAGGGCTGTAAGGAGAAGAACCAGGTCTGGGCTGACGCTGAGTGGCCCATGGGGCCTCCCTGGCCTCAGGACCGCATTGGCATCTGAGGGGCTGCTTCCCCATCCCCCTCACTTCAGGGCCAGGCAAGGCCAGCGCGGGGCCTCCAGCCTTGGGATGTGGGTCCCAGGTCTCACCGGCAGCTCCCATGCCTTTTCCCCTCACACCCAAACCATCCTGCTGACTCTTCCATACAAGGGTGTCCAGGCCTGCCCTGTTCCCACAATCTCCACCCCTGCCAGGCCCTGGCAGACTCACCAGTCCATCACCCTGCTGGCCTCAGCAGCTCCCCACTGCTCCCTGCTCTCTCCCTCCCCTGCGCTCTGAGCTCCAGCACTGTCCTGGACCCTCTTTGTTCTCTGCCTCAAGGTCTTTGGCTGCACGTTGACACCTGTTCTCCATTTGTGCTCCTCCAACCCCCTTTGGTCCAACTCTAGGGCTTAATTGAAAGGAATTTTTGCCAAACATTTCCTCTGCGCCAAGCACCATGCTGGCTGCTTGCCATGACGTATCTATGCCTCTCAGTAATCCTACCAGGTAGGAACTGTTGTTCCTCCCACTTGAGAGGGAACCGAGGCTTGGGAGGGTTGCAGTGGCCTGTCCAGGGTCACGTGGCCAGTCAGTGGTGGAGCCCAGACTCGAGCCCCAGTCTTTCCGACTGAGGAGGCCCTGCTCCTCCCCTGATCCCACCTGGTATCCCAGTCTGGGGGGTGGGTGGGCTGCAAGAGGCTGACCCTTCTCCGGACCTCTGACTGGTGGACACGGCTCCTCTTATTTCTCCCTGTGAGGCTAGAGCACCTGGGGACCCCATCCCCCCTCTTTCCCTTGCTCCTGTCCTGCTGCCCTGTCATTCCGGACTCCTGACACAGCCATTCCCACTCCCAGGTGCTGACTCTCCTCGACTCAGACTCCCCGCTGGGTGCTGGGTTTCCCACAGCCACACCCCTGGCTGGGAATGCCCTCTTCCCGCTCCACCCTCCAGGGCTCTTCCTTCTTTCAAAACCTGTGTCAAAGTGCACCCTTTCCAAGAAGCTGTCTGTGTGCTGACCCACCCCACCTAGTGGCTCCTCGGCTCCCGGCTCCCCTCGGTCTAAGGAACAGAAAACTCTGGGCTTGGCTGTCCTTCTTCATCAGACTGGGCAGCCCAAGGGCAAGGGCTGTGTCCCCCCAGCCACCAGACCAGAGTAACTGCAGTAAATTAACATGCCGAGCCCCTCCTAGGTGAAAAACACCTTTGGCCCCCTAAGGCACTATAGCAAGCTAGAATGGGGGGCACGGATCACAGAGGCAGTGAGAGGACACAGAAGGGGAGAAAGCCAGGTGACCTCAGGTGATGGGTGGGACTTCCTGGGACAGGAGAGGTCTGAGCCAATATCATCCCTCATAATGGCAAATCCTCCTTACAGGTTTTCCTCCCCCACAAACCCCACCATGTGGACACCAGAGTGGCCGTGGAAACACATCTGGCAGCATCACTCCCCAGCTTAGAAGCCTTCGGTGGCCCCAGTGTGGTCAGGATAAAGTCTGAGCCCTGACGCCCTTATCATCACCTGGTTTCTGCTCTCAATTTCATCAGGCAGGTCCAGCGTTGAGCTGTGAGCTCCAGCAAGGCTTAACTGCTTGCAGCTTCCATCAGACCAGTGTTTCTCACCTTTGCATCTTTGCTCAGGTGCTTCCCTGGGTGAATGGGATGTCCTTCCTCACTTCTTTTGCTTGCTTAGCATCTGCTCATCCTCAAGGTTCAGACCAGTTAAGAGCTCCTCTAGGATGCTTGCCCTCCTGCCCCCAGGAGGGGCCGCCTGCCCCATCTACCCTTCCCCCACCTGCCATTCGTCTTTCTGTCCATCAACCTGTTGTCATTCCTTCCTTCCATTCATCCCTTCTTCTACTTCCCTACCTGCCCACCCACATCCTTCCACCCATCCCTCTACTTTCCCTCCTCCTTCCTGTTCATCTTCCCCCACTCATCTGTCCATGCCCACCTGCCCACTGTCCATCCATCCGTCCATCCATCCTCTCTTCTGCATTCCCTCGCCCTCTTCCCTTCCCTCCACCGCCCCCGCTGTCCTTCCTTCCTTCCTTGAGCACCTACTTCGTGCACACAGTTTGCAGGGATTGTACCTTAAAGCTACGTGTTGAACTGAGGCCTGGCATGAGGGATCATGCCAAGGACATGAGGGATCTGGGTAGGAGGGGAGGACAGATGTGGAAGTTCAGGCAGAGGTCAGAAATGGATGGGCACGTGGGATTGGTAGGGGGCCTGGCCTGCTGGGGACAAGTCCTGGTGTGCAGTGGGGCCTCACGCTCACAGGCTGGAGAATTTAAGCCGTATTTCCCTGAACTGGGAGCTAGCTGACAGGTGTTTGTGAGATTTGTGAACCCATCTATTGCTTGGCTTTGGCCACCTGTCTGTGTTTTAACAACCTGAGCATGATTCTGGGGTGCAGGGACAGCCCTTTTCACCCTACACGCATTCTTACCCTGCCCTGCTCAGAACTCTGGGTGGCACTTACACTTAAACTCTTTTTTTTAAAAGTCTTGCTGTGTTGCCAGGCTAAAGTGTGGTGGCGTGATCATAGCTCACTGTAGCCTCCAACTCCTGGGCTCAAGTGATCCACTTGTCTCAGCCTCCTGAGTAGCTGGGACTACAGGTCACACCACCATGCCCTGCTAATTTTTTAGTTTTTTTGTAGAGATGGGGTCTTACTATGTTGCCCAGGCTGGTCTTGAACTCCTGGCCTCAAGTGATCCTCCCAGCTCAGTCTCCCAAAGTGCTGGAGTTACAGGCCTGAGCTACTGTACCCAGCCACATTTTGCATTTTTGAAGCAGGCTCTGCTGTGTGACTTTGGACAGGTCCCTTCCCCGAGCTGAGCCTCATGTTTTCTACCTGTAAAGTGCAGGGGCTGGTCTAGGTGACAGCTGAGGCCCTTTTAGGCTCTGACTTTTGGGGACTTTCCAACAGGAGGGGACCTGTCATTGAAAAGTGAGGCTTGCATCAGGAGAGCTGGGGTGGAATGCTGACCAAGCAGCTTCCTTCCTGTGGACCTTGGGAGGGTCTTCCAACTCTGAACGTTCTTCGTCTATAATGTGGATGGTCACTGTTGTGTCAGCTTTGCAGCGCAGCTAGGAGGCTCAGACAAGGCCATGGACAACAAAATGCTTTGCTCAGCCCTTCTGTTGTGTCAGCCCAAGCTCTCAGGGACATTTGGCCCAGACAGGCAGGCTGGCCTGGGAAACCAGTGGGTGGCAGGGCTCTCTGGGGGAAAGGGGACCCCAGGGCCTTGGGAGGTGCTGTAGGCTCCTGATTGTCTCCCGTGCTGCAATCCTGCCTGCTAGCCTACTCTCGGCCCCCACTTGAGCCCTGCCCTCTGGCAGCAGAGGCTGCTCAGCCCACTGTCCCTGCAAGAGACAGCCCTGAGCTCTAGGAGACTTTATCTTCTCCACACACAGATAGTTGGGACTTAGTGGGCAGAGGGATAGGCAAGGTGAATGGGGCAGGACAGGGGAGGATATGGAGGGGCAGAGAAGGAGGGAGGCACAGGACTCTGCCACAAGGAGAGGGGAAGCCCAGTCCAGGGCAGACTCTGGGCATCTGGGAATCACAGGGGGGGCCCCAACTTGTCACTTGACTGTGAACCTTTTTGGACCTCAGACTTCCCACCTGTGACATGGGGAGGACCTGGATGGCCCCCTTCTTTCCCCCAGGGCTGGTGGGGCCTAAGAAAAGACCCCAGACAATGATTAGGGAAACACTGGGTATTTCTCCAAGGGAAGCCAGCATGGGAGTGTCTTGGGACACAGAGTGGGTTCGAGAAGGCCCAATTCGGCTTTGGGGCTCAATGAAGAGCAAGAAGGAGTCCTTTCTCTGGGCCTGGATCCCCCAAAGTCTCTCCTGAAAGCCACAGTTCCTCACTGAGTCCAGAACAAATAAGGTCCTTGGACCCAGTGGGTGACAAGGACGCTTTCCCTCTCCTGATGGATATAAAAATTAGTGGGTTAGAGTTTAAGAAAAAACAGGATTTTTGCATAGTCTCTAAGCATCTTCCTTAAGGTATTTATTAATTTTAATGGGAAAAACAGAAACTTTACAGTGGAGAAATCCAGCAAACACCACCTTAGCCAAGTGAACAAGGCTAACATCACCAGCAATAAGACACATTGACATACCTGTCTTATATGCCTGATAGGACACAGGAGAAGGACACAACATTATTTTTGTGGTTTTCTTGCCAAAATGCTTAACCTCAACCTGATAATAAGAAAACATCAGAAAATCCCTAATTGAGGGCTATTCTACAAAATAATTGATCACTACTCTTCAAAAATGTCAAGATCATGGAAGACAAGGACAGACTGAGGAGCTGTCACAGGTTGGGAGAGACTAAGGTGACGTGACAACTAAATGCAACGTGGAAACCTGAGTTGGATCCCGCAACAGAAAAGGAACATGTGTGTAAAAACTGTTAGAAATTCCAGTAAAGCCTGTAGTTAATTAATACTGTTGTGTCAATGTTAATTTGTTGGTTTTGAAAATTACATAACACTTATGTGTTGTGTCCATATTATGGGAAAACAAGTGAAGGGTACACATGAACTCTCTGTACTATTTTGTAACATTTTCTGGAAATCTAAAATTATTTCAAAATAAAAAGTTAAAAAAAAAAAGGATCTCTTACAGAGCAGCTAGCTATTTTTGAAGAAGCCAGAAAAATTGGGTGGTAGAAAGTATGGACCTAACACCTGAGATTTCTAAGCCTCCCTGCCACCCAGTCCCTGGCACCCTTAGGTGCTGAGTTAAACCTGTTCCCGGAGCCTTCCAGATTAGGTCTGCCCACATCTTATGTCAACCATCTCCCCACCAAGATTTCACTACCGCCTCTGCAATGTGGATAGCACCAAACTGTTGTATGGTGTAGTGGGTTGAATAACGTCCCCCCAAACTCATGTTCACCTGGAAGCTTAGAATGTGACCTTGTTTGGAAATAGGGTCTTTCCCTATTTCCAGACGTAATTAAGGTAAGGTTTGAGAGGAGACCACACTGGATTAGGGGTGGGCACTAAAGCCAAGGAACGTCCTTATAAGAGACAGAAAAGGACACAGAGACACATAGAGATGGAGGCCATGTGAAGATGGGGTCAGAGGTTGGAGAGATGCTGCCACAAGCCAAGGGACTCAAGGAGCCCCAGAAGCTGGGAGAGGCAAGGAAGGGTTCTTCCCTAGAGTCTTCAGAGGGACCGTGGCCCTGCCAACACCTTGAGTTAGGGATTATAGCCTCCAGAACTGTGACAGAATAAATTTCTGTTGTTTTAAGCCACTAATTTGTGGTAACTTGTTACAGCAGCCCTGGAAAACTAATATACATGGTTTGCTCTTTTCTTATGTTTGTTCACATCTTAAGTAATTTTGATGTGTGTCCCTTTTTCCCTTTCAGGCTGGGAGGCTTCCTAAAGGCAGGGACAGTCTCTTCTACCAGACTGTCCCCTCCTTCCTTAGGATGCCACCCCCTAGTGCCCAGCTGGTCCTCGGCACACAATGCGGGCTCTGTGAGGGGCTACCTGGTCCTGCCCGCTTCACCGGTTTGGATTGGCACGGGTCTGCCTACTGCTGGGTGGTGCAGGGAGACACGTTGTCCACAAGAACCACAAGAGGCCCTGCCTGGGCTCCTCCCTGCCCCCCACCCCCCGGGGCAGGGTGGAGGGAGGGTCAGGTGATGGTGCCCACACAAAGCCCCTGCCTGAAGTCCAGTGTGGGTACTCCAGGCCCAGCAGTCAGGTACCCCCCCAACCCGTTAACCCCTGGTGTCCCAGAGAGCTGTCTCCTGTTGAAATGTCATGAGTACCAGGCCTCCCCAGCACTAGGGAGAGGATGGGAGTATGCTGTCATCTGAGTCTCTGCTCCCTGTCTGGCTGGGCCATTTGCAGCTTCTTGGTAACTGAGTCCATTTCTGCTAGGGAGGGGCATTGGCCTCAGGCTCCACCTTGGGCCAGGGTCCTAATCCTGGCTGCGGGGAAGGATCAGACTTGTATTCCATGCTGGGGCTCCAGCGTTCATGCGGGGGGCAGGGGGCAGAAGCCAGCAAAGGTCTGTTTTTAAATTGTGTGCACAGGTTCCCTGTGGTCTGTATCTTTTGGATTCCCCTTGCAGTGGAGGAAGAAGGAGTGAGTGTCTTTTGGCTTCCATTGAACCTACGCTTGGTCCCTGCAGAGGAGGGAGACAGGGGTGGGGGTGCACAGGGGAAGCTGGTTTGGGGCTCTGCACCCTACTCCTGCTCCAGATCCCTCTGGACACTGCACTTTTCTCCAGTGAGCACCTCCCCACAACCCCCGCTCCCAGCCAACAGCAACATGCTTCCCAACAAACGCATCTGTCCCTCAGCCAAAATCCTTGCTGCCTCTCACTGGGGAAATTGTAGGGCTGGGCCAGGGTGGGGGGACCATTCTCTAGAAGGAGATTAGGAGTGTCTGTCGGGGCGGGTGCAGTGGGTGGGGCCCTGGCTTACTCACATCCTCTAGAGTCCTTGCCACGGCAGATTTGGGGAGCCCACAGCCTCAAGTGTCTGTCTCAGCATTGTCTTTTGAACTCCTGAGCCATGATTGGGGGGGGTCTCCCTGACTTCTGCTTTGGTGACCATCAGGGTTGGGGGGTGGGGGTGGGGGAGGGTGCTGCTTCCCTTCTGGGAGCAGTTGATCCTAGGAAGCACGTTGGAGCCTCCAGCAGGGGCTGTTGGGGCCTGTCTGGGGAGATAGGATGCGTCAGGCAGCCCCAGACAGGACCACATTCCTCCCGACATGCCTGCCGGGGTCCGAGGAGCTAAGGGGCTGACAGGAGGGTGGGGTGCGGTGGGGGCCGGGAGGGGCTGCTTTGGAGGTTGTCTGGGAGGGTGACATAGCTGGGATCTTGATACATGAACCCCTAAAGCAGAACCAAATGGACTCCTGGAAATGTCCCCTGACCCTTGGGCCCCGACAGTCAGGGACCCTCTTGTCCACTCTGGCCACACTCCAGGCACAGGCCTGCTCCACCCCCAGAAGCCTGCATTCCTCCAGACCACCCCTTGGGCCAACTCCGCAAGGGGCTCAAATGAGGGTGCCTGGGCCAGCCTCTTTCTCGTGCTAAGGCTGCTCTGGGGGTCAGAGAAGTCACCTGGGGCTGGAAGCAAAAAGGCCCCCTCTAGGCCTGTCCCAGGGATGCTACTCCACTCCTTTTGGGGCCAAGATGCTGGGCTGCAACCATGCTGACCAGACTTCGTGCCACACTTGGTTTACAAAACCTTTCACATACGTTGTCATGTTGGATTCTCGGAGCTGACTGCAGCAGGCAGAGTGGTTGATATTTACTCCCACTTTGCAGATGAGCAAACTGAGGCTTGGAGCAGTATCAAGTCCTGGGTCACACAGGTGTAAATGGCAAAGCCAGGACTCACCTGACTCCATGTTCTTTCCTGACATCTCTGGCTGTGCCTGTGAAGCTACCTGCCCTTCGCTAGACTGAGCAGCCAA
Source organism: Daubentonia madagascariensis (assembly GCA_023783475.1). Lineage (NCBI taxonomy): Eukaryota > Metazoa > Chordata > Mammalia > Primates > Daubentoniidae > Daubentonia > Daubentonia madagascariensis. Next base: position 5,234,480 of record JAKFHU010001186.1, on the reverse strand, counting down.
TGCCACAGGTGTGTGCTAGATGTGAGATATTAGTTAGGGTCTATGCCCAGGGCTGGGGAGAGCTTCCTGGATTTCCCTTTAATGGGTGTCAGAGTGGAAGTCTGAGCCACCTGACTGGCTGGGTATGTCGCAGGGATGTGACAGGCCCCCTAGCACAGCCCAGCAGGTCAGCCCTGGGAGGGCCCACGAGCCCCTCTTTTCTGTTTTAATAGATGGCAGTGCTAAGAGTGTCATGTCTGTGCCCAGGTGACCTTGCCATACAGGTGCTTCTCCAGCCAGGTGTCAGCCCCCTGCAGTGATGGGCTTCCTTTGAGTAGGTAAAAGGCCCATCGAGGCAACGGGGAACTCAGGTCACCAGGTTTATGGTGCAGAGCCCCTGCTCTCTGTCACCCTTCCTGAGCCCAGCACGTGGGCTCCTGAGGGCTGTGGCTCCCAGGGCCCGATGGGAAAGTGTAGCCTGCAGGCCCACACCTCCCTGAGTGAATCATGCCTGGCGGGACAAGAAAGCCAAAAACACCCCAAACAATGAGTTTCCAGTAAAATATGACAGACATGACGAGGCAGAGGAGGGGCGGGATCTGGCTGGGAGTTGGCACTAGCCCGTGGGTGATGACAGCCAAGGGGAATGGAAAATGCCAGGCCCGCCCCCTACTCATGAGTATAAAGTGCTCGCATCCTCTTCCAACTTACCTGAGCACCTTTCCCTTCTCTCTGCCAACTTGCTCGCTCGCTCACTCACCTTGGCACCATGACCACCTGCAGCCGCCAGTTCACCTCCTCTGGCTCCATGAAGGGCTCCTGTGGCATCGGTGGTGGCTCCAGCCGCATCTCCTCCGTCCTGACCGGAGGGTCCTACCGGGCCCCCAGCACCTACGGGGGCCTGTCTGTCTCCTCCTCCCGCTTCTCCTCTGGGGGAGCCTGCGGGCTGGGGGGCGGCTATGGCGGCGGCTTCAGCAGCAGCAGCAGCTTTGGGGGGGCCCTAGGTAGCAGCTTTGGTGGAGGATATGGTGGTGGCCTTGGTGCTGGCTTTGGTGGTGGCCTTGGTGGTGGCTTTGGTGGTGGCTTGGGTGGTGGCTTTGGTGGTGGTGATGGGCTCCTGGTGGGCAATGAGAAGGTCGCCATGCAGAACCTCAACGACCGCCTGGCATCCTATCTGGACAAGGTGCGCGCCTTGGAGGAGGCCAACACCGACCTGGAGGTGAAGATCCGTGACTGGTACCAGAGGCAGCGGCCTGCCGACATCAAAGACTACAGCCCTTACTTCAAGACCATCGAGGACCTGAGGAACAAGGTGGGTAGACTGGGTGGCAGGAGGTGCCATTCCAGCTACCTAACTCTGGGAACTCTAGATGCCTCAGGCCACTGGCACCTTTAGATTTCTATGTGGGACAGACTCCACCCAGATCTCTTCTTCTGAGGCCTTGGATGTCCCCAACGGAGCTGGTCAGTGAGAAGATGGTGTCCCTTCCCTGCCTTCTCATGCCCTTCTGGCCTCCAATCCTCAGACCACGTGAGACCAGTGATTCTTACTCTTACATTTTATAGAGGAAGAAGTTGAAGCTTTGAGAGGTGCTGTGACCCACTGAAGGTCATGCAGCAAATTAACAGCAGAGCCGAGGCAAGAGGTCTTGCACCCCACCTTCCAACATAGGAGGCAGCTACCTGTTCTGCACAGGGGAGGAACGAGGCTATAACGGAACCAGGCTAGACACCCAAACTGCTCATTAGCTCACGAGTCTGGGCTGTGGCTGCTGCCGCCCATGAGCCTTGGCACTGTCGGGCCCCTCCCCACAGCCACGTGGGCATGGAAAACCCACACAGACCATCAACATGGCCCTCCCTCATCCCTGTACATCCTGCACAGAAGGAGCCTGGCGGGCTTGTTCCCTGTTACTTGTGCCTTCTCCCTGCTCCCACATCACCAGGAGCCCTCCCTGCGAAGCCTGCTTGGCTCTCATGCCTTGCATGGATTAGGGAAACTCAATAATGACAGAAGGGAACTTCAGCCAGGCTCAGGGTTCAGTATATCTTCTTATTCTTCCCCTGTGTCCCCCTTCCTAATCCCCTGGGCCAGCTGGATCTCACCTCTTGGGAAAGTCCCACCTGAGGTCCCATGCCCCATGGCTTGAAAAGGAATGTGCGTGTCTGCAGAGGAACGGCAGGGCTGGCTGATGCACAGAGAGGACAGTCCCAATCAGGAAGGGGGTTAGGGAGCCTTACGACATTCCTCTCATCTGTAGGTGGGACCCTGGAAGCCTCGAGACTGTCTTAGGTTCTGCAGCAAGTCAATAGGCAGAACTGGGACCAGAATTCTGGGGCTTTTGATTCTAGGGCCGGGGCTGCTTCTACCCCCTTTGCTGACCATGAATTAGCAAAGTACTGGGTCAAACCTGGACTGCCTGGGGCTTTCCTTTAGGCTGCTGTGGCCAAGGCTTGTGGGGAGGAGGGGGGCTTTTTGCGGGAAGCAAAAGCCTGAGGCAGGTTGCAGTGAAGTCTGGCTCATGGTGTCCACTTGACAAATGACCTGTGCCCTTTCCATCCTGCAGATCCTCACGGCCACTGTGGACAATGCCAACGTCGTCCTGCAGATTGACAACGCCCGTCTGGCTGCCGATGACTTCCGCACCAAGTGAGTTTGCAGTGGTGGCTCAGAACATCCAGTCTCCCCAGAGTGGGGCATTTTTGGAGCAGTGTTTCCCAAATAGAGCTGGTCAGTGCCAGGATAGCTGCATGAAAATCCTCTGGGGTCTTGTAAAAAGACAAGACTCTCGGGCCCCACACTTGGAGTTTTGATTCTGTTATTTGTAGCAGGTTACCTGGGTGATTCTGATCCACAGCCAGGTTTGGGAACCACCGCTTTAGGGAGAGGAGCTTCCCACTTGCCCGCCTGCCCTTGGAGTGTAGGAGGTAGTCATATTTGGAGGCTTAATGCATTATAGGTTGGCTGAAGCTAGAAGTGCACCCCCTCCTGAATTCTGCAGCCTGACGAACTGCCTTATTCCCATGCCCCCAGGAATATTCAGATCTGAGCAATCAATGGGAGCTGTGTCCATCCACGCCGTTTCCAAGATTGGCTCCCTAAACCACCCACAGGGGCGCCAGCTCTGGGAAGAAGCTGTAGGGGGAAGAGAACAAAGGCTTCAGTGTGCCCAGGATGGATGTCTCATTCTTTTTCTCCTGGGTCATTCCAGGTATGAGACAGAGTTGAACCTGCGCATGAGCGTGGAGGCTGACATCAATGGCCTGCGCCGGGTGCTGGATGAGCTGACCCTGGCCAGAGCAGACCTGGAGATGCAGATCGAGAGCCTGAAGGAGGAGCTGGCCTACCTGAGGAAGAACCACGAGGAGGTGAGCGCTAGGTGGAAAAGCCAGCTTAAAAGAATAGCAGGGAGGCTGGGTGTGGTGGCACGCGCCTGTGGTCCCAGCTAGTCTGGAGGCTGAGGTGGGAGGATCACTTCAGCCCAGGAGTTCGAGGCCAGCCTGGGCAACATAGTGAGACCCCATCTCTAGAAAAAAATAAAAAGTATTCTTTTTATTGGGATTGAGAGAGGGAACCCCAGCCAGCTGCCACAGTGAGGCTCCTGACCGTGGACTGTTCCCTGGCTGTACAGGAGATGAACGCCCTGCGAGGCCAGGTGGGCGGGGACGTCAATGTGGAGATGGATGCAGCGCCTGGCGTGGACCTGAGCCGCATACTGAACGAGATGCGCGACCAGTACGAGAAGATGGCAGAGAAGAACCGCAAGGACGCCGAGGACTGGTTTTTCACCAAGGTGGGTGTTGTTTGGGGTGGAAGGGACCCAGGCCACCTGCCTTCTGGGGCCTTTTGGTGTGAATGGTGTTCTCTTTCTTTGCAGACAGAGGAGCTGAACCGCGAGGTGGCCACTAACAGCGAGCTGGTGCAGAGCGGCAAGAGCGAGATCTCTGAGCTCCGGCGCACAGTGCAGAACCTGGAGATCGAGCTGCAGTCCCAGCTCAGCATGGTAGGAGCACTGCCAGGCATGGGGGTGGGCCCGGGACTAGCAGGGAGAGAATGACCGTGCTCACTGATGCTTGATCCTCTTTCCTTCCCTCACAGAAAGCATCCCTGGAGAACAGCCTGGAGGAGACCAAAGGCCGCTACTGCATGCAGCTGGCCCAGATCCAGGATCTGATCGGCAACGTGGAGGAGCAGCTGGCACAGCTGCGCTGCGAGATGGAGCAGCAGAACCAGGAGTACAAGATCCTGCTGGACGTGAAGACGCGTCTGGAGCAGGAGATCGCCACCTACCGCCGCCTGCTGGAGGGCGAGGACGCCCAGTGAGTGCCTGGCCCTCCCCGTCCATGTCCCACTGCACACCCACTGCCCCGCCATCCCCGAGTCTAACGGTCCTGCCCCCTTCTGTCTTCACAGCCTCTCCTCCTCCCAGTTCTCTTCTGGCTCTCAGTCATCCAGAGATGGTAAGATTTTCCTCCTTATCAAGGCTGGGCTTAGGACCACCCTGTATACCCCAGCAGGTCTAGGGTATTGGCTAGGGGCTTCTTGAGGGGTTGAGCTGGAGTGCTCTTACGCAGTGTCCCTTGTGAACCTCCTTGGGTAGAAGAAGCCGATTTCTAAACCCTCCTTAGGGCTAGGAGCAGGGTCCCCCACCTTTGACTTCTCCCCGATGTCTGCGGCAGACCCCATGGTTGTGTGTCAGCACCAAGGACAGGGCCCTGCATGGCTCTTCCTGCAAAGACTAGTCTATTGGGTCAATTTGGACTAAGCTCGTAGGAAGCTCAGTCTGTTTCTGACCTTTGGGGACCCTAGCTAGAAAGAAATGTATTGATGGTATCAGTGCTTGGGCAACAGCAGGGTGAAGCCATAATCAGGGGAGAGAGCAGTTCAAGTCTCCTCAACTTCTTGGCCTCCCCAGTCCTGGTTACTCCATTGTCTGTCCACCCTTGGTAACATATTCTGTCCTCTTTTCCCCAGTGACCTCCTCCAGCCGCCAGATCCGCACCAAGGTCATGGATGTGCACGATGGCAAGGTGGTGTCCACCCACGAGCAGGTCCTTCGCACCAAGAACTGAGGCTACCCAGCACTGCTCAGGCCTAGGAAGCCCCCTGTGTGGACACAGATCTCACCACGGGATCCCCTCTCTTGCTCCCCAAGCACTTCACACCTGGACCCTGCTTCACCCTTTGTCCCTCCTGGCAATCAATAAAGCTTCACGATCTGAGTTGCACAATTCTTGCCTCTGCCCGGTGGTTGTTAGGAGTGGGGGTGGGGAGGAGGCGGGAGAAGCATCTCTTTGGAGCTTATCATAGCACCTGGCTGTGGCCTCTGGGACTGGTAGAAAGGGCCCGGGGGCGGGCTGGGCTCAGGTCCCCGATAGCTTTCACCATCTCAGAAAATACAGATAGATGCCTGTACCAGGTCACAAGTGGTGTCTCCTAGGGCAAGGAGGAACATCCATTCATTCATTCACTCGTCCATATATTTCTTCATTCATTTACCAGCTATTGAGTTCCTTTATGTGTCAGGCGCTGTGCTAGGTTGTGCATTCTTAATATTTTGTGATCAGGGATTTCTCAGAGAATATATTGAAGGCTATAGATCTTCTCCCCTGCCCCCTACTTCCAAATAACTACACACACATTTGCATATAATGCAATTTTGTGGGGTTTATGGGTCCCCTAAAGCCCCTCCATGGAGGTGCATGAACCCAAGATAAGAGCTCAAGCTTATATTGGGTTCAAGCTTTACTCACTGTCTTGTCTCCCTCCACCTCACCTACTCTCTCATCTAGGGCTGGGTCTAATCCTGCCTATACTTAGTTCTTCCAGGGCAAGTCGATTCTCATCTCCCAGCCTCAGTTTCCACTTCTGTCAAATGGGCAATAATGATAGTACCTACCTTGTGGGCTTGTGAGGATTTGCTGGAAGAATGCATGCAAGGTTTCTAGCACAATGCCTGGCACGGTGCCAGCTCAGGCTGTGTTAGTGATACTGGGTGAGTTGCCTCTTGCGCATGGTGACTAACCATCCATGATGATGGCATTTTTAGAGGCTCCAGGGATAGACTGGTTTCTCACCCTGGCTCTGCTCTCTATTAGCTGTGACCTTGGAAAATCTGAGTCTGTTCCCTCACTTGTATAGTGGAGGATGAACCCTACTTCTTGGGGTTGATATGAGAATCCAATAAGTAAATGAACCTTAACAGCCAGGGTTGTAGGACGCTCCTCTTGGTGGGAAGTGTCTTTTCTTCTCTTTTGGGGGCTGGAAAAGGAGTGGGAGGATTCCAGAGTTGGGTGGGGCTCAGTGCCCCAAGCTAGGAAAGAGTAGAATAGTCCTGGGTCAGTTTTACTAGCTCATTCATTTGACTGCAGGCAGGAAACTTCTAGGGAGAGTCAAGGGTGGGGGTGGGGTTGAAGAAGGACTTAGTTTGGGCAAGGGGTCTAAAAACCTGGGCTTTGGAATTAGACAACTCAGGCTGGAGTCCTGACTTCTATGCTAAATAGCCTTGAAGAGTTTGAGCAAGATACTGAGCCCCTTGTTCCTCTTTTACAAGGTGGGGAATAAGCGTCTTTACTACACAAGGCTGTTGCAGGATTAAATGATCTCATGCAGGCAGCGAGTTTGGCATTGTGCTTGACACATAGTCAGCACTCTATAAATGGTAGTGTGAGAGAGTGAGTTATTAGGAGAAGGAATGAAGTGGTGTTGGTTTCTGTTTTCCGTACCTCCACCCCAGGAAAGAGAGGACTTCTTTGTGTTCCTGAAACTCTGGGATATCTTTTTACCTACGTTTGGTCATCAAGAAGGGTTGATCTGGGTTGTTCCTGGGTGAGGGTGGGCTGTCCTGGGGGTGAAGTACTGGAGTGTCAGAGGTACAAAGGGCCACATCAGGGAGGAGGAAGGTTTGAGGGAGTTTCCTCAGAGATTGGGAAGGGATGGGTTTGTGGTTTCTAGAAGTGATAGGACCCTAGTGGGGAGGACCTTGTCATTGCCCAAGGGATGCTGGACCCTGGTTCCCAGGGTTCCCAGTTGGGCAAGGAGCCTCTTGCTCAAGTGTGGCATAGAATCTGGGGAGTGGTCCACATGTGAGAGGTCACATGGGCCTGGGCAGACAGCACAGCACAGCAACCTGGCATGCTCCGGACCTTATAAGAACCCCCAGACACCTCTGTCTACCTTGGAGGTGGTGCCAGATCAAAGTTTCCATCCCCAAAGGAGATCTGCTTTAGAGGAATGGAGAAATAGGAGATTTCTGAGACTTGGGTGCAGCGAGTGAGCTTCCTCTCCGCCTGAGTGGTTGCTGTCACTGCTTGGAAGGAATACAAGGGAGAGTTGGGCTTGCTTGAGGGTGGAGATGGTGGCTGGGGGGCACCTGGCTGAAAGCAGGCTCAGAACTGGGAGGGGAGCCAGGCAGGGGAGCTTGGGGGTGGTCCCACCCTGCACTCTCAGGCCCCAGAGGAAAAGGGCAGATAGGGCAGCTTCCCTAGAGTCTCACATGGACTCCCTTGCCCCTGGGATCCCCCACCATACCCCACTGGGAAGGGTAGAGCCAACATTTAGGTCCTGCCAATGATCAGGGCTCTTGTGCCCAGGGCCTGGCAGCCACACGCACCCAACTCCAGACCTGGGCCAGCAGCGCTGACAATGGTGAGGCTGCCGCGCCCCCCTCCCCCCACCCCCCATCTAAACAATAGAGCAGCAAAGCGACTCGACAGCACAGCCTAGTGGGGGCAGAAGGGGTTGCCTCTCTGAGTCCTGGGGCCGGTCAGGTGACCTCCCTGGCTCTGCCTCCCCCAGTGTCATCTGGGAGGTGCCGTCTTCTCTCTGCCCTCTCAGAATGCAGGACCAGGCAGTGCTAGGGGAGCCGCGGAGGTGACTCCTCCAACCTTGTCTTCTGGGGAGCCTGCACCAGGTCCTACAAGACTGAGAGAGGCCAAGCCCAGCTTGTGCTTAGGCTTTTCCGCGCCCCAGGTGGCTTCGTTCCTGTTCTGTTGTCTCTCGGGGGTGGGATGAAGCTGAGAGTCCCCGAGATCAGTGTGTATTTTTCTTAGCTCACTCCAAGCTTTTTGTTTTATGGGATGGAACCCACCTTGGACTTCTCAATCTCCTTTAGTTTTGGGGGCTCTTTCTATTGTGAAATTATCTCAAATGTGTCCAGAAACTTTATAGGCAGCAAGTAGCATACATCCCTATGGTTACCTGATCAGGCAAGTGGCTCTTTTCCAAGGCCACAGATGACCTGGTTTGGGTGATGTAGCCAACTATTCCTACAGGAAGGTGTTAGAGGAGGGAGCCCCACAGAGGCCTGATGCCCAGGGGTTAGGAGCCCTGATGTCCTGGCTGGTCTGCAGGAGCTTCCCTGGCCCACTTCACTGAGCTTGGATGCTGCCACAAAGGGAACAAGAGGATGTTAGTGAATTCCAGGGCAATGGCCTGGCCTCAGGCAGATACAGGGCAGGCAGCAGCTCTGCCTCCATTGCCTCTTGCTGAGCCTGAGCCGGAGCTTTCCTGTTGGGGCTTCCCTCTGTGATGCTGTCAGCTGTGAGGCCAGGCCTGGGAGAGGAAGGCTTTTTCCCTTGAAGCACCCTGATGAACTTGGGGGTGACTTGGTGTCACCCCAAGGAGAAAGGCAAAAAGAGACAATAGAGAGAGAGAAACAGGAATGCACACAGAACTGAGAGAGAGAGAGAGCCAGGGAAAGAGAGTGTAGTGACCAGGGCTGGGACTGGGCAGGGGAAGAATTCATCCATTTGTTCACACGTAGTCATGGAAGCTTGCTGTTACAGGTGCGGGGGCGGTGGAGTGAATTGAGACAGGCTGAACAAGGAGAAAGACAACACGAGGAGAAAGGCAGGGAGGGACCCAGAGAGTGCGTGGGGCTTGGGGCAGAGAGAAGGAGCCCTGGGCCTGTGCCCTTTGTCACTCCCACTCACTGGAGGGCAAACCCTGGCTCCACCCCCTCTTGTTTAGCCCCGTGACTGTGGCCAAGACACTTACCCTCTCTGAGCCTCAATTTCCTCATCTGCAAAGTGATTTTGAAATTAGTAACTACCTCATAAAATAGCTGGAAAAGAATAAATACAACAGTGCAGGCAAAGCAATGAGGGTCTTGCCTGCAACAGTGGTGATTCCTTGTGGGAAGGAACCATGATGCTCCAATATTTGTGTGTCCTCCCTAGGCTCCCGCTGGCACAGGTCCTTGATCTTAAAGGGGGCTCAGTAGACTAGAGGGAGGGACGAATCATAAGCTAGAGAGCTGAGAACCCAAGTCATCTAGACAGTCCATGGGGAAGTAAGTCAGGGAGTGGATGCAGTGCCACCGGCAGTCGGGAAGATGTGCTCGACCCACAACAGCAATTTTACAATATTAGCTCTTTTAAGCCTTTTAATAATCTCATGAGGTTGGAGCTATTTATTCATTTATTTACTTTTGCTCCCAAATCCTTTGCCTGACTTGACCCTCTGCCCTTTAGCCACACTGGACTTCTGCCCTTGCAAGTCACTTTGCTCCTTCTCACCTCAGGACATTTGTGCATGCTGTTTGTCCCCTACCCCAATGCTCTTCTTCTTTTCCTTCACCTGGCTCGCTCCTCCTCACCGTTCACTCGAGTGTCTCTTTCTTAGGGAGGTTGTCCCTGCTCCCCCAGCCCATGCCACACCCCTTATTCTGTGCTCCCTACTTTCCCACCGATAGTGCTCACCTCAGTTGTGAATTATACATTTATTTTTGAGGGTCTATTTTATCTGGTAACTGTCCAAGAAGGCAGGGGCTTGCTCATTACTTTACCCCTGGCACTCAGTGCAATGCCTGGCACACAGGAGGTGCTCAATAACAGTAGGGTCCCCCAATAAGTAAAAGAATCTGGCTTTAGCCTCAGACCTGTCCAGTGCTCTCAGCCTCTCTGCTAGGTGTGTCCTGGCAGACACGGCCTGCGGTGTCTAGACTCAGGTGGAAGCACCTGCTGAGGGCCCTCCCCAGCCCCTCTCCTTGGTCTGGTGGGGTCTGGCTAGGCGGGGTGGTGGCAAGTGTCTATTGTGTGACGAAGAAGCGTTGACAATCAGGTGCAGGCACCTCAGCCCGGTGCCAGTGGGCAGTGTGCACCTGCCTGGATGGCTCACGGAGGGGAGGGGAGGAGCCATGACTCACGCCTGTGCTCCCTTTCCCAGCAGCCACCACATGATGATTCAGGTCTCTCCCTGGGCCCCACCTTGTCTCAATGACAGACAGCAATGAGGAGCAAGTAAGGGGTGTGGGCAGCTGCCTACAGGCAGGCGGCAGGTCTCCCATGGCCAGAGAAGGGCTGTCCTTATCCTGCCACCAAGTCCCCACACCCACAGTGGAGGACCCCTTCCCTTCTGGGGCTACCTTGCTGGTGGGATCTCTGTTTGGTTCCCTTTCTGTCCCTCTATGCCTGTCTAGGTCCTCATAGCCCCTTCCCTCCTACTCCATCCACCTGCCAAGGGCAGGGCTGGTGCTTGGGATGCTGGCACTGTGGGTTCAGGCTGCGGTCTTGCACGTGGCCTGCAGAGAGGCAGTGCTAATGCTCGCTGGGTCTCAGGTGTGGGGGTGCCCTCAACTCCATGGGCTCCATTCCTGGTTCATTCTTTGGAGGGTTCCCATGGGAGGTGCTGGTGATGGGGCTCAGAGGGCAAACCCTGAGCCCTGAGAAGGTAGAAGAGTGAGCCATGTCACATGGCCTAGAAGAATCACTCATTCAGGCCATGGCTGTTGGCCTCCCTCATCCCTGGCCCTGTTATGCACAGTCTGGCTCCCTGTGCCAGGCAGAGAGCTTGGGAGAAGGGAACTGGTGGTGCCCAGTTGCAAGTGGAGCAAGACCTCCTAGCTCAACCATAAGAGCTGTCCAGCACAGCAAGCGCCTCTTCATATTGGAGGCAAAGCCAGATGAGGACTGATGCGGGCAGGAGTTGGGTCTTCATCTGGAGACCCCTTATCTTTATGGCCCTTGGCAATACTGCATGAAGGGGCTTCTCATGAGGGAACTGAGGCCACAGCCACAGGGGAAGGGAGGGTGGCGCTGGCAGGTGGCCCAGCTCTGTCTGACTGGGGAGCTACTGCTTTTTCCACTCCACGGTGGTTCCAGGGGCAGCTCACTTTCCCGGGCAGCTGGGAGGAACTCTTAGGGTTGGAGCCTACTGCTATGGGCTGAGTGAGGCTTAGGGCAGGGCTGAAGGTGGGAAGTTGAGGAGCAGGTAAAGGTACGGGTCAGTGGGTTTGGCACCAGGGCTGGAAATGGGCCATCTCTCAAGAGAGCCACTGGTCAGGGTTGCCCCAGCTTGGAGCTCTGGTCAGTCAGGCAGGTTTCAACTGTTCTTAGGATCCCCCAACATGGATGCATTTGCAGACAACAGAGCAGAGTTCTAGAACCATCCCAGCTGCCCACCCTCAGCTCTGTCCAAATTCTTCTCTATCCAGCTCAGGCACCCAGGACTGGGGGTTTACATCCCAACCAGAGCAGTGGCATCAGCATGGGGATGGGAACGTGGGTAACTTCCCAGGCCTTAGACCACATTGCAGGCAGATTCTGGGCTTCCTGGCAGAGTTTGGCAGGGACCTTGGATGGTTTAGAACCATTCAAGAAAGTAGAAAGGGAATCAACACATACCCACTGACCTTGAGTCTCTCATGTGTTAGGCATTCACAGAAAGCCTTCAATATTCCCTGTACTACCTGCTTATTTTTTGTTTTTGTTTTTGTTTTTGTCTTTTTGAGATAGGATCTTGCTCTGTTGCCCAGGCTAGAGTGCAGTGGCATCATCATAGCTCACTGCAACCTCAAATTCCTGGGCTCGAGCGATCTTCCTGCCTCAGCCTCCTGAGTAGCTGGGACTACGGGTGCATGCCACCAAGCCAGGCTAATTTTTTAATTTTTAAAAAAATTTTTCCTAGAGACAAGGTCTCACTATGTTGCCCAGGCTGTTCTTGAACTCCCGGGGTTAAGTGATCCTCCCACCTCAGTCTCCCAAAGTGCTAGGATTACAGGTGTGAGCCACCGTGCCCGGCCTTAATTTTTAATGTAACATACATTGTACCACCCATTTAAGTATTTGTTTAACACATTTTGGTAGGTTAGCTCATCTTTCATTTCAACAAATATATTTATAAAGGAAATCCTATATTACTACCAAAAAAAGGAAAATCAGAATCACTTGTCAGGAATAGAAGGAAATGATATGAAGAAATACTTCACTTTTAACTAGATGCTGTTACTTTCTAAAGGCCCTAAGCCCAAGGCCGGCTCTGGTTTTAGTGAACAGAGTGATTGACAGTGCGGAGGGGTGTTAAAGAGGCCATAATGTCCAACAGAGAGTTTCTCCTTGACGAATCAGAAGGTTGAAAAATAGAAAAAAGAAATTCTCTTCCCACTAAGTGCTTCGGTATTGTTGACCACAGTCTCTGAGCATCGCTTACAAACATCTCAAGAAACACTGGTCCTTTATGCACCTGAACATCCTTTGGCTCCTATCTGGCCCAGACACGGTGCCGGGCACGGGGGCAAGCACAGATGAGTAGATGCAGGCTTAGAGGAGCTCCTGCTGCCCGGGAGAGCATGGAGATCAGTGCGAGAAACTGTGACAGAGCAAAGTGCAAACCCAGAGGGGGAACACAGGAAGGCTTTGTGGAGAGGCGGCACACAGAGAGGTCGCCAAAGATGAGTAGGGGTTTTCTGCGTAGAAAAGATGGAGAGGGCCGTTTCCATTAGAGGGAACTACTGCAAGTGCTGAGCATTCTCCGAGGTACACAGGGCATTGGGGAGCATGGTGTGATTTGGTGGGGCCTGGGGGATGGTGGGAGATGGGGCAGTAATGGGAAGATGGGGATGGGCCTTGAGGGCCAGGAATGTGGACCTTATCTTGGGGGTGAAGGGAAATCAGCGGAGTGACACAGCCCTCCAGACAGCGTTAGAAAGATCATTCCGGTGGCCGTGTGGGAGGAGTCAGAGGGACAGAGAGAGGCAGGGAAAGCAGCGAGAAGCTGACGGCTAAGGCCTGGGTGAGGGCAGAGGCGAGAGGGAGTTAGGCGCTGAATAACCAGAGGCATCTAACATTTCTTGAATGTTTCTCACGAGTCTTTTACTAGGAGATGGGCAAATTATTGATACCATCATTTTACAGAGGAGGGAACCAAGGCACAGAGTAGTTAAGTACCTTATCAAAGTCACACAGCTCATGAGCACAGAGCTGGGATGGAGCTCTGGCAGGCATGTGACAGCCCACAGCCTTCTTTACCACTCTCTTCTGGCCTTGGTGACCAGAAGATGCATCTGAGGCTAAGTCACACATCTCTGTATCCCCCAGGGCACAGTATGGGGCAGGCACTCAACCAAGGTCAATTCCATACCCACTGCTGGGCCCTGCAGAAGGACCAGGTCAGGCCACTTGCATTCCTGCTCAAAGGTCAGCTAGTGTTAGCAGCACTTTATTTATGTGGTCCACTTTCTTCTCCCAGTCCTTTGTGTGAACCCTGGGTGCTGTTCTTGGGTGCCGGTGGGCACATGGCTCTGTGTCTCTCTCCATCTTTTGGCCACACCACTTGTCTCCTCACCAAACTGGAGTCTCCCGAGGGCAGAGCCTCAGTCTCCTGAGAAAGCCTTGGGGATCCTGAGAGCAGAACTGGTTTCTTGTCCAACTGGGGCTCCATGAGGGCAGGGGCTGTGCCATCCCTGTCCTCTATAATAACTCCTTGGTACCCTGGTCCCAGCACAGCCCACATTGAGCACAAGGTGGGAGCAGGGCGGGTGCAGACAGTCATAATCATCCATGGGGGGATGACTCTGCTCCTGGGAATTTCTATCCCAAAGGGGCTAAGTCTCAGACCTACTGTTGGGGCCAGCCGGAGACCAGACTCCAGGATCTAGGTCACCCCTGTGGCAGCAGAGCTGATTTATGGTGCCCCTGACAGCCTAATATCATCAAATTACCCTACACAATGGAGAGAGGCTGGGCTGCCTGCAGGCAGTCACCAAAGGACGCTGAGCCTGGGGCAGCTGCTGCCTCCTGTATTCCAGACCTCCTTCGAGTCTGTGGGGGGAGGCTGGCAGAGACCTAGGGCACACCCAGGCGTGCCACCATCAGCCGGGGGTATAAGTAGGCAGCCCTGGGGACAGCTCTGTACCTCGCACTCGGGAACCAGCAGCACTCCTGCGACTGCTTCCCATCCCACGAGCTACAAGCAGTGCCATGAGCACCAGACAATTCTCGTCCTACTGGAGCCGCAGTAGCCTTGGTGGCGGCGGGGGCTACAAGGGCAGTGGGGGCAGCATGAGATCTTCTTCCAGCCGCTTTGGCTCCTCAGGGGCTGGTGGAGGAGGGGGCCGATTCAGCTCTTCCAGTGGCTATGGTGGGGGGAGCTCTCGTGTCTGTGGGAGGGGAGGCGGCAGCAGTTTTGGCTCTAGCTATGGCGGAGGATCTGGCGGTGGTTTTAGTGCTGGTAGTTATGGCGGTAGCTTTGGGGGTGGTTCCAGAGGTTTTGGTGGTGGTTCTGGAGGTGGCTTTGGTGGTGGGTCTGGGGCCTTTGGAGGTGGCTTTGCTGGTGGGTCTGGGGGCTTTGGAGGTGGCTTTGGTGGTGGATCTGGGGGCTTTGGAGGTGGCTTTGGTGGTGGATCTGGGGGCTTTGGAGGTGGCTATGGTGGTGGTGATGGTGGTATTCTTAGTGCTAATGAGAAGTCTACCATGCAAGAACTCAATTCCCGCCTGGCCTCCTACTTGGATAAGGTACAGTCTCTAGAGGAGGCTAACCGTGACCTGGAGAATAAGATCCAAGATTGGTATGACACCAAGGGATCCAGTTTGTCCCAAAGGGACTACTCTCCTTACTATAACACTATTGATGATCTCAAGAACCAGGTAAGTACAGGAAACTCCAATCTGTCTCTCTCTGTCTCTCTCTCTCTTACATTCTTTATGTTCCAAAAAGGTAAAATGCTCCACTCCAAGCTTAGACAATGGCCAGGGAATCCATCTTTTGGAAACTTTAAACTTGCATCAGAAACAAACGTATGTTTTGTTCCTGAGGGCCCCAGGGCTGGAACTTTGGCCTGTGCTCTGGCTTTTGTCCCCACTTCCTCAACTTTCAGAGCTTTCAACAGCAGAGAGGAGGCCTGGGTTGACATGGGCAAGGCTGGGACTGGATGTGGAACCTCCTTTTGGTCTGGGCCACGTCCATCCTCTCTCCCTTCCTACTTCTCTTGGGCTCCTATAGGGGCCTGTCTCAATCTTTTAAGGTGTTTTGGGTCCAGTTATACATGTTGGTTGTTCAAGTGATGGAGAGGGTCTAGAACTCTGGGGATGGAAGCTATCCATCCATCCATCCATCCACATGTCCACCTATCTATCCAGATTAATGAGTGACTATCCTCTGTGTTGCTCTGGGAAGGCAGAGTGATGTACTAGGCTGGCCTCTGCCCTGGAGAAGCTTGCAGTCTGGCTCCTCCCTGCTCTCACTCACCTCCTTGCTTTCACACATGCTGCCCTGGATGTGCTGTTTCTTCTACCCAAGCCTCTTCCATCTATTCATGTTCAATTTTAGTCACGCTTCAGGGCCCAATTCAATTGCCACCTCTTTCCTGAAGTCTTTCTTGATCTCCCATAACCATAAACCACCTCTCTTTTCCTTGAAGTCTTTTAGGATACCTTGGACTTTGTAGTCGATGATGGGCTCCTTGAGGAACAGTATGACAGTGATCTGTAAACTCCACAGTGACCTTTGCAGTAGATCTTCAAAATATTTGTTGAATGAATGCATGAAGTCCACACTGAACATGCTTGCTGAAGGCTGGGAGGGGTCTGGGCTGTGCATCAGCGGTTGGAAGCTCCTCTTGCCTCTTGAACGTCTTCCTGGATGGGATCTCCACCTCCGATGGCTTTGCCTGGCCTCTTGCCCTCCCAGCAGTGGGTCATAGCAGGAGAGCGTGATTCCATGCTGTCTCCTCTTTTTCAGATTGTGGACCTGACAGTGGGCAACAACAGAACTCTCCTGGACATTGACAACACTCGCATGACACTGGATGACTTCAGAATAAAGTGAGTCCTGCTCCTTTCTCCCTCTCCTGTCGTCAATTCTTACCTCACCCCCGGTGTTCTGGAGGTCCCTGTAGGGCCTGGTGCCTTTTTGATCATTCTCTACCCTTGCCTGGTCTGCAGGTATGAGATGGAGCAAAGCCTGCGGCAAGGGGTGGAGGCCGACATCAATGGCCTGCGGCAGGTGCTGGACAATCTGACCATGGAGAAGTCTGACCTGGAGATGCAGTACGAGACCCTGCAGGAGGAGCTGATGGCCCTCAAGAAGAATCATCAGGAGGTGGGGTGCTGGCTACTCACAGCTTACTGGGGAGTGGGAGGGGCGAGAGTGCGGAGTCAGCAGGGGTGCTGCGGAGCATTGCCTGGGAGACACCCTCTCCCTTGGTCCCGAGGAGGACACTTTCAGCTCCTCCTTAGCACTGCCTGTGGTTGTGGTTGGGCTTTGACTTCACAGCTGTACCCTGGGAGGATGGAGGAAGAAAGCTGAAAGGTGGTGAAGAGGACCCCACCCCTGACCTGACCTCATATCCCCTTCGTCCCCGGCAGGAGATGAGCCAGCTGACCGGGCAGAACGATGGCGACGTGAACGTGGAGATAAATGTTGCTCCTAGCAAAGATCTCACCAAGGCCCTCAACGACATGCGCCAGGATTACGAGCAGCTCATCGCTAAGAACCGAAAGGACATCGAGCAACAATACGAGAGTCAGGTGAGCAGAGTGGCTGCCCCCTCAGCTGTCTCTCCCTTCATCTAGGCAGCTCTCCATTCCTCCACCCCGTCCCCCTTTTCTACCCCTTCATCCCCTGATGTCTCCATCTCAGTGCAGCTGTTGTCACTCACCGTCTTCCAGTGGATGTCGTTCACCCATCTTCCTTCGCTGCACACAAACATAATTGCAGAGCAGCTTCTCAGTGTTGGGTTTTATGTGAAGTGCTGATGCCTCAGAGATGAGCCCAATAAGATTGCTGCCCTTAAGGGGCTCACAGTTTATCAGCTGTGTGAGAACAAAAGCAGAGTGTGAACAACTTACTATAATGCTAGGACTCTAGCAGAGGGACACAGTGTGCCTCCAATACTACCCTGAGCTCCCTGATGGCTCCCTTCCTCCCTGGGTCTCCAGAGCCTCGCATAGAGCCTGGCATATAAAGGCATGGCATGGTCTATAGTGCGTGTGTGTGTGTGTGTGTGTGTGGTGTGTTTGGAAGGTGGAAATAGTTTGAAATAAGGTTAGAAAGGTGATTTGGACAAAGTGTGAAGGGCCTTGAAACCTTGCTGAGAGGGAATGTCATGTTGAGAGAACTGGACAACCCTGCATGGTTGGAGGGACCCAGAACTCAGAACGACTTGTCGTTGGCTTTGGCCCTGAAGGTGAAGATCCTGGTGGGTGGGGCAGAACCTTGCCCGCTGAAGCTCCAGGCCCAGCCTGGTACTTACTGAACCTTTGGGTTTGCAGATAACCCAGATCGAGCAGGAAGTGACGAGTAGTGGCCAGGAGATGGAGTCTAACACCAAGGAAGTGACCCAGCTCCGGCATAGTACCCAGGAGTTGGAGATTGAGCTGCAGTCTCTGCTCAGTAAGGTTGGTAGTCCTGCTCTAGACCCTCTGCCAGGATGGCACACAGGAGGCTTTGCATGATCCCCAGGAGCGGGAAGGAGAGGAGCTATGATGTAGCATCCCTCTTAAAGCCTTCTCCTGCCCCATAGAAAGCAGCCCTGGAGAATTCCCTGGAAGAAACGAAGAACCGCTACTGTGGCCAGCTGCAGCAGATCCAGGGGCAGATCAGTGACCTGGAGGCCCAGATCACTGACACTCGGCAAGAGATCGAGAGCCAGAATCAGGAATACAGCCTTCTGCTCAGCATCAAGATGCGGCTGGAGCAGGAAATCGAGACCTACCGCAGACTCCTTGAGGGCGGCCAAGAAGACTTGTAGGTGTCCCAGGATTCTGTTGAACCCCTAGGAGTGCCCAGGCCTCTGATACTACTTCTGTTCCTCTGGATAGAGGCAGCTGGGGAAGCTCACGTACACAAGGGTCTGATGGGTTCAGGACTTCTTCATCCTGCTGGGGGGACCTCAAGGCATTTGGGCTTTGGGAAAGGAGGATGATGACAATGTAAGAAGGGGCTGCCTCCCTACTCCAGTGAGGGGAAGGCTTCCCCGTCCCAGCCGGAGGCCTTCTCCTCCCAGCTGCAGGACCAGCCCAGCCTCTGTCCTCTGCCTCCCAGGAAGGAAAACAGAAAGATTCATGTTTGGGTCTTGACTCTGTCCAGGTCCATCCTTGTGTATGTATGTGAAGGCCACACATTTTATCTCTGTGTTTTCTTTCTTTCTTTCTCAGTGAATCTTCCGGAGCTCAAAGAATTGGATTTGGAAGTGGCCAAGGAGGTCGAGGAGGAAGTGGAGGCAGTTTTGGAAGAGGATCCAGGGGAGGAAGTGGAGGCGGCTATGGTGGAGGAAGTAGTTCTGGAGGAGGAAGTGGAGGCAGCTACGGTGGAGGAAGTGGTTCTGGGGGAGGAAGTGGAGGCAGCCATGGTGGAGGAAGTGGTTCTGGAGGTGAAAGTGGAGGCAGCTATGGAGGAGGAAGTGCATCCAAAGGAGGAAGTGGTGGAAGGTCATCCCAGTCCCAGTCTTCTTCCTCAAAATCCGGTGACTATGATGAAACAAAAGGTAAGGGACAATTCTAGGTTGTGGGGTGAGGGGAGGCACAACTCTAGGTTGTAGGGTGGAGGAAAAGGCAAGGTATCACCCCTTTTTAAGTATCTTTGAATCTCTCTGGGGGATACATATTCTGAACAGAACTGGATTTTGGAGAGATCTCTAGTGAGACTCCATAGACCTGCCCTTGGTTCTGAATTGATCATTATTTTTGACAGAGCCTTGGTTGAGGCTATGACCAAATAGACATATGGCCTGAGTCTCAGTAGTTTCGGAGATGGGTTGAAAATTGTGCATTAGCTTATGTATTTCCTACCACACTTTTTGAGGTAGGTTTTATTATTGTCCCTATTTTTAAAAAAATGAGGTCCAGAGAAAATAAGTAATTTACTCAAGGTCATACAATTCATAGATGAGGGACTCAGCTCTGTGAGGCTCCATAGCCAGTACAATCAACCATGAGGATGACAGAGCTGGATTCGCAACAGTCCAGGTGGAAAAGAGATTCAGGGGCTGTAGTCGGTGGTTGGCTTGCACAAGTATTACACAACGCAACTGCCAAAAGGAGTATATAATGAACATGATAATCCAAATGTAAGAAAGAGTCACACAAGTGAGGTGGTCTCTAGGTCGGAGAAAATTTCCTTATGTACTTAGTGAATTTTATAAAATAAAAACTTAGTATGAAATTATAGTAAAAAGCTGGGTAACATGACTGGGAATTTTTAGCTCAGAGAAGGCTTGAGGCGCCTGGAAACCATCTTTCTGTAGGGTTTCTGGTGTGGTTTTGTGTGTCCAGTGACACTGCAGGGCCATGAATGTGCATCTAGGGGTGAGGCTGGGGCCATCTTTGCCTCAATATGCAAAAAATTTACTAACAAAGCTGTTGAATGCAGAGGGCTGCGTCATGGGAGAGCATCTGCCAGGGTGCTGCAAGAGATTCAGGAAACAGATGGGGGCACTAGGTTGGACCCCTAGGTCCCTCCTTCTCAGGACTTTCTAGCTCTTTGAGCTCCAGTGTCCTTGCTCCCAGTTTCCCCATTTTCCTCCAAGTCCCAACCTGTCACAGTCCTCTCTTCTCACTTTTACCTCCCTTCCATCTCTCCACAGCCTACCATATGCGATACTAGAGCCTCTGCAAGCTTTCCCTGCCCAGCCCCAGCAGAGCTTCCCCTGGATGGGCAGACCCCGGATGAAGCCTGTTTATGCATCCTGACATCAGGAATAACTGGCAAAGACCCCTGGTGCCCGTGTGGGACTGGACTGACTTGGCCTGTGTGCCTCTGGCTGTCCACTGGCTCCCTGCTCTGCTCGGCTTTGATGGCTTCAGGGTTGGGGGGACCTCCCTTCCTCTCTCGGGCCTGGGACGACCTCACTCCCTGCCTGATCCTGAATTCCTAATAAAGCTTTCCCACTGCAAGTCAAACTTCAATGTGGACCCATTTGTTCTTTGAGATAAGAAGGGACTGAACGGAGGTGAAGGGAGAATCAATTGTAATCCACTATACAACGTGTTGGTTAGTTTTTCTATCAGTTAACTTTTGCTTGTACCAAAGCAACTCACAATCTAGTGGCTAAAAATAACAACTATTCATTGAGCATATAATTTTGCAGTTGGCAATTTAGACTGGGCAGTTCCATTTTCCTTTATGCATCTTTGATCAGCTATAAGTCAGCAGGTAGCTCTGCCTCTGGAGGTTGGCTGGATGCTAGCTGGGGTGATGGGGATGAATGGGCTGTGTGACTGTCATCCTCCAGCCAGCTAGCTTGAGCTGTGTTCCAAGATAATGGAAGTGTGCAAGGCCTCTTGAGGCTTAGGCTCAGAGCAGTCACTTTGGCTTCATTATATTGGCCAAAGCAAGTGATGACCTAGCCCAGACCAAGAACACGGGAAATAGACTTCTCCTCTTGATAGGAGGAGGAGCAAAGTCATGTGGCAAAGGGGAAGGATATGCGGGGGAGGGGGCAATAATTGAGGCCATTTTTTGCCAACCATCTACCATAGTCTAATAGTCATGTGTTATCTATGGAGGGAAACAAGACAACAATGATGTGGTTTTTGCTTTGGAAGATTTCGTAGATGGTGAAAAACATAGGCAAAAATAAGGTGCTCCGAGGCAGAATAAGGAACATTTCACAAGACAAGACAGCAGCTAATAATACTCTCCAAGCATTCTGATAGTCAAAACTCCTTTTCATAGCTAGGGACAGACAGCCCCCCTCAGCCTATGTACCAGGTACTATAACTACATAGCAAGTAACCCCAAAGCTTAGAGGCTTAAAACAGGCTTGGTGGGGACAGCTCATCTCTGCTCCTCTTGGTGTAATTGTGGCTCACAGGCAGGGGGCTGGAGTCATCTGAAGTCTTGCTCACTCTCATGTCTGGCCCAGCTGGGGTTCCTTGGACATCCCTCTACCTCTGTGTTTCCCTCCACAGCTAACACATGACCTGCTAATAGTCTTAGCGTGATCCCTCCAGCAGGACAGCTTCAAGGTAGCCAAACTTCTTACATGCTGGCTCAGGGATCCCAAAACATATGTCCTAAGTAAGAAACTGCCAGGAAGAAACTATTTTACTTATCACCTGGACTTGAAAGTCACACGGTGTCACTTTTGCTGTAGTCACGGGCCTGCCTAGATTCAAGGGAAGGGAACAAAGACCTTGTACTAGGCAGAATTCCAAGATGATCCCTCAAGATTCCTGGCCGTAGTGTACACACACCTTCTCCCAGTTATTCGATCAAGCACTAACCCAGATGCTGCAATGAAGGGATTTTGGTAATTAAGATTTCAAATATGTTGCTCTTAAGATAAGGAGATTATTTGGTGGGCCCGACCTAATCACACGAGCCCTTTAAAGTCTGAAAATTTTGTCTGGCTGGTCACAGAAGAAATCAGAGATTTGAAGTATGAGAAGATTTCTGTCTATGGCTATATCACCCTGAAGGTGCCCGATATCATCTGAAGTATGAGAAGACTTCCATGTGCCCTTGCCGGCTGAAGATGGAAGGGGGCCATGTGGCAAGGAATGTGTGGGCTTGAGGAACCAAGAGTCAGCAAGGAACAGGGGTTGCAGTCCTCCAGTTATAAGGACTGAATTTTTCCAATATCAAGAAGGAGTTTGGAAGCAAATTTTCCCTGAGCCTCCACATGAGAACTCAGCCTAGCCGACATCTTGATTTTAGCCTGTGACATACTGCACAGAGAACCCAGTCACACCAGCAGGACTGTCAGCTAACAAATGGGTGCTGTTTTAAGCTGCTACGTTTGCAGTAATTTGTTAGGAAGAAACAGAAAACAAATACAGATCCCATCGCTAGATGGAGGTGGGCATATCCATGTAATATTGAAGAACAACGTGTGCAATAGATATTAATGGGATCATTTTTGGAAAACACAAATTTCTATAGGTTGGCTCAAATCATTGGGGGAGGGGTTATGTAGGGCACTAAGTGACACAGAAGCTCAGGAAGATTCGAGGTTCTGGAATATATGGAGGTACAGGCAGGATGATGTCTTTGGGTCTAAGATGGCTCTAGCAAGATGCCTGAGCAGTGAGAGTCTGTGATCTTTTCTCTAGTGTGCAACTGTCAATGTGTAATTGGTTACTCTCTTCTCTGATTCTTTTCCTGCTACCTGCTGTCTTCCTCATCTATCATTTTATATTTTTTCTCTACTTCTCTAACTCTATTTGGGGAATTATCCATTTTGAGGCTGAAGCTCTCTAAGCGAGAAGCTAGAAACTTGCTTTCCCACCCTCCCTTGCACTAGCATATGGGCATGTGACAACTCTGCCAAGCAGGTGACCCACACAAGACTGATTTGGATGTAAAGGAGGCACTGAGTGGGATCCATTATGGCAGGAAGAAGGCCAGGCAGAGACACACAGTCTGCTGGGGGGAGCATATGATTTTTTTCTTTCCTTATTAAATCGAGAACTCTCACCTTTTTACTTAAAGGCAGCACTTTATGGTTTCTCTTTGACATATCCAAATTTCCAGCTTCACAACTCTTGCACTTTGGGGCCATTATTAAGTAAAGTAAGGGTTACTTGAACACAAACACTGCGAAGGTGCGACAGTAGATCTGATAACTGAGGTAGCTACTAAGTGACTAGTGGGTGGGTGGTGTATACAGTGTGGACACCCTGGACAAAGGGATGATTCACATCCTGGGCAGGGTGGAGTGGGACAGTGTGAGATTTCATCACATTGCTCAGTATGGTGCACAATTTACTTTTTTATTTTATTATTTTATTTTTCTCTGAGACAGAGTCTTACTCTGTCGCCTTGGGTAGAGTGCTGTGGTGTCAGCCTAGCTCACTGCAACCTCCAACTCCTGGGCTCAAGTGATCCTTTTGTCTCAGCTTCCCGAGTGGCTGGGACTATAGGTGCGCACCACCATGTCTGGCTAATTTTTCTATTTTTAGTAGAGACGGGGTCTTGCTCTTGCTCACGCTGGTCTCGAACCCTTGACCTCAAGTGATCCTCCTGCCTTGGCCTCCCAGAGTGCTAGGATTACAGGCGTGAGCCACTGCGCCCAGCCTGGTGCACAATTTGAAACTGATAAATTGTTTACTCCTGAAATTTTTCACTTAATACTTTCAGACTGCGGTTGACCACTGGTAACTGGAGCCATGAGAAGCAAGAGTGTGGATGAGAGACGACTATCGTACTGCTTCCTCTGCAGGTGAAAGCAAACTTATTCTGCTATTCTTTGTCTCTTGGTATAGAGAAAAAAGAATTACAGCAGGTACTAGGGACTCTGGTGATCTGTTCTGGTAAGTAGACACAATCTGGATCAATGATTGCTATTGGAACAACCACATAAATTGTAAAATAATTTACTGTTACTCTCCACCAGTTGTCCATATTCTGCACAGGAAAAATAAGCAAGTTAATGGGGAAGTGATCAGAGTCACCAACCCTAAATTTATCAAATCTCTTATGTGGCACTAACTTCTGTCATTCCCTTAGAGCTGTAATATTGTTTGCCCTTGTTACCATAATAACCTTCACTCCATGGATCAGGGAGCCATTTAATGATTACATCTATTTCATTTCAGACACTGGGAAATAACCACAGGATTGGTCCAGGGTACCACTGGGCTCATGAGGGGCAGACTTGTGTTAAAACCTCATTTACCATCTGATCCTCTGTATTGGTTAGGTTATCAATTGCAACCAACAGAAGCTACTCTGGCTATTTAACAAGTAAGGGATTTACAAGAATTCTAGATAGCTCAAAGAATCATTAGGAGGGCTGGAGAAACAGAATTTAGGTTGAATTTCCAAGAACCCCCCAAATGACACAGCAGAGTGGGTCTGCCAAGGGAGCTGCTGCCTCTGCCAAGACCATGAAACTGCCAAGTCAGGATGGAGCATTCTGAATTGAGAAATAGCCTCTGCAGCCTGGGTTCCAGAACCATGCTGATTTGTCATCTGCCAGTAATCTGGATGCCCCAAGGGGAGTCCATTTCTCCATATACCTCTTTTCTAAATCAAGTCCCACATGGTTGCATCTGGCTGGTAGAACCTAAATCACACGACTCATCTCAGTTTCAAAGGAGGCTGGGAAATGTAGTTTTTAGACCTACCAGGAAGAGAATAGTGACCAAAATAACAGATATAACCTACACATAAGCTTCCATTCTAACTGGGAAACCATAGCATTGTTCTGCATTTTTAGAGATTAGAGTTGGTTTGGAGCCAGTGTCCAGTAATTCCCGAAGGTCTAGATATTTTTCTTCCCCTGGTACACAGCGGCTCTTGTAAATGCCCATAGGTTCCTACGGGGAAGGCCAGGAGGTAGACGTCTAGTATTGTGCTTGTGATGTTATTGCGGGGCCCTTCCTCAAGGGGATCTGGCCTTCCCTTCCTTCAGAGTTCTCTGGGTCTAAGAGCTGATTCTTGTTTTGGAATTGGATGAGAGGTTGTCATTCTCAAGACAAGCCTCTTCCTGACATAACGTTTTCTTTTTGTGGGATTGGTGTAGTGAATGTGGCAGATCTGGAAGATCGACTTGCTCATATCAGTTTCAACATGTTCCTAGTGAGCTTTCCTGTACTCAAAAGGCTGGTAATCTTAAACTACCTTTTTCCAGACTCCAGAAAGCTATGGCTGTAGGTGCAATTTAGGTTTTTCCAATCAGATGCATTCTGTGATTCATGAATTTAGTGGGGAGAGAGGTGATGGGGGGACAAATTATATGTATTTTTGTTCGTGTGGATCTACCAGATACTATATGGCCCTGGGGCCAACAAATCTGGTAGTGGCTTCCTGATTCCCAAGCTTTCTGATTGTGGCAGACCAAGAGTTCCCTTGGGGGCCATTTCTTTGGTGGAAGCCATTCCCAGAGGCCCCAAATAGAGTCCGTTCTTCCAAGCTCCTAATGATTTTTGCAAACACCTCATGCCTTGTATTAAATTCCCTTCTTTTAAGAAAGTGAGATTGGGCTGGGCACGGTGGCTCACAGCTGTAATCCTAGCACTCTGGGGGAACGAGGTAGGAGGATCGCTTGAGTTCAGGAGTTTGAGACCAGCCTGAGCAAGAGCAAGACCCCGTCTCCACATAAAATAGAAAAATTAGCCAGGCTGGTGGCGTGTGCCTGTAGTCCCAGCTGCTCAGAGGCTGAGGCAGGAGAATCGCTTGAGCCCAGGAATTTGAGGTTGCAGTGAGCTATGATGATGCCACTGCACTCTAGCCTGGATGACAGAGTGAGACTCTGTCTCAAAAAAAAGAAAGAAAGAAAGAAAGAAATAGGGAAAGAGAGATTGGTTTCTGCTACTTAACACTGAACCCTGGCTGGATCAGGATCTTGGTAGATTGCTCCTATATTTGGGTCCTAGAGACCCATGATGAACTGATCACCATCACAGATTCCTACAGATTTTATCATTCTGTTTGCTATTCCAGCCCTTCAGCTTTGAAGTGTTTCTACTTGTCCTCTGTCATCTGGGATCCCATCTGTATTGAAATCAGGGAGTCTAATTCCGCTGTAGTATCTCTCACCCACATCCCCAGAGGACAGCTGCTACCAGGTTTTTCAAAGATGCTGTGTTCCTCCTTGTTCTAAACAGTCTAGACGGTGTCTTCTGGGCTTTCCCAGTTGGTGGATGAGTGAATGAGTTCCACACAATAACTCTACTCCAACATTCCCATCTCCCCAGGTGGCCAGACTCCTTCCTCTTTATTACAATAGCCATTTCTCGGGAATAACTTTATTTTGAATAGGACACTGTTGAGTTCAGTTTCTGTCACCCAACTGAGCAAACATTTAGATCCACTCCTAGATGTTCAAGTTAGCAGCTGAACTTCCAATCTCTGGTGAATGCCTCCATATTGATTAATTCAGCTGGATCAAAAATTAGAATCCATTCCCAAACTCAGTCTTCACATTTCTGCTGATTATAGATCAACCTCTTGAAATTCTCCTGGTGTGCAAACCTTCTCCTCTAAGCTTCCACTTTGTAATTGATCTCTTCTCCCAGGTATGCTGGGATCTGGCTTGTTTATAATTTTGGAGGCAATAAAGGGTGGTAGGGTGGTGCATGAAGATAATTTGGAGTGTGTTGGGTGTGGAGGCAGATCCAGGTGGGAGACCATGGCACTCAGAATGGAGGTGTTCCAGAAGCAGAGAACCCCGTCTGGAGGGAGGTAATCCAGGTGGGAGACCATGGCACTCAAAGCAGAGATGGTTGGAGTTGGCTGGATTCCAAACATAGACCGTCAGGATTTCCTGAAGGATTTTGTGTTGTAAAAGAAAGAGAAGTCAAGGAGGCTTCTGAGTCTTTTGTCTGAGCAAACGATGAGAGGAGCTGTCACCCATCAAGATGGGAGGGCTGCAAGTACAGCTGGTTGGCATGGAAGATGAGGAGTCAGTTTTGGATGCACTGAATTTACATTGCCTGTTAGACACCCTAGCAGAGATCCCTTAGAAGTCTTTTGGCCAACAATCACTCTTGATATTAAATTCTGTATCCATCAGCGTTTTTGCCTGCAAAGATCAGAAGCCACACTCTGAAAGCCAGTTTGTTAAGGGATGTTAGGTAAGTCATAGAATCTCCAGGAAGAACTCCCAGAGAACAGGCTTGAAGGCAGCACAGTCCAGAGGAAGGCCCACCCTTGCTACCATCTGCAGGCACAGATTTGGTAGCATGTTCCACTTGATGCTACCCCCAAACCTCAGGCATTGCTGCTTCTAGAAGCTGGATATCTCTGCAGTAATTCCTGCCAGCATGGATTCAACAGGGTCCCTCCTTCTACGGGTCATTAGATCCTAGCTGCAGTCTTATATGATGTGTTTGGTCATGTGTCTGTGTTCCAGCTGTAAGAAAGGCTGGAAGGCTAGTTTCTGGCTTCTATAGTGGGGAGGCACAGACACCAGATGGGGAATTCCTTTTCAAAGGAGCCGGGCAGCCACGAATGAGAACAATTATCTCCAAGAGGAAGGAGTAGGAACTAACATTTATTGAGTATTCGATAATGTGCCAGGCACTGTGCTAAGCCCTTTATGAACATTACCTTATTTAATCTTCATAGCAATCTCATGATGCCATTCCTATTTTCATTTCACACGTGAGGAAACTTGTTTAGAGGGATTAAATGACTTGCCAAAAAGATCATATCATACAGCCTGTAAATGGCAGAGCCAGGACTTGAATCTAGGAAGTCTGACCTGATGAAGCTGGCATTACAGAGGAGGAAACTGTAGCTCAGAGAGGTTAAGTAACTTGTCTAAGGTCACAAAGCTTATAAGTGATCACGCAAAGATTTAAATCCAGTTTGGCCTGGCTCCAAAGCTAGTGCTCTTTTTCCTGCCCTCTATGGCCTCAAACAATTATTGAGTCCCCAGTGAATACAGACACAAGCAACTCCCATAGCAGAGCTTGTCAAAAATGCCTTACGTGGGAAGCGATGACTGTGCAAGGCGCTGAGAATGAGACAGGCGACCTCGCACAGGTAGATTCTTTCCTGGGATCTCAGGTCCCCCCAGGAGGCCCTGGGTCTGTGCTTGTTAAGGGAGGAACGGGTGAATGAGCGAACAGTGGAGGCATGCGGGTGACAACTGATGGTCTCTGAAAATCCCTTTGGCTCCGACAGCCTGTTTTTCTGACACTCATAAATCTGAGAGCTTTGATCTCCTGGTCCCCTCCCCTTGGAGGCTCCTGCTGGCTGCGGCCCTCTTGGCCTCGGCCCCGACGCTTTCCCCATCTCAGGCCCAAACAGGAGCAAAATCAACTCCCTTCTCCTTCTTACTAGGCTGAGAACCACTGGGACTGTCTGAGGGAATTCTTGCGAAACCAAAAGGAGAGTTCAAGAAATGAACCAACAACCAGAAAAACTAAAACCCAGGAGAAAAGGTACAATGGGAAGTTAAAAGACAGTGAGGACAGGTGAGGTGGGGGTGGGTCCCTAAAACTGCCTCTTTAGGAAAATCTCAAATCGGAGCCCTCATCTAATTTAATCCCCTCCTCGGGGCATTCACTCAACAAATATTTATTGGGCACCTATTCTGTGTCAGAGTTTGGGAATAAATAGAGCTGTGAACAGAACAGAGGAGGCCTCTGCCCTCAGGGACTCACAGCCCAGTCCTGGAGGCAGATAAGCAGATTGGCAGGTGCCACAGAGTTCCGGGGACAGGCCTGTGAAAGCCGGCGGGGTCTCCTGACCCAGCCACCACGGGTGGGGAGGCTTCCTGTGACAGGCACGGGACAGGGACCTTCCATATCCCATTTTGTCTATTTCTCACAACAGCTGTGTGAGGTAGTATTGTTGCTTCCATTTACAGGTGAGGAAACTGAGGCTCAGAGGAAGAAAGTAACTTGCCCAAGTTTCCCGCATCAAGGCTGACCTGGCTCCAAATCCTATCTGGCCTCCAACAATTTTTAACACTTTCTAAGATCAGAGCTCTGGCCTCAGTTTCCCCCAGAAGGCACTTTGTCTGAGCTTGTTAAAGTTGTTAGTGAGCAACTAGGCAAGGACCAGACAGTCCTGCAGGACCCCTCTGCACCCACACTCTCCCACATCTGACACATACTCTTCTGACTGCTTTGATCTTCCTGAACTTTCTCCCCACAGGAATCTCTCCATCCGTGTTTGATGCTCCGGGCACTTTCCGCCTCAGAGACATGCCATTCTCCCCTTAATGCAAGCCAAACCCGGTCAAACATGATCTCTTTCCTCTGTTCCCCTCAGCATGACTTAGACATGCTGGGGACTGGCAGAAGGTACTTTTATCAAGACAGAGGGCATGGGGAGGAAGATTGGCCCCTCCGAGCTCGCTGCTCGCTAGAAACTTCACGTGGAGCGCCTGCCTACCTCTATTGAGTCAAGTCGGTGACCCTTCATTCAACAGGTACTCACTGGGGACCTGTTCTGTGTCAGACAGGGGGCTGGTCTCTAGGGCTACAAGGGTGACCCAGGCGGACACAGGCTCTGCTCCTACAGAGTCCTACGGGGGTGATCAACAAGTAACCGCACCCTTAATACAGCATGGTGAATTCCATTTTGGGGATATCCAGGGGCTTCTGGGGCACACAGCAGGAATGGCTAACCCAGCCTTGGGAGTCAGGGAACATTTCATGGAGAAAGATGTTGGATTTATCCCGGTGAATGACGGAGGTGGGGTGTGTGTGTGCGTTGGGGGTGGGGAGTTCTGGGCTGGGGAACTGGAACTTGTTTCGGGGGCCCTTGTGTAGAGTGAGGAGGGGCTGGGGAGAGATGAGTGCAGAGGTCAGTGTGGACTTTCTCGCAGTGAGGAGACTGAGCCGCAGATGAACCATGTCCTCTCTATACTCACCTTTCTCTAGCCCTGTGGTGGGAGATGAGGACCTATTGGCCAGGAACTGCCCGGCGTCTTCATTCTGGATAAAGCCAAGTGGAGGGCAAGAAGGCACGTGGTCTCCATTCTGATCTACAGAAGCTGCACTGGGGTTGGGGAGCACACTTGTCAAACTCCCTGCCTCCACTTTCTCTGTGGAACCAGCAGGGCTGGGGCATGTCACTGTGTGTGCCCATCACACCTCGTCACTGCACGGCCCCTGCCCCCAAGCTGAGCCAGCTGCACCTGAGTTGGGTCTCTCCTCCCTCCAGAAGCGTACTCCATTGACAACAACCGCGGGCGTCATTGTTGCTGTTGTCCTCTGCCACCACCCCAGCCTCATCCATGTGGCTGCTGGACCTCCTCTGTGCTGGGACTGTGGCAACCACCCAGCTTCACAGATGGGAAACTGAGGCTCAGAGAGATGACATAACTCAGCTGACAGAGGATCTGGATTGGTCTGACCCCCAAACCCACCCTTGTCATCTCATGCTAGCTAGGACAATCACGGACCACCTGCTGAGTGCAGAGATGAACACCTGCCACAAGCAGAAAAGCCTTGGAAATTCTCTTCTTGGTGAGCAAGCAGCCACACATGAACAAGTCCTTGTTCCAGTTATTTATCGTTTCTGGGCCTCAGTTTCCTCGGCAGAGGTCCTTGGTGTAGGGAAAAATGGGGTGGCAGTGAGGGAATGAGGGCACTTGGGTGGGTGGAGGATCCGCGGTTCATAATCTCTTGGCATTTTCTCTGCCCCTGGGGTCTCATATCCATCTCTGCTGTCACCGGCCCCCACTGCCCCAGGGCCATCTCTGCTATCACCAGGCCCCTCTGCTGTTCCCCCGTCTCAGGCCCAAATGTGAACAAAACCAAGTTCCTTCCCTCCATTTCCCCTGGCATGACCAGCACATGCTGGAATTTTCCAAAGGAACCTCTGTCAGCCCTAATGGTAACCTCTGATAAATACACAGGAAAAAAAGAAAATTCAAAATCCATAGCAGAGCCAGGTGTGGTGGCGTGCACTTGTAATGTCAGCGACTCAGGAGGCTAAGGCAGAAGGATCACTTGAGCCCAGGAGTTTGAGGCTGTAGTGAGCTATGATTGCGCCACAGCACTCCAGCCTGGGTGACAGAGCAAGACCTCATCTCTAAAATCAATAAAATAAAATAAAATAAAATGCAAAAAAATTCCATAGGAAATAGTCATGTTTGAGGTGCAAAAAGTTGGGGTAGGAGGTGCTTGCTCCAACATCCCTTTCACAGTAGTTCTTGCCTGGAGCCCCTTTCTAAGTTCTTTGGACCTCTGGATTTTCTACTGTATATTCCCTGGGGTGTTTAAAAACATAAAATAACCCCAAACAGAACCAAACTGTGACCAAATCCAGTGGGAAATATGGAAGCAAACAAGCCAAATCATTTTCTTTATTTGTAGAACTTTTAAAAGCCTTGGTTTTCTTAAAATGCTTTGTGAGTTTCCAAGAGGAGGTTACAGAACCCAGAGATTCCCTGACTGATTTGACCACAAGATGCGCTGCTGAATCCAAGGTGGGAAATGTTGGTGATCTCTGATGGCTGCTGCCAGGGTGGCTGGCTTCCCTCCCCCAACCTGCCTTCCCCAGCCTGGCAGGGGACTTCTAGGAGGGGGAGGGTCCCCAGTGCAGATGGACACATGTCCTCGCAGAGTTTCTGAGAGACTCTAGCCCCAGGGCAGAATGGGACAAGGGGAAACAGAGTTGTGTTTCTACTCCGGACTGCAGAAACTGAGCATGGGGAGTGGTGGGGAGAACCCCCTCCTCCAGCATCCTGTCCCAGCCTCCCAGCCTCTCCTTACCCCCAGCAACTGACCGGGCCAGGGCCTCATTGTTCCAACAAATGCCCATACCTCCTCCTTTGCAATGTGTGCTACAAGCATCATATTGCTAATAATAAAGATACAAAATTTAATAACTCCATTGGTTGAAGCTTCTGCTAGGTCCCAGACATGTTAAAGATGTTACTTCATTAATTTGCACCACTATGATTTGAGGAAGGTCTTTGTCTCAGGAGCCTGAGTCTTAGGTTCAATGACTTGCCCAGGGTCACATAGCTTATAAGTGACAGGGCCTGGATTAGAGACTGAGGCTGGCTTGGCTCCAAAGTGGGTGCTCTTTGCAATACCCCACCTGGCCAAGCACCTCCTGAATTTAGAGAAGACCTAACCCTAATCCTCAAGTCTCAGATGACAGTGGTTCAGATAGGCAGGAACTAGCTGCACTAACTTCTAAACAAGTCACTTTTCCATGGAGAGGCAGAGGCCAGTGCTGTTGAACACTCATGTGCAAGTGTGACCGATGAAGGAACGGGGGGAGGGCTGAGGGCCCCCTGGCCCTACTGATTTATGATTCTGAAACTCACCAGTCTTAAAAAATACTCTGCATTCCCCAAGCTCCCTCCTCCTGGGGGGCCTCCCCTCTCCCTCTCTCTCCAATGTCCCGGTTGCCCTCAGCTGCAGGGGGAGCTTTCCAGTTTTCTCTTAGGGCCAAACACAAAACAAAATCCTCTTTGCCCTTCCCTTGTTGTCTTCTCTTCCTTTCTCTCCTTGATGACACCTGAGATACTTTGGAATTTCAGAGGAAAAGTTTGGCGAGCCCAGGGAAGACACTATGGAGGTGGGAGATGAACAAGGAGTATTCAGAGCCTGTAAAACCCCGTGAGATGGTGTTGTAGCTGGGCCCCTTGAGATCTTAGTGCCCTGATATTTTTAATGACTGAAAGTGTAAAATTGGACAAGTCCCTTGGTTGTTTACGCACGTTAACCTCACATTAGCCGCTTGCTTCCTGCCCAGCATCTCTTGTTCTCCTTGTCAAGCAGGAGATAAGCTCCTGAGGAAAATCTATGAGTTTGTTTTGCAGAAGGAATGAATGTCCCTGAAAACTTGCTACTAGCTGCTGACGCCCAGAAGTCTGGATACTCAAGGTATTATCTGAGACTAAAAGCAGCCGACTTCCCCCTATCTTACCCCCCAGCCTGCATAAAAGCCTGCCGCCTCATCTCTGTGACAAGGCAGATCTGAGAGACTGCTCTCCTGTCTTCTTGCTTTGGCCAAATCAAATAAACTTTTCTCTATCTCTAAGCACCGGGGTCATGGGGTTTGGCTTTAGCGGCGCATCAGGTATACGAGCCTGAATTTAGGGTTTTACAGCAGAGTCGAGCTTATGGGACTAAGGGTCAAGGAAGACAAGAGAGGCTGTCTCCACAGTGTCCACACAGTAATCCACACTGGGCCCTCAGTGCCTTTCCCAGGTCACTCATGAAGTTGACAAATATTTAGTGAGCACATGGTCCCTGTCCTCATGGGCCTCACCACCTACCAGGGGACACACAAGTGAACAGAAACCACATTCCATGAGCTAAGGGCTGCGATGGGGTAGATCTACAGAGCTAGGGCACCAATTTGGGCTTGGGGGAGGGCTGGGGAGAGGGTTAAGGAGAAGCAGGTGGGATAGGAAAAAAGTGAAGGTGCTGGTGGGGGTGGAGTGGGGGGTGGGGACGAATTTGCAGAGCCCTGGAGGTCAGAGCAAGTCTGGCACACTCAAGAAACCAAAAGAAGTTTGGGATGGTGGGAGGGAGAGTACCGAGGGTTGAGGCTGGAGAGGTCAGCAGGGCTGACCTGAAGTGTTTTGAAAACTATGCTGGGGAGGTGAGACCCATGAAGGTCCCAGGGTTCAGGCCGTGGAAGCTTCTCATGCTAAATTTCCAGAATGATCTCAGAGGCAGCTCAGAGCTGCTGTGACCCTCCTGCCTTGCCCACATTGCCCATCTGTATATGGCAACTACTGGGAGAGGGGAAGGGCTTGGTGGAGGGGCCCCCAGACTGAAACTGACCTCTGTTCCAGAGTGTCCCCTCCATCAGGTGAAGCCAAGTGTCCCCTCCTGGGAGAAGCCAAGGTTCAGAGAGTTTCAGTAACTTGTCTAAGGACAAATAGCGAGTGGGGGGATGGATAGAGTCTGGATTTGAACCCACATGCATGGGATTCCAAGGCTGGTGGATTTCCTTTAGGCATCCTGTCCCTGTCCCTTGCAGGGAATTTAGGGACGTTCCTAGGCCTCACTGGATATATGCTCCTAGCTTGCCCGGCTGTCTGTAGCTTCATCTCCCAAGGCTCCCACTAAACTCCATCCTTAATAGAACCGCAAATTAAGGGGACTGTCATATTCTGAGAAGTTTTAAACCTTTGGATTACGTTGTGATTCCAGCAGGTCTGGTACTCAGAGGCAGAAGGCTGGGCTGATGGCTCGGCCACAGGGGCATGGCAGGGCAGGTAGTTGAGCTGGGCAGGTGTGAGCTGCTTCCTTCACAGCTGTGGCTACAGCGGCCCCTTTTGGCCATTCTACACACCAGGAAATTGAGTGTCAGATGAACTCCAATTTCAGCGCTGGGAGAGGAGTTCTCCTACTTTAGAGAGGTGGCCTCCTCCACCCCTTTGTGTTCAGAGAGGGAAAGGCACATGGCCAAGGTCACACAGGTAGAATCCAGGTCTTTGGACTTCTAGCCTTCTGGGGGCTCTTTGTCTTGTACTGCTCTCAGCTCAATGCCCCTTTGCTGCCCTGTGGCGGCTGGGGAGCAGTCTGGAGTGAGGGGCCTGCCCTTGCCCAGACGGGCTCCCTCTGACCGCTCCTCTCCACAGAGCTCTGAGCAGGGTCAAGGCTGCAGGAGGCACAAGAGAAGGAAGGAGCCCACCTGGTGGCAGGTGGCGAGTCCCCGCGTGACCTCCAGGGGGCGCTGTGGCTCTGGGTTGGCGGCTCGGGCGCCTCCCGCACGGCGGGCGGAGCGAACTAACTGGGCAGGCTGGGGCCACGGGGAGCCGCCGCCGGCTCGGAGCGTGTGCAAAGGCGGCCCTGTGCCGGCGCCCGCCCTGTCCAGAGCCCAGGCTGGCCCCTCGCCGGCTTTGGACCGCCGGCCCAGCACCCTTTCCTGCCCAACTGTGGCTGCCCTGAGTGTGGCTCAGGGTCGACGGGAAGGTGTGCTGTAGCAGAAGGCGGCTTTGCAGTCAGCGCCACTGCTCCCTGCCCGGCTGTAGAATGGGTGGTAATCATCTCCCTTGGAAGGTTGTTATAAGGAATGGGCATAGTGGATGTCAAGAGACAGCAGGGTGCCTGATTTAGGGTAGCCAGTGCTGTAAATGTGGGGGCCATGGGACCCTGTCCTCTGTGCAGCCACCTCCCTGGAGACCCAGGCTGGGAATGTCAGAGCCCTGCCATTCCTGCGAGAGGCAGGGTGAGCTGCCTCAGACTGTGGTGCTGAGCGTGGGGGTGCCGGGAGCTAGTGCAGGGATGGGGCTGAGGGGGGCCAGGGTCTGGTGGGGTCCAGCAGCGCAGGGCAGGGCAGGGCAGGAGGGATGTGGGATGAGTCACTCACCGGCTCTGATTGTGGTGTGAGCGGGAAGGAGTGTGGAGCTGGGCCGGGTCTGGCAGCACCAGGCACAGACCTACGAGGCAGGGAGGCAGTCCTGCAGGGAGGCAAGGGCGTGGCACCCCACCAGCTCCACACAGTGGGCCTCTGTCCTGCCCTGAACGCCCCAGGAGTGGGGGTGGGCCGAAGGAGGAATGTGGCCTGGGACCTGTCAACATGTGGGTGTGTGTGGGGAGCAGGGTCCCGAGAACCCGTGCAGAGCTGAGGTGAGGGTCTGGCTACTTCCTGCCCTGCTCACCGCCGTGTCCTGCTCTCGTCCCAGTGCCGAGGCCTTTCCTCCTGTCCGTGTGCTGGGGATGGAGGAGAATGCTCCGTGGGCCTCTCCCAGCCAGCGCCCGTGGGGCTACCATCTGAGACAGACAGACTGAGGCAGTGTCCACACGTCTACCAGGCATATTGCAGCTGGCTGTCCATACAGACTTTCAGCCATGCCTGCATCCACCAGGGGCCCTACAGGATACGAAGGACTCTCAGGGTTAACCCAGTGAACTGCAGAGAGGCAACTATTTCCAGAGGTATGGACAGGAGCAGCAGGGATTGGACCTGCTTGGGGAGGAGCAGTGGGAACCCAAAGGGATGGGGAGGAGGGAGCAGCGTGGCAGGCGCTAGTGAAGGCTGTGGCCAGGGGTGGGCTGCCCTACAAGAGCGGTGACCACAGCTGTAGAGCAAGCAGCTGCTGCCTGAACCCTGGCCTGGCAGGGAAAGAGTAGGGGATAGATACCCAGGCCCCTTTCTTCCTGTCCCCATCTCCCACTGCTGCCTCTGATGCCTGATTCCAGCAGATTCTAGGGCAGCTGGAGGCAAGGGAACCAGTGACACAAAGATCAGCCATCTAGGCACAGAACAGGGCACGTAAGAGTGGAGAATGGATCTGGAAGGACCTAGGGGAGAATTATCTGCACAAGTGGCTGGGCAATGGGGACACAAAGATGAGTTAATAAGCCAGACACTGCCCTTGAGGGGTTCGCAGGCTGGTGGAGGAGGTAAGAGCCAAATAATGCTCACCCGGGGGGAGAGGCCAGTGCCCGGGAGAGGTTCAGGTAAAGCTCTAGAGAGACTCAGAGGCAGGGAGGGCACCTGGGATCACAGAGGCCTGAAGGAAGAGGTGATGTATTAGTCCCAAGTTGCTGCTGTAACAAGTTACCACAAATTCAGTGGCTTAAAACAAGGCAAACTTACTACCTTACAGTCCTGGAGGTCAGAAGTCTGAAATGGGTCTTACAGGCTAAAGTCAAGGTGTTGGCAGAAACATGTTCCTTCTAGAGGCTCTGGGGAGAATCTGTTTCCTTGCCTCTTCTGGCTTCTGGAGGTTGCCTGCATTCCTTGGCTGGTGGCCCCTTCCTCCTTCAAAGTGCATCACTCTGACCTCTGTTTCCATGGCCACATCTCCTCTCTGACCATGACTGTCTTGCCTACCTCTTATAAGGACCCTTGTGATTATGTTGGATTCAACCAGCTTATCCAGGATAATCTACCTCCCATTTCAAGACCCTTAATTTAATCCCATCTGCAAATTCCCTTTTTGCCATGTAAGGTACGTATGCACAGGTGGCAGGGATTAGCACAGGCACATCTTTGGAGGGCCGTTATTCTGCTTCCCACAGGTGGCGCTGGAGACAGGGCAGGGTTTAGACATGTGATGGCAATGGGGCGGGGCCCTGCCGGTGAAGGGACATCCCGAGGAGAGGCCGGGTATGAGGACCCAAGCAGCATCCACCAGCACCTGTGTGTAGCTGCAGGTGTGGTTTTGGGGAACGGGGCTGGAAAGCCTACCTCCATACGGCCGGTGCCTTGCTCCATTTTCTAATAAATGCAGTTGGCCTCTGAGGATGACTGGCAAGTATTGGCCCCTGGGGAGTGGCAGGCTGGGGCGGGCCTCCTGGATGCGAGGTGAGCCTCCCTGTTCAGTGTTCGTCCCCCTCGTATGGGCCCCCTCTTCTTCAGCCCCTGCGTGGCAACTCAGACCCTTGCAATGTCCCCTCAGTGGTGTCCTCCAGTCGGCCTGTCTTCCACCCGCCCACGCACCCCTACTGCCAACAGGCCCAGCGGCAGCACCACGCCCCTCCCTGCCTCAAGGCCTCTGACTCTCCCCTCCAGTTTTATGGTCCTGACACACTGAGCTGCTCCCTGAACTCCCCACATTTTTCCATGCAGCCAAGTCACTTCCAGTAGCTTTCCTGGTGCCAGACATACCCTCCCCCAAGGGAGGCCTCATCCTTCAGGCCTCAGCTGTTTGGATGAACCCCTTCCCCTTCCCTCTTCCGCATGGCTCTCGAGGCTCCCACAAGCCCTTTCACAAAACCCCCCACCTGCTGTGTGGCTGTCCCATGCAGGGATGATGGACACACGACATGTAACCCTCACGTTGGTGATAACAGCTATCAACTCTCGAGAGCTTACTGTGTGCTGGGCACTGTGCTTCACATGTGATTTCTCATTTGTCCCCCAGGAACCCTCTGAGGTTGGCGGTATTAGCCTCATTTCAGAGACGAAGAAATTGAGGCTCCGAGAGGGCAGGTAACCAGCCCTGCGTGATACAGCTTTAAAAGGACCAGCAGGTCTGTGAATCAAACCCAGCCCCTGCCCCGGGCTCCAAGGCTCTAAACCACATGCTACACCTGGGGTGATTATGGGTCACATTTGACAGAGGAGGAGAGTGAAGCTTAGGGGGGTTAAATAACTGGGCCCGGCTAGCGAGTGGCCCTCAAACCCAGGCGTGGCTCACTTCAAAGGCCTGGCTCGGCACTGCCGTGCTACCCAGTTGCTCATTAATCTTAACTGTTCCACGCACTGCTTAGCCTCTGTTCTGTAGTTATTTGTACAGCTCTTTCCCTCCCCCATCCCCACCTCCCACTCTTCAGGCAGCTCCCAGGGCTGGGCTTGTCTCTTTCAGCTCTGTGTTCTATGTGTACGCCCCGCACCAGTGTGGACAACACAATGAATGGTGTTTCCTGGGCATGGCTTTGGACAGAGCAGGGAACTGCTCAGGGAGGCCACCTGCAGCCAACAGCTCCAGAGGGGCCCAGGCCTGAGGTCCCGCCCCCGCAACTTCTTGGCAGATCTGAATGTCCAAGTTTGCTTCTGTTTTACAAATATATAATATATACATGTGAAGAAGTAATACGTGCATAATACAGTATAAAATTTCAAATGTGCAAAGGATGTACAGCAAAATGTTAGTCTCTCTCCATCCCTTGAATCCAGCCTCCCAGCTCCCCTCCCAGAAACATCCCCGGCCATCACTTTTTTGTGTAGCCTTCTAAAGATACCTATGCATTTACAAACATCTATGTGCATATGTTCTTCCTTGAGCACACATAGAAATGGTAGCAAACTATGTATGTTGCTCTGCCATCTTACTTTTTCTTTTTTCTTTCACTTTGCATGATACCTGCTGTTTATACATTTATTTATTTTTTTATTTAAATAGATTTAGAGGGTACAAGTGGAGTTTTGTTACATGTCTATATTGTATAGTGCTGAAGTCTGGGCTATTAGTGTACCCATCACATTACCCAACAGGTAAGTTTTTGTCCCTCTTTCCCCCACTTTGAGTCTCCGATGTCCATTATGCCACTGTCTATGACTATGCCTAGCCATATCTTAGCTCTCATTTATAAGTAAGGACATGCAGTATTTGTTTTTCCATTCCTGAGATGCTTTAATTAGGACAATGGTCTCCAGTTCCATTCAAGTTGCTGCAAAAGACATTATTTCAGTCTTTCCTATGGCTGAGTAGTGCTCCATGGTATATGTATGCCACATTTTCTTCATCCACTCATCAGCTGATGGGCACTTAGGTTGCTTCAGTATCTTTGTGATTGTGAATTGTGCTGCGATGAACATTAGGGTGCGGGTGTCTTTTTGCTATGACGACTCCTCTTTTCCTTTGAACAATTCCCCTATCAGTACTATATAGAGCTGCCCGATTCTTTTTGATAGTTTCACAGTATACTATTGCACAGATATCACATGTGTTTATCATATGTATCGTATGATGAACATTTAGGCATTTCCAGTCTTTTGCTATTATAAATAACACTGCGGTGAGCAGCCTAGTACATCATGTCATTTGGCACATGTGCAAAAGTACATCTGACAGATAAATACCTGTGAGAAAAATTGAGAATTATATTTAAAATTTTGATACATATTGGAAATTACTGTCCATAGAGTTCATACTACCAGCAATGTGTGGAGTGTCCATAGTCCCCATATTCCCAAAAAATAGTAAATTATTAAACCTTTTCATCTTTACCAATCTGACATGTAAAAATGGGATTTCATGGTAGTCTAAATTTGCATTTCTCTTCTTGTGAGTGAGGTTGAACATCTTGTATATCTGAATGCGATTCATATATCCTTTTCTGGGAACTGTTTTTTCATATTCTTGGCCTTTTTTTCCTCCAGGGTTTTTGGTCTCTTATTTAATTATTTGTAGGAATCCTTTATATGTCTTAAGGATATTAGCCTTTGGTCCGGGATAAAGGTCATGATTATTTTCC
Source organism: Daubentonia madagascariensis (assembly GCA_023783475.1). Lineage (NCBI taxonomy): Eukaryota > Metazoa > Chordata > Mammalia > Primates > Daubentoniidae > Daubentonia > Daubentonia madagascariensis. The sequence goes on along the minus strand of JAKFHU010001186.1, from coordinate 5,195,033 downwards.
TGCCTCCTTGTCTTATCTCCTCTATAATTATCCGCACATTCCCAGGAACTTTCACTCACGTTATCTGATTTAAAGCTTGTTGTCTCCATGCAGGATGAATGTCAATATTCCCATTTGTGTGGGGAGGCAATTCTCCATGGTTCCCTTGCATTTCTGCATGTCTTAGGCACTGACATCTTTTGTTCTGGTCTGTCTTTTCAAGGATGTTTTAGTAGTGAACATCCTTGGAAGATAGAGATAGCATCTCCCTCTGGAACAGAGGGAGGTTTTTTACTGTTCTGTATAATAATAATATTTCTCTTTGGAGCAAAGATCAAACAGGTTTGCTTGCAGCCCATTATAAAAGATTTGGTTTTGCAAAGCTTGGAGTTCCTTAGCTGTGATGCAAAATCCATTGCATATGTAGCAACCAGGGTCAAGTTGTTCTCAGGGGACTTAGGGGGAAAGAGAATTCAATGCAAACAGGAAACTCAAGCAGCTTGCTGTGCTGTGAATAAAAAAGTTCTTTGACTCTGAGCCAGGGTCTTGTGTCTTCTGCCAGCATCCGTAAAACTGTGGCAGGACAACTTGTTAGCTTGCAAAAAGAATAAAATCTCAGACCTTTATAGTTCCTGACAATTTAGCAGCTGGGCAAAGTGAGGCTTTGGTCACCTGAACCCAAGGTCACCTGGATAGAAAGCAGCAAAACTGGGTCTGGAACCGGGTCTCTTACTTCACACTCCAAGTTTTGGTCATGCTAACATGGTCTTCCTCTGTTAGCAAGTAAACTGCCCACGGCCAGGCTTCTTCCAGCTGCTTTATCTTTGCATCTCTCCTGTACCATGTGGAATTCAATGGATCTCATGCTTTGGGCGAGGGGTTCTCAAACCTGAGCAAGCCTCAGAATCACATGGAAGCTTATTAAAAATTCAAACTTATTAAAAATGCAGGTTCACCCACAGAGACATGATTCAGTAACCCTGGGATGGAACCCAGCTTGTTTTAAACAAGCTCCCCTCCCCAGGGGTTCTGTCTCAAGGGGGTTGGAAGGACCACATGCTGAGAGTTGCTGCTTAGAGAATAGGCCACTGAGGGTTTGTGAGCAGGGAGTGATCAAAGCTGGCTTGAGACAGGTGGGCCAGGTGTAGGGGAGAGACACCAGAGGTCAGCTCTGAGGGAGGTTGCTGAGGTCCTTTGGTCTTGAGGTGATAAGGTGAGGACGATGGGGGCAGTGGGGGGGAGGAGTGACAAAGTGCTGAGGCGCCCCAGGTGGGCCATAGCCGTGTGTTCCCAGCTCAGGGCTCCCTGTACCGGGCTGGCTGACTCATCTGATACTTTGCATGTGTCATCTCCTGGCTCAAAAATCACTGTTGGCTTCTGCAGGGAAAAAAAAATCAAATCCGGTGGTCTGACTTGCAAGGCCCTTTGTGTGTGGGTCTAACCAGCTCTGTAGCCTCTGCTCCTGGTTTTCCTTTGGCACAGTAGTTAGACTGCACGGTGTAGGGCCAGACCTCCTGGGTTCAAATACCAGCTCTGCACCTTGCTAAACTAAGTTTAAGCAAGTGGCCCTCAGTTTTCTAATCAGTAAAATGGGAATGACGACAGTTATCTACAGTACAGTATGGGGAGCTTTGATGATTTTGACAAGTTCGTGCAGGCCACACACTGGAACAGAGTCAGGCGTATAGGGAGGGCTCAGTACATTTGGCCTGTTTTTACAAGATCCTTCTTTTTTACTGGAACTTTCCACTATCTGCCACCTCCATGTCCTCACTCCCTTTACCACTTACTGTCGCTCACCCTGGGGCTGCTCAGGCACCTCCTCCAGGACGCCCTCCCTGCTCACCCAGGCCTCGCTCCCTGGCTCAGGGTGCTCTCCTTCCCTGAGCCCTGGAGCCCTTATTCCTCTTCTGATACTGGCCTGCCACCTGCTCTTGTTGGGACCTGCAGTGTTTACCTCTTTCTCTTTCCTGAGCTCAGGTCATCCCCTGGGGGCAGGCAGCCTGGATCCAGGGCACCTGCCTGCTGGTCTCCGCTCAGCAGGACACCAGCTGCAGGACCTCGGGCAGGCTGAGACCCCACTCCGTGTCAGTCTTCTGACCTATAAACTAACAGAATTGGACTAATGCACCAGTTTTTGAGCTTTAAAAGCAGAGAACCCTTTGCTAAAGCAAAATCTTATGGAAAGCTGGGGGTGTAAAACCAGTGAGGGCTGTTTTGGGTGGAAAAGTGTGTGTGTATGTACACAAGTGTGTTTGTGATTGTGTGAAAGTGAGTGTGTAAGTGTGAGTGTGTGAGGTGTGTGCATGTGTGTGAGTGTGTAAGCATGTGTGAGAGCATGCATGTGGGCATGTAGGGGGGCATGTAAGTGTGGGTGGTCAGCAGCAGATCTGCTCAGCTCCTACTTCCCTGCTTGGGTAGGAGTTTTGTCTAATTCATCTTGCTAGGCTTATAGGAGCTGTTTGATGTTTCTTAATGGTCAAGGTGAGGGTAATGGGCATGGTAGGAATGGGAAGTTTAGGGTTCCCGGGAACTCCCCTTCCCTCCCTGAGCTCCAGCCCTTCCTTCCGAGGCCCCAGATACAGATCTCTGTTGGAAGGTGTTTGTTTGGTTTGTGTGTGCCAGGGCTGGAGTTGTATGTTTACTGAGCTAGCACTGATATCTTTGGTGGATCTTCTCGTTCCCACTGGCCCCAGTCCTGATCCCAGGTAAGGTTGGCCTGCTAGGAAGCATCCCCCCTCCCCCCAACTCCAGCACATTCCACTGGAGGGGGCAGGGTCTCTGCAGGACTGGGCCAGGGTGGGCAGGAGTTGCTCCCCGGCACTGCAGCCCCACCCCCTTGTGCTGGCCCTGCTGGTAGGGCCCAGGCTGGTGCTCAGGCACCCTGGGGAGGGCGGGGACTGGCATCGGATAGGTCCTGCCTGGAACGGAACTAAGGTGCCCAAGGAAGCCAATGGGGTTTTGTCCCTGTGAATGCTCTGTGTCTTTGGAGTGGGGTGTGTGTTCCCTCCGAATTGACTGTCCACTGATCAAAATGTGCCCCAGATACCAGGGTTGGGCCTCAGCTGCTCTTCCTCAGGGTAAAGGGCATCTCCCCCCTTAGCCCCCAGACCTGAGCACTCCCGGTATTCCGAGCTCCTGGCAGCCCACCTAGCTATGGAATTCTTTGTGGTTTGTGACTGATGAATGTTTATCCTGCAGCCAGCTGGAGCCAGGAGGAGCCAGGAGGGTCTGGGGCTCAGCATTCTGTCTCCAGAGCAGCTCTGAAGCTCCTCCCAGCTGCTCTTAGGAATGTCCCTTCCCCCCCACCCCCTTCAGCTCTGCTGGTCCAGAAACTTGGCTAAGCTGACCACCCCTCCCCCAGGTCTGCAAGGCCCCATCTGCCAGCTTGAAGCCAGGGGAGCCTAGGGATGAGTCAGAATTGAAAATATGTAAATACTCCCCTCAACCCAATTATAGAGGTGAACAATGTTCATTGTTGCTTTGTTGAAAATCTGGAAAACACAGGTCCCACTCAGAAGTCACCTCCCTACTCCCTACCCCTGACTGTGGGCTCTGTCTGTGAGGGCAGGGTCTGGGTGGACACGGCCTTTGTCCCTCCCCCTTCCTCAGCCGGCATCGTGCTGGCAGAGACAGCCGCACACTCAGCACTTTGTTAGTAGAACCTAATTCTGCCAGGATTCCTTCCAGCACAGATCCAGGAGGACCCCAGGGGTGACTCCTGTCCTCATTCTGGGGGTGATTGGATAAACCACGGCCAAGACCAGTTTCTTGACTGCAGCGCAAATGCAGGCTCAGGCCTCAAACTAGGAACCAGCCAGTATCCGTCATCTTCCCTTGTGCTTCATGTGAATCCGTCAGCTCCACCTGCTGGCTCCGCACTTGAGACACTGCCATACCAGGACACTGCACCCCAAGTCCTCTGATGTCTCCCCAGAACAAGCCCTCAGCACCTCAGCATCTCTCCCCGGATGTTGTTAGAGCCTTGACTCTATCGCCAGAGAGCGGCTTGGGGGTGGGTGTCCCGGTACTCCTCTGCTCAAAGCCCCGTTACTCCAGGACAAAACCCAGCTCCTCGGTTAGACTGCAGGACCCCCTGTGCTCCGCCCGGCTTCCTCTGGGCTCCTCTCCTGGCCCCCACCCTACCTCACCCCTCTTAACCACTGGGGCTGCTTGGTGTTCCTGGAACACTCCAAGCTCCTTCTTCCTTAGGGGTTTTGCCTTTGCTGTGCCCTTGGCCAGGAATGCTCTTCTATGGGGACCCTAAGGCTCCTTCACTTCATTCAGGTCTCCCTTCATGCATCACCTCCTCAGAGAGGGCTTCCCTGACTACCCCTCAGTGGCCTTGCCCGCTGACCACCCTTCAGCCCCTCCCCTGCTTTGCCCCGCTCCATACACCACTCACCCCTCCAGAGTGAAAGCTCCAGAGGGCAGGGGGCTTTAGAGGGTGGTCTGTAATTATGTGTTAAATGCAAAAAAAAAAGGGGCTTCTCCCCTTTCTTCTTCTGTTCCCACAAATGATCATGAGACATCTCTAGTGCTGGAGTCAGCTGGGGGACAACTGGAGACACAGAGCTGCGGTGTGTGACAGGGAGTCCGGGGGCCATGGGAGGAGGGGTGGGACACTGCCCAGGTGTGAGGAGGAAGAGGATGCTCCAGGCCCAGGCCCCTCTTGGGGGGCAGCAATGCCGCCCTCATGCTGTGTCAGCCTCTGCCGCTCAGCAGGCACGCAGTGAAACCGCTTCAGAGGCAGACAGGAACCTTCCCAGGTGAGGGTAGTGAGAGCTCTGAAGCATTCCCTCAGGACTCATAAGATTATTTACTCTTTGAACTGGCGAGATCTTGCATGTGAAGTCCTAGAGTCTTTCCCCTGAGGAGGCAGCACCGTTTTCCCTCGCCGATCCCTATGGGAGGGAAGTTAGCTGGCTAGAAAGGGCGCAGAGGCCACCTGGGTGCCCCCTCCTGGGCTCTATGAAGTCAGGGCAGGCGCCGGGAAGTTTTTTCTCTGTCCTGTGTCTGCCATACTGCAGCCCAGGTGGGATGGGCCATGGCTCTGGGCAGCAGAGAGGCTCCAAAAGGGGCCAAAATAGACCAGGGCAGGGCAAAGGCCGAGCTGCCCCTGGCTGAGGTCAGCTGGGCCCCTCCCTGTGAAGAGGGGCCTGAGCCTCCTCACGTACCCTCAGCCCTGGGCCACCGGAGGGGGAGAGGGAGAGGCCAGGCCACAGTCTTCCCAGGGTGTGGAATGTGGCACCTGGGGGAAGCAGATCCTTCCCCTTCCCCCACTGGCCTGGACAAGGGACTCAGCTCTCCCTCCCCTCCCCCATCTTCCCTGGTTCCGGTCAGGCTGGTTTTTCCTCCCCTGAGGACTGGAAGAACACCAGGGCCATCCTGACCCAGCCCCAAGTGAGCTGAGCTGCAGCAGAAGGGGCCAGATATGGGCTGCCGGGAGGCCCAAGTCCTGCTGGCACCAGCTACCTGGCCCCAGCAAGGCTGCTCACAGCACAGCCAGCTCTGCCCCGTCCTGCTGCCGGGCTCTTCGAGCCAGTGGATCGGATTCTTCCCAGTTTGAGGATGAGCGGGGCTCACCAAGGGAAGGCATGGGTCGGTGGGGGGTGGGGGGCTTGGCAGGTGACAGTGGCAGAGGCCTGCTCATCTGAAGCTCCCCAGGAAGTGGCACGTGGCAGCGCTCTGTGCATTGTCCCTCTCCTCCATCTCTTTAGTTTGTCATCGAGTCACATCAGTATTTATTGTCTCTGTTCTGTACTTTCCGTCCCACCAGTATGATGAGGTTCAGACCCCCAGTCTCTAACGTGGGCTATTTTAACAGGCCCTAACTGGCCTCCTTATCTCTGGTCACACCTGCTTCCCTGGCCCACCAGACCATTTGCCTTTCAGAACCCAGGCTGGTCACATCCTGATTACAACGACTGTTGTCTTCAGGAGCCAGTCCAGCTTCTCGGCTGAGCTGACAGCCCTGCCGACCCCATGTCCCAGTCATAATGAGCTGCCAGTGTGCCCCTAAGCTGGCCCCTATTACTGGGCTCCTCCAGGTCACTGTTTGGTTTACCCTTCTGTCTGAGAAACACCTACCGGTAGGTCAGCTTCTTGCTCAAAGGTCGTGCCCTCTATGATGAAATGGCTCTCCAGGCTCCCAGGCAGAAATGAGCAGACATAGTTCCCAGCATCTACAAACCTGACCTTATTGATTGGTCCTAGGCATAAATGGCTACTGGCTCAATTGTTCCAGCAAGACGGCCCACAGTGTGGCTTCCCGCTCCAGCATCCCGAAAAATCCTCCAGTTATTTTAGAAAGTCCCCCAAAGGAGTTGTCTCCCATGTGCCAACAAGGCACCTGCCAGCCTGCATGTAGTGCCCTCTGCTCTGCCACCAGCTCCAGCCCCACGGGTCCTCATGTGCCACTTGGGAGAGCCTCCCTGCCCCTTGTGAGAACAGCCAGTGGGGCCGGCCCCGAATGGTCCCAAAACTTCCCATTTTCTGGGAGGCAGAGTGGGTGGGGCTCTCCCGGGTCTAAGTCATCAGGCCTAAAGGAGCCCCCCTTGCACTCAGACTCTTTCCAAGTTCTTGTCCCTTTCACCCTCTTGCTTCATAAAGTAAAAGCAGCCCAAAGGACCCGGGGGTGGGGGCAGGAGCATAGAAACCTTTTCTGGGGTCTCTCTTCTCCCCACATCTGCTTCTCCTCCTTCCAAAACCTCCTCTCTCCTTTGCCAGGTCAAGGCTAGAGTGTCGGTGCGGGTGAGCAGAAGCAGCACTGTCAGTTGTGTGTGTAGGGAGGGCAACAGGGTATTTACTATTACTATATTAAATCTGGCCAGTTCTAAATGTCCATCATACAGTATTTCCTAATTACTTATTTTTTATTAAAAATTATTATATTTATTTATAATAAGTATTTATTTATTTATAATTATTATAAAATTACTTATTTTTAATTACATTTCAATATGTTCTTGTAAAAATTAAAACCATAGAGAGCAAGGTTAGGTTCCTTTGACTACTGTTCCCCAACCAGCTTCTCTCCAGAGGAAATCTCTGGTCAGTCTGGTGCATTTCCTTCTTCATCTGTGTGCTCACATACGTATTCACATGGACCTATAGAAATACATCATCTTTTAAGTGTGTGAAATTATCATATTAAGTGTGTTGCTCTCTCACTGCATTTCCTGTACCCAACAACTGGTTCTTTAGGGTTTTCCTCATCACTGTTCATTGACATTACTCATTCTGCTTAATTTCTCCTTTGAGTCCACAGCGGGGATGTTACACAATTTACTGACTTCCCCCTGCTCCCGCCCCAGTGATTGTTTCTACTTTTCTACTATTACAAACAATGCTTCAAAGAGCATCCCTTTCAATGTCTTCCTGAATACATGGGCCAGGGAGCTCTGGGGTGAATATGAAGAGGGGGACTGATGGCTCATAGAGTGTGTGAATTTTTTTTAATGGTGACACTGCCAAATCGCCCTGCAAAGTGGCTGCTACAGCTCACCTCCCACTAACATGTTTGAGGGGGCTCATTTGCCCAAAGCTTTCTTGTGTCTGGCATACTGCAGCCCAGGTGGGATGGGCCATGGCTCTGGGCAGCAGACAGAGTCTACACTTGACATTGTCAAACTTTGTGATTTGGCCAATCTTATAGGGAGAAGTAAATCTCTTGCCTCCTCCTGGGCTGGGGAGAGGTGGCCCTGGCTGCCTTGGTTGGGTAGGTGATCTGGGAGGGGGTCCTGGTGCTGTTCATGGCAACTTCCAGCCACGCCTGTTCCCCGTCCTGTCTCCCATGTCTCTCAAGTTCCCTGGTGTCCCCCCCGCCCCCCATTCTGGAGCGTCCCTGGGGTGTGTGTTGAGAATTTGCTTGTTTTTCATGGGCTTCCTCCCTCCCCTCTCTTGCCCCCTTCCTGTCCCCCCAAACCCTAGGTTTTAGCTTCCAACTTCTATTTTCTCATTTTTGAGCTTTAAAGTATTTTGTTGACATTCCTCATCTTCTATTGTCTCTTCTTTTACTCTCTTGAAATATTTCTTAACTGTCATCTTAGCAGGGTTTTAGGAAGGAGCAAAAATCAGTGTGGGTATTCAATTTACCACATGTCATCAAAACTAATACATCCCTTAATCCCCCCACCAGACTGTTGGCCTTTTAGACGCAGGAAAAGTTTGTATTCACTTCTGTATCCCAGGCCCTGGCAACGTATCTAGCAAAGAAGAAGGGGCTGATGCATGGCCACTGAACGGAGGAGCGGGTGAGAGAGTGCCTTGTGTGATGGCCCTGAGGAAGGGGATGGTGTCCTGGTAAGGGGTTGCTAATTACACGACAGACAAGCTCATGAAGTCTGTACACTTTTACCTTTCTCTCCTCTAGCTTATGAACGTAGACACTAGTCTGTCTCTTCTGCTAGGCTCCATTTGGAGGAAACTTACTTGAATGGCCTACTGACTGACTAAATAATCGTGTACTGGAGCAGGAAGGATAAGTTAGGACCTTGGGAGGTGACACTGTTTTCCCCAACTTGGTGACTCTCTCTCTGGGCCAGTGGAGGAAGGCACCTTGACCCCTATCCCATCCTGTGTGTGTGTGTGTGTGTTGGCGGTTGGCGGGGGGGGGGGGGGGAGGACAGCATTAGTGGCTGGGACTGTGGCTTGAGGGAATTAAAGATTTTAGCGTGAATCCTGCGTCCACTACTTACTTGTGTGGCCTTGGTCAAGGTATTAACCTTTCTGAGCCTCAGTTTTCCTGACTGTCAAATGGGAAGAATCATACTTAACTGACATGACTCATTGAGATAATATATATAAAGTGTTTAGCATAGTGGCTGTCACAGTAGATGTTGGCTATGATCATCCACTGTATCATTATCACCTTTGTCATTATTGTCATTGTCAGTATTGCATCATTCCATTCCACCCAAGAACTAGGACTCTCACCCTGACTTTCTTTCCAGTGATCCCAAACCACTATCCCATCCCCTCAGGGATGATGAAAACTCCCCGACCTTTAACCTCTCCCCTCTGGGAACCATCTGCACCTGCTCAAGTGTAAGAAGCTTCCAGCATATATCCAAGAGGTGCAGAGAAAGCCTCAGCCTCAGAGGCAAGACTTGGAAACGAATCCCAGCTGTGCCTCAGTTGAGTCAGCTGAGTCACTCATGCGACCTCAGTCAAGTCACTTTACCTCTCTGAGCATCCTTGGACCAGATCGGCTTTTTCTGTAATTTGTGGGTTATTAATAGGTATTTCCAGACAAAAGATACCATAGTCTAGTGCATTTGGGAAATGCTGGTGAAACAAAGCTAAAATAATAATACTTGTAATCATAATTATAATAATATATTATATGATAATACCATTATATAATAAAACAATAAAAATATGTTTGAGTGCTCACTATTTGCCAGGCACTGTGATAAACATTTTACAAGCTCTGTCACATTTATTCCTGGAAACAACCCTATGAGATAGGTGTCATCATCATCATCATCATCTCTATTTTACAAGGGGGGGACTGAGGTTTTCAGGGCCTCTGATAATGTGCATTGTCAACTCCAAAAGGGAGTCAGAGCACGCAGAGTTTCTGATCTTATTTGACAGGGATTCTTTTCCCACAGGGACCACATGGTGCTGGGGTTCAGTAAAATAGAGTTGGGGAGGCTGGGCAGGATTCTTTCTGGGATTGCTTTGAGCTCTAACATTCTCTTCTCATCACTTCTGACCAGTGTGCTCCTCTTCTGCAGATCCCAGACCTCAGACTGTTCTGGATGGGAGCTCTTTGACCAGGCGCTGCCTTCTGGAAGCCAGGGGCCGGCTGGAGACTCCCGGTCATGGAGCCTGTTTCCTGAATGGGAGCAACAGTTTGACCCCCAATTCCATCTCTGGGGAGGGTGGCCTGTCCAGGCTGTTCTCCTGAGTTTTTGATTTATCAGAGAAGTGCCAAAAGCCAAATAACTCATGGCTAGGCACTGTTTCTGGCCAGAGAGAGGGAGCAGGGTATTCCCCCTGACCCCAGCCTACACTTCAGTCTGGAGTTGACTCCCCTTCGAATTGGCATGATAAGATTTTTGGGGAAGGGACCCAGAGGAGTTGTTTTGGGGCTGAGACTTCCTTGGAAGGGACAGCAGAGCCTCTGTCACCCTCAGGATCCCAGGCTATGGGGGGCTGAGGGGAGAGATGCTGGATGCTGGAAGCCAGAATCTGATACTTCAGGAAGTCACTCTGCCTCTCACTAAGCCTCTGCTTCCTTCTCTGTAAAATGGGGGTAAGAATACCCTTTTCACAGGGCTGCTGTGGGGATCCAGTGAGATCTGTAAACTGTGCTACCCTACAGTCTACAGTTATGGCTCTGGGGTAGGGGGCTGGGACTCTAAACTTCTCTGAAGTTTAGGTAGCTCAGGACACCTTAAACTTAGAGGTAGAACTGTTGGTCCTATTCTGTGTTTCCTAATACAAAGTCCCTCTCCAGACCCTCCTATCAGTCCAGAAAACCAGAGATGCCTGCTGGTTGCTGTGCATGGCAACTATCTGGCCAATCTCCCCCTCCCCCGACAAGGATCAGGCCTTCTCTGGGCCAGATAAGGAGAGTGACTCACATCAGACCCCTCCTGGCCCTGGCGGCTACATCGTTTGTGAAGTCCAGCTGCACCCTGCTTTTATAGCTGGCCTTAGGCCCCCCCTCCTTCCCTCTTTGGGCTCTCCAAAGACCTTCGGTCTTCCTGCGACTTATCCACTGGTTTAAACAGCCCCAGCCTGGCCTTCCCAGGCAGCTGAGGGTGCTCCTGGTGGGTCAGGGGTATGTGTGGGGTTTCCTGCCTCTCTTCCAGAAGTTGGTGGCTAGAAGATAGCCTGCTGGGATCTAGGTTTCCAAGGCTAGGGACAAATCTTCACTGGTCACAAGTGACCCAGGTGATAATATGGGGAGAGAGGGCTGAGCTGGGACTCCACTCATTTCACGGGGAGAAACTGAGTCCTAGAGATGGGGAGGGACTGGCCCATCCCTGTAACACTCTCTCAGGAGGGCAAGGGGCCTCTGTCCTGAGCCTGGGTGACTGCTCTGCTATAACCATGGGGACGATTCTGGGGACAGGTGGGATCACTAGGGAGAGGAATCAGGGTGAGGTTGTTGCAGTGCCCTGCAGTGTCTGGCAGGGGGGCCTGCTCCTCCAAAGAGATTAAAAAAGGTGGGCGGAATTGTTGAACTGGAGGGAGAGTAAGGCCAGGGCTGCATGTGGAGAGCAGGGGCCTGCCTGTATTATCAAAACCCTTCACTTTGTGCACAGCCACCTTTGTGTTGCTCTTCCTGGCTTGTCTACTCACTCGTCCTCATGCTAGGATGGGGAGGACTCTGTTAGGCACACGGATTTGGCATCCTGACACTCTCCTTTGAGATGCTCAGGAGGGCAGGGATCCCATCTTATTTTTGCCTTTGGGTGGGAGATGCTAAATGCCTTATGGACAAGTTACTTGCCTCCCCCAGGCTCAGCTTCCTCATCATGGAAACATCAAAGCTGCCCGATAAATGCCTGCTTTTGGGGCTGGAAGGGAGGAGATTATCCTGGTGGGGGGGGTGGGCTTAGAGAATTCGGGGGGGGGGGGGTCAGGCGTGAGCTGGGGGTTGTGAAGGTGCCAGTCCAGCTGCCAGAGCTGCTCCCTGCAGCTGTTCCTTGGAGCCTATTGTCACCTGGGGCATTGTATGGCCACAGCAGGGTGGGGCAGCTTTGTCTCCAACGGCCAGGGTTCGTGCAGCTCAGAGCACCCTCATATAGAAACTGTGCCTTTGTCAGAGGGGACTAAGGAGGAGTTACAGTGTGGGTGGTCCCTCAAGGGAGTGGGTTCTGGGAGGTTGTAATTTCCAGTGGAGTGTAGGAATCTGGTGAATGTACTTTGGGGAGGGTGTTGATTATGATCACAAGAAAGGGGCTCATAACATGATTCCAGAGAAGGTGCTCTGAGTCAGTAGTCGCTTGGTGGGGGTGTGTAGGAGTATAATCTCAGAGGGACTGCAATTCCGTGTGTGTGTGTGTGTGTGTGTGTGTGTGTGTAAAACTCTGGGTGATTTTAAAGGGTGAAGGTCAGAATGTGACTTCCAGGGATGGGGGTGTCTAAGTATGTGTACAAGGGTGAAGATCCAGCATGAGTGTGAAGAGGGAGCACTGCAGAGTGTGGGGTCGGAGGTTCTGAGTGGGCTGCGGGGGGGCAGCGCTGGGGCAGGCAGGGGCCTCCGGTCTCTGGGAGGGGAGAGTTGAGGGCAGAGCCTCCAGGAATTGACCAATGGGGAGACTGCCCATATTTGCACTCAGGAGCCAGCGAATTCCTCGGGGCTCAGATACCCGCCCCTGACACCATTCCTCCCTTCCCCCTCTGGCCCCCGGGCATAAAAGGCTCCAGGTGAGGGCCTCGCCACTCCTCCTGCCATCGCAGCTGCTCTGGCCTGTGTCACTCCGTTCTCCGCCTCGCCATGACTTCCTACAGCTATCGCCAGTCGTCGGCCACCTCGTCCTTCGGGGGCCTGGGCGGCGGCTCCGTGCGCTTTGGGGCGGGGGGCGCCTTCCGCGCGCCCAGCATCCACGGGGGCTCGGGCGGCCGCGGCGTGTCCGTGTCCTCCGCCCGCTTCGTGTCCTCGTCCTCGGCGGGCTATGGTGGGGGCTACAGCGGTGGCTTTGCCAGTGCCCTGGCCGGGTCCGACGGGCTGCTGGCGGGCAACGAGAAGGCCACCATGCAGAACCTCAACGACCGCCTGGCCTCCTACCTGGACAAGGTGCGCGCCCTGGAGGAGGCCAACGGCGAGCTGGAGGTGAAGATCCGCGACTGGTACCAGAAGCAGGGGCCCGGGCCCTCCCGCGACTACAGTCACTACTTCAAGACCATCGAGGAACTGCGGGACAAGGTGGGCGGCTGCCGGGCCGCAGGAAGTGCACCTGCCGCGGGGGGCGGGGGCCGCGGAAACTTACCCGGCGGGCAGGGCGAGGTCCGGGGCTGGGGCGGCGGCGCCGGGGTCACGGCCTGGCCAAGGGCGGAAGGGAGCCCGTTAGGACTTGGGAGGGCCCGCAGGGTGGGGCAGAGAGAAGGGGGGTTAGAGACGAGGGGCAGGACCGCGGGGCGGGACCACCGGGCGGGAAGTGGCGGCCGGGGTGGCGCGAAGGGGGAGGGAACTGGGCGGGGCAGGTAAGCGGGCGGCTCCGTAGAGGCGCCGGGGGTGGGGTTGGAGGGCGGGGGGATGGAGGGGCGTGGGTCCGCAGGGCCTGGAGAAAGGGGGGACGAAGAGTGGGCGGAGATGGGACACGGCTGTGGAGTGCCCAGGGGTCTAGGCCAGGGGCCGCGGCCGCAGCAGGGAGGTGCAGGAGTTTGGCCTGGGAGGATCCGGTCCACCCCCGGCCAGACCTGGCTTCCGCGACCCCGGCGTGGGGCCCCCTGCATTCCTTTTCTCGGGCCGGGCAGGTCTGGTTTCCATCACGCTCAGGTTTTGGCCTCCTTCCCCTCTTCTCCCGCCCAGGGGGCCCCTCAGGAAGCCATCCAGGACTTAAGAGGAGTTCTAGGAAGAATGGGAGAGGCCAGCTGTGACCCCTGGGGTGGGTAGAGGAGGGACACTTGCATAGACCTCTGCTGGGGAGGACCAGGTATAGAGGCAGCTCCCTGTGGGTAGAGGATCAGGGACCGGAGACCTCAGGGGTCTGAGACACAAGCTCTTAGGGAGGCTCTCAGGGGCCCACAGGGAAGAGCTTGGTCCTGAAGAAATGTATCAGACACCAGTGGGACATTTAAGAGCTCCACACACTGGGTCTCCCCACACGCAGTCCCCCGAAACATTTTCGGCTGTCCACTATGTGCCTGGCATGGTGCTAGGTGCTGCGGCATAGACATGGACCCACAGGCAAAGAGGGAGAGCTGGAGATGTCAACAACCAACCAGAATAGTGCTTTTCACACTTCTTAACTTGTGACCTACAATAAGAAATACGTTTTACTATGCATGCTCACGCATTCTCTCTCTCTTTTTCTCGCCTGTGTGCGTGCACGCACATAAAACAGAAGGAAAAGTTTCTTGAAACAATTCTTGCCCTACTGTGGGTGATCCCCTGAGATATTTTATATTCTGTTCTGTTTCAAATCACCATCTGGTGCATTGACTAATGAGTTAGGACCTGCTCTTTGAAAAACACTGAACCCAAGTACCTTAATCAATGGTAAACTGGATGATGTGAATATACCCCTCAGGGCAGAGAGACCTCAGGTTGGGGTGGACTTGGTCGAGGCATCCTGAACTTTAGTTTCCACCGCTATAAAATAGGAGTACCCACCAGCCTGGCAGTGAGGTTCCAGAGGCTGTAAAAGAATAGGTACATAGTGCCTGGCACATGATAGATACTCAGTAAATGGAATTCTCTTCCCTGAAGGCACAGTGTGCTTTGAGGTAAAAGGGTAGGCCTTTCTCCATGCTTCTCTTGGTTCCCCCACACTTCCCAGCATCTGGTTTATAGATCCCCTCAGGCCATTTAGAGTTTCACTGGGCATAGGCCTCAGAGATTTCTTTTTGCCTTCCTGCCCTCCCCCGCCCATGCCCCTGCCTCCCTGGCCCCAGTGTTTCCTCCTGGGCAGGGACTGATTCCAAGGCCTCCCAGAGAGCAGGCCAATGGGCAGCAGATGGGTGGCTGGGGCTTTGGTCTCTAGAGAGCGGGGGCATATTCATTTGCTCCCCTTTCTCTACTGGGGAGAAAGTGGGTGCGTAGTGCCCGTATGCTGAACTGGTGCCAAACTCCTGCCTCTTCCTTCCAGATTCTTGGTGCCACCATTAAGAACTCCAGGATTGTCCTGCAGATCGACAATGCCCGTCTGGCTGCAGATGACTTCCGAACCAAGTGAGTGTCTGCTCTGGGGGCTGAAGAAGGCAGGGCGGTGGGTGGGGGGAAATCCCCAGACCTTTACAGTGCTCAGTGCAGGGGGTGGACTGGACCCTGTCCTCACCTACCCCAGCTGGCCTGAAGCAACCCCCCCTGCCCCTCACCATGGACTCCTAAGCTCTGGGGAGATGGGGAAGTCTTCGGGGGTGCAGAGACAACTCTGGCCTGATTGCAACTATTTCCTCTGAAAGGTTTGAGACGGAGCAAGCCCTGCGTCAGAGCGTGGAGGCCGACATCAACGGCCTGCGCCAGGTGCTGGACGAACTCACCCTGGCCAGGACCGACCTGGAGACTCAGATCGAGAACTTCAAGGAGGAGCTGGTCTACTTGAAGAAGAACCATGAGGAAGTGGGTTTCAAGCCGGACTTTCCTTCCATCCTTCCCCAGCTTCCCAGGGCTGAGGATACTCTTTCATTGTATATCCTCTGACCATGGTCACATTGTCGCACCTTCAGCATAGCTCGGGATGTGGATCACGGCAACTAGGGTTCCAGCAGGGGACAGTGGTGACCCAGTTCATTCCCCAGGGCTGGCTCCTAGGTCTGCACCCGAAAACCAACCCCCTTTGGGCTGGGGGGTGGGGGAGTGACCTGGCCCAGGCCCAGCAGACTCTGGGCCCTGACATGCCCATCTCTGCCGTGTCTTTCCAGGAAATCAGTGTCCTGAAGGGCCAGGTGGGTGGCCAGGTCAATGTGGAGGTGGATTCTGCTCCAGGCATCGATCTTGCCAAGATCCTGAGCGACATGCGAAACCAATATGAAGTCATGGCTGAGCAGAACCGGAAGGATGTGGAAGCCTGGTACACTGTCCAGGTACGCAGGGGGAAGCAGGCACCCTTGGGGGGTGGCACGGAGAGAGGGTTGGATCCTCCCCACCCAAAGGTCTGCCTCAGTACTCATTCCCTCCTCTTCCTCTCTCATCCCAGATCGACACATTGAACCAGGAGGTCACCAGCCACAAGGAGCAGCTCCAGATCAGCAAGTCAGAGATCACTGACCTGCGGCGTACCCTGCAGGGTCTTGAGATTGAGCTTCAGTCGCAGCTCAGCATGGTATGTGTCCTCCCACCCACTCCCCCGCCCCATGGAATGCACCCTTGTGCCCTTGCAGCCTTGGGCAGCCTGGCTGGTGGCTGTGCCTGTACCCTCTCCAGGAACAAGGCTCCGCTGAGTCACCTCCTCTCTCTCCACCCTCAGAAAGCCGCCCTGGAAGGCACGCTGGCAGAGACAGAGGCCCGCTATGGAGCCCAGCTGGCACAGGTCCAGGGGCTGATCAGCACTATTGAAGCCCAGCTGGGTGACGTGCGTGCTGACAGCCAGAGGCAGAACCAGGACTACCAGCGGCTCATGGACATCAAGTCTCGGCTGGAGCAGGAGATCGCCACCTATCGCAGCCTGCTCGAGGGCCAGGAGGCCCACTACAACAACCTGCCCACCTCCAAGGTTGTCTAAGCAGGCTCCTGGGCTTCTGCTCTCCTGCAGAGGGATTCCCCTGGGTAGAGGGCATGGGAAGGGAGGGACCTTTACCCCTGGCTCTTTCCCTGACCTGCCAATAAAATTTTATGGCCCAGGGGAGGAAGGATGTTTGGTTTGTTATTTCAGCCCATGGAGAGATGGTTCAGGCCTTGGCCCTGTTTAGGTTTCATTTGAACCAAAGTTTACCCTGTCCTAGGAGAGGGAACGGAGGGCACTCACATACTTGGACTGGAGTGGTCATTTCTGTTTGTAGAAGTTGTTTATTTAACCTGTTCCTTTTATAACAACCTTGTGAAATAAGCATTACTTCCATTTTAAAGAGAGGTAAACTAAGGCTTAGAGAGGTAAAGTGGTTTGTTGTATATGTAACTGGTCTAACACATGGCAAAGGTGAAATTTGGAAACTGTGGTTTTTGTTTCCAGATTTAATTTTCTTTCCACTCTACTCCCCTGGGGGTTGAAATGTCTGCGTGAAATTAATGTTTATTGAACACCTACAATGTGCCATTGAATCAAAACAATATAATAGTATGAGCTGCATCTTATAGATCGGGAAATAGGCTCAGAGAGGTTAAGTAACTTGTCCAAGGCCACACAGCAACTACATGGCAGAGCCAAGACCAGACTCTAAATTGCCTAATCCAGGTGGCCTCCTAGAGTTGATACCACTTATGCACATTTTGCAGGCATTCCAGCTGAGCTCCATATGATAACTCAGGACTGGGACCCCCAGGGGCAGTTCCTTCTGACACGTTTCTCCCCCTAACTGAAACTGGGGCTTTGGGGTCAGGCATTCCACTTGGAGCAAGGCTGGAGAGGGTGTACCTGTTGGTGTATGTGTGTGTGTGTGCGCGCACAGACACATTTGTCCGTTTTGGGGCAGCCCTACATAAGCCCCTTACGCCCATACCTGGGCCCAGCACCCACCAGCCCATACCTGGGCCCAGCGCCTGGAGTAAGACCCAGCTGTGACCCAGACCTCCCACACAGACCCCCAACCTGGCTTGCCTGGGGCCTGCCCTGGGCCAGCAAAGGAATAAAGTCCTAGCTTCCTGGTACAACTCTGCCCTTGGGTGGGTACGGCCCTGCTCCCGTGGTTTACAGCTCAGCTGCCAAGCACTGAGGCCAATTCGAGGTAAATAAGAGGCCTGTAAAGAAGCCTCACTTCTCTGCAGCTGAGAGGTTGAGGCTGAGTGTGCCCCACAGCTCTGTGACAGGAGGCCGGCCCTGTGAGGGACAGCATCTGTGCCCAGCACCCTGCTAAGGAGGCCTGTGACCCTGTCTTAGCCACTGTAACCCTGAAGGAGGCGCTATTTCTTCCATTTTCCTGAGGGTCTCAGAGACGTTGGTTGGCTTGCCCGCTGGTTATGAACACGGGACCCCAGAGCCCAGCTCTTCCCACTCCCTGCTGCAGCCCTGGACCGGGAACCCCTGCAGCCCCTGTCCTGGCTGTTCTGCCCTGGCCTCCAGCACCCCAACCCCAACAAATTCTTAGGGAGCCTTGGAGCTGGAGGCAGAGGCCTGACCGCACCCCCAGGCTGGGCCTGCCCAGAGATACCTGTCCCTGCTCAAGAAAGCCTCTCTTGTTGTCACAGCTGAAACCCTCCCCCTGCCTCAGGGGCCCCTGGAATGTGGCTGTGGGCAGGTGTGGGCCCACAGGTGGGGCAGGTGACCGGGTCTTGGCCTGGGTGTCAGGAATGAAGCCGGCCTTTGTGTGTGCGCGGTGGGGGAGGGGCTAGGGCAGGACACTCTTCTGCTTCTGTCTGGGAGCTGTGTCCCAGGAGACCTGGGGAGGACAGAGGGAAGTGAGGTCTTTTGGTCACTGCTGATCATCAGGGC
The DNA here is from genome assembly GCA_023783475.1 of Daubentonia madagascariensis. NCBI lineage: Eukaryota > Metazoa > Chordata > Mammalia > Primates > Daubentoniidae > Daubentonia > Daubentonia madagascariensis. The sequence continues at coordinate 5,176,842 of JAKFHU010001186.1, read as the reverse complement.
CACTTCAGTCTGTCAAGCATTTCCTGTCAGTCATCTTGCTCTGTCTCCGTGAGTCAGGCTGGGCTGGAGTTGTTTCCATTTTTCCTGACTGGTAGACTAAGGCTGAGAAAGGAAGCATCATTACCCAAGGCCGCACACCTAGTGAATGGGAAAGGAGGGATTCAAAGTGCATCTCTAGGCCCAGGTGGCACACTGTCCCTGGCATCTCCCTGGGGAACGGGTTCTCAGGTTTACGGAGACCTCCCTCCCCAGGGGCCCTCAAATGCTCACCATGGCCCTAGGCCGGGGTCCCTGTTAATGGCCCAATTTAAAATCAGGATTCAGGCTCAGAAGGGTTGAGTCACACCCAGGGGTGGCATCCAGCCCAGGCTCTTTCCACTGGTCTCAACTGCCCCATCCCAAGGACGGACGCTCCAGAGATGGCCTGTCTGGCTGCAGTGGATGAAGGTCGGAAACTGGCACAGCGTCCTGGGCGGGCTGCTTGGGGCAGGGCCTGGGGCAGCAGCCTGGGCTGAGCTCCCTCCTGCAAGGCTGTCCTACCCAGTGCTAATGAGGAGGCCCCGGGGCCCGCCCAGACCTGAGCTCACAGTAGCTGTTTGGACTGAAACTAGGCAGTTGTGACTGGGGCAGCGAGGCGGCAGCTGGGCCTGTGAGCGTGGGGAACGGCACCTTGAGGGGCTGCTGGAGGTGGGTCAGGGTGCAGAAGGGGGGGCTGGCTGGGGTCCAGCCGTCCTCACCTGGGTGGCAGGCAAGTAATTGTACCTTGTTAATTGCTGGGGCCACAATGTCTGCAGAAGCTTTAATGAGCTCTGGCTGATCTGAGTTTGATTATTTTTCTTTCGGAGGAAAAGACAGTATCCTCCCACCCATGAGACAATACCACACTGTCTGGGCCCAGTGCTTAGAGGCCCGGCTCACTGTGAAGCCTCACTGTGTGGGGACCCCACCCCCACGAACCCAAGCCTGTGGTTCCCCTCTACCACCCCAGCTCAGATACAGGAATTTGGGATCTGAGGGAGGGACCCTCTTTTCCTGTCCCCTGCTTGGTTGGGGGGTACAAGGACCTGGTTGAGTCCTGGTGATGCCCCTTACCAGCTGTGCCACCTTGCACGCATGAATGTGTCCCCATTTCATTCCTTCTGAAACTTGGGTGGGGGTCACCTCTGTGTTGTGAAGACTAGAGGTGGGGGCGGATGCACAAGTGCTTTGTGAGTCGTGAAGCGCGCAGTGGAAGTAAAGGGTTATGTTATTACAGCAAGAGTAAGAATAAGCTGCATTGCCCGTAGGAGCTGGCTGCAGAAGAGCAATGCTGCTAAGCCTGAGTACATGCTCAGGTGCACAGGGCGTGTTCTGATGCCCAAGGACAAAGTCCCTGCTGGTGAGGGCACCCAGGAGGCTCAGGTGCTAGACGTGTGGCCTACCATCTGGCCCCTCAGAAGATGGGCGCTCTTGGGCCTCAGGGCTTCCCGGGAACTGAAAGCTGAGAGTGCCCCTTGTCGCAAGGAAAACGAGACTTGAAAAGTAAAATGTCCACGATCTCACAGTGTAATTGACAGAGCCAGGACTTGAACCCAGGCCTGAGGGAGCCCGGAGCCCTGTGCACTTCACCGTACTGCAACCAGGAATCCTCCTCCTGACTCTCCGCCCTTGGGCTTTCTGTAAGCCCTGGAGCCAGGTCCAGAGGGCCAGGCCAGGCCGCCAAGTGTCACTGCCCACAGGTATCAGATGTCCCTGGAAAGTGGTGGGCAGAGGAAAGGGCCCTCCTGAGTGCCAACTTCCCTCTCTGGCCTCAGTACCCTTCCGTGTGAAGTGGTGTCTTGGCTTTCAAGATCTCTGGTGTCCTCCAGCCTGGCCACCAGGCCTCCTGTCTCCTCCCTTCCCACAACGCTCAGGCAAGTAGAGCCTTCTGGATTGGCCCCTCCCCAGCCATGTAGCACTTGACAGGACAAACGGGGGGTTAATCTGGCCCTGCTAAGTAGAGACTTGTCTCTCCCTGGAGAAGGCAGGGGCTTCCTGGAACTTGCCCCAGCCTTATCGGCAGAGGTTTGCCCCAACGCGTCCCAGGAGCACGCAAGGGTTCAGCGACATGTGCAGTTGGCAGGTGGCAGAATCATCAATCAGCCCCTTGTCAGCCCTGAGCCCGCTGGGCTTTTGTGAGGGTGCCAGGGCTATGGGCTGGAGAAACAGGAGGGGGCTTCAGGTGGTGGTGGGGAGCAGAGGTGAGAGGAGGAGAGTCCATTTGTGGCACCAGGGAAGGGACAGATGCTGGTGCCTCTGGTCACCTTAGCTGGAATTTGACTCAAGACCCCCTCTCCTGTCCTCAGCCTGTCCTTGTGGGACCTGCATTCCAAACGCTGCAGGCTCACACACATGGGGTCTTTGAGCTGGAGCACACAAAGCAGCCATTGGGCACTTGGGGCAAGGCTCCTGGACTGGGGGCAGTGGGGAGGTCTGGCTGAGGGCACAGCAGGCCCGGGCTGTTCTAACTGTACAGGCAGAGGCTTTGGTGGCCGCTGTGAATAGAGTTTGCTCCCTGCTGCTTTTTCTTTTCTCCTGGAATGGAGAGAGGAACCTGTAATCCAAGTGTTAAAATCATGGCCCGAGGCAAAACACCATTAATTCTGAATCATCTCTTTTGTTGCATTAAAAAAAAAAAAAAAGAAAAACTTCACATGAGCTACATCTAGGTGTGCAGGCAGCTGTGTTTGTCAGGAAGGTAGAGGAGTTGGCTTCACTTTGGGGGAGGAGACGAGGTTCCACAGTCCCTTGTGAGGGGTATATAAGGAGCCCCAGCTAGGGGGTGACAGGCGCTGCACTCTGTTTCAGCCTAGCCCGGCACTTCCCTGCCAGCGTTTCTCGTGCTTGCTGAGAACTCACAGACACCAGCTACCCGGCCATGACCACCACATTTCTGCAAACTTCTTCCTCCACCTTTGGTGGGGGCTCTACCCGAGGAGGTTCCCTCCGGGTTGGGGGAGGCGGCTTTGGTGGTGGGAGTCTCTATGGGGGAGGTGGAAGCCGCAATATCTCGGCTTCTTCTGCTAGGTTTGTCTCTTCAGGGTCAGGAGGTGGGTATGGGAGTGCTGTGAGCTGTGGCTTTGGTGGAGGGGCTGGTAGTGGTTTTGGTGGAGGCTTTGGAGGTGGCGTTGGTGGGGGTTTTGGTGGTAGCTTTGGTGGTGGCGATGGCGGTCTCCTCTCCGGCAATGAGAAGATCACCATGCAGAACCTCAACGACCGCCTGGCCTCCTACCTGGACAAGGTGCGTGCCCTGGAGGAGGCCAACACTGACCTGGAGGTGAAGATCCGTGACTGGTACCAGAAGCAGGCCCCGACCAGCCCCGAACGTGACTACAGCCACTACTACAAGACCATGGAAGAACTCCGGGACAAGGTAAGTCCTCCGATATCAAAGACAGGGGAGCAGGGGACCGGCGCCCTGCACACATCTCTAAGGTCAGTGTTACTGCTGACTCGAGGAAATCCTTTCCTGCCCAGGCAATGACTGTCTGGTGTGTAACCTCGGCAAACTTGGAATGCACCTGCTTTCCAGGCGCAGCTGTGGTGCACATCTGCTCAATCTGGCAGTGCCAGGGAAGGGAGGGGTGCTGGGAATCTTAGGACCAATAGGGGCACAGGAAGGGCACATGTGAAGAGCGACTTGCCCTCCTCACCCCGTGCATGCTGCAGGGTTCTGCATAAAGAGCTCCTTTACCTCTCTGGCAAGAACCCTAAATGCCAGTACCTCTTACCTTTCCCTATGAGGGTGTCTTTAGTGTCAAAAGCACTGTTGGGACTTAGGAGACCTGGGCGCTCATTATTGGTTCTGCCCCCAACTCACTCACCCTTTCCCTCCCTGGGACCGGGTTCCTTGTCTGTAAAATGCCTTTCTAGCTGCCCTCCAGGTTCCCACTGGCTGGAATGTACTATAGATCCACAGCTGTGTCCAAGGTGTGCAGGAGGCAGTGGCCACAAGTAGTCCATAGCAGGGGCTGGTGGAGCACCCCTGAGGGGGCTGTTGTCAGAGCCGAATGCGCCCCATCCCTCTCCCAGGCAGCCAGTCCCCACAGGAGATTCTAGCCAGTACTGCCTCCCTGGCCCTTCATGCCCTGGAGACAGGGAGGACAACCCCTCAGGTGTCCCAGGGAGGGTGGCATGGGGGCAGACCAAGTAATGGGCACTCCAAGTGAGGCTGGACTCTGCACGTCCTCGGAGCCCCACAGACTTCCATTGGCGGTGTCAGAGGGGAGACTGTCTGTGAGGGTCCTGCCTTGGGTGTGGAGTGGAGAGTGGCGGGGGAGAGGGAGGAGTCTTCGAGGCACGAACTCCTGGTCTCCTGCAGATCCTGGCTGCCACCATTGACAACTCCCGCGTCATCCTGGAGATCGACAACGCCAGGCTGGCTGCGGACGATTTCAGGCTCAAGTGTGTGCCCGCCTCCCTCTCCCCTTCCTGTGTTGCCCCCTTCCCCTGGCCGTCCCCTCTCTGGACTTGGGCAGCCCAGGCCCCTCACCCTTCTCGCTTTGGGCTCCCTCTCTCTTCCCAGGTATGAGAACGAGCTGGCCCTGCGCCAGAGCGTGGAGGCTGACATCAATGGCCTGCGCCGGGTGCTGGACGAGCTGACCCTGGCCAGGACCGACCTGGAGATGCAGATCGAAGGCCTGAACGAGGAGCTGGCCTACCTGAAGAAGAACCACGAGGAGGTGAGAGCAGGCAGGTGCTGGCACTGGGGGGAGGCAATGGGGCTGCTGGTGCCTCCTCATGGTTGGCTAGGGGATAACAGTTCAGAAACACGCTGCCCTCCAAAAACAGAGGTCCCTGTGGAGAGCAAGGGGCACCGTCCTCTGGAGGCCCAGACCCACGGCCAGGCCAGGTGGCCAGCATGAACTGCCGCCTTCCTGATTAGCTTCGTGAGCTCACACCAGGGCCCTGCTGTCTCGAGTCCTCCCTTGGTAGGACCTGGAGCAGACGAGAGGTCCCAGAGCTGAGGGATCCATGTGATCACACCTTTCCGTGTGCCATGGGGAAGAGAGGTTGGCTGGGGTGGTGTGCCAAGGCCACAGCACGGGTTAGGGACAGAGCCAGTACTGGCGTGCGGGGCCCCACTCCGGACTCTCTCTTCTGCCCTGTCTCCAAACGGGCTCCTCCCCCGCTGCAGGAGATGAAGGAGTTTGGCAGCCAGCTGGCTGGCCAGGTCAACGTGGAGATGGACGCAGCACCAGGCGTGGACCTGACCCACGCGCTGGCGGAGATGAGGGAGCAGTATGAGGCCGTGGCGGAGAAGAACCGCCGGGACGCCGAGGCCTGGTTCTTTAGCAAGGTTGGCCTGACCTCCCGCCTGCCCCGCCCGCCCCACCCCCTCAGTCTCTGAGGAGGCCATGGCTCACTTCTCTTGCGTGTGACACAGACCGAGGAGCTGAACAAGGAGGTGGCCTCCAACACAGAAATGATCCAGACCAGCAAGACGGAGATCACAGACCTGAGACGTACTATGCAGGGGCTGGAGATCGAGCTGCAGTCCCAGCTCAGCATGGTATGCCCCCCACCCCCCAGCCTCTCGGGTGACAGAGGCTCCTGCCCTCCATGGCTGGTTAAGCCTTGGAGTTCTCAGAGGTGGTTCCCTGAACTCCGTTCAATCCTCCTTGCCCCCATGGCCTCGGTGGGTTCCTCTCCAGCCTGATGTGTCTGGGGATCTGTTGCCCCACCAGAAAGCAGGGCTGGAGAACTCGCTGGCGGAGACAGAGTGCCGCTATGCCACGCAGCTGCAGCAGATCCAGGGGCTCATCAGTGGCCTGGAGGCCCAGCTGAGCGAGCTCCGATGCGAGATGGAGGCTCAGAACCAGGAGTACAAGGTGCTGCTAGACATCAAGACGCGGCTGGAGCAGGAGATCGCCACCTACCGCAACCTGCTCGAGGGCCAGGACGCCAAGTAGGTGCAAGGGCACAGGGGGAGGGATGAGGACAGTCTGGATGTGGCTGGGGCACAGGGTCACCCTGAGGGGATTGCAGGGTGTCCCCAAGCGGCTGCGAGGAATGACGAAAACAGAACGGAGCAAGAAGCGAGGCTCTGGACACTGTGCTCTGGTCTTTGGCTATTGCCTTGGGCAGGTCACTTTACCTCTCTGGTCCTGCATTTCTTCTGTAAATGGTTGAGGTTGGGCTAGTGGCCTCTAAAATCTAATGCTCGTTTCATTGTCTGCATGAAGTAGATGGTGTGCTTTTGTAGATCAGAATCTGTCTACTCGGGGGTAGCAGGCCTGGATGGGCTAACAGGGTGTCCCAGCCTCTAGAAGAGCCAGATGTGGGGGTGGTTGTGGCATGGGCTGGAGAGGGCACTTTGCTGTCCCTGTGGGCTTCCCCTAGGGAGACCTGAGCTTTTGCCCTTTACTAACATCTGCTTCCTCCTCTCTTTCAGGATGGCTGGCATTGGCATCCCAGCAGGTAGGACGGCTTCACTCTTCCGGTGTGGGCTGGGGTGGGGGAGCTGTTGAAGCCACCACTCCTCTTGGAATGGGGAGGAGAAAGAGACCAAACTTCCCAGTGGGGCAGGGACACTCCCATTCCAGCTGATACCCCTTCCCCAGTGGGACTCTCTACTGGCCCCAGGTGGGGTTGGGGTTGGAGATTTATTGAGAAACTTCCAGGCTGAGCAGACTTTGTGCGGGGCATGTCTCTCCCCCAGGCCCCATCTTCATGCACTTCTGGTAAGATGTCCACTCCCTGACGCTGTTGCTCCCTGCCAGGCATACCTGCCATGGCCACTGCCCATCTCTTTGATGAGTAATTCAACACCAGACTTCCCGGCAGCTCTTGAAGGACTGACCAGTGGCCATTCTCAGGGGTGCTATCCAGTTTTCCCAGAGCCCAGCCAAGGTCCTGGCCACCTTGGGAGAGGGAGGGGGTGGTTCCCCCACTCTATAGCTTGCCCTTTCTCTCCTTAGCTGCTTTGGGAAGTGGTGGTGGCAGCAGCAATTTGCACATCAAAATAGAGGAGTCAGTGGATGGAAGGAAGCTTTCTCCCCGCCAGAGAGAAATCTAAGTGCCCAGTGCCCAAGAAACGTCCCTCGCCACACCCACCCTCCCCAGGCTGAGTGGAGGACAGGCCAGAGGGGCTGGACAAAGAGACTCCAGTTCGTGCCTTCAGAGAGCCACCAGCTGAAGAGGGCCCCTCTGTCTCCTCGTTTGGGGCTTTGCATGCTCACTCTTTCTCCCCTCTACCCCTCCCCTCCTGCTAAGAAGCATCTGAATTGTGTAATGAGTTCATTTGTGCGGTGTCTGTTCATGCAATAAAGAATTGCTTTTCCTTTTGCAAATATCTCTTGGTAGCATGTCTAGTTTTTCTTGATGGGGTCCAGGTTGGCCTCTGACCTCTGAGGAGGCCCAGGGTCCACATGCTGACATCTCCCTCCACTTTGGCTTCTTCCCTGCATGGTCGTAATTCATTCTTTGGGGTGCCCAGGGTGCTGATGCCTGAAACAAACTCAGTGCTGCTCAGGTGACTTGCTCTTCTGGCTGCCCCCATGGGGTGATTGGGGAAGTGGGAGTTGGAGATTCCCTCAGAGCAGTTAGTGCACCCAGCACAGAAACTGATGCATCTAATAATTATTTACTAAGTGATTGATTGCACTGATTGTATTTGTTTGCCACTGTGTGGCTGGCATGATATAAGGCACACTCACCCATGTGTCCCATTTAATCCTCACCACTGTAGGTGGTCAGGATTTATTATTCTCATCTTAGAGATGAGGACACTGAAGTCAGAGAGAGGAGCGACTTGCTTGGGCCTCGTGGATGGATAGTAAGAAGCAGGGCTGGGCCTGGGGACTCTAAGACCAAGGCTTGCTCTAGGACCCCAGGCCCCTTCACAGCCTGTTGCCAGGACCCTCCTTGCTTCTGGCCCTTACCACATGTGCTTCTTGAATTTCCCCTCCTTTCTAGCCAGGCACTCCCGACCTCCATCTCTATCCCCTGCAAAGCTGGTCCCCCCATCCCCCTGAAGCCCCCCCCCCCATTTCCCCAAGCTTAAGTCCAAAGCAATACCACCCCCTCTGGCTCTCCTAGATCCAAATCCCACCGCTGCTCCCCGTCCCCACTGTCCCCACCCCAGGCCTATTAGAGCAGCAGCATCCATGCACACCTGGTTTGTTGCCTCTGGTCTGGGGCTGGTTTCTCCGAGCTCTGGGATTTATAGCCCTGAACAGAGGGAGGAAACAAGGAGGAAGTGGAGAACTCCGGGTGGGGTGTGGAGGCTGCGCTGGCTCAGGCCCTGGGGTGAGGATTGGGGTGGGGAGGGAGAACCGGTTTCTTAGTCCCACCAGGAAGGGCAGGTTGGAGGCGTCTCTGTCCTTTGGGCAATCTGATCTTTTGAGGGAAGAGCCAACCCCTCTGAGAGGGTCCTCATGTGTCTCGCTGGGCAAAGCCCCTTCCCCACCAGCCTTGGTTGGAGAGAAGGTGATGCCTGCTCTTTCTGGGGGAGATTTAATCAAGAATCGTCTCCTGACAACACAGAGTCTGGGCTTCCCTGCAGCTGGAGGAAGGAAATGGAATTTACTGAGTGTCCCCAATATGTCAGGCCCTGGGTAGGGCATTCCATGACTGCATCTCATTAACTCCCGACAGCTCTGTGACGTCAGCACCGGTCTTCAGCATGGGTTTCAGAAGAGGAAACTGAAGGCCTGAGGAAGTTAACTTGAATGAGGTCACAAGCCAGGAAATGGTGAAGCTGGGTCTGGGGCTGGTCTCTCTGATCCCAGGCCCTTGCTTTTCCCTTGACATCATCAGGTATCATGAGGTGACAGAAGCCACAACACTTTTCTTAAGAGGGTGTGCTAATCTGAAGCCCACTTCTTACCCTCTGTGGGCAGCCTCTTCAAATGTCAAACAGCTATTTGTGTCAGCAAGAGTGTCCTCACACCTAATCCTAGTCTCTCATGCTGTGGCTTAAACTCACACTGAAGCCCACACCATTAGCTGCCTTGTCTCCCTGGGCACATGCCAGGCTCATTCCCAAGCCCCCTTTGGCCCCTGGCAGTTGAAGCTAGTGGCCTGGCTTTTGCTTCTGCCTCACTGGCCTTTGGGCCTCTGTCGAGAGGTCTCAGGCCTTCCAAGCAGCCAGCAAAGGGTTTTCTCAGCTTTTAGTTGCCAAAAACAACCACCTGTGTAAGAGGAGCAGAAGGGCAAGGTGGGACTCAGCCCGGGGCCACGTCCAGTGTGCCTTCTCTCGGTGCCAGAGCCCAAGCTGCAGGTAGGAGGGCAATCTGTTTCTATCTCCATGGAGTGCCTGTTTCTGCTGTCCTGGGATCCCAGGAAGGGCTGTCAGAGAAATCCTTGGAACTTGCCAAGTCCTGTCCCCAGCCTGACCCTGGAGTGAGACACCCACTCCCAGGGACAGCTTATGCCCTGCTGAGCCCTTAAGTAGTCTATGGACAGAGGAGGTGCACCTTCTGACTGCCCTGGGCTGAGCTCAGGCTTGCTTTTCAGCCAATCCGGGAAGCAGGCAGCATGCCATGTTCCCTCCCTTCTCCCCACAGAGAGAGGGTAGCTTTGGGACTAGAGATTAGGGCCTTGGGTGTGTCTTCTGCTTAGGCTGGGCTTCCCAGAGCAGGCACGGGACATGCCTGCCACTGTCTCCCTGAGGACTGTGGCTGGTCCCTGCCTCTCTCTGGGTCTCAGTTTCCCCATCTGTAAATTGGGAATCTGGCTGGACGAGATGATCGCTAAGGTCTCTATGAGATGCCAGGAGCACTATTTGGAGATATATTTGACAAAGATCCTATCCTCAGGGAATCTAAGATGGAGTGGGAGAAATAAAATAGGAATGCCACCAACTGTCATTTGTCTGGTTGCCGTGAGCAAAGAAATGTGTCAGTGCTGGGTGGAGGCTCAGAAGAATTCTAGGACAGGTCACTTACCATGGGTGAGCCTGTATTTCCTCATTTGTAAAACGGAGGCCATAGCAACCTTCTGCCTGCCCAGCACCTCTCACATCTCAGGTATTTGAGAAGCCTCAAATACTAACTCACCTAATGCACTCACAAGGCACTGAGAGGTTGAGTGACTTTCCCAAGGTCACATAGCTAGTCTGTTGCAGATGGCGGATTGAAACTCTGGTCTACGTTGTCCAAAGCCCTTGCTGACTTAGCTGAGTTTCTGGGAGGCCTGGGTGGTATAAAAGGGATTTTAGAAAGCTGGGTGCTATAGAAATGCAAGGGCCTGAGGCATTGAGGCAAGTCTGGAAGGACTTCTGAGTAATGCCAAGCAGGCATCTCTGAGGAGCAGGGAGCTGCCCAGAGGGCTTGGGGCGGGCTGTCCGGGGATGGGCCACCTTTCAGGAGAGGCCCTTCCCCTGTGGGGGAACCTCAAGACCCTTTGGAAGGTGAGTCGACTGTCCCGGGCTCTGGGCCCTTGGAGTCCTGAGAGAGAGAGAGAGAGAGGGAGAGAGGGAGACGTCTGATCCAAGCAAGGAACTCCAGATTAGGACCTGGGAGACAGGGCTGAAGCCTTAGTTCTGCAGATGAACAACACTGACTGTGGACAAATCTTTGCGAACCGGAGACTCAAAAAGGCAACTTGCTGAAGGAAATTTAGAAATCATTTCAATGTAAGGCCCACAGTGAACTGGTGGCCGAGCTGGAAATCCACGCATTTTTTTCCTGTTTCCACTATCCTGGGCCTCAGCATTCTGGGCCTCAGTTTCCACACATGTGACATGAGGGAGTTGGATGGGAAAGTTCCTACAACAATTCTGTGCTGAGCAAGCACTTCCACAGGCCCCTGAGCCTTGGAGCTCAGGCCAGGGACAGGCGGCAGACAGGCTGAACTGTCAGGTCATCAGCTGCACAGACCTAGACACTGTGGCAAGCAGGATCATCCACTGGCCCCACCTGGGGTGATAGATTGGCCTGAGAACAGAAAAGGCCACAGAGTATGTCCTTGCTTGCAGGGGGATGGTGCTAATACTGTCCTGAAAGGGGTTTACCATGGACGCAATTGCACTTTCTAGTTTGGGCAATGTGTTTAACCTCTCTGGGCCTCAGTTTTCCCACCTGAAAAAAGGGTATGAGAAAAATAGTGGAGTTGTTTTGAGGACCAGATGAGATCATGCATATAGAGTGTTTAACATAGTCTTCAATAAACGTTAGCTAGAGTTATTTTTATTATCTTTTAACATATATAGAATGTGAATATAGGAGAAACAAACTGCTTTTCCTTCTTGCCTATACTCATACTCAACAGAGACCACTTCTGTGACCCTACACCGACCAATTCTCTGACACCAACTGTGTATCCTACAAATCAATTCACTTCTGACACTACCTGGAGTTAGCACAGACCCCATAGATGAAGGGCTCAGTCCCACAAGACTGCCCCTCACTTGAGATGCCAGTCACAAGGAGCAGGTCCCCAGGTTACCCCCAGCTTGTGTCTGACTTGGCTATAAATCACAGGTTCCCATGATGCCCTTCTTGGCTTTCATAATTTGGTAGAGCAGCTCACGGAACCCAGGAAGGCAGTGTACTTACCTTTACCAATTTATTACAAAGGGTATTTTAAAGGATACAAATGAACAGCCAGATGAAGAGATACATAGGGCAAGGTTCAGAAGTGTCCTGAGTGTAGGGACTTCTGTCCCTGTGGAGTTGGGGTGCACCACCCTCCTGGCATGGGGATGTGTTCTTGTTCACCAACAAAGTCTCTCTGAACACCTACTTCAGGGATTTGTATGGAGGCTTCATCACATATGCATGTTAATCAATGATTAACTCAATGTCCAGCCCCTCTCCCCTTCCTTTAGGAGGGGGGTATGGCTGAAAGTGTTTCTGGTGACCTGCCCCCACCCAGGACCCCATCAAGCATCACCTCATTAGAACAGAAGATGTTACAATCACCAGGAAATTCCCAGAGATTAAAAGTTCTGTCAGAAACTGGGCTCAAAGAACAAATATTAGAACAAAAGATGCTCCTAGCATCCCTATCACTCAAGGAAATCATGAGGGTTTTAGCAACATTCAGAGATCATACATCTGAATTCACAGCAAGGCTGCCAAGACACCACTGGGGTAGAGAGAGCCTGAGGCCAGATTTAAATCTTGACTTCAAGATGTCCTTGGGCAAGTGACTTGCCCTCCCTGCACCTCAGCTGCCTCATCTATAAAATGGGGCTAATAAAAACCCTCTCCTGTTGTTGTGAGACTCAATGACAATGTGTTAAGTACTGCCTGGTTTAGTAAGTTTCCCTCCCTTCCCTTGAAACGTTACTGGGGAGAGATTGCAGTCGTTTGGTGTTATTTTGCCAAAAAGCAAAGCAGAAGGTCTAAGCCAAGCTAGCATGCCTTGGCTCCAGCTCTGTCCTGCCTCCACTAGGACCAGGGCAGGGAGAGGGGAACTGCGTCCCTGGCTGGGTCTCTGCCCCACTTCCTCTAGGAGGGCCTGGCATGTGTCCCCTAGCCCTGTGGGCCCTGGGGTTCTCTGTGTATTAGAGGAAGTCTCTCCTGTGTCAAGGTACCATGAGTCCCTGGGCAGAGGGGCGGGGCCGTGTCCTGACCCTGTGAAGGGAGGCATGCCATGGGCCACCCATGTTTGTTCTACTGGGGCTTTGGAGGATCTGCGGCATTGTTACTCTGAGAGGCGTTGGCCCGAACCTGCTCTTCAGTCCCAGGAGGACTGGGGCATAGTCACCCCAGGCCTGGCAGGTTCCATTAATCACCTTGTTGTCAGTTTTGATCCTCTACTGAGAGCACGAGCACTCCTGCTTTGGGCTGAATCACCCCTTTTCAGAGAGAGAGCTGAGCCATCAGCTCAGCCAGGAGGGCTGGGAAGGGTCAGAGGTCAGCCTGAATCCCTGGCCCTGCTGGGGGGGGTGGTTTGAGCACCGGCAGATGCCCCAGCTCTCTTCCTGGTGTGGATGCCAGCTAGGTGAGACACAGGCCTGCTTCCCTACCCAAGAAAACAAAGGGCAAGGAAGCCCTGACTTGGATCTCTCTTTTCTGGACTTGCTGAATCAGTGAAGGGGGTTCCAAGATAACCTCGTGTCTGTGCCACCCCAGCCCCTGTACCATCCAGACCCTTGTGGCTGCTGTGGGCCAGAAAGCTGCTCCTGAGAGGCCATCCACAACAACCCTGCCCCCCTCGGTGAGTGGGGGTTGGGAGCCCCAGGCCAGGGTCCTCCATTCCCAGCCCTGGAAACTTCTCCTTCTACCCCGGGCTCTGAGAGGTCACCTCAAGGCCTTTTCTTCCAGCCCAAATGGTGAGGCCTCCTCTGGCAGGGTCACTACACAGTCCTTGAGTTTCTCAGCCACATCCCAGTGTCCTCAGCAGAGACCCTGGCCCCAGGCCCTGGTACACAACCTTCCATGTGGCCTCTTAGTCAAACACTCACACGCTGAGACAGACCTCATGCGGTTGGGGCACTAGAAAGGGCCCCGTGCAGGTTATTATAAGACCTTCCTTCTGGACTTGGCTGTGCGGCTGAGGCAGTTTGTATGATGGAGTGATTAAACCATGGGTCACACTGATCTAGGGCATCTCAACCTTGACGCTACTGACATTTTGGGCCTGATAATTCTTTGTTGTGGGGACTGTCCTGTACATTGTAGGGTGTTTAGCAGCATCCCTGGACAACCAAAATGTCTTCAGACATTGTCAAATGTCCCCTGGGGAGCAAGGTAGCCCCTGGCTGAGAACCTCTGAACTGGTCTGTGGTGACAGAAGTTGGAAGTGGTTCCATCAGGGGTGTGGGGTGTGGGTAATTGGCTGGGAAAGGTGCAAGGAACTTTATGGAGTCCTGAAAATGTGCTGGTGGTTACATAGGCCATGCCCAGGTAAAAAGACACCAAGCTGGACATGTGATTTATACATTTTACAGTATGAAAAATATACTTAAAAATGAGCCTTAGTGTCAGACAGAATCAGATTTGGGTTTCAGTCCTAAAACCCTTAAGGCTCATTTTTCTCATGTGTGAAATGGAGACACTAGTAGAACCCACCTCATGGGGCTGTTGCAAAGATTAAACGAGACAGTGAGTGTAAAGTACTCAGCCCGGTGCCCGCCCATGGTAAGAGCCCTGAGAATGTTAGCTACTATAATGCACAAGGCTGCTTCGTCTTTCTGTGCCTCAGTTTCCCCAGCTGTGCTTGATGGTTCCAAAGACCCCGTGAGGTCCCTGTCACTGTGACTTTTTCTGATGGTCTTGGAGCCGTTTCTTTCTTGGTCTAAACACTTTCAAGGCAGTTTGTTCCACAAGACCGAGCAGTTTGTCACCTGAGTTGTTGGGAGAGCTGGAGTAGACGAAGTGCTAAGAAGGATCCGGCACATCCTCAGAAGTTTTTGAGAGAGAAAAAATGGAGGTCAAGGGCTGCAGTGATCTTGCAAAGCACAGAGCCACTTTGCAGCCACCCTTTCCTTGGTGGCAGCTCCCTGGCAGACCTTGGCAGTGCAGTCCCCATCCTAATACTGGGTGGGGCTGGGAGCCTGCCTACTGAGATCCCTAAGTGGAGAGGTGAAACAGAATGCAGCTGTCAAAAGGGCAGTTGCAGGCAGAAAGTTGTCCCCTCTGAATCATCCCTTTTGTTAAGGATTAAAAAAAAGCCACCCCCGAAAGGCACAACCCACCCTGGAGAGCAGAGGTAACTGGGCTTGTGGGAAACAGAAGTGCAATTGGCACCAAGTCAGAGGGTGGGGAAGGGAGGAGAGAAGATGTCCAGCCCCCATGGAGGGTGTATAAAAGGTATTTACTCTGGGGAAGAGCCACAGTCCTCGGCCCAGGCCAAGCCAAGCTTCTCTCTGCACCTGCTCTCAATCCTGCTCTCGCCATGAGCGTTCGCCTGCAGAGTTCCTCCGCCAGCTATGGAGGTGGTTTCGGGGGTGGCTCTTGCCAGCTGGGAGGAGGCCGCAGTGTCTCTACCTGTTCAACCCGGTTTGTCTCTGGGGGTTCAGCTGGGGGATATGGGGGTGGCATGAGCTGTGGCTTTGGTGGAGGGGCTGGTAGTGGCTTTGGGGGTGGCTTTGGAGGTAGCCTTGGGGGTGGCTTTGGAGGTGGCCTTGGAGGTGGCTTTGGTGGGGGTTTTGGCGGTGGCTTTGGTGACTTTGGTAGTGGCAATGGTGGCCTCCTCTCCGGCAATGAGAAGATCACCATGCAGAACCTCAATGAGCGCCTGGCCTCCTACCTGGACAAGGTGCGTGCCCTGGAGGAGGCCAACACCGACCTGGAGGTGAAGATCCGTGACTGGTACCAGAAACAGACCCCCACCAGCCCCGAGCGTGACTACAGCCACTACTACAAGACCATCGAAGAGCTCCGGGACAAGGTGAGCCCTTGGAAGCTAAGTAGGGGTGCTCAGTGCAGGGCAGAACCTCAGAGGCCAGGAAATGCAGCATCGTAGGGAGCAGGTGTGGATGGAGTTCACACCCTTCTTGTAGGGGAAAATTCTAATCTTTTATTACCGGAGTCTCTACTCGGTGGGCTTTCTCATGCCATAGCTTCCCAGATGCATTTTCTCCCATTATTTACTTTCATTGTTATTATCACTCATGTCAAAAAGTTTTACTGCTTTCCAAACAGTTATGTTATTAGTGGCTTAATCTCTATAATCCTAACCCACTGAGTTATTCAGAAACATGACAGTTTTAAAAGCCACGAAGTATGAGTAAAATCAACAGAAAGGGAGACATGTTCATTCATTGTTCTGGGAATAACTGTTTATTTTGTAGGGCACCCATTGAAACTGTAATTCTTGATTGGCAGTGGCAGAGGGAGGGAGGCAGAGGCTCGGGTGGCCCTGAACCTGGCTCCTTTCCACCGACGCCTGCTCTATACCAGCCTGTTAGAACAGAAATCCACCAGCCTAGGCTCAGTCCCAGCCCTGTGGGGTGGGTTTTAAGTGCTTTGGGATATAAAAGTTGGGACAAGAGATTTAGATGGATGGGAATATTTGTTGGATTTCCCCTATGCTCAGCTGGGAGGCCTGCTCCAGTGACATTGTTATGGAATGTGGAGCCAAGCTGAGTCCCTTCTGGCTTCCGGGGGAAGGCTCTCAAGACAGGGGCCCCCAGAGATTGCTGGTCTGAGGCTGCCAAGACATGACTAACCCAAAATGTTCTCAGGCGTTGTTCCCCTGAAGTGCATGTCCTGGATCTTCCCTGTTGTGACCACACATAGAATGCTGGGGTGATAGGATAGGCTGACCAGCCCCACTGTCACTGCATAGAAGAGGGAAGTGCCTTGTCCCAGCTTGCAGGACAGGGAGGAGGAGGCAGGGTCCCATGAGAACCAGGTCCAGCCCATGTTTTCTCAGTCCTCCTCCCAGGTGTGTGGATCCCCCCAGAGGTCACCTTCTTATGTATTTTGTAGATCCTGGCCGCCACCATTGACAACAACCGTGTCATCCTGGAGATCGACAATGCCAGGTTGGCTGCAGATGACTTCAGGCTCAAGTGAGTTTATTTCCTGCATTGTCCTTTCCCAGCAGTCTCTTAGCTTAGACATATGCTCATCTGGTCAATGAAATTGGAGCATCCCAAGAGTGAAGGTCTTGGAGAGGTAGCAAAGTCCAGTGCAGAGGTAGGGGGAGTGTCTAGTATGACTTATGTCTTGCTTTTTCAAAAAAAATTTTTTTTTTTTTTTACTATTTCAGGTATGAGAACGAGCTGACCTTGCGCCAGAGCGTGGAGGCCGACATCAACGGCCTGCGCCGGGTGCTGGACGAGCTGACCCTGTCCAAGACCGACCTGGAGATGCAGATCGAGAGCCTGAACGAGGAGCTGGCCTACATGAAGAAGAACCACGAGGAGGTGAGAGGGGATCGCAGGCCTGCCATGGGCCAAGGCACCTCCAGGGAGAAAGGGGAGCCCTCTGCTGCAGCTGGGCTGAGCCCTCCACTGTGGGACCTGGAAGTGCTTTCCAGAACACCCCGCCGGCTTTCAGAGCCAAGGAGAAGGAGGACGAGAAGCTTCACTAGCTTCCTTTCCCGTCCCTACAGGAGATGAAGGAGTTCAGCAACCAGGTGGTAGGCCAGGTCAATGTGGAGATGGACGCCACCCCAGGCATCGACCTGACCCGTGTTCTGGCGGAGATGAGGGAGCAGTACGAGGCCATGGCAGACAAGAACCGCCGGGACGCAGAGGAGTGGTTCCACAGCAAGGTACCTGCCCTCTCACCCCGCGTAGCCAGGTGGTGCCAGGCAGACACGGCCTCTTGGTCAGTCTCTTCTAGCTGAGTTCTTCCATCACCTTCCTCCTGCTTGAATTTCAGAGTGCAGAGCTGAACAAGGAGGTCACTTCCAGCACTGCCATGATCCAGACCAGCAAGACAGAGATCACGGAGCTCAGGCGCACGCTGCAGGGCCTGGAGATCGAGCTGCAGTCCCAGCTGAGCATGGTACACCTGCAGCCCCCTGCCCGGCCGCCACCTCCTCTAGGTCTCCCTCTGGCCTGGATTCCCCTATAACTTCTTCTCTCTCGCCCCACCAGAAAGCCGGGCTGGAGAACTCGCTGGCGGAGACAGAGTGCCGCTACGCCCTGCAGCTGCAGCAGATCCAGGGGCTCATCAGCAGCATCGAGGCCCAGCTGAGTGAGCTCCGCAGTGAGATGGAGTGCCAGAACCAGGAGTACAAGGCGCTGCTGGACATCAAGACGCGGCTGGAGCAGGAGATCGCCACCTACCGCAGCCTGCTCGAGGGCCAGGACGCCAAGTAGGTCCTCTCCAGCCTCCCCCTGGGGAACGCAGAGCAGGCAGGGCCTCAGAGATCAGCCCTCTGGTATCAGAGAGGGGACTGTCCCCTGTCTGAGCTTCAACAGCCTGAAGAAGATCTGGGCCAGAGCATCCCCTTCTCTTGAATCAGGCTGTGGGGACATTTAAAAACTTTCCGTTTCAGGCCTCTGAGTTGGACTGGCAAGAATAGGCACCATGGAGGGAATATCTAATATAGGAAAAAAATGAGCTTGGATTCAGCTCAAACAAAGCTATTAATATGGTGGTTTAACTGCCTTCAGGCCATTTGCAGAGACCAGGTCTTCCTTGTGGGCTCAGGGGAGGGGTAGGGGGCCCCGAGGGGTTGAGTAAACCAGAGGGAGGATAAAGCTTCTGGCAAATGCACCAGTGATCTCTCCTCTTGGGGCCTCTCAGACAGAGAGACAGGCAGACAGACAGGCCTGGCAGGTAGCTGATGCTGCTGCCCTTGAACTGGGGGTACAGCTATGTGAAAGTCCAGCTCAGGGGCTCCTGTCCTTGGTTACCCCCTGCTCACAGTTGCCTCTCTCCTCTTTCCCAGGATAATTGGCTTCGCCTCCACCGGAGGTAAGAAAACAGCCCATGGGGGAGGTGGAACTAGGCTCACTACTCCTTGGGGTAGGGGTTGGGGGGCCAGGAGGGAGGCAGTGCTGGGCTCCCAGGGGTAGGGAGCGAGGGAGCTGCGGTGGCAGTGGTCATTTGCTCTTCTATTTTCCTGTCTAAATAGATGGCCCTGCCCCATATAGCCACTCGGCTGTCTTGGAGAGAGCCACCTTTGGGGACTATAGAGTCCCCATCAACACAACACCCAATTAATTAGGAGTTTGTGAACCCTCCTGGGGGACCCTGACCTGGCCTGAGGTGGGTCTTCTCCAGCCTGAGCATCTCTTGTCTCCTGTGTTTCCCAGGAAGCGTCAGCACCGCTTCCAATGCCTCTGCCCGCCGCACTTCTGATGTCCGTAGGCCTTAAATCTGCCTGGCGTCCCCTCCCTCTGTCTGCAGCACCCAGAGGAACAGAGAGCTGATGTTCCCTGCAGAAGAGAGGGAGGGGCCGAAGGATGAGAGGCTCAGCCTCTCTGGTCCCAGGGCTGTCCTGACGCTCCCCCTGGGTGGACCCTCCGTGCCCCTCTCTTCCCATCAGATACTTCTCCTCCCCGACCTGGCTACTCTTTGGTTTCTCAACTTCTCTACTAAAAAGAAAAGATAATTCAATAAAGCTTCTGACTTTTTGCAAACGTATTTTTGGTTCTGGCCTGGTTTCTAAGGATGGCCCCTGCTAAGGCCCTGATTTAGGGGTGGGGGTGAGGTGGGCACAGTTGGGCTGAGCCACTAACCGAGACACTAACTGAGCCCATCTAAGAAGGACACAAGGCACATGGGTGCAACAATGACAAACACAGAGGACACAGGTAGCTCTCAGATGATGGTGCCCAGCAAACATGGACCAACGGAACATGCCAGGACAGTGCAGGGGCATGTGAGCCAGCTCAGTGGTCCTACAGGACGTCTGGTGACAAAGGCAGCAGTGGGGTTTAGGGGAGCCATGTGATGGGAAATGTGGGAAAAGGTACAGAGGCTGCAAGGAGCAGTTAAGGGGTGACTTGGGCTGGGGAGAAGGAGGCCCAGCCCCAACCTGTTGCCTCCAGGCTCCACTTTGGCTTGAAGCATCCCATCCTGCTGTCCTCCCAGCCCACCCCAAAGTCCTGCCACTCCAAACTAATCATCAGCAGGGCTGCATGGCCTGCTGTCCCCCACCTTCCCCCCCCCCGCACTGTCCACCTTCTTTATGTCCCTTGGGGAGCCTCAGCTCCGATGTGCAGCCTCCTCTTGCCCTGCCCACCTCCTACAAGTCGACTTGCCCTGGACTTTGGCATAGGCCCTCTTTCCTCTTCACGGTCCCCTTGGACTATCACCTAGACATGTCCAGGGTTACAATTTCCTGTCTGTTCACGTGACTCCCAAACCTAAGTCTCCGCAGGGCCCCTCTCAGCTTCAGACCCCTGAACCTGACTGTGCACCGGACACCACCTCCTCTAATCCCCACATGCAGAGGAGCTCCCATCCTTCTCCCAGATCAGCTCCTTCCTTGTCTCCATCCTCAAGGACCTGGAAACCTGAGCCAGGAGCCCTGGAGTCATTCTGGCCTCTTCCCCTCATCCCTTGCGCGAGTCCTTCCTGTCGATGTTGTTTTAGCTATAATGTCCTCCCTGGTCCTAACTCTGGGTGTGTGGCCACAGCCTCCCCGCTGGCCTCTCTCCCTGCCCCCAAGCTCCGCACTCCAGCAGGGGCGATTGCTGGGAACTCCAGCTCTGGCTCCTACGCTTGCCTCCCCAGCCCACTCCAATGTCCTGCCATCCCAAACTGCTCTCGGGCAGGCAGCCACGTGGCTGGGTACCTGGGGGTTTTTGTTCAATGAGTGACCTCAGTCTGATCTGACCTTCCTCCTCCCCTTTCTCTCCGTACCCTTATGTCTATTGTATTGGAGACTACCAGATTTTAATTCAAAATTCAGACTGGGATGAACACCCACTCCTCTGCAGCACCTGGCTGGCATGGGGCACACTTAGGTGCTCACACATGTGTGCCCACCTGCCCCAGCATTGACTGTGTGCTCCAAGGGGGCAGGGTGGCATCTTCCTCCTCTTGGGCCTGGTACCCGGCTGGAGCACAGGGGATTAAAGGCAGAGATGAGCAAATGAACTGGGGAAGTACCTCTCAGGCGCCATTTGATTTTTGTCGTGGGCTTTGAGGCCAGAGGGTAGGTGGAGCTCTGGCACCCTGGCCATCTGCCTCCTCCTCTGGCACCCTCCTCATTCCCCCGCCCTCCCCACTGCAGCCCCCTGCAGCTCTGTGTGTGGTTTACTGTCCTCCTTCACTGTCTTCCTTCTCTTCCCCTGCCCCAGGCCCGCTTGTGGGCTACGTGTGGTTGGCTTATTCACATGGGGGTCATTCAGACATGCCCAGCCCAGCTGGCTAAGCCAGAAGGAAGGTGTCCACCCTCCATCCCCTCCAGATCCCACCCCAGGCCCTGCCCATCCCCACTGTAGAACGAGGTGGGACTCAGTTCAAGTTCACATGCCCAGAATGGTGCCGGGAGCTAAGGCATCACAGAGAAACAGGACATGCTCCCACTCCCGACACCTCTTAACCATTTTTGTTAACCTATTTATTCAGCAGCTGCTTACTGAGTGCCCGCTGTGCACCAGGCACTGTGTGGCATCCTGGAGAAAAGGAGACAGTAAAAGGCAGCCTGTGTCTTCAGGGAGTCCACAGGCTAACAGGGAGGTGGGAGGAGACACCTGCCACAATAAATTAGTATAATCTTCAAAGCTCAGCTCAGATCTCACCCTTCTCTGGTATTCCCCCTGCCCCCAGTGGTGCCCCTGCTCTGACAGCCATCCCAGCAAAGAGTGCAGGCTCTGGAGCCACCATGACCTGGTTTGCGTCCCGGCTCTGCCACTTACTCTGTTTGTAACCCTGGGCATGTTACTTAGCCTTCCTGGGCCTCCCTTCCTCATCTGCTAAGCGCTACCTCCCTCGTGGGTTAAAGTCAAGTGCTCAGAACCGTCCCTGGCTGTAGAAAGTGCTCCGTGAATGATACCTCTGGTCATGACCTGTGAGTTCCTCCAGGGCAGGGATGATTTCATAGTCATCCTCATCCTCTCCCTAGGATGTTACAGGAGCCCAGTACACATATGGAATGGAGGGATGGGGGGTGGACAGATACAAGCCGGGGGTGGTGGATGAGGAAAGAAAGCAGAACATATTGAGGGCACAGGGGAAAGGAGTCCCCGCCCCAGACAGAGAGAGGGGCCTGTGTTCTCACAGCTCAGCTGCCCTGGCTGGTCCAGGCACCCTGGGGTCCAGACCCCAGGCCTTGCTCCCCAACACCAGCTCAGAAAAGGAGGGGGCTGCCCCTAAATAGCCATGGCCTGGGTCTCAGGGAGCTCTGGGGGGTGAGGGTAGTCACCCACATGGAGCAGTGAAAGGAGCTGCACCCTTGACCCAGTGGGGACTCTGGCCTGGGAGCCCTTCATCCAGGCCCTGGGGAAGGCGCCGAGCAGCTGAGCCACACCCGAGGACCTCTGGCCCTGACAGGAGTCCCAGGGAAGCTGGGTGGCAGGCCAAGAGCAGGCGTTCCTACAAAGTCCCCAGGAGCCTCCCTGAGCTGGGAGAAGGTGATTGCCCCAGCTCTGTGGCCTGGGGCATGGGAGAGGCAGGGGGTGGGGATCCCCTTGCTGTCCAGGACTCTGCTTTATCTTCTTAATCATCTGCGTGTGGCGGCCATTCGAGGGAAAGCAGATTTATAAATGCTGTTCCTCCACGAGGGTTGGCCTAGGTGCCACGCCCACCCCAGGCTCATGTCGCTGCTTCTGAGTGCTGCAGCTAAGAGGAAACAGCCCTGTCCCGATGGCATCTGGCTCATCTCTGTGCCAAGGATCGTATGTGAATGAGTGTGTGTTAGTGCAAGAGACTCTAGAATAAAGGGGATAGTAGGAAAGGGGAACGTAGTAATGCATCTAGCACTTTCTGCTCTACAAAACTCCTTTTCATCCTTTATTTCATTTCATCTTTACAATCCCATGAGTTGGCACTGTTGTGCCCATTTTACACGTGGACAGACTGAGGCCCTGACCAGTTAAATGACCCACCTCTCGAGAGAGCTGGGATCTGTGGTTCCAATGCGCTTTCCAGGACTGTGGCTGGTCCTTTGTCAAGGGTCAAGCGTTCAGCTCCAGGAGTCTGGGGAAGAAACGAGGCTCTTTCCCAGCCCCCTGTGCCCAGGGCACAAAGGAATCAACCAAGGAATCACCCTGTGCTGTCCTGGTGCCTCAGAGCCAGGTCAGGTTCTGGGGGGAGGAGCCTGGTGCACAGCAGGTGCTCCACGCAGGTGGTGAGAGGCTGTGCTGAGTCCTGGCTGCTTCGGCCACCCTGCTCTTTGCCCTGAGCAGCAGGCACCACCCTCTCTGCCAGGCTCCGCCCGGGTGAATGGGCCAGTGGCTTCTGCCCTCCTCAGTGGGGTGTCTGTCCTGCCCGGGCCCTGCAGGGGGCAGGCTCACTCCAGAAAGCAGGTCTGTGCCTCTTTGGTCACCTGCTGGGACACCGGGTTGGGGGGCAGGGTCCCAGACTCAGTCCTGCCCAGACCCGGTCCCAGCATCAGGCCCTGTCCAGTCCCCAGCATTGTGTCAGGCAGCTGGGCATTTGGCCAGCAGGGCGTGGCTGGGGGCAGAGTTCCAGGCCTGAGGCCCCTTTGGTGCCTGTTGCCCCTCCTTGGTGGGACCAAGGAGGACCCACAGAAGACCCAGAGTATGAGGTGAGGGTGCCCAGGCCTTCCTAGCAGGAGGACTCTCACCGGACTGGCCGAGGGAAGCCTGGGGGAAGATTAGGAAGCAAAGTCCCAGCAAGGCTGTGTGTCTTCGGGGTATGATCATGGACCTCCAGCTTCTCATATTCAGCTGCTGGGGCCCTGCCTTCCTCCCTGACTGGGTCAGTGCATCTCAGGGGCTGCCTGGGGACATGCCCTCTTTTGGATGTTGTTCCTGGGACTGCTGGTGGCTGGAGTGGAGCAGAGTGTGTGGGTTGTGTTCCTTTGAGCAGCTCCTCTGGGGGACTCTGAAAGAGCTGGGCACACTTCATACCCTCCAACCTCCCACAGAGTTTGAGAGGGAACAGGTAGATGGGTGGGTGCTGCTGGGACTTGTACAGGTACTTGCTGGGGGTGGGTATTTGGGGAAGTCGGCACAGAGCTGGTATTCACTCTTTTGGCCCATTTTTATGAATAGTCATAATGATTCTGTGGCTTCTTTCATCCCAGGATCTCAGACCAGTTTGAAAGTAAAATCTGCAGTGTCAAGCATGGCTAATTACAGCCTGGAACCCACACTCTGGTTTGCAGACATGTTATTGTCAGTAGGGAGAGAGTCAGGTCCACTGCACACCAGCCCCTGTAAATGTAGATTACTGAATCCAATCAAACAGGGTGTTTGGGAAATTCGCTTTATGGTTCAGTTAAACGATACCTGAATCAGGGGACACGGGACACTGAAGTACCAGCTCTTTTCTCTCAGTGGGCCTGGCCATGCATCTCCACAAACCACGGCGTCTCCAGGGAGAGAAATGACGCTCTGGAATGCTCCAGACCATAAAAGCTGGGTGGGGGGAGGTAGGGCCTCAGTGCATCTGAACAGGAGGCTGTGGACTCTTCCAGATGGGAGCTGGCGATCAGTGCAGCCGTGCAAGGAGAGCCGGACCCTGGGCGAGAAGGCAGTGGGCCCTAAGATGCGGAAGGAAGAGCTTGGACTTCTCAGAGTATCCTCTCAGGTATGGCTTAAGACTGGGGTCAGGTGGCTCTCTGGGTATCCACTGTGACAAGAGCAGCTTGGAGCAGAATCTTGAAGCCCTTGGCAATTGCCAGAACTGCACCCTGTACTTTGGGAGAGATGAGATTTCTAGAGACACTCTGGGCCTCCTAAAGTGGGGGGTTCAAGGCTTAATCAGGTTAAGGTCGAGGCCTGATGTGGATTCAGGACAGGCCCAGAGAAGCATGTTGGAAATCTGAACTCATGAGCCTCTCGGGGCCCCAGAGTCTCGGGAGGAGCCACTGCTCAGGGCCAGGGCCATTACTGTGGAGGGGCAACCAGGCAGCAGGGGCAAGACCTCCTGGGTCACTGTATGTGTGTTCAGATTGTCCTGAGCCTGGTGATGCTGAGTGACAGCAGGGGGCGGGTGGAGGCTTGGGGCATAGGCAGGGGCTGGGGATGGGAAATGGAGCAGAGAAAGACTTGCCAAATCTTGTACAGGAAGGTCTGAGTCACCTACTGAAGGCAGCTGCAATCAGGGTGGAATGTCACCGAGGTGGCCAGGGTGGGAAGCAGGACAACTTAGCCCATGTACCTCCAAGTCCTGCTCTCTGGGCCTGGAAGGGCAAAAATGGCAGCCACTGAGGGCAGGGTGTCAGGTGACAGAAAGGCACAATGTTCCAAGGGAAGCCCAATATGTCTGCCCCAAGAACAGCCAACCATGGTGACAGGCCACCAAGGGAGGAGGGGAGCCTTGTTTGGCCAAGGCTGTCATCTAGCTGTGTTTCCTTACCAAGGGTTGCTACGTAGAACACAGGAAGCCCAGTTAAATTGGAACTGCAGATAAACAATGAATAATTTTATTTTTCAGTATAAGTATGTGTCAAATATTGCACATATTTTTATTTGCTAAATATGGCAACCCTATCCTTACCAGGTTTGTGAATGGCCCTGAGTCTTCCACCATCAAAACTGAATGAACAAGACCTTTCTTGGATTCTTTGGGAAAATTACATTGGTGGTTAGAAATGTCTTAATTGTAAGTTCTTTTACCTTCTATAATGCTTTCTTCAACTTTGTGTACCTGTTACTGCATGTCTATACTAGAATCCAACCTAAGCTTGCAACATCTTCATCATCAGCTATAGATGTGGATGTTTGACACAGAATATATAGAACCATGCTTTTCAGGGGAGGAGCCAGGGTCCCAAGTGCTTTTTCAGTTGAACAAATTTTTTGTTACAAGGAAAAAGCAGTTGTGTGGAGGAAATGAGAATCAGCTATGGGTCTCCTGGGTAGGGTGGGTGCTGGGTGGGGTCTGAAGGGGTTAGACATAGGATCAGCATTTCTTAGGTGCCTCTTATGGTGGGAAATTCCCTGGGACCTGTGTGTATGGACCTCAAGGATAGAACAGGTGGTAAGTAGTAGAAAACCAGAAAGATGGAGCCTAATCCAGCAGGCTGTTCTAAGAAAGAGCCACTGGACTTCTGGAATGATCTTATGCCCACTCGTTCTCGTTTGTAGGTGGCCTGGCAACCCATGGGCTACTGTCTAGCCTGTTTCCTTTGCTGCCTTTGGAGCCCTGTGGTGGTGGGCATTTTCTAACCAAAGCCCAGAGAGGTAGGGAAAGAGAGACTCTGCTTGGGGAACTCATTTCGTCTTTGGGTGCACTGTGACAGGCTATGCTTTGTGCATTGAAGGGACTGTTCAAAGTTGGGAAGGAGATGCAGACTTGATATTTTGGGTCTTTGCTCATGGAAAACCTTGTCCTTCAGATGGAAGCTCATTTGAGGGTGCAGACTTCTTTTTACCAAAGAAGGAGCTGCAAACTCAGCAGTTGATCTTGA
Organism: Daubentonia madagascariensis; assembly: GCA_023783475.1. NCBI lineage: Eukaryota > Metazoa > Chordata > Mammalia > Primates > Daubentoniidae > Daubentonia > Daubentonia madagascariensis. The sequence goes on along the minus strand of JAKFHU010001186.1, from coordinate 5,150,973 downwards.
ACTTGATGGCCTTCGACATGGGCTTGGGAAAGGCCAGGGTGTTTTCTGTTCCTACAGCAGAATCTTCCCTCCTTTCCCTATCCCTCAAAGCTGGGATCAGCACTGCAGCCTGCAGGTGGGGTGGGGGCTTTTGGGAGCTTCTAGAGTAAGGGTCAAAGGCCAGAAAGGGAAATGCCACTGGGGGGGGCTGCCGCAGCTCTGGACACAGTCCCAGCCCCTGCCTCTTTGAGCAGTTGTCTTTTCTTGGGCAGCCGGGTTTGGCCTCTGAATCAATATCACATTAAACCGGGGCTGGTGGTTTGTCCCCTGGAAACAGCATTTGACTGGGGTTCAGATGATACAGGCTTGAAGAGCAGTTTTGATCCCTTAAATCTGTGAAATGTTTCTTATTTATCAAGCACATTTTGATTTGGTTCCCACAATCCTGTGATTGTGGTATTATGACATCATTCACCTACTGGAGAAACTGAGGCTTAGAGGGAGTGAGTAGCTTGAACCAGGGCTGGCTGAGTCCAGGCTTAGGGCCCTTGTCCTGCTGGCCAGCCCTGTGTTCTCCCAGTCCCTTCTGCTAAGCCAAGTGCCTGGCTCTGTTGGCCAGTGATGTCATTTCAGCCTGGACACGCTGGGATGCCTGCCTGGTGTCCCGGTGACACTGCCCTCCTGAATGGGCCCTTCTGGGGAACAGCCCTGGGAGGTGGGTTCGTGCTGTCACTCGGCCTGTGGCGGAAAAGGGAGTTCTTGTGGTGTGCGAATGCTGGAGGCAAAGGGAGACCCTGAGGTCCGCAGGTGTTTGGAAAGAAAAGAGGCTCCAATGACATCATGTTGAGCCTCCTGGAAGCCTCTTGTAGGCTGTGCAGTCTACAATGCACTGAGGGCGGCTGGAAGACCTTCCACTTTGACTAGCTTGTCACCTGCTCTAGCGGAGGGACATTCCTCCCCCTGGAGACACCTCTCTGGCCCACGGCAGCCCCCCGATGCTCAGGTCAGGGTGATGGGAACGTCCGGAGTGGCAGGCCCGTGCTCATTCAGTTGCCCTGAGAGAAAACTAGAATCGGCTTCAGATACGGACCACACAGTGCAGGGATTCAAAAAATAGAAAACGAGAATGTTAATTTCAGAAGCCCCCCAGCCAGAGACCCAAACGGAGAAGAGCTATGTAAAGGGCTCGCTAAGGGCCTCCCTCAGGGCCCATGGGGCGGGCAAGCACTCCGAGTCTCAAATGAGGCAAACTGAGGCACGGGTGTATGGAGGACATGCCTGAGTGGCCCAACAGACACAGCCCGACTCTGTACTAGTTGTCCTAGAAAACAAAGTGGGGGTGCTTGGGGGAGATTAGGTCAGAGACCCAGTCTCTGTCCTGACAGGTCAGTGGTTCTCAACTGGGGCTGATTCCCCCCACCCCCGGGACATTTGGCAATATCTGTAGAAATTTTTGGTTGTCACAATGGGGGCAGGGGTTTGCCACTGGCATTGGGTGGTAGAGTCCAGGGATACTGTCAAACATTTTACAATGCATAGGAGAGCCCCAAACGACAAAGAATGACCTGCCCAAGGTGTCAACAGTGCTGAGGTTGGGAAACTGTGACAGTCCGATCCTAAGCCCTGCTGGGGAGGTGGGGAGGCCATGAGGAAACTGTTCCTGGGGCAGCTGCTGCTCTGAAGGGCTAATGCCCTGCTTTCACACCCAGGAGGGGCTGCACGGGGCGGGCCCCCGGGGAGACCATCACCAGCTGTTCTCGGGCATCTTGCCAAGGCATCCACTGCACTGGGCGAGGCGTGTTCACCATCGCTAATCCTCCTAGCATATCTCAGAGAGAAGCTTATAAAGCATTTTAAGAGGTTGGCAAATTGCAACTGTAGAAGCACATGAATGCTTCCATAAATGCCAGTGTTGCAAACCAAAGCCATATGGGAGAAACATGAGCAGGTTGCTCAAGCCTTGGGAAAGCCCACGTTTCCAGGCAGAAGGACAAGGTTTATTTTTGGTCCTTAATTCTCTGGTTCTCCTCTCTTATTGCTTAACTATCTGATAGTAGTTAGCTTTGTTCTTCTTATTCCTTCTTCTTCAAAGAGTCTGCCATTGGACATCTCTATGACCTGTTCGGGGACCAGGAGGGTCAGAATGGGTGCTCCTGGGGTCCTGATTCCACTCTCACAGATTCAAAAAGCTGAGGACCTCAAAGGAAACTGCCCCTCCACCCCACCCATGGAGCCAAGCATGCAGATTCCATAGTGGCAGGAGACTTTCCATGACAATATGGTCATCGACTATTTCAGGGGTTGGTTATGGGGCACCCCCTTTCCCCACCGCCACCATGAGGTGGGCAGGCAGGCCTTGTTCTCACAGCCCCATTTGAGGGCTCACACCTGTGATCCACAGCCATAAACCATCATCAAAGACTGTCCTCTGAGCCTAGCCAGAACTTCTGTGGTACCCAGTGGCTTTCAGAATACTTTTACTTCTGTTCTTCTTTGGCTGTCCTCGTACCTGTGGGAAGCAGGCAGGGCAGGTGACTACTGTTCTGAGGAGGATACTGAGGATCGCAGGTAGGAAGTGATGTGCTCAGCATCACAGGGCAAATTATCAGCAGAGCCAGGACTTGAACTGAGGTCTCTTGTCCCTAAATTCTGAGTACCCAGACTTGACCACAGTTGTGTGGGGAAGCAGCGGGACAAGGGCATAGGATTTGGTGTCTGAGAGCCCTGGTTTCAGATCCAAGCTCTGCTATTCACTTCCTGTTCACCTTGAACAAGCTTTTTAACCATTCTAAGCCCCAGTTTCCACACTGGTAAAATGAAGATAGTATCGGCCACCTCCCCGGATTGTTGCGGGGTGTAAACGAAACAACTATGAGTCCAGAATATAGTAGGTGCTCCATGAATTTTAGTTCCCTTTGCTCCCTTTCACCATCCCAATGGCCCAGGCATAGGTGAGCAGCTGTGAGGGGTTGGTGGAGTGGATGGAGGTGACAATGGACAGATTGGGCTCCTCAGGGAAAGGTAGGCAGGGAAGGCAGGAATCAAATGTCATTAGTGAGGCCACTCCCGATTTATGGGATCTGGTGCAAAGACTCTTTGAAGAGGCAATAAAATTCATATTCTGCTAGGAAATGACAATAGCTGAAGAGTCCTGACTTAGCAAACCAGATTCAACAATTTTTTTTTTTTTTTTACAAGGCAAGGAATTCTGGATGGGTAGCAAAAAGCACATTCTAATGAGATTAGCTTTCTGGGATAGGAACAGGCTTTCCCAAGAGCAAAAGATGTGTAACATGCCAACACCCCGTGGAGAGAATATATAAATGCTCCAGAGAGGCCTTGAGAGTCCAGAAACCGAGCTCCTTGCTAAGCTGCAACCTTCCTCTGCTAGCGTCATGGCCACCCAGATCTGCACCCCGACCTTCTCCACCGGCTCTGTCAAGGGCCTCTGTGGCACGGCAGGCAGCACCTCTCGGGTGTCCTCCATCTGCTCTGTGGGCTCCTGCAGGGTCCCCAGTTTTGGGGGTGCTGTGGGGTCCGTCTCTTCTGTTAGGCTGGGCCTCTCTGGCCTTGGGAGCTGCTTACCTGGCTCCTACCTGTCCTCCGGGTGCCACCCCTCTGGGTTTGTTGGGAGTGGGGGCTGGTTCTGCGAGGGCTCCTTCAACAGCAACGAGAAGGAGACCATGCAGTTCCTGAACGACCGCCTGGCCAACTACCTGGAGAAGGTGCATCAGCTGGAGCGGGACAACGCGGAGCTGGAGACCCGCATCCGGGAGTGGTACGAGTCTCAGATCCCATACATCTGCCCCGACTACCAGTCCTACTTCAAGACCATCGAGGATTTCCAGCAGAAGGTAATGGGGACCTGGCCCCTCTCCAGCTGAGCAGCCCAACTCTTGGGAGGGGTCTGTCTCATTCCAGAGCCTTTCCAGATGGGACTGTAGCTTTTAGGGAATTCTCCTGGCAGGGCAAGATTTTCTCTCTAGGGCTTTGGTTTCCCGGGGACCCAGGCTTCTCTGCTGGTCTCTCGCCTGTACCTTGTTGCTAGCTGTTGGTTATCTCCCCTCGCTGTCTCAGCTGCAGGAAAGGAAGGGACAGGTCGCAAGCCCACAGTGGATACAGCACTGTGCCTGGCACTTTCCTATCCCCTGACTTACTTATTCCTCACCTTGGAGAGATGGGTATCACTGGGCCCATTTAACAGATGTGGAAGTTGACTTTTGAGAGGTTCGGCAACTTGCCCAAGATCACACAGCCTGAGTATTACATGCAGAACCTGAATCCAGGTCTGCCCCACCCTGATCTATCCCACTGTGCCACTCTGGTGCTACACATGCCAGGACGATGGCCATTGACATCTTTGCGATGATCCTCCTGGGGTCGATGCTCCCTCCACACTTGGGGTCTGGGCTGAAGGTGCTGGTGGTACCTAGGAGCATGGCCTCTGTGGGTTGGGCTATCCCCCCACTGGCTCCCATACTGCCCAGCCTTCCCCAGCTCATGGGAAGCCTCTTGTTCCCCAGATCCTGCTGACCAAGGCTGAGAACGCCAGGCTGCTCTTGCAAATTGACAATGCCAAGCTGGCAGCTGACGACTTCCGGACCAAGTGAGTGGGCCTGATGTCGGTGGGGGCAGGGTTTGATGTGCCGCTCCCTTCCCTCTGTCCCCTGCCTTTGGGAGCTGGTGAGATGGGAATAAGGCCAGACTGAGCTATAAATGGGAAAATATGGCATGGGCCCTGGATCCCTCCTGGGTGAAGGGCAAGGTCCACCATGCTCCTGACCCCAAGTCAGCCACTGCAGCTGGACAGTATTCAGGGGCCCTGCTTGTGGGCGTCTTCCTTTGCTGCAGACTTGTCAGGGTTCTGTGTGTGCAGGTACGAGACAGAGCTGTCCCTCCGGCAACTGGTGGAGGCTGACATCAATGGCCTGCGCAGAATCCTGGACGAGCTGACCCTGTGCAAGGCAGACTTGGAGATGCAGGTGGAGTCCCTGAAGGAGGAGCTGATGTGCCTCAAGAAGAACCATGAGGAGGTGAGGCTGGTGCACGTGACCTCCCAACGAATCCCATCCAGTTTGGGGAGCCACTACTAGCCCTTGGGCTTACTGTGTGCCAGGAATTATACAAAGCCCTTTGCATTTCGTTCTTGTTTCCTTTAGTCCTTACAATAATCCCAGGAGGTATAAATTATTACTCACTCCATTTTACAGATGAAAAAACTGAGGCACAAAGAGGTTGTCACTTGCCTAAGGTCATACAGAGCTCAGACTCCTGCCCATGACACTAAATGTCCATCTGGGCTATAGTACCTGATAACAGCAATTCTATTTGCCTGGTGCTTGTATCATTTTCTCTGCCTCTCCCAAATCCCCAGGAGGAGGTAGGTGTTTGTCTATGAGGAGACCGAGGCTCAGAGAGGTTAAATGTCCTGTTTAATGTCACACAGCTGGCAACGGAGGGAGGAGGGTTTGCACCCAGGTCAGTCGAACCCCCCTCAATCCAGCATCCTTTCCATAACCTCGTGTCACCTTGCCTCTTCTCTGCAGGAAGTCAGTGCACTCCGTTGCCAACTTGGGGACCGGCTGAATGTGGAGGTGGATGCAGCCCCACCTGTGGATCTCAACAAGGTCCTGGATGACATGAGATGCCAGTATGAGGCCCTGGTGGAGAACAACCGCAGAGATGTGGAGGCCTGGTTCAACACCCAGGTGGGGCTGGGGTGGCCCGGGACCACAAGCTCCTGGGGTGGGATTCCCCTTTAAATAGCTGCCCTGGTCTGACCATGCTCTGTGCCCCCTTGTGCTTTAGACTGAGGAGCTGAACCAGCAGGTGGTGTCCAGCTCAGAGCAGCTGCAGTGCTGCCAGACAGAGATCATCGAGCTGAGACGCAATGTCAACGCCCTGGAGATCGAGCTGCAGGCCCAGCACAGCATGGTGAGTGGCCTCTGCCTTGGTGGCTGGCCACAGCTCGGAACAGGCCCCTGCCCCAGCAGCCTCAGCCTGCAGGCTCTCACGGGGCGTGATTACAGGCCATATGCAGACACTCAGGGCTGTTGTTCCTGGGGTGGGATTCCTTCCCATTGGCAGCTTTTCCTCTTTCTCATTGCAGAGGAATTCCCTGGAATCCACTCTGGCAGAGACGGAGGCCCGCTATGGCTCACAGCTGGCCCAGATGCAGTGCCTGATCAGCAACGTGGAGGCCCAGTTGGCCGAGATCCGCTGCGACCTGGAGCGGCAGAACCAGGAGTACCAGGTGCTTCTGGATGTCAAGGCCCGGCTGGAGTGTGAGATCACCACGTACCGCCGCCTGCTGGAGGGCGAGGACAGCAAGTGAGTGGCCCCTGGGCCCTGAGAGCCAGGCTGGGGGAGGGCTTGACTCAACCCTCAGTGCCACATGGAGGGTGCCAGTCCCAGAACTGGTTATTGCACAGATGGAGGGGATCAAGCCAAAGCCCCTCAAGATTCCTTCTAGCCCCGGGCTTTGGTAATGCATAGGGGTACGAGCCAACCCAACACACACAGCACTTCTCCAACCACCTGTTTTGATTGTTAGTTTCTGGTCTTCATTCCTGCAGCCTGATCCTCCCACCCTCGGGGAGTTCAAAGGCACTGAAATGGTCTGAGGCCACCTGTCTCATTTGATCCCCTAAATCTGTTTATCACGAATCTCAGTCCAGCACCTCGATGCCAAGCACACCCTGCATGGTTTCATTTCTGCAGGCTTCCTGCCCACCCTTGTGCCACGGAGTGCAAGCCTGCTATCAGAGTTCCTTATGTCCCCTCTGTGCCCTGCGCCCCGGCCATTCCCTGCACTCCGGCTCCCCAGCTCAGCACGCAGATCCATACCATCACTGAGGAGATCAGGGACGGGAAAGTCATCTCCTCCAGGGAGCACGTGCAGCCCCGGCCACTGTGAGCAGCCTGCTAGCCCACCAAGGCAGGACCTGCACCCCAACAGAGGACACCCCTGTGGTTCCTGGCTGACAAATGACCACACCCTTCCCTAGAGGGGCCTTCCCAACCCTCCCGCTTAGCAGGTTTTTCTACCAAAATACTTCTTGTACTGTGTTTCTGAACTTAACTATGATTTTACGCCATGCAAAACCAGGTTTCCTGGAAATTTACCCAATAAAGTGTGTCCTCTTGGCATAGCAAACTCGACACTGGCTGCTTCTGTTGATTGTCACGTGACTAGTTACTGAAGGTGTTTGATTAGGGGTTGCAGTAAAGTCGTGGGTTTTGGTTTTAGGTCTCTCTTCTGAGGGTCTGAGTAGTAGAAGTGGCAGGGTGACACCAAATGTTTAATAACGGGGATGCCTCAGGCCCTGGCTGACGAGTGTCTGGGTAGGCACTGGCCCTGCCGGTGGGTGACTGTCCTTCTCAGTATCCCTGCCCGGTGGTCAGGTGGTTACCTCTCTTTTCCTTTCAGCTTCTCTTCCCTTGCCCAGAGCCTGTCATCCTGCCACCTGATACTGGGGACAGTTCAAGAGGGGGCCCGAGGGTGAACTCTGGGCAGCCAGCCTGAGCCAACCACACCAGGCAGGGGAGCCAGGGAGAGCTGGAGACGAAAATGGAGGGCCAGCAGATCCACGTCCCCAACCAGGGACACAGGGTTGAAGTGAAGGGTGCCAGGGACACTTGGGCAGGGGGGACTCAGACACATTGTAGAGCACAGTCCAGACAGCCCTGAATTCCACTGGCTGAGTCATGCAGGCCTGGTTGGGTGGCATGAGTCTGCCAGGCCCCAGCCACCCCTCTGATCACAGAAGCATGGCCTTTGAGAAGTCTGAGGGCCCACGGCTGGCACCTCTGTCCCCCTGCTTCAGTCATCAGTTGAGAACACAGGCCCGGAGAGGGCAGTGATTTGCCCCAGGCCACAGAGTGGTGAGTGGCAGAGCCTTGGCCATTACTCATCTACTCTGACCCTGACTCCAGAGCTCCTCCCAGCACGCAGTCCCCACCCATGCCCCCCTTTGGCTCCTACTTGAGGCCGAGACCCCCGTGAGAGAGACCTGGCCCTGACCTACATCACCAGGTATTTGGTGCTAAACATGAATCCCTTCAACCGCCAGCCAGACCAGCCAGAGGTGCAGCACACACATCTCGGACCTCAGGAGAAGGTGTGCACAGGCAGAATTGGAGCGTGCCCCACGGAGCCTAGCTCTACTGCTTGGTGGTGCATGCCCAGTCCAGGTCATGTGACCTTTCTGGTCTCATCGGGTTCATCTGTGAAATGGGGCTGCTGGGAGGCTCCAATGGACAATGTGTGGACAGCATCCAAAATGTGGTAGCTATCAGCATTGGTGTTAATAAAAATGAAAAGGCCCTTGGCTCAGAGTGGGGAATGGGAAACCCCACGGGGTGGGCCAAGCTCTTTGCTTTGGACCTGGCAGGATGCTGGGGAGGGGGTCAGCAGTGTCCTTGGAGCTGGACAGTGAACTCGAGGCCTTGGCCTCAGAGGACCCACTTGGTAGGGAGCCAGTCCACATGGTTCTCACCCTGCCCTGCCATGTCCCCCTCTCTGCTCCACCTCTGCTCTGGGACCTGAGGTCCACACCCCTGGCTCTGGCCTGAGGCCCAGGAGATGAGAGCTGGGTGGCTGAGTGTGCAGAGAGCATCGCACTGCTGCATGAAAACAGCCAGGGCTCAGGGAATGGACTGAGCCCTCTGATTGGGAAGGATCCTTGTCACTGTGTTAGAGCAGAGGGACCACCTAGGGCTATGATCAGACAGGTAATTATGGCAACGCCTCCCACCATATAGAGCGTTCCCTTTTTATGATCATTCTACAGTCTACAGAGGACACTCAACAGCCTCATCTCATGCACAAAAACAGCCCTGTGTGGTCGTGGGTGCTTTATTTATGCATCTTCGCCTGGCTTTTAATTAAATTGTCCAGAGCATCTGCATTAGTTAAGGAACCCCCTCCTACTCTCAACCTCTCACACACCCTTAACTGAGTTGCAGTTGAAGTCAATGACCGATGTGCAAACCAGAATGCAACACTGTTGTGGGGTAGGCGTTGACTGGTGCAAACTCACACAGCAAGTGCTGACTTAGGACACCTTCTCAGGTCTTTGGGCTCCTAGTTCATTGATATCAAGAAAGAGATGATATAAAACACTACACTTTATAAAATTTCCCCAGAGTGAACATGATATTTTATTTCAAGGCGGTCTGATCTTTTTTGTACTTTCCAGATGTGATATCTGGCTGTCTTTCTCTTTCACACATACTCACATAATCACAACTGATTAATATCCATTAATCAGTTAAGAGATAATGTGCTGAACACCACATGTGAACCAATCCAGTCTTAATGCCAGGGCTCAACTAGGGAGAAGCAGGGGTGGCGGAAGCGGCTGGATCAAAGGGTGGATAACAGGTGAAGTGCCCAAGGCGCTTGAGTCCAGGTGTAGAGACACTTCCCCACCCCCACACTCCCAGCAACAGCATCACGCATGGCAAGAGTGGGTGTGGGGCAGGGTTTTGGCTTCTGAGGAGGGGGACAGGTGGAGAGCTGGGGTGACCAGGAAAGCTTTAGGGCAGGTTTGGATTTGATGGAAACCTTCAAGGGTGGGCGGAAAAAGGGAGGAAGGAGGGCAAAGGGTATTTTTTAGGCATGGCTAAGTGTATGTTTGTGGCACGTTCTAGGGACAGCAAGGACCCCATATGAGCACAGTGCAAAGATCCTGTAAAGAAAGTTCTTAGGATTCTTGCTAAACAATGATAGCTCTTGCTGATAAGGGGTGCTAGGTAATTATTTCATTCTTTTCAAAAGAATGCTAAAAAAGAGTGGAAATAGAGCAGAGCAATTTAACGTATACTTCATAGCTTTGAAAACATGACTTACATGCTTTATAAAGTTATCTAAAAATCTTATCAAGAATTTTTAAGCCACACCTTTAGCAGTGAATTGGCTTATAGGATCTATCTCCCTTGGGCGGAATGGATTATGGTCCAGGAAACACTTTGCTCCCTGCCGAAGGGGCTGCTTACTCTGGGCAGGTGCTGCTCACCTACGCAGAGGTGCCTGACCCCTTTCCAGCGCTGAGCCCACTTCCTCGTTTCTCAGAGTAGAATCAGTAAGACTGTCTTCGTCAGTGTTTCTCCCCCACCCACACTCACTTCTTCTTTCCTTCCTTTCTTTGCTCCCTTCCTCTTAAAACCATTTCTTTGTTTCCTTAATTAACGTAATTCACCATGGGCAAACCATCCCCTCGTTTACCCAGAGACATCAGGAGGCCAGCGCTGTGCTTGACACTACAGAGACTTCAAAAAAAAGTGTGAGCTCAGTCCTGCCCCCAAGCTTACAGTCTCCACGGGAAGACAGGGCTGAAATACAAGACAATTGGGGGGCATCAGCTGATGCAGGGCCGATGGATCCACCGCAGTCACTGCCAGGCACATTCAGAGTTGGGAGGGCACAGCAGGGCTGGAGCAGGGGCCAGGCTCCAGGGAGAAGGCCTGGCCGGGACTGGTCCCATAGGTGATGGGGCAGGCCTGAGGTTTGGAGCCGGAAATCCTGGGCTTCAGCTTCCCTGGGAAGCCTGTGTGGACCCTGGCTAAGCCATTCTCCACCCTGACCTTTGGGTCCTCGTGTGGGAGTCAGTACCTTTCTATCCACGTCTGTTTTGCAGGGTGTGTGTGGGGCTTAAAGAAGGCAGTGCACCTTGAATGGTAGTACAAAGGCAAGTTCTGCTGTGACCTCAGGAAGACTCCTGAAATGTTCCAAGCCTCAATTTACTCATCTGTGAAGTGGGGCCACCAGTGAGGGTGGTATCATGGGGTTGTGTGAGGACCCAACGAGAGAATGCATGGGGCCCTGCGGGTACTGAGTGCTCCGAGAATGGTGCTGATACTATCAACCTTGTTATTAATAGGGCTGTGTGGAAAGAGCAAAGCTGAACAGCCCTCGAATCCCCTCCGGGCAGGGCAGCATAGATGTGGAGTCCTCCTGGGAACCCACGTGGCCTCCGGGGCTATGCAAACAGCTGGGGCTCCCCAGGCCTCCTGCTGGGGCTGCTCTGGGTCTGTGGCTCCAGGGTGGCCCTTGCTGACCCCAGAGGTATCTCCAAGAGGTTGCAGCTCAGCAGGGCTGGGCAGGACCCTCTAGCCACATGGGTGGGAAATACAAGGAGGCTTGGCCAGGCTCTCAGCTCAGCCGCGCCCTTTGCGCTGGGGCATGGATTTCCCGGGAGGAGAGGCTGAGGCAGCCAATGGGACCCTGGGATTGTGCGGGCGGGTGCCAGTCACACCAGGCCCCTGGGTGTGGGAAGGGCACAGTGACTCACAGGAGCTCTATAGCTGAGGGCCCCAAACATATGCACCTGGCCTGTGGGATGGTGGCCTGTGTGCTCAGAGCCTGTCCACACTCCCTAGTGACAGCTGCTCAGCATCCCCAGTCTCAGTTGAACAAGATTCCACTTGCCCAGGGACTGGCAATCACAGCAGCTGCTGTTATTGAGCACTCACCATGAGCAGGTGCTGTCCTCGATGCTTCACGCTCCTTGAATCCTTACAACAACCTAAGGGAGTAGCTACTATTATTTTCTTTCGCTTTACAGAAGAGGAAACAGAGAGAGACATCCAGAGAAGTTAAGGTACACAGTTGGTGGGGCTGGGATTTGGACCCACAAATTCACGTGTAACCACGATGCTGTGTTGCTTCTCCTGGGATGCTGGAGGGTGCTGGCCACGCCCTTGTGGAGCCCACCCCGACTCTCTTTCCATTTCCCGTAGACCCCAGCCATACCCAGCAGCACAGGATGGGACTGAGGAGCAGGGGTGGAGGTGGGGGGTTGGGGGTAGTGGAGAGGGCCAGAGGAAGGTGGCACCTTGGTTCTGCCAGTCACCAGCTTGGGCACTCTGGTGACCTCCTATCATCTCTGAGTCTTGATTTCTCCAGCTTCAAGATGGGGACAATTAGCTCAGGGTCACAGAGCAATTCTGCAGATTAAGTGGGACCACACATGGGAACGTGCCCAGCACTGTGACTGGTTCAATGCTGGTGCTTGGCTCATGGTTGTCCTCTTTATGGGAAGATAATCGGTGTCACTAAAGAGTGAACAGGACCCCAAACCACAGGGCACATCAGAGGGCAAGTAGTGCAAGTTTCCACCTGATGTGGCCCCAGCCCCAGGGCTGCCCTTCCCCTTGCCCAGCCCCCAGCCCCTCTTCCCGGCCTCGCTTGCTTGGCAGATGGGATTTGTTACGTGCCTTGTCAGGCTCTCCAGGCATCAGCTCAGCCAACTCCTGCAGCAGAGAGAAAACTGTTAGGGTCAGGCTCTTTGTGCCTCCAGAGAAGGCCTGTGAATCAAGACCCCCACCCCCCATCCCCCATTCAGGCAACCAGAAGGAAGGGCTTCTCCATCAGCAGGGCTGGGGCAGACACTGGACGTGGTTCTAGGCGTCATCACAGGCAGGTGCCCAATTAACTGACCTCTAGTCATTGTGGCTAGAGCTGAGGCTACACAACCAGAACAGATTTCCTGGCAAGGGGGGAGTAGGGATGTATCCATCGAGGCTCTGCTCTGTCTACGGTGACCAGCTGTCCTATTTTGCCCAGGACTGAGGGTTCCATGGCATATGGGACTTTCAGAACTAAAACCAGAAAAGATCCCTGCTTTCCTGTGACAACAGGCTTACTCTTCCATCTCCCTGGAGCCAACCCAGAGGCCTCCTCTACTCCTGTGGGCTCATAAAAGGAGAGAAAGCTGGAGAAAGTCAAGACAGGACTCCCACGCTTGTTTAACGAGGAGGCTGAGGTCTGGGCTCAGACGACAGGCCCTTTGAAGAACTGAGGGAGACTTGGTCTTCCCAGCGACGTGGGGTGCTGGAGGTGAGTCTCGACAGAGCTACCAGTCCGATGGGCTCCTATTTTACGAGGCCGAGAAATGTTCACGAGAAGCTAAATAACAGGTTAATGAAGTGTGTTGATAGAAAGTGGTATTAACTTTAATGAGGAGAAAACACTTTGTAAAGGCCAACCAACGCCCACTGGGGCAGAGATATAAATCCAGAGTGTGGAGCTGCTTCTCCACTTCTGGGGGTTTCTGGCTGCAGAAATCTATTCCTTTGCATCTGGGCTGCTGAGATCATGGCTTCCAAATGCCTCAAGGTCGGCTTCTCTTCTGGGTCTCTCAAGAGCCCGGGAGGGGCCGGGGGGGCCTCCACTCATGTGTCCACGATGTATTCCAGCAGCTCTTGCAAGCTCCCGAGTCTCTCCCGTGGGTCCCGAAGTTTCTCTGTGTGCTCGGCTGGGCTGGGCAGAAGCAGCTACAGGGCTGCCAGCTGCCTCCCTGCTCTCTGCCTCCCCGCCGGAGGCTTTGCCACCAGCTTCAGCGTAGGTGGGGGCTGGTTTGGGGAGGGCATCCTCACTGGCCATGAGAAGGAGACCATGCAGTCCCTGAACGACCGCCTGGCCAGCTACCTGGAGAAAGTGCGTCAGCTGGAGCAGGAGAACGCCAGCCTGGAGAGCCGCATCCGGGAGTGGTGTGAGCAGCAGGTCCCCTACATGTGCCCCGACTACCAGTCCTACTTCCGGACCATCGAGGAGCTCCAGAAGAAGGTAAGAGGTTCAGAGTGTCTTTGGCCGCCCAGAACCTTGGGGTCACTCACATTGGTAGTTCCTCCCATGGGCACTTTGGAGGTCACAAGGTATGTTCACATCTATGGCCTCATTTGTTCCTCCCAATAAACTTATGAGAGAGGTATCATTAATTCATTACACAGATGAGAACACTGAGGCTCAGGCTGGTTAAGTGGCCCAGACAGCAGTTAGTGGAGCCAGAGCTTGAACATAGGCTCTGTGAACTAACTGGTTGTGTGACCTTTGGTCACACAAGGTGACCTCAGAGCCCACCTCTCTGACATTTCATTTCCCCATTTTTGTAAGGTGAGGGGATTTGGATTTGATGTATTTGGTGTAAGTAACTTAGGGAAGGAAACACCTGTCAGAGAAGTTTCCTCCTTGCCCAATCCACATCCCCTGAAAGTCACAGCTGGCTCTTGAGAGGGACCATTTATGATCAGAGAATCACAGAGGACCCTGCTGGCAATGACATGCCCTGAGCCCACAGTAGGCTTGTGAGACAGGGAGACAGGAGGGCAGGAAGAAGCTTCGTTCTTGCCATGCCAGGCCTTTCTTGCGGCATGTCCGTGCCTTTCTCTCTGACCCTGGGTCTCAGGTCACAGACACACTGCATTGGAAGGGACTCTAGAGGTTCCATAGTAGGTCCCTATGGCATGCTCACAAGCCCTCCTGGAGCCCTGGTGTCCAGGATGGGTAACTCCCTCTCTCCAGAGGCAGCCCCTGCCAGCTTTGGGGAGCTCCAACCAGCAGATGTCCTTTCTTATACTGAAATCACTTCTTTATGTCCCCAGACCCTGTGCAGCAAGGCAGAGAATGCCAGGCTTGTGGTGCAGATCGACAATGCCAAGCTGGCCGCAGATGACTTCAGGACCAAGTGAGTTACCCTGCTTGCCCTATGGTTGGGGGCTGGTAGAACTGGACACTAGGTTTTCGCTGTACTCTGTGACTCATGCACTCTGTGACTGAGACACGAAGGCAGGACTCACAGCACCTGGCCAGCCTGGGGGCAGAGCTGACCTAGATACAAAAAGGAAATGGAGATGCAGGTGCCCCGTTCTGTGTCTGCAGGTATGAGATGGAGGTTTCCCTGCGGCAGCTGGTGGAGGCCGACATCAATGGCCTGCGCAGGATCCTGGACGACCTGACCCTGTGCAAGTCTGACCTGGAGGCCCAGGTGGAGTCCCTGAAGGAGGAGCTGCTGTGCCTCAAGAAGAACCATGAGGAGGTGAGCCTGGGGGAGCAGTTGTGCCTGGGGGAGCAGGTGAGCATGGGGAGGAGGTGAGCATGGAAAAGAGGCAAGCAGGGGGAGGCAGCACTGGGAAAGCTGGTGCTGACCCTGGTCTATACCACAGGAAGTGAACTCACTGCGCTGCCAGCTTGGTGACCGGCTCAACGTCGAGGTGGATGCTGCCCCACCTGTTGACCTGAACCGAGTCCTGGATGAGATGAGGTGCCAGTACGAGACCCTGGTGGAGAATAACCGCCAGGATGCTGAAGACTGGTTTGACACCCAGGTAGGTACCTGGAAACAGTCAGTGCAACAGAGGCACACTGTGGGTCACGTGGAAGTGACCCTGGGGCTCTGAATCAAGAAACCTGAGTTTGAGTCCTAGCCCTGTTTCAACTTTGCTGTGCAACCTCAGGCATGTTGCTGTCCTCGAAGCAAAAATTTCCTCTGGTGTGAAATGAATGGGTTGGACTGGGTGATCTGGAAGGTCCTTCTGGGCTCATGGTTCTAACTGGCCTCTGTAGATCTCTGAGGCTGAGCCCCTAGTGCTCCTGAGCAGGTCCTGTGTGTGTGTGTTTCAGACCGAGGAGCTGAACAAGCAGGTGGTGTCCAGCTCGGAGCAGCTGCAGTCCTGCCAGGCGGAGATCGTCGAGCTGAGGCGCACGGTTAACGCCCTGGAGATCGAGCTGCAGGCCCAGCACAGCATGGTGAGCCTCGAGGTGGAGAGGGGGGAGCTGGTGCTGGACCAAGCCTAGAAGAACACAAGCCCCCACATTCCATGCTGTGACCACACAGGCAGGCTCCAGGGTTCAAGTTCTTGAGTATCAGGGCAGAGAAGAGGGAATGAGGGCCCACCTCCAATCACAGATGCCCCAGTGGTAAAAGACAAGAGGCCTGCAGCAACTGACATGTCATGGAAGTAGCTCGTGTAAGCAGATACGTCTTCTGAGTAATTATCAGTTACTCAGAGATGACATTAGGAGGGAGACACTCTCTAGATCAGGGAAGCTACAGGGGCTGATTGGCTCATTTCAAATGAGATGTCTGATTGCAGTTCATCCTGGCTCAAAGTGATTCTCTGAGCCTCCGTTCTTGGATTTTGAGGCCTCATTGAAACACAGATGGATCTTCCTTGCTCCCTTTCTGACCTCTGACCTTCTTCCTGCCTACATAATCCGTGTCCTCACAGAGAGACGCTTTGGAATCCACCCTGGCAGAGACGGAGGCCCGCTACAGTACCCAGCTGTCCCAGGTGCAGTGCATGATCACCAACGTGGAGTCCCAGCTGGCCGAGATCCGGGCTGACCTGGAGCGGCAGAACCAGGAGTACCAGGTGCTGCTGGACGTCCGGGCCCGGCTGGAGTGTGAGATCAACACGTACCGGGGCCTGCTGGAGAGTGAGGACAGCAAGTGAGTATCACGGCATGTTCTCTCTTCTTCTGAATGCAATCTACAAAGTGCCGGGGAGAGACAGCATGGTGCCTGGAAACAGCCCGGCATTTGGAGTCAGGAGCCCTAGGTTTTAGTTCTGGTCTTGTTACAAACTCATCACGTGACTCCAGCAACCCCCTTTTCCTCTCTGGGTCTCTGTTTCCCCTTTGGTAAAACAAGGGGCAGAATTGGATGATTTTTAAGGTGACTTCCAGTTTGCATATTCTGGGAACTGCTCTGAGTTGTTGACAACAGCAACGGGAAAACCACAGTAATCTGCTTTTTTCTTTCTCCTAGGCTCCCCTGTAACCCGTGTGCCCCTGACAGCTCACCCTCCAAGTCATGCCTACCCTGTCTTCCCGCGGCCTCCTGTGGTCCCGGCTCAGCTCGCACAACCTGCAGCCCCCACCCTATTTGTGTGCCCTGCCTGGGGGGCCGGTTCTAAGAATGACCAGAAGGTCATGGCCATCGTCTCCAGGACACAGACCTGGCCTCTACTCAACCCTAACCCCTACAGTCCAATCCCCTCTCTTGGCACAGACCCCAGGCCCAGAATCTGGCCCTGAGAGGGCTCACTGAAAATACACACCTTCCATTTCTCAGAGCCCGTCACTTAGGCTGGCTTCCCTGAAGGCCTCCACTCCTCGTCATTTCAATGGGTGCCAGGGCCTTTGTTTTCAGGCTGCCCCCTGGGCCAGGTATTCCTTTTGCATGCTGTTCCAGTGGGTTCTGAAATGCAATAGAGGGCTCCTGTTGGTAGAACAATAAAATGCATTTGCTCTGGTTCCTGATGCCTCACTTATACTGTTCTGATATTGTTGGTCTCTGTTGAGTTCAGAGGGTGACTCTTGGGCAGATGAATTGGGGATGCTTGGCCAAGTGTGATCCTTGGGATGATAGGGTCAACATCTTTGATGTTACTATTGTAATTGTTTTGGGGTGCCAAGAACAGTGCTCATAGAAGATGGTGAACTTAATCGATAAATGTTGTGGGCGTCCTGACTGTTCCACTGACCAGCCATTCCTCCACCTCTCCCCCTCTCCTCGAGTTTCCCTATTCCCTGAGACACAATATTGAAACTGGGCCAGTTAATAAGCCTACAATGGCCTCTAAGTATTAATATTCGAGTGAAAGGAAGAGTCACACATCTCTCCCTTTAAATCAAAATCTAGACATGATGAAGGTTAATGAGGAAAGCACATTGAAAGCCAAGACAGGCCAAAAGCGAGGCTTCTTGTGCCAAACAGGCAGCCAAGTTGTTAATGCAAAGGAAAAGTTCTTGAAGGAAATTAAAAGTGCTACTCCAGTGAATACATGAATGATAAGAATG
Organism: Daubentonia madagascariensis; assembly: GCA_023783475.1. Classification (NCBI taxonomy): domain Eukaryota; kingdom Metazoa; phylum Chordata; class Mammalia; order Primates; family Daubentoniidae; genus Daubentonia; species Daubentonia madagascariensis. Next base: position 5,133,410 of record JAKFHU010001186.1, on the reverse strand, counting down.
CAATATATGACTTTAGTGCTGATATGGAGAAAGTTTTAGTGGTCTGGATAGAAGATCAAACCAGCAACAACATTCCCTTAAGCAAAAGCTGAATCCAGAGCAAGGCCCTAACTCTCTTCAATTCTCCGAAGGCTGAGAGAGGTGAGGAAGCTGCAGAAGAAAAATTTGAAGCTAGCAGAGGTTGGTTCATGAGGTTTAAGAAAAGAAGCCATCTCCTTGACATAAAAGTACAAGGTGAAACAGCAAGTGCTGATGTAGAAGCTACAGCAAGTTATCCAGAAGTTCTAGCTAAGATCATTGATAAAGGTGACTACACTAAACAACAGATTTTCAACGTAGATGAAATAGCCTTCTATTAGAAAAAGATGCCATCTATGACTTTCATAGCTAGAAAGAAGTCAGTGCCTGGCTTCAAAGCTTCAAACGACAGGTTGACTCTCTTGTCAGGGGCTGATGCAGCTGGTGATTTAAAGTGGAAGCCAGTGCTCATTTGCCATTCTGAAAATCCTAGGGCCCTTAAGAATTATGATAAATCTGCTCTGCTTGTGCTCTATAAATGGGACAGCAAAGCCTGGGTGACAGCACATCTGCTTACAGCATGGTTTACTGAATATTTTTTAAGCCTACTATTGAGACCTACTGCTCAGAAAAAAAGATTCCTTTCAAAACATTACTGCTCATTGAGTGACAATGCACCTGGCCACCCAAGAGCTCTGATGGAGATGTACAAGGAGATTAATGTTGTTTTCAGGCCTGCTAACACAACATCTATTCTGCAGCCCGTGGATCAAGAAGTAATTTTGAATTTCAAGCCTTATTATTTAAGAAATAAATTTTGTAAGGCTATAGCTGACACAGACAGTGATTCCTTTGATAGATCTGGGCAAAGTAAATAGAAAACCTATTTTCTATTTACTTTGAAGGTATCAAAGTAAATACTTTGAATGGCATCTAGGATGGTAGATGCCATTAAGAATATTCACGATTCATGGGAGGAGGTCAAAGTATCAACATTAACAGGAGTCTGGAAGAAGTTGATTCCAACCTTCTTGGATGACTTTGAGGGGTTCAAGACATCAGTGGAGGAAGTAACTTCAGATATGATAGAAATAGTATGAGAACTAGAATTAGAAGTGGAGTCTGAAGAGGTGACTGAATTGCTGCAATCTCATGATAAAACTCGAATGGATGAGCAGTTGCTTCTTACGGAAGCAAAGAAAGTAGTTTCTTGAGTTGGAAACTACTCCCAGTGAAGATGCTGTGAACATTGTTGAAATGACAACAGATGACTTAAATGTTATATAAACTTAGTTGATAAAGCAGTGGCAGGGTTTGAGAGGATTGAGTCCAATTTTGAAAGAAGTGCTACTGTGGGTGAAAGGCTATCAAACAGCATCACATGCTACAGAGAAATCTTTTGTGAAAGGAAGAGCCAATTGAGCTGGCCAATTTCACTGTTATCTTATTTTAAGAAATTGCTATGGCCACCTCAACCTTCAACCACCACCACCCTGACCAGTCAGCAGCCATCAACACTGAGTCAAGACCCTCCACCAGTAAAAAGATCACAACTTGTTGATGACTCAGATGATCATTAGCATTTTTTAGCAATAAAGTGTTTTTAAATTAAGGTATGTGCATTGTTTTTTGAGACATAGTGCTATTGTACACTTAACAGTCTACAGTATAGTATAAATACAACTTTTATATGCACTGGGAAACCAAAAACTTTGTGTGATTTGCTTTATTGCAATATTCGCTTTATTGTGGTGGTCTGGAACTGAACCTGAAATATTGCTGAGGTATGTCTGTGTCCTCCTTTACCTCTGTGGTTCTTGAAACCATGTGAAAAACTTGCTAAACACAGATTGCTGGGCCCCGCCCTCAGAATTTCTGATTGAGCAGGTCTGGGATAAGCCTGAAGAACTGCATTTCTAACATGTTCCTGAGTGATGTTGATGCTGCTTATCTGGGGACTACACTGTGAAAACCACTAATACACCTTATTTTTAATACAACAGTAATTATCTTATAGTTTTTTGGGGGAGAGAATTAAATGGGCAAATTAATGCCAAGTACCCAGCACTGTGCCTGGCACTTCTACACATTCAATAAGCACTGGCTATGATTTTGAGGGTGGCCCTAAGAGTCCCATTCCATGCAGCTGGTATTGCTGTCAGCCCTCCTCCCAGCTGATGCTACTGTCTTCCCTAAACAGGTAATCCAGATAAGGTACAAGAATTTACAGTTGTTGCAGAGGATCAAATTGTGAGATTATTTAATCCAACCCTTTTGATCTGCATGAGGAAACTGAGGCCCAGAAAGGCAAAGTGACTTTTCAAAGGCCACATGGCAATTCATAGGCAGCATCTCCATGCTGACTTTTCTTAAGCAATGAAAGGGCTGGGTAGCATTTTCCGTTTCCTGTCCCTTCACCAACATTTCTGAGAATATATGAAATGTAAGACAAGTACTTATATGGCTACATTATATTGAGAATATATAAATAATTAATAATTATTAATTATATATTATTTATATATTATTATTAATAATTATTGAGAATAAATAGTGGCCATATAACACACACACGTTACACATGAAGGGTGAGAGCTCACAGCTTTTGCAGCCAGGACTGAAAACCACTGGTCTCGCATGTGGCTTTCTTAGGTGAATGCCCAAGGCTTCTATAACTGGGGACACCTGCTCCCCATCTCCTGGCTTAGATCATTCCAGGGCTGCAGTGTCCCTTCTCAAGGGAGTGGATTCATACTGCTTCCATGCTCTGAGGTCCTGAAATGAGCCCTCCATGTCTGCCACCGCAGAGAATAAAAGTAGAGCCTATTCCAACCTGTTCTATCTCAGTCTGTTCAACAAACAATAATCAAGCACTCAATAACTCTGTACACGGCACAGTGATAATCAAGTGGAGGATCCAGAGGAGGTCAAGATAGAGCATCTGCCTCCTGGAAATGTTCAGGATATAGATCTGCTTTTCCAAGACCCTCCTCCAGCTGGAAAGTTATTCCTGATTCTTAGGCTTTCTGTCTTTTAATTTTTCTTTTGGAGGGGTGCACCATTCCTGCAGGTACTGCAATACTGGGTCGATGCATGGAGTGGATGGAGCAAACTCCTATTCCATCTCCCTGCTCCAAAAATCCATTTAATATATTGTCCTTGGATAGAGGACGTATCAGATATTAAACTGATAAGAACAGATACTACACTTGATCTTAGCCAAAAGGCCAAGAAATGATCTGTCTGTCTTGAGTTCATTCTCTTCTCCCTGACATTATTTTCTTTCCCTTGGTAGGAAGGTGGTGCATGTTAGGAAGCCTCTGCGGTTCCTTTTCCTTTCTGCTTGGATTTACGATCGGAGCAGCTTCTGCCACCCACACATTTCCTCATTAAGGGGCCAGGCCTCTTCCCACGGGGAATGCTCTCATTACAGCAGTGGCTGCCCCCAGACCTGCAGCTTTTTCAGGGCCAGAGCAGGCGGGGTGCAATGGGCCAGGTGGTGGTGGCCTGCAGCCCCGCCCTGGTAATGAGGGCCCAGGCATGGGGCTGATGCTTTGAAGATGTGTCCGGAAGCTCTCCCCTGGTGATCAATGACAGGAAGCCCAGAGTCCTGCTTTAGCCAAATGATAAGTTTGGCCTCTTTTATGAGGCGAGGAACTCCTTATTGGAAACCAAATTACAAATTAATTAGCAGCTTCCTCTGGGGCTGAGTGTAAATGTCAACACCAGCCCACGATGACTTTCTAGTTTGAGCCCCCTCACTCTAAGGGTATAAAAAGGCCTTAGCAGGAAGGGGTCTGTAGACATCCAGGTAGCTGCTGCTGAGGAGAAAGGGCCTCCCAACATGACTTCCACTTGCTGTGTCACCAATAGCTCGGTCAAGAGCTGTCCCCGGCCTTCCTCTGCCTGCTCCAGCGGCATGAGCTGCCGGCCTGATCTGTGCCTGGGCTATGTCTGCCAGCCCGTGGCATGCCTGCCCTCCGTCTGTGTGCCCACCACCTTTCGGCCGGCCAGCTGCCTCTCCAAGACCTACCTATCCAGCTCCTGCCGGCCCAGCAGCTGCTGGCCAGCCAGTGGCATCTCCAGCTCCATGGGCACTGGTGGCTGGTACTATGAAGGGGCCTTCAATAGCAATGAAAAGGGGATCATGCAGTCCCTGAACGATCGCCTGGCCAGCTACCTGGAGAGGGTGCGCCAGCTGGAGCGGGACAACGCCAGCCTGGAGAGCAAGATCCAAGAGGCCAGCCAGTCCCAGGTGCCCAGCCTGTGTCCTGACTACCAGTCTTACTTCAGGACCATCGAGGAGCTTCAGCAGAAGGTGAGAGTAAGCGGTGGGGTGAACACACTCCCCGGGAAGGCATCCAGACTAGCTGATATTTTAGATTTGAATCTTGTTAGCTTAGTAAGCTATATTCAGGGAAAATAGACCTCCTTAGGGCATAGGGTTATCTCATAATTTGAACACTCAGCCAGAGCCCTTAATGTGGAAAGAGTCTCAGGTCTACCATTGCCTTATTGCATGACTTGGGGAGGTCCTTTTCCTTCCCCAGGCCTCAGTTTCCTCATCTGTAAAGTGGGGAATAATGGTCCTTGTCCAATGGGGTTGTCAAAAGGATACAATGAGATGCAGGTAAAGGGCTTGAAACAGCCCTGGTACATGATGTGTTTTCAGTAAATGCCAAAGACCCTCCTGTCTGTGACATGAATGACTTCAGACATAATGCCATTCTTTCCTTCCACATCACTCAGTATATCCAAAATGCGGAATTTGGATTTATGAAGCCCCGGTGCTTATATATCAAGTTCTCCAAGGACTAGCGGTTCACTAAATACCCCCGAGAGTTCCAGGGGAGAGGGGCTTCTGCAGGGTGGTGCAGGCTGCTGAGTCCTGCCTTTGCTCCTGTCTTCTCCTCACTTGGGTTCTTTCTTCTTCTTCTCATCCTAGACTAACCCCCTCCCTGTGCCTTGGCCCACAGGTTCTGTGCACCAAGGCAGAGAATGCCAGGATGGTCGTGCACATCGATAACGCGAAGCTGGCTGCCGACGACTTCAGGACCAAGTGAGCTTGGCCAGGGCACTGGTTGGGGCGGGGGATGCTGTCCCTGCACACTCTTGGGGCAGCTTTCCATCAGTTTCACAGGGGGTTGGAAAGTGCCAGCAGTCCAAGGTCTTCCCAGAGTTCTGTGTTCAGTTTCTTCCCTCGGTTGCTGGCCCTGTCCTCGTGCAGGTATGAGGCGGAGCTGGCCATGCGGCAGTTGGTGGAAGCTGATATCAGCGGCCTGCGCAGGATCCTGGATGACCTGACCCTGTGCAAGGCTGACCTGGAGGCCCAGGTGGAGTCCCTGAAGGAGGAGCTGCTGTGCCTCAAGAAGAACCACGAGCAGGTGAGACAAGAAGTCACGCCGAGGTGGCCCTGGGCAGCATAGGGGGAAGGATGTGGGGTTTGGGGTTGGATAGACATGGGTGAAATTCCCAAGCATGCCACATATTATCTCTGTGACTTTGCCCCATTTGTGGCAGCTGCCCAAGCCTGTTCATCTGTAAAACAGGGAAACCACTATCATGTGGGGTTATTAGGAGAATTTAATGGATATGATATGGATCACAGACACGATCCAGGTGGTGGATAAGAAACACCTGCCACTTGATGGGTGCTCAGAAATGTAGCTTCCTTCCCTTTCTACCCTTCCTGGACTAGTGTGACGGCCAGGGGCTCACTTGTGGTCACTGTGTTTGCTTTCTCATGAGAACCACATACCAGAGGTAGAGTGGGGCAGCAGGGCTGGGTGGGTTATATTCCAGAACTCATGTCGAATGGCCTGTCCATCTCTGCCAGGCTAGACTGCTAGGGGTGGCCCTGTCTCTTTGAGGGGGAGTCGAACTGTAGAGGTTTCTTCTTCTTCTGTCCTCATCCTCCTTCCTTGTCCTCTCTTCTGCTTACATATAATATACTTCAGCAGAAGCCATGGGCAAACCCTTTACTTTCTGATTTTTCCTCATCTCCTGCAGGTCCTTGGAGGGAAAGACCTCCATCCTGGGAACCTGTGTGCTCCAGAGCCCACCCGAGCCACAGGGTCTTTCCCTCCTTCCCTGGTTGACTCTCAACCTCTTGACTTGGGATTTGAATGAACAAGTGCCTCCGAATCCTGGCTGGCTTTCCTTGGGCTTAAATGTGAAGTAACAGTCAGTTGCCACGTACTCACTGAGCACCCTCGGGCTCCTGACTCACCCCTCTTAAATCAGAGAACTGGGAACCATACCAAAAAGCCACTAATGAGGAGTTATCGCACACTCTGGCAGCCTCAGTGACAACTTTCTCTCTTTGGCAGCCAAGCCTGGGAGGCGCCTGCTGCAACCCGGGCCTTGAACTAGTCAAGCCAGGCTCCTGCTGCCCTCCTTCCGGGACAAACACAGGTCGGGAGGGTGACAGGGAATACTGGGGACAAGAGTTTCCCATTTTAGCCCAGATGGATCAAGCAAACCCTGATGCTGCTCTTGGCTTCTGCCAGAGTGACAGGGGGTGCGGTGTCAGAGTGGGCTTCCCGTCACGGGGGTGTCCAGCTGGGGTTGGGAGACCGTGAGACACTGCGGGGTGGAATGCAGTCCTCACGCGGCCCCTTCAATGCTGCCATCTTCAGCATGTTTTGTTGCATCTTTCGTTGCATCTTTCGTGTCTCCCTGGGGAGATGAGTTGGCATCCTGTGATTTTTTTCACACTTGCCTGGGACTCTTGTGCATTTTCAGGAAGTCAGTGCCCTCCGATGCCAGCTTGGGGACCACCTTAACATTGAGGTGGATGCTGCACCCCCTGTGGACCTGACCAGGGTGCTGGAGGAGATGCGGTGTCAGTACGAGACCATGGTGGAGACCAACCGCAGGGACGTGGAGGAATGGTTCAACACGCAGGTGGGCCTCTCACAGGTGGGCTGGCCTCCTCAGTGTCCCTAGGAAAGGATGCCCAGCCTTCTCTTTTCCCCCACTGTAGATGGAGGAGCTTAACCAGCAGGTGGCCACAAGCTCTGAGCAGCTTCAGAGCTACCAGTCGGACATCATTGATCTTAGACGGACAGTCAACACTCTGGAGATCGAGCTGCAGGCCCAGCACAGCCTGGTGAGTGCTGGTGGGTGGGCGCCTCGCCCTCTGGATCTGAGGCAGCACCAAGCACAGGTGCAGACATCCAGGGTGAGGAAGAGGAGGCCCAGACTTCAGCCACTGTGGATGACTACCCAGATGACCTTTCCTGCAGGGAGTTTTCTCCTAAGATCCAGCTCAGAGAGAAAAGGGGCATGTTTCAAATCAGACGTGGGTTAGGTAGACTCTGTCAAACATGACTGCTCAAGAAGGCTTGTTCTCTGCTTAGCCTGCCTTTCCAGGCCTGTGGTTCTCCATATCACTCGTAGAGATTTTCAAAGTCCTGATGTTCAGGTTCTTCTATGGAGCAATTGAACCAGAGTCTCTGGAGATGAGGCCTGGTCATGGGTGTTTTTTAAGGGCTCCCACATGACTCTAATAGGCAGCTTGGGTTGAAAACCACTGTTCTAAATGATGCCACAGGGGAGGAATTTGGGGAAGCTCAAATCCAAAGCTTAAAGCCGGACGTTTGTAGAAGGAAGAAGGGATTTAGGATGAGATCTAGGACTTGGTTTGGGTTCAAACCATGGTTCCATCACATGTCAGCTGTTTAACCTTGAACAAGTCACTCGACCTTTCTGGGCTTCAGAACCCTCTTGAGTTCATTCCCAACACCAGAGAGAGTCTTGGCTCTTCTTGATTCTTCCTGAACCATGCCATGGAAGACAGCTCCCTCCTCACGGTTATGTCTCTCCTTTGCCTTAGAGGGACTCTCTGGAAAACACACTGACAGAGACAGAGGCCCGCTACAGCTCCCAGCTGGCCCAGATGCAGGGCATGATCAGCAACGTGGAGGCCCAGGTGGCCAACATCCGCTGTGACCTGGAGCGGCAGAACCAGGAGTACAAGGTGCTGCTGGATGTCAAGGCCCGGCTGGAGTGTGAGATCAACACATACCGAGGACTGCTGGAGAGCGAGGACTGCAAGTATGCAGGCCCAGCCGAGGGTCCACAGAGAGATTTGGGCGAGGGTTGGGGGAGGTTGTAGGAAGCAGCTGGATCTACCCTGGAGGGCCCATCAGCTTAGAACCCTGTCATGACTAGGAAGTCATTAGGAAGCTGGTGTGCTCTGGAGAAAGTCAGGCCGTGGTGTTCATGCTGCCATGCCAAGCCTGGCCTTTTGGAGACCACTGTGTTCCATTCCAAGTTGACTAACTCCTCCAAGAGCCTGCCATGGGCCAGGTGCTATGGTGGATACCGAGATAGATGGTGACGAGGCATCTGCTCTCAAATTGTTTCCATCTGTTTAGGGAAATAGGAAGGCAGGCGACTGGAGATTGTGATGTGGGGAGAGGTTTCTGGCATATTGGGAGGACAGTAGGTAGTGTCGTGTGACTAAGCTGTGGTGGAAGCAGGACAGGAACGGTCAGCTGGGGCCCACCCATGGAGAACCCCAGAGGTCTTGGTAGCGAGGGTGGGCTTCATTGTATCGGCAAGCTGAAGGCCTTATTTTTTTTGAGGAAGAAAAGATAGAATTTACTTAGCTGCCTGTCTTTCCCACTAGATGGTAAACATCTAGAATGCAGAGACAATATAATACATTTTTATTCCCTGCGCTTGGCATGTAGTAGATTCTTAGTAAATGTTTCTTGGCCAAGTCAATGAAAGCTCAAAGGTGCTGTTTGGGAAGATCAGCTTCCTGACAGCAGCAGGAATAACTGAACAGAGAGTGGGGACCAGGCAGGGACACCGCTCAGGAGGCCTGGCCATGGCCTAGGTGAGCAGGAGGAGGGTCTGAGTCAGGGCAGGTAGAATCAGCAGGACCTGGGTATCTGAACACAGGGTACCTCTGGGCTCATTACTGTTATAGTGGCTTCTCATTCTACGTTTAGCCTTGCTTCTCTGTCATTAAGAATCTTATCCTTCAGGGCAAGAGTTGCAAAGTCAAACATTTGCAAGGCCCAGGCCATTGACATGCATGAGTGACAAGGTCACACAGAGACTGTGGAACACCAGGGAGCTTGTGCCATGTCCAAGGCAGGCAGGGCTGTGCCCTGGGGGCCATTGCTATGTGTGACGTGCAGGTCCAGTATTGCTGGAGCTTCTGATGCTTCAAGGGAAACTGGGAATCTTGATTTTTAAAAAACAATTCAATTCTTCTGATTTTAAAATATTTCCCACAAATTAATGAAAATATAGTGCCAGCCAAATTAAACACATTTCAAGCTGTATGTGGTCCTCAGGCTGCCTTTTGGGTCTCTGAGCTATTTGGTCTCCATCCAAGGTCTGGTGTGTGGTTTCTGGTTTTGAGCCCACGCCTGTCAGTCTCTGAGATCATACTCTTTCCTTTCACCATGTATTCATCCTGCATTCATTCCTTATTTCATCTTACTCAACACATTCTTAATAAGTGCCAAGTCTGTCCTATGCCAGGTGTGCAGGGTGGGCATACATACATGGCTACTGATGTCACTGCCTAGTAGGGGAGACAGACCGTAATAGAGTAATTATTAATCACTGTGGAACAAGGTACAGGATACCATAGGGGGATGACACAGAGAAATCAGGGGAGGCTTCAAGGAGGATGTGACAGTCGAGTTGAGCTCTTAAGAAATAGAAGAAATTGATTAGGTGAGTGGAGAGAGAAGAGTGTTCTAGAAGTAGGAAATAGGGCATTAGCCCTGTGGCTGGAGCAGCATGGTCCATGGAGGAGCTGGAAGAAGGTGAGAGTACCTGGGGCTCAGAAAGCAAGGGGCTAGGAGGTGAGGCCAGGGTGAGAGATGGGTGCAGGTCCTATTAAGGAAGCTGCTTTCCATCTGCAGCACAAATGGGAGCCATTGAAGGTTTTAGGCAGGGGAGGGACATGATTAGATTTGTGTCTGTGGAAGATCACTCTGGGCACTAAGTGAACATTGGTTAGGAGATGCCTGAGCAGGGCTGGGGAGATCAGTTAGAAGGCCGTGAGGTGACACAGACAAAGGTGGCAGAGGTTGGGACCAGGGAGGCACAACCTCCGTGGTTGTGGTATAGGGTGGAAGGGTTTGAGAGGAGTCCGAGGGGCGGAATTGGCAGGACCTGTGGTCGAGGTGGCCTCTTCTACTAATCCTGCCCCGCTGGGATTTCTCCCACAGGCTGCCTGTGAACCCATGCGCCGCTCCTTCCTGTGCCCCCTGTGCACCCTCCCCCTGCGTGCCGCGCACCGTCTGTGTGCCCCGCACCGTCTGTGTTCCTTGTTCGCCCTGCCCCCCGGGCCGCTACTGAAGTCCCTTGGCGCCAGTGGATCCTGGAGGGACCGGAGCTGGGTGGCCTGGTGCCTCCTCAGACCGAGCCTGACCACAGTTCAGTGGCCACCAACAGAGCAGGCCCAGCCCCAGCCAGCGAGGAAGACCCTGAGCAGGACCAGGTGGTGGACCATCTGCAACAAGTTCTGACACTACTGGGGGCACCCTAGCCCTCATTGCTTCAAAACTGCCTCTTCCACTTCCTTTGGCAAACTGTTCTCTTTGGTGATGTTTCTGGTTGTCTATGCTGCCTGAAAGAGCATGTGTTCCTGCTTAACTGGCAAATAAAGGCTCATTCAATGGCCCTGCAATCAAGTCTGTCCCTGTCATTTATGCTGCTGTATCCACAAGCCAACTCTACTCACTTGGGCTCAGGAGGAATGTGGCCAAATCCTATATTATTTTTATGCCCCTTCTGCTTCCATAGAGCCTTGAGAGGTGTTCACCAAAAAGGCCCACATGCCATAAACCAGTTAAAACCAGGCAATGGGTCCAGAGCCAAGTAATAAAAGAATAAAGAGAGGAGGGAGGTAATTATGCCAGAAACCAAGGCCAGACTACTGTAATTGAGAATAATACTGTAATAAACCCACCCCTAAATCTCATTACAGCTGGTACAATGGGATCATTCATTCATTCAAAAAATCTTCACTAAGCACCTCCTAGGTGCAGGTTCTGCATTAGAGTACTATCACTATTAACCCAGTTGATAGTACCCAGATGCCTTGCAACAATCTACGAGAAAAAATACCATTGTTTTATCCACTTTGTAAATGAGGAAACCGAGGCCCAGAGAGGTTAAGAAACTTGCCCAAACGCACACAGCTAGTAAGTGTCTCAGGACTCAGGAGTCAAATCGAGGCTTTCAGGCTCTAGAGACACTCAACCAACTGATATTCAGAGTCCTCATTGTTTGCAAACTACAGCTGGGTGCACAGGACACCAGAATATGCAAGTGATCGCCACCATCCAGACATTTATAATTAGAGGGGGAGCTAAGACCAGTGAGGCCCCACTCCTTCCTCAATAAGGGCCATATAATAGTAATAGTAATAATAATAATGACAACAATGACAATTGCTACCACTTATTCAGCACTTATAACGCACCCAGTACTATGTTGAGTGTGTTACATAAATTAACTTATGCAGTTTTCATGATCACATTGTAAGCTAGGCATTGTAACCATTTTAGACATGGGAAACTGAGGCACAGAGTGGTTAAGTAAGTTATCGAAGGTTACATGCAAGGACAAAGATTTAAACCCAAGTCTAGCTGCACAGCAGTGTTATTTTAACCACTCTGCTACACTGTCTAATTCCTACCCAGAAAGGGTATGTATTGACAAAGATTGGGAAAAATCTTAGCTTGAGGGGATCTGCAAAGGCTTCCTGTAGCTGGTGGCATTTGAGATGGATGGGCCTTGGAGGTTGAAATGGATATCTAGGGAGCATGAGACAGGCAGGGAAGTGTGTGGGGCTGCAGGAGAGCAGGGGTCAGGAGTGGCAGGCCTCAAGGGGTCTCTCTCACTGCCTGTGAGAGACTGGTGGGAATAAACCTCAAAAGTCAGGAAGGCATCAGATTATGGGGGGCCTTGGTACCCCACAAAGAGCCTGGTCTCTATCCTGAAGGCAGTGTGGGGGGTGCTGCAGGATTTGAGCCCAAGGATGATATGATTGGAGTGCTATTTTAGAAAGTTTCACTACGGAGCATAGACAGGATGGCTGAGGGGAAGCTAACAGGGTCTTAGCTAAGACAATGTCGGGGGGCATGGAAAAGTAAGGGATCAATTTGAGGGATGCAGTGACAGACCTGACTTGGCAATGGATTGGCCGTGGCAGGTAAAGAAGAAGAAGATGGGAACGTGAATCTTGAACACCTTTCTTAACCTCACCCACCAAACACATAGTTCTTCCTTAATGAGCTGAGATGATGTTTCTATTAAGTATCTGCCCTCTGGCCTTGCCAAGAAATGATGACACATGGATTGGATCCTGAAGTTGCCTGGAGGCTCTCCAGACAAAATCCCACATGCATGCCTGGCAAACAAGGTCGTCAGGCTGACAGCAGGGACATAAACACACAGGTCGGCAAGCAGGGGCTCCTGGCTGATGGGTGGTAAAAGTTCAGTGAGCTGAGATGCCAAGGGAGAGGGTCTTCTGTCTAACTGGATTTTCTCATAACTGTGTGCAAACCAGTAATCCTTCTTAATTTCAATCCTTATACAAAACTTTTCTAGAATGTGTTCATCTTGATAAACATAATAGACTGAACAGAACAAATCTTTGTTTCTAGAATCCTAGACCTGTTATGTCCAATATGCTAGCCACTAACCACATATGGCTACTTAATTTTTAATTAAATAAAATTAAATAAAATTGAAAAATTCAGTTCCTTAGTCACACCAGTCACATGTGGCCAGGCATTACCAAACAGGACTACACAGATACAGAATATTTCCGACATTCAGGAAGTCCGGTTGCACAGAGCTGTCCTAGATAGTCAGAATCAGAAGGAGCCTTCCAGATGATCTGGCCCAGTCCCCCCATTTTACAGATGAGGAGTCTAAGACCCAGGAAAAATGCGCTCTCAGATGCACAATCAACAGGTGGGAATTGTAGCCAAGTGTTTTGATGCTGAGACTAGCAGATCTTCCAAGCTTTTTATGCTTTCTCCAACTACCCAAGGTTTATTAATATGTCTCCTAATAAATATGTCCCTTTTCTCCTTCTTTCATTTCGCTAAGAGTGGAGACATTTTCTCTGAGTTTCTGAGATGCTGAAACTCTTTCCTGGGCATATAGTTCCCTTTAAAAAAATAATTAGCAGCCACTGAACTTGGAATCTCCTTAACCTTTGAGCATTTGGCTCAGCAAGTGCACAGACTTCAGGCTGTGGCCTGGAGCTGCAGCAGGAGCCGTCACACAGGAGTTGCAGGCCAGCATCAGCCCTTGGACATTTTCCGGGGACTTCCACAGGCTCCTTTTACCCCAGTGCATATTGTCCAATCCGACCCAGTCCCTATTTCCACACCTGTGCGTCACTCCAACTTGCCAAGACCTGTCTAACTCTCAAATGCCCGTTAAAGCTTTTTATATGAAACCAAGCGCCACAGCCCAGGGCCAGGAGTGCCACCCCCCACTGGAAATGACAGCCACCAACTTCCAGTCTGGAAGTACTTCCAAGATAGAGGTGTTGCCAGTGATCGTGCTGCCTAGCCCGTCTCTCTTATTTGATGGACAAAGATACTATGGGCATAGACTTTGGGAAATATTTATGCCCCACCAGCACCAGGACCTCCTGGAAACGGGGTCCAGTGTACCACACGTGGAGATTCTCAGAGGAACTCTCTCCTCATATCAAAGTATTTGGATTTAATTAACTCTGATTTATAGGGAAACGTGGGCAGGGCCACAGTAAAGTAATAAAATCTTTGTTATATTTGATGTTCGGGAGAAACTCCCACAGGTACCAGGAATCTTCCCTGAGCGGGATTGGAAAAGAAAGGATGTGATTTTCAAAGATACAATTTTCCCCAAGGCCATTAGAGAGTCTGGGCCCCTCTGGCTGCTCACTGCCCTAGAGCAAAGCCCCTCTTCTGGGAGTGGGGGTGAGGGCCCACAGGGCAGAACTGCCATTCAGGGACACACAGCCAGGTGGCAGTGCTTCCTGAAAGACCCAGGAGTCGGGCATAGCATCTGGCAGACCGGGCGGTTTACACACTTTTCATTGCACCGAATGAATCTTTTTCTCCCCACTATATTCGAAAAACTTTTACAATATAATCAAAAAAGAATATGCCTCTTCCAGGCTATAACCAGGAAAATCATTAATAATAAAATAATTCTCTTTTTGTGTTTTGTCCGTTTTAACACTTGAATGCAATGATCTCAATCTGGCTAAATAAAAAGTTCCCAAGATCATTTGATGTCCATCTTTTTGAACAATTGGTCAAGGTAAGTTTAGCTGTAAATAGCAGTCTCCCTTAACCACTGTATCTAAACAGACTCACAAATGCATATCTTGGCATAATGGAAAAGATCAGTGGTTTTGGCTTTGGAAAGCTTGGGCCAGAATCCCAATTCTGCTACTGACACGCTGTGTGATTTGGCAGATCTCTTAATCTCTATGCACCTTGGTCTCTTTCTCCCCTTTAGAAATGGGGACAATTCTGCCTCTCTCACAGAATTGTTGGGAATAATGCACATGAAAATGCCCGTCATGATGCCTGGCATATTAGAAGTGCTTGACGAATGTTGGTTAAGGAGAAACCTGCCTTGGCAATGAATCCCCTCTCTTCTGATTTTCCCCATTGGCACTGGCAGATGAGTCACTTTTTGAAGCCGTTCTGAAGCCCAACTTTCAGAAACAACAGCAGCAGCAACACACTAGCAACTTTGCTTTGCTCTGAGAGTACTGGATGAACTTCCAGTCTTGGTGTCAAGGCCCTGGTAAGGTGGAAGCCCTTGTGTCCGAGGCCCAGTGTCCAGTTCTGGAATCTACCTGGTTCATTCCCAGGTGCCTGCCCTCTGCCCGGCCCTCTGGCTTCAGGGCAGACTGAAGGCCTCCCATGTGCTCAGACGCATCCAATTTTTAGGCCTCATTCCTTGAGCTGGGTAGAGCAGGGACAGCAACTACAGCCCACAGGTCAAATCCAGCTGCTGCCTGTTTTAGCAAATCAAGTTTTAACTGGAACATTGCCACAGCCATCTGTTTCCGTGTTGCCTATGTCTGCTTTGTGCCACACTGGCAGAGTTGAGTAGTTGTAGTACAAAGAGAGTGTATGGCCTGCAAAGCCTAAGATATTTACCATGTGGCTCTTGAACAGAAAAGATCTGTCCATCTTGGTGTGGAGGAAACAGAATGTGCCGGAGCCCTGGGTCCCAGTCCCAGCTCTACACCCCCAAGGAACTTACAGCCCCTCTCTGGTCTCTGAAGCACGAAGGCTTGTTTAGTTCTCTAGGTTACTTTTAGTTCTAGTAACTTAGCAGCCCTTGCTCTATTGCTTGGTCCCTATGCTCAGGGACTTTGCCTTTTTGTTTACTGAGGGCTGGTGGAGAGGCCTGCTTCATCCTAAAGCCAATGCCATGCCTAGACAGATGGCAGATGGTCACTCAGGGAGCAGAGCCTAAATTCTCAATGGGTATCCTTAAAGACATAACACAGAACATTTCTTTTAGCAGCAGAAGGCAGTAACAAGGAGTCCAAAGGCTGTTACCCCTCTCTTTTACCAAGTGGGAAGCTACTCACGGGGACTGAATAACCGCTAATGGGTTGTTCTGATGGAAGAAGAAATGAAGATTCATGGGCAAAGCTTGTGTGTTCCATCTGCTCCCATGGTGGGTGACTAAAAGCTCTGGGCAAGAAAACACTCTCACGCCTGGGTGCTTGGCCCTTGTAACCAATCTTCTACTCAACTTTCTGGGACCACTGCTTCTAGTGATAATGGAAATCACTGTTCCTCAAGCTCTGGGAAGAGCCGTGCGAAGGTCCTCGCTACAGGTAAGCTGTGGCAGGCGGCTGCCCTGGGAACTCTGTACCTGATGGCCGTGCCGCTCGTGCTTCGAGGCCATTGAGGAGCTTCAACAAAAGGTAAGGCGAGGCCTGGAGCTCTGGCAGCGGTGGTGGGGAAAGAGGGCTCCCTGGGGGATGAAATTTCGCTAACGTTCATGCTGATGAATTAAAGATGCCAGAAATAAACTTTGGTGCCGGGAGCCCAACAACGTGGCTCTACATCCAGTTCCACTCAGCCGGCACCACTGCTGCCGACTGTGATGACAGGACTCTGGTCAGGAAGTGGATTTATTTCTTCACAATCCAGATCCTGCCTTATTTAAGGATACGCTGTCATTCACTCACCAGTTACTGAGCAGCAGGTACTGGTAGTTGCTGTGCTGGGTGCTGTGAGCAGATACTACCCACAGGCAGAAGCCTCAACTCTTAGCCTGGCCTTTGAGGCTGCTGTGTTCTGAGCCTCAGTTCCCTTTGTAGCTCCCCTCCCTCTAATCTTCCCCAAACATTCTGTGCTTGTGCCAAGTCGCTTTGTCACCCCCAAAACATTTGTTTACCTGTGAAATGCTCTCCTCTTCTTTGCATATCCAAATTCTAGCTGGGCTTCAAAGTCCAGGTGAGATCCCCCATGCCCTGGAAGCCTTTCTAGAGGCTAACCCCACTGGGGTGGGTCTCAGCTTCCTTTGAACAATCCAGAGCCGCATATCTGAACATCTCTTATGGTGTTCTCACCTTTCTATTCTGCTCTGGAGCTCCTATTCTGTATAAGATGGTGGGAAGGATGAATGCCGAGCTTCATTTGAGAAAAAATATTAACCACATTTATTTAGTATTTTCTATTAAGTGCTGATATTCAGCTGGGTCATACCAGTCTGTGTGTGGTTGTTTCCACTTGTCTCCTGTTCCACTGCTGCCAACAATGAGACTGTGGTTGTAATATTTCTGAAATCACCCTTGATTCTACTAGATGTCAAGACTGGGCTGGGAATTTTCACATACCTCAAAGGGTTTCTTTGAACCCTTTTAACAACCCTCTCAGGGTGGACATTAATATTTCTATTTTATTTTACCATCTCTAAAGTCACAGAGCTGGTAAACTGCTGAGCTGTGACACAGGGCCACGTAACCACTGCGCTGGTGCCTTGAAGAGTTGGACGAGGAGAAAAAGGGGGTCAGGTGACCCCAGAGCAGGGTCATGGCTATGTGGAGCTGGGGTTCCAGTCCAAGCGGCTGTCCTGGTGACCGCCTCACTGCTGCCGAAACCCAGCTGGTGGCATTCCATCCCTTCCCTCTACCCGGGATCCACAGCAGAACAAGATGTGAAGCCCCACAGTCCCAGGGCTCAGCCTGTTCCGTTATAGATGGACGCGAACCCTCGGATACTTCATGCTTAAAAATATATCAGAATGAAAGTTATGGAAACGTCCCCATTATGGCCCAGGTCACATTTTGGTCATTGCCTGGGGAGGATTCCATGGAGCACATCCTGGCGAAGCATGGTGTCTCTCGTTCCCAGATCCTAAGCAGGAGAGCAGGGAATGCTTGCTTGGCCGTCCAGGTGGACAACATGAAAGTGGCTGCAATGACTTTAGGACCCAGTGGGCTCAACGGAAACTGGGAACTGCTGCTCCCAGATTCCCTTCTCCTGCGTCTTTGGCATCAGGTACAGGACCTTCTGTGGAGGGAGGAAGGAGGAGCAGCTTTTCAAAAGAACCCACCCAAGAAAACGTTTCCACTGACCTAGGAATTAAAAAAATCAAGTCCCCCCAAAATTTTGGGATAATTTAATATGTGTTTGGTTAAGAATCAAGTCCTAATCAAAAGTTAAGTCAACTCCTGCAGGACAGGGTTGGGTCTCAACAGTCCCAGCTGCATTTGTTGAGTGTTTATGATGTGTCAGACTCCACCACAGTGCTGAACATAGTTTGTTCCATCTTCACAACAACGTGTGAGCTAAGAATTGTTACCCCTATTCTACAGGTGAGGATATTGAGTCTCAGAGAAAGAGACGTGCTCAAAGGTCTACCTGGCATGTGATGGCGTTGACATCCAAACCACATTCCTCCTGACTCCCACGCATGTGCTCTTAATTTCTGTCTTTCCTGGTGCACTAAAGTGTCTGGTGCATAGCAAATGACCAATAAGTATTTTCTTATTTTATTTCATATAGAAAGATTCCCCCAGTCAAAGCTGACATACAGGTACCCCTGACCAGGAGAAGGACAAATATAGAGGGATGCTGAGCAGAGGGGCGCTGGCTCGGATGCTCATCTGCCTTTGTTTTGATGGGTGTCCCTGTGAGCTGGGCCTGGCCAACTGGGGGAGACCAACAGCTTGCACAGGCTCCTGGGTCTGCACCAGGGTGAGCTGAAAGCCCAGCAGGAGTCCCCAAGGGAGGAGCTGCTATGTTTGAGAAAGAACCCTGAGCAGGTGTAAGCAACCAAGAAACGGCAGAGGACAATTGAAGGAGGTTGACCAGGACGAGCTACAGACTGTGTCCTTGGCTTTGCTGTTCCCCACCAGACTAAGTCTTGTCTCCTTCAGCTGACCTTGCCCCTGCTCTGAAGGAAAGACCCATGGACCCAGAACCCTGGAAAGGCAGTGCTGGCAGTGCTGACCCACACAGAGGTCTCAAGCCCAACGCTCCCATTTTAGGGATGAGGAAAGTGAGGCCTAGAGAGAAGAAACTGCGATACAGAACAGAAGATGTGGAGAAAGTATTTCAGAGGCTTGTCCCTTGCTTTCTGCGGGAAATGATTCGGATGGTAGATTCAAGGGCTCAGAGAAGGATTAGACAGGGAGGGTCAGAGAAGGGAAGTGACTGACCCCAAGCCACAGAGCCAGAATTAGAACTCGTGTCTCTTTGATGCTCTTTTCTTTCTTTCATGCTGCCATGTCTCAATTTTTTTTTTTATAGATAATGACTGAAAAGGAACCAGGACAACTCTGTACGGGCGTTGCTCTTTCTGATAAAGTAAGAATAGGGATAATTATGAGACCATTTCAGATATGCAGAGAGATGTGAATAAGGGGGCCGCCGTGGTGGCCCTCCTGCTCCCCTGGGGATGTGCGTCTTTAGCGCTCACCATGCTGGTGTTTCAGGCAGGAAGGAAACTTGGTGGAAGGCTGGTGAACCCACAGGAAGCCCACACTGTGAGGTGCCCGCTGGGGGACAGGCTCCAGATTGAGCTGGACACGGAGCCCACCGTGGACCTGAGCAGGGTGCTGGAGGAGATGCGGTGCCAGTATGAGACCAAGGTGGAGACCAACCACCAGGACGTGGAGCAGTGGTTCCAAGCCAGGTGAGGTTGGGGCTGCCCAGCAGGGGGGACCCAGGTTCCATCTGGGCAGGGAGGTGACTGTGTCTCTCTGTGCACTTGTGCCGAGTCCGAAGGCATCAGCCTGCAGGCCATGTCGTGCTCTGAGGAGCTGCAGTGCTGCCAGTCGGAGATCCTGGAGCTGAGGTGCTCAGTGAATGCCCTGGAGGTGGAGCTCCAGGTGCAGCACACACTGGAGAGTCCCTCTGCATGCGTGGGAGACTCAGCTTGGCTCCATTTCCCACAATATGAGGCTCAGAGAACTTAACTAATTTGCCTGTAGTCAGAGAGCTAGCAAGGGGAGAGGGACAGAAACTGAGGCCGGGTCTGTAGATGGACCGTCTCCACATGTGTCTGTGCTGTGGGATGCCATGCCATCCATGTGCCACTCCCTGAGGCCACACTCAAGGGTGCCCGCGTGACCTGCACCCCCAAGCCCCTCGTAGCAGCTCCTCCTTGAGCCCATCCTGTGCGTCCCCCTGAGGCTGCTGGGGCAGCAGCAGATTCTGCACATGGGGTTACCCGTCACCACAGATGAGAGGGAGGTGGGGAAGGAGGCTCCCCCGTGGCTGTGGCCCACCTTACAAAAGGCTGTTCTCTCGGTGGGGCAGGCACTCTGCGGCTCTGCAGCTTCTTAGGACTCCCACCTGTGCTTTGATTTTCAAGGAGTTGCTCAGTGGGTCCACTTTCCTTCTTTGGCACCTGGGAAACTGCATCTTTCTTCTGCTTCCTGGCCAATAAATTAAATAAAGTTGTGCAGTGAGAGTGAGTCTACCGTTGCCAGGTTATTTCACTGAGTCACAGTGAGTATCTGCTCTAGTGTTGTTCTCTTTTTTAATAAATTTTGTTGTGGGTATTTAAAGTATATAACACGATGTTATGAGATATATATAGTAGAATGGTTATTATAGTGAAACAAATTAACATATCCACCATCTCACGTAGTCTGCCATGTCCCCCCGTGGCAAGAGCAGCTATCATCTACTTATTTAGCAAAAATCCCCAATACCATACAATTTTATTAACTATAGTCCTCATGTTGTACATTAGATCTCTAGCTTTGTTCATCCTACATATCTGCTGCTTTCTATCCTTTGACTGGTCTGGTGTTTTTTAAACTATGGCTGTGACTCATTAACTGTCTGTGAAGGCATTTTAGTGGGTTTTGATCAGCAGGAGAGAGAGAGAGAGCACAAGAGAGCACATGAGATATAGACTGAAATGAAACAATAGAAAAAAAAGCATTTTTATGTGAAACTGGGGTATCAGGTCTCAGCACGTATGTGTGTCTCGGGTTGCAAGGTACAATGTCATTCTAACTGGGTTGTGCTCACAAGAGTTTAAACACATTTCAGATGGAGAAATGGGGTGCAGAGAGCAAGCTGACTTGTTTTGGGCCACACAGCTAGTGGGGTGGCAATGCTGGGAGCAGAGCCTGTATAGAACCCACTCCCCCTGCTTTGATGAGAACAAAGGTCTTAGCCCGCCTTGTTAACCTAGAAGGACACTCTCCTGGGGGGAGAACGGGCCAAATAATTCAGTCCTGCCTGCCTGGGTCACCTGCCCTTGCTGTCTGTCACCAAGTTCCACTGCCAGGACTGGGGAGTCTCCTCTCACTAATCTTGGTCAAGGGTGGATAAAGGACCGTAGATTCCCGGTTGCTGGGTGGAGGGTGGATGCTTCAGAGGAGACTCAGCTCCAGGCTGAGAACTGACAAAAGGGGTCTATGGATCACGAGTCTAGGTGATTTGGCTCACAGCCTGCTTATGGGACACGCAGACCTGTCCTAAGCTCATGGCTGTAGGAGGAAAGTGATCTTGTCTGAGAAGACAAGCTCCTGTTTCCCTCTGCACTCTTGATGACGTCTCCAGCCCCCATGCTCCCAGGGGCCCCAAACTAGACACGAGGCTCCTGGGCGTCTAGACTAAGGAGGGGTTAGCCCCCGACGTGCTTCCTTCCTTTCCGAGAGTACCTGTCCTCTGCAGGTGACGGATGTGTTGGGTGGCGTGTGGCCCCACCCTCACAGACCTCAACACACATCCACACATCAGCACTCTAGCCCTGGCGCCCACACGACACAGATATGAACAGCGGCGAGGGGGTCATTCCTCACAGAGTCCCAGTGTCTGGGCTCAGGCCTCCGATGGGCATGGGGAAGTCCTTGTAAGCAAAGGCATCGCTCATTTCGCCATGCAGATATTCGTACCAAGTAAGATAAGCAAACGCTACACAAAGACCAGTGAGTTATGAGAAAACCTGGTTTTAGAATTTTCTGGATTTCGGAATTGCAGATAAGGTCTTGCAGTCTTGTACTGCTTTATTAAAAGTAGTTTCATTAGCCACTGATGACCACCTTCTGGAATGCGAATCCTCCCAAGTAATTCCCAGAGCAGCTTTTATAATCCTGATTTCCAAAAAGGGAACATAAAAGCTCCATGGCTTTAAAGGACACAGTAAGCCAGAATCTGCACTTCCGTCTGACTCCAAAGTGCTTTTTTTTTTTTTTTTTAACCATATTGCCTTTTCCATTCTCTCCTTTCTTGCTCTCCTAAGTCACTGCTTCTCAACCCTAGCTGCACATCGGAGCCACCTGGAGAGCTATAAAAAATACTGATGCCTGGGTCCTGCCTCCGGGGACGCAGGCAAGGTGAGAAGCTTGCTGTCGTTGGTCTTGGTGTAGCTTGGGCATCAGAATTTCTGAAAGTTCCCAGGGGATTCTAATGTGCAGGCAAGGTGAGAAGCTGTTCTCAATGGGTTGTCAACGTGAGCGGGGCATGTTTGCTCCAGATACTTCTATTCACTGTGATCAGGATTGTCCCCTTTTCTTAGAGCAGTGGTTATCAAGCTTGAGTACTCATCAGACACTCGGAGGGCTTGATAAACCGCAGATTGCTGCGCCTCAACCCCAGCTTCTGAACTCAGTGGGTCTGGGGTGGGATCTAAGAATGTGTATTTCTAACAAGTTCTCAGGTGTTGCTGATGCTGCTGGCTAAAGAACCAAACTTTGAGAACCACTGCCCTAGTGGCTGACAAAGCTAGCCTAGGGAAATGTCCAGACACTGATTTTATTTCAGCACAGTGTAGAACTAACCATACAATTTTCTTCATCAAAAGACATCTCCTCTGTCCTGGCTCGTCCTTGCCTAATGCTTGCTAAATGCCTCACTTGGGTTTGTACCTTTCCTGGGTCACTGTCAGTATCTGACAAAGGTTGAGGGTGGCTCTCGAGGGGAACATGCAGCTTCAGCAGAGAAGGGTTGTTCCCAGGGATGTACAAACAAATCAGCTGCTTCTGCCATTTCCAGGGGCTGCCTGAGTTTGCTTAGACCCCCAAGATCCAGCTAGGACCTTGGAACTCCAGGGGGAATGGGAGCATCTCAGTGACTGTTGAGATGACAATATAGTAATCCTTAGAGAACTAGTTTACCAGCACACTCCTTATGATGGATTTATTTTTCCACATTGCTTAAGAATGCATGATATTACTTCATTGGTTCAACAGATGAGGGTTGTCCGGAGAATATCCAGTATCGTTCATATAATGAGAACATAGTACATGGCTGGATACTTTCTGGACAGCCCTTGTACGAGAATCTTTGCTGCTTATTTAATTAGACACATACGGGTAGAGGACCTACTCTGCTCCCAGACTCTGTGCTGGGCTTTGAAGACGTGGGGATGGATGAGGAAAAAGCAAGAAGACAAATTCCCTGACCTCAAGGAGCTCCCAGATCAGTGCTGGGGAGGACACAGCACCGTTTGCCAGGGTGGTAGGAGCAGTTGGCGCGGGCAGAGCTACCGCCGGGGAAGCCAGAGAAGGCTTCGCAGACAGCGTGACTGAGCCCATCTTCCTAGGACAGACACCAGCCACCAAGGTGTATTTCAGACCCAGGATATTTCATAATCATAGGTTTGTAATGAGCAAAATAAAGCAGAGTTTTCAGTATTTTCATATTTCCCACCATGAGGATCTTTGAACTATGCCCAAGGTCTATTTTTACTTTGGCTGAAACAGAATTCTATATTTTCTTCTTTTCTTAGATCCCTGATTACCAAGGATCTTTCAACTCTCTCAATCCATCTTCTGGAGTCTCTTCCCCTGACGCTCCCGCCCTAGGGCAGGGTGAGCCTCACGAACCTAATCCCCCAGTGGTTGGGTTGCAGAGAAGCCCGGAGCAGCAGATGATGCCATCAGAGGCACGTCTGAGGCTCACAGGCACCACCTCATGGGTCTGGTCCCTGTGCCTGTGTGCAGAGCTGGAAGCTCGTGACTGCACTAGTGTATACCCCCATCAACAGGATACCGTGGGACCTGTTTCCCTACACATGTGCCAACACTGTGTGCTATTATCCAACTCAAAAAAGTCTGACAAGGAGAAGACAGTATCTTGTTATTCTTTTAGTTTGTGTTTCTTATTCATAAATGATCATACATTAATATGTAGGTAAAATCCTATTTAATTTGAACCAAAAGAGTGCTTTTCCCATTCATCAAAGCCTCAAGAGTAGGATACCTAGAATAATAAATTGATATGCTCAGTCTCTTCTCTCAAGAGTCTTCATGGCTTTCTTGACCTATGATTGTTTGGGGCACCATTTCCTAACACCTAGCAGATGTGGCAGTACTAGGCTGTATACATGGCAGTTGTCTTAAATCTTTGCATGCACTACAGTGTGTGATGGGTGATATTCCCATGCAGGGTGCAATTCCCTGGGTGCCCCCGACATCTTCTTGCGGTAGGAACCATGATGTAGACAAGGTAAGCTCTGGGTTAGGCACAATCTCCAGGTGCTGGCCTACAACTCCACACCTGTCTCTCCCACTGGGTGAGATACACCATATGTACTAATGCTATGTTTGAAAATAGCATCCCCAGACCACAGCTCCTCACCTGCATCTGCAGTAGACTTCATGTCTCTAGAGACTGGTGTGTCTAAAGTCAGAATCCATGCAGAGAACTTTGTGCTCACAGGTGAATGTAGGAAGAAGGGCCACAGGCTCCCCTCTCTTACACTCTGCCTTCACCTCTTCTTGTCAATGATCCTGGCTTATATTTGGTCATCAGGGGCCATGGGGACTCTTTTTAAAGGGTTGGGAAGGAAGAGAGTCTAAGGATTGCCACCCTACATTTGCCTCCTTTGAGAAAAATACAAATCAGTGGAGCCAAGCGACTTTACAAAGGGACATGCCACACCAGTGTCATTATGCAAAGCAGCATACTCAGTAGAAGCCCCAGCCAGGGCCACAAGATCAAGCTTCATCAGAAAGGAGCATCATCCGGATATGCAAAGCTTCAGCAGTGATGTTATAAAGTAACAAGCGTCATGTATTGTGATTAGAAGAAATCATGGCTTTTAGCCCATGGAATGAATCCTGGCAGAGGATTAAGTCAAAAGATGGATTCTACTTAGCAAATCAAAGGAGACGACTTTAAAAGTCCAGTTCTCTGGTTTATAGAGGAGCTCGTTGCTATGAGATGGGGTGGAGGAGAGTAACAAAGGGGTGTTTGAAGATGTAACATATGCAGATTGCACCCAGTGGCCTCTGAAGGATGGGATGGCCTGGCCTGGTGATGTTTCCTAATGATGGTGTCTGTAAAGGGTTATTCATTGGTGAGCTCTGACTAACCCTGAGGTCAGAGCTGACCACTAGTTACTTTCCTGGGAAACCCAGTCTGGACAGAATTCTCAAATTCTATTTCTTCTTGATAGAACTCCAATAGCCTGTGTTTCACATATACATATCTGGACCCTATAGAGGTGCATGTTCAGTGCTCAGGGTACCAGAAATAATCATTTTCTCAAACACCTAGTTGTAACCACTTTGGGGATCTTGTTCCACATGAGGGTTTTCTTAGTCCTGGGGGCCAATTTATCTACTGCCACAAATTTTGAAAGAAAACTTTTGGTATCTCAGCTGTCAGCTGTCTTGGATCCCTGGTACCAAGAGCTATCAGAATGTGGAATGTATATTAGAACCATTTTAGAGACAGGGCTTTCCTCTGGGCATTTTCCTACTTAGCCCTTGGAGAAACCCTGTTCCATTGCTTTGCTATCCCAACATCTGTATTTTCTGAGACACAAAGAGAATAATATACAAGGCCAGATTTTTGTTTTATATCTTAATTTCAACTTCTTGGCCAGTTTCTAAGCCTGCTAGTTCTTCATAGTTCTAGCAATGACATAGTTGTTCTCCTTGGGGTGGGGCATATGGTGGTGATCAGCCTCTGGAGTAGAAAGAAGTGGATGTTGACAGCAGGCTTTATACCTTATAGTGGGGTTGATCTTAGAAAAATGACTTCACACATCTGGTCCTTAATGGCTAACGCATATGATGGCTGCTCAATAACTTACTTTAGAATCAAGGAAGCAAGGCACGAAGACAGAGACTCTGATCACTCAATGTCCTTTGACCTTCATGGCCAAGTTCTTATTTGGGACTACGGTTCACTTTTTTTTGTTGTTGTTGTTTCTGACTTCTTGAGCTCACCCTTCTTGGTCCAGAGAAGCTATGGTTTTCAGAGTCATCCTCATACTGATGAGCTTCCCAGACACCTTGTTTGAAACATCACGTCTACACAAGTTATGGCTATTTCCTGGTGTCAGGGACTGTTTCCTGCTTAACCAACTATTTGTCAAGCATGTAGCACCTGGCATATGGGATGTAGCCTAGAAGTGGGCTTAACTAAGTCTTACAGCTCCTCAAAGTGAGTCTGAAAGGCAGACGACCGAAGAGAGAAGAAATGTAGAACTTATTGATAACCAAACACCATAACATTCACCAGTAACAAAAATCAGTTTCTTCCTTGTATAGGGAAGGCTGGTTGAGTCTTAACCAGGTGAGTACCACTGTTGTCACAGGGGTCAGTCCTCCTGTGAACCATGGACCAACAGGAATGTTCACGCCTCCAGTGTGGGCACATCTATAATGAGGCCAACACCCAGTCAAGGTACATGCATCTGATGGCTAAAAGAAATTTTCTTCTTTGAAAATAATAAAAATCTTCTGTCTTCCCACTAACAGCCAACCTTATATCAAAGAACCAAGACGCACCTCAGATTCATCAACATTCCTTTAATGAGGTGAGCAACTTTTAATGGTAAACCCAATAGCTGAGTAACAGGATGATGGCACAACAACAGGTAGATAATCAAGGCAGTGAGGTCAAAGCGTTTGCACCAACACCCACCTAAGATGGGTATAAAAGGGCCGGGAGGGGACGAGGTTCTCAGACTCCGTGGCTTGGCCTTCCCAGCTGATCTGAAACGCCTGTGCAGCCTCAGCCCAACACCATGACTTCCTCCTGCATCAGCTCGTCCTGCTCTCTGGGCTGCCCCAAGCCTCTGGGAGCAAGAAACTTCTTCATCCCTGTTGTTGACGTTGAGTGCCAGCCCAGAACAGAGTGTCTGTTGGCCAACTTGGCACATGCCAGTCGAGTCCGTGTGGGGTCCACCCCTCTGGGCCGACCCAGCCTCTGTCTGCCCTCCAGCTGCCACGCTGCTTGTCCCTTGCCAGGGACCTGCCACATTCCCGGCAACATCGGAATCTGTGGGGCCTATGGCGAAGGCAGCCTGAACGGCCACGAGAAGGAGACCATGCAGTTCCTGAACGACCGCCTGGCCAACTACCTGGAGAAGGTGCGTCAGCTGGAGCGGGACAACGCAGAGCTGGAGGCCAAACTCCGTGAGTGGACCAAATGCCACGAGTCCAGTGTGTGCCCGGACTACCAGTCCTACTTCCGCACCATCGAGGAGCTGCAGCAGAAGGTGAGGCTTGGGGTAGCCTGGGGTGTGCTGGGTCTGAGAAGGCAGAAGGGCATGGCAGGAAAAGTCCACATGGTGCCCAAAGAGCTTTGGGTTCTTGGATGCTTTTGCGACATGGGTGTAGACAGCACACATGAGCTGGAGCTCAGAGTGTGATGCTTTGTGTGTGAACTGTCTTCTTGGTTTTCCTCAGATCCTGTGCAGCAAGGCTGAGAACACCAGGCTGATTGTACAAATTGACAATGCCAAGCTGGCTGCCGATGACTTTAGGATCAAGTAAGTAAGGCCGCAGAGGGCCAGGGGACTCTTTCCTCCATCCCATGTCCCAACGCCCCAATACTTGTTGAATGAGTGGATTGCTATCTTTTTTCTTCCTTGCTAAATTCCCCAAATTAAAATTTTGTTACTACCCAAACTAATAGAAGGTGGAAGAGAAAAACCATCATTAAATCAAGCATGTATGTTAGTCTTCCTTCCTGTATTTCTCTGAAATGGTAGATAAGGCACTTGAATTCCATTAACCAGAAGACAATAAGGTGATTTCAAGGATGAACTGAGCAGGAAAGCCCTGATTTTCACGTGCAAGTCAGGGGAGCACTTGCAGATGAGTCATTGTCCACATTTACCTGTGGAGCTCTAAGGCACCAGGTCTTTCCACTAGACAAAAAGGAGAAATAGAAAAACAGCTGAAAACAAGGCACACAGGAGCAGCACATCAATGACCAGGCACCCGGCTATTGCTGTCCTGGCTAATGGACAGCTCTTGCAGTGGCGTGAGCGCTGCCCTGAATCCTAAGATAAGTGATCTTTGGCAAGTCAGTCAATCTTTCTGAACCTCAGTTGCCTCAATATACAAGGGTGAACATGTATGTTGTGCAAGGTACTGTTGTGAATGCGTCACTGGACCATGTGCTCTTTTAGAAGAGGGGCTGTGTCTAATTCGACTTTGAGGCCAGAGGGCTAAGCAGAGTGAATAAGTGAGGATCCAAGGTAGTGAGGGAAGTGGGGACCAGGGCAGCTGGCAGGGGCTCTCCTGGGCATTCTTGTTGACCCTGCACCCCCCATGATGGAAGGCACGAGAGTGAGCGCGCCCTGCGCCAGCTGGTGGAGGCGGATATGTGTGGGCTACAGAAGCTCCTGGACGACGCGACCCTGGCCAAGGCTGACCTGGAGGCCCAGCAGGAGTCCCTGAAGGAGGAGCAGCTCGCCCTCAAGAGCAACCATGAGCAGGTGTGGCCCCTGCGCCCAGACCCATGGGGAGGGTGCTGGGCAGACAAGGAGCACCCCCGACCTGTGGCTGTCAGATGACAGCCTGGGCCCAGCTGGCTTCATTTCAGGATGAGGGGTTGGTGTGGGCCTGAGGGTCCAGATGGCCTCTGAGGAATGTGGCGAACTTGCCTCGTGCACGAGGAAGGCCTCCAAATGGGCTTGTCCCATTGGGCCCTGGGCAAGACTTTCACGTTTGCTTGCGTGTGGGGGCTCCCCTCCTGCTGCTTGTCAGGGGTGGGGTCAGGGTGCTGTCTGCTCTGTCAAAGGCCCTTTCCTCACTCAGGTGTCTGTCCCTTCTGTCCCTCAGGAAGTGAAGATTCTGAGGAGTCAGCTTGGAGACAAGATCCGGATTGAGCTGGACACGGAGCCCACCGTGGACCTGAGCAGGGTGCTGGAGGAGATGCGGTGCCAGTATGAGACCATGGTGGAGACCAACCGCCAGGATGTGGAGCAGTGGTTCCAAGCCCAGGTGAGGGTGGGGCTGCCCAGCAGGGGGGACCCAGGTTCCATCTGGGCAGGGAGGTGACCGTGTCTCTCTGTGCACTTGTGCTCCAGTCCGAAGGCATCAGCCTGCAGGCCATGTCGTGCTCCGAGGAGCTGCAGTGCTGCCAGTCGGAGATCCTGGAGCTGAGATGCACGGTGAACGCCCTGGAGGTGGAGCGCCAAGCCCAGCACACCCTGGTACGTGTCCCCCTTCACCCTTACTGCACTGCCATCGCCACATACCCTGGCCTGGTAGCAGCAGCTCTTGGAAATCTCTCTAATCAGTTCCTGTAACATTTAGTCAGAGCTTGATTTGGGTCCTTCTCTGCCTGGTGGAGGTGCCTTGCTGTCAAGTCCCATTTGACCCAGAGAAACAGTTCCTATAAAAAGTCAATTCTACTTGCTTTAGAATACAGTGTGGAAGTTCAGGCACTCATTTCACATGATTTTACTGGGTGCCAATTTTTTGTAAGGTATTGGGGATACAGGGATGAATGTGATACAGTTCCTTAAGTTAGATTTTTATCTTTGTGTATGAAAAGTCATGGTTATATTGACAGTGATTTCTCCAGAGCTCTTGGAATGTCCCCATGCCTGTTGAGTTTGGCCAGCATTTTGATTGCTGAGTTTTGGGGCACCTGGGTCTCTTACCCGCTCATTTCCCGTCACAGAAGGACTGCCTGCAGAACTCCCTGTGCGAAGCTGAGGGCCGCTACGGCACTGAGCTGGCCCAGATGCAGAGCCTCATCAGCAATGTGGAAGAGCAGCTGTCTGAGATCCGGGCTGACCTGGAGCGGCAGAACCAGGAGTACCAGGTGCTGCTGGATGTCAAGGCCCGGCTGGAGGGTGAGATCAACACGTACCGGAAACTTCTGGAGAGCGAGGACTGCAAGTATGTGTGATCTGGGCAATTCCTGTCTAAATCACTTACCCAGTGCTCATGAGGTCAGGGCATCATAAGGGCTGTCTCTACATAGAACAGGCTCTGTTCACCCCTTTGCAGCAAGTCACTTTCCTGTCCCACCCTGCGCCTCTGTGTGGTTGATAGAGTGTGAAGGGAATGACTGTCCACTTAGAGTCCATTTGCCACGTCTCTACTGGGGCTGCTTGGTATAGCCATTGACTGATAAGAACAGACACATGTTTGTTCCTCACACAGGAGATGTGACTATAGATCCCGCAGGTTTTTGGACTTGCTTTCTTAAATCCTTCCTAGTAATTTCCATCCTACAGGATGGAACCTGAATCTCATCTAGAAAACTTTAATTCTGGAAGGCATTTTAGAGACCACTTTGCCTAACCCTAGAGGTGCTCAGTAGGCACTAGTGGCCATGGGCGTCAGCTGGGTCTATGTCCTGTTGTTTTGGAGGGGGGACCCCTTCTTCATGCCCCCTAATATCCATGAGGCTCCGTTCACTTCCCACCTCTAACTCTGCTCACCTTGCTATCTCTCTGCAGACTCCCCTGCAATCCATGCTCCACCCCACCTTCCTGTGTGGCTTCGCCTTGTGCTCCTCGTCCAAGCTGTGCTCCCCGCACCTCCTGTGGGCCTGGATCAGCCTGTGGAGCTGGCACTGGGAGCCGATTCTAAATACCTGTGAACCGGCAGGGGCTGGTTAAGGCTAGGTGGTACCCAAAGAAAAATGCTTGTTACACATGTAGAAAACCTGGTTTCTGACTATCGATGACTTTCTGAATGCACAGGACTGTCCAAAGGCTACGAGAGGCCATAAACAGTGGAGTCTTGATGGGAATCATTCCTTCCCAGCTCCTGGTCTTCCCAGATGAGCTCCATGCTTTCAGTGGCTGGATTCCAACCACTGTGGTGGCTCAGAATATCTACATTGGAGAGGCTTAAGGATGGGAATTAGGTTGAAGATGCATTTTTGGAGTGGGAATAGGGCGTGACTTAAGGCTGCATTTGCATTTCAAGGATGGCAATTTTAACTTGACATTTTTATAGTTTGTGACAAGGGAAGTGAGGAACAAACTTCACTGTCTGGAATTCCCCACATTCGCTGGATGGTTTCTAACATCTCCAGGCCCAGATTGTGGCCCTAGGGAGGGGGAAATGGAACCAGAATCACACACCTAACCCTTCCTCTTCTGTTTCCCTTCTCCTTTCCTCCTGCCTCCCTGCCTCGGAAGTTGGTTAAGTAGAAACTTCCCTTGTATCAAATTCTGAGTTGTTCCTATCTTTGACGAAGGACCAAGCTTGCTTCTTCCATGGCAACCTAGCTTCTTAAATATGGCTTACATAGCTTCTTGCTAAGTGAAGGGAAGTTTCAGATTAAGAAATCTCTTTTTTTTCCTCTACAAATTCTGACTGTCAAGACTTATCTGGCTATGACCCTTCCCCTTTTCCAATTTTACAGTAAAATTTGAACAATGATTTCATTCTTCCTAGTACTTTCTCTGGGTGTATTGGAACCTATCTATTGAATGGGTGGAGAGACACGGGGCATGATGATTTAAGGGCAATGGAAAAGATGTCATTACAATGTTTTCAAAATTTCCACGCTTGCACACCCTCTAAGCTTCCACCTCTTCTCTTCCTACTCTCTGCCTCCCTTACCACGATCCAGCCACACTGGCCTTTCTGTTCCTTGCACATGCCGGGAGCCCAGCCCTGCTCCTCCTCCCTCCCTGCGGCTATTCAGTTCAGTTGAAATGTCCTGTCCCCTGAGAGCTCCGGCTTGACCATCAGACACCCTGACATGCACTGTCCTGTTCATTAGCATCTCCCAACAGCTGCCATTTGCTTATGTATACATTATTTTCCCAATTAAAATGCTTTCTCAAGATTAGTGATTGTTCGTTGCTGCATCCCCAGAGCCTAGCCCACTGCTGGGTACACAGCAGATGCTTAATAAATATCTGTTGAAAAAATGAATGATTCTGGTCTTGACTTTATCTCCAACTTGTGGGACTTTAGCATCATCACACGTCTAAGCCTCAGTATTTTTTTCTGCTGTAAAATGGGGATAGTGTTATCTTTCCTACTTACATCCCAGAACTGACATGGATGCTAAGTGAGACAACAGAAATGAAAAAACTCTGAAAAGAAGAAAGTGCCAAAAAAGCGCTCATCCAGAGCCAATATTGTATGATGGTTAGTTAGGAGTGCAGGTGTTGAGCGACACTGGCCAGGTTCTAGGGCCACCCATGACCTCAGACTTCTTCCTCTAGGTAGGTAAATTAATTTCCTCTAGCAACTAAATTCAATCAGAAACAATATGGTGCACTTAATAACTTGCTTCCCAGAGCAAACTGTGTTCGAGTATCTGTGTTTGTCCAAAGGATGAGAGAACTTGGCTTTGAGGGGCTGAGCCTTCTTAGCAACTCCCTTACATTGAGTCCATCCAAGGCGAGGGGACCCAATTTCATGGTGGTCTTGTTTCCTTTTCCCCCTCTGGGTTCACCAGGGCTAAAGCGATGGGAGAACATGCTTCAGTCCTGTGGAGCACTCAGTGATTCCAAGGGCCACTACGATTCCTGCAGGTCTTCATTTTGGAGACTCAGAGGGAATGCAGATTATGCCCATTTGGGGTCCTGATTTCTGAATGTGGTTACTGGCTTATTGGAAAAATAGCTCCTATTAGTCTTACTGCTTGTCACATCTTGCAGCTTCATAGATGAAAAAGCAACAAGGAGAATGGAGAAGTGACATTGGCTGCAGATGTCAGAGTAAAGGCTGGCATGCTTCAAGCCAGCCTCGTCTTCCCGGGGAAGAAACTATCTGGTTGCATTTGGGGGCTTCAGCTTCCAGTGCTGAATGTGGGCCTGGTGATGACGGGTGCCCTTCTGCAAGAACCTCTCATGATACCACTTTGTCTGAAGTTGATTGATGGGGCTGTGTTGGGGGGCAGGAACAGGAGTCTTCCAGGAAACTGGCTTGCTCCATCTACAGGGTTGACTTTTTCTGAGAAGAGAAGCAAATGAACACGGGACCTGTTATGTTGGTGCCCACCTTGGGGATGCTGCTTTTCAGTAAAGACTCAGTTTCGTGTTTCAGTCCAGCTGCAGTCTCCTGACTCTTCCTGGTAGAGTTCCTTCCTTACCATGAACAGCAGCCTCTACGTCACATTGAGCCTGCTTGTGCTTTCTTTCTCTTTGACTGTTAAAATAAACATTTCAGATTAACTGCACAGTTTTAAAATGAAGCTTTATATAGCATTTGTTTCCTCCTGCCTAGTGTTCAATCCTGTCTCTCTTCCCTCCAGGACAGAATGCTGCTCTATAGCATTCTTGTAGGTCAGACATCATAAGTCTTTCTAAAAGATGAGGCAGTGAAGCTCACAGAGGTTGAAAAACTTGACCGAGGATATGCATTTAGCAAGCGTTTGTGTCAGGACTTGGACCTGGATTGTTTTGGCTGCAAATCGACTCTCGTTGTGTCACATCACCTGAGTATTTCTTCTTTGCTCCTTTGAGTGGCTCTCAGCTGCCTTTTAAAGGGAGATGTGAGCCTTGGATGTCCTTGTTTCTCATACTCAGGGTCACTGACACAGTGTAATTTGGAATTTAGCACAGATCTTATAGAAGGACAGTTATAAAAGTCAGTTTCCTGAACCAGCTACTCTGCCCCTAGTTCTTTGCTGCGTAACTCTTGCTAAATGCCTTGTCTGTGTTGAACATTTTATGGGACAATATCAATATCTGAGAAGGGGTAAAGGGTGACTCTGGAGGGGAGAATATGTCTTAGCAGAGAAGAGTTCTTTGTAAAACCAAACCAGAGCTCTGCTGTTTTCAGAGGCTGCCTGAGTGAATGGTGGGGTGAAGCAGTTGTGGGCTACAAGGTGACCAGATAGCCCCCTTAAATAATTCTATTCTTTCATCAAAGACATGGGTTAGATGCAGAATTAAATGATGTCTACTTTTGAATGCTCTGTAGGGCTTTTCATATAATTATATTCTCAAATGAAAACAAATCTCACCCTAATTTTGACCTGATTTAGGACCACAGGGTTTAGAAGTCACGGATTTTGTGTCATCGACACAACATGCTATGGTTTGGCTTCATACTGTGTCTATTCATTCATGCACGCATGCATTCGTTCATGCAACAGACATTGACCGAGCATCACCATGCACCAGATACCATGGAGGACAATATTGTGTATGATTTGCTCCATAGCTGAGCTCATTTGGTCATTTCTTTCCTGTTTTTATTTATCAAGTGCTTCCTTCACGTCAGGTACTGTTGCGAATAACAGAGATGGACAAGACAAAAGCAATAAGACAAAATCCCTGCTTCCAAGGAGCTTCTAGGTACACAGACAACAGGGTACATTTATGAAGAGCACCACATTCGAGATATACTAAGATTCAATGTGAGTGGAGAAGAGGAACTGACCAAATACCCAGTGAAGTTGGAGGAAGCTTCCACTTGAAGGCAACTCTTGACCTGAGAAATACAAATGCTCAGGAATAGACTTGACCTTCAGGATGTTTCAGAATCAGGGTGTTTAATACCATTAGATTTTTAATGAGAAAAATGAAACAGCATTCTCAATATTTCCCTATTTTACTGCACAATATCCATGAAGTAGGCCAAATAAAAAGTTCTACCGTGACTTATTCAGAATTTCATATTTCCCCAAATTCCTAAATCATTCACTTTCGAGTTCCCACAAGTGTACTTTTCTCCTTTGTATTTAATGCACCTTTGCCCTGCAACCATTGCCAGCCAGGTCAGTGAGAGTTTCATTAGCTTAACACCTCCAGGAAATGGTCTCCTGAGAAGCCCGGAGGAATAGACCGACAACATCGAGGGGAAACGCATAGGCCAATGGGGCACAGAACAGTGGAGATGGCTCCTGGCCTGACGCCCCAAGGACCTCATCTGCCAGAATCATCACTCCAAGTTGAGGGTACAGAGGGCAAAGGGACTTCTCAGTACTGGGGCCAGAATGACATCTCCAACCATCCTGCTCATCATAAAAGTCGTGGACTCCTGCGAGGGGAAATAGAGCCCAAGGGAGTCCAGACTCTCACGAAATACCAGGCTTTTGTTGTTGTTGTTTATAAAAAGGCCTCTTAAAAAAGACCCTTGCTTACAAAAATCATACAAATAGAGCAAGCATATTGTAAAAACTTGAAACAGAACAAAAGTCTACATCATGCAAATAGTCCTCGTATATTAGTTAGTTTCCGTATGTATACAAGTGAGGTGGGGGGGATATTTTGATGTATTAATGCAAGATTTGCACTATATCTCCTGGCCCCCTACCACCCTTCTAGTCGACGGAGGAGCATCCAGTGGTTCAGGGAAGGGATGGCACAGCAGGAGGCAGGGAACAGGATTTTGAGTCTCAAAAGCCTAAACCCTGAATGGACAAGAGCATAGATTTGTATGAAATGAATGAGATCAAGTGTCCCTACCCTTTAGTTAGATGAAGGCACATAGGATCAGAGGATGAAGAGGAGGGGAAGTGCAGAGAATCTGGATGTTAGCGGTCCCTGAGAAGGGGTTCTCTGCTTGTCCTACTGCCTCTCCCAGGCTGAGATGTAGAGTCAAGAGCAAGAGGAAAAAAGAAACCCCAGATAGGTTTGGGGATTTATGAGCAGAGCAGATCTGTCTCCCTTCCCCAGGTAGAGCCCAGAGAAGCACAAAGACCACAGAGGAGAAATGGTTCATGGGGCGTCTGGGTAGAAGGGCTTGAGAAACCGTCATAGAGAATGCTGAACACCACGGTGGAACAGAAGCTGAAAAATGATCCTGTGCATCAGAGAGTTGCGTGACCATGACAAAGGGAGTCCTGAGAGCTGAAAAGGTCTGTGGATGAGAATGAGGATGAACTGGCAACACCTGGGTGTTCTGACGGCCAAGAACTAGGCAGGAAGACCCGTGTGGGCCTCAGTGGCTGCAGTGTGGATGGATGAATGCCAAGGACAGATCTCTACCCAGCCCCTCTCTCCCAGTTCTCTCTGGACCTTGGGGAAACCCTTTGGAAATGGAGTCCTCAAGATGACCTAGATAAACTTTGTGTTACTTGGTGTAATGGGGGATGGAGATAGAAGTACAATTTAGTTCAAGTATAAGAAAAAAAACTATATATTTTTCACACCTGAACTTATTATTTTTTGATATCTCATTGTGATTTTATTTCATTGTTTTTTTTAAATTTCAGAATATTACAGGGGTACAAACATTTTGGTTACATGAATTACTTTTGTACAGTTTGAGTCAAAGTTATAAGTGTGTCCATCACCCAGGTAGTGTGCATGGTACCTGTTAGTTGTGAATTTACCCATCCCTTTCTCCCCCCTCCTACCTGCTTGATTTCTGTTGAATTTTACTACCATATGTACACATGAGTGTTGGTCATTTAGTTAGGTCATTTGGTTGGTCATTTAATAGTGAGTACCTGTGGTGTTGTTTTTCCATTCTTGTGATACTTCACTTAGGAGGATGGTTCCATCTAGGTTGTTACAAAAGGTATTAGTTCACCA
The DNA here is from genome assembly GCA_023783475.1 of Daubentonia madagascariensis. Lineage (NCBI taxonomy): Eukaryota > Metazoa > Chordata > Mammalia > Primates > Daubentoniidae > Daubentonia > Daubentonia madagascariensis. The sequence continues at coordinate 5,097,242 of JAKFHU010001186.1, read as the reverse complement.
TTTCTTTATGGCTGAGTAATACTCCATGGTATACATATACCACATTTTATTAATCCACTAATGTATTGATGGGCAGTGGGGTTGTTTCCACATCTTTGCGATTGTGAATTGTGCTGATATAAACGTTCGAGTACAAGTGTCTTTTTTATAAAATGTCTTTTTTTCCTTTGGGTAAATACCCAGTAGCGGGATTGCTGGATCAAATGGTAAGTTTACTTTTAGTTCTTTGAGGTATCTCCATACTACTTTCCATGGAGGTTGAACTGGTTTGCAGTCCCACCAACAGTGTATAAGTGTTCATTTTCCTCTGCATCCACGTCAGCATCTATTGTTTTGGGACTCCTTGATAAAAGCCATTTTCACCGGAGTGAGGTGATATCTCATTGTGGTTTTGATTTGCATTTCCCTGATGATTAGAGACATTGAGCATTTTTTCATATGTTTATTTTTCTTTTGAAAAGTTTCTGTTCGTGTCTTCTGCCCACTTTTTAATGGGGTTGTTTGATGTTTTCTTGTTGAATTGTTTGAGTTTTGTGTAGATTCTGGTTATTAGCCCTTTATGGGATGTATGACATGCAAATATTTTCTCCCATTTTGGAGGTTGTCTATTCACTCTATTGACTGTTTCCTTGGCTGTGCAGAAGCTTCTTAATTTAATCAGGTCCCATTTATTTATTTTTGTTGTTGCTGTGATTGCCTTTGGAGTCTTCTTCATAAATTCTTTGCCTAGGCCAATACCTATAAGAGTTTTTCCAACCTCTTCTTCTAGAATTCTTACAGTTTCCTGACTTAGGTTTAAGTCTGTTATCCATTGTGAATTAATTTTTGTGAGTGGTGAGAGGTACAGATCCTATTTCAGTCTTCTACATGTGGCTATTCAATCTCCCCAGCACCATTTATTGAGTAGGGATTCTTTTCTCCATTGTATGTTTTTGTCTGCTTTGTCAAAGATCACATGGCAATATGAAGATGGTTTTATATCTGGTTTCTCTGTTCTGAGCCATTGGTCTGTGTCTCTGTTCTTGTGCCAGTACCATGTTGTTTTGGTTACTATAGCCTTGTAGTATAGCTTGAAGTCTGGTAAAGTGATGCCTCCTGATTTGTTCATTTTGCTTTAAGTTGCTTTGGCTATTTGGGGTCATTTCTCATTCCATATGAGGCATAGAATTATTTTTTCTAGATCTGCAAAAAATGATGTTGGTATTTTGATGGGGATTGCATTGAATCTGTAAATCACTTTGGGTAGTATAGACATTTTAACAATGTTGATTCTGCTGATTCATGAGCATGATATATTTTTCTATTTGTTTACATCCTTTATGATTTTCTTCCTCAGTGTTTCATTGTTCTCCCTGTAGAGGTCTTTGGCCCCTCCTTGGTTAAGTATATTCCTAGGTATTTTATTTTCTTTGTTGCTATTGTGAAAGGTATTGAGTCTTTGGTTTGATTCTCAGCTTGACTGTTGTTGGTGTATAGGAATGCTACTGATTTGTGTACATTGATTTTGTAACCTGAGACTTTGCTGAACTTATTTATCAATTCCAGGAGTCTCTTGGCAGAATCTTTGGAGTTTTCTAGATATAAGATCATATCATCAGCAAAGAGTGATAGTTTGATTTCTTCTTTCCCCATTTGGATACCCTTTATTTCCTTCTCTTGCCTGATTGCTCTGGCTAAGACTTCCAGCACTATGTTGAACAGAAGTGGTGATAGTGGGCAACCTTGTCTGGTTCCAGTTCTACATGGGAATGCTTTAAATTTTTCCCCATTCAGTATATGATGTTGACTATGGGTTTGTCGTATATGGCTTTTGTAATACTGAGGTATGTTCCATCCATGCCTATTTTGTTAAGAGTTCTTATCATAAAAGGCTGCTGAATTTTGTCAAATGCGTTTTCTGCATCTATCGAGAGGATCATATGGTCTTTGTTTTTGCTTCTATTTATGTGGTGAATCATATTTACAGATTTGCATATGTTGAACCATCCTTGCATCTCTGGGATTAAGCCCATTTGATCGTGGTGGACTTTTTTTTTTTTGATGTGCAGCTGAATTTGGTTTGCTAGAATTTTATTGAGAATTTTTGCATCTATATTCATGAGGGATATTGGTCTGCAGTTTTCTTTTTTTGTTGTGTCCTTTCCTGGCTTTGGTATTAAGGTGGTATTGGCTTCACAGAACAAGTTGGGGAGGATTCCTTCCTCGTCTATGTTATGAAATAATTTCTGCAGTATGGGTAGCAGTTCTTCTTTGTAGGTCTGGCAAAATTCTGCTGTGAAACCACCTGGTGCAGGAATTTTTTCTGTTGGGAGATTTTTTATCGCTGCTTCACTTTTGTTACTTGATATTGGTCTGTTCAGGAGTTCTATTTCTTCCTGATTGAGCCTAGGGAGGTTGTGTGTTTCCAAGAATTCATCCATTTCCTCAATGTTTTCAAGTTTATGTGCACAGAGATTTTTACAGTATTCAGAGATGATATTTTGTATTTCCATGGTATCAGTTGTAATATCTCCTTTTTCATTTCTCATTGAGTTTATTAGGGTGCTTTCTTTTCTGTTTCTGGTTAATCTAGTGAAAGGCCTGTTAATTTTGTTCATCTTTTCAAAGAACCAACTTTTTGTTTCATTCTTTTGTTATTGATTTCATTTAGTTCTGTTCTGACCTTAGTTATTTCTTTTCTTCTGCTGGGTTTGGGATTGGTTTGCTCTTCCTTTTCCAATTCCATGAGATGATTCATTAGATTGTTGATTTGTGATCTTTCTGTCTTTTGGATGAAGGCATTTATGGCTATGAATTTTCCTCTTATGACTGCTTTTGCTGATCCCACAGATTTTCATAACTTGTGTCCCCTTTGTCATTTAGTTCAAAGACTCTTTTGATTTCCATCTGAATTTCCTCCTTGACCGAATAACTATTCAGCAGTAGGTTGTTTAATTTCCATGACTTTGTGTAGAGTTGAGTGTTTCTGTTGGAATTGATTTCTAATTTTATTCCACTGTGGTCTGAGAAGATACATGGTATAATTTCTATTTTTAAAAATTTGTTGAGACATGTTTTGTGAGCACACCTGAACTTATGACTTGAGATTTATTTCTGATGTAAATGTAAGTCTACATATGTCCCCCTATTTAAAATATAAAAAGAAGTGCACTGGGTGTCTTATTCTGCATTTGGCCTCCCCACCCCTTTAACCTTGTATCATAGGTGTCATTTCTATGTTAGCTTGTATAGACCCACCTTATTATTTGTAATGGCCAAAAGCTTCTCACTATATGAATGTACTACAATTAATTTAACCAGTCTTCTATTGGTAGGCATTTCTTCCCAGTCTTCTATGACCCCCAAGCTATTGCAATGAATATCCTTGTTGTCCTCATACCTGTGTCTATGTAGGATAAATTCCTAGAAGTGGAATTACTGGTTGATAGGGTATGGGCATTTGTAGTTTTAATAGGTATTGCTGAACTGCTTTGCAAAGAGGTTGCACAATTTACTCTCTCCCTCAATAGTGTATGACAGTGTCTGTTTTTCTATATTTTGCCAACATTGTGACGTTAACTTATTTTATTTTATTTTCTCATGGAAAGAACACTTAACATGAGATCTACTCTCTTAATAAAATTTTAGGTGAACAGTATATTACTATTGACTATAAGTACAATGCTGTGCAGAAGATCTCTAGACCTCATTCATCTTGCTTGACTGAAATTTTATGCTCACGGAGTAGTAACTCCCTATTTCCACCTACCCCCAGTCCCTGGAAACCACCATTCCATTCTTTGATTCTATGAATTTGACTATTTTAGATACCACTTATAAGCAGAATCATGCAGTATTTGTCTTTCTGTGACTGGATTATTTCATTGAGCATAATGTCTTCAAGATTCATCCATGTCACATACGGCAGAATTTCCTTCTTTTTTAAGGCTGAATGGTATTCCAGTGTATATATATGCCAGTTTCTTTTTCCATTAATCTGTCAGTGGACTTTTAGGTTGTTTTCACATCCTGGCTTTTGTGACTAGTGCTGCAATGAACACAGCAGTAGTAACATCTCTTTGAGAGCCTGATTTCAATTTTTTTGGATAAATACCCAGAAGTGAGATTGCTGGATCATATGGTAGTTCTATTTTTAAATTTTTGAGGGACCTCTGTACTGTTTTCCATTTTGCATTCCCACCAACAGTGTGCCGGGGTTCCAATTTTTCTACATCCTCATCAACACTTGTCTTTTATCTTTTATTTGATAATAGCCATCCTGACAGGTGTGAAGTGATATCTCATTGTGGCTCTGATTTGCATTTTCCTTATGACTAGTGACTTTGAGTTTTTTTTTCATGTACCTGTTGGGCATTTGTATGTCTTATTTGGAGAAATGTCTATACATGTCCTTAGCCCATTTTTTAATTGGGTTATTAGTTTTTTTATTAACTGTTGAATTGTAGGAGTTCCTATAATTTTGTAGGTTACCCTTTATCAGATATATGGTTTGCAATTTTTCATCTATTCTGTAGGTTGCCTTTCCATTCTGTTCATTGTTTCCTTTGCTGTGTAAAAGCTTTTCAGTGAGATTAATCTCCTGATCTTTGCTAACTTAAATAAGTAAAATAAATGGTGATTTAATAAGTATTTTTGAATTATGAATGGTATGAGCATCTAAACACATGATTAAAAGCCATTTAGAAAAACTGTTAACATTTATTTAGTGCTTAATGTGTACTATGTGCCAGGCACTATTTTAAATGATTTACAGGTATCAACTTCTTTAAAACTTAAAACAAATCTATAAGCTAGGTGCTATTACTACTACCATTGTGTGTAGGTAGAAACCAAGGCACAGAGAGGTCAAGTCACCAGCCCAAGTTCACACAACTAGTAAATGGTAGAACCAGAATCTGAACCAGGCTGGATGGCTCCAAAGTTTGTGGTCTTAACCACTCTACTATGCAGCTTAAAAGGATTTTGTAATGGGCCCTAATATGAGATAAATGAGGGGAAACGTCCTGCCCTAAGAATGTAAAGAAACTCTAGGATCTGAGAACAAAGGGGAGAGGAAATAAAGAGAATTTTTTCATCATTTAGTCTCTGATGACCTTGAAACCTGGGACAAGAATAAAACAGAATAATAATTAAAAAATACTTAAAATCAAACCAAAGTTTCTCAAGTAACTAGAACTTAAAATCCTATTTAATAGAAGAGAAAATGGTGACTTTTTCTTTTTTCAAAGCCCATTGTGGTGAATTTTGAAATCATAAAGATTCTTCAGGGTGTCCCTCCTCAGACTCTGCTCTCCTTGCCCAGTATGTGTGAGAGCCCTGCAGGCACAGATGTTCCAGGATGGACCACTTGTCACAGTTTGCAAATGTTTTCCTGGTGTAAGTCACATAGTGGACACTGTGGATGGGTAGCACTTGTTTCCTTAGGTATCTTCAGAATTTCCCCCCTGCAGCTAAATGGGGTAGCTGCAGATTAGACTCACACCCTGTGGGCTGCTCCAATGCCTCTGCTTCCCTCTCACTCAGAGATGCATCAGTACTATCCAACGCCATGACATTGAATGATGCTGTTCTGGACCCAGTATCCTCCCTCCCTCTGTGGAGAGATTGCAGCTGAAAAACTACTCCTGAGAGAGAAGAGGTGGCCCCTGCAAATGAAGGGGGTCTGCAGGACTACATCTCTCCTCTCTCTTCATCTCCAGTAGTACCCTTCATGCAACTTGGCTCATATGTTGTTCTCAGGGACCGGGAACTCCTTTTAAAAGGGAGCAAGAGGAGGCAGTCTGGGATGTCAAGGATGGGTTCCTCCTCCCCTACACAGCTGAGTGCATCTCAAACACTTGCCACCTGCTTTCCACTTACTGGCAGTTCTTTTGAGACAAAAGAAAATCAACAAAGCCCACTGCTTTACAAAGGAGTAGGCAGCGTCAGTGTCATTGTGCAAAATGTACCACACAGAGCCCAAGCCAGGCCCACAAATCAAGCTTTAGAGAAGGGTGTTAGCCAAAAATGCAAAGCATCAGCAGTGATGCTAAAGAGGTAACAAGTGTCACATGTTCTGAATTAGAAGGAACCATGATTTTAGCCAATGGGACAAATCCTGCCAGAGGACAGGGTCAAAAGAGGGATCCTATTTAGCATATCAAAGGAAACAATTTTAATGGCCCAATTCTCTAGATTATAGTGATGCTATATGATGAGGTGGAAGAGAGAAACAAATGGGTCTTTGAAGATGGAACACATGCAGATTTTACCCAGAGGCCTCTGAAGGATGGCCTGGCAGGGAGGGGTCCTCTAAGGTTTGCCCCAGTAAAGAATTATTCATCACTGATCTCAGGGCCACTGGCAGAGCCACAGTTGACCCAGAGCTAGTTTTCCTCTTGGGAAGAATTCCAGACCCCTTTATTTCTTCTTGAGAACAGAGAATTCCAAGAGGCTAGGTTTCACCAACACTCACGTTCCCTGACTCCCATTTGGTTTTCGTGGGGATGCTTGTTCTTGAACTTTTCTCAGAGCAAAGATGTATTCACACTCTTGTAGAGTCTTACCCCATTGGATCTTCCTCAGTCCTTAGGTCCTTCTATTTTCCTTCTACCACTTTGGAGTGATGATTCCTGGCCCCATAGCCATTCGTTGTCTTATTCCCCAGCTCTACTAGAAATCTCTGGGACATGGGGTATATAGTCATGCACGGTATGAGGATGCTTCTGTCAACAACAGACCGCATATACAATGGTGGTCCCATAAGATAATAATAGAGCTGAAAAATTTCTGCCATCTAGTGATGTCATAGCTATTGTAACATTGTAGCACAACGCATTACTTTTTCTATGTTTAGATACACAAATACTTATCACTGTATTACAATTGCTTATAGTATTCAGTACAGTGACATGCTGTACAGGTTTGTAGCCTAGGAGCAGTAGGTACACCATATAGCCTAGGTGTGCAGAAAGCCATACCATGTAGGTTTGCATGAGTATACTCTGTGATGTTTGCACAGCAACAAAATTGCCTAACAACGCATTTCTCAGAATGTATCCCCATTGTTAAGCAATGTGTGACTATAGTCCAAAATCTCATCTTTGAGCGTAACTTTTCATTTCATTGTCCTCACTGCCTCAGTATTCAAATCTCTGCCTTGCTGGAACACAAGGACCTTCAGTAATTTTATTTCAGCACTTCAGTACTTTGATTTCTTGTCCAATAACTAAACCTTTTGCCCTCTCCTCAGGCCCAGCGATGACAGAGGCAATGGCACAGGCTGTTCTCATTGGTGGAGTGGAAAGGGAATGGGCTCTGCAGACATGAGACCGAATCAAGCCTTTGCCAGCTCATTAATTCTGTCAATCGGAAAATGTACTTTACTCTAGTTTCCTCATCTGCACAGCAAGGCTATAACTACCTCATAGGTGGTAAGGATTAAATAGGACAGGACACAGCATAATACCCAATAAATGTTAGTTCTTGACCTTTCATTAGAATATTGCTTGAGCTCTGTGCCCAGTTTTCCTTCCCTGGATCAAATAAGGGTTTTTTTTTTTTGGTTTGTTTGTTTGTTAGCAGTTTCTCTCTAAATACTTCCTTGGTCAGGACTATAGTCCCCTATCTTTCACTAATCCTCACTGATCTATGGTTCTCATTCAAGTTGGTATAAAACACCCCGAGATTTCTGTGGCATTGTTTCCTCCTGGAGAACAGTGAACATTTCATGTCCAGGAAATAGGACATTGCCTGAGTTATGGGGGATATTCAGGAGACATACTGAACCAATGCATGAATGACAGAATGAACAAATGAATAAACAGCTGATTCTAACTAGTCAACCAATACCTAATTAGCACGAATGTTTCTGGATGCACTGATGCTTTATTGCTCTTTAAAGGGCATATGCAATACAAAAAACAGAAGAAAGAAGAAACAGGGCCTCTCAATAATCAAATATCAGTAGACCCACCAATTTTATGAAATGATATTTTCTCTTTGGAGCAAAGGCTGGTTGAGTCTCGCACAGGTAAAAGGGCCAGTGGGTCCCAGACGTTCTCTGTCTCTCCTGCTACACAAATCTTTGATGGAAAGATTTGATCCTTCACTGTGGCCACATCCACGGAGACCAGCTCAGTTCAGAGAGAGGACATGCGGGGCGTTTGTTGCAGAAATAATGAATCTCTGACTTCCCACAAACAGCCAACCCGATATTGAAGAGCCAGGAGGCACCTCGGATTCATCAACATCCCTTTAATGCGGTGAGCAACTTTTAATGGTAAACTCCATAGCTGAGTAACAGCATGATGGCACAAGAACAGGTAGATAATCAAGGCAGTGAGGTCAAAGCGTTTGCACCAACACCCACCTAAGATGGGTATAAAAGGGCTGGCAGGGGACGAGGTTCTCAGACTCTGTGGCTTGGCCTTCCCAGCTGATCTGAAACGCCTGTGCAGCCTCAGCCCAACACCATGACTTCCTCCTGCATCAGCTCGTCCTGCTCTCTGGGCTGCCCCAAGCCTCTGGGAGCAAGAAACGTCTTCATCCCTGTCGTTGATGTTGAGTGCCAGCCCAGAACAGAGTGTCTGTTGGCCAACCTGGCACATGCTAGTCGAGTCCGTGTGGGGTCCACCCCTCTGGGCCGACCCAGCCTCTGTCTGCCCTCCAGCTGCCACGCTGCTTGTCCCTTGCCAGGGACCTGCCACATTCCCGGCAACATCGGAATCTGTGGGGCCTATGGCGAAGGCAGCCTGAACGGCCACGAGAAGGAGACCATGCAGTTCCTGAACGACCGCCTGGCCAACTACCTGGAGAAGGTGCGTCAGCTGGAGCGGGACAACGCAGAGCTGGAGGCCAAACTCCGTGAGTGGACCAAATGCCACGAGTCCAGTGTGTGCCCGGACTACCAGTCCTACTTCCGCACCATCGAGGAGCTGCAGCAGAAGGTGAGGCTTGGGGTAGCCTGCGGTGTGCTGGGTCTGAGAAGGCAGAAGGGCATGGCAGGAAAAGTCCACATGGTGCCCAAAGAGCTTTGGGTTCTTGGATTCTTTTGCGACATGGGTGTAGACAGCACACATGAGCTGGAGCCCAGAGTGTGATGCTTTGTGTGTGAACTGTCTTCTTGGTTTTCCTCAGATCCTGTGCAGCAAGGCTGAGAACAACAGGCTGATTGTACAAATTGACAACGCCAAGCTGGCTGCCGATGACTTTAGGATCAAGTAAGTAAGGCTGCAGAGGGCCAGGGTGACTTCTCTCTTCTGCTCTATTTCCAAGTGCCTGTCACAATACCTGGCCTAATATAGGTGTTCAAAAATGGATTTTGATTAGAAGAAGGAATGAATAAGTGTCTACTTCCTTCTTCTCCAAACCTTAAATTAGCCTATTACTAGAAATAGTCATTAGATAGGATGGAAGAGAATAAAAGTATTTAAACAAAAAGAGAAGGTATAGTCTAGATTGGTTAGGACTTATGTAATTCCCCACCCCACTGCCCCATATCTAGAAAATAAGAGGGTTTTGCCTTTAAACAGCAGCAAAATTTAGTCATTGCAAGAATAAACTGTCAGGCACAGGTTGTTGACAGACTCACTGAACCTTAGCCAGACCCCTCAGTGGGAAGAACTATCATGGGCTCCTTGGTATCAAGAGTTGAAATTGAATAAAATGAGACAGGTAGAAAAACAATGGGAGATAATTGACCCTTGGGGTAAAGCAGTAAACTGAAGGTCCAGAGGCTTGGTTTTAGTCATTCATTTTCCTGGCTGAATGACTTCTGTTATGGCAGAATCAATACTGCATTTGAAGTCAGACACTTAGGTTGAGTCCATGAATTTGCTACTAACCCAGCACGTAATTCTGGACAATGCACCTGTCCCTTCTGAGGCTCAGTTTCCCATCTAGTCAGTGGGCAGAATGGTTCTTGTCCTGACCATGAGCTCTGTAGCTACAGGGCCGAACATACAGAATGTTGATCAAGTGAACAAATGAAGATCCAAGGTAGTGAGGGAGGTGGGGACCACGGCAGCTGGCAGGGGCTCTCCTGGGCATTCTTGTTGACCCCGCACCCCCCGTGATGGAAGGCACGAGAGTGAGCACGCCCTGCGCCGGCTGGTGGAGGCGGACATGTGTGGGCTACAGAAGCTCCTGGACGACGCGACCCTGGCCAAGGCTGACCTGGAGGCCCAGCAGGAGTCCCTGAAGGAGGAGCAGCTCGCTCTCAAGAGCAACCACGAGCAGGTGTGGCCCCTGCGCCCAGACCCATGGGGAGGGCGCTGGGCAGACAAGGAGCACCCCCGACCTGTGGCTGTCAGATGACAGCCTGGGCCCAGCTGGCTTCATTTCAGGATGAGGGGTTGGTGTGGGCCTGAGGGTCCAGATGGCCTCTGAGGAATGTGGCGAACTTGCCTCGTGCACGAGGAAGGCCTCCAAATGGGCTTGTCCCATTGGGCCCTGGGCAAGACTTTCACGTTTGCTTGCATGTGGGGGCTCCCCTCCTGCTGCTTGTCAGGGGTGGGGTCAGGGTGCTGTCTGCTCTGTCAAAGGCCCTTTCCTCACTCAGGTGTCTGTCCCTTCTGTCCCTCAGGAAGTGAAGATTCTGAGGAGTCAGCTGGGAGACAAGATCCGGATTGAGCTGGACACGGAGCCCACCGTGGACCTGAGCAGGGTGCTGGAGGAGATGCGGTGCCAGTACGAGACCATGGTGGAGACCAACCGCCAGGATGTGGAGCAGTGGTTCCAAGCCCAGGTGAGGGTGGGGCTGCCCAGCAGGGGGGACCCAGATTCCATCTGGGCAGGGAGGTGACTGTGTCTCTCTGTGCACTTGTGCTCCAGTCCGAAGGCATCAGCCTGCAGGCCATGTCGTGCTCCGAGGAGCTGCAGTGCTGCCAGTCGGAGATCCTGGAGCTGAGATGCACGGTGAACGCCCTGGAGGTGGAGCGCCAAGCCCAGCACACCCTGGTACGTGTCCCCCTTCACCCTTACTGCACTGCAGTCACCACATACCCTGGCCTGGTAGCAGCAGCTCTTGGAAGTCTCTCTAATCAGTTCCTGTAACATTTAGTCAGAGCTTGATCTGGGTCCTTCTCTGCCTGGTGGAGGTGCCTTGCTGTCAAGTCCCGTTTGACCCAGAGAAACAGTTCCTATAAAAAGTTAATTCCACTTGCTTTAGAATACAGTGTGGAAGTTCAGGCACCCATTTCACAAGATTTTACTGGGTGCCAATTTTTTGTCAGGTATTGTCAGGTATTGGGGATGAATGTGACACAGTTTCTTAAGTTAGATTTTTATCTTTGTGTATGAAAAGTCATGGTTATATTGACAGTGATTTCTTCAGAGCTCTTGGAATGTCCCCATGCCTGATGAGTTTGGCCAGGATTTTGATTGCTGAGTTTTGGGGCACCTGGGTCCCTTACCCGCTCATTTCCCGTCACAGAAGGACTGCCTGCAGAACTCCCTGTGCGAAGCCGAGGGCCGCTACGGCACTGAGCTGGCCCAGATGCAGAGCCTCATCAGCAACGTGGAAGAGCAGCTGTCTGAGATCCGGGCTGACCTGGAGCGGCAGAACCAGGAGTACCAGGTGCTGCTGGACGTCAAGGCCCGGCTGGAGGATGAGATCTGCACGTACCGGAAACTTCTGGAGAGTGAGGACTGCAAGTATGTGTGATCTGGGCAATTCCTCACTGAGCCACATATTTGACCATCAGGTGATTACCCAGAGATAACTGAAGTACTTGCAGAAGATGTCATCATATCGAACAAGCCTTCCTGTGCACCCTCACTTAGTGACTCACTAAGCTCTCCTGGTCTGTGCAGATTAGATTGTTCTAGAATGTTACATCAATGATAGCCAGGTCCCTAAGCCAAGTCCCCTGCAAGGACTCCTGGATGTGGAAAGACACTGATGAGGGCAGAACTGTTGGAGTAGATCCTCTGCTCTGCGTGCCTTGTTGGAGGCGGGCTTCGCCTTCGTCCTTTTGGTCTTACTCTTCTTTGTCAATCATGGAGACATCTTTTTATTTCCTGTGCCTTACCCTTCTTCTCTCTCTCCCTACAGACTCCCCTGCAATCCCTGCTCCACGCCTGCCTCCTGTACCCTTTGTCCTGGCCGTGCCCCCACCACCTGTGGGCCACCCTCTGCCGGTGGAGCTGGCACCTGGAGCCGATTCTGAAGGTCTGAAGTCCCGTGCAGGAGGTGAAGGCGGGTCGAGCTGGAGTCAGGAGTGCCCTCACCTTGCTTCGTCTTCTTTCCAGGAAGACCGGACTCACTGGAGGCATTTTCCCTAAATCACCGGGTAGCAGATACTTCCAAGGAGTGGCTGGCTTCCTGTCTGTGTCTTTAAGCTGTACTTTTTTTCCCCCCGATGTTGTCATTATCTTCCACTAAAGCTATTGTTTTTCCCAGTGTCACTTATGGGTTCTTTTGGTTCTATTTCAGTGTTTCAAAATCTTCTAAAATGTAGTAGGGCTCCTGTATTAAAGGGTCAATAAACCTCCTTCCTGTAGCAAGTGCATTCCTGGTGTTGGCCGTACATGAGGTGTGCTACAGTCCTGGCTCAGCTCCTTGTGTCCTCATTGGTCCTGACGAGTCGCTGCCAGGAGCTCTTGGGGTGCTGGGGTCTAAGCCTCTGGGTGGAGGCCCTTTCCTGACATTGGACATGTACTTACCTTGCTCAGGGATCCCTACAGACTGGTGAAAGGAAGTGGTAATGCCTGCTGCCAAGTTTGAATTCTTTCAGAACAGCTCAGAACCAGCATGCCCCTACCATGCTGTTGGCATCTTTGGTCTCTTGGTATTTTGTCCAAGAGCAAAATCAGACCACTTAAAGTTCCAATCTAGCCAAAGGGAGGTCATGTTGAGAATTGCCTGGGCTAAGGTGCCAAGCTTTTTCTCTCACTCAAGTTGGCCCCTTTCATGGAGGCTCGGAATTCCCCCTGCTTTCTTAGGCTTGGAGGCCCATGGGGACAGAGGTCTTGGTCTCGGCTCACTTCCCGGGTGTAGTGCTCTCTAGATAGATGCTGCTGCCTTGGTGGTGCTGGTGCTGAGGGCTTCAGCCGCCATCAGAACCCTTCGAGTCCCTGCTCACCTCTCGGACGTGGCTCTGGTGAGACCAAAGAGGTTCATAGCCAGACACAGCTGCGAGCAGATGGAGGGGCAGCCCTGAGAGACTGTGCTGGTCAGTTTAGCTTTTGGCAAGCACCAAGTGTGTCCAGAAGAATGAAACTCTTGGATCTCAGCTCACCCACATACCCTGGTGTGAAGAGCAGTGCACAATTGGTCCTTCTTTGTGGTAGCATAGTGTGATGAAAAGTGCATCTTCTCTAGGGTCGAGCAGACCTGGATTCAAATTCCACCTTGGCGGCTCTAGCTGAGTGAAATTGGCTAGGTCCTTCCACTCTCGAGACCTATTCCTCGTTTGTAAAAGTAGGATAATTTTGTTTCCTTGTCACTGTGGCTGAGGGATAATGCATATAGAGTTCCTGGCATCTAGAGGTGGTCTGTTGGGGATCCCTGGGAACTAGCAGGTACAGTTTTTCCTCCTCAGAAGGAGAGAGGAGCTAAAGAGATGGCAGCAGGACCCCACAGCAGCATCGAGGGCCCAGATTCTCATGTGGGTGGCCTGGAAGTTTGACCATACTCCTTGTTCACTTGTATGCAGTAACAAAAACCACCCACTGCTGTTATCAGAGTTCAGTTTCTCACTCCAAGTGGCCTAACTGAAACCAAGAAAGCATTCTTTGGGCTGTCAGAGGACAAGACTGTCCAGTGGGCTCTTGTGGGTTTCCTCCTAACAAGTAACCCATGAGAGTCATGTTTTAAGGAGCGGCCATGACCCCTCCGTGTGACTGGGTTGTGGAGATCTGGCCTGTCCACACCTTTCCTGGCCAGGTTGCAGCCTTAGTGAGCTCCACCTGTAAGGCATGGCTAGGCGTGGCAGGAAGGGCCACCCTGATGTGTGGAGGACGTGGGCTAGAGGCTGGCAGGTCACATGGGCATCCTCTGGTCCCCAATCCCAGGCATCTCCTCCTGTAGGTGGAATCTCCCACCTGTGCGTTACGTGCCTCTCTCTGGCCTCCCTGCACCCTCCCCCTGCCCCCACACCTACAACGGACTGGATCGATATGGTCCTACACGTGCTGCCTGCTTTTGTTTGGCTACAATAATTGCAACCAGGTTGTTTTTGGGTGGCTCTTAGTTTCCTTCCCCAGAGACTTTGGTCCCCTGGCAGAGGACCACATCTGGTTTGGAGCCACCTGGTGCTGAGCATGCACAGCCAGGGGGCTGATTTGTGATCTTTCTTTCCAGGCTTCACATGATGACACCAGTCAGGCGCCCCCTGCACTCCTGTGTTTTTTAAACTCCAAATGCCATTTGCCACAAAGCCCAGCAGAAAGGAAAGGAGAAAGGGTGGCTAGCTGCAGGCCCCTGGGATGGACTCTGCGTCCCTGAGAGAGCTCTAGGGAAAGATGCTCTTCTGCTCCTACTACTGTCTACACTGGGAAGCCAAGACAATCGAGGTGGAATTCTGGACTTTCTTGAATAGGAGCATTTTTTTTTGTGGTCCCCGATGTGTGATGCTTAAAGCGGATGGTGTGCACCACGCCCCTCCCTCCTCTCGGCATCTTCCCCTCATCTTCCTGCCCAAGCACGAAATCAGACTCGTCCCTTCTCACGGCCCCTTGCAATAATCGTCACAAGTTCAGCTTGCTGAACCATTTTTTTATTTTTTCCAACTAATTCAGTGTTTCTCAACCACACCTTCCCACTTGATAAATATAAAGATACCTTGCCTTCTCACTTAATGTTGTCTTAACTTTCAAAAATATAAATGCCAAACTCATATCATGACTAAAAGACAGCTTATTTAGAATACAGGTTATGCTTGTTTGCTAGTGACACTCCCTCTACCCCAAATATCTTCCCTGCCACCTGTTTTGGAAATTCCAAACATCACCTCTCCTCTGGGGGGTGGGGTGTGGGGGGGACAGAGATGCTCCCATTTAGAATCACTGTTCCTACTCAGGGATGAGCCCCTGGGCTAAACCAACCTGCTTTACCTGCCTGCCAGGTGTGATAACTCTTAGTACCTGAGGAGGAGCATTTCTCAGTGAGTTCGAGGCTGCTCCCTCCAGGCCCCAGGCCTTTGTCTCTGACCCCTTAGTGGCCAGTCCCAGGTAGCTACATTTCACACTCATTGTCTCCAGACTTGAATACAGCTTCTCCCCCTCCAGCTGGCTCTGTCCCTTGATTTCCCAGCTCCCCGCCAAGTACATGATTGCTCCAGGAACTCAGGGGTGGCCTCAGGGCCACTTTTGGTTTCTCTCCCTCCTTTGACTCTTGAGTACAGTAAATCGCCCAGCCTTGGAGAGCCCTTTTGTAACATGTCTGTCCTCTGTGCCTTTCTTTCCATTGGCACTGCCAGTGGCTGGTTTTGGTTTCCATCAGTCCTGCCAGCACTCTTGTAGGAGCCTCTTCCTGCCCCTGCTTCTTCTGTGCCAAATCCATCCTGCCCACACCACTAGCCCATCACTCTTTCTTGTTATATTTATTGAGCATATATTATGTACAAGGCACTGTATTATACGCTAGAGAGCATACAAAATGGATTCAGTGTTCCCACCCCAGGTTGCATACTGGGAACTAGATTAATTTTCCTAAACTGCTCCTTTGATAATCTCTCTCATCTGCTTGCTCAAAACCCTCCAGATAACTCTGTTCTGTCCTCTGCTGTATTTTTAGCTCTTTAGATGAGGGTGTGTCCCAGAGCAGGGACCCAGTGCCTGTTGTTGAATGAATCCAATGGATGTCTGTTTGATGGCTGTCTAGGGGCCTTGGCTTGGTGTTCAGTCTGGACTCCACTATTTGGTTCCTTCTGGGATGGTACAGCAAAAAGAACTTGGGCTGGAGGGTCAGGCAGATCCGGGCTGACATTTTAAGACTGTGTTTTCTTTCTAGCTTTGTGAGCTCAGACAAGTTACATAGTTGCTCTGAGCTTTGTTTTCTGTATTCTACAGTGGGATAGTCATAACCACTTTGTAGTGTGGCTATAAGCACGTGGTATAATACTTGGTGGCACATAGTAGGTGGCCAAATATGGTGGTGTATATGTACTGTGAGTATATAGGGATGTGTGTGTGAGAGAGAGAGAGAGAGAGAGAATTAAATAAAATGCTGCATGGTAAGTGCCAAGCCTGACTCCCGGCAAATAACAGATGTCAACAAATATTGCTTCACTCACGCTGTATCTGTCCTCTACAAACATTGTTTTTCACGTGAACTGGCCTCTTCCCCGAAGGCTTCACAAACACAGTGTGTGCCTTCTCTCTGTCCTTCCCCTCTCCTTCCAGCTCAGATGTTCTCCCAAAACAAACCCCAGTGAAGAGGAGTAACTAGGAAAATAAACAGAAGAAGAAAACGCATGCTAACTGATTTTGCTCATTTATTTTTTGCCATGAGATTAGATTTTTAATTTCTTTTTTTTTTAAAAAATTTTTAAAAATTTTAATAGGTTTGGGGGTACAAGTTGAATTCTGTTACATGTATGTATTGGATAGCTGTGGAGTCTGGGCTCTTGGTGAGTCTAACTGATTTTAGATGCGGTGATTCAAACGTTGGCTCCTCTTGAACTCACCGAATACTGTTTTGTTACCTGGTGCTTCATTTACACAGGATGACACTCACCACAGAGCTCATCTATTGCCATAGAGCAGTGGTTCTGTCCTCCAAGTGTGGTCCCCAGACCAGCAGCACCAGTAGCACCTGGGAATGTGTCAGAAATGCAGACTCCCAGGCCTGACCCCAGACCTATTGAATCAGAAGCTGTGGCACGAGGCCTGGCAATCTGCATTTTGCAAGCCCTTCCGGGTGATTCTGATACTGGCTAAAGTTTGAGAACCACCTATGGAGATGTTACAAAAATAGGAGCAGACTACATTTTCAGCATAGATGAGCTTAAACTTCAGTTTCATAGGCTTTAAAAATGCTGTTGTGGCTCTTTAGGTTGACATTTTTGTGTCATTTAAACTTGTTTCTTTGGGGGTCTGGCTCATGGGGCAGGCCTCTCGTAGGCTGCGTACCTGCATTTCTGAGGTTGCGCCTGCTCGTCCTGAACGCGCTTGTGCTTCCAGGTGCGTGTTTGTGCTCATCCTTCTTTTTAGAAAACTCCCCTCCCCCTTTCTGCCCATCCAAGTCTCCTTAGTCTTCAAGCTCCAGAGAAAACCTCTGATGCCTCCCCTACATCTCTGAGGCCCAGTCACCCCTCCTTCCTCTGAGTTACGTGACCCGGCTCTCCTGCTCTCAGCTTCTTGAAAGGTGGGGATCTCTCTCTTTCATCTCTGCACCCCCCATGGTGCCTTGAGAAGGGCTTTGTTATGGCAGGAGCTCAGGAATATTGGACATTTGGAGCAGGTCACCTGCCTGGGTGAATATCGCCTGCATCTGTACACAGAGTGGTTACAAGGAAGTGTCCCCATGGGTCTCATTGACTGTGTACAGGACCAGCTGGTGGTTGGGTGGTTGCCATGGCTGAACCGTTGGTGGCACCAGCATGGTTCACACAAAAGTCCTGGGCAAGAAGGTTTTCTGGGCCATCTACTGGCAGCCTCTTAAACTCATCAGAAATTCCATTCTAGGGTCCCCGCTTAAGAGTGATACTTATGATATAAGGGACTCTTTCTTATATCATGGAGTATATCCAGAGGAATATTCCCAGGATGGCAAGGGTACTTAGAACCATGCTAAATGAAGAACTAAGAGTGAGAAATCTCGCATCTGTCACAAATGGCTTAAAGTCTGCCACGTGGCAGAATGATTGGATTTATCCTCTGTGGGACCCCATGGGTAGAACTGGAAAGTACATTAACTAAAGGGCAAACTCTCCGACTTACTTGCTAACGTCATCACCAGCCTCCGGCACCAGCACCTGCCTGGCAGAGAGCAGGTACTCAGTAAATGTTCGTTGAATGAGTAAAAGAAAAAAACGAATGACAGCTGGAGGCAGAAGCAACAGGGAGGTAGGTTTGTGCCTGCATAAGGGCTTTCTAACAACTCTCTATACTGTGAGTGCCTTAAGACCGAGCTAGCTGCTGTTTATTTCTGGATCCCAGGGTCTTGCACAAAGCCTGGGAAGCTGTTTGACAGCCGTAGGGGCTGAGGTGGTGTGAGCTGTCCTGGAAAATGATGGAACTGGACCACTGGTTGGAGATTATCAGAAGGGATCGAGTGCCAAAGGGTCCGAGCCTAGAGGACATTGAGATCCCCTTCATCCTGGGGATTCTACGATTTAGGGCCAGCTGAAACGCGTACTGCTGCCTCCAGGGCCCTCCTGGTGAATTCATTCATCTTAGGAATGGGGTCAGGGCAGCATCTTCGTTAGCATAGACTGGAAGCTGGCTAGCTGCCCTTTTCCAGAGTTTATTGAACAACTGGCCACCTGCTTATTTGTTTTAGAAATAGAGGAGGCCATAAAGCTTCTGATGCTCTGAGTGTGTCTGAAGATTAAGGAAATTTAAATTTTGTTCCAGAGTCTCCCAAGCAATGGACAATCAACGTAGGTGCATTTCAAAGAAAATGTAAGAACATTTCAAAAGAGGAAAGATCAAAGTTCTTGAGTGTGTATCTTCTGTAAACAAGGGTGAGGAGGGACTCAGGCTGGTGAGAGGGTCAGTAGGAAAGAAAGGTGCCTGGGAAGGAAGGTGAGGCCCTGGGAACAGACACCATAAAGTGTTAATCATTGCCCGCCCTAATTAGCCTGGAGACTCCAATACACAGCGACATAATTTTATTTCTTAAAAATCACAAATTACTCAGTTTTATGCATGAGCCTTTTCCCCACTTCCAAAAATGCTTATCTGTTTCACTTTTGCACAGGGAAAGTCTTAATTGCCAAAATCAGTTTGATATGTTGAGTTTTCATTTTAATTCAGGTCAAAATACTTCTAAAATTTCTCATTTGATTCTTCTTTGACCCAAGGATTATTGAAAAGTGTGTTAGTTTTCAAACACCAAAATCCATTTAGGATTTAGGTTTCTTTTTCGTTGTTTTTGCTTTATGTTTTCTGCTATTACTCATAAAGGAAAATTCCATCTCCTGTTACTTTCCTTCAAAAGGAACATGGCTACTCATTTTTCCTCCTGTTTGAGGAAAGTCAGCTTCCAGGGAAGAAATCTTACCTCAAGACTGCATATGGATGTCCTGGCATTCAAGGCTTCCTATAACCTGGACTGAACGCAACTTTCCAGGGCTCGCGGACATGTCTCCATTATAAGCGCCAACACAGCTAGACTATTTTCCATTTTCCAAACGTGTTTGATTCTGTTCATTTTGTTCTCCGTGAGAGGCATTCTCTCCCCTAACCTCTAATGGAAAACATCATTCAAGACACATTTTAAAAATCCCCTACTCCATGAAGTCTTTTTCTGGCCTATCAGTGTGTTTTCCTCTACCTTGAAATCTTCATAGTTCTCTCTTTTTAAAAAATACCCTCTCTTATTACCCTTATGATATTTAGGTCATTTACTTTCTTATCTCTCTTATTAAAATCTAAACCCAACTCCTCACAAGGAGGCCTAGCTCCGGGTTTGTCCCACACTGGGCAGATATGGGGAGATATTCCATAAATATCTACCGAAACAAATAAATCAGGATTTTTTCCCTTTCCTCCATGTGCCTGATTAACTAATATTTTAGACTTTGCCACGATGGGAACATTTTGAGGTGGGAAATGTCTCTGGTTCTTGATTATTTCACAGACATATGCTGGTAGAAGGGGAAGAATTCACAGCCACAGAAGGTGCTCCTTGAAGAAGACCTCCTTTTCTCTGTTTCCTAGGACCCTGCAGTGATGGGAAGCATCTTGTGAGGGTTAAGGCCTCTTTCATGAGCTCATTAACTCTTTATAGGAAACAGAAATCACTGACTAATAGAGCTATTGTATAACAATAGACATACATATTAATGAGGAAAATGCCAGTTTTCTTGCATCAACACCCACTAAAGCCTATATAAGGTCTCCAGGAGAAGGAAGGTTTTGGCTTCAAGCAAATCCAACTGTGGGCAAAGCAGGAGTTATTGCCTTTCAGCACCATGACTTCTGACCGCTGCAGCTCCCTCCTCGGCGGGCAGGTTCCTGAGGCCAAGGCTGCCTCCTTGTGCCTCTTGGCCAACCTGGCACACGCCAGTCGAGTCCGTGTGGGGTCCACCCCTCTGGGCCGACCCAGCCTCTGTCTGCCCTCCAGCTGTCACGCTCCTTGTCTCTTGCCAGGGACTTGCCACATTCCTAGCAACATCGGAATCTGCGGGGCCTATGGTGAAGGCAGCCTGAATGGCCACGAGAAGGAGACCATGCAGTTCCTGAATGACCGCCTGGCCAACTACCTGGAGAAGGTGCGTCAGCTGGAGCGGGACAACGCGGAGCTGGAGGCCAAACTCCACGAGTGGACCAAATGCCATGAGTCCAGCGTGTGCCCGGACTACCGGTCCTACTTCTGCACCATCGAGGAGCTGCAGCAGAAGGTGAGGCTGTAAATAGAGTTTTGTTGGTTTGTGGCCATGCTCATCCATTTATGCATTGTCTACAGCAGACTGTATGGGCTGCAAAGCCTAAAATATTTACTATGTGACCCTTTATGGAAAAATATTTCTGACTAGACCAGCTATGGATTTTTTTTTTTTGAACTGTGGGCATAGAATCTCTTGAGTGAAGACAAATGGGCATATGTAAAGGACGAGATGTAGGATTTGTCTCTCCAGGGTGCCGAGTTTATGCTTACTTATTTTAGTACTTACAATTCCTAAATTGCAGTTACAAAAACAGTGCTAATTTCATGAAAGCAACTAACTTCTGTGCAGTACACAGGGTGAGAGGAGTATTTTCTGATGTCCTTGATGAGCTAGTGTCCATTCATCCAGCAGTGTCAGCCTGCTATGCGTGTGGGCTTTCCCCTTTGTTTATCCAGTCAATGCTTCTGAAGAGCCTACATCTTAGTTTTGGAGACAGGAAGACGAAGAATGTCAAAATAGGGGCCATAGAAACCTGGCTAGATTCAGAGAAGGCCTTTGGGGAGGTTGGGCAACCAGAGTAAGGAAGTTCTTATTTAGAATGGGTTCCACTTTATCTAAAACATTCATAGCCAGTCCATTGTTCTGTGGCCTAGATTCCAGATCTTCTTGTTTATATTGGGCTAAGCATCACATCTGGCAAAATCCAATCAAATCTTTCTTATATCTCCAGTTGGTTCTACCTTCCATCTCCTGGTTCCTCCGACTCCATGCCTTCACCCTCTGCCAAGAACTCTCTTGCACATCCTTCTTCTGCACCATGAAAGCATCTCATACAAGTCTAGGAGTTTGTGTCATTCAAGGGGATGTTGTACTTTGAATCTCAGCCAATAGAACTTCCTCTGACCCAAGGCCACAGATGGCTCTGAGAACAGTAAATCACTCCCTGAGCCTGCTTTCTTTCCCAGATCCTGTGCATCAAATCTGAGAACAACAGGCTGGTCGTGCAAATAGACAATGCCAAGCTGGCCGCAGATGACTTCAGGACCAAGTGAGTTGGGGTCAGACAGGGAGGGGGAGGAGCCAGATGCCCACCTTGGTGTCTTCTCTCTTGTGTGGCATCAGGATGTAAGTGACCAAGACCCTGATCCAACAGTAGCGAAAGCAGGAGAAAACAAAGGGCAGTAAGCCCAAGATCTTGAAAAAACATTCGCTCTTCAGTTGTTCAGCTTTTATAGTTTACAACATGCTGTAGAATGCATCATCCACCTGATGCTATCGTAAAAACCTTGTGCAGCAGGCAGGGAGGGACAGCATCTCCTTTGCAGGTGAGGACACTGTGGCTCAGAGTGTGGAAGTGACTTGCCAGAAGCCACATGGCTATTGCATGCCAAAACTGGGACTTGGCCCAAATTTCTTACCAAATTTTCCTACGTGAGACCACTTCCTACAAAATTCTGCTGCCTTAAAAAGGATATGCTTCCATGCTGCAGCTCGACTAATTTGTGAGTGCTACTGATTCATGATGGAGATCATGCTCCACAGCCTGAGATGGGGGCATGTGAAGGCCAAAGGGTTTACACCCTGGTGCAGGAAAGGGCACTATGTTTTATCATTCTTCTTCAGGGCACTGTGGAAGCCTCACTATCTAGAGCTGAAGAAAGCATTTCCTTCCTCTCACTCTGGCAATGTGGCTTCTACTCTAAGAGAGAATCCAGGGTCTCTCTCAGTAGGGGCCTTGGAGGAGGAGGGTCTGCAGTGATCACATCGTGTTGCAATTGCCTGGTTACTTTGCCACCTCCCTTTTGGGCCATCAGTCTTCAAGCGCAGGTGCTGGCTGTGTGTCCCTCCTCAGTACCAGCCACTCTGCCTGGTTCGTCTTAGGTGTTTAGTGTTGACTGAGTGGGGAACATCCTATTGCATTCTAGGCCATGAGCACACCAACTCAGACTGCAAAGGGCAGGCAGTGGAATTATGGCTGACTTGTGTCCTGGTGCCCCTTCCTGCTCTCTCACTCTGCCTCCTGCACCTGCCCTGTTACAGGTACGAGACAGAGCACTCACTGCACCAGCTGGTGGAGGCTGATGTCTGTGGTCTGCGCAGGGTGCTGGACAACCTCACCCTTGCCAAGTGTGACCTGGAGGCCCAGCTGGAGTCCCTGAAGGAAGAGCTGCTCTGTCTCAAGAAGAACCATGAGCAGGTATGGGACACTTGGTGTGATGCCATGAGACATTCTGGGGTGAACTCAGGCTCATTTGTGGGGAGAAATGAGGCATCCTCCTGCTCCAGGTAGAAGCTGTGAAGTGAGCTCTGGCATTCAGTGAGAGGTTGCTCTTCAAGCAAAGCCCCTGGAAACTGCTGGGCTGGTGCAGGCAGTGGCTCATATTCAGAGGAGCACAGGGAAATGCCTGGGGGGACAGGCTGTGGGAGCTGAGGCTTTGTGTGCAGGGCAGTGGGGGCTCCACGAGTGCTTTATTCTTCTCCTATGCTCATAGGAAGCCCAGACTCTGAGATGCCAGCTGGGGGATGAGCTCCGGATTGAGCTGGACACGGAGCCCACCGTGGACCTGAGCAGGGTGCTGGAGGAGATGCGGTGCCAGTATGAGACCATGGTGGAGACCAACCGCCAGGATGTGGAGCAGTGGTTCCAAGCCCAGGTGAGGGTGGGGCTGCCCAGCAGGGGGGACCCAGGTTCCATCTGGGCAGGGAGGTGACCGTGTCTCTCTGTGCACTTGTGCTCCAGTCCGAAGGCATCAGCCTACAGGCCATGTCGTGCTCCGAGGAGCTGCAGTGCTGCCAGTCGGAGATCCTGGAGCTGAGGCGCTCAGTGAACGTCCTGGAGGTGGAGCTCCAGGCGCAGCATGCGCTGGTGAGTCCCTCTGCGTGCGTGGGAGACTCAGCTTGGCTCCATTTCCCAGGAGCAGTTCCCTGGGGTCAGTGCAGGCCTCACTTAAATACCCACCAGGGACACAATTTAAACCTTGACTTTGTTTCCTTTTGAAGAACATAATCATAGATGTGGGTGCCGAGTGAATGAACACCGACCAAGGTGAGGGGGCTCTGCAAGCTTATCTTTTTTTAAGACAGAGTCTCACTCTGTTGCCCAGGCTAGAGTGCAGTTACATCATCATAGCTCACAGCAACCTCAAACTCCTGGGCTCAAGCGATCCTCCTGCCTCAGCCTCCTGCGTAGCTGGGACTACAGGCACATGCCGCCACGCCTGGCTAATTTTTTCTATTTTCAGTAGAGATGGGGTCTTGCTCTTGCTCAGGCTGGTCTCAAACTCCTGACCTGAAGCGATCCTCCTGCCTCGGTCTCCCAGAGTGCTAGGATTACAGGTGTGAGCCGCAGCACCCGGCCTCTGCAAGCTTATCTTAAAGGTCTACGATGAAGAGCAACAGCACAGTGTTAGTTCTTCTGGCTGAAGACTGCTAAAGGGAGTGGATTGCTCTCCAGACCCAGCAATGTCTTGGGGTGTCACGGCCTTGCTAAAGAGGTTGAGGGCAGGGATCTATGATTTGTTTTTGTTTTTTTTGGTCCTCAGATCCTTATGACATAGGATCCATGATTTCTAACCTGCTTCTGCCTTTCTTTGGTATCACAGAAGGACTGCCTGCAGAACTCCCTGTGCGAAGCCGAGGGCCGCTACGGCACTGAGCTGGACCAGATGCAGAGCCTCATCAGCAACGTGGAAGAGCAGCTGTCTGAGATCCGGGCCGACCTGGAGCGGCAGAACCAGGAGTACCAGGTGCTGCTGGACGTCAAGGCTCGGCTGGAGTGCGAGATCAACACGTACCGGAACCTTCTGGAGAGCGAGGACAGCAAGTACGTACCCTGTTGTTGTCTGTATCAATACCATGTGCAAAAGCAGAGACCTTTTATTGGGAATGACCTAAATGGAGCCCTGGAAGCCAGCTGGGGGTGGCATTGTAGACCCATCTTTGGGGACAAACTTGCTACCCCGTTGTTCTGGTGAGCTTACATATGCCCGGACACAGATGAGGGTGTGCAGGAGTTTTCAGCTCATGGCATTTGTTTTGCTGAGCATGTTGCACTCCCAACTGCTGGTCACTCCCTTGGAGAGCTAAAATACTGAGCTTTCAGTGCATTTAGGTTTCACTAAATTCTCTCTGGAAGAAGTATTATAGTAACAGCTAGGAGCATGTATACCTACTCTTTCATTTTAGTTCCACAATAGCCCTGTGAAAAGGATAATCTGATAACACAGCCCTTTAAGCAATAAAGAACATATTTAGGAACTTTGTTTACATTAAAAGAGTGGCTGAGGCCTGTCTGGTTCTTGTTCTGCCTGCCTTTCTGCCTTTCTCTCTGCCATGTTCCTTCCACAGGGGAGGTGGCCCTGGGCTTGCACATAGGTACTCTGAGCTCTGACCCCAGCTCTGGACTCTGGGCAAGTCGCTGCTTCTTTTAGGCTTAGAGGGATATCTAAGGTCTAAAATTCTCTTTTGTTCTGAAATTCTAAAGTGTCTATATACTTCTTTCATGTACTTCTCACGCCCGTGTTTCACTGTTTTTCTCTCCGCAGACTTCCCTGCAACCCGTGCGCGACCCCAGCCTTTAGCAGCCCCTGTCCAGCCCCTGCAGCGTGTACCCCCTGCCCTCGGGCCTCCTGTGGGCCCTGCTCATTGACTGGGTGCTGACAGGCTCCTCGGCCCGAGGCGCTGGGCCCTGCTCTGCAGGCCTGCCACCCAGGGCCAGCAGGCAGGAGACCGAGGGAGGTGGCGCCTCTCTGTGGATAGGATTCTGAGTTCTGCAGCTCAGCCCCTGCTCCTGGATTTGTGCTTCCTCCATTCAGGGTGTCTGCAGTGCTCCGTTTTCCCTCATCTGTTTTTATTTTGCTCTCTCAGATGCGGCAGGCCATCTAGTTTTTATTTTGCTAATAAACTTCACTTCTGCAGCATAGTGAGCCCAGGGCCTGCGGGTCTCAGTTTCTCCATTCCATGCTGATAGCCTTGCTGGGCGCTCCTGGGGCCAGCTGCTCCTGTGGAAGCAGGGGCTGTGCCTCGCTCCCCAAAGGACTTCTGGGAGATGGCAAAGCCAGTGAAGACCGGGTTAAAAATGAGACTGCAGCAACACGGCACACAGGAGAGACACCCAGCCCTTGACCCGACCAAGCCTATTTGGACCCAGATTCACAGAGCTCTTAAAATACAGATGCTAAGTAAAATTTCCCTTCTATCTGGATGAAGCCACCTGGTCCTTGTGCAAAGGAAAAGCTCAAGTCAGAGGTCTTCTGCCCCCTCCAACCCCCCGACCCCAGAAGACCCTACTTAAGTTAAGCTTTCGTGATGGCCCATCATGAGCATGGCACTGTTCTGGGCTCTGCAGACATTGTGACACAGGTCCCCACAACAACCCAGCAAAGAGGGAGTGGCTGTTAATATTCTCAGCTGGTGGCTGAGTCAAGACTTGAACCCACAATCTCCTTGAACCAGATGCAAAGCCTCGTTCTTTGGAAGCTTTGAAGGGGAAAAAATTAAACATGAGAAGGTTAGGGCGGTGGTTCTCAAAGTGTGGTCCTCCAACCAGTAGCACTGGCATCACCTGGGAACTTGCTGGAAATATAATTCTTGAGTGCCACCCCAGCCTTTCTGAATCAGTATTCTGTTTTATTGAGCCTTCCAGGTGATTCTGATGTAGGCTCAAGTTTGAGAACAAGTGGGTTGGTGGTATGTTTGGGGAGTGAGCCCCTGACTGGCCAGATACTCTACAGAACAGTCCGGCCTTGCTCTCCTGGTAAGTCCCCTGGGTGAGGAATCCCTCACACTATTGAGACAGTGCCTTTTCCCAGCACATTGCAAAACTCTGAAAATGTTAAATGATATTAATTGCTGTGCCTGTCAGACTATCAGTTTAGAAAGGCCCAAACAAGCTGACCCACCCAAACTCTGAAACAAGCTCCACTAGCGAGTCCTTCTGGCAGCTGCCCAGCTTGGAATTTGCAGGCAATAGACACACGAGCCAGAATCTCTATATTTAGGCAGCCATGGCTGAGGACCAGCACATCTCCAGAATTCAGCGTCACAGATGGCCAGAGATTAGGAGCAGCGAGCAGGGAGGCATTCAAGTACAGGCTTCAAGGCCACCCGGCAGGGATGTTGAGAGAAGCGCTCAGGCATTGGATGGGGCTGTTGCGATGGCTGTAGAGGGTCTTCTAGCCCCCAAACTCTGTGACTCCCTGAATTCTAGGTGTTATTCATCAGCAAAACCACAAGTGTTAAAATGTAGTCACTAAACCTACTCTAGGAGCTGGTTTTTGTCTTTTCTCTCTGTTCTGTGAACTCTCTGAATTGTAGTAGCTTGCTGAGAAATTTACAAGTACAGTTGATGGTGGTTTAATCCAGACCATCCTGGTATGGGGCTGTGGTGCAGGAGTGACCACAGTCCCAAGCCCCAAGGGTGGAGAGGGCTTGAGGGAGAATCTGGTTGCTCTGTCTCCAACTGCTCTTGAGCCCAGAATCCTACCTGTTGGCCACTGTCCGTGTGCATAGGACTGATTTGCTTGGATGGCATTAGGACTTCCATCACAGGAAGCTCAGGAAGGATCAGAGGCTGCCACACCCTCCCCGCCTCTCTGCTGTGCTCTTTTTCCCAAGTGGTAGAGGTGCTGGGCATAGGTGACGGACACACCCCTTAGGGACCTACCCAAGAGTAGGTCTCAATAAGAAAGAGTCATCTTGGTTAGTCTTAATTTAGCACCTGGCCCAGTCACCCTCACCTCCTCCTTTGTACTTAAATAGCTTCTTTCATCCAACAAGTTCAAAGCTGTCTAACAAAATAAACCCACTTATTCTTGCACCATGACAGCGTGGGCAAGCATTGTTCTTCCCATTTCAGGGAGAGAAGGTGGTGAGTCATTCAGTGGTTGAGGGATTCTTCTGGGGACATGAAGTGAGTCAGTGGGGCCCCAGGGTGGTTGACCTGCGTTTCTTAAGTTCACATCCAATGCCCTGGCTGTCATTTATAATGAAAAGATTAGCTTTGATGAGACAGTATGTGTCACATCATACACACTGTGTATGTGTGAAGTGGTTTAGGCTCCTGGGAAAAAGTGCTGGGCAGAGGGGATTATTATGCTTGGGGTGTGTGTGTGTGTCTGTATGTGTGCAAGCACGTGCATGTGTGTGAAGAGCTTTCCTGGAAACCGAACAGCCCGTCATTACCAGCGTCACCACCACCACCATCACCACCACCAGAATCATTATCATTGTCATCATCATCATCATCATCATTGTCATTGAAGTGTACATCCATTGAGCTCTCACTATGAGCCAGGCACTGATCTAAATTATAGATATGTTTATATACATGAACTCATTTAATCCTTACAGCAATCCTAGAAATTCAATGCTATTGTTTCCCCATTTTGCAGATGAGGAGCCAAGGCTCAGAGAGGTTAAGTAACATACTCAAGGTCACACAGCTACTGGGTGGTGGAGCCAGGATTCAGATCCTGGCAGCCTGCCTCCAGCAACTCTGCTCTTAACCACCGTGCTTTACAGAGGCCAAACCTCAGATTTTGTCATCAGCAGGATGACAGAATCCTAATGACTCCATTGTTCTGATTCATTTCCTTGAAGGAAATGAGAATGTTTATGTTAGAGGAACCGTTTCTGAGAATTTATGCCACAAAGAGTGGTGCAAGCCATGAGAGTTCTGTCGTATCTCACAGTGGCTTGAAGCGTGAGGACCCTGGCAATGCTAACGCCGCAGATCACCCACACAGCTCAGTCCACCCCCTGCCATCGCTAAAACCACTCTGTCCATTGAGGAAGAGAAGAGAAATAGTGGGACTCCCTTATAGATGTTCCTCGTTTTACCACTGACGGAGCACTTTCATATGTGCTCTCCCGTTTGAGCCCCCACACGACCTTAAGAGGGGCAGATCGGGCATCACAATCCCCATGTGCTGTGGGAGGGGTCCAGGGAGGTAGAATGACCCCTCCACGGCCTCTCAGCAGGAGAGGGGCAGCTCTAGCCACCCCAGCCCAGTCTTCCCGCTTCTGGTCTGTCGCGCTTTCCCTGTATCCAGCTGCCAAGGGCCTTGCTGGAGGCACCTCTGGATAAAACTTCACATTCAGACCGCTCACAAGTGCTGGGATGGATTGTACTGGGAAAGGCCTGCTAGGGTCTGGGCTGTCCCTAAGGAGGACTTTTCCCGTGCTGTCTCCCCCCCTGCAGTGTCCTCCCCAGCCAAGCTCAACATTTCAGGCTGCGCTTCTGGCCTGCAGCCGTCTCCTGGCCTCCCTCAGGGGAACCTCCGCCTTTATGCTGGTTATATACCCAAACCGCCCTTGCCTCCCTTTCCCCTCATGCCCCCTGGTTCTTGGACATCCTATACAACCTGCTTCAGCATTCATATTGGCCTCCAAAGCCCTCCACCCCCGGGAAGTGTCTCTGGTCTTGAGGGTGGTGTCGCTGTGTCTGTCCCCCAGCAGGTGCATGTGCCACCTCCATTCTCCCTACCAGTCATGTTCCCTTTTCCATGTCCTCTTTCAAATTTGCTTGAGTTACCATTGTCTCTTTTCTTTTTCTGCTCCACACCACACCCCTGGCATGGTTTCCCACATTGCACTTGCCAAAAGCCCCCTTCACTTGCTCTGAAACTCACCTCGATGCCCAAGGAACCCATGAGACGCTGCAGGGCTGAAGCAATGGGCTGTCCCCACCTCCCGTCCTGTGGTCTCCAAAGCAACAAGAACCAAATATCAAAATAACTAATCTCCAGCCCTGGAGAAAAGATCCTTAGAGGGATTAGGATTCTAATGAGATCAGTTCTTTGAAGCCCGCCTGTGAGTCACCTAGAGAGTGGAGCACAAATAAATCTCCTTCGGGACACAGGTAAATAATCTGAAATGGCTTCATCCCTTCACCTTGTGGCTGAGAATCACAGATTGGATTGAAGTGGCCCAACTGCAGTTTGGGGCAGGAGTTCAGGTGTGGGGAGAAGTGGGGGAGGGGGTGAGGGGAAGGAACTTTTTTGGGGTACAGGTCCCACTTATATTACATTATGCTAGCTGTGGACCTGTCTGTCTGCTTGGCAGGTCTGGGAGCTCCTGGAGGGCAGGGGCACGTCACACCACTCTCTCCGCCATGTCCCTGCCCCTGGGACTGTGCCAAGTGCATAACATATGTTCAAACAATTGCTGCCTTAATGTCTTGTGTGTAGTTTTCCAGTTACATTGAATACAAACATATTTCCAAATGCCATCTCACACCTACTAAATATCTCATCTCCTTACCTTCTGGTTATTTCTCTTAAATTTTGGAGACCCATAGTGGCCCGAATTTTTCATAAAAAGATAATCCTTTACCAGCGCTGTGATTCTTCTGTTTCAGTTTAGTCCTGTGCCCAGCATAGAGAAGCCACCTAACAAATGAGTCTTGAATTAAATTGAACTAAATAAAGAATGTGGGTTTGATAATCCAATGGCTGCTCAATTTCTCTTTGAATGAATAAAATTTGCAAATATTCCAATTAGGAAACCAAGAGAGTACGTGAAGTCTACTCCCAACCTGCATGAGGTCATAGGGACCTTACGATCCTGGGTGGGGGGGGGTCCCATTTCCTCCACTAATTCAAGAAGCAAATTTACTCAAGCCTATTGACATTTTGAAAACATTGCAAGAAAGAGGCTAGATTTACAAGGGATAGCAGCACTGTGTTCACTCACCAGCCAGTCTGTCTGCAGTCTCCATCCTGAATTCTTCTGCCATTTTACCTTCTGCGGGGCAGCCAGCAGGGCAAAAGAAATCTCCAGGAGTGACCGGCAGATAACAGGGGTAACCTGTTCTCTCCTGCATCTTCCACGTGGCTGCCGATTGGCGGTGACCTGCAGCTAGGGTAGGTCTGATGGTCCCTGTTCCCTTTTTCCTTTCTCCACACTCCTTATTCCTTCGGAAACAGGTAGTGTTGCTCCTTTTTGACTCTATGCTGCCTGGGTGTAGACAGCAGTATGTTTCTCAGTCACAAACAAATCTCAGACTGGATCTAGAAGTGATGCTCCTGTCTGGACACCTTGGAACAATGTCACATCTTTCAGAGGCCTCGGAAGCTGTGGTCCTGCGTCTGTAGATCTTTCACGAGTCATCTCCATTTAAGTCTTGCAGGACACTCAGCAGGGTGGGCCACTCTTCTGTGCATCAGTTTAGTTTGTCTTGGGTCCTTCTCAACTTTGCATTGTCCAGGTTGGCCCATTTGAAGATGGGCTGGCTTTGTCTGAGTCGTGTGGCCCCACAGGGGTCTGAGGATTTCCTCCAGGTTTCCTCCTTACCTCTTCTTCTTCTTCTTATCTCTCCTTGTCTTCATCTCTTTCCATTTCTCTGATCTCTCTGCATTGCACGAAAATTCTTTTTTTTTTTTTTTTTGCTTTTTTGTCAATGCAATCCTTGAATCTTCTCATACTTAAAACCTAAACATTCTCCTCTGACTGAAGCCTCCATGAGGCTACGCCAGCCAATCAGTAGATAAGACCAAAGAGCTTGGAGAACGCTGCTGGCATTTAGTCTGTGCTCAGGGTAAGACCTCCCTGCGGGGGGGGAAGAAGAAAGGGCTGAGGAAATAGCTCCTTGCCGGAAAGCCAGTGCTTCGGAGCAGGCTGACAAGAGTTAGGAAGCAGGAGGCCTGTGCTGGTCCCTACAAATGAGTGCTCATCAGTTGGGTGCACGAGCCCTTCCACTCATCCCAAGCCCAGATGAAATGAGGCAGAAGCTGACGCCGACTGCCACTGCCTAGCCTGCGTCCTTCCTCAGACAGTCTCAGTGGTACCTGCCTCCGGACCCACCTATTTCTCCCCCTTTAATTGTCTTGGAGGAAAACAAAGAAATTTTGATTTTATTATATTAATAAGTCTAGGGCTTCTTTGTAGTGCTGCGGGGCTTTTCATCTGAATGGCATCATAATAAGTGGTGATAATGGTCTTGGAGAGTGTGGATGAGGGACCTTTTATCTGAGACTCCAGCGGAGTGCCAGAGGAATACTATCATGAAAGCTCAATGGAGGGAAGGACTCTAATAAGTTGTCAATAAAACTGCAGCTCTGGCTGGCAGCCAAAGCCACAGTGGAGGTTAGGGTGCTGCCTCCTGAGGTGCAGGTAGTACCTGGCGGTGCCTGTAATTATGCAACTTTTGTATATTCTTCTGGTGCCTTCCTTCACCTCCCAAATCAACCCCAAGTGACTCCTACTTGCTTCGCAAACCCCCCTGCTTATGCTGCGTTCAGCATTTTCTTTCCCGGTGCCCAGGTCCTTGGATTCAGTTATACGACCACAGAACCCTCCTTTGGTATCTTTATACCTCTGGTTCTTAAAGAAGGTTGCGTGTAAACCAGTAGGGATGGGGAACCCGGGACAGAATATGGCGCATCTCCCTGGTGTATCCATTTCCCTTAGAGAGTTGGGCAAAATGTTAGGAAGTTTAACTGGAAATTTAAAAGTGATTTTTAATGTTAAAGACAACATGGATATACTATAGAATATAAGGTCAATTCACATGAAGTTTTAACATCAACTTTAAGTGATTTTATGCCTGTGGAGGCCTCTTTGGGCTGTCTCCTGACTTTCCCAAGGTACACACCCACTCTGTTCTGATGATATGGACACCCAGAGGAAAAGTTTGACAAATACTTCCTATTCCTTTCTCTCACATCTGCCTCCAGCACTTTTCCTAGATCATTTAAATGCATTTATATGGACCTGTCATTTTTCAGCCCTCTTCAAGATGATCTCTTCCTCCAGAAACTTACTTGTTCTCAAACTAATTATCAATGCCTCTACCTTTACAGTCCCTCCTCTTCAACTCTCCTAAGTGATATGGGGGCATTACGTGGCATGTCAAAACACAAACAGCTATCCAATCTCTTCAGCCACGGCCCACATTAATCCTAATCAGCCACCTCAAAGGTTCCAAGGCTTTGGATGCTACAACATTTAAAGATTCTTCTCTTAATGCAGAGGGAAAGAGAGTCCACTGCTGCTACTTAATGCAACTTCTTCCTTGAACCAATCTATGTTTCTCCCTAGAAATGCCAGGTGGGCCAGGACATGAGTATGATTATGGGCCTGTAGGATCATGTGACACAAAAGAATGTCATTGGATGGATCAACACCCAATTAATGAGGGTAGATCCTTGGGCTGGATTGTGTGGCCCCTTTGAAGGTGTACCGCAGAACTCTGATTTCATGCGTGTAGTGCCTAAAGAGGAGTCCTGACTTAGCAAGAAGCCCAAGTAAAGAATTTTATGGGACAAAGGACTCTTCTGAGGAAGGCAAATAACAGACTGAAGGAAAGGGTGTTTGAAAACCAGTGAAGAAATAAAAAGAAAAAAGACATTACATACTGTGTCCACACCCTCCATGGAGGGGGTATAAATGCTCATCAGAGGAAGGAGACCCACAGCTCTGCAGCTTGGAGAACTCAGACTCTGTCTTCAGCTCTGCACTTGCTCCCTCCCAGGACAATGTCTTACACCTGCTTCCTGCCCAGCCTCAGCTGCCGCACCAGCTGCTCCTCCCGGCCCTGCGTGCCCCCCAGCTGCCACAGCTGCACCCTTCCCGGGGCCTGCAACATCCCCGCCAATGTGGGCAACTGTAACTGGTTCTGTGAGGGCTCCTTCAATGGCAGAGAGAGGGAGACCATGCAGTTCCTGAACGACCGCCTGGCCAGCTACCTGGAGAAGGTGCGTCAGCTGGAGCGGGAGAATGCGGAGCTGGAGAGCCTCATCCGGGAGCGGTGCCAGGCGCAGGAGCCCTTGGTGTGTGCCAACTACCAGTCCTACTTCCGGACCATTGAGGAACTCCAGCAGAAGGTGAGGGGTTTGCTGTCATCTCTAAGCAAGGGGAGTTTGCTGCAATTCTCAATCTGTAGTAGAGAAGTGTGTTTCTTGCTTCTATGCTGTCATAATTCTTGCTTTCCATTTTTACCTTCAAAATAGCTTTTTAAGCCATTTAAAAGAAGCTGACGGCTTCACATTTATTTTCAATCCTCACTAAGAAACCTCTCCCTCCCCAGATCCTGTGTAGCAAGTCTGAGAACGCCAGGCTGGTGGTGCAGATCGATAACGCCAAGCTGGCCGCAGATGACTTCAGGACCAAGTGAGTTGTTTGGAATTTGCACCAGTGTCCATCCCTTTTGTTTAACCTCTAGTTAAAGAAAAGGGATTTCTTTAGCATTACTGAAGAACAGATCAACCCATCAGTTGTGAAGGATTCTGCAGAGGATTGGGGAGAACCTAGCAAAGGAATAACAAAAATAGATGAGAACTCAAATCAATCTGTTTGAGACAGATATTGTGTCTTGATTGAGGCTCCAGAACTCTCTATCTCCTGGGTCTACCCATTGCAGAAAGTGGGAAAACAAAGCAAATGAGGTTATCAGATGTTCCTGTGAGTCTTGAAGATCTGCCAGTTACTGCTCTAACCCTGTCCTTGTGCAGGTATGAGACGGAGCTATCCCTGCGGCAGCTGGTGGAGTCGGACATCAATGGTCTGCGCAGGATCCTGGATGAGCTGACCCTGTGCAAGTCTGACCTGGAGGCCCAGGTGGAGTCCCTGAAGGAGGAGCTGCTCTGCCTTAAGAGCAACCATGAGCAGGTGAGACCAGAAATGAGAAATGAAGAAACCTGATGCAGCCTAAAGCTGAGGGTAGCTTTAGGGATTTAGAACAGCAAAATCCAGAGTGTGAATACAGGCTGAGGATGTCCTTATAAATCTCCTTTAAAAACACCAAAACATCATGATGAAAGAAAAAGTGGAAAGAGATAAAACTTATCCATGTTCCCAGACAGGATATATGTTTTACTCAAAACTAGTGCATCATTTGAGTTTCCCAGAGTACCTCCATCTGCTTGTCATTGGTCACTGAGTAGTAGAATGAGTCCCAGCATTGCTGTGTTATGGCTGTGCCAAGTCCTGATGTATGTGAGTGTCTACTCTTTCAAAGTCTTGGTGAAGAATGTCTGGGGATCCTTCTCTCTCCTTGGAGGAGCCATGACATGCTCTTACCTCTTACTTGATAGCAAGAATTGTTTGATATACAATCTGAAATTGTACGGCCAATATTTTGCATTCTGAGGTCCTCATAGCCAATCTACATACTGGGAAAATTGTGCATCAATTAGTTCATCCTTCAGTGGCATCCAGGCAAAACCTTGGGAATTGTTTTTGAAGCCAAGTGCCATGGCACAGCGATGGTGAGAAGGAGTCCGTGCACATGGAGTGCACGCCATTTTGCTTTGAGCTGTCACGGACTGCTCCACTCAAGGTTTCTTTTCTGAGGAAATAGACTAACAGGGCTTTGACAAACAGTGTCATTTCTTAGAGTCCATTCTTTGTTGAGGAGAGTAACTCTTGTATTTTCTGCATTCACAGGAAGTCAACACCCTGCGCTGCCAGATTGGAGACCGCCTCAACGTGGAGGTGGACGCTGCCCCCACCGTGGACCTGAACCAGGTGCTGAACGAGACCAGGAGTCAGTACGAGGCCCTGGTGGAGACCAACCGCAGGGAAGTGGAGGAATGGTTCACCAGGCAGGTGGGTATCTAAGCATGTGGACACTCAGCCCCTCAGAACCCCCAGGGCCCTTGAGGCAGGGTCTGATCCTGTCTCTTCCCTTTGGGTGTTTCAGACCGAGGAGCTGAACAAGCAGGTGGTGTCCAGCTCGGAGCAGCTTCAGTCCTACCAGGCAGAGATCATCGAGCTGAGACGCACAGTCAACGCCCTGGAGATCGAGCTGCAGGCCCAGCACAACCTGGTGTGTGTTGCTCAGGCCTGCTGGACAGCAACGGGTAGTCAGGGAGGCAGGGTCATAGGGATGCCCTTTGGGCCACACACTCTCCTTAGCTCTTGGATCTCGTGACTTCTTTGGACCCCCATGGAGAAACCCTTTAAAGGAGCAGGTCTCTGACATCCTTTATCTTTCCCCTCCCAGAGAAACTCTCTGGAAAACACACTGACAGAGAGCGAGGCCCGCTACAGCTCCCAGCTGTCCCAGGTGCAGTGCATGATCAGCAACGTGGAGTCCCAGCTGGCGGAGATCCGGGCTGACCTGGAGCGGCAGAACCAGGAGTACCAGGTGCTGCTGGACGTCCGGGCCCGGCTGGAGTGTGAGATCAACACGTACCGGGGCCTGCTGGAGGGCGAGGACAGCAAGTGAGTACACAGCCAGAGGTGTCTGATGAAGCTGTACACATGTGAGTCTACTGCTCAGTTGGGCACTGTGCAAAGATTGCATAGCTTAGAAATTATGCCTTCACACCAGACATGCTCAAACAGAACTCAGAAAACATAATATGGCCATGATTTAAAACACAAAATGGTTTGGTAGCAAGAATTGTTTGATATGTAAACTGAAATTGCACAGTAAAGTTTTTGCAGTCTACTATGATGATACATATGATCGCATGATATGCAACCAATGTCTTACTTTTTACAATACTGTATTGTGTGGAGGGTGCATTTCCATACACTACCTTATTTGCCCTTATAATTACCACCAGATAGCTTGGAGCAGTATTTCCCTCATTCTGCAGGTGAGGAACTGGGGCTTGGAGAAGGTAACCTTGCCCAAGGTCATCAGCTAGGAATGGCCAGTTCTGAGAGTAGAAGTCAGAATTTCAGAGTCTCTGTCTAGCACCTTGGCACTCTATGACGGGAGACCATTAACAATTTGGTAGTTAGCTTTGTAGCAGGGAGCCTGTGCCTTCCTTTTCTAGGCCAGGCCAAGTCCTGACAGGTATTCCACTCGTGGGGTCTCTCTGGTCTATGGTTTTAAATCTCCCTCTACTCACCTTTATATCATTCTTTGTCTCCAGGCTGCCCTGCAACCCCTGCACCACGACCAATGCGTGTGGCAAGCCCATCGGGCCCTGCGTCTCCAATCCCTGCTCCCCCTGCGCCCCTCCTGCCCCCTGCACGCCCTGTGCCCCACGCCCCCGCTGTGGGCCCTGCAACTCCTTTGTGCGCTAGAATCTAGGGGATGCCAGAGGAGTGAGGACGCAGGCCCAGGGCTCCAGAGCATGGACCTGGTTCAGTTCATTGGACAAAAAAGGCCCTGAAAACGCAATTAGCTGGAGCGACCCCAGGAAGGCAGCCAAGAAACTCACCTGAAATCTCCAGCCTCACCCTTTCCTTCATGGGAGTCTGTTCCTTCCTCTGCCTGCCCGGAGATTTCTCTGATGTGCCAGCGGCCCTCCCTTGTAACCTCCTAATAAACGTGATTTCCCTGGCAAAGCAGAAGCTTTTCTCATTGGTATTCATTTGTTTCAATGTGCTCATCACTCGGGTACTCTATAAAAAGCCACTTGAAAGACAGGCCATATAATGGTCTGACTCTTGGATACAAGAGCCGTTCCATGCCTGGCGGGCAGACGGCTGGCCTGGCGCCCTGGACCCACGGGTGAGGCAGGAAGGAGGGCAGTGTGGCTGCAGTGCTGCAGCCCCTATCTCCCCTTGGCCGTTCCTGAACCTTTCCCTTGACTGGACATCTCTCTTCCAGAGCTGCTTGTATCCAAATCTGCATGGAGGAGGCTGAATGAGCTGGGGGCTGGAAAGAGGCTCTAGAAAACTCATCTTTTTCCAACGGGAGTTTTGGGTCCAGTGCTGTATTATTTTAGGTTATCGTTGGTTCAGGCGGTCCCAGCGAAGGGACCCTCTGACTTGCCCTGCCATGCCCAGGACTTCCTCCTTTCCCTTGTGTGGTGGATCCTTATCACCCTGGGCTACCAGCTGTTCTCTGCCCCTTCCTGACTCTGGGTCTTAGAGACCCCATCAACTCTTCCTTTGAAACCTTGGCCTTTCTCAATTCAGTCCAACCAGTACCTGTTGAATACCTATTCTGTGCAGACACTGGGTGGTGGGCTGGGGAGAGACACATAAAGAAAGACACAGTTCCTGCCTGCAAGTCATTCACAATTTGTTAAAAGGGATAAAACTAGTCCCCTACTAGTACCACTGTAAGTCCTGGTTCCCTGGCACTGTGAACAGCTAGGCGGGTGCTAGAAGGAACAGCACTGGGGCCTGATGGCATCAGAGTTTGTCAAGAAAGGGCATCTTTAACCCTAATGACAACCCACGGATGTGGGAAGCATAGACTTCCTGAAACCTCAGAGGACTCTGACTTTTCCCACTAACCTTCCTACCACATGAGGCTTTCCGAGGCAGGTATCAGACTCCACTTGGGTGAAGCATAATCTTGTGTTCTAAAATAAATGAATTGAAATTATATAAAGCAACTATTCTTTCTATCATAATTTCTCCCTTGAGTCTTATTTTTAAAACTGAAGTTCCAGGATGGATTCAGACTTGCACACTTTGCCACTTGGCTTGTGAGAAGGCTCTGACCTGGGATTCCTTCTCTACTATGATTCACCACCCTGTCCATGATTTCCTACAAATCCAAGGTCAAACCAAGTCCAGAGGCCCTCTGTAATTTTGCTTGTTTCTTTATTCCACATCCTGCTTACATACATTATTTTACAATAATACAAAAGTCATGCTAATAGCTCCTGTGCTAGGTAGAATAATTGTCCCCCTCAACCCCCACCAAAGATGTCCATGTTCTAATTTCTGGAATTTGAGAGTATGTCAGATTGCACACAAAGGAAAATTAAGGTTGCGGATGGAATTAAAGTTGTTAACTGGCTGACTTTATGATAGGGAGGTTATCCTGAATTATCAGGTGGGCCTAATGTAATCACAAATGTTCTTCAAAGCAGAAGAGGGAGGCAGAAGAGAGCGAGAGGGATATATGACTAGTGACAAAGGCCACAGAGTGATGTGATGTGAGAAGAACTTGCCCTGTCCTTGCAGGATTTGAAGATGGAGGAAGGTGCCATGAGCCAAGGAGTGCAGGCAGTCTCTAGATGCTGGGAAAGGCAAGGAAATGAACTCTGCCCTGGAACTAAGCCCTGCCAACACCTTGATTTTCTTTTTCATTGTGATAAAATATACATCACATAAAATCGACCATTTTAGCCATTTTTATGCATAGTTCAAGGGCATTAAGTACATTCACATTGTTGTGCAACCATCACCATTATCTATCTCCAGAACTTTCATAATCCCAAGCTGAAAGCCTGTACTCATTAAACAATAAATCCCCCTTCCCCCCACCCTCTGGTAATCTCTATTCTACTTTCTATCTCTATGAATTTGACTGTTCTACATAACTCATAAGCAGAATCATACAACATTTGCCCTTTTGTGCCTGGCTTTATTTCACTTGGCATAATGTCTTCAAGGTTCATCCATGTTGTAGCAAGTGTCAGAATTTCACTCAAGGACTAAATAATAATGCATTGTATGTATATGCCACCTTTTGTTTATCTATTCATCTGTTGATGGATATTTGGGTCGTTCATACCTTTTGGCTATTGTGACTAATACTACCATGAACATTGGTGTACATAGATCAGTTCAAGTCCCTATTTTCAATTCTTTTGTACGTAGAAGTCTGTCTTTATGCCAGAACCACACTCTTTTGATTATTGTTGCTTTGTATTAAGTTTTGAAATAGGAAGTGTGAGTTCTCTAACTTTGTTGTTCTTTTTAAAGATTGTTTGGCTATTTGAGGTTTCTTGAGATCCAATATAAATTTTAGGATGGTTTTTTTATTTCTGAAAAAAATTTCATTGGGATTTTGATAAGGATTGCATTGAATCTGTAGATTAGATTGCTTTGGCTGGTATTGTCATCTTAACAATAGTAAATATTCTAATCCATGAACATGGGATGTCTTTCCTTTTATTTATTTATTTATTTATTTATGCCTTCTTTAATTTCTTTCAGCAACGCTATGGGTATACATGTCTTTTTCCTCCTTGGCTAAGTTTGTTTCTAAGTATCCTATTTCTTTTGATGCTACTGTATATGTAATTTTTTTCTTAATTTCTTTTTTAGATTGTTCATTGCAGTGTATAGAAATGTTAACTTGATACCTTAATTTTAACACAAGCATATGACCTTGATTTTAGATGCTCTTTAAACTTCTGACCTGCAGAATTTTAAGGTAATAAATTTGTGTTGTTTTAAGCCACTAACTTTTTGGTAATTTATGACAGCAGCAATGAGAAACTAATACAGCTCTCATCTACTGAACATCTACTATGGGTTAGGCAAAATAATAGGAACTTATCTTAATTAATCTTCATAACAATGCTGCAAATTAAGCCCATTTTACAGATCAGGGAACTGAGCTTTGGAAACTTGCTCAAAATCACAGTTTGTTATTAGCAAATAAGGGATTTGAACAAGGTTCTATCTATAGTTGCACATAAGACACCACTATAAAGTATGGAGAATGATTTTTTACAAATCAGAGCAAAATGAATACATACAGGTCAATGATATCCTTCAAAGTTGTCCCCTATGCACAAATTCCAACAATTTTTGTCAAGTCTCTTTAGGAATTGATCTTAGAACCAATTATGAGTCACAATTATAAGGAGGTTTTTTTCTTGTTTGTTTTTTCAATTATCTAATTTGATCACCCACCTCATTCACAAGGTTTCTCTTTCAATGGCTTCAAACAAGTCAAATCCATTCTCAAAGTACAAAGATTTTCTATCAATAAACTGGACATTCAAAAGATACAGATATGGCCAAGACAAAAATCTCAAAGCATGCTTTGAATAGAGATAGCATCCTGGAATAAAGAAAAATTCTGGCCAGAGGCAAAACTTACAGGATTTGTAAATTTGCATGCTTTTTAAAAAGAAAAATCTCAATCTTATGTAGCTTGGCCTTAATTTTGTAAATAAACATGTTCTACCTCTCCTAAACATTTCCATGTGGCTTTAAAATTATTTCCAGGTGCCCTGTCATCATTATCAAACACACAGTATGGCAGTGGTTCTCAACCTTGGCTGTGCTTTGGAATCACCCAGAGAACATAAAAAATTTTTGAGGATTGAGTCTGTCCTCAGAGGGTTTGATTTAGTTGGTCTGGGACTCAGCCTGGCCACTGGAAATTTCAGGAGATGTAAAGGTGATGAGTGAGGGCCGGGCGTGGTGGCTCACGCCTGTAATCCTAGCACCCTGCAGGAGTTCGAGACCAACCTGAGCAAGAGTGAGACCCCGTCTCTTTTAAAAATAGAAAAATTAGCCCTGTGTGGTGGCACGTGCTTGTAGTCCCAGCTACTCGGGAAGCTGAGGCAGGAGGATCACTTGAGCCCTGGAGTTTGAGGTTGCAGTGAGCTAGGATGACACCACTGCACTTTACCCAGGGCAACAGAATGAGAGTCTGTCTCAAAAAAAAAAATTAAATAAATGAATAAAGGTGATGAGGCTTTAATTAGCCAGGTTGAGCCCCACTTACCAGAACCTGGATTCCAGTTCTGACTTACCCTCTTGACAGCTCTGTGTCTTTGGACAAGACAATGGCTTCTTTGAACTTTATTTTCCTCACAGGTAAAGTGGAGATAACCGTCTCTTCTCTACTTACTTTATATACTTGCTAGGAGGAGTGTGGAAAATTGTGTTCACAGAAACACTTTGTAAACCAGTTATTTTTATTAGGATTATTAATAATTTTGGTTATGGCTGGCCCTAACACATAGCTAAGCTTCTTAAGGGTAGAAAAGTATGGTTATCTTTTTTTTTTTTTGGTTTTATGCCCAACAGTAGAATTTATATACTGTCTTGTTATCTTTCACATCACCAATTCTATCTTCTTTAAACCCAGCTCTGCACCAAGAGTGTATGTTCTACTCAGCATTATTTGCTATTTGTTGGCCCCAGGCTTATCTTCTGATGGGGCTAGGTTCCTTCTCAGTTGGCTGGGTTATTTGGCATGTCTAGTGGTCTTTGGTGGCCTATTTTATGGGTTCCTGTGCTGTCCTGGTCTAAACTCTTAGTCTGCTGTGCATATCACTCTTGGATATTTGACTTTTCCCTAGGCTTACTTCTGGAATACTTTTGCTGATTATTTTCCCTTTTTTTCCCTACAAATTTTATATTTGCTAGGGGATAGAGCTGAGGCACATTTTTTTGTCCTTATACCTGGGGTCAAAGCCATCGCTTGAGTTCCTTGTGACCTGACGCTGCTGTCAGCATCTACAGGAAGAGCAGCAGGGTTGTCCAGGAGTGTTCAGCATTTTCTTCTATAAAAGCCCATCCCATCACTTCATGGCTCATGACAAGCTTGTAGGATTTGTTACTTTTTAACTCCCAATTTACTAAGGAGTAAAGCCATGTGCAGGAATCCTAGGTGTGTCTTCTTGCCTACGTGCTCATGGCTGACATTGGAAGCCCTGATCTCTCTTCTGCGTTTTCTCCCACCTCTTGTGTTTTCTCCCACCCTAGCCTAGGTCATTGTCTTATTTCTCTAATCTACAATAAGTGGTGGGCCAGGCAGACTTGAATCTATTTACTTATCTC
Source organism: Daubentonia madagascariensis (assembly GCA_023783475.1). Taxonomy (NCBI): domain Eukaryota; kingdom Metazoa; phylum Chordata; class Mammalia; order Primates; family Daubentoniidae; genus Daubentonia; species Daubentonia madagascariensis. The sequence continues at coordinate 5,055,372 of JAKFHU010001186.1, read as the reverse complement.
GTTTTGGACAAGTTAAATTTCCATCCAGCATCTCAGTTTCTTCATCTCCGGTATATGGTGACAATAATGGAATCTGAACACCCAGGGTTTAGGGTGAGGATGAAATACTATGTGTGAAGGTACCCAGTAGACTGTCTAATCAGAAAGTGATCTATTGATATTCATTTCCTTACTATCTCACTGTCTGGGCACTAGTTTTCTCCTCCATAAATGCAGCTCCTTCTAGCTTTAGAATTCTTTGATTCTAGGAATAGAATTTACTTCTGAGGTAAACTTTTACAGGGTTAATAGTTCAGGGTTAGGAGGGTAGGCTCCTAATCTCCCAGGTTCTAAATCACGTTAGGTTACGTGATTGTGCATTTTCATTGCTTATATGTTCATAAAAGGCAATCTAATTTCCCACCAACCAACTATGCAAAAGGATAGTTGTTTCCCTGTGGAGAAAGGTAAATGAATGAAACTTGGTCTTAGTTCGGGAAGGCACCATAGAGAGTAGCTGGGTGCCCAAAGGCTTAGGCAGAGAGGCCTTTGGAGGACTGATGAGGTATGAAGGTAGTGGGAAACAGAGCCCCAAAAGGGACCAGATGGAAAAACTACAAAGTGAGGGACAATGGGCAGCAATGAATCTAAGATTTCCTTTCTCTCACAAAACCAGAGAAGTCTTTGTGCCAAATATGAGGTTTTTGCACAGAGTTTAGGTGTTCAGGATCAAGAGTCAGACACTTGAGTTGCTCAAATCTCTGCTCCACCCCTTATTGGCTATATCGTGGGCAAATTTTGGGCCTTTCTCAATTTGTTTCTTTATCTGTGAAATGGGAATAATAGGCCAAACTTACAGGGTTGTTGGGAGGATCAAGTGAGAAATGTGCCAAAGTGCTTAGCACGTAGTTTGGCATCTAATAAGTATTTATGAAATGGTAGAATAATCACCACCACCATCATCATCATCAACAACACTACCATCATCATCATTATTATAGATGCTTGCCCAGAGCTGTAAGGCTGGAAGATTCCCAGAGCATGAGTAGGGCCTGTTTCAATGCCAGCACCAGAAAGGAGGTTTTGGTGATAATACAATTCCATGGTCCTTCTCAAGAACCACCCCAAATAAGCACCAAACCGAAAAGATCAGGAATTCAGTAGAGAAGGTAGGGGACAATGGTCATCTGCCAATTTCCTATTCCAGCTGCTAAGTTAATGTCAAAATTTGCATTTTTGTTGATTGATTTATGAGTAGAGTTCTGTGCCCCTAGTGCTTACAAGGTGAGTGAGTGAGGTTTGCTCACCACTGGGTTAGCATGGGCAATGTGCCTAGGTATCTACTTAACAAAGTAGAATTTCCACAAAATACTTCATCTGAGCAATCTGGGCCAACAATAGAAAGGATGAAGTTTGCAGAAATAGTCATCATCACTCCCTCCCATAACCATGTTCGTACACAGTATACCACTTAACTTTCACACACAAAAAAACTAGGAGGTAGGCAGCATTATTATTATTTCAACTTAAGAGATGAGAAAAACAAGACTGAAAAAAGGAAATTGACTTCTCTGAGCTCGTATCATAGGTAAGGGTGTAAATCTAAGTCATTTAACTTCAAATGTTTTGGGTAAGGGTGTAAATCCAAGTCATTTAACTTCAAATTTAACTTCAAATAAGTGTTTTTTGGGGAGTGACATCAGCAAGATGATGGAATAGGAAGCCCCCATGGACACACTTATTCAACAACAATATGCAGATCAATTCCCTTTGCAAGAAATTCAGTAACTAGCTGAGAGTTTCTTGCATCCTGGGTGAGTGCCAAAACAGCCAAATCAAAGCTGGTAGAAAGATTTTGGACACCCTTTCACAATAATCCCTACCCCTTAGGGTAGGGTCATATGATCAGGAGGAAACCCCAAGCTCCCAGCTTCTCTGTGGGGAGGGAAGGAAATGAATGGACCATATGTCCAACATGCAGATTTTTTGGGGGGCTGCTAAGGCACTAGCTTCTGACTTGCCTATCTTAGAGTATGGACGGAACCCAGCAAACACTACACACAGGAGCCATTGAGAACAAAGATGGTGATTTGAACTAGCACAATAACATTCACCAGAGCTCCTTCCCTGGCCCAGGGCAGAGTAAGGCAGTGAAGAATTCTAGATCCCAGGTTCTTCCTGGGGAGAGAAAGAGCTGGACTGTGTGTCCAGTATTCTGAATTTTCTGGGGTCTGCCTGAGGAATGGGCTTCTGTCTCACTTGTGTCAGCATGCTGATGGAACCTGGCATACTCAGGATGCCTGGAGGCTGCAATGAACAAATATGGTGTTTTGGACTAGCACAAAGATTTGAGAGGCTCCCAGAATCTCTGGATAGGCAGATTGGTGAAGGTATACTCCTGTATGAGGCCAGCCCACAAAGAATGGGACAGGTGGCTGTTTTGTCCAATGCACAGATACCAGCACAAAGAGTCAAGGAAAATGAAGAAACAGGGAAACATGTCCCAAACAAAGACACGACATAATTCCTCCGAGTAATGGGGAGAGCCTTTCAGATAAGGTCACCACGGATACAAAGAGAGCTCTCAGCACCTCATTCTGGTTTTCCTTTCTTGGCGAGTCTGAGGTATTATGCTTTGTATTTATGCTTAACACTTCCACCTGGACGATCACACTTCTGGACTATTCCCAACAAAATTTTCCTTCTAGATATTTCTTCTCTTTTTCATCTTCAGAGCTGTGGCTTCATTGCAGGTTGGCAAACTTTTTTATTTTAGGCTTTAAGGGCCCCATAGCCTCAGTTGCGACTACTCTACTCTGCCAGTGTGGTGCAAAAGCAGCCGTATACAGTACCCAGATGAATGGGTATGGCTGTGTTCTATTAAAACTCTATTTACAAGAAATGCAGCAGGCCAGACTTGGCCAGTGGGCCCTAGTTTGCCAATCTCCCCCTTCAGTGCTCTTCCCATTTATCCATTCAGCTTCCATTTTACCTTCTCATTCCCCAGCCATGAACATACAATTGTTTTGAATCTCTCCACGTGTCGGCAAATTCCCTAAACCCCCACCAGTAGCAATGCTCAGGATCCTTGCAGCTCATACAGGATGAGTTTCTGGTATAAGGACAAGTTGAACTGAATACTGGAACGTGGATAGACTTGGGAGGAGAGGGCCGCTTTGAACAGTATTCACCCAAAGCTCTCTTTCCAGGGAGTACAGTGGCAGAATCTTGTGGATGAGGAGTTCCTGATTCCCAAACGACTCCACCCCATGTCCCTGGCTGTCCTTTCCTCTGAGTAATGGGGAGAGCCTTTTGGGGCTGTAATAATTCTGCCTCCTTTGAAGCTATCTGATGAAACTCTGATTTCACCAACCACTGGCACCCAGGAAGAGCCTGGTGTGACACAAGCTGAATGGAATAATTTTATGGGATGAGGGGGGACTCTTTGGAAGCATCTAACTAGCATATTTTGGAGAAAAATTAGCTAAAGCATTAGGAAATGAAACTATGCTGTACGCCAAGCCCCCACCCACCATTAAGGGTATAAAAGGACCAGAGAGGAAGGAGAGACTCAAACCTCACCCACATCCACTTCCAGCAGCTCACCTGCTCTTCCATTACCTGTCCCAGCACCATGTCTTACACCTGCTTCCTGCCCAGCCTCAGCTGCCGCACCAGCTGCTCCTCCCGGCCCTGCGTGCCCCCCAGCTGCCACAGCTGCACCCTGCCCGGGGCTTGCAACATCCCCGCCAACGTGGGCAACTGCAACTGGTTCTGTGAGGGCTCCTTCAATGGCAGTGAGAAGGAGACCATGCAGTTCCTGAACGACCGCCTGGCCAGCTACCTGGAGAAGGTGCGTCAGCTGGAGCGGGACAACGCAGAGCTGGAGAGCCTCATTCAGGAGCGGTGCCAGGCGCAGGATCCCCTGGTGTGTGCCAGCTACCAGTCCTACTTCCGGACCATCGAGGAACTCCAGCAGAAGGTGAGGGCTGGGCCATGTGGGGGCCCAGCAGCCACTGGCTCTCTTTGAACAATAAGACATTCTCAAGTTCAAGTGGATCTCACAATAGAAATTTCTTTTCAGATTCTGTGTGCCAAGTCTGAGAATGCCAGGCTGGTGACAAAGATTGACAATGCCAAGCTGGCCTCTGATGACTTCAGAACAAAGTATGTTGAGCCTTTTGGGTCAGATGACCAAGGCCCCTATGGCTCTTTCATGGCCACATGGGCCTAATGTTGCCTGGAAGGGAAGAGGAAACCATTTCTCCCTTTTTATTTCTCCTCTTAAGGCTGGCTATGGAACGTCAGTTTCAAACAGGGATCCAGGCTCATGTATAGCCTGGTCTTCAGTCTATATTGGTCTTTCTGGAAGGGCTTCTTAAATTCAGAGATTGAAATTAGTTCTTTTTTAGGAATGGATTGGTTTGGTGGTACATTAACCAACAAAATTGAGAGCAGAGTGAGAGACATCTCACGAGTGCTTGCGGTGTTAGGGTGAGTTAGGGGACCTCTCCAGCCTATCCATGCATAGCTTGAGGGAAACATATGGAAGAGAAGGGGCAGAAAATGGTGTAAGTTCAAAAAGATCCAGGGCAAACAAGACACAAGAGAGGAAGGAGGTCTTCTTTCCTGGCTTATCCTCCGATCTGTGCGTGCAGGTACGAGACCGAGGTGTCCCTGCGGCAGCTGGTGGAGTCGGACATCAACAGCCTGCGCAGGATCCTGGATGAGCTGACCCTGTGCAGATCTGACCTGGAGGCCCAGGTGGAGTCCCTGAGGGAGGAGCTGCTCTGCCTCAAGAAGAACCACGAGGAGGTGAGACGAAAATGAAAAACAGAGGCTTCTCAGAGCTGAGCCTGTACCATAAGGAACCAGGAGGCAGTTACTGTTAGGCTGCCTGGCCTGGGACCCTTCCCTGGGGAACTCAACATTAGCGCAGAGAACAATGATGCTAGACCCATATCGAGGAGGGAGGTGAGCTGCTAATTCCCAAGCAGCTGGGAGAGGGTTTGGCAGGTGTTGGAGTCGCAGAGGAAGCACATCATTTATGGAGCCCTGCTCTCTGCTGGTCACTGTTAGGTCCCGAATTTGGTGGTAGAGATGGAGAAAATAAGAGAAATAAGACAGCCCCTCCCTTCAAAGAGCTCACAGTCTAGCGTGGAGAGACAGCCACATAAACCTAGAGAGATATTTAATACAAGGCAGAGTGAAATAACCACCCTGTGAGAGGTACCAGCAGCATGCTCCAGTTATGACCCAGCCCGCCCCAGAGGAGACGGGGAACTCTGCTCAGGTGCAAGGAGGAGCCTTTCAGTCCTTGGGTGTTCAGTCTGAGGGAAGAGGCTGAGCAAAGGTGCAGGAGGGGCACAGAAGGGCATATCTGAGGATGGCTGGGGGCATGCAATACCTACGGGATGGGATGGGAAGAGGGGCAGGACTCACACATGCCAAGGGGTTTGGACTTAGTCTTACAGGAAATGAGAAGTTGTTTCAGCTTTTTTGGGAAAGGTATTGCTGTGATCCCTATTTGAGTTTACTGCTCCTTAGTGCAATATGTTAGTCTTTGGGAATGACCAGGATATTCCCTTTAGTGCTTTTGTGGCAGGGTTGTGCTCACTTTCCTAGAGCAGGAAGACAGCAGATCCACTGCTGTGGGTTCATTCTTGTCCCTTTCTCCATCAGGAAGTCAACTCCCTGCGCACCCAGATTGGAGACCGCCTCAACGTGGAGGTGGACGCTGCCCCCGCCGTGGACCTGAACCAGGTGCTGAACGAGACCAGGAGTCAGTACGAGGCCCTGGTGGAGACCAACCGCAGGGAAGTGGAGGAATGGTTCACCAGGCAGGTGGGTATCTAAGCAAGTGGCCACTCAGCCCCCCAGACCGCCCAGGGCCCTTGAGGCAGGGTCTGATCCTGTCTCTTCCCTTTGGGTGTTTCAGACCGAGGAGCTGAACAAGCAGGTGGTGTCCAGCTCTGAGCAGCTGCAGTCCTGCCAGGCAGAGATCATCGAGCTGAGACGCACAGTCAACGCCCTGGAGATCGAGCTGCAGGCCCAGCACAACCTGGTGTGTGTTGCTCAGACCTGCTGGAGAGCAACAGGGAGGCGGGGTCATGGGGATGCCCTTTGGGCCACACACTCTCCTTAGCTCTTGGATCTTGTGACTTCTTTGGACCCCCATGGAGAAACCCTTTAAAGGAGCAGGTCTCTGACATCCTTTATCTTCCCCCTCCCAGAGAAACTCTCTGGAAAACACGCTGACGGAGAGCGAGGCCCGCTACAGCTCCCAGCTGTCCCAGGTGCAGTGCATGATCAGCAACGTGGAGTCCCAGCTGGCGGAGATCCGGGCTGACCTGGAGCGGCAGAACCAGGAGTACCAGGTGCTGCTGGACGTCCGGGCCCGGCTGGAGTGTGAGATCAACACGTACCGGGGCCTGCTGGAGGGCGAAGACTGCAAGTGAGTATGGGGCAAGGATTTCCGGGAAGGATGTATATAGTGGGACATTGTGGGCACACACACGGTGGCCATATGTTCAACTTGCCAAACAACACCCATTGATTGAGTGTCTACCATGTACTCAGTGATCTGTGATAGCTAAGCAAACATGGAAGGACAAAGGTAAAGGGAACAGCCCCTGCCTTTGGGGGCTAGCAATGGAGAGGTGGTAGAGCACTGGCCCGTCACAGCATAACTTGGGTAAGACAGATTGTGTTAAGTTCCACAAGAGTTCAAGAGCATGAGATAATATTTTTCAAAAGGACAATTTCCCACCTCTGTACAAGGCATTCTAGGAGAGAGAGAAGGATTTGGTAACAATCAGAATTTGACTCCAACTAACTCCAACCACTGAGAATGCATAGGTTGTCTCATTAAGCACAAGGAACTATGTGTGCTTGAGGGCTCTCTCCACTCCCCAATCCATTCTAATCCTCCCTGTCCCCAGGCTCCCCTGCAACCCATGCACCACCACCAATGCTAGTGGCAACTCCTGTGGACCCTGTGGCAGCTGTCAAAAGTGTGGCTGTAATTGAAAACCTCATATCCTCTTTGAAGATGTCAACAAAGCCATTTAGATCAAACCCAGGAAAAATCCTCAGGTTCTGCCTTTGCCAGAGCTCAGCTGACATCAAGAAACGGCATCATGCCAACTGTGGTATTTCTAGACACTGAAATGCCTTCCAGGTCTAACAAGCAAAGACACGCATCATCAACTTCCAATGTCTGGAAAACTCCTTTGTGTTGAGGGTTGAGCCTCTTTGTTTCTGAAAATATTCAGCTCCCTGCAATCTGAGCTCTGGTTATTAGGTTAGGGTGTTTCCTGTACATACTGCATTTCCTGCTTTCCTTTCTTCTTTGGTATTCTCTGGAATGCAAAGAGGTTACTTCATTTACTTCCCAATAAACTTTATTTCTCTGGCATTGTAAATGTGCTTCTCATCCATATTCATGCATTGTAAATTACTCATCATGGCTGTTTCATAAAAATACCTCTTCATTAGGAGGATAAAGTGGATTGAGTGGCTGTGCTCAGCCATTATGCACCACCAGTAGCACTGATGCAGAGGGAGGGATGACCTCCTGCGAGGCTCCCACCAAGAGTAGACCATGTAGACAACCTAGCCTTCATCACCCCTGCCCATCTTGCCTTGACTGCAGGGCCTTTGGCAATTTTGAGAATCCTCCCCAAACCTCACTGCTATCTCCCACTGTCACCCTCATCAGAATGGAGTTTTCTGCTTCCCTCTCTCCTAAACTTCCTGAAGACCAGCTTCTATAGAAACTGCTCCAAGGGCAGCAATCCTCTCCTTTCAACCTCTCTGTTGCACCTGAGTTGCCCATATAGATACCTGCTTCTCCCTCGAAATGCACCTTCATTGATTTCCATAACCCCGCACACTCTAGGTCCTTTTGTAACAGCTCTGATTACCCATCTTCCCTTTTTTGTCCCAAGTGAAGGAAACACCTGGGTCCCGAGGCCACTGTTTCTCTCCTTCTATATCCCTGTTCACAGAGAACTAGCACCTCTACCCCAAAGGCTCCCACATCTTGCTGTCACCTCGGCTTAAGTTCCAGGTTTTCAGTGGCCCATAAGACAGTTTCATGGGGCATCAGACCATTACATCGTGTTTAATTGGACTAAAACTTATCTTTGACAAACTGGTTCATCTCGCTACTCACTTGTTATACCTGATGTATTATCCTCCAAAAAGATCCTTTAAGTGCAGTCAACCCTCTGTCCTTACCTTCCCCTCTTCAAGTTTCTTTTTTCCTGTAGGTCTTTGCTGTTATCTATAATGTTCTTCCATAGCCTCCTTATAATTTCATTTCCTATAATTCCAAGAAAGGCTGATGTTCATTAAGCATCCCCCCCAAAAAAACCATTAATCTTACTGTATCCCTACTTGCCTCATCTCTGAATTTTTAGAGCTCTCAAGTCCATATGCCACAATCTCAATGATCCATTCGAATTAATTCTTTCCGATTGACACAATTGCCATCAATCATCTATTGTATGTGCCAGGTACCGTGTAGGGTACTGAGAAGCACAAATAAGTGAACCCCGGTCCTGGCCCATAGCACGTTTACAGTCCAGAGTGGATGAGACAAAGAGATGGCCATCACAGACAAACATCAGTGTGGCTCAAGAAAGGTGTAAGTAAAGAATTGTGAATTTCAGAGGTGTAAGAGAATGATAAGAAGAGGCTCCAAGAAGGAGGTAGAACTTGCCCAGGGCTTTGAAAACCCAAATGTTCTGTTCGTGTAAGTTTTGTCTGCCTGTCTGGTTGACTGCAGGCCCTTCAACAGAGACAATATCATCACCTCATTAGAGCCTAGTGTAAATCATGGAATACTGTAAGTGGAATAAATAAGGAAGAGTAACACTAATGAGAATTCATGCGAAGGTTATGAAAACTTTATATACTTCCCATAGTTTCAACTTCAATCAAATATTACTGTTTGATATTAGCATACTCCTGAAATACAGTTTGCTGAGATATGTGTGGACAGATGAGTGTGTGTAAGCCTAAGACGAGGGAAAGTTTTTCCGAGCATGGACTTTGCCTGGTAAGGAGATGAGGAATCAGGAGGTGTGTTTAGAGACCAACAGCCCAATTCCTAGCCTAGAACAGAGGGTAAATGTGGTAATAGAAGACGAAACTGCAAGATAGGTAGGTAGGACCATATCTGGCAGTGCTTTGAATGGTTATTCATGAGATTTTCTTGCAAGGAAGGCTGCCATATGATATATCTGGCAGCTGTGTATAGGCTGGTTCATGAGGGGGCCTATAAGTTGGTGGAGTTGGGTGAAATAGAAAGAAGATCAATTAGGAGGTGAGTGACAACAGGACTGAGATGGGTGTAGCTGGGTGGGGCAGAAGAAGGGTGGATTTTAGAAGCATGACCCAGGATGTAGAAGTTGCTTAGAGGTAGAGGACCAATGGAGACAGAAGGAAGGAAACTAGTACTGATCAAATGCTATTAGTCCAGGTTCTCCAGAGAAACACAATCAATAGGATATATAGAGATATATAGAAAGGGATTTATTATGAGGAATTGACTCATGTGATTATGGAGGCTGAGAGGTCCCACAATGTACTGTCTTCAACAGGGAGGTCCAGGAAAGCTGGTGGCATAGTTCTAATCCAAGCCCTAAGGACCAGGAATCAGGAGAGCTGCTGGTGTAAGTCCTGGCCTAAGTCTGAAGTCCCAAGAACCAGGAGTACTGATGTCAGAGGGCAGGAGAAGATGGATATCCTGGCTCAATAACAGAGAGAGAATTTGCCCTTGTTCTGCCTTTTTGTTCTATCTGGGCCCTCAGCAGATTGGGTGGTGCCCACCCACATTGGTGAGAATGATCTTCTTTACTCAGTCTACTGATGCAAATGCTAATCTCTTCCAGAAACATCCTCACAGACACACCCAGAAATAATGTTTTATCAGATGTCCAGGCATCCCTTAGCTCAGTCAAATTGACACATAAAATTAACCATCACAAACACCTGCTATGGGTCTGAAGTTTTTGAGTATGAGAAAATGAAACAACAGTTGGTCTCCATTAGAGAGAGCTGGAAAAGAATGACTGGATTTGAGAGAGATATCAGAGAGCTACCTAAATAAAGATGATTGTTAGAGCTGTAGGAGTTGTTAAGGCTGCCGAAGGGAAGATGGTAGAGTATAGAAGAACCTTGGGGACCACTGATAGGAACGACAGAGCTGACCCAGGGCTCTCCAAAGTCCTTGACATGAGGTTCAGCCCTGGTTTTGCCGGGTCTTGATGACAGAGATGACATCTGGTTATGAGCAGTTGGAGAAGGACATGGAAAAGCAGCTGAAGTGACACAGAGGCCAAAGGAAGTCAGAGTTGCAATGACGGGGTGGCCAATAGCAACCACAGCAAGGATGGTGAGACTCAGACAAATCTACTGGTTCTAGCAATGGGGAGATCACTGGTGACTATAAATAAAACAGGGTCTGTGGGATGCTGGGGAAAGAAGCCATATTTCAGTGGTTTTTTCAAGTCTGTTTCAAATCACCAACTTGATAGTGAAATTAATGCAAAAGTTCAACAAAACACATGCATAGTAAACATGGAGCTTACTTTACTTTATCCCCTGTGTACTGCTTAAAATGTTTTATCACCTGTTTTTTCCCTTGATCTGCAGAGCAGTCTACATAAACAGGCTTTTCACTCCTTCTCTGAGTGGTCAATCCAGCTTGTCCAGGAAGTTGAGGACAATTAAATTACATTGCCCTGGGTTGTTTTATGTTCTTCTCCTCTCTTCTAGACTGGGTAGAGTTAAAAACATAGCATGGATGAACTTTGTATTTTTCTGACTTGGCTTGGTCCCTGGAGACTCCCAAACTCCATTCCCATTGGGGATCCAGGATGGACCATAAGAGAAAAAATGGTGGCTCAGGAGAGGGTTTGTGGAACTAGCCCCTGAATCCTCCCTTTGGAGGTATCTGTATCTGTCTTTGCTCAGCCTGGCTTACAGCTGACATGGCTCATTCTCCAGGTCTCTCCTGCTTGTCCCTCATCAGAAGCCCTGTTGAGAAGAGCCAAAACTGTTGGCTTAGTTCCTGGATTACCACCCCAGTTTCTCCACTCAATGTAGTGAGGCTGGAGGATTGACAAATTGGCCACAGTCACCTTTGTGGAACAGCCTGTGGAAGCCCTATCTCATGTTCTGATAGGCAACTCTAACAGTCTGGCCCAACACCATGGGCTGGGGTTGATATTGGACAGTGTTTCTGCTTTTCTAATTTCCCTCTGGGATCCCTCTTTGGCATAAAGTCAGTCTTCTTGCTCTGTGTACAACCAATGATACTACTCCTGGCCTCTCCTTGCCAATTATACACATTAAAATATACTTAATCTGCAAGTGGCCCAATATGTTACTTTGCATTTCTAAAAGAATACGTTTTACATTTTTCATGGTGAGAATTTCAGGCACCAGCACCTGGTCATCAGGGAAGATGGTTTTGGGAAGGAGGGAAGCCTCCTAATGCCTTTAAAGTCCTGTCACAGAGAGGGTGGCCTTAGCAGAAGACCTGTCCTATCTCCATTCCACAGTTAAGTACCACTGGTGAGTTTGCATGTGATCTCTTTTCACAGAAATAGCCTTGGCTTCCATAATAAATAGTATCCTTAAACCTCAACTGCAATTTGCTCACATCTTAAGACCAGAAGCCTCAACCACAGCGTCTGCCACAATTACATGGGCAGGTATAAAACCTTTCTGTTTGTTAGGATTTGATTTGCTCATCATGTTTATTGAAGGGTCATTGACCAGACACAAGAACATTACTTATGTAAAGGTAAGAATTCACACTGCACTGTAAGTGGAATAAATAAAAAGCAATTACCTTCCAGACTTCCTGGAAAGCTAATTGAAACTTGGCTCTTTCCTTAATAGACACAAGTCCTATCAACCATTGTTATCTAATGGCCATGTAGAAATCATGGTTACTTCTACTCAAGATGTGGGAATAGTAGCATGTTCTAAACCCTTCCCACCACCTTCAAAGATACAAGGATACTTACCTCTAGATTATTCCCCTCTGACTGAGGTAGATGCTATAGCAATGGTGATACGGATCCTCATGGACATATAACCTACAACACTCTATTTCTTTTCTGTTCTTTGAAAAGTACTATTATCTAGATTTTTCTTTTTTGAAGCTTGGGGCATAGAAGAAGGGGAGAAGGACAGGAGGTAATTCTAGAAAAGCTAATGAATTCAGCTATTTGCCTTATGTTATTTGGTCTCAGCCAATAGGACTTTAATCTGTTTGGTACTGATTTCAAACCAACACACCCATTGCACATCTCACTGATGGTGGGATCATTTTAAAGGTAGAGATTCAGGCAGAAGGGGCAGAAAGTTGTGGATTGTGAATGTGGGGAAGGAGGTAGGTGCCTTCAACACATTCACTCTGGAAGACCACACATTTGTTCCAAAGCTGCTATTCTTTATAAAAGCATATTTGAAGCTCCTCCCTGGAAATGACTTTCAGAATCACCCATGAAAAAGCACATTATAATTTTGCAGTCACAACTTGTTTCTGACCCATTAAAGATGCTACTCAGCTTGATTGTGTACCCTACTCACTAGGCATGGTTTCAAATGACATCTGGCTGGTTAAAAAAATAAACACACCCTTAGAAGATGAAGATTTGCCTTCAATGAGGATAACCAAAAGAACGTGTCTCAGGTTGTGAGGGCAAGTTTGAAGAAAGTTGATCTGAGCAATGGCTGTATGGCAGGAATTAGCACATAGCTTCCAAAAGGAACTAATTTGAGGAGTATCTTTCATATTTCTAGCACTAATAGATTAAACATAAAATCCTCTTAGTTGATAGCTCCATCTGGAATAGCATGAGGGCAGAATATCTATTTGTCAAAATGTACAGATGGTCATGCAATGCCACTCAAGCACATGATGATGTGGTGGCTTTTCAAGGTCACATCCTTTGGAGAACTAGGCTCAGGTATCTCTACATCAGATTAACTGAGGGTTTCCTTTTTTCAGGCTTCTAGTGGGTATTATGCGTTCTTACTTAGTATACTTCCTTCCACTAGAATAGAAATGACTTTTGGTTCTTTGGTAAATAAAGAACAGGTTTGTTATTTCTTGGCTCATTCTAATTTAGGAGGGGATATTGTCTAGTACTGATTGAGCTCAATTGAGGTTACTCCATTTCTGCATCTCAGGAGTGAGAGAAAATTAGGAGAGAGAGACAGACAGACAGTGCAGCATGATGGTGAGAGTATGGGCACCGGAATAAGACAGATCTGAATTTGAGTCCAGGCTCCTCCACCATGTAGAAGCTCTGTGACCTTGGGCAACCTGTCAGGGGCTTGGTGTCTTCATCTATAAGCCCTTGCAGGGTTTTGTGAGGACTGAAGGAGATAATGCATGTAAGGTGCCTAGCACAGTGCCTGGTGCACAGTGGGAGCTCTGTGAGCAGGAGCCGTGACCTATGACAGAGTCATACTGTGTGTGGGTATATAGTACAGTGCTTCATGCATAGTAGGTGCTCCAAGAAATTTGGTTTTCTTAACATTCTTGTGAACATTGAACAATAGTAGAAACGGAGGCTAGGAGGTTCCCATAGCTCCTTAGGAAGAGGAGAGAGTTGCCTCCATTTGCCTGGATGGAACGGCAAAGGGACATTGAACTGGATGGCCTTGTAAGTCCTTTCTGATCTTAGCTTCCAGGATCCCTACCCAAACAGTCTGGTTTCCAGATGGGCTTCTGTACATGGCTTTTCTCACAGAGTCCTAACTGAGTATGAGCTGGATGAAGCACAAACCTTTCCTCATTTGGGAGAAAGATGTACAGAAGTGTCCCCAACCCTTGGGGACAGGGCACAGGTGTCACTCTAACTCAATGCCTGGTGAATAAGCACTGCTGCAGGAGACTTTGGTCACTCAGAAGCCAAACCATGAAGCTCTTACTTAACCAACCAGTGTGATTGGCGAGGAGTCCTGACTTAGCAAGAAGCCAGAGTAAAACATTTTACGAGGTAAAGGACTCATGTGAGGTGGCTAAATCACAAATGGAAAAATCAGTTAAGAAGGCAAAAGGAAGACTGCTTTGCGTAGTTGCCACACCCACGGTTGACAGGATATAAAGCCCTGAAGAGGACTAGGGCTTATCCCAGAGAAAAGGAATCAGGCTTTGAAACTGACCTTCAGAGCTCCACTCCCCCCCAGCACCATGTCTTACACCTGCTTCCTGCCCAGCCTCAGCTGCCGCAGCAGCTGCTCCTCCCGGCCTTGTGTGCCCCCAAGCTGCCACAGCTGCACCCTTCCCGGGGCCTGCAACATCCCCGCCAATGTGGGCAACTGCAACTGGTTCTGCGAGGGTTCCTTCAACGGCAGTGAGAAGGAGACCATGCAGTTCCTGAACGACCGCCTGGCCAGCTATTTAGAGAAGGTGCGTCAGCTGGAGCGGGAGAACGCGGAGCTGGAGAGCCTCATCCGGGATCGGTGCCAGGCGCAGGAGCCTTTGGTGTGTGCCAGCTACCAGTCCTACTTCCGGACCATCGAGGAGCTCCAGCAGAAGGTGAGGGCTGGGCACCATGCTGCCAGTTTAATGACCTGTTTATCCAAATTTAGCATACCAACTTCTGAATGGATCTAAGGCTGTTCACAGCTAATATTGAGAATGATAAAGGTATAGAATTCATTGCTTAGGTGTGACATCAAGTAGTCTTAGAAAATATATTTTGGAACCACAAGGGAAGGGTACAGGCTGCGGACTGAGTGAGGCATTAGACCAAAATCAATCAGCAGTCTTACATTGCTTCTTACCCCAAACCAGAATATCAGATTCTTTAGTTCAATTATGATATCCTGGTTTTGTTTTCAGAGCATTATACACTTTGGAAAAATAATATGCACCCAAATTATTTCTCTATGCTAGGGATTCCTGAGTGAATCTTCAAATATTTAAAGCCTTTCAAAGCTGTAGCAAAAGATGGTGTGTACAGCTAGGCAAGAGAGCCATTGACTCCAGAAACCTAAGTAGCATGTACAGAAACATGTACCATCCTCTAGAGCAGGTATGTACACAGATGGCAGTACAGGGCCATAAAAGCAGGAGCAGCAGTGGGTGTAAATAAAGAGTCTACGTTGAGGTGGGACTTCATACCTGGGGTAGGTTAGGGAGGGATCCCCAGAAGAGGCAATATCTGAGTGGGGTTTGAAGGATGAGCTGGAGTTTATACCCAATTGTACAAGCCCCTGATTCGTGGAGGGAATTGGCTGTCCACTGTTCTGTAGTTCTGGCAAAGTGAATGCCACAAAGGGTCCGTGCTACTGGAATGTCATTCATTCATTTGCCTACGGTGTTGGGCCAGTGCCAGGGTGGGGGATAAAGTACTGAGTAAGACAATCTCTTTCCTTCAGGAGCTCATGGTCTAATAGGGGAGATAGATGTGGAAACAGATGACCACACAAAGGTCATAGAAGTGTTAGTGGGTAAGTGTAAACTACATGGGTTACACAAGGGGTCCTGCTAGGTATGGGGGCATCCAAGGGCATTCCAGGTAGGAGAAGCTTTGTGCAAAAGCATGGGCAAGGGCAATTTGAAGGTAGGTTTGTCCTGGTTTGCGTGAGACTTTTCTGGGTTTAGCATCCCAGGAACCCTCTCAGTCCTAAGCAAACTGAGACAGCTGGTCACCCTACTTGAGGCTTCGCTACCTAGTAAACTCAGTTCCTGAAGGAAGTCAGAGGCAGACCAAGAAGAGTAGAATTCATGATGAAGGGCACATTTAACCTTGACTGTTCTGGTTTTGAAATGATCAGTTCTATGAATGAAGACTCCTTTTATCCTAAAACGGAAAATCTGAAAGGACTCAAAGCTATTTGGAAGGGATATGGCCGAAAGAAAAGTGCTTTTTGCTTTAAGGCACAAGACATTCCTTCCTAGTATAACTCATTTCACAACTCATCCTGTCTGCAGATCTTATGCAGCAAGTCTGAGAATGCCAGGCTTTTGGTCCAGATCGACAATGCCAAGCTGGCTGCAGATGACTTCAGAACCAAGTAAGATTTTTCTAACGATCAGAGCAGTCTAGTAATAGACAGGTTGAACTGCAAAGTGATGAACTTCCTATCCCAGGAGTGTGCAAGCAGAAGCTTCTGGATGACACTGGGAGTACTGGGTTAGAATTAGGTTAAATGTCAGCATCTCCTTACTGGGTGCTAAGATTCTGTGCTTGAAGTTTGGTTGTAAGAAACCACCCATTCTTTCTCCTTTTCAACTCAACGTCTGGACCAAGTTTAAAAGTGAGTTTCACACTGGTCTCAGTCTACGTTAGCTCTGTCAGCCCATCAAAACAAGTTATTAAAACACAAAAAATAGGAGGCAAAATCCATTGCTTTCAGGGAATCAATTAATATTTTTAGGTATGACTGTTGCAATCATGAGAATCCTTCGCATTTTTATGAGACTTTACAGTTTACAACATAATTTTAACTATACTCATTTCTTCTTCTTCAGCCCAACCCACTGAAGTGTTAGTTTGTCTTCATTTCACAGATGACAAAACCAAGGCTCAGAGAGATTAAGGCATCTGTCCACAGTCAGTTAATGGCAAGGCTGGATTTAACTAACATCTACTTTTGTGCTTCCCTCACAATGCTAGATTGCTTCTTGGCATGGTTGAAAGATAATCCGTAGCAGGCTTACAAAGTGTGCCAACTCACTTAAGACAGCAAAAATGGCAGGGCTCAGTTGATAGCAACTTGTGAATGGGATTCTTAGAACAAATGTAGTTAACATTAGATGAAGCTATACATGGGCATCCCACCAATACCTTCTGTGTGGGTCTCGGGGACAAAATAGACCTTCTCACTTAGCATAGTGTTATTTTTTTTCCCCTTTGAAACAACTTCTAAAAAATTTAAAACATTTCAAAATATAATGAATTTGGCTAGATCAGTCAAGGAAAGCTCAGGAAACAGTCTTCTTCTTTGACCCCTTTCTTCTTTTGACCTCTGGCTGTGTGCGAAGGTATCAGACGGAGCTGTCCCTGCGGCAGCTGGTGGAGTCAGACATCAATGGTCTGCGCAGGATCCTGGACGAACTGACCCTGTGCAAGTCTGACCTGGAGGCCCAGGTGGAGTCCCTGAAGGAGGAGCTGCTGTCCCTCAAGCAGAACCATGAGCAGGTAAGAGAGTTCCAGGCCCCAACACTCCAATAGTGAGGGCTCCATGACTCCCCTGAGTAGGGTAAGCACCTACTCTGGAACTCCCTAGAGCTTATGCAACACTTTGCTGGTTGATCAAAGCATACTTTGGGGCTTGTTGGGAATGAGTTACAGCTTATCTCTTTTCCAAAAAAGAATGTGGTCAGCTGAACTATTTCCAGTTGGGGCCAAAAGACCACACAAAGATCTTTAAAATATGTTTTGCTGTTTGGTAAGATCTACTATCTTCTGAATAGGTGCCAAATTAACAACCAAGACTAGAAGGAGATAGCAAACATCCATACACTCTGATCCACCTACATAGCTAGAGCCCAAGCTGGGTAAATGGGCGGATGGATGGATGGATGGATGGACGGATGGATGGACGGATGGATGGACGGATGGATGGATGGATGGATGGACGGACGGGAAAAATGGGAGGAATGTAAGAACTCAAACAATGGTTGGTTCAGTTCCCATGGTTGGATGCGCTACTAGAAAATCAGATACGTGTTTCAAACACTAGATGTTTTCATGGGAGGAAACAACCTCTAACAGACAGTATGTGAAGGAAGAAGATGCGACATGAATGAGGGGAGTTAAACTTGGTTTCTCTATAGTTAAGTAGCAACAATTATAAACCAATTATTACGCCAGGCTTATCACTGAGCAAAGGGGAAATCAGAAAGAAATGATAGAATCCTAGAGTGGGAAGAAATATTAGCAATTCTTTAGTCAAGCAGCTCATTATACAGATAAGGACAGACACTCAGAGGGGGGCCTGGATCTCCAGGGGTGACTTAGCTGGGTTCTGCTTCAACTGGGCTTCAACTCATGTTTCCTAAATTCCAGTGCAATCCTCTTCCCTCTACGTTGGACTCCCACAAACAGGTGATTTACAGACCTTTTTCCTGTGGGTTTATTCCTTCCCTTTTCTCCATCAGGAAGTCAACACCCTGCGCTGCCAGATTGGAGACCGCCTCAACGTGGAGGTGGACGCTGCCCCCACCGTGGACCTGAACCAGGTGCTGAATGAGACCAGGAGTCAGTACGAGGCCCTGGTGGAGACCAACCGCAGGGAAGTGGAGGAATGGTTCACCAGGCAGGTGGGTATCTAAGCACATGGCCACTCAGCCCCCCAGACCCCCCAGAAACCCCAGGGCCCTTGAGGCAGGGTCTGATCCTGTCTCCTCTCCTTGGGTGTTTCAGACCGAGGAGCTGAACAAGCAGGTGGTGTCCAGCTCTGAGCAGCTGCAGTCCTGCCAGGCAGAGATCATCGAGCTGAGACGCACAGTCAACGCCCTGGAGATCGAGCTGCAGGCCCAGCACAACCTGGTGTGTGTTGCTCAGACCTGCTGGAGAGCAATGGGCAGTCGGGGAGGCAGGGCCATGGGGATGCCCTTTGGGCCACACACTCTCCTTAGCTCTCGGATCTTGTGACTTCTTTGGACCCCCATGGAGAAACCCTTTAAAGGAGCAGGTCTCTGACATCCTTTATCTTCCCCCTCCCAGAGAAACTCTCTGGAAAACACGCTGACGGAGAGCGAGGCCCGCTACAGCTCCCAGCTGTCCCAGGTGCAGTGCATGATCACCAACGTGGAGTCCCAGCTGGCGGAGATCCGGGCTGACCTGGAGCGGCAGAACCAGGAGTACCAGGTGCTGCTGGACGTCCGGGCCCGGCTGGAGTGTGAGATCAACACGTACCGGGGCCTGCTGGATGGGGAGGACAGCAAGTGAGTACCTGGCGGGTGGCACCCCTGCAAGGCACATGCACAGTTGTACTAAAGGATAAAACAGAGACTTTGCAGATCAAACATCAGATGCCAATCTGTCTATAAAGACCAGAGTTCTATATCATAGCAGTGGGAAGTGTAGGGTCTTTATTGCTTACATTACCTGGGCTAAAGGTATTTTCTGGTCCAAAAGATAGTCAAGAGTTGAGACTGCTCCTCCCACTGGTGGTCCTTTCCATGCTGGTGGGCAAATGAAGCCTTACATCTTCAGGGCCAGCTTGGTACAGCGAAAGGGAAAACGAAACTGTAACAATCACAGGTTCCCCTTGTTCCCATGTCTCCTCGGGTTGGGCTCCCTCCTTTTAAAATCACCCTCCTTGTGCTGACGATCTAATGATTCTGTGTCCCAGGCTGCCCTGCAACCCCTGCACCACAACCAACGCGTGTGACAAGCCCATCGGACCCTGCGTCACCCATCCTTGTGGGCCTCGCTCCCGCTGCGGGCCCTGCAACACTTTCGTGTGCTAGATACCCCGGGGCCAGCAGGAGGACGGCATTAAGGCAGAAACACCGTGGGCGGACCCACTCTTCCTCTCTGACAGCCATCAGCCACAGAACCCCACCCCAAGGCAACCCCATCAGTCATGTCCTGGAAGAAGAACAAATGGCTCTGAGCCCAGGCCCATCCGAGCCTCTCCAGCCAGGCCTTCCCTCTCATAGTCACTCTGTGTTCTGATGGTCTGAGGGGTTTCAGCTGTGAAGGTGTCATATGAGGTGTTTTGTGGATCTTTCTGCTGCTTCTACCTTTCTTGCAGTTCCCCAAATCTCCTAATAAACTTTCCTATTGCAAAGCAGACATAATTCTCATTGGTATTCATTCTTTTCAAAGTGTTCACTCTGTGTGTGCTTCTTATAAAGCCACTTGAAAGCCCAAGAGGACTTTATAGTTTAACCCTCTCCTAAAAGGCCTTCATCACCATGCGTTAACATTCATTAAGCACAGCGAGCCCCAGCTTCCACTCAGGTCAGCATAGGACCGGCAGGATCACTAGAGCAAGAGGCCTCATCTGAATATGATAAACACACTCATTAGGGGACCTACTCAATCAAATGCAACGGTTAGCATCTCTAGAAAGTTCCATTTTTTCTTTTCCAAGTCCCTACCAGAAAAGGACAGAAGTTAATATTTACCGATCACCTACCAAGTACCAGGAACTGTGCTACTAATTTTTTTCTCTTACACAGTGAGGAAGGAGCGATGACAGGACCGAACCCAGAGTTTACTCTGCACGTCAGTTACATGTGAGGTGTGACTACAAGAGAGTAAAACTGACTCCAGAGAAGCACCTGGCACTCACACACCCTGGGGAGACATGATGCTATCTGTGCTCAAAACATCTCTGCAACTCTCCTTTGGGAAATACTGAGTAACTCATAATAGTAAAAAAGGCCATCTTTAATAGTTGAGTAATATCCAACAGATTTTTAAAGTGTGTCTCTTCTCATTTGAATTTTTTAACCACTGGAACTAAATTTGAATTTTGGGACCCTCCCCTCTAAGTTAGTTAGAACCAAACTGGGATTTTAAGTGGCTGGTGTTCATGAATACTAAAGGTGGCAGCTATGCTCGTGTCCTGCGCCTACATCTAGCCAAGGTCAATGGCTCCCATCACTGTGTGTGCTGTGGTCTGTGCCAAGGCCACTGTCCTAGTCCCCAGATTGTCCCAAGATTGACCAACCTGCTAGTTATGTCTTTTCTCCCTGACATGAAGCTGATGCTCTCTCTCCTGCTGTGATGTTGCCAGCTCTGGTGTTAGTCTTAAATTCTTGTGCTTAAGGACATTCCGTGCTGTGCTCAGAATGTCCTACACCCAGTTTGGGGACTCCAGCCTGAATTAACTCCAGAGTGAGTTAATTCTCAGGAGCTGCCTCTATGCCTCATGCGAATCACCCTCGTCTAGTCTATCCCATCAGTTCTCCGTACATGCTAGGGCCACTGTCCACTGATGGTTATCACTTTTTATCAGGGACAGGTCCCCCCCAAATACCCTGTTCTATGCCTTGCGTGAGAGAGATCAGATTTCTCAACAAAGCAAATATACTTCATTCTTACTGTTCAATGTGTAAAGTATTAAACAAAACTTGTCTCAATGTTTGATGAAGCCATGTCAGTGGGAAAACTGGGTCCTAGGAAAGCTGCCCTTAGTTCCCGTCTGTGCCATGGTGCTTTCTTGGTGGAGAAGAGAAAGGAGTGTCAGGGAAATCACTTTTCCTCAGGACAAAGCTAAATTGGTTTTGAGACATCCGAGTAGGGTTCAGCGTTACTACTTAGCTCACATACTTGGCAAGATACAAATGCTCTAAAGTGATTCTGACCTAGACTGACCACCTAGTGTGACAAGGCAACATTGCCAATGAAGTGTGGGTACAATGGTATCTCGTTTCAGCTTGTGGTGTTCTTACTTCTAGTGAAATTAAACATTTAAAAATGTATTTATTGGCCCTTCAGAATGTTTCTTCTTTATAAATTCAATTCAATCCAACAAATAATCATTGAGTGTTTACAATGGTACCTCCTGGGCAGAGCAGTGAACGAAACAAAGACCCTCTCTTACGGAGCTTACTTTCTACTGGGGGAAGACAGGCAGTAAGAAGAGGCAAACACACGTGACCACATCAGATGATCAGAAGCAAAAGAAAGCATGGAAAGGCGACAGAGGGCGAGGGCAGAGGGGGCCTTTTAGATGGGGTGGTCAGGGCACCCTATGTCTAATGAGGAAAAATAAGGTTTAATCTATTTATATTTAATTTTATTTCTGATGGTTTGATTTATTTTTAAAATCTTACTTTGTGCTTCCTACTAAGCATGATCTTTTTTCTTTGTTTATTGTTTCCTCGTATCCTGGCATCTATTGGATGGATCTTGTTTTCTTTGTTCCTCCTTGCACACTCCCTCTGAATGTTTATTCTTAACTTTAAATGTGCACACTTGATTTAATACTACCTAATGTAAACTGATCTCCTCCTTCTTGCATAAAAACAAGGTCCATAGAAGTTTTTTTTTATGTTCTTTTTTTCCTTGTTTTTATGCTCCAAAATTTTGGTCATTGTTATTATTCTTATTTATTTAGAATTACCTACATGTTTACCAGTTTATTTGCCTGCAATGCTTCTTGTACTTTCTTCCTGTTTTTCAGTTTCAATCTTCTGAAATACATTTTTTGGTGGTTCTTATAGAATCTTCTATGGTTTGAATGTCTGCTCCAAAACTCATGTTGAAATTTAATTGCCATTGTATTAAGATAGCACATTCGAAAACCAACAAAATAACATCAGTCCCCAGACAAAAAACTATTAGGAGGTCTACTTAATTCTATAAAAATAAATTTGTCATTTGATTAAAAAAAGTAAAAAATATTAAATTTATTGACTCCTAGAACTCTGTCAAAGGATGTGGAACAAATATTAATACAATTAAGCTGACAAACCAAATATGACAATTAAACAACTGCTGTGACTTAAGGCGAGAGGTATTAAATATCTAAAAATGTCCAATAGGATTATAAGAGCCAGAACTTTGCTTTTAGTTGTATTTTTGTTAGTTCAGCAGAAGTTGAGAGAAAACTTATACATTGAACAATATTGCTGATGTCAAAAGAAAATCTTGACTTTTTGAAGCTACAAGAGATTTAGCAACTAAAAATTTACTTTTAAAATTTATAATTACATCTGTCATTTCTAGCAGTTCTGTTTTTTAAAAAAACATGTTTTTCTTTTTGCATAGTGGCTACCATTTTTTAGGGGCTCAATTCCTTATTTTGTACTATAACCTCTTTAAACATAGTTGTTTAACAGTCTATGCTTCAATCTCCTATTTCTTGTGTCTTCTCTTCCTTGCTCATTGTGAATTATTTCCTTGTGTGTTTTGTTAATTTATTAGCATGGAGGTTCCTGAATCATATGGGTAGTGTAGATTCAACCCCCAAACCTTGGTGATAAACAGTCTGTAGTTTAACTATCTGAAACGAGACTTGTATTATTATTATTATTTTTAATTTAGAGCCCAGTAAGAGATAGTTCAGTTTTTAAAAAATCTTCCCATGACAATGAGCATGTTTTATTTTTCTAGTTCACCTTTTCTTCAGTGTTTTGAGGGACTTGCATTTTTCAGTGGTCTTAGTTCTAACTCTCTCATATAGACCCAAAGCCTTGTCCCCCTTCCTCATTTCTCTGGTCTAATATATCCTTTTACAATTGGGACTCTTTCACAAACTCTCTGTGAGCTTGGGCAAGTCACTTCCCCTTTTGGGTCAAAGTTATCCCATTTATAAAATTAGAAAGTTGGGTGAAATGATCAGTTAGGTCCTTGGCAGCTTCAACATGCTTAGATTCTAGGCTTCATCTGATTTAGCCACTATTTCCAGAAAAGAGATTCTATTATCCTTTATCTGTGTGTAGGAAGTCCATTCTAAGGGTGTGGGTCATGAAGAGGTCATTCTAACACCTGATCTCATACTGTGGGGTTGGCAGTCAATGGGAGAACATTGCTTCAGGAGTTGTTCCCCTTTGGCTTTTCCTTCACCTGAAGCTCAGCCCACATGCTGTCAATTCAACAGCTACAAGAAGCTTGGTTTCCCTTCATCACTAATAGCTCGCCTTTGGAATTAGCAAAGTCAGCAGTTCTTACAATGGTGTGAATGCCAATCATGATGAAGCCTTTATTTCTAGGATAACAAGCTCAAGTGGGATTCAGTGATTATGTTGGAGTAGAAACCTTATCAGCTCATTTTACAACTCATTGTTTCTTTAGAAGACTTGTAAGAATTTCCTTTTGTCATTTTTATTTTTTTTAATTTTAAAAAATTAATTGGTTATTTATTTTTTAAAAATTTCAGATTATTATGGGGGTACAAACACTTTGGTTACATATATTGCCTATGCACTGCCCGAGTCAGAGCTGCAATTGTGAATATCTCCCAGACAGTGTGCCCCACACCCATTAGGTGTGAGTTTTCCCATCCCCTCCACGCCCTTCCACCTGCCCGACCTCTGATGAATATTATTTCAATGTGTGCACATAAGTATTGGTCAGTTAGTACCAATTTGATCGTGAGTGTGCAGAAGTAATACATATGTTTTCAAAAAATTTGGAGAGAGCAAAAAAGTATAGAAAAGAAAAAAAAAAAGCATTCATAATCCTGCCATTTAAAAACATCCAGTGTGATCATGGTAGTGCGGTTGTTTTTATCTCTTAATCGTCCTCATTTTAAAAATAATTTAATTTTTAATTTTGCTATGACAATATTTGTGTACCTTATTTTGGGTGAGTGTATTACTATCAAGTAGAGTCATCATTG
The DNA here is from genome assembly GCA_023783475.1 of Daubentonia madagascariensis. Taxonomy (NCBI): domain Eukaryota; kingdom Metazoa; phylum Chordata; class Mammalia; order Primates; family Daubentoniidae; genus Daubentonia; species Daubentonia madagascariensis. Next base: position 5,031,102 of record JAKFHU010001186.1, on the reverse strand, counting down.
CTTGACTGATTATTCTAAGTTGCCCCAAACTGATGGGATATAATTCTGTATCTGATGGAATATAATTGTATCTAAATTATTACAAATTGTTGGGATATAATTGTATCATCAACTTAGAAATAACAACTGAAATCAGAGAGGCAACAAGGAACCTCAGTATTGCTGAATTCTATATTTTCACATTCACCTTATTTCTTCCTCAACAGAGCATATCTATGGATAACAAGATTTTGTTTTCTGTTTTTTTTTTTTTTTTTCCTCACTGCCTTTGGTTTCTGTGCTTAGGTAATGGAAGACCAGAGTGGTTGTGAAACTAGTCAACGTTTCTGTAGCATGGCAATAAGGCTGGGAATGCACTGGGAATTGGCAGATTTGGGTCCTAACTAAATGATACCAAGCAAACCATTTTTCTGTCCCAAGCCTCAGTTTCCCCATTTGTAAAATGAGGGGGTTAGATGAGATGACCACTAAGATCCCCACTATCTCTCTTGTTATAAGATTTCCCCCCTCTCTTTTGACCTCTTTGACATTTGGGATCTACATTAGGAGATGGGAGATAGGAGAGGAAGAGCCAAATGCAAAGTGGTCCTGCTTATGATCTGCAGCTGTAGCCGAGAGGCCTGGAATGTGCTGGGTAGTGCCCATCTCAGTGCTCTGCTTTGTCCTCTGCTAGCAAGGACATAAGGAGCCTCTCCCCTCCCTGGGCAATGTATGCCTTCTAGGCACATAATTGCATTTTTTCCTCATTGTCTCTCTTTAGGATATCAAATAGGGCTCAAAACAGAAGACAAAACAGAAGTGGTGTCATATGCATGAGCAGTTCATTACCTATGCTTCTTGGATAATTGTTCCTAAATCACAAACTACTATGAATCATCAAGTTCAAACAAGCCTGGCATCTCTGAACTGCTGAAAGCACACTCCAATTATTATATGAAAGTCTGTATTGAGAAGACCAAAGCTTGTAAGCTTTGTAATCAGGTGTACTAATGGACTGTGGCAGAACTTCTCCAAGTAATGAACATCTCAGCTCCATGTGTTTGAAGTCTCAGCTTACCAAAGTCCAACTTGGGCCTTCTTTAAGAATGTGCATAGAGCAGGCACACCTGTATGACCCTGGAAGTGTCCAATGGCACCAGGACCCTCTCCATGGTCCTGATCGTATGTGGCCCCTTTGCAGCACTTTGCTTGCTCTTGGAAGCGCTCTCCTCCCTGCCCTTCTGTGATGCCACAGACTCGTTCTCTTCATCTTTTTCTCACCGTTTATCCGTTTATACCTGATTCTTCTTCCTTCTGCTGATCTCTGGTTGAGATATCCTCATTTACCTTGACGGGTTGTAGTGAGGAGTTAATAAGATCATGTTTGTGAAAAGCGTCTAGCACCACCCGTGCAGGTGCTTGACAAGTACGAGCTCCTTTGACCATAGGACTGGTCCTATCTTACTCTCCTCACAGTGTCTGGGACACTGCCCTGGACCAACCACGATCCTGGTGGATTTCTATTATTTCGTTTGACTGCCATTATCCCGGATATGAGGGAGGCCCGCCATCTCAGGAAACAGGGCCACCAGGAACCAGGTTGTTTTAACTGTTCCAGAAAGGATCTATTCCTTTTTCAGAGAACCATAAATTTGGAATTTGGCATTTGGAAATTTGACATAGCAAAAGATACATGAGCAAGAGCTATGCTTCGCCATTTCAGCAAGGATTGCCAGAGGCCTGCCAAGGGGTTGGGGCCCTCAAGCCAGGAAGCGGAGCAACACTGTCCCTTGCCCGCCACGCCCCACTAATGAGGCTGGGGCTTTCATGAGTCCAGCTCTTTGAAGCCACACCATGAAGCTCTTATGTCATGACACGCAGCATGGAAAAGGAGTCCTGACTTAGCGAGAAGCCCGAGTGGAGTCTTTTATGAGGGGAGGGACTCTTCTGAGGAGACACATAACAAATGGAGGGAAGGGCTTTTGATAATCAACAAATGAGCAAAAAGAAAGGGGGGGGGGGTTGCCTCACATGTCCACACCCTCCGCAGGGGGTATAAATGCTCGCCAGAGGAAGGAGACCCACAGCTCTGCAGCTTGGAGAACTCGGACTCTGTCTTCAGCTCTGCACTTGCTCCCTCCCAGGACAATGTCTTACACCTGCTTCCTGCCCAGCCTCAGCTGCCGCACCAGCTGCTCCTCCCGGCCATGTGTACCCCCCAGCTGCCACAGCTGCACCCTGCCCGGGGCCTGCAACATCCCCGCCAATGTGGGCAACTGTAACTGGTTCTGTGAGGGCTCCTTCAATGGCAGTGAGAAGGAGACCATGCAGTTCCTGAACGACCGCCTGGCCAGCTACCTGGAGAAGGTGCGCCAGCTGGAGCGTGACAACGCGGAGCTGGAGAGCCTCATCCGGGAGCGGTGCCAGGCGCAGGAGCCCTTGGTGTGTGCCAACTACCAGTCCTACTTCCGGACCATCGAGGAGCTCCAGCAGAAGGTGAGGGCTGGGCGCCACGCTGCCTTTAGCAGGGAGTTGTAGGAACAGAATCTGAGATCTGATTGAGAAACAGTATGAGCTCTTGCTGTGCCTGAAAGGGTGAAGTCTGGCCTTTCCATTTTGTTTTCTTGAGGACCCATCTAATTTCAGACTTGGGACTGTTAGGTCTGAGTATTTGCATAGTGTTAGTCTAGGCGGAGGTAGCAGCACTTTGCATAAATAAGCTGTAATTAAAAGCTGCCTCTGAATGCTTCTATGCGTTTGCCAAGCTGCGGAATTATTACCCCGAGGTGAGAGAAAAGGACTGAGCTCAAGAAGGAAGCTGAGGAAATGGACCTTTTGTAAGGATTGGACCATTTTCTCTCTCCCTTGTCTGAGCTTTTGGCTGCTTGGGATGCTGGTGGCCTTCCTCTTCTGGGAACCTCATTATCCTGACGTCATCATCCTGATCTTCACACCTCTGGGCTTCTCCTGTTGCACAGTGTCCAGTGAGGGCCGAAAATATTTGGCTAAAACCAGAAAGATTGGAAACTACCTAGAAGGAAATAGCACCAATCCATGCAGGATATCTGGGAGAGTGTGGCTGCTTCCCTGACCCAGTCCCCTGCAATTTCTAGTTTATGTATTTATTTTCCGCACTTGATTGAAAGTTTCTTGAGGGCGGGATCCAGTGCTTACTCATTTTGTATCCTCAGCTTCTAGAACCATGCCAGGCACATAGTAGGTGTTTTTAGTAGGTGTTTATTATTATTACTATTATCAGCTTCTCAGTATTGCTTGTTAGGAAAGAAAAAAGACTATCTACTCATACTTTTCTTGCATATTTTTGGGTTTTTTTCCAGTTTAATTTCTCAAATATTGTACATAGCATTTGATAGTCTTATATAAGATACACTGTGATTTCTCATCCTGATCCTACCAAATACACACATTACTAGGGATTGTTGTTGATGAAAAATAACCAAGACCTTGCTCATTCTAGAATGTTTTGGGTCTTCCAGATCCTGTGCAGCAAGTCTGAGAACGCCAGGCTGGTGGTGCAGATCGACAACGCCAAGCTGGCCTCGGACGACTTCAGGACCAAGTGAGTGAGCAAGAGGGATGTTGTTGCAAATCTTTCTACTTTCTCCTCCTCAGTCTGTTGTCAACACTGACAAACAATGACCGAGCTTTTTCCAGACATTTTCCCCAAGATCCACAGAGCCATTGCACACCAGAGCTCACAGCTCCCTTCCCCAGGCCTCAGACTCCTTCTCCTGTGTCGCCTCTGTAAACTGACATCCCCCGATCACATTGTGAGTCAGTGTGGACGTCTTGGCCCCTAATATTCTACTATGCACAGAGCTCAATCACGAGAACATGGGAAGTGTATTAATTTTGGGAATCTCACAGTTTATGGGCTTTTATCCTCTGAGTCCACTGGTTCTTTAAAAAAACAATTACCAGTACATTTTCCTCCAGGAGCTACTGCTCGATGTTGAAAACCTGAACAAACGAGATGGCTATAAAACCTACAAACTCTAATTCCCAGTTGTTTGACAAGCCAAACCAAGGCAGAGTCAAGGCCAAGCCTGTTCCTGCCTCGCTTGTCCCTGATCCTGCTGTGATCACAGGTACCAGACGGAGCTGTCCCTGCGGCAGCTGGTGGAGTCGGACATCAACGGCCTGCGCAGGATCCTGGACGAGCTGACCCTGTGCAGGTCTGACCTGGAGGCCCAGGTGGAGTCCCTGAAGGAGGAGCTGCTGTCCCTCAAGCAGAACCATGAGCAGGTGAAGTTCCCCAAAGAGCGACAGGATCAGACTCGCCAGGGCCTCTTTCCCAACCTCCACAGAGACTGGGATAGGTTGTCAGGGGAAGCTCAATTGGCTCAGGAAGCTATTCTGCAAAAACAAGGGATCTGCAGAGAATGAGTAATCTAAAATTCAGTGATATGAGATCAGGATTTTTCTGCTAGAGGCAGCAATGAGTGAAGGAAGTTGGCAAGCCCAGTAATGAGGGAAGGTCAGTGCCAAGGTGACAGCCACAGCCTCTTCCGCAGCCAGGTCAGAGTGCTCGCTGTGGTGATCTTTTACCCCAGTTCTCCATCTTGTAACTGGAGACAGCAAGAGGGCTCTCCAGGACAGCCACGTGGCAGAGAGGGCTGAGCTGGAATAAAACTCCTCATTCCCGTCCAGAGCTCTCTCTGCCATTCAGTGGCGCTTTTAAGCAACATCGAGCAAAATGCTCACCATCACAGCTGTCAGCTGCACAAGGAAGAAGGCAGATATTTTATGCAACCTCCAATCCCAGAACGATGTACATGTGCCAGTTAATATTAATTGAGTGCTGATCATGTGCCAAACATTGTGCTAAGTGCTTGAGAACTCCAGAGGCAGTTCTCATTTTAGGATGAAGAAATTGAGGCTTCAAGAAGATTCAAGAAGGTATAAAATAAGTGGTAGAGATGAAACCCAATTCAAATTTGTCTAATGTCCGCTTAGGCCCAAGTACCAAGCTGTGTTTAGCAGTAAGGTGAATAGATGCTTATTTCCTTCGGCAAAGTCCACACTGGTGGGATCAACAGATCACCAGTTAAGTCTATTCTATCCCAGGATGGCAGATTTTGAAGTAAGCATTCTTCATTTCGTCTTTAGCCAGACTCTGTCCTTTTCATTACCCATGCTTGAGAATCAAACATAGGAGCTGTGTGGTGTGCTTGCAAAAGCATTGAACTGGGCATCTGGGGACCAGAGTTTACATTGTGGTCACCATGGCTCGGCTCTGAGGCTAAACCACTGCCTCTCTCTAAACGAGGAGGGCTACACAGAACATGAAGGGCAGAGAGAGGTGGCAGACTTGAAAGCACTTTGTAAAGTGAAATACACGGGTCAGTCACTGAATATAGAACCTAGTTAATGAGAGGATCAGAGGAAACAAAGCTTGTTGAAAGCTTAAGAATTAACAGAAGTTGAATTGCATCCTCTTAAGGAGAGCACCAGCATCCTTTGTGAAATTTATAATTTATTGAAATTTAGAATTTATTGCCCTTTCTTCATCAGGAAGTCAACACCCTGCGCTGCCAGATTGGAGACCGCCTCAACGTGGAGGTGGACGCTGCCCCCACTGTGGACCTGAACCAGGTGCTGAACGAGACCAGGAGTCAGTACGAGGCCCTGGTGGAGACCAACCGCAGGGAAGTGGAGGAATGGTTCACCAGGCAGGTGGGTATCTAAGCACGTGGCCACTCAGCCCCCCCAGACCGCCCAGAACCCCCAGGGCCCTTGAGGCAGGGTCTGATCCTTTCTCCTCTCCTTGGGTGTTTCAGACCGAGGAGCTGAACAAGCAGGTGGTGTCCAGCTCGGAGCAGCTTCAGTCCTACCAGGCAGAGATCATCGAGCTGAGACGCACAGTCAACGCCCTGGAGATCGAGCTGCAGGCCCAGCACAACCTGGTGTGTGTTGCCCAGACCTGCTGGAGAGCAACGGGTAGTCGGGGAGGCAGGGCCATGGGGATGCCCTTTGGGCCACACACTCTCCTTAGCTCTTGGATCTTGTGACTTCTTTGGACCCCCATGGAGAAACCCTTTAAAGGAGCAGGTCTCTGACATCCTTTATCTTCCCCCTCCCAGAGAAACTCTCTGGAAAACACGCTGACGGAGAGCGAGGCCCGCTACAGCTCCCAGCTGTCCCAGGTGCAGTGCATGATCAGCAACGTGGAGTCCCAGCTGGCGGAGATCCGGGCTGACCTGGAGCGGCAGAACCAGGAGTACCAGGTGCTGCTGGACGTCCGGGCCCGGCTGGAGTGTGAGATCAACACGTACCGGGGCCTGCTGGAGGGCGAAGACTGCAAGTGAGTATGGGGCTAGTAATTTTCTCCTTGGCCACGTGAGGTTGCTATGGGGATGAATAGTTTTCTTGATGGAAAAGAATTTATAATTCCAAGCTTTTTGTTGGAGACAGTCCAAGGAAGAACAATATTCTTACACAAAGCACTTTTAGTATCTTCCTAACTCTTTAGCTCATTTTATTTTGACTTGCTCCCATGATTTTCATCTGCAGGCTCCCTTGCAACCCCTGCACCACAACCAATGCGTGCGACAAGCCCATTGGGCCCTGTGTCTCCAATCCCTGTGCCCCACGTGCCTGGTGTGGGCCCTGCAACACCTTTGGGCGCTAGAGGCCCCACTGCCAGGAGGAGGAGAAGGGCATCGGTCTCACCCCAACTCAGCTTCATCCCAACATCTCCAACAGGAACCACTCTTTGGACAGAGGCAGAAACCTTTCTACCAGCCCCAGTTTCCAGGGGTCAGCTCCAGCTTTCCCCTGTATCCTTCAGCATAAGAGACTGCAAAATCTGTCTTATGATGTCACACAGAGAAATCTACAGTAGGATCAAGTGGTATCCATTATCATAAAGACACATTGGCATAACATGTTATGCTTTACCAAAAGTCATTTAAATGTGATTTAAAAATAATTACATGAAGTGTGGCAGAGCTGATGGGCATGCTATGAAACAGGATATAATTGGAATAAATCTTCCTTGTCACTGTTTTGGTCTTTGGAGATGCAATAAAAATCCTTTCTTAACCTCCTAATAAACTCCTATTCTGGCACAAAAACTATAATTGTTTCACTCATTAATTCCAAAACTGGGTGTCTTGTATAAATAAAAAGTAACCAGATAGAAGGGTTATTCACTCCTATATGTGGTCTGTGGCTTCCTTCAAAGGAAAAGTCGCCACCAGCCATCACCTATTGGTCTGGATATCATGTTTGCGAAGAACAAGGTGGGAAAGAATTGCAAAGCCACACCAGCGTGTCTAGACACAGGAACTGTTCCTTCTGAAACATGAAGTACAGGGATGTGTAAACATTTGGAGTAAAGAGAAAACAGCATTAAAGTAATGTAAATCTACCTATCCTAATTGGTTTATATATATCTCTTATATGCACATATACATACCCACACACTGAGTATGTGGACAGCTAAGAAGATAGGCCCTCAAAACTTGTTGCTAGCTGCCTTTCCTCACCAGGTGTCTCCAGACCAAACCTCTCCCTGTGCCAGGAATGACACCGTGCCAGGGCTCCCAGAAATGTTGAGCTTCAAGAGACTCTGATCACTCACTGCTCTAATTGTCTTTGGGAGGAGAATCCTATAGAATGGAAAACAGATAATGCTGAAGATCTGAGAGTCTGTGTCCCTTTTCCCTGGAGGATCACTGCCTGAAGTATCCATTGAGGACTGCACATACAAAGCACTTCTTTATTTGAGTTTGGCAGAGAAGAATCAGTTAGAACAAATTTTCATCAACTTTAAAAATAAATAATATGGATATGATACAGATTTCAATTAAATCAATGTGGAAAGTCACATTGTCATTAATAATGAATGTCTGCTGCTTGCTTGCAATGAGGAGATAAATAAATGGGTTTGGAACTCTATTTCAGCAACAACACAGAGGCAGACAAAGAAAAAAAAAGCAAGAACTCTTAAAGGTAAGGGTCTGTTATTCAACCCTGGGCTCTTCCAGGTTTAAATTTAATTTCCCCTTTCTGGGGGGTCCCAGGTCCACAATTGCTGAGGCCATCAGCTCCCAGAGCCAGGCCTTCTCAGAAACAGTGCTCTAAGGGCAGAGGCTCACACAGCAAGGAAGCAAGGAAACCAGTACCTGGGAAACGTCTCCTGATCCCTGCTCTGCCCCTCCATGTGAAATACACGACAGTGCTGGGCAACAGGTCTTACCCACTAGGGGATGGGGTGGGATGTAGGGATGTAGTGGAAGGATTATGGGGTGTTTGGAGGGAAAATTTCTGGGTCCTGGCTTTGGACAAGTTAACTTCCCTAACTTTCAGACTCCTCACTGAGAGAGGCCTGCCGACCATGTGGGGCTGTGATGATCCCCTGCGCGTGGAAGCACTTTGTAAAGGGCACGTAAGTCTAAGTATTGTTGTCATTAACCCTTTGACTTTGAATACTAATTGCTGGGCTCTCCAGGTCTAATTCTGAGATTGTCTACTCCCAATAAAACATTCTACTTGGTTTCCTACAAGGTCCTTTTGCTCCTACCTTTGACCCATGTGACCCAAGCTCCTTTTTTCTCAGTTTGGAGAGCTTGCCTGAGCGCCACCTGAGTGGCGCTGAGGTGCTCCCGGACCATCTTTCTTTTCTGTTATTCCGGATATTCCCCTTCCTAGCTTGCCCCACGGAATCCAGTGCCCCAGTGCAGCAGGGGTTTTCATGGAAGGAGGCACCATAGGGAATGGAGCGTGATAGGAAGCCTTGGGGTGAGAGATGACAGGAGTATTGTGATGCGGGGATAGGTGGGGAGATGTGGGGAGCTGTGGCCTGTGCCAGGCCTGCCCCCATCCTCCTCCTGGATGCACTTTTTACCCCTGGTCTCTTACAGCACCTGTACAAGCTCCCTTTTGAGAGCAGTGTTATGTATGGTGGCCCTGAGAAGGAGACAAAACATGGCTTGGTGAACTCTCACAGAATGAATTATCAAGAGGCTCGAGGGTGAAGCCAGACCAGAAGCATCCTGAGAACACCCGGGACATACACTTGGGGAAGGCGATGGGGAAGGCCGATATCGTAGGGCTGCCGTGCAGTCTGCATCATGCATCTTGGGCAGTCTCGCAGCCACTGAACCCAGAAATCTGGCTCCCTTGTTGTGTCAGGAATGTTACTGGAATTGCTCTAAGGAGCTTTCTTTTCCTTGCCCAGGTCCTTGACTGTTTCTAGAAGCCCACGTAATGTGGTTTTGGGGCCTACTCTTTGAGGTCCTTGAATACAAATCACTGTTTAATGTGAACGAGACCCAATGCTGGCCTCTTCCCCAGTGCAACACTTGCTCCTCCTCTACCCATGTTTCCAGGGCTCACTCCATAGCCATGCCTGCAAGGGGTTGGTGGGCCTTGATCACCTATCTCTCAAAAGGAGGAACTCGCTCTCAGATCTGGGTGGTCTGACTCCAGAGTGTGCGCTCCCTACCTCGACCCCATCCTGTGGTCATGTGTCTCCGAGACTCCGAGGCAATAGCACCACTGCTGTTAATGGGTGATTGTACTTCCTTCTCAAACATCATTGTGTACACTACCACATTTGGGCCTCTTCTATGTACTGGATATGGACAAGCGTTAGCATCTCCATTTAAAAGAAGCTTTACTGAGGTAGAGTTGACACACAATAAACTGCACATATTTAAAGCATACACTTTAATAAGTCTTGACACATACATACACCTGTACATAATCACCACTGTCAAAATAATGGACGTACCCACCATTCCCCAAAGTTTCCTTGTGCTCCTTTTCAACCTCCCCACCCCATTCCCTTCTCCATTTTATGAAAGAGGAAACTGAGTTTTCTGGGTAGTGGGGCAGGAACGCAGATTGCCTGACTCTGCTTTTCTTTCTACACTATGTGGGCTTGCAGAAGGCCAGCAAGGTGGCAGAGGGAAACAATAACCAATGGCAGCAGTGTAGGGCTTTGATGCTTGAGAAGAGAGGAATGAACATCTATTTAAAACCTACTGTGTGCTTTGAAACCTAAAGGTCAGTTAATTGTAGCCATTCAGTAGATGGGAAATTGAGAGTGGACAGATCAGAAGGGAAACTTGGCAAAAACCTGTGGGTCAGTGGTGGAGCTGGTTCTCAATCCCCTACTCCCTAAATCCCGGCTCTTCCCCTGCGCGCCATGCTGCCTCCCAGCTTGGACTTGGCAAGGATGGCTTAACTGCCGAAGCCTTCCAGCTCTTTGCCATTTTCCCTCCATTCACAGGGGAGTTGGTATCATTTTAACTGAACTGACACTCGCCCACCCCACTGTGCCAGGCCTCCAGATATGTATGTTTAAAGCCCACTTGGAACCTAAGTCCCCCAGCCCTTGGAAAGGAATGCCAGCCAACACCTTGGAGATGGTGGAGAGGTTTTGAAGTTTGGGGGTGATTGGATGGGGAAGAGATTTCTTCTAGGCCAGGAAAGTGTGTGTGCTGGTGGCCAGCCCAGAAGGTAGTTTTCTTTAAGCAATTTTATTTTCAAATCCCTGGTGTAGCTGAGAGGAGGCTGTCCCTCCTCTTCCCTTTATCTGAAACACTCCAAGCAGGATGCTTTGGGACCATGGCTGTCAAACCTTTTTTTAAAGAAACAGGTTCTTTTTCCAAATAAAAACTCAAAGCAATACAGAAAAAAAGCAATGTCTTACTAGTTTATCTTTAGGACATATTTATAACATTTGCTTATGGATTCCATCCACGGGATGAATGAGGGTGTTTGGATTCATTGGTTTGTTAAATGAGTATTTATTAAGCAATATTTATTAAGTAGTTACTCTGGGTTAGGTCTTGTTCTTGGCCCCCGGATGCCTCAATGGAGAAGACAGACAGGATCAGCCTCTTCTGGGGTGCGCAGACAGTGGAGGAGAAGCAGAGAATCAGAGCAAGGAAGCAGATGCAGCAGGAAGAGAGTTTCAAATAGTAACAAGCACTAAGGAGAAAACAAAGCAGACATTGATGTGGGTCTGGGCAATACCGGTTAGCACGGTCAGGGCCAGTCTCTCCAGGAGGTGACATTGAGTTGAGACCTGAAAACTGAGAAGAAACAGACCAGAGGGAAAGAGCATTCCAGAGAGAGGGACCAGCCAGTCAAGGAAAGGATGGAGGGAGGTGGATGCCTTTGAAGGAGAAAGGAAGGCCAGAGTCTTGGGGTAGGCAGCGGCCAGTGATATGGAGGCTTGCCAGCTCTGGGGGATCCCGTTTTATTTATTTTTATTTTTATTTTTATTTTTTAATTATTTATTTTTTTGGAGATAGAGTCTTGCTCTGTCACCCTGGCTAGAGTGCAGTGGCACCATCATAACTCACTGCAACCTCAGACTCCTGGGCTCAAGTGATCCTCCTGCCTCAGCCTCCCAAGTAGCTGGGACTGCAGGCGTGCACCACGATGCCCAGCTAATGTTTTCTATTTTCAGTAGAGACGGGGTCTTCCTCTTGCTCAGGCTGGTCTCGAACTCCTGAGCTCAAGCAATCCTCCTGTCTTGGCCTCCCAGAGTGATAGGCTTACAGGCGTGAGCCACCACACCCGGCCCAATTTTATTTTGAGTAAAGAGAGAAGCCTTTGGAGAGTTACAAGGATGGATTTGATTGACACCTTTCTTAACAGCAGCACTTTGGTGGCTGAGTGGGGAATGGGTTTACTGAACCATATCATGTAGAGCTGCTGGGTAGTGGTTACAGTTACAAGTCAGATGTGTTGTTTTGTTTTGCTTCAAAGAAGAGTCACTGACATCTAACAACTGCCCACATTCTTCATCAAAAACAGGAGAGTCAGACAAGAAGTGCCCCAAATCACAGGAAACCACTCAAACTATAAAAAGATGTGATCATGACGTGGCCTGCCCCTTGTTATTGTGAAACTCAGGCCGGCACCTTGAGGAGGGCGTGCGCCAGGCAGATGGCCCGGCCGTGCCAGGCTCTGGTCTGAAAGCAGGTGGCGGAGGCAGTGTCCTCTCACTCTTACTTGTTCTACATGTGAGGACAAGCTCCGGGCTGACATTTAAAGACCAGGCAAGATTTACGGCTTCCCCAGTCAAAGACATATTTACAAGAAACTAAGCATGTGCTCGGCAGTAGCCGGGTCATGTTGGCATCTACACAAGATGACTTCATGTGGCAGCACGAGTGAAGCTATTGGTGACCCCAACGAAGTAAAGCTTGGGTGTGGCACATTGGAGTGTGTGTGTGTGTTTAAAGTTTTAAAAATGGTTAAAAGAAGAACAAAGAAAGGCTAGAGACCAAGCCCCAGAAAAATCTTGCGTTTGAAAATGACTGCTTTTGTTCTCAATCTGAATTGTAACCTCTGTCTGGATCTCAGCCCTCAGTGTGTTACTTGGCCTCTCTTGGCCTCAGTTTCTTAAGCTGTAAAATGGGGAGAATAATAACCACCTCACTGATTTTAATTTTGGAAGGATGGAATGAGATTATGTTGGTAAATGTGCTTAACCCAACGCCTGATATATGCTAGGTACCCACTAAGTGTAGTTACTATTCACTTCCTTAGGGGCCCTGAGGACATTGTATCCTTGCATCCTGACCCCTTCCCATTGCTCAGGACAGGGACTCCACAGCCTGGACATTCAAGGGTTTTGCTGACCTGAGCCCTCTGGTACCCAGGTGGGAACCTGGGTTTAAGGTTCCTCAAGTTGAGGGCTGTACAAGACTGGCTGGCTGGGGCAAGAAGGTGAGGGATCCGGGATCTGGGATCTGGGAATCAGAGAGAAATGACTTCAGATGTGCATGGGGGTATGTTCGTGTGCATGTGTGTGTGCTTGTGTGCATATGTGCACCTAGGCATATGAATGTGAGTGCAGGTGTGTGCATGTGTGTGTGTGTTATGTTAGGAGGAAGATGGCTGGTTAGAATTATTAAGCTGGTGGTATTGTCACCGATTATAATAATCAGAATTTTCAAAGGGGAAGATAAAAGTAAAGCACAGATCTGGTGGTGTCAGAGTAATCTTAGTCACTATGGGAGCTGGTTCCCACTTACACCTATTTTCTACATAGGAAAGCAACGATTAAGTTTATCATTAAATACCTGGGTAAAATTAACATATTTGTATTTTGTTTTAATAATAATTTCATACGTGCACATGCTGACGTCGTGGTCGGTTGGTTGTGGAGCCTGGCTGACTGCGGGCCGCTGAGAAGCGTGAGGGCACACCCAGACACCAGAGCAGAGTGTGAAGGGGGTCAGGGGTCACCGTAGGAAGTGTACCTGCAGGCTCTGTGCAGTAATGCCAAGTACTCGCTAACACAGAACGGTGTGCTCTGGGGGCTGGGGAAGGGGCTTAGGGGAGAGAGTTTCAAGTCTCTTCTTGGTAAGTGCTCAGTTAGATTGGTTCCCCAAGGCAGCACATCTTGGACTAAAATGCAAAGACCCTCAGGTTGGTTGGTGGGAAGGACAATATTCCAAGGGTGGGAGATGCGGTGGGGAAGTGTCCAGAATCTTGTAGCCGAGATATGGTGAGCTCTGTTTGACATTTGGATGTCAAGGATTTTAGGAAGGCAGATGTCTGCCTTACTGCTCTGCGTTTAACTGAGGGTTTTCATTCCTGCCCTGAGATTGGTACTTAAAGATGCAAGGGGGGGGGAGCAGGGGAGAGGAAGGAGAAGGAGAGAAGGAGGAGGAAGAGAGGGAAGTAGGAAGGAAGGAGGAAGAAAGGAAGGAAGGAAGAAAGAAAAAGAAAGAAAAGAAAAGAAAGAAATAAAGAAATCGTCTTTTGCAGTTGTCCTAGACAGTTAGGGAATTGTCACTTTACTATGTTGTTTGGTCTTCATTTGCACCGTTTCTGCCACTACTTTGCCTTTGTCTCCACTTCTAGTCCCATGTTTGCCCCTTGGATTTAATGGTGGTTCCGCCTTTCCAGGTTGTGACCTTTGGTGCCCAGGACACTATTTGCCCCTATTCGCTAGCTCTGCCTGCTCTTGGCCTCCAGCAGTGCGTTACAGGAAGGCTCCCTCTCTAGGTGGACACGGCCCAGCAGGCACCTGGATTGGCAGGCAGCTGGTCTGCCCCACAGCTGGGTGCTCTTGTGCCTGGCACAGTGCACAACTGCAAGTGGCAGCCTTGGGACAGCCAAGCAGCCTGCTCAGAGCTTGGCCCCTGGACCCTATCCGGGCCATTGTCCCTGCTAGATTGGCCCTCAAGTCAGACAGTTTAAATAATTCTGAAGAACGTTCACATTTTAAAACCGATCTTTGTAGTACCTTTTTGGCAGACACAAAGTAGGCACATAATAGGTGCTCAACAAATAATTAAGCAGCTGCCTGCCCGAAATTAATAACCAATTTAGGTCAGACGAGGAAATGAAGCAAAGAGAGGTTGCTTGAGCAATGTCGTGCAGCAAAAAATGTTTTTATTCACCAGCAGAAGATGCACATAATTGACTCTGAGAAAAGCAGTAAACATGTAGGTACACGAGTGCCTTTTTCTAATGAGAAGGGAGTGATTCCGTCTTCTTTTAACCTTGACACTGTGTTCTTTGAAGGAAGTATGTTATTCCTACATTAAAAACCATGACACTGACAGGATTAGACAAGAAACTTCATTGTGAAAGAACTTTGGTGACATGAACAGGGGTACAGAGTGTAACTTTTGAAACAAGCTCAATATAAAGGAGAAATTAAGTAAAGAATGAAAGTGGTTTGACCACACAAAGAAAGAACTCATGCCAAGAATTTTTCCAGTTCTTCTCAGAGGTGCTTAAGCGTAGACCCAGAAAGTTCCCTGATGTGCTCCTGTCACAGCACAGCTCAGCGTGGAGTCGAGACTGGAAAGCTCTGGTCTGGTCCTGTTGCTCTTCTGTCCACAGAGGACTGGGTATCTCTTGCAGGACATAAAGCTCAGGGGCTTTTGAATCAAAGCTGATCAAATGTAACAACAGAAGGTATACACTCTAGAAAGGTTTGGATTCCAATTGAGTCAGGGTGTGTCTACATTTTTTCCCCCTTATCGAGCATTAGCTCAAGCTGTGACTGATAACAAGTGAAGACCTGGTGTAAAAGTGAACCTGTCAGTGGGACCAAGGAGTTCTCTCAAACTCACACTAACTGCACATCCAATTAAATCAACTGATTGAAAAAATACCAGTTCATGTTTATGCCTAGATTTAAAAAAAACTTGGACTTGTATATGCATTTATAAAACCATAAAATGCTAGAACGATATGTATATGTATTAAATTCATGATTGTGTTTGTCTCTGGTTAAGAAAAGATTAGAACAAGAGTGAGTATGAAAGTCAAGGAACTTCTCGATGTTATCTTTAATGCTATATTTACTTGATTTTAAACTCAGCAAACATGAAAAAATACTAACAGCCACTAATCTTGGGAAAGCACAGGTTTTAAAATATATTTTCTTTGTCCTTTTTTCTTTTTGTTTGGCTAGCTGGTTTTTTGAAAGTATTTTATTACGATTAAAACAAAACACAACACAAAAGAATATTGTGGAAAAGCAAGCTAATCTCTCTATTTCAGCCAGTGATAGGTGTGGTCATCCTGTGTTAGACCTTGAAGTCTTAACAGCATTGCTGTTTACCTGGTGGAAACTTACAATGCTCAGAACAGGCTGAGTAACCTGAAGGATGCAAGTTCTTGTGTTTGGTCCTGGACACCCATGGTCATATCCATGAAGTAATGGCAAATGACATTTGTCCAGGTCCCTCCAATAAGGTATCTGTGTAAAGGTATTGGTAATTTTCATACTTACTATGATAAGGACAAAGAAGGTCAAGGGAGTCAAAGGCCACTTTACAAAAAATCTAACTGCTTCAGCACAAGAATTTGGGGTTCTCCTGGAAGAACATACAAGATTCAAACACAATGAGTATCTCCCCCTCTATGATGGACTGGGGAGCATCACGTCTAAAGAGGAGCACAACGACACTCCTAACTAGAAGCATCAGTAATACTAGTGCATGGTTACCAACGGTGACTGCATTTGGGCAGATGTGCTGCTCTAATATTCCTGTCTAGTTGATTCATTGTCTTAGGACATTTTTCTGCTCAGCATAGTTTCCTATTTCAAAATAAAATTCTTGACTTTTATGGAGAATATCTTCCAGTGGCCTCCTTCTTTGTCAGAAACTTTACATTAGAAGTAGAAAGAAAAATGGGGTTTGTGGAGGGAGAGTTCCAAGATGCCAGATGATGGAGTCTGTGGTTCAGTTAAAAGGTTATTAACAAGCCTGAGGAAATGGCTGATACCAGCTACCTCCTGGTTTTGCTGTTGGGAAGAAAGGAGAGGGAAGAGGCAGAGGAGGATGAGTGCAGTGCTAGCATCACACAAGGTAGGGAAAGGATTACCTGGGAGGACGGGAGGACTATGGAAAAAGGACTCTGCAGCCACGTAGCCTATCAGCGTGCTGTTTTCACAACTCGTTTGCCAGTCTCCCCGTCGACAAAGACTCTCCCCTTGAACCTGGGTGAGGTTGTGACTACAGTGGAAATGAGGCTATCTGACTTCTAAGGGATAGGTCATAAAAGCTTCTGCCTGGTTTTGGGGCTGCTCGGAACCTAGACACTGGGCCATGAGGAAGCCCAGGCAGCCTTCAGGTAACCCCCAGCCCTCAAGTCTTTCCAGGTGAGGCTCCAGACATCCTAGAGCAGAGATAAGCCATCCTACCATGCTTTTTCAGAATTCCTGACCCACAGAACTCATGAACATAATAAAATGTTCATTAATTTATACGCAGCAGTAGGGACTGGAACAAGAACTTTCTCTGCGGCCTGTGGTTTGTCTTTAGCTTGAGTGGGAACCAAAAGCAAGCATCAGATAATTACATCTTGACTTCATAGCATCCATGAAATTCTATGGGTGTCTAAATAGGGCTGACTTTCTTTTGTCAGCATATTTCCAAAGACCACACCTGTAGGCATTCTCTAGCTTGTCTTTTACTCTTTTAAAGATAGTAACATACTTTATTATAATCTGTGTTTGATGATTTCAGTATCTAAAGCCTTTGCAGGTCTATTCATGCTCTGTTAGTTCCAATGGTTCTCACTCATGGTGCCTTGTTTTCTTGTGTGCTTAGTTATGTATGAGTCTAAGTTGTTCATTGTATCACTCAAGGTAGGCTAGGTTATGGTCATTGCAGTGACAAACAACTCCCAAATTTCCCAAATCTTACCATGAGAGTTCATTTCTTGCTTATGCTTTACGTCTAACATAAGTTGTTAGGGGAACTCCGATCACACTTTTTTCCCTTTTTTTCAGAGATGGGATCTCATTCTGTCACCCAGACTGGAGTGTAGTGGTGCGATTATAGCTCACTGCAGCCTCAAATTCCCGGGCTCAAGCAATCTTCCCATCTCAGCCACCCAAGTAGCTAGGACTACAGGTGCATACCACCATGCCCGGCTAATTTCTTTACATTTTTTTATTCAAAAAATTTTTTGGAGACAGGGTCTTGCTATGTTGCCCAGGCTGGTCTCCAACTCCTGGTCTCAAGCAGTCAGCCTCCCCAAGTGCTGGGATTACAGGTGTGAGCCCTTGTGCCCGGCTCTAATCATCACACTCACTCAAGAACGCAGGCTGACAGTAGCTCCAACTCTGGACTTCTGCAAATATGCTTGGCAGAGTGAAGAAAAAGTGTATTGGATCATCGGGCTTTGGTCTGGAAGTGACACACATCGCTCTCACTCACGTTATTAGCCAAAGCAAGTCATGCCTAATTTCAAAAGAGGTAGAGAGGTACGTTCCTGCCATGTTTCTGAAAGGCAGAGAGACAGAGATATTTGGCAAATAGCTATAATGATTACCACACTCATTTTCTTTGGAATATTATTTGTGGGACTTTGTTGAAGTAGGATGATGGTGTATTCCTCCAAAAAGGATTTACATTTGTTTCTGCTAATGCATTGGGACACTACCAGTCACTGTCATCTTTATATTCATGGCCTCAAGTTTTTTGAACCACCCAGGTAATGTGCAAGACAACTTTCCTTATGGTGCCCTGCTGGTAGGAGTGGGTGGGCTGAGTTTATTTCTGGGTTACCATTACACTAAGAGTGTGGCACTTTGGGTTCCAGCTTTATGAAAAGGAAGATCTACTAGAGGAGCTTCTACCTTGGGTGGGTCCTGGACTTTATCTTCTGTTTCCATCTCCCTGATGGGTAATGAAAATTGCAATTCAAGCTTACCAAGTTCAGCAAATGCACTTGGGGGAGAAGCAGCTTCAGTGTTCAGTTCACCTCTCTCAGTATTACTTTTACTTAGTTCTTTGATAATTATTTGGTAGCTCATACTATCTTGTCAGCTCCTTTATGCTTTTTAAGAAGTTTCAAACTTAAAAAAAATACAGAATCTTTAGTTGTTTTCATCATGTGGGTTAATCCAAATATCCCAGCCTGTCACTTCTGAAAACCTCTGGAGCTGTATTGTCTAATACAGAAACTACTAGCTTCCTGTGGCTATTTCAATACAAATGTATTAACATTAAGTAAAATTAAAAATCCGATTTCTCCATCATATTAGCCACATTGGAAGTGCTCAATGGCCACATGCAGCTAGTGACTACCATATTGGGCAGTGCAAACATAGAACATCTCTATGGTCATAGAATGTGCTATTGCACAGCACAGCTTCCAGATCCAAGATTGAGTGAAGCTGTGATTGGTAACGATGAAGGTGAGTGAGGAATGGTGGCAGGGATCCCACCCTCTTCTAGTTAACATTTTCACCTGTACGGCATTACAGGGGTCATCTTACATTCACTTATAATTTTATTTATTTAACAGTTATTTATTGAGTGCCTACTATACAGTAGCCACTGGAGATACTGATGAATAAAGCAGCCACAGTCTCTGTGTCTTTGTGGTTGTGAAACTTACAATCACTTGAAGATATTATGATGTGAGACTTACCTTAAGACAAAGAGGAAATTTTCTGTGATTCCCTCAGGAAAGCCAGGCATAGAGGAAGAAGGACGGGCTTCAGAAGCAGACAGATCTGGGTTCAAATCCAAGCTCTGCATCTTCCAGTTAAAGTAATTGATGTCCATGAGCTTCGGTTTCTTCATGTACAAAATAAGGATACTAATACTTACTGTATTTGGTTATCTCAAGCATTAACCAAGAAAACACATATAAAATGCCTACTGCAGGGCCTGGCACATGGAAGGGACTGATAATGTGCTTCCTTTGCCAAGAGATGGCTAATTGAACACATGATTTAAATCAGTTCCATGTACGTATAATAAGCTTCTTGCGTCAAGCCAAGTTTTTGTGGAGTTGCTTCCAGGGAAGCTGGCGTCAGAGCGGGTCTTTGTCCTGGTTGGAGCTAGAACCCATTCTTCGAAGCGAAGTGTCACAGGAATGGAAAAACAAGCACCACTGGTACTCACCATCAAATTGGTACTAACTGATCAACACCTACATCACACAGGGCAATAATATTCATCAGGGGGCGGGCAGGAGGGAGGGGGGTGGAGGGGCTGGGAAAAACTCTCACTGAATGGATGTGGGGAGCACAGTTTGGGAGATGACCACGATTGTAGCTCTGACACGGGCAGTGCATGGGCAATATATATAACCAAAGTGTTGTACCCCCATAATATTCTCAAATAAAAAAAAAAAAAAAAAAAAGAAACATAGAAGCTGCATGTGTAATGCCATGAGTGGAACACTAGAGGCTGCCAGAACAGGTTTTTGATGACCTCTGCATCCTGCTCTTTCTAGTACAGTAAACCTTTGAATAGGCACTCAAGTTTCCCAATTAGGAAAACCAGGATGTATTTATAAAGCAGTATCTGCCATACACAAATGCTGTGTGTGTTGAGGTAGGTATCTGACCAAATAAATTCCTGATGGATAACAGCATTAAGTGTACAAAAAGCAACCATAAATACTAGAAGAAAATAAAGTGAACAGTTGTCTGCTTTGGGGATGGGGAAGAACTTTCAAAACATAAAACCAGCAGGAAAAAAAATGATAGATTTGCCCACATAGAAAGAAAATTCTGTGTATGAAAATACCATAGATACAATTAAAAGAAAATGACATCTGGGACAAATTTTGCAACATGTGTCAGTGACACAAAGGAAAGTTAATATACTTAGTGTTAAATAAGTTCATTTAAATAAATTAGGAAAGATGAGTACCTTAATAGAAAAATCAGCATAGCAGATAATTTCCAAAAGAGGAAATAACAGTGGCCTATAAAATAAATGCACTAATAATTAAATAAATACAAATAAATACTATAATGTGACTTCATGATTGGACTACCCAGTTAACAAAGAGATTTTAAAAAATAACTGGTATTGGTGAAATGGATACTGATGGGGAGAATTTTTCTGGAGAATGATTTTAAAATAGTTATTAATAACCTTAAGGGCACGCTTGTAGCTCTGACTTGGGCAGAGTAAAGGCAATACATGTAACCTAAATGTCAGTACCCCCGTAATACTCTGAAATAAAAAAAAAAAGATTATTAACATGATGAAGACTCAGTAATTACATTTTTAGGAATTTATTTTAGAAAGAAAAACAAGGATGCACAAAAATTTATATTTTAAGGAGATTCACCTCAATGTTTTGCTTTTTTTTTTTAGTGTTTTGCTTTTAATATTGAAAAACTGGAACCAACTTAGATCTCCAATAATAGGGAAGGTTTACATCAACTTGAAAATGTAAGTTCTCAAATTTTTATAATATTTAATAATTGATATACGCATGAACATTTTCTCAGGTTAAGTATGATATTCAGTGTACAACTCAAATGGTACGCTATGATTTCAATTGTGCAAAGATACGTGTCAGGATGAGAACTTTAAGTATTCACTTAGAGTTATTTTTCTTCTGCAATTTCTTTCACTGCTGGTCTTTGCTCCTGACTTGGGTGGCAGTGGGGTCTTTCTATATTCACTGCCCTCAGAGTAGGATTATTACTGTAGAAATGCAAAGAAAATGACTTAAGTCAATGCTTGCTTATGCAATTCAAAGTAGACCTTTCTGGTGGAGCAGAATGGATGGCCAGGACATTCCTGGATGGGGTGATGGGAGGATGCAGAATTCATGGACTGGGGAGCAGGGAGAACCCCAATATCTCAGCTGATGCCATAGCGAAATGATGGGGAGAGTTAAAGAGGACCACATACATTTCAGCAGATGCCCACTGTGAACCTGTTTGTCAACCCTCTTGAATGCTATGAGACTGTCCAAGCTCCCCCAAACTTAGCACCTCCAGATGAAAGACAGTGGTAGGGAATGAAATCCTGAATAATTTCTGAGTTTACAGAGAAATAAATTTAAACAGTCTTAGAGAAAAATAAAGTTACATATTTTTAACATATCTTAGAACATGGATTTAGAAATTTGTACCTAATATATGTTTATATATATATTTATGTATGTATATATCATATATATATTTACTACATTCATATCAATATTTATATGCATATCTCTAGGAAACAACACTAAAAGAAAAATTAGAATGTTAGCAGTAAATATCTTTGTTGTGGGATTATAGATGATTTTTATTTTCTCTCTAGTTTTTTTGTAGTTTTCAGAAATTCACAGTATGCAGGTATGAAATTGACAATGCAAACATTTCATTATTATTATTTGAATACAGAGTCAAAGGCAAATGACAACCTGGGAAAAATATTTATAACTCATAATACAGACAAAGCTTGATTTTCTGTTTCACAAAGGAGTCCCACCAATCAAAGAAAAAGACCAAAACCCTAGTAGAAAAGTGGACAATGAAGATGGAATGATAATTCCCAGAAGAGGGAACATGAACAGCATTTAAGCCTATGAAATATTGCAGGTGGGGCCCTGTCCCTGGGATGCTGCAGCAGGGTCAGGAGGGGGCCCCATGTTGACTGTGGAGCATGTGGGGGCCACCTGCTCCCTCTGTTCTATCAGGGATGGGGAAGCCATTATCTGTCCCAACCTGGGGATCCTCATCTGGTTTCCTATTTGCAGTCACTTGAATTAAAAAAAACTCTTTTTTTGGAAAAAACCCCAAACCCCAGTATGTATATCATTTGTGTAATGAACAAAAATACTCTATGTATCTATATCTATTTATTTACACATCTATCTATCTTATTGTATATGTATAATACAATAGCTAATGTTTACCAAACGATATGTGGCCAATCATTGTTCCAAGTGTTCTGTATGTATATATATTCACGCATTTAATCACAGCAGCCCTATGAGATTGGCACTATTATTATCTTAATTTGTCTTAGAGATGAGGAAATTCGGGCACTGAGGGGTTAAGTGATTGTGGGAGGAGAGAAGGGGTGGCTGGGAGGCAAGAGAACCAATGGTGAGACACTGGAAGATGAAGGAGACTTTTCACTGCAAACTCCTTTGTGTCTTTTGCCTTGTGACTGTGTGACCTATTATTTAAATGAAGGAATGAATAAATAAATAAATAAATAAATAGATGCATCTGCTGTGGACACTGCTGCATTATACTCACCCAGAGGTGCCATCTGTGGACGTGGTCTGGTTTGAGTAACCTTGGACCAGGAAGCAGGACATCTGGGTTATGGGTCCAATCTATTACTGACGTGTCCCCTCTGGGCCTTGGTATCATCTTCCGTAAAATACAAGTCCTTCGGGGTGATGGTCATGGTCATATTCAGTTATATTAGTATTTCCTAACCTGTTTGATAATCTGAGTCACCTGAGAAACTTGAAAATGTACAGTTTCTCATGCTCCCAGGAGCACATACTCTGATTTAACGTAAGGACTGGGAGGCAGTTTGGGGATCTGCACTTTTCAGAAGCCCCCAGCCTAGACAATTATGATGTAAAACGGGGCTTAGAAACCCCGGACCAGATATTTCAGGGGTTCCTCCCGGCTCTAAAATTCCACATCCTGTGAAGTACCGAGTGTCACAGCAGATCCAAGTAACACACTTGCCATTCACTCCCCAGCCCTTGTCCCATCCTCAGTCCTTCTAGCCCTCCTTGGGGGCTGCCTGACTTCCAGGCCCATCTAAAAAGGCAAGGGAAATGCAAGGGAAAGGCTGTGTCCCTTGATCCGGATCCTCACCCCCATCCCTACTTTTCAACCCCCACCCCAACTAGTAATGCATTCCAGGGGGCCGACCCTGTAGGCTCCAGGGCTGCCACGCTCATTCCAAGAGGATGACAAGGTACCAAAGCCCAAAATGGAGACAGAAATTTTGACCCATCTCAGAATTTACACATGAACCTGACTCCTCTGTGGATTCTAGTCTCTTCCCAAAGGCATTTCATTCCCTGGGACGACACTCTGGGTATTTTGTATGCTAATTCTTAATCCTGCCAGATGGCCTATAAGATTGGAGCTCTTAAAAAAAAGTGCACAACATTCCCATTTTAATGCAGAGTTTTGGATATTTAGTGACCTCCTCCCTTTCTCTCTCCGTTCCTCCTTATCTTCCTCTTCCTCCTCCTGCATCTCTTCCTCCGTGTACGGAGGAAAGGCCTGGGGCTGGGGGGTTGTAGGTTCTGACCCCAGCTCTTCCCACCTGTTTAGAGAGATGTGTGAATGTTCAGTTCATGGTGCACCGAGAGAGAGAACGTGGCTCTCTGGCCTCTTGCAGTTTTATGATGAGTCTCTCTTTGTTTCGCAGGCCAGTTATTACTCATGACTGATACTCACCGACCAAGCCCAAACAAACATGTGGCACACTCCATATACCACACGCAGACACAAATATTTGCAAGGATGCCATTTCCACCTGGGAGGAGCCACATGACCGGATCTTCTACGGCAGCCTCTGCCTGTGGCAGAAGGAACAGGGCATGCAGATGTTACCGTTCAGGTTTTCCAGGACTGGCATCCCTGAAAAACAGGGTCCTCTGCCAACTTGCCACCAGAGAAGGTGTGGGAAATGAGCCCCTCTTTCCAGAGCTGGAGTCTGTGGCCTTCCCCTTCCTCTCTTCAACCTGGGCTGATGACCTCTGGCTGATGCTGGGCCATGATGCCAGGTCTTTTGGAAGATGTATTTTTACCCTCCGGACAAATAGCAGTTGGAATGAGTTGGGCTTTGTTTATGAGTTGAGGTACTCAGAGCTGGAGAATAAACACCCGGTTAATGAGATGTTCTTACAGGAACTGGCATAAATAATAACAAAGAAAATATCCTGTCGCTTGTGCCACCACCCTTGGGTGAGGGGATATAAAAGCTGTGGTCCAGCCGGCCACGGTCAGTCTGGGGGAACTCCGGCCGCGCTGCTGACCTGCGACCTGACCAGCCAGGACCATGGGGTGCTGCCCAGGGGACTGCTTCACCTGCTGCACTCAGGACCAAAACTGCTGTGAAGAGTGTTGCTGTCAGCCTGCCTGCTGTGGCTGCTGCGGCTCATGCTGCGGCTCGTGCTGTGGCTGCGGAGGCTCGGGCTGCGGGGGCAGCTGTTGTGGCTCTTCTTGTTGTGGATCTGGCTGCGGGGGTGGCTGTGGGGGCTGCGGCGGCAGCTGCTGCGGGTCCGGGTGCTGCGGGTCCGGGTGCTGCGGGTCCAGCTGCTGCGGCCCTGTGTGCTGCCAGCCCACGCCTGTGTGCGACACGAAGTGAAGACCTTTGCCCCACCCCTGACGCAGTCCCACCGAAAGCCTCCATCTGCCCCGGAGGGACAGCCCCTCATCTCCAGAACCTTCCACGTCCCCAAGACAGTGTCCTGGCTCTGCTGTTGTTTGTAGAGAAGGGCTTGTTCTCCAACGCCTGTCCTGAAGTTTCAAGGCACCGAGAACAAGAACCACATCCTGGGGAGAATTAAAACTGGGTCCCAACAAAGTGATCCCTGAGCTCAAAGAGTGAATCTCCAGTGCTTAATTTGCACGAAGTTAAATGTCTTGTACTATAAACCATTCTCTTCTTCAAGGTATCTTTGGGACTGACCTCCTGCCTGGATTTCTACTGCTTTTGAGATGCATAAAACCCCACTTCTTTATAAGCCTCTTAATAAATTCGAGCATGCTGGCATAACCTAATTAGTTCTCTTGCCTCTTCCTTGACCCCCTTCTGGCAACTGGGTTAGGAAAATTTACTCTGGCATCCACACTAGGGTTTTTAAAATGTGGTTTGTGGATCACCTACAAGGGAATCATCACCCATTTTAACCCGTCTAGTTAAAACTGGAGATTCTAGGGCCCTCCCTGAGACATACACAATCAGAATCCACAGGGGCATGGCCTGAAATTTGTGTTTTTAACAAAAACTTCAGATAATTCTTATGCGCTGAAATTTGAGAAACATAGATGTAGACTGAAGCTTTCATCTTCTGCATGAGATTCACTTGGGAGGCTTTTAAACATACAGATCCTTGGGCTACGGCTGGCTCTGTGGCGCAATGGATAGCGCATTGGACTTCTATCTCAGATCCTTGGGCTTCACCATTAGAGGTTTGATCCATTAGCTCTAGGGCCTGGGGTACCCTGGGACCTGCATTTTTATAAGCTCCTGGGTGAACGTTGATGTTGGCCAAATTTAATCCTGATCCGGGGGCATGATTTCCTTCTGTACCACAGTTCTCCTAGCCTGACTCTGCAGGAGGGCATCAGGCTTGGTCAGAACTTCCTGACACAGTCAGGGGAGGAGACTCTGGTAAAACAAGCTTGATTCTGAAAGAAAGGAATTCCTGTGACAGAGCTTGTGAATGCATTTTCTGAGGAATGTTCTGGGCAGTTCCTTCAGCCTCATGCTTTGCCCAGTCTCATTTTTCTGTGTTAGGTTTTCTTTTCCTGGAACCAACTGCATTTCTTCTGCCTGAGTCCCCAGGAGGAGGGAGCAAGGGTACATCTGCTAGGTGGGGCCTGACCAAGGCGTGTGGGTCCACCTGGGAGGTTAAAATTCAAGATTGTCAATTCAATCTCTTGATAAAAATGATCTGAAGTCACATATGGAATAAAACTAATTCTACTTTTGCCCTGGAAGAACAATATTTATTTTTACACCTACAAAGCAATGTTTCATTTGAAAAACAGATAATTTTTTTCTGATTATAAGCATAGCAGTAATCAGAAAAATCCCTAAAAATATGAAAAAACACAAAAAATATAAAGAAGAAATCATAGCCCCCGAATGTTCACCACTCAGAGTTTATTACTGATATATATCTTTCCAGACTCCTTTCTAAGCATATTTACAAGTAAAACTGGGATTATGCTACTTTTACTTTTTTTCCTTAAAAAAATTTTTTATGTCAACTTTATTGAAATATAATTTACATATAATAAAATGCTCCCATTTTTAGTGTACAGTTTGATGTGATTTGACAGTTGTATATACTTATGTAACCACTACTATACTCAAGATGTGGAACTTTCTATCACCCCACAAATTCCCTAGTTTCCCCTTGTAGTCAGCTCCCCTCTCTTCTCCCGCTGGTAACCATCAACCTGCTTTTTATCTTACTACAAATTTCATTATTTCTAGAATTTCATATAGAAGAAGTCCTACAGTGTGGACTCTTTTTTCACTTAGCATAACATTTTTTATATTTATCCATGTTGTTGCAGGTATCAATAATTTATTCCTCTTTATTGACTAGTGTTCTGTTGTATGGATGAACTACATTAAAAAATACATTCACCTACTGATGGGCATTTGGGTTGTTGTAAGTTTTTGGCTATTATGAATAAAGATGCTATGAACATTCATGTACAAGTTTTTGTGTGAACATATGTTTTCATTTATTTTGGATAAATGCCTAGGAGTTAGATTGCTGGGCAAATGGTAAGTGAATGTTTAACTTTATAAGAAACTACCAAATCATTTTGCAAAGTGGCTGCACCATTTTTTATTTCAACCAGCAATGTCTGACAGTTCCAATGTCTCCATGTCCTTGCCAACACTTGGTATTGTTAGCCTTTTTATTTTTAGCCATTCTAGCAGGTGTATAGTAGTAGCTCATTGTGTTTTAATTTTTTTGTTTTCATTTACAAACACAGCAATATTAGTATGTCTTCTTTTGGAGAGAGTTCAAGATTTGACTACCCTGGTTCAGTTTCAGACTCTACTATTTAAGTCGTTTTTGCTCTGGCTGGAATTGGCCTCCTAAGAGCTGGCTCTTTAACCCCAAGGACTTAACCGCAGCCAGAGCAGGAGCTGCCAATGGGACACACTTGCCCAGAGGCCAACAGGTCTGCATCGAGTAGTTGTGATTCAGAGCAGCTGATTATCCTATTGCTCATGCTCATGTCTCCTGGATGCTTGAGCGGAGGTAGTGATTTCTTTGAATTGCTGATAAAGGGTTTCCCTTCTTAGCTATCCACAGAGGTTCTCATTTATTCACTCAATAAATATTAATTGTGTAACTCCTATGTATCAAATACTGCTCTGGGTGCCGGGCATACATCAGTGAATAGACAAAGTCCTTGCCTTCGTGGTGCTTATGTGATGTCAAGGGGTGATACAAGCTATGAAGAAGAGTAGAGTAGGACTGAGCTACATAGTTAAAAGAGCTGCTATTTCATTTATCAGGGAAGGGTCCTTTGAGGAGATGACATTCCAGAATAAAGGATGATGATACATAAGTTTCTCAGCTCAGGGAATTTATGAGAAGTGTGTTGAGGGGGGGATGATCTCCATCTGCAATTTCATTGCTGGATTAGCTGAGGAGGAGGAGTGGATGGGGAGGAGGGGAGCTCGGAAGGGTAGGGGGCAGGGTCTTGGGGGCTTCTCCTCTACCTTCCCCTCAGCAGAGCTGTCCAAATGTCCTCTTTGTCTGCTGCTTGAGAACCACACTGAAAAGAATGGCACCTGATGATCCTAATCTTCCATTTTCAACCACTAAGACCTGTAGATTCTGCCTCTTTAAAGCCTCTCATATTGCTCCAGCCTCAGTTCAGGTTGTCACCAAGAAGCTTTTGGATAATTGCCCCAGACCCCCAGTGGTCTTCCTGCCTCCAGACTTGCCCTTGTCTTCCCTTCTCCACAGCCAGAGAGAACTTTCCAAAGGGCAAGCCTGGTCAAGTTATTCCTCTGCTTAAACCTGCAGGTATCATTATAAAATCCAGCTTCTTAATTGTGGTCTGCAAGGCCTTTCACGATTGGATGCTTAGTAATCCCTCTACTCCCATCGATACCCCTTCCTGTCCCCTCAAGATTTTCATCCTGGCTATGTTGGACCATTCGATGCTTCCCAGATGTGTCATGCTCTTGGTGTCTTTGGTTTCTGCAGCTCAGTCTTTTCCTGCCCTTACCACCCTTTCCAGCCTTCTTCCTTGAGCCATCATATTGCTTGAGAAGACTTCCTTAACTTCCCCCAAACCCTGAGAGCACCCCGTGCATCCCTCTTTCATAGCACTTGAATGCTGTACAATAATTATTTATGGGTGTGTCTATCTCTCTTCTACACTTGGGCTCCTCGTGGCCAGAATTACAACTCATTTGTTTTGTATCTGTTACACAGAGCCCAGTGTTGGCTGCTTTGAATGGATGAATAAAAGAGAAATTGAATCAATGTTTGCATAAATTAATGAATGAAGGGGGGATGAATGGGTGGCACAATGGCTGAGCTTTTCCCAGGGAAACTCTGCTTTTTGCATTGATGATAAATATGCATGGTGGAGGCAAGGTAGGCCTTTCACTGAGCCAGGATGTCAGGCCTTGGTGTTTAGAAACCTAGGGTTCATTTCTCTCCTTCTCTGTCTCAAGCAGTAGCAAAGATGAATCTCTTATTCACGGTGTCTTTGAAAGACAACATGGAAGCCACCCCATAACCTCTGATTTTTCCTCTGTATCTTTTGGGTCTCGGAGACATCTTTTTTTAGGAGCTATCAAAAATCTCCAAAGGCAAGGAGGACCCTGGAAGTCTCCTGAATGCTTGAGGAGTAGAGAGGATGGGTCAGGTGCTTTCCAGGGACAAGTCGAGCAAATGTTCTAGGGAAGGGCTGCTCCTGGGACAGGATGGAGGACAGCAGTGGGCTGATCCTATGAGGTGTGACTTTGATGAAATCTACTGAGAAAGGTCGATGTAGACAGGCTGGTGAGGAGGAAAGACAGCGGCCCTGGATCGGGGCGGAGGGTGAGGAGGCAGGCTGTGTGTGCTCTTCAGCAAGTGACTGAAACTTCTCACTCTCTGCCCCCATCTCTTCATCTCTAGTGGGGAGAAGAATCTCTGCTGCTTGGGATTGCTGATGGTTTTAAGTAAGATCATTGCTGTAAGGTGTAGTTTAAAATGCAGCCCAGGTGTGCCCCTCCTGACTGAGTTCACCACTGCTCTTCTCTACTAATCCCTGCATGTCTATTGTTGAACTTTTCATTGTGTTGCAGAGAGTTTGTCTGCATGCTTCTCTGCCTACTGGACAATGAGATCCATGAGAATGGGTGAGTAGGTCTTAGTCATGTGGGTATACTCTGTGCCCAACCCAGGGCCTCGTACAGAAGACTAGAAGGTGGATAAATTATAAGTGTCATTCTTCTTTCCCTGTTTGTGATGCTCAGAAATATAGATCATCCAGCTTGGAGGTGATAACACTTATTCAAAGACTACCTATAGCTCTGAGGACTCCAAATTTAGCAAGTCAATAAATAAATGCTCCTTTATGAGTAGATAAACAGCTTCTAGATCAACAAACGTTGGTATAATAAGATGTTCCTCTGCAAACTGGCCCAAACAACAATGAGGAAAAGATGCAGGGGTCCAAAACAGCATGCGCCAATGAGGGGTATAAAAGTGAGGGCCTCAGAGAGCCGTCACAGTCAGGCAGCCACCTCTTGGCACTCACAAGGAAGCACAGGCACCTCCACCATGTCTGGTAGCTGCTGTTCCAGGAAATGCCCCTCTGTGCCAGCCATTTCTCTCTGCTCCACCGAGGTGAGCTGTGGAGGGCCCGTCTGCTTGCCCAGTTCCTGCCGGAGCCAGACATGGCAGCTGGTGACTTGTCAAGATAGCTGTGGGTCATCCAGCTACGGTCCACAATGCTGTCAGCCCTCCTGTCCCGTGAGCAGCTGTTGCCAACCTGTGTGCTGCGAGGCCACCGTTTGTGACCCTTCTTGCTCTGTGAGCAGCTGCTGCCAGCCTGTGTGCTGTGAGGCTGCCGTTTGTGAACCTTCCTGCTCTGTGAGCAGCTGTGCCCAACCCCTGTGCTGCGAGGCCACCATTTGTGAGCCTACTTGTCCCGAGAGCAGCTGTGCCCAGCCAGTGTGCTGTGAGGCCACTTCATGCCAACCGGTCCTCTGTGTGCCCACGTCCTGCCAGCCTGTCTTCTGCAAACCCAGCTGCTGCCAGGCAGTCATCTGTGAGCCCAGCTGCTGTTCTGCTGTGTGCACCGTGCCTGGTTCCTGCCAACCCATGGTCTGTGAGCCCGTTTGCTGTCAGCCGGTGTGCCCGACACCTAGCTGTGGTCCCTCTATCTGCTCTGTGGCCAGTAGCTGCCAGGCTGTCTGCTGTGACCCCTGTCCTTGTGAACCATCTTGCTCAGAGCCCAGTGTCTGCCAACCAGCTCCCTGTGTGGCTCTGGTCTGTGAGCCTGTCTGCCTCCGCCCTGTCTGCTGTGTTCCCAGCACCTGCGAGCCACCTTGTATCTCCAGCACTTGCCAGGAGCCTTCTTGTTGCGTCTCCAGTGTCTGCCAACCCATCTGCTCTGAGCCCAGCCCTTGCTCACCAGCTGTCTGTGTGCCCAGCCCATGCCAGCCTACCTGCTACGTGGTCAAGCGCTGTCGTTCAGTTGGCTGTAAGCCTGTTTCCTGCCCATCCACCTCCTGTCAACCTCCCTGCTGCCGGCCGGGGTCTTCTGCATCTGCTATCTGCCAACCAACTTGCCCTCGGACTTTCTACATACCCAGTTCCTGCAAACGGCCTTGCAGTCCTGCAGTTTCCTACAGACCAATTTGCCGCCCAATTTGCCGCCCAACCTGCTCTGGACTCATCTCCTACAGGCAGCCCTATGTAACATCCGTCTCCTACCGTCCTGCCTGCTACCGCCCCTGCTACTCCATCCAGCGCCGCCCGGCCTACCTCACTTCCTACTCTTACCGCCCTGTCTGCACCCGCCCGCCTTGCGCTGAGTCAGACTCCTGTAAACCGGATTGCAAAAAGTTCACTTCCAGCCAGCCTGATTGTGCTGACTCAGCCCCTTGCAAGGCGGAGGCCTCAGAGGAGGGTCCCTGCCAGCCCACTGAGGCCAAACCCACCACCCCAATTACCCGGGAGGCTACAGCCACTCAGCCTGCTGCCAGCAAGCCCGCCGACTGCTGAACTAGGCCCAGCCCACCAATTCCTGCAAAGCAAGCCACCACCTGGAGAGAAAACTCTACTGCCCTCCCGGAAGCTCATTATGACTTAGCCAGGATCTTTTTTTCTCTGCACTGTTACTCACCATCTGCTTATGCTTCAAAAAACTCATCAGAAATGCCCGTATCCTACTGGCCCAAGTGAAGGCCTCCTGGGCACTGACAGTGGGGCATTCTGGGTCGCTGTTTCCTGCTTCTGTTAAGCTGAGAAGAGCCACATCATCTCAAGTGTCTTTCCCGACATAAAATTTTTTCTGTCCTCATGCATATGCTCCTTTGCTGTTCATGCTTGTGTTCCTTGGGGACTTCTTTAATGAGGCAAAATATTTAACTGTCCAATAAAAGTGGCTAAGTTGAAGTGACATGCTGTTCTCATTGCTGTCCTGTTCATGCCATAGTTGCATCAGTGACTTGCTTCATCTTTGAGAGCAGCTCCATCCATCCATCCATCCATCCACACAGCCATCCACCCACGACTTCAGCATTATTAGACAGCTGTTAGGTGCCAGGGACCGTGTTTTGCTCTAGGAATAAAAAGAGAAAAGTCTCAGTCCCCACCCTCAAGGAGCTCACTCTCTGGTGGGGAGAGACAGACAACAAGGCAATTATTACGTTCCTTTGTGCTAAGTACTAGGATAGAGGTAAGCACAAGGCACCATGAGCTCAGCAGGGCATGGGGGGAACCAGGAAAGAATTCTTGGGGAACGTGATGCTGGAGCTGAGTCTTTCAGCACAAGTAGGAACTAACCAGTTATAAATAGGGAAGGAAGAACTTTCTAGGCAGAGGAAACATGGGCAAATGAATGGGACTTGAGAGCAAACTTCATTAGGCAAGGCTTGGGCAGCATTGTCCTTAGAGGAGTGGTGATCCCCAAGGTCAGAGAGTAGACAGTGACCTGCCCATGGTGGGCCTTACACACTAGACAGAAGTGTTTGTGTTTGGGATGGGGCTGACATAAAGGCACTGAGGGGCTGTATATAGGACAGTGGCGTGAAGAGCACTGGGTTTTGGAACATCCCTCTGGCCTTGGTGGGGAGAACTCAGTGGAGGAACATGGTCCTGGATAGAGAGAGACTGGGAAGGAAGCCAGTGGCTTTGGGGTCCACAGTGGGATGAAAACAGCAAGTGGGGATCACACTTACAATAAGGAAGTTTGGGTAACCTGGATTTCTGGCACGAGAATTTTCCTTGTGTTCTCCTAGTCCCTACCAGACACTATTTGGATAAACTCCGTACATCAATGGTCCCCAACCTTTTTGGCACCAGGGACCATTTTCATGGAAAACAATTTTTCCACGGACCAGGGATGGGAGGGTGGTTTCAGGATGATTCAAGTGCATTACATTTATTGTGCACTTTATTCTATTATTATTACATTGTAATATAATGAAATAATTATACAACTCACCATAGGTCGGGGACCCCTGTGCATACATATCCTCTTACAATCTCCAAAGACAGAGTTTCTTCAAGCACCTTTTGCACTTAGTACACAGAATGGAGGGCTACCCTTGTCCTCAAGGTGCAGCTGGGTCATCACAAGCACAGTAGGGGTTAGACCAGGGCTTCTCAACTTTGGCACTATTGACATTTTGGGCTGGGTAATTCTTTGTTGTGGGTGCTGTCCTGGGCACTGTAGGGTGTTAAGTAGCATCCCTGGCCTCTACCAACTAGATGCCAGTAGCATCCCTTGAGTGTGATGACCATAAATGTCTCCAGACATTGCTGAACGTCCCTTGTGAGTACAAAATTTACCCCTGTTTGAGAACCACTGTGTTAGACGATAGCAGAGGAAGAAAGTCAAAAGCAAAGCACACCCTGCATATTGGTTTGGACTTACTATCTCATTGGGCCATTGGGATTTGTTTCTGTCTCCTTCCAGAATCAAGAGAGGAGTTGACCAGGGTTTTAAACCTCTGTGCCAAGCACTGGACTTAATGTTTTGCATAAATCACAGCAATTTTGGGAAATAATATTTTTTCTCCCCTATATATAAGATGAAGCATCTGAAGGACAAACAATCCAAGTGCCCATCAGCAGACAAATAAATTGTGGTATATTCACACAATGGAATATTACATGCAGTGAAAATGACTGGAGAATGGTTACATGAAACAACATAGGTGAACCTTACTAATGTAATGTGGATTGATATAAACAAACCTCAGAAGGCCATCTCTCTCTCTCTTCCTCTCTCTCTTTATATACATAAAGTTGAAAAAGCACACACACACACATATGTATGAGCATGAATATACACACACACACACACATATAGAGGGGGGTAGAGAGAGAGAGAGAGAGAGAAACAAAATTCAGGATAGTCACAGCTAGTAAGTAACATACAAATGACTAAAACCCAGTTCTGTCCAAAGCCTATGTTTTTTATGAATCACTGTATTTCTTGATGTGGTCACAAGATGTCTTTGGTAGATTCACTAGATGTCTTTAGTGCCTTGAACCACAGCAAAATGGATGTCCCATCTATTGAGAAGTTCTTTTAAGAGGAAAGGAAACAAGAGCAGAATCACTTAGAGAAAAATAGATGTAAAAATGGATTGCTTTAAAACTATAAAAGTAGTATAGGATATTGGCACCTTTTTCTGATTGAAGTTGATATGTTTCTCAAATATACTCATGTTCTCATTTTGACTGACCTATTTTGTAAGACCAACAGTATTTCTTCTTGGGAGATGAAGAGCATTGGTGTGTACATGTTCAGGAATAAAACATAGTGCCGGGATCCCTACTGCTTGGAAGATGCCAAAATGAACAGAGACAGGAAGGCAGGCAAAAACCATGATCCATGCTGTGACATGAAAATCCATGCCCAGAAAGAAAGCATTTTGATGACAAGGATAAAGGCTTTCCAGACATTGTTCTGATCAGAAAAGTGTCTCTTCTCTTTAACATGAAGATGAGGAGGGTGCCAAGGAAAAGGCATTTTGTAGCTGGTACTGTGCAAAGTACATCCCAGAATTTCCAACATTTTCAATAATTTGTGAGACAGCCAAAAAAGAGCAAAAGTAACCTGAGAAACAGCAGTGCAGTTGATGAAATCTCAGTGCTTTGAAGACTTGGGTAATTAGCTAACATGTCCAACAGCAGGAGTTAGGGGCAGAGCCAGAAATCAAGACCAGCCCTACCTGGCTCCCCAAACCACGATCTCTCCACTGCGTCATGCACCTCCAGCATGATCCAGGCCAGGACGTAGACTGATGGAGAACGCTGGGGTTGGCTGGTGATGCAGAGCCAGGACAAGCCCAGAGGAAAAGCAGAGGATCAGAAAAGCCTGTCGTGAATTCCTCTTGGAAGGAGTTGCCTTAACACTAAAACCACTTTGCAGTGATGCCCTTCTATCAGTGCTGGATGTTGTGTTTTTATACTTCTAGAATTCATATGCTGTTGAGTCCATAGTATGAGTTTAATCCTTTTTGATGAAATATTTTGCAGCTTTTAAAATTTCCAAATTGAAAGGTCATCTTCTGGAGATAAGGAGAGCTAAGGACTCACACCAGTTTGGTCCAGCTGATGATGTAGTCATTGGAGGGGCAGAGGATACCCAGTGGGCACCCGGGTGACCTGCTCCTGAGCCTTCAATCGTGGTAGCAAAGCTCCCCCTCCCATACCCCCAATGCCAGGAGGTCTAACAGGTGGTTAAGATCAGGGGTTTGGGGCTCAGCCAGAGCTGGATTTGAATCTTGTTTCTACCCCTTATTACTTGCACAATTTTGGGAACATGATTTAAACTCTCTGAGTTAGTTTTGCCACTTCTGATTTCTGCTTTTTATTTATTTTTTAATCTTGAGAAGAGCCAATTAGGGGAGATTTTAAGCTTCCCAAAAAGGCCAATGAAGTTCTACATTTTAATCTTAACTTTGTTTTAAAGTTAATTATAAACAAAGTTTATTTTTAGTTTTGCCACTTCTAACATAGTGATGACAATTATGCTTAGTAAACTAGGTCATTGGGAGGATTTGATGGAAAATGCAGTCAAGGGCTTGGTCTATAGTGAGCATGCAATAAATAAAAGCCATTACTATTGTTATTATTAGTAATAGCACTAGTAAAGTTAGGTTTCAGAAAAGCTAAGTGGGAAGGTTCTAGAAAGAGGTGGAGGCACTTTAGTGTCCTCGGGTTCCACTGAATAATTTTTCGGTTGCCATCTCTGACACCCCCTGCTCCAACTGGGTCAGAGCTTCATTTCCTGGTTGTCTGAATGGCACAGGGCTACATTCCTGGAGGAAGAGCAGGGCTGCTTTGGCTTGGTGCAGGCCTCCTGATGAGAGGTTAGTGCTGGGAAAAGCCTGCTTCTGTGAGGCTGGGGAACAACCTGTAAAAGAGACAGCTCATCCCAGAGCAGGAGCAGCGTCAACGAATCCAAAGTCAGTGAAGAAAACTCTCAGCTCAACAGATACATATTTAAAGTTGGGACAACATCTCCCAGGCTCCTGAAGCCTACTAATCAGATGTTTGCATGCAAATGTGTACCAACAATAACAAGGAAAGATGCTGTAGGTCGTGCCAACACCCCTAGCGAAGAACTATAAAAGCCCCTATGTAGTAGATGTCTTTCAAGCTCAGGTGTACGGAGTTCGCAACTTCCCAGCAAGGTCAGCACCAGCACCATGGCAGACAGCTGTTGTCCTGGAAGCGCCACAGCCATTCCAGCTGTGCCCACCATCTCCATATGCCCAACTGGTGGCAGCTTCCGATATGCTATCTGTTTGCCCAGTTCCTGCCAGAGCAGGACGTGGCAACTGGTCACATGCCAAGAAAACTGTCAGCTGTCCAGTGGTGCCTCAAGTGGTTGTGAGCCTGCTTCGTGTCAACCCACCTGCCTTCCAGCTATGTCTTGTGTGGGTTTTATTTGCCAACCCATGTGCTCCCGCACAGCATGCTGTCAACCTGGGGCTGGTCAGTCGCCTTGTCTGGTTAGCTCATGCCAGCCATCCTGCTTGGAATCCCCTGGTTGTCAGGTAAAGTGCTGTGATGCCAATCCCTGCCAGCAAAGCTCCTGCCAGGAACCTGTCTGCGTCTCTGGATTGTGTCAGGCAGCTTGTGGCCAATCAGTCTGCTGCGATGCTAGATCCTGCCAGCCATCCTGCTCTGAAGTGACCTGTCCTGAAACATCTTGCCCACCAATCATCTGTGCAACTAGTCCATGCCAACCTACTTGCTGCCAAGGAGGTTCATGTCAACCCACCAGTGGTGAAGGCCAGCCTTGTAAATCAATGTATTACCAACCCGTCTGCTACGTTCTCAAGACTTGCCAGTCACTTCCCTGCGTGCCTGTTCCCTGCCAACCTTCGACTTATGTGTTCAGTTCTTTCAATCCTACCTGCTGTGTGCCCTCCTTTTGCCAGTCACTTCGCTGCCAGCCGGCTCCTTCCATATCCTTCATCTGCCAGCCAGTGGATAACTGCCAGTCCTCTTGTTCTGCAAAGAACTCTTGCAAACCAGCTTCCTGTAGCACTGTGCTTTCTGGCCAACCAACCTGTGGTAGACCCACTTCCTATAACCAAAGTGGCTGCAAATCTTCTTCCCACCAATCAGCTTGCTGTGTGACAGGTTTAGGCGTATCATCAGGTTGTGGCTCCAATTGCTTCCGACCAACCTCCCCAAATCTCTGCAAAGCGAGCACCCGCTTGGTTACTTCCTGCCGACCCAACTGTGAGTCCAGCTTCTGTAAGGCAACACTTTGTTGATGGAGCAGTCTTCACACCTCCTCTGATGGTTTGCTGCTATCTACAAATGCATGGCCACTCCATGGGTGCCTGCCTGCCTCTGGCCAAGCACAAACAATGCCTACTTTCTGACTTTACCCCGAGTCTAGCGCTGCATTCTCTCCAGGTCCTGACCAGGGAACTTGTCCAGCCACTAAGAGATCCTTCTTAACCAAGGATAACCTTCCAGTAAGCATGTTCCACACTGTAGCTTGCGTTTCCTGACGTCAACTTATTTTATTTCAGCAAAACCTTCTCTTGTTTTTCTTTCTTTTGATGTTGCCTGGTCTTTCAGAAGACTCCTTTGCTGCCAGCTGCTAATAAAAATGTGAGTGGTTAAGTATAATGAATAAGACTCTTGGAGTGCTTTCATTCCTATATACACCCCTGCATGGATTTCCTTCAGGTCACATTTGAACACAGTGACCTTGGGTCCTCCAAGTCAGCGGGTCTGCATGGTCTTCTGTCGTCTAGAATTATGGAGGCTAAAGCTGGAAGGGAGTAAGGAGGCTCAGAGTGGCTCCCACACAATCATATGTTGTATCGGATTTTCATCAACCTCAGTCTTGTGGCTCCAAGAAATAAGTGGTTCTTTTAGAGCTGTCATAGCAACTCTAGACAGTGACTTGAGCTGAGGTTTAAATGACCCGACCTTCAGATTTCCTTTTTGTAAGCACTTTACGTGCACCCCAGAAGGATCTGCCCCACACCACAGCCCTTAGGGCCATCACCATGGCCATAATGGCCAAGTGACCATTTGGCTCTCATGGCACTTGATGTGGTTGGCCCCTCATCACAGGTAATCATAGGTGATAGCTCGATGACGTGTGATGCTAGTACATGCCATGGATTACTTTCATCCTGTTTCCCATTGCCAGGAATCTTAGCACTGTGCTAAGGCCAAAGGCATGACCAAATCAATCCCCCAGTCCCCGCTTTGTAGAAGATCTAGTTCCTGGTACCACTCTCAGTACCAATTCTTTATCAGTCAGAGTCTAATCAGAAGGGAGGCCAAAACCACATGTTAATCTGTACAGGGGATGTTTAATATAAATAATTATTAACTATTAGAGTGGCTCAAAGTTAAGGGGGACTGGCTGGTAGGAGGTAAAGAGAACTCTAAAAAATACAGGAATAGCAGAATTAGGATCAGTTACAACTATGAGGTCTGAGATTAGAAGAGAATTCCCCACCCTCACCGCCAAGCTGAAACCCAGACTTTGTTGGGGAGGGCTCAGCTGTGGCTCACTGGATGGTAGAGAGGTTTGCTGAGGCACCACACTGGTAGACTTGCTGGAAATTTGCTCTCTGAGGTGTGGGGGAAGTCTCCCATGGGGAGATGCCATGTGCTGCTGGCTGAAGGTCACTGCTGGCCACTTCATGCTGCAGGATCCAGGCACTGAACAAGCCATGAGCTTCAGGAATTAGGTGCTGCAGAAGCTGCAGGCTGTAGGAGCTTCCTACAGCAGAAGCCATGTGCGTTGCAAGAGGCAAACAGAGCAGAATCCACATGTGCTGCCTGTGACTGGTGGAGCACACAGAAGCCAGGAAGAGAAACACTTTCTTACTCCAGTGTCTCGCCAGTCCTTTCTATTGACAAAGCTTAACATTGTGTCAGCTTGGCAAAGGAGAAATATTCATAGGATCCATCTATATTATCATAGAGCAAGCAATGAAGGATGTATCTGCGGGTGAGAAGCAATAAATTGATAACTGGAACACAGATCTTCATAGTTCTTATTTCTCTGTTGGTGATGTGTACTTTGTAGCTGTAGAGAAAGTATTAATGGTTGTATCCTTGGTTTTAGGATCACGAGGGTCAAGGTCATGAAATAAGGTTCTAGGTCAGAAAAAAGTGGGGTGGCAATCAGGGTAAAACTGAGCACCTGAACATGGAAGGGGCTAGATGGTCTACTGGTAGTTGAACTGACTAATATCAGAATTGGTAATTCTGTTTCTCTGATCCCAAGATATAGTAGGTGGGATTGTCATTTAGTCCAGCAGTCCCCAACCTTTTTGGCACCAGGGACCGGTTTCATGGAAGACAATTTTTCCACGGATGGGTGGGGAGGGGAAGGGCTTCGGGATGATTCAAGAGCATTACATTTATTGTGCAGTCAAACCACCCTGCTAGTGATAATCTGTATTTGCAGCCACTCCCCAGCGCTAGTATCACCGCCTCAGCTCCACCTCAGATCAACAGGCATTAGATTCTCATAAGGAGCACGCAACCTAGATCCCTCATATGTGCAGTTTACTGTAGGGTTTGAACTCCTGTGAGAATCTAATGCTGCCACTGATCTGACAGGAGGCAAAGCTTAGGCAGTGATGCAAGCAATGGGGAGTGGCTATAAATACAGATGAAGCTTTGCTGGTTCACCCACCACTCACCTCCTGCTGTGCAGCCCGGTTCCTAACAGGTCTGTGGCCTGGAGATTGGGGACTGCAGATTTAGACAATCCAAGAATCTAGTTTTGTTTTGGTCTTTTGATGAGTATTTTCCTTTTATTTCTATGTATGGGCATTGCTTCAGTACTTTGTCTTCACACATGCACTCACACACATGCACACATACACACACATGTGTACACACACATACACACCACATTTTGACTTAGTTGTATGGCTCTAATAAAGGTTGATTTATCTGTTCCATAATTTACAATTGTCTTGAAACAGATGCCTATAAAACACGCCTAACCAAATTTGAGTGAAGAGCAACTAACAGTTTGATTTTAGCACTTTGGCCTTCAGCAGCTGATTGGCCCAGCTGATACCACCCTCTTCTTCCCCCGCCCCGCTTTTTACAGCTCCTGTCCAAGTTTAAATGATTGGGCCTCTGTCCTTATGCTCTTTAGGACTAGA
Organism: Daubentonia madagascariensis; assembly: GCA_023783475.1. Taxonomy (NCBI): domain Eukaryota; kingdom Metazoa; phylum Chordata; class Mammalia; order Primates; family Daubentoniidae; genus Daubentonia; species Daubentonia madagascariensis. The sequence goes on along the minus strand of JAKFHU010001186.1, from coordinate 4,991,302 downwards.
GCTCTAACTTGCTCCCAGATTGGTCCTTCTACCCAACCCAGGGACAGTGACCCTGTGATCTGCTCATAAACTTACTGATGCTCATGGGCTGAGCATCCACCTGTTCCAGCCCTTCAGTCACTGTGTCTGTGATTTTCAATTGTCAAATATGTCCTGCTAATATGTGTGGGATGTTCTGAGAAAAACATTAAGAATGAAGGAAAATTCACCAAAAAAGTCCCAAATCAATGAGACATCAAGATCCATACTGTGTGTGTCCGGGCTGAGCTGGGACCTCAGTGGAAGGGAGGGGCATGATGTCAAGGGTCGGGGGTGGGCTTCTGACTAGAGATAACATCCCCAGAAACTGGTAGGTTTTCCTCTTCGGTGCCTTTATATACTAAAGCCATGCCTTTTGCAATAACGAGTGTGATCTTTTCTTTGTTCCTGCTTGTGATGTTTTACCCTGTCCCAAGGAAGAAGGTTTTGATGAAGTGTTATAGGTCTTATTAAAAGAAATTACTTATTTGATCCTTTATATGGGATATGGGACTCATCTAATGCCCTCCTCTCTCTCTCTCTCTAAATCAGTAGTTAGAAAGTTTATTTGCAAAGCAGCAAAATATAATCAGTGCATTAACCATTAGCATTCATGTCAAAGCATATCCTGTGGAAAGGTAAATCAGGAATAAGACAGAGGAGAACCATCATTCCATACAGATACTTCCTGTATGGCAATTCCTTTGCAGAGAGACTAGGACTTGCTGGTGGGCTAGGTGCCTGCTGGGTTCAACCAACTTGTCACTGAGAAAAGTATTGATCAAAGGGTGCAGGAGACATTTCTATCTCTAGTTAGAAACTTCAGAGCATGATCTCATTGATCACTGAGGGATAAGAGCATGGGTGTTTGCCTTATGGCTTGCTTGGAAATACAACTCAAAGGAGGCCTTCCGTGGCAGTGGTGAGGAAAGAGTGCTGGATCGTGGTTCAAAGGAGAAGGCTAGAGTTCCCATCCTGGTCACTTAGTTACTGGACAACCTTATGTAAGACCAGGGTCCTAATCTATAAAACAAAGAAGTTAGATTAATTTTACCTCTGAGGAGTCATTTATTTGCATTGTCCTATGAGTCTATTAAAGTGTTCTGTGAAGTTCTAGTTAACATCAAACTGATTAAGACTAAAGCCTCTTATGCCTCTAGAACTAATGGAAAAGAAAGTACCTTGAGATATGAATGGAACTTCACAGAAGATGAACCCTTAAATTAATAAGCCTGTGAAAGGATTCTCAAAGTATAATTTCTCAGAGAAATCCAAATTAAAATAACAATTACATATTGCTTTATAGGTATTAGACTGCCAAAAATTAGAGTGCTGTTGTCAGAGCCCAGAAAACTTACTCTGTAAAGGCACAGATAGTACATATTTTAGGCTTTGTGGGGCATATGGTCATTGTTGCAACCACTGAATTTTGCTATTGTATCAGGAAAGCATCATAGATAATATGTAAACAAATGAGTGTGGCTGAGTTCTAATAAAACTTTATTTCTAAAAGCAGGTTGTGGGCTGTATTTGGCTCTTGGGCTGCAGTTTTCTGACTCCTGTGTTATATAATGCCAAGTGTTGGTGGGAGTGTGAATTTGTAAGATTCTTCCTGCATTGCTGGTGGGATTGTTAGCTTGTTTGGCAATTTTAAGGAACAATCTGAATCTATTTATGTAAATCATATAAATGCATGCCCCATGATCCAGCAGTCCTGCTCCTGAGTGTGTATTCCCAGAAAATTCTCACACAGGTTCATAGGGGGACATGTGTGAGGATGTCCACTGTGGCATGAACTTTAAAAGAAATCTAGTGTGCACCACTGGGCAAGTGGATAGGCAACATGTGGTGATTCTCACCATGGAGTATTAATATTATGCTGGAATTAGAAACAATAGGTTATATATGCACATAGCAGCATAGATGAATCTTAAAAAATTCTGCTTCATGACAAAACAGAATGAGAAATATTGCACATTGTTATTTCCATAAAGTATACATGTACTAAACAACAATAAACACTTTATAAGAATACATGGAAACAAATGCATTAAACAGAATAGAATAGCTGCTGGAAGAGAACAGGGCATGGGGATGGCAGGAATTAAATTCATTGATATAAAAGTACATAAAAATAGATAAAGGAGGGCCCTTGCAAGGACCAAAGATGATAATGTGCCATAAGATAAGGAATATGATTGACTTGGTTATTTGCAACTGAAGTCCAAAATGAAAATTTAAAAAAAAAGGAAGAAGAGGAGAGAGGGACCTTGACATCATAAAGGAATTGCCATTGATGGAATGTCTTCCAGAAATGACATTTTGATGGATACCCTGTTCAAATTCTCTCTCCCACCTCTTCCATGGAGCGTTCAGTCATGCTACAGGAAGAGTGAGGCCCTGGGAGCCAGGATGCATCTCGCCTCAGGACTGCATGGAATTTTCAACAATGTTCCCTACATTACAAGAGGATGCAGGCATTGCTTAAGAAATTATTAATATATCTCTCTAACCAATTTATTTATTGATACCAGAATTCTCCACATACTAGAATTTCAAATTTCATTTTGTAATAGTTTTTTGACCCATCTAAGTCTATATTATTTTTTGTTGTTGTTCCAATTACGCATTTCTTGGTTTTGCAGGCAAATGTTTTTACTGGCCATCTGCCAACACGCAAACTTCACATTCTAAACACGCCAAGTATAAAATGTGGGTTGGGAAGCTTTGTATCTTTTCCCATGCTTGGCAACAGTATGAAAACATATCATTAATTTGCTCCTTTTAGGTTTGCTAGAACTTGTCCATAAAACATCTGAACCTCCTCTTATAAACAATATTCTGCCGAGCCTGAACATGCTTCTAACTAAATCTTTACTTAGACTTATGTTCAGGGCAGGAGAACTATTTTCAAAATACAGGAGTTTCGAGAAAAATATCACAAACGCCTACCAATCAGAATTGACATTTTCTTATATCTGTTTTGGATCTTTAAAAAATATAATTGAAAGAAAACATTATACATAAAGTCGAAGTCCTGTTTGTACCCCCCCGCCAGGTCTTATTCCCCTTCTCAGAGGCAACCTCTATCATGATCTTATTGTATAGATCTTATTGTATACAATAGATCTTATTGTATACCCTCCCAGGCACTGGTAATTTATGTAGAAATATAAACAATATATAATACGTATAGAGTATGTAAATGATATCTAGTATTAGAGTTTGCAAATTTAAGAATTTACATATGTAATGTAAAATTATGCAATTTATTTTTAATTTCATTATTGCTTTTAAGAAATGTGCATTTTGATACATGGATCTGTTTCATTATATTAGTTAGCTATCACTGCATAACAAATTACTCAAAACTCTGTGGCTGAAAACAACAAACATTTATTATCTCACTGTTTCTGTGGGTTAGAAATCTAGGTGTGGCTGAGGTGGGTACCTCTAGCTCAGGGTCTCTTAAGAAATGACTGTTGAGGTGTTGGCTGGGGCTGCAGTCATCTCATCTCATGGCTTGGCTGGGGAAGGATTTACCTCCAAGCTCACTCCTGCAGCCACCGGCAGGCCACTGGTTCTTGCTAGCTGTTAGCCAGCAATGTTATTCCCTTGCTACATGGGCTTTTCCGTATTTTGACTGATTGTCCTGCCGGATGGCAGCTGGATTCTCCCAGAGCAAGTGGGGCAGGGGGGTGGTGGAGGGGGGAAAGGGAGAGAGAGAGAGAGAGAATATGAACACACAGTATGGAAGTCACAGTCCCTTTACAGCCTAACCTTGGAAGTGATATCTCACCACTTCCGCCGAACTCTATTCACTAGAAGCAAGTCAGTAAATTCAGTCCATGCTCAAGGGGAAGGAACTTACAAGGGCACGAACACCATGAGGTGAGATCACCAGCAGCTATCTAAGAGGCTTTCTGCTACAGTCTGCCTTTTGGGCCCCCAGTGAGTCACATGTTAATTATACTCACTCCTAAATTCCCCCCAAATCTCATCTTATTACAGCATAAGCTTGAGGTCCACCATTTCATTAAAATCAGGTCCAAGTATAGGTGAACCTTCTCAGGTGTAGTTCCTTAAGTACAGCTCCTAAGGTACAATCCTTCTGGATTTGTAGACATGTGCAACTAAAGAGACAAGTTATCTGCCTCCTACACACCCAACGTACGGTGGTGGTAGAAACACAGGATAACTGCTGTAGACATTACTTTGGAAAAGGTTGGGAAATGGGATGTAAAAAGAAGTCACTGGTCCAATTCTGAAATCTAGTTGGGCAAATGTTGGAAGTTTTTTGACTAGGTTTCAATGCCTGGGAATAATTCTCCATGGCTCTTGGCTCTTCCTTTTGAGTTCTTGGTTCTGCTCTCCATATCATTCTTCCTTTTTCATGAAAAATAACAGAGTTTGTAGCTGAGCAGCAATCTTAGCCTGTTTTTACCAACAGAATTCTGGGGGTTCAAAGGCATTTTTATTCTGTACAAAAGAACGACTTTAAAAAGAAGAAATGCTGTACCCCTTGGTGCAAGCTGGCAATGTTTTTGCATATATATATATGAAATTTGTGGTTCTCCTGCAGATCTTCTTGGGTTTATTCTATTAGACAAAATTGACTCCCACAAATCACTTACAGATAAACTCTTCTCCACCTTGGGACCCTGATATGATGGCTGAGGACAATGCCCTGAAGTTTCCCCAGAAGCCCCACTGTTTTATCTGAGAGGATCTGTGAGGTTTCCCCTTAATATCTTTAGAGGGATTTTTGTATCTAATTGTTTCCATTTTTTTCACTTCTGAAATGAAAATTATTATTTTCTAATCTTTGACTTTCTCAGTTCTTAGCAAAAGATCTTATAGTCACACTTTGGCTTCAACTTTATATCATGATTTTCTGGTATGTCGGAATTTTTCTGGCATAGCCTTAAATTTTATATTTTCTTGGAAGTTATTTTAAAATTTTAGCATCATTTACCATCTGGAGAGGCTGATGATTTTCAAAACAATCAAGTCCAGGATCCTGTTTATCAGTCCCTCACTTAATTTATCTCTCTCTTCTCACATTTCATTGTAAACAGCAAGAAGAGACCAAAGAACACCTTTTAACATTTTACTTGGACATTTCCTTAGATGGATCACATAGTTCATCAGGTACTTTTTCTACTTTCCACAAAATTGCAGGTGACAGGGTTGCTAAGCTTTCTGCCACTGTATAACAAGTATTCTTTTTTCTCCAGTTTTCAATATGCTCGTGGATTCTGTGGGTCAGGGATGCAGACATTGCACAGCAGTGAGAACTAGTCTGTAATCTATGATGTCTGGGACTTCACTTGGAAATATTCAAAAGGCTAGAGGCTAGAATCACCTGGAGGCTTCTTTACTCACATGCCTGGTGCCTAGGCTGGGATGATGAAGGCTGGGCTTAGCTGGGACTGTCAACCAGACTGCCTATATGTGGCATTTCTGTGTGGCTTGGATTCCTCACAGCATGATGATTCATTTTGGAGAGGAACCATCTCAAGAGGGAGAACCACCAGCTGGGTCTGCAGCAAAGATGGCAGTAAGTGGACCTACTATGGGTTCGGCCACGGAAGCTGGACCCACATTTGATGGGCTGGCAGCAGGTGGTTCTGCGGCATGTAGGTGGTCAGCAAACGGAGGAGTACAAGTGGGTCATGGTGTCAGGTATGAAGGGTGGCTTTCTATGTAGAGACACATTTCCCCAAATCTGAGAATACATTCTTCCTTGGAGTTTTCCATATATTGGTTTTGCAAAAATTCATATCATTGAGAAGAGTATATATGATATTCCCTATGACTGTGAAGGATGGTTTGGCAGGAAATTGCTAACTAAATGTGATCAATTTTACTAAAAGAATTAGTCTGGTTAATTCCTCATTTGGTTCCATCTTTGTGATGGTGAGATTCCGGAAATTATCCTGGTAGTGAGTGACTGGGATGGGGGAAGGGACAAGCTCATGGAAACTCCAGGAACGAGTTTTCATGTATTTTTGCCTAAGTCAGTATCTATAGCTCCCATGATTGGTCTTGTTTATTGATCCCATGAGGCCACACAGGCTACATCTAATCCATTTTCTGCAGACAGATCTTCCCATATTTGGAGATGCCGAGTCATTTTCTTCCCCCAGAGGTCTTCTTTTCTCTGAAATAATTGTCACCAGATACCTCCATTCTTCATTACGTGGTTGAATTCCAGTTCTATCCCCAGGATAATTGCTCTGCTGAGAGCACTTTGTAGTTATTCAGTATTCCTTTAGAAGGGGCATGATCAGCGCCTAACTCAATATCTAGCCTTTCTTTAACCTGTCCTCCTCTTTTGAGTATAGTCCATATTGTCCCAGGTCATGTCTGTCTGATGATATAATTAAATACTGTTCTTTAAGTTAAAGATCTCAGCACCCACCTCTCCCCGGGAAACTTGCTGGGATTTGAATGACTAAGTCCCTCTTTAGTGAGGTGGCATTTGTCCTCCTGTAGGGCTACCTCTGTTACTGCTTGAATGGTTTTCTGGTCCCTCTGTTGATAGCCCTGTTCCTGCCTTTGTGTGCCTGTTGCTAAGTTCAGATTCCTACTCCATCCATAATGGTGCTTTGACTGTCACTGCCTGGAAGAGGGAGTTCTTCACGTTCAGGTTTAACATCAACTACAGATACATGGCTCTTTAGTTTTGAGTCCAAGTTAACTATAGTGTCTCCTCCTAGCAACCTCCAGATCCTCTTGAGTATCTGCAGAAAAGACTTTCCAGTGGATCTGCCCCAAGCTGCCTGCCTAACTGTCCCTCTAATACATCCCTATCCAGGGTCTCAGCCTGAATGTGGCTCAAGTGCTTATTATTATTATTATTATTATTATTGGATGCTGACATTGGAAATAAAACATATCTTGGCAAATTGCCATTGAATTCAATCCATATTTCTGCACTCTTTTCATGAGATATTATGAGAGTCCTTTGCAATTGTCTTTCTGAAATCCAGATTCATTTTCTACTGAATTTCATTTATCAACTAATCTAGCAAAAATAAAAAGTTAAACTATTTGACATGACTTGGTATAAGTGGTCTCATGTTTATCTTTTTCTAGGTATTCACAAAGATTCTTTGAACAATCTACTCTAGAATCTTTTTTGAGACAAGATCAAGCTGATAGGTGTACGGTTTGCAGCAACTTGAAATATTGGATTGGTATTTACTTGTCTCAACATGTTGACTATCTCTCATTCTCTAGGATTCCTCAAATATCAACGTGTGGTTTACTTCCAGTCTTTAACCACTCTGGGGCATAATGTGCACATAATACAGTGACATGGATTTATTTAGAGAATCTAAGCATTTGCAAATTTGATTTGTCCTTATAAATATTTAATTGTTTTTCTAACTCAATTATTCCCTATTGTCTGAAAAGATAGACACCAAATAAGCGTATTTCTACCATAACCTTCACATTGTTTGTGCTACATCCCACAGGGAGATCTCAGATCTTATCTCAGTACCTGCTCTTTGCATGAACTAAGGAGGCCGGACTCCTTTTATAAGCCTGGATTTTCTTTGCCAGAGACTGACATGTTTATAGTTCATGAGTCATGAGTTGGATGAGGGGTGGATACAAATGCATCATGTAAGAGAAAAATTGCAACATCATACTGAGGAGTTCACTTCATATTTAACTACTTTTGGTAGTTATAGCTCTTTTTACTCAGATTAAAAGGAATTAAAATCTCAATCGTGCTCTCTCCCTGTTGCAAGTTTTCCCACTTCAGTTCAGAAGGAAACATTTCAATTTTTCATTTTTCTTTTATTATAAAAGTAAACTATGCTTGAGGGGGGAAAACAATGTACAAACAAATAATGGAAAGCCCCAGTTCCCCAACAGCCCATCCACATCCCTCTCCCTAGGGGCAAACTACTGGGTACTGCCTATTATGCCCTAATCTTGGGTTACTCTTTGCCTTTACTGATGGTTGGTTATTTTCCCCATTAGAAAGATGAAAGAAAAATAAAAGGAGCATTGATTTCCATACTAAAGCACACTATGAACCACCAACATGAAGTAATAGGCCTTTGTCCTATTTGATGGCATCCTTACTTTGTTTACAACCAATTTATTAAAAAACACATTTCCACTGTTTTTTCTGTTTTTTTTTTCCTTTGTGTGTGTGTGTGTGTGTTTTGCCAACCTCAGAGCATCTGGAGCTTCCTTCATTCTTCTCATGGCATGGGCTCCTACCACCCCTATTTAATGCCTAGTTTATGAATTTTTCTTTCTAAGGTTAAACCATTGAAATTGCAGATATGCAGTTATTTTTGCTTTACTAAAATGGAAATTTCATATGGCTCAAACTAATATTCTCCACTTGGCCTTTTTGAATCAAATCCCAGTACACAGCCCCTCGTAACTCTCTCTGGTATCTTGATAGTATACTGGAAAGTATTTTTTTTTAATTTCAAAATATTATGGGGGTGGAAATGTTTTTAGTTACATGTATCTATTTTGTTATGCTTGAGTTGTGATTATAAGTGTGCCCATCACCCAGATAGTGTTCCCTGTACCTGTTAAGTAGGTTTTCACCTATCTGCTCCTCCCCCCACCTACTCTCCCCTGCTTGAATTCCACTGAGTTTTACTTCGCTCTGTGCACATGTGTACACATCAGTTAGTTCAAATTTCATAGCAAGTACATGTGGTGTTTGTTTTTCCATTTTTGAGATGCCTCACTTATGACAATGGTCTCCAGTTCCATCCAAATTATAGCAAAAGGCTTAATTCATCCTTCTTCATGGCTGAGTAGTATTCCATGGTACACATATACCATATTGTGTTAATCCACTCATAACTTGATGGGCTCTTGGGTGGATTCCACATCTTTGCAATTGTGAACTGTGTGGCAATAAACATTCGAGTGCAGGTGTCTTTTTGATAAAATGATCTCTTTTCCTTTGGGGAAATACCCAGTAGTGGGATTGCTGGATCAAATGGTGGATGTACTTTTAGTTCTTTGAGGTATCTCCATACTGTTTTCTGTAGAGGTTGTACTAATTTGCAGTTCCACCAACAGTGTATAAGCATTCCTTTCTCTCTGCATCCACACCAGCTTCTACTGTTTTTGAACTTTTTAATAAAAGCCATTGTAACTGGGCTAAGGTGATATCTCATTGTGGTTTTAATTTGCATTTCCATGATGATTAGTTATGGTGAGCATTTTTTCATACGTTTACTGGCCATTTGTATATCTTCTTTTGAAGAGCTTCTGTTCATGTCTTTTTCCCACTTTTTAATGGAGTTATTTGTCTTTTTCTTGCTGATTTGCTTGAGTTCTTTGTAGGTTCTGGATATTAGCCCTTTATCAGATGTATAGTTTGTGAATATTTTCTCCCATTCTGTAGGGTGTCTATTTGCACTGTCGATTATTTCCTTGGCTGTGCAGAAGCCTTTTAATTTAATCAAGTCCCATTTATTTATTTTTGTTGTTGCTGTGATTGCCATTGGGATCTTTTAAATAAATTCTTTGCCTAGGTTGATATCTACAAGAGTTTTTCCAATATTTTCTTCTAGAATTCTTAAAGTTTCATGCCTTACATTTAAGTGTTTTATCCACCTTGAGTCATTTTTTGTGAGTGGTGAGAGATATGGACCCTGTTTCATTATTCTAAATGCAGCTATCCAATTTTCCCAGCACCAGTGATTGAATAGGGCTTCCTTTCCCCAGTGTATGTTATTGTCTGCTTTATCAAAGATCAGTTGGTTGCATGTGGATGGTTTTATATCTGGGTTCTCTGTTCTGTTCCATTGGTCTATGTCTCTATTTTTGTGCCAATGCCATGCCATTTTGGTTACTATAACCTTGTAGTATAGTTTGAAGTCTGGTAATGTAATGCCTCCAGATTTGTTCTTTTTGTTTAAGATTGCTTTGGCTATTTGGCCTCTTTTCTGGTTCCAAACAAAGCATAGAATTATCTTTTTCTGGATCTATGAAATATGACGTTGGTATTTTGATGGGGATTGCATTGAATCTGTAAATCACTCTGGGTAGTATGGACATTTTAACAATGTTGATTCTATGGATCCATGAGCATGATATGTTTTTCCACTTGTTTGTGTCATCTGCTATTTCTTTCTTCAGTGTTTCATAGTTCTTTTTCTGGAGATCTTTCACCTCCTTGGTTAAATATATTCCTAGGTATTTTATTTTCTTTATAGCTATTGTGAATGGTATTGAGTCTTTGATTATACTCTCAGCTTGACTGTGATTGATGTATAGGAATGCTACTGATTTGTGTACAGTAGAGTCTCTTGGGGGAGTCTTTGGAGTTTTCTAGATACAAAATCATATCATCAGCAAAAGGTGGTAGTTTGACCTCCTCTTCCCTGATTTGGATACCCTGTATTTCTTTCTTTTTTCCTGATTGCTCTGGCTAGGACTTCCAGCACTATGTTGAATAGAAGTGGCAACAGTGGGCACCCTTGTCTTATTCCAGTTCTTAGTGGCAATGCTTTCAACTTTTCCCCATTCAGTGTGATGTTGGCTGTGGGTTTGTCATATATGGGTTTTAAAATCTTGAGACAAGTTCCTTCTATGCCTCATTTCTTGATGTTTTTTAATCATAAAAGGGTGCTGAATTTTGTTGAATGCTTTCTCTGTCTCTATTGAGATAATCATATGGTCTTTTTTTTGCTTCTGTTTATGTGGCAAATCACATTTATTGATTTACATATGTTGAACCATCCTTGCATCCCTGGTATGAAGCCCACTTGGTCATGGTGGATTATTTTTTTGATGTGCTATTGAATTCTGTTTGCTAGTATTTTACTGAGGATTTTTACATCTATATTCATAAGGGATATTGGTCTGTAGTTTTCTTTTTTTATTCTGTCCTTTCCTTGCTTTGGTATCAAGGTGATACTGGCTTCATAGAATGAGTTGGAGAGGAGGCCCTCCTTCTTGATGTTATGGAATAATTTCTGCAGTATAGGTACCAGGTCTTCTTTGTAGGTCTGGTAAAATTCAGCTGTGAATCCATCTAGTCTGGGGCTTTTTTTGTTGGAAATTTTTTTTATCACTGCTTCAATCTTGTTGCTCATTATTGGTCTGTTCAGGAGTTCTATTTCTTCCTGTTTGAGTCTTGGGAGGTTGTGTGTTTCCAGGAATTTGTCCATTTCCTCTATATTTTTGAGTTTATGTGCATAGATATTTTCATAGTATTCAGAGATGACACTTTGTATTTCTGTGGTATCAGTTGTAATATCTCCTTTTTCATTTCTGATTGAGCTTATTTTGATCCTTTCTATTATATTCCTGGTTAATCTAGCAAGAGATCTATCAATTTTGTCTATTTTTTCAAAGAACCAACTTTTTGTTTCATTGATCCTTTGCATTTATTTTTTGTTTTCCATTTCATTTAGTTCTGCTCTGGCCTTAGTTATTTATTTTCTTCTGCTGGCTTTGTATTTGGTTTGCTCCTCCCTTTCTAGTTCCTTGAGATGGGTCATTAGATTGTTAACTTGTGATCTTTCTGTCTTTCTGATGTAAGCATTTAAGACTATGAATTTTCCCCTTAGGCTGCTTTTGCTAAATCCCATAGATTTTGATAGCTTGTGTCCCCTTTGTTGTTCAGCTTGAGGAATCTTTTAATTTCCATTTTAATTTCATTATTGACACAATAGTCATTCAGCAGTAGGTTGTTTAATTTCCATGACTTTGTGCAGAACTGAATGTTTCTCTTGGAGTTGATTTCTAGTTTTATTCCACTGTGGTCTGAGAAGATACATGGTATAATTTCTGTTTTTTTGAATTTGTTGAGATGTGTTTTGTGGCCTAAGATACAATCAATCTTGGAGAATATTCCATGTGCTTATGAGAAGAATGTACAGGGTGTCCCCAAAGTCACCATACATAGGAAAAATGGGAAATTGTAGCTCAATTTACAAAATATTCATTACAAAAATTTAAAAAATTTTTCCTTTGTATGGAAACTTTTGGGACACCCTGTATATTCAGTAGTTTTTGGGTGAAATGTTCTGTAAATTTCTGTTGGGCCCATTTTTTCTAGAGTCAAATTTAAGTCCAGTGTTTCCTTACTTATTTTCTTCTTGGACGATCAGTCCAGTTCTGTCAGTGGGGTGTTGATGTCCCCAGCAATTATGATGCTGCAGTTTCTCTCTTTGCTTAGATCTAGTAGGATTTGCTTTATGAATCTGGGTGCTGCTGTGTTAGGTGCATAAATATTTAGGATCAGTATTTCTTCTTGTTGAATTGCTCCCTTTACCATTATATAATGAATATTTTTGTATTACTTTACTATTGTTGATTTGAAGTCAATTTTAGCTGATATGAGAGTGGCTACACCTGCTTTCTTTTGGTTTCCATTTGCATGAAATATTTTTTTCCATCCCTTCACCTTGAGTCTGTATGAGTTCTTGTGGGTTAGATGTGTTTCCTGGAGACAGCAGACAGTCAGGTTGTATTTTTTCATCCGTTCAGCTATCCTGTATCTCTTGAGTGAGGCATTCTGACCATTCACATTGATTGATAGAATTGATATGTGGGATGATGTTCTGTTCATCCTATTGGGTATACCTTATTGCTTTGTTTTACCTTTCATGCTATTGTTTTATATGAGCTCTGAGCTTCAGCTTTTGAGTGGTTTAATACTGGTGGGTGTCTGTTGTGCTGATGTGTAATGTGGTTCTGAGTATTTCCTGCAGGGCAGGTCTGGTCTTGACAAATTCCCCTAGTGTTTGATTGTCTGAAAAAGTCTTTATTTCTCCTCCATATATGAAACTTAGCTTTGCAGGATACAAAATTCTAGGCTGGCAGTTGTTCTGTTTAAGAAGACTGAGGATGGGGCCCCAATCCCTTCTGTCTTATAAGGTCTCAGTTGAGAAGTCTGCAGTTAGCCTGATGGGTTTTCCCTTGTAAGTTACTTGATTTTTTCACCTCATAGCTCATAGGAGTTCCTCCTTCATGTTGACTTTGGCCAGTCTGATGGCTATGTGTCTTGGTGATTTCCTCTTTGCAATGAATTTCCTGGATGTTCATTGAGCTTCTTGTACCTGGATGTCTAAGTCTCTAGCAGGACCAGGGAAGTTTTCCTCAATTATTCCCTCAAATAGGTTTTCCAGCCCTTATGTGTTTTCTTCTTCACCCTCAGGGATGCCTACAATTCTTATATTTGGCCATTTTACATAATCCCATATTTCTTGTAGGCTTTGTTCATTCCTCTTAATTCTCTGTTCTTTATTTTTGACTGACTGAGTTAATTACAAAGAGTTGTTTTCAAGCTCTGAGATTTTTTCTTCTGCCTGGTCTAGTCTATTCTTAAAGCTTTCCACTGTGTTTGTATTTCCTTAAATGAATTGTTCATTTCCAGAAGTTCTATTTGTTTGGTTTTTTTTTTTAATATGTTGATCTCTTCTGTGAATTTTTCATTCATTTCCTGAATTGTTTTTCTGGTTTCTTGAGTTGGTTTTCCATAGTATCTTGGATTTCATTGAGCTTCCTTACAATCTATATTTGGAATTCTTTATATGTCATTTCAATATTCTAATTTTGGTTGGTATCCATTGCTAGAGAGCCAGAACTCCCTATTGGGGGTATCCTTTTGCTGTGATTTTTCACACTTCTGGAGTTCTTTTACTAATTCCTTCTCATCTGGGGCAGCTGTCATCTCTTATTTTTGCATTTTCTTTTGTTTGGATGGGGCTTTATTCTTCCCTCCTCACTCATAAGGGAGTGTATGTAGCATATGTTGGGTAAGAAACTTTGGCTTTGTTTGTGGGTTCTTTGATGGGGATCTAGGTTCTGGATGGATGCCTTGGTTATAGATATTCTTAGTGTAGTGGTTTTCTCAGTTTCTAGTTGTTTGTAGGCTGTAGCAGTGGTAAGCTATGCATGTGGGCAGATTCCCTGCCTCTCTTTGGTGATGGAGGATGAAGGTCTTTGAGGTCCTTTCTCCTTCCCCAGCCCTGTGGTCTTCTTAAAAGTTTGAATTATATTAGCACGCCCAGTTTAATCTCTGAGACAGTATGTGGTGCTTGTGTGTAAGAATCAACCACACTCTGTATGATTGAGTCAGTAAATGTTGTAAAAGGCTGTGCAAATTGGCCTCCCTGTCAATAGGTGGTGCTTGCCAGAAGGAATAAGCTGCAGGGTTGTTTTTGGTAGTTTTGACTGGCTCTAGCCCCTCAGGAGAAGCATTTGAATGCCCAGGTGGTGGGTGGGGCCCTGGAACTTCCAAGTGAGTCTTTATTCTCCACCACAGCATAGGTGGGTGGGGGAGTGAGGCTGGGTGGGGCTTCATTAGGTGAGTCTGCCCTCAGGCTCCACAAAAGCTGGTAAGGTATTGTTTTGGCAGGGATCAAAGGTCCACTCCCAGGCTTCTGGGGAAAGCCACCAGGGAGTCGAGTGAAAACTGTAGGTTGGAACAGTTTGGGCTGAGGTGGCCCCTTCCAGCCAGAAAGTCTGATTGTGGAGATGGGGGCTATCCAAGATCCACAATCTGGCTGTCAGGAGTGGGTTTCACTCTTCTGCCCTCTCCCCTGCTCTGTGGTCTCTCTTTGGCTTCTGCCAGCAGGCAGGACCACAAACTAGCTGAGTTCCCCAGCAATGGCACTGCAGGCTGGGAGCTTCCCTGTCCAGGATTCTGCCCTGCAGCTTTCTTGTTTGGGGAGGGGTGCTCCATGAGTGCATTGTGGCTGGGACCCACACTGAACTCTCTTTTCAGTTCTGCCCTCATGGGCTCCCTTGCCTCCTGAGATTAGTTCACAAATCTCCCCTCGGTGCCCCTGAGTAACACAACCAAGTCCTGGGGGTATGGGATCTGGCCTGCGGGCTTGTCCCTGGGTCCCTGAAGATCAATCCCTGACCATGCCAGGGAGAACTGTGCTGGTCCTAAGTTGCCTATGGGGTGCCCATGCAGGTTTGATGTCCCTCTGCTTCGGGGTGTGCCCTGCTCTGATGGAGCAGCTGGGCAAGCAGCACCAGGGAGAGCCAGTGAGCAAGGAGCTCACAGTCCAAGCAGCCCTCAGTCCTCTGCAGGTCTTTAAGAGGGAAGGTTTGAGCCTCATTCTCTGCAGAAACTTTGGTGTAGTGGAAGCCCCAACAGAGGGAAGGAAACAGTTCCTAAAGCCCTGGCTCAAGCGTCTCTCTTGGCAGCCATGGGTGTGGGAGGGGAACAGAAGGAAAAGAGTCTGAATGGAGGAAAGCTAGCACTCTGGTCATCTCTGTTCCTCTCTCCAAAAGGCAGCCTGCCCAGAATGTCCAGGCTCTGAGGTCACGCAGATCCCCTGGGAACCCACTGGCCCTCTGTGGCTCCCACAGTCTGGGCTGGAGTTGGGAAATGTTTGTGTGGGAACAAGCAAGACAAAAACTGAGGGGCTGAAGCCCTGTGGGGAGGACAAAGGCACACGGTGCGTGGAGAAGCAATATAGCTCCTGCCATCTCGGCTTGGGTCTGTGGCGATAGGAAGCACCCCAAGGGGTCTGGCAGCCTGATGCTTTGTCCTCAAGTAGCTCCAAGTTCACTGGCGGCAGCAGCTTTTGGGCTCGTGAGGGCAGAAAGGCTCTCCAGCACCTCAGGAATGAGCTGACTGCCAGAGATGTGAGGGAGGGAGAAACAAACTGTTTCTACCTACCCTTTTCACTGGACCAGGGGGTTGACCTCTGCTGATACCTTGCTTCTTCTTGTTCTGCTCTGCAACTTCTTCTCATGGAATCTCTTGCAGGTTCTGGCACTTTTCCCTCAGAATTACACCTGATCTATGATTGTTTGTTTTTTCTTTTTCATCTAAAATGTTTCCTTCTTTCTGAAATGATCTGGCAGCTGGTGTCTCTGGTCAGCCATCTTGTCTCTTTGTCACTGGAAAGTATTTTCAAAGATATTAAGACAATAACCACACACAGGAACCTATTTTAAAAGGAATTAAGACACCTTAAGTCATCTTTTCTACCTGTATCTCTTAGAATGGAATTTTGCCTGTCATTTTTCTGATTGTTTGATATCCATTTAACAACTAGGGTACACATTGGCCTCGTCCTGAGAAGTTCCATTCCTGAAAGCAAAAACTATGTATCAGTTGTCTTGTTTCAGAAATCCCAAATGTGGGATTTGCAAAATGGGCTTTGTAAAGAAGGTCAAGGGACAAAATAACGTGTTTGAAGACTGAAGCAACCTCATAAGGTCAGCCTTGAAGCTAAAAGTCAGGAGCTATAAATTAGAAAAATAGAATGGAAGCTGACATTTGAGACATAAAAATGGCCCAAAAAATATGTGTAAAGAGCCTATAAGATGAGGCCCAAATATAACATGTGGAATTTTCTGGTCTGTGTGGTGTATGACATCTGGTGTTACTCATGTTGGTCTCACCAGTTTGCCCATATAACTGAGTTCACCTTATAAAGTAGTTCTATAATGTCAGGAAGGAACTTTTTCTCTTATAACCCACTTTATCAGAAACTTCTTGGCAAGGCACTGAACTCAGCTGGAACTGGAGAAATATTTGACAATAGTGATTTTATGATAAATAGTCCAGAGTAAACAAAATCAGCAGTTGCTCTTTAGATGGATTCTTTATTTGTGCTCTAAGGCAGCCTGGATGGGATTCATAGTCCTTGCCCAAAGTGCCCCAGATTTGGCCTCTTGCCTTAGTGGTGTGGGAATGGATGTGGAAGATCTTCGTAAAAAAATAAAATATCCTTTAAATCTAAGGGCATATGAAGTAGACATACAATACACATAATCTGGGTCACAAAAGGATATGCAAGATGATACAACTTATTAGGTGATAAATTGAGAAATGCCTTAGTTGCAGAGAAGGCAACACGAATTATAAACACAATGAAGAAGTGTGAAGGGAAGATATATTAGAGGTGGCAAAATTCATCAATTCTTAAGACAATCAAGAGGAGTGGAGGACGGGGATGGAGAACCTCATGCACATCCAATCACTAATGGCATTCATTAGCCAAACCCAAACTATCACTAGTGGCCATGAAGTCCAACATTTCTTTAAAAAGGCAATGAGGACTTACAAAGATTCTTTACTTGGCCAAACTTTAGTCAGGCTTCTGGCTTCTGAACCCTCTCCTAGGCTCATCTGTGTGCTTTCTTGTAAAAGCTAGTTTTGTAAAAGTTTAGCAAAGAGCCCTGCTAAGTCAGTTTAGCAAGAACCCCCCACCCTCGATGTCTGATCACCCTCAATATCTGATCAGATCTCCTCATCCTCCACCATCCCCCAGGTGATGTCTAATCACCCTGGCCTGCCTTCAGCAAGAATCCTGTTAAGTCAGTTTAACCAGAATCCCCCTTACCGCTAATGTTTCCTCTTAGTAATTTTCCATCCACTGACCCCCACCCTGAACCTTGACTGTAAATTCTCACTTGCCTATGCTGTATTTGGAGTTAAGCCCAAGCTCCCTCTCCCACTGCAAGACCCCATTGCAGTGGTCCCTATGCCTATTGCAATGTTCCTGAATAAAGTCTTCCTTCTTGTGCTTTAACAAGTATCATTGAATAATTTTTTTCTCTAACAAGACTAGGATGAATTTTCTTAAGCCAAGTCCTATTGTTTCCCTGATAACATGTTATTCTACCATAGAAATAAATATAAGAAGCCTATTTAAAGCTGTCTTAACCTATCAGTAAAGGAGTTAACCTATTGAACTGAGCTATCAGGAAAGGGGGTAGGAAGCAGAGTGAGAATGGCTAGAATAGGTCATTTAATGCAAGCATGTCTGGTTGTCACTGATGAGCTGGGTGTAGCTCTCTTAGGACACAGCTGTATGAAGGAAGTTAATATTTACCAGTTTAGAGCAAAGCAAAAGAGAAGAAAGCAGTGATTCCGGCACTAAACAGAATTAAGATGCAATAATTTGAAATACAGAAAACCCTAGAAATGCCATTACAAACAACAACAATAATAAACTCTCTATTGTATAATAACAAATCATGTACTAGCTGAGAGATAGATTGTTTAAAGTCGTCATGGACGTTGTACATTATTTTAAGGGTCAACAAGTAAAAAGAGCTCTTGCAATTCAAACCCTGGTATGTATATTGCAAGTGCTGGGATGCTTGCTGCTTCCCGAGAGAGAAGTAAGTATCCTTATTTCAACTAGCTCAAATTGAATGAAAATTATTTCTGAGGCTGATATCCATCCAGTCTCCCTGTGTCTTAGGCTCCCCATGATTCTTCAAACATCATCAGAAACAGTTTGCTGCTTTCACTTGAAAGGTGTCTCAGTGTCTGAGAAGTAGTTTGTTCCAGGTCAGGAAACTGGAGTTCACGTAAAGAAACTCAATTCTCTCCTATGCTGTTTATACCCATTTGGGACCATTCTTCTCTTTTTCCAATTGTCTTTCTACACAATTCTGCTTAAATATGACCCTCTGAATATACAAGTAATATTGAGAAGTCCTCCTTTCTTATGTCATAATCATAATTTTGCCAATGGATCTCAAATGAAATATTACGTATTCTTACAATCACCTATTTGTGTGGGGAAAACACAAATAGGGGATTTGTCTTATTGAGTTGTTTTATACATATACATATACATATATATAAGGTATGTTTATGCTTTGCTATATTTATTACTATTGGGCACTTAAAGGGGAATGCTTGGGAAAAACTGGGTTGATTTTTCTAGGAATCAACCTTAAGGGATAGACGACTATGGAAATTTGTCCCTTTCCATCTTAACTTTTGTTCCAAGCAGGAATCTGACTAGGGCCAAAGAGCTTGGCTTTTATTGCCCCCTTATCTTGGATAAAGAATGCTTTTGTTTAGAAAGAGGGTCTGAAGGCTTTCTGGCCTGGGATGGGTAACAACCACTGTGAACACAGGGATAATAAAGGACAAGTGTGGCGCGCATGCTTTCCTTATCGAGTTTACACTACCTATACAGTTTAGGATCTTCTGATGTATGCTTTGGACATGGAGAAAGAATCTGATAATGGTCCATTTGGGTGTTGTAAATCAAGGATTCTCAAAGGAGAAGGTCTGGGAGAAATAACACAGGATGCTATAAAATGCCTTTAATTGAGAGATTTTCACAGTGTCAGGAGGGGTGGGGGTTGGAAAGAGATTATTGTGTCAGTTTTGAGATTGGGCAGGGCCTGCTGTCTAGGGCCCAGTTGCCATTAACATTTGTGAATAGACACGTTTTTGAGTCCACTCTTTTAGATCTTCTCATAAGTTCTTGGCAATAGGGTAGCGGGAAGAGAAAAGGCGAGATTAACTAAAATTGTGGGTTTGATTTATGGGTATGGCAGAAGCCAAGGAGCCTCCTGGGGCAGCTCAGGATAGGGATTAGAGATCCCAGGTTCTATAGGACTGGGCAAAAGGACAGGAGTGCATTGACGGCACAAAGACCAAAATGCTCAGGAGATTTGAGAAGGAAGGCAAAAGGCCTATGTTTGAGCCACAATATTCATTATGAAACACACCTATGTTTGCAATTATGTCAGATTTATAAAATAAGCTTTTTTATTTCACTTAATTTCATCCCTTCATGTGAATTATTAGGATCTAGGCCTCATGATAAAAGGAACCAAGAACCCAATGATTAATCTTCTAACCCTAAGCCCCCCCAGTGGTGCCTGAATCGAATGGGGTGGGTGGGTGGAAAACTGTTAAATAGGAATGAAATGACAAGTCTGATTAAGATCTCTGATTGATTGGAGGCATGAGCATATAGAACCTGGCTCAGTTATTGACGTCCTATGTTGCAGACACTCTCAGATGACCCTTCTTATCTAAATAAGATTATTGATGTGGCTTCTGGTCACAGGATATGGGGAGAGATTGGACGTGCTTTGTAAACATGTAAAATGCTTTCCCAAGGAAAATATTAAAAGGACTCAGGGCTCCTATCGGTCAGAGTTTTCAAGAAGAGTAGAGATTATTAGGAGATGAACCAGAACGGCTAGAAAGGTAATTCAAAGTTATCATAAAAGGTAGGGAAAAGGAAAGAAAAACAATGAAGCAATTGCGGAAAAACATTATTACATGGAAATATTGAGCAATTGCGGTTATTTAGGGCTTGAAAAATCAGTCTTGAGAATATGGTTTTTAAGATAGATTGGGAGACGGAGCTGGAATCTCATTGGGAATATAGATTTTGTTGTCATTTGCAAAAGATCTCTCACTACCTGAGTTGGGACTATGTAAAGAGACTTAAATGTCATGTAAATGTTGTGAACATCTCTCTGATTAATTACAACAAACAATTCTTAATATTCTAAATTTATCTATTTACAGAATACCCTTTATTTTTCTAGAATAATGTCTATATTTGTTTATTTAAGTGGGAATCATTTTAATTTTATTTGTGATTTTTAATCTTATCTTTTCTATATAAGTTACATGTGAGCCTGCAAGATTCTTATTTCTTTTGTGATTAATTTGACCTTGAAATAACTTGTTTCTGTTGTCATTTCTAAAGATTTTCTCATTCTTCTTAAATTAAAATACCGTTCTCCTTAAATTAAATTAAAACTATCCCAGAGTTTGGTATTGGAGTACAATATTCGTTCTCATTTCAAGCATACATAATATTTTATACATAACAAAAATCCCAGATGCATTTTCTGAACCATGTGCTGGAAGAGATTACCAGGAGAGGGTTTCCAGTGATGAAAGAGCTGAGCTTTCCCTACTTTGAATGGAGAAAACAAAGACAGAGACTGATTTTCTGAAATTAACCCCTGTTCTCTCCATAATGATGTTATGTTGCATTACAGGGCCTAACATAGGGATTGTCTTTCATGTTTGATTCAAATCATAAGAAGAGTAAATTAACCATAGTGTAATCACCAGTATAACTCACAGCAGGAGAGGAGTATGTGGGTGCATCACTCATATCAAGTTGGTGATGTTAGATTATAACTTGCCAAACAAAGACACAGACAATAAAAGCTAATGCAACATTCTGATAGTAACTCCACATTATCATGATGATAATTCCACATCACTGGGTATTCTTTTTTTTTAAAGTCATTGAGAGATAAGAGAAAGATAAATAACCCTCCTCCAAGTTGTCCTGAAATACAATTAGAAACATCATAAATAGCCAACAGATATTATGGTAGAAATGAACTAAACTAACATGTAAATTTCATCGTGAATGCTCACAATGCAATGGTGTGAATGATGCATCGCAAGTTGGGGACTATAGTTAGATACCATCCAAGACTTGGAACCCACATTAAAAAACATCAAAATCAAATTAGGTAAAGTCACCTTAAAGAGAAGGATATCTTCAAAGTCTGAGGAATTAATTCAGATCTGATTGAAAATATACAAATGTGAAACTTACATGAGGGTATCATCGAACTATGGAAACTCAGAGTTAAGACAAATGCCGAGGCCAATGTTGGCAGTGCCCTGCCAACAGGAGAGGGAGAGTTAGTTGTGGGACTGCGAGTTTTCAAGTTCCCTTGGTGAGACCTACTGTGAAATGAATGAATGAAACGCCATCCAACATTTAGTTCCTTTAACTTCCTGAACTGATTCCTTGCTCATGTGGTGGTTAAGAAGTTCCTGCTAATTAATTCTCCTGTAAGTTAATAAATAGGTGTCTTGCTTTATGGGCTTGGCTAAAGTCAGTTTGCTCCAAGAGGTGGCTCCATCCTTGGAATGTAAACAATATCATGTCTCTGAGTCTGCAAGGCAAAAGGCCAGACCCTAATAAAGTTATCAAGGTTGTGAATTCTACCCCGAATGCTTTTTGGAAGAGAGCCTTTTTTTTTTTTCTTCTCTCCAAGTGAATGCCAATTATCATGCCAGTGTGTATGTTTTCTTTAAAGCATTGTGTATTTGAATGCTCATGGACTTCAGAGAATGATAAGAACCTGTTAGCAATTCATCATTCAAATAATGATGGGGCAAGACAGAGAGTGTTTAGGGGACCTCGAAGAATCTCAGGCATGGAAGGAATCCTGATAAACTCTTGCCGAGTGTTGTCAGATCCAATGCTTGAACGTCTAGTAGTTGAAAATTACTGTTCCATCCTTGGGAAGCGCTTTTAAAGAGTTTTTAGGGAGTTTCCATTCTTACTCTAGACCGCTTGAACTTTATGAAACTGTGTGGAAGCAGTGAGTAATTTGCTTTCATAGTCAAGGCTTCATAGACCCAAGCTCCTTCTCTAGACTGGTGGGAGCAGGTAGCACAGGGCACACAGTGAACATAATGCAAACAGCCTGATGTTTGAAGCCAGGCAAACTGTGGGGTAGCTGTGTCACTTTGAGCAAGTCACCTCATCTCCCTTAGCCTCTGTTTTCTCATCTGTACAATGGGAATAATAAAACCTTGCTGGATTATGAACTAGAAATGGTGAGAAAATATCTAGGCTAATATCTGTAGATACTCAGTAAATTATAGTCCCTCAGCTCATCCCTCCTCCCCATCCTCAATCAGGAGAGCAAGCACTTAGTAAGTCAGACAACTTGGAAGCCTTTTCAGAGAATCCCTCTGCCCTGTTAGGTTTTCTAAGATGTAAGCACAAGAAGATGGTTCTGGCTACAAAATATTCTTTTCTTCCCATGGCCAGTATCAGGTCTTTTCCTAGCAAAACTCTTGGTATCCTCTGTATTGTTCAGTTCTTCAGAAAATCTGGCTCCCACTTTGGGGAACTAAACTCACATGTATTATATCCACCATGACTTCTAGGAGTGTCCATCTTCTTTTCTTTTATTTCTCAAATCTTTCTGTTTTCTGCTGACACTTTGGTGTTGAATCTCCTCAACTTCAACTTTGCTTTACAACATCCAGAGACTGGTTGGGTCAAAGGGTTCTATACTCATTGCACAGTTACTTCAATTCCTAGGATTCTGTTAAGTATGTACTATCCTTATAATGCTCTGATCGGGAAGCTGGGTTGATCCAGAGTTTGGAGGCACAGAAAATGTGTCTTGTGTGCATTGAAGGGTGTTTCCTAGTCTTTTTTGTCCAGGTATTCTGCATTTTTTAGGTAGAAAAGTGACCTACATGTGCAAAGCATTATTATTTTCATTGGTAGATAAGCAATTTAAATTGTACACCTTCCAAAAACTCAGTTACCAGAGTTATTTCTACTTGCATTAAAATCTAAATAATAATGCCCTGGATCAGGAATCAGACTGTCTGGAGACTGAACCCAATTCTATCAATTAGTAGCTGTACGACAAGAAGCAAGTGACTTTTCCCATTTGGAATGTGGGAATGATCATCTTGGCTCTGCTCACCTTGAGAGGTTACCATGAGATTAGAAGAGACACTACAAAATGCTATACACATGCAAGGCCTTTTATAGGAATAGCTGTGCAAAAACACCCCCACTATATGGTCCATGATAGTAAAGACTTTAGGAAGATAATTCTAAGTGGTCATGAAAGCAAGCAGCAGGACACAGGAATAATGAGTACATTGATGTAAGATGGTTATATTGATCATTTGCAGTGATGTGGATCAGTTGCAGAGACTTAAGAGGACAGTCCTAAGGATTTGTTCTTTTTTTAGGGTTCTTAGAGGGAAGAGGCGATGACAGCTTTTCTAAGGCTGAGATCTTGACTTCATGTGAAGGACAGACGAAGCTGACCAGCAGCTGGAACATTCATCTACAGGAAGTAAGGATGAGAAAACAAAGTGAAGCAGGCTCCACTTCACCAAGCAGCCTCACAGTTTAATGAGATAACTAACAGCATGTTTGGCAACAGCATGTCGGTTGTCAACAAAGCCAGGGGAGTGAGATTATTGTCAAGTTTGATTGACAGAAGGTTAATCAGTCATTTAGGAGAAAATGCTAATTTGTTTCCCAAAGTGGCTGTACAAATGCATACCACCCTCCACCCTCCTCCAATGTGCAAGATATTCTGTGGATCCACATCCTCCCTAACCCTTGGCATTGACAGACCTTTAAATTGTTTCCCAATACAATGGTGTGGAATTGGAATCTTGCTGAGCTTTTGATTTGTATTTTCTTGGTTACTTAAGGTATTGAGTAGCTTTTCACATGTTTATTGGCTATATGTGCTTCCTCTAATGTAAAATTCCTATCCACATTTTTTACCTGAAATCAAGGGGTTAATCGGATTAGGGCAACTAAACTTAGCCTGCCCTGCTTGCTTTTTTATTTTTTAAATTTTTAAACGTCGGCTTTTTGTTACTTTTTTTCCCCCCGTGAAGCTGAAGGTTGTGCTGCTGAACACTGTAGCTTAACCTTCCCTGGTTTCCTTATAGATAACATTTATATGTCGTCATGGTAACGGTCGCCTAAGTTGTTTTTCGGGAACCTGGGGCAGCTCCTGTCCAGTTCAAACCAGTTGAGACCACTGACCCTTCAACTGGGACTGTGCAAATGCCCGAGAAGTGCCCTTTTGACGTCATAGGGCCAAAAACGCCACCCTCAGGTCATGCTAAGGCCGCCATTTTCTGAGCAGGTGTCCTGTGAATTGCCGTGAGCCCGATTGCGCTTGCGCAGAACGAACCCCTTGCTCCCGTGTTCCCCCTGCCAATCACCGCTCCCCAGCCTTAGACCAGTGCCTTCCTCGCCCGCAAGTGTGCTAAGCTTGGCCTTCCGGGAGGTGGGTTCGAGATCTGGTCTCTCACCTCCCCACTGGGCTGCCTTGTGAATAAACCTTTTCCCTTTTGCAAAACCCGTCCTCACAGTCTCGATTTACTATGCCGGGCAGAACGAACCTGGCCGGTGTCACACCCAGTTTTCTATGACTCGTGGGAGTCATTTCTACGTTTTTGAGACCAACCCTTTGTCCCGGTGTGTACTGTGAATACCTTCTCCCAGGCAACAGCATGTGGGGCAACAGAATTGGGCTCAGGCAGCCGATAAAATCATAAAAAGTAGTAAATTATTACTTATTCATTGTGACACAGCAACAGATAATTAAAATAATTTTACTTTCTTATTTTGAAAACCTGTTGTAGCCATATTTTATGTCCACCCTTTCATTTATTTTTTGTTATTCTATTATTTTATTTTTTTTAGTTTTAAATTTCACAACCCTTTTAAATAATATTATTTATTTCTACCTTACATTTTCTGTGTTATTAATTTTCCACTCTTACCTGTAGTATTTGTCTTCTTCTATGTAGTGTGGGGGCAGTGCTATTGCTCTTATCTTAATTTCTTAAGATGGGACACTTAGCTCATTAATTTTGAGGTTTTCCTCTTTTCTAATATAAAGATTTAAAGCTATAAATTATCCTCAGAATACTGCTATGGTTGCATGCCGTGAGTTTTGATATGTCATGTTTTATCATTTAATTCTATACATTTAGACAATTCCTCTGTAGATTCCTAACTTATGATTTTACCATTAATCCACTTTCCCCACCATCTTGGCTCTATATGATGCAAGTGGGAAGGGGGCTACCAGCATCTACCGGGTAGAGGCAAGGGGTGCTGCTTGGCATGCTCCAACTCACAGAGCTGCACCCTTCCACCCCCCAACAAAGAATTATATGGCCCAAGTGTCAACACTACCCATGGTAAGGGACACTGATTTAGACCTATATCTAAATATAATAAGTAAGTATTATTACCTCAACTTACCTCTTTCCCCTGTTATAAACTAGAGGTCCTCTTCATAGAACCCCAGATACATCTGGGTTGGACTTATGCTTCAGCTTCATCTCATAAAACACAGGATGGAGCTTTGTAGGGATTGTGGATGGCTCAAAGGTAAATTTCCTTGATGTGGTTAGCCCAATTCCCAGAACTGTGTCCATACTTAATTTCCTTAATAACGTCTGGTCAAGACCAAAAATTGACTCAAAGCATGTGGGTACATAAAATATGGCCTGAGGGTATGTGTTTCACTTGATTCCTTTTTTATATTCCACACTGTACATGGCCAGAGGAAAGACACCATCCCAGAATGCTAATGCCTGACATCAAAGTATGGGTATTGTTAGGTGAGCAGCTGTCTTAAATGTGTGAACACAGTGCCAGGAATACAATAGATGCTCAAACCTGCTGTGGGGCTCTTAAAACCAGCTTACTAGCCACTGGGGTTTTGGAAACAGACGGGAGAATACATTTGTAAACAGACAAATTATCTGCATATGGAAAGGTTTATTTTCACACAGGCAATCCAAAGCAGACATCTCTCCAGTCCAGTGCTCAGTGCTCAGGTCACTGTTGTTGTTGCTGTTGTTGTTGTTTCAGTGTGTGCTTGTAATAAGACGTCAATGTAAGTACCCCAAAGCTAGAATCAGAGGCTCCAAGCCCTTGACCAAATTCTGTCCATAACTAGGCACGTGACCTTATGGAAGCACTTTATTCATGTGGAAAGAAGAAGATAGATAATCACCTTGGTTCTGTGAGCTTAGGGACCATTGTCAGGTGCAGAATAGATAATAATTGTGAAATAAAATATGAATGTAAGGCCTTAAGACTAAATGCCATACAACAAGTAAAATCACAAAAAAAGGCTGGAAGATAGCAAAGACTTTATTGAGAAGGAATAAGGGAAGTTTTGCTGGGGAGACAATGCAAAGTCATCAGGAAAAGAAAAAAGTAAGACAGAAGAATAATGAGTCCACTAGAAAAAAATGTGATTATAATGAAATAATAAACATGGAAAAAACCTAAGAAAACTATCATAAGGATTTCTGTTTTAGGTTACTTAGAGGAAATGTGATAATCAATATTCCAAGGCTGGGACAATGATGGAAGGTCAAGGAGACCCAAAGAAGGCCTGCACCTATCACAGAGATCAACAGCAAATAAAGACACAGAAGGTCAAAGTGAAGTTGACTGTGTCTTACTCAGCCAACTAACAAAGCCTGTTTATCAAGAAACTAAGAGAAAGATGGTAGTAGCATGCTGGATGTCAAAGAAGCCTGGTGGTGAGGCTTGTGGCAGGAAGTGTGGAACGGGCAGATCGGTTGTCAGGAGGTTGGCTATTCCAAGTGATGCTGTGGTGAGAAGATCAGCAGCAGGAAGGCTGGCAGCAGCTGGACCCACAGCTCTGGGCGAGGCAACCAGGCAGGCAGACGCAGGTGGGGTGGTAGCAGGTTCTCCTGCAGTACACGGGTGCACAGCTGCTGGGCTGGCAGCAGGGTGTGCTGCAGCAAGTGGGGCGACAGCAAGGCTGGCAGCAGCTGGACACACAGCAGCTGGGCTGGCAGCAGGGTGTGCTGCAGCAAGTGGGACGGCAGCAAGGCTGGCAGCAGCTGGACTCACAGCAGCTGGGCTGGCAGCAGGTGGTCCTGCAGCAGGTGGTCCTGCAGCAGGTAGGCTGGCAGCAAGGGGAGCAGCAGTGGGTCATGGTGTTGGGGCGGAGGGTGGGCTCCTGTTCAGAGGTGAGTTTCCCAGAATCTAATGGCTCCTTCCCATCTGGGTCTTTTATACACTGGGCCTCAAAAGTTTGGACCAATGAGCAGAACTTTTCCTTGTTGTTGTTTACATCTTTTTCTATAGTCACTGGGTGAATTATTAAGCAGGAAGTTGTTTTCTAAGTGTTAAGAATCTTTTAAAAGTAAGTGTTTAATCTGTTTCTTAATTGAGAATAACACATGGAAACTTTTTTTCAGATAAAAGCAAGGTGGTCACATCATAAGCATCTTTCCTGCTCTGGTCACCATCTATGTGGTCATGTGATAGTTCCTGTTGGCCTGGGAAGGTCAGGAAGTTCTCCCTGCCCAGCCTGTTCCTTTGGCTGTATGTAGATTGGGAAGCGTCTGTGGGGTGGGGCGTGGTACTTGTATGTTCACAGTGATGAATTCAATCCATCTCTGGGTCCAAGTCTGTTCTCCCACAAAAGCCTGACTCAAGACTAGCAGGTATCTCTCTGTACCACCGACTCCACCTGTGTCTCCCAGTTCTATCAAAGACACCTGGGAAGAGAATTTTTGGCACCTTGTGTTCCATGTGGCAGAGCAGAACCAAAGCAGAAAGAGGAGTACGTTGGGATTCAGAAAGCATCAAACAATATGTTTCCTGGGATGATCATTAATCCTGGTTTGCCGAGGACTGAGGGCTTTCCCAGGGTGTGGGACTTTCAGTGATTTACTAGGGCAGTGTGGGTAAACTGAGATGAGTTGATGTCTCTAATCCTAACCCTGTTTACCAGCAGAGTCAGAGATTTCAGGTCACTGACTAAACATTTTGTGTGTTCTCGCTCACCCTTCCTTTCTCCCTCCCCCCCTTTCTCTCTCTGTCTCTCTCTGTCTCTCTCTGTTTTCCTCCCTTATTTTATCAGTAGTTTATCAATAGATTTTTAAAATCTTTTTGCAAATGCATAGACATATCTATGATGATAGTTTTACTTATTTCATAGTAGTCTTTTAAAATTTTAATTGTTTTCTTATCCTAGTCCACTGCTAGGCCCTCCAGGACAATGTTGAATAGAATGGTATTGTGGATGTGTTTGTATATTCTTGGTATAGCAGGGACACTACTGAATATTTTGCAATTCAATGTGATTCTTTCTGTCTTTTTGTACATTCTGTTCATCAGAATAATTAGGTTTTTTCTATTCTTTATTGTTAAGATATTCTATCCTGAAAATATATTGAAATTTATGAAATGCTTTTTCTTTATGTATTGAGATAACATTATAATTATTCTACCCTTTTTAGCAAATGTGATTTAAAAAATGATTTGAATGTTCAAATGTTAATAATTTCTGCAAATAATTCCATGTGGTTATGATATGTGTCTGGCGCTGGATGCGATTTGCTTGTATCTTGGTTAGGACAGATGCTGCCATTGCATTCCACAAATTTATCCTCCCATTCTGCTCATACACCCTCCACTAAATAAGTAAGTTCCAACTACGACAAGATTCCAACACTCCTGTGCCCAATTTGACTTCAGTGTGGCTCCCTGTATTGGTGTTTCTAAAGACATTTTGTGCCCCATAAAATACACTAGCAGAGCTATTGCAGATTGTGGGCTCGGGCAGCAGCCGTTGTCTTTTCAATAGGTGCAGTAGAGTATCCCATGGGTCCCTTTCTGACACACACACACACCATGGGGGGAATTCCAAGGAGAAACTTGTAGCCAAATTGCAGATTTTGTTATCTACTTTGAACAAAGACAACAAAGTCTAGACCCATTTTCTGAAAGTAATACTTGGCTATTGCCACAACAACATTATTTAACCTGGAGAACATAACTGAGGAATTGTCTTTAACCCTCAGCTCAAATTATAGGAAGAGGAAATTACTCCAGGATGGGTAAGTATCAGCTAAACTCATTGAAGAAGACCTGGGGGTAAGTGCGACTGGTGAATCACAAATAGCAAGCTGATGACAAACGATCATCACCTGATCGACAAACACATAGAACATGAGAGCCCATGCAACTTTCTAAAGACAGACCTGCCCTATTGAGTTTTACATGTAGACTTTGAAAGGCATTAGAGAAGAAACCCTGAGTTACCTAAAAATATAGTTAGGCTTCTATAATATGTAATTGCATAATTGGCTCCTAAATGTTATGGCAGAAAAAATACAAATGAAAGTTTACATTAACATATAGGAAATATCACAATTTGGGTGCTATAATGCAAGTGCCATAAAACAGGAAAACAGGACACAAAGGTGCCTTGGAAAAGTGGAACTTAAATGTGATGTAAGTAGGAGAAGAGCCCATTTATGCAAAGGCACATTAAGGAGAAGAATGGCTTCAAGATTAGCAGAATTTACACTAGCCTGGCTGATGATTTTGTGAAAATGAATGTGTATTTCCTAAAAGGGAGTGGAGTGGTCAGCCATGGAAGTTTGGACTTAGGGGAGGCACAGATGTAATTGTTGGCAGTGTCCAGCCAAGCATAGCACAGGGGAGAGGGACATTATTCCTTGAGTCTTCCAGTTCCTTAGGGAAGACCATGTATTTTGTCCTGAATGTATAAGATGTCACTAAATATTGGAATATTAATCCAATGTTGGAGTAATTGAAATATTGGAATATTGGGTCTGGTTATTATTTTTTCAAAAAAACAACAGATGAAAGGTGCTGATACAGATGTGGAGAAATGGCAACCCTTGTGCACTGGTGGTAACGTAAAATGGGGTAGCACTATGGGAAACAGTATGGAGGTTCCTCAAAAAATTAGAAATAGAACTACCCTATGATCCAGCAATCCCTCTTCTGGGTATTTATCCAGAAAAAATGAGAAGAGGATCTTGAAGAGATATTAGCACTCTCATGTTCATGGCATCACTATTCACGATAGCCAAGATGTGGAAGCAACCCAAATGTCCATCAGTGAATGAATGGATAAACAATATGTGGCACATACATGCAATGAAATTTTATTTGGCCTTCAAAAAGAAGGAAATCCTGCTATTTACAATAAGATAAATGAACCTTAAAGACATTATGCTAAGTGAAAGAATCCAGCCACAGAAGGACACATACTACGTGATTCCACCTATAGGAAGTCTCTACAACTGTCAAACTCATTTAGGCAAAGAATAGAATGGTGATTTCTAGAGGATGGGGGTAGGAGGAAAAGAGGAGTTGCTAATAAGTGCATACTAAATTTCAGTTATGCAAGATGATTAAGTTCCAGGAATCTGCTGTGAAACATTGTGCCTACTGTATGTGATAAAATGATGATGTACGGTACACTTAAAAATCTATTAAGCAGATAGATGTCAAGTGTTCATCCACAAGAAAATACAGAAAGGCAATATGAGATGAATAATGGTACAGAATTTATTAAGAGTACCTATGTCTAGAGAGACAACTTAAAGTGATAAAGAAAGGAAAAAGTACAATATAAGAATCCTGAGTACACTGTAAAAGAAAACATGATTATAAAAATTCTTGATCAGTGGAAGAAACCTATTTTCATGAAAATGGCTTACAAATGGAAATGTTATGAGGATGTGACTTCTTAAGATATTTGGAGATGAAGGTCTTGGCTTCAAAATCAAAACTGAGACCTTAAAACTATGTCAAAGGTATGTGAAACTGGGACATGATACACAAGACACAAGGACGAAGAGAATGTGACTAAAGTTCTCTGTACTCACACAAGCTGATTCACAATATATTAAAAAACTAGATGAGTAACAGATTTTTCTGTAATAGCATGATGGTTTTAGGAAAGATAGGAAGTGAATTTGTTCAGGCATCGCAAGGCAGTGGACAGAGGGTTGTAGTGTGATGATGATGGGCCTTGGGGAGTGGATCAGCAGCAGGAAGGCTGGCAGCAGCTGGACCCACAGCTCTGGGCCAGGCAACCAGGCAGGCAGACGCAGGTGGGGTGGTAGCAAGTTCTCCTGCAGTACACGGGTGCACAGTTGCTGGGCTGGCAGCAGGGTGTGCTGCAGCAAGTGGGGCGACAGCAAGGCTGGCAGCAGCTGGGCTCACAGCAGCTGGGCTGGCAGCAAGAGGAGCAGCAGTGGGTCATGGTGTTGGGGCGGAGGGTGGGCTCCCGTTCAGACGTGAGTTTCCCAGAATCTGATGAGTCCTTCCCATCTGGAGCATCGTTCTTTCTCTGGTCACCATGTGGTCATGTGATAGTTTCTTCTGGCCTGGGAAGGTCAGGAAGTTCTCTCTGCCCAGCCTGTTCCTTTGGCTGTATGTAGATTGGGAAGCGTCTGTGGGGTGGGGCGTGGTACTTGTATGTTCACAGTGATGAATTCAATCCGTCCCTGGGTCCAAGTCTGTTCTCCCACAAAAGCCTGACTCAAGACTGACAGGCATCTCTCTCTGTACTACCTCCTCCGCTCTGTCTACCGGTTCTGTCAAAGACACCTGTGAAAAGCATGTTTGCCATAACTTTGTTCATGTGTCGGAGCAGAACCAAAGCAGGTGGGCAGGAGGAGAAGCAGTACACCAGGACTGAGAAAGTGTCAGTGTACGAAGGACGTGCATCTTGATTTTCCTGGACTAAGGGCTTACAAAGATGCCAATGTAGGGGTTTCTGTGACATGACTACCATAGATCCCGGCAAAACAGGGCGAGCTTTGATGCCAGCCCCAACCCGGTTACCAGGTGAATTGGTATCTCTGATCACCCACTGAAATTTTTCTCCTTTTCTCTCTCTCTCTCTCTCTCTTCCGTTCTTTCCTTCTTTCTTTCTTTCCTTCGGTCTGTCATTCCTTCCTTCCTTCCTTCTTTCTTTTTAATACAATTTTTCCTGCTTTAATTTGAAAACACGACGGTGTTACAAATCTTTTTGGTTACATGGATCGCTTTTGTAATGCTTGAGTCAGGGCTATAAATGTTCCCCCACCAAGATCGTGTTCACTGTAACTGTTAGGTGGGGTTTTGCCCATCCTCTCCTCCCTACTCCCTCCCCGCTTGATTTCCACTGAGTTTTACTTTCCTCTGTGCACGTGTGTGCTCTTCAGTTAGTTCCCATTTCATAGCGAGCACATGCGGTGCTTGTTTTTCCAGTCTTTAGATACTTCACTTAGGATAACGGTCTCCAGTTCCCTCCAAATTCTTGCAAAAGGCATGAATTCGTCCTCTCTGCGGCTGAGTAGTATTCCACGGCATACATACACCACCTCTGGTTAATGCAGTCATCAACCGACGGGCACTTGGGTGGATTCCACATCTTTGCAGTTGTGAAGTGTGCTGAAATGAGCATTCAAGTGCAGGTGTCCCTTTGATAAAAGGACTTCTTTTCCTTTGGGGAAATACCCAGTAGTGTGAACGCTGGATCCAACGGTAGGTCTACTTTCAGTTCTTTGAGAAATCTCCGTACTGTTTTCCACAGAGGTTGCACTCATTTGCAGTCCCGCTAACAGTGTGTGAGCGTTCCTTTCTCTCTGCATCCTCGCCAGCACCTATCGTTTGTCGACTTTTGAACAAAGGCCATTGTAACTGGGCTAAGGTGATATCTCCTTGTGGTTTTAATTTGCCTTTCCCTGATGATTAGTGACACTGAGCACTTTTTCTCTTTTGAAAAGCGTCTGTTCATGTCTGTCGCCCACTTTTTTACGGGGTTTTTTTCTTTCTTGCTGATTTGCTGGAGTTCTTTGTAGAATCTGCTTATTTGCCCTTGATTGTGTGTATAGCTTGCGAATATTTTGTCCCCTTCTGTGGGTTGTGTATTTGCTCAGTTGATCATTTCCTTAGCTGAGCAGAAGCTTTTTAAGTTAATCAAGTCCCCTTTATTTATTTTTGTTGTTGCTGTAATTGCCATGGGGTCTTTTCATGAATTCTTAGCCTAGGCCGATGTGTCGAAGAGTTTTGCTTACATTTCCCTCTGCCATCCTTACGGTTTCATGCCTTACATGGAGGCCTTTTATCCTCCTTGAATTAATTTTTGTGAGTGGCGAGAGAGAGGGGTCCTGCTTCATTCTTCCTTGTGTGGCTATCCGATTTTCCCGGCACCACGGATGGAATAGGGATTCTTTTCCCCAGGGTATGTTGTTGTCTGCTTCGTCGAAGGTCAGTTGGCTGTACGTGGATGGTTTCATATCCGGGTTCTCTGTTCTGTTCCATTGGTCTATGTCTCTATTTTTGTGCCAATACCCATGCTGTTTTGGGTACAATAGCCTCGTGGTCTAGTTTGAAGTCTAGCAATGTGATGCCTTCAGATTTGTTCTTTTTGCTTAGGATTGCTTTGGCTATGAGGGCTCATTTCTGTTTCCAAAGGAAGCATAGAATTATTTTTTCTAGTTCTGTGAGATATGAAGTTGGTATTTTAATGGGGATTACTTTGAACCTGTCAATCACGTTGGGTAGTATGGACAGTTTAACAATGTTGATTGTACCGATCCACGAGCATGATACGTTTTTCCATTTTTACGCCATTTCAATGCAACAGTTTTGAAAAGAAAAATCAATGCCACAAACACATCACCAAGTGGTGAGAGTAGGCACTCCATACCCAAATTTTATATGAAATGAATCGGGGAGGCGAAGTTACTGATTTTCCGTACCGTCTCAAATGACAGGGTCTCCTGTTTTTAAAGGCTAAATATTATTTCATTGCTTCTGTAGGAAACATCCCCATTATCCGTTCATCCACCGATGGACAGTCCATGTCTCGGCTATTGTGAATAGTGCTGCCATGAACGTGCAAGTGCAGATATGTCTTTGGGATGCTACTTTCATTTCCTTGCGATGTGTGTTAGATAAGGCATTGCTGCATCACAGGACAGTTCTGTTTTTCCGTCTTTGAGGAGTCTGCACACTGTTTTTCGTCACGGCCGTACCAATTTACCTTCCCACCAACAGTGTACAAGAATTTCCTTTTCTCCACATCCTTGTCAATGCTTGTTACTTTGTGTTGTCTCTCTGGTAACAGCCCTGCCGACAGGTATGAGGTGATACCTCATTGTGGTTTTGATTTGCATTTCCCTGAGGATTAGTGATGATGTGGATGATCTTTTTGGATGCTGGCCGGCCAATCATATGTCCTCTTCGAACAATGTGTACTCAAGTACTTCTCCATTTCTTAAAAAGGCTACTTATGTATTTGTTTTTGGCTATTGAACTGTAGGTGTTACTTATCTATTTTGGAAATAAACTCCTTATCAGATGTATGGTTTACAAATATTTTCTCCCTTTCTGTAGGTTTCCTTTTCATGTTCATCGTTTCCTCTGCTGTGCAGGAAGCTTTTCAGTTTGATGTATTCCCACGAGTCTATTTTTCTCTTCGTTGCTCAAGTGCGCCGCTTGCTAGCTCTCAGTCTCCGATGGCATTTCTACCTGCCTTGAGATGCACACGCAGGCGCCCTTGAGCGGGCTCTGAAGAGCCATCCCTGGATGTCGTTGTGTCCATCCTTATCCACGTGACATTCTACTATGAAGTTTTCTCACCTGAGAAGTGGAGGTAATAATGCGTGGGTGTCTGTTCTGAGAACACAATTGGATAATCCAAATGGCATGCAATACGTGCACACGTCCCTGTATCGGGAATACTGTACAACAGAACAAAGCACAACATGGGATGAAGAAGGGTTCGGAGTTTATTAAGAAATACTTAGGTAAGAATCCCTGATCGTGAAAAGAAGAGAGGAGGGTTCTAGTATCGCGAGTAAATTGGAAAGGGACGCATGATGCTGACAGTTATCGGTCAGTTGCAGGATCCTCTGGAAAGCTGAGAGGATTTGTTTTCCTAAGTTCCTAAGAGGGAGAGAGTGAAGATCTTGATGTCAGAGTCAAAGCCAAGAGCCTAACTTGAAACTGAGGATCCATGAAGCTGGCACATGATGCATAAGGCGTAGGGAAGAAGAGAATCAGGAGGAAGTACAGTGCGCTTGCTCAAGCTGATTCACAGGGTTGCAGACATGGAGACGAGAAACAGAAATTTTGGTTCGAGCATGGTGGCTTTCCGCAAACGTTGGAAGTGAGTTTGTCCCCCGAAAGCTAAGTCGGTTGACAGAAGGTTTGGTGGGATGATGACGGTCCGTTGGGGAGTGGATCAGCAGCAGGAAGGCTGGCAGCAGCTGGACCCACAGCTCTGGGCGAGGCATCCAGGCAGGCAGACGCAGGTGGGGTGGTAGCAGGTTGTCCTGCAGTACACGGGTGCACAGCTGCTGGGCTGGCAGCAGGGTGTGCTGCAGCAAGCTGGGCGGCAGCAAGGCTGGCAGCAGCTGGACTCGCAGCAGCTGGGCTGGCAGCAGGTGGTCCTGCAGCAGGTGGTCCTGCAGCAGGTAGGCTGGCAGCAAGGGGAGCAGCAGTGGGTCATGGTGTTGGGGCGGAGGGTGGGCTCCCGTTCAGAGGTGAGTTTCCCAGAATCTGATGAGTCCTTCCCATCTGGACCTTTTATACATTGGGTCTCCAAAGTTTGGACCAATGAGCAGAACTTTTCCTTGTTGTTGTTTACATTGTCATCCATAGTCACTGGGTGAATGACAAAGGAGGAAGCTGTTTCCCAAGTGTTTTAAGAATCTTTTAAAAGTCAGCGTTTAATCTGTTTCTTAATTGGGAGTAACGCATAGAAACTTTTCTCAGGTAAAAAGTAGGCGGTCAAATCATCAGCATCGTTCCTTCCCTGGTCACCCTGTGGTCATGTGATGGTTTCTTCTGGCCTGGGAAGGTCAGGAAGTTCTCCCTGCCCAGCCTGTTCCTTTGGCTGTATGTAGATTGGGAAGCGTCTGTGGGGTGGGGCGTGGTACTTGTATGTTCACAGTGATGAATTCAATCCGTCCCTGGGTCCAAGTCTGTTCTCCCACAAAAGCCTGACTCAAGACTGACAGGCATCTCTCTCTGTACTACCTCGTGCGCTCTGTCTCCCGGTTCTATCAAAGACACCTGTGAAAAGCATGTCTGGCATAACGTCGTTCCTGTGTCGGAGCAGAACCAAAGCAGGGGGGCAGGAGGAGAAGCAGTACACCAGGACTGAGAAAGTGTCGGTGTACGAGGGACGTTCATCTTGATTTCCCTGGACTAAGGGCTTACAAAGATGCCAATGTAGGGGTTTCTGTGACATGACTACCATAGATCCCGGCAAACCAGGGCGAGCTTTGATGCCGGCCCCAACCCGGTTACCAGGTGAATTGGTATCTCTGATCACCCACTGAAATTTTTCTCCTTTCTCTCTCTCTCTCTCTCTCTCTTCCGTCTTTCCTTCTTTCTTTCTTTCCTTCGGTCTGTCATTCCTTCCTTCCTTCCTTCTTTCTTTTTAATACAATTTTTCCTGTTTTAATTTCAAAACACGACGGTGTTACTAATGTTTTTGGTTCCATGGATCGCTTTTGTAATGCTTGAGTCAGGGCTATAGATGTTCCCCCACCCAGATCGTGTTCACTGTAACTGTTAGGTGGGGTTTTGCCCATCCTCTCCTCCCTACTCCCTCCCCGCTTGATTTCCACTGAGTTTTACTTTCCTCTGTGCACGTGTGTGCTCTTCAGTTAGTTCCCATTTCATAGCGAGCACATGCGGTGCTTGTTTTTCCAGTCTTTAGATACTTCACTTAGGATAACGGTCTCCAGTTCCCTCCAAATTCTTGCAAAAGGCATGAATTCGTCCTCTCTGCGGCTGAGTAGTATTCCACGGCATACATACACCACCTCTGGTTAATGCAGTCATCAACCGACGGGCACTTGGGTGGATTCCACATCTTTGCAGTTGTGAAGTGTGCTGAAATGAGCATTCAAGTGCAGGTGTCCTTTGATAAAAGGACTTCTTTTCCTTTGGGGAAATACCCAGTAGTGTGAACGCTGGATCCAACGGTAGGTCTACTTTCAGTTCTTTGAGAAATCTCCGTACTGTTTTCCACAGAGGTTGCACTCATTTGCAGTCCCGCTAACAGTGTGTGAGCGTTCCTTTCTCTCTGCATCCTCGCCAGCACCTATCGTTTGTCGACTTTTGAACAAAGGCCATTGTAACTGGGCTAAGGTGATATCTCCTTGTGGTTTTAATTTGCCTTTCCCTGATGATTAGTGACACTGAGCACTTTTTCTCTTTTGAAAAGCGTCTGTTCATGTCTGTCGCCCACTTTTTTACGGGGTTTTTTTCTTTCTTGCTGATTTGCTGGAGTTCTTTGTAGAATCTGCTTATTTGCCCTTGATTGTGTGTATAGCTTGCGAATATTTTGTCCCCTTCTGTGGGTTGTGTATTTGCTCAGTTGATCATTTCCTTAGCTGAGCAGAAGCTTTTTAAGTTAATCAAGTCCCCTTTATTTATTTTTGTTGTTGCTGTAATTGCCATGGGGTCTTTTCATGAATTCTTAGCCTAGGCCGATGTGTCGAAGAGTTTTGCTTACATTTCCCTCTGCCATCCTTACGGTTTCATGCCTTACATGGAGGCCTTTTATCCTCCTTGAATTAATTTTTGTGAGTGGCGAGAGAGAGGGGTCCTGCTTCATTCTTCCTTGTGTGGCTATCCGATTTTCCCGGCACCACGGATGGAATAGGGATTCTTTTCCCCAGGGTATGTTGTTGTCTGCTTCGTCGAAGGTCAGTTGGCTGTACGTGGATGGTTTCATATCCGGGTTCTCTGTTCTGTTCCATTGGTCTATGTCTCTATTTTTGTGCCAATACCCATGCTGTTTTGGGTACAATAGCCTCGTGGTCTAGTTTGAAGTCTAGCAATGTGATGCCTTCAGATTTGTTCTTTTTGCTTAGGATTGCTTTGGCTATGAGGGCTCATTTCTGTTTCCAAAGGAAGCATAGAATTATTTTTTCTAGTTCTGTGAGATATGAAGTTGGTATTTTAATGGGATTACTTTGAACCTGTCAATCACGTTGGGTAGTATGGACAGTTTAACAATGTTGATTGTACCGATCCACGAGCATGATACGTTTTTCCATTTTTACGCCATTTCAATGCAACAGTTTTGAAAAGAAAAATCAATGCCACAAACACATCACCAAGTGGTGAGAGTAGGCACTCCATACCCAAATTTTATAGAAATGAATCGGGGAGGCGAAGTTACTGATTTTCCGTACCGTCTCAAATGACAGGGTCTCCTGTTTTTAAAGGCTAAATATTATTTCATTGCTTCTGTAGGAAACATCCCCATTATCCGTTCATCCACCGATGGACAGTCCATGTCTCGGCTATTGTGAATAGTGCTGCCATGAACGTGCAAGTGCAGATATGTCTTTGGGATGCTACTTTCATTTCCTTGCGATGTGTGTTAGATAAGGCATTGCTGCATCACAGGACAGTTCTGTTTTTCCGTCTTTGAGGAGTCTGCACACTGTTTTTCGTCACGGCCGTACCAATTTACCTTCCCACCAACAGTGTACAAGAATTTCCTTTTCTCCACATCCTTGTCAATGCTTGTTACTTTGTGTTGTCTCTCTGGTAACAGCCCTGCCGACAGGTATGAGGTGATACCTCATTGTGGTTTTGATTTGCATTTCCCTGAGGATTAGTGATGATGTGGATGATCTTTTTGGATGCTGGCCGGCCAATCATATGTCCTCTTCGAACAATGTGTACTCAAGTACTTCTCCATTTCTTAAAAAGGCTACTTATGTATTTGTTTTTGGCTATTGAACTGTAGGTGTTACTTATCTATTTTGGAAATAAACTCCTTATCAGATGTATGGTTTACAAATATTTTCTCCCTTTCTGTAGGTTTCCTTTTCATGTTCATCGTTTCCTCTGCTGTGCAGGAAGCTTTTCAGTTTGATGTATTCCCACGAGTCTATTTTTCTCTTCGTTGCTCAAGTGCGCCGCTTGCTAGCTCTCAGTCTCCGATGGCATTTCTACCTGCCTTGAGATGCACACGCAGGCGCCCTTGAGCGGGCTCTGAAGAGCCATCCCTGGATGTCGTTGTGTCCATCCTTATCCACGTGACATTCTACTATGAAGTTTTCTCACCTGAGAAGTGGAGGTAATAATGCGTGGGTGTCTGTTCTGAGAACACAATTGGATAATCCAAATGGCATGCAATACGTGCACACGTCCCTGTATCGGGAATACTGTACAACAGAACAAAGCACAACATGGGATGAAGAAGGGTTCGGAGTTTATTAAGAAATACTTAGGTAAGAATCCCTGATCGTGAAAAGAAGAGAGGAGGGTTCTAGTATCGCGAGTAAATTGGAAAGGGACGCATGATGCTGACAGTTATCGGTCAGTTGCAGGATCCTCTGGAAAGCTGAGAGGATTTGTTTTCCTAAGTTCCTAAGAGGGAGAGAGTGAAGATCTTGATGTCAGAGTCAAAGCCAAGAGCCTAACTTGAAACTGAGGATCCATGAAGCTGGCACATGATGCATAAGGCGTAGGGAAGAAGAGAATCAGGAGGAAGTACAGTGCGCTTGCTCAAGCTGATTCACAGGGTTGCAGACATGGAGACGAGAAACAGAAATTTTGGTTCGAGCATGGTGGCTTTCCGCAAACGTTGGAAGTGAGTTTGTCCCCCGAAAGCTAAGTCGGTTGACAGAAGGTTTGGTGGGATGATGACGGTCCGTTGGGGAGTGGATCAGCAGCAGGAAGGCTGGCAGCAGCTGGACCCACAGCTCTGGGCGAGGCATCCAGGCAGGCAGACGCAGGTGGGGTGGTAGCAGGTTGTCCTGCAGTACACGGGTGCACAGCTGCTGGGCTGGCAGCAGGGTGTGCTGCAGCAAGTGGGGCGACAGCAAGGCTGGCAGCAGCTGGACACACAGCAGCTGGGCTGGCAGCAGGGTGTGCTGCAGCAGGTGGTCTCACAGGTAGGTTGCCAGCAGGTGGTCCTGCAGCAGGTGGTTGGGCAGCAAGCTGGGCGGCAGCAAGGCTGGCAGCAGCTGGACTCACAGCAGCTGGGCTGGCAGCAGGTGGTCCTGCAGCAGGTGGTCCTGCAGCAGGTAGGCTGGCAGCAAGGGGAGCAGCAGTGGGTCATGGTGTTGGGGCGGAGGGTGGGCTCCCGTTCAGAGGTGAGTTTCCCAGAATCTGATGAGTCCTTCCCATCTGGACCTTTTATACATTGGGTCTCCAAAGTTTGGACCAATGAGCAGAACTTTCCTTGTTGTTGTTTACATTGTCATCCATAGTCACTGGGTGAATGACAAAGGAGGAAGCTGTTTCCCAAGTGTTTTAAGAATCTTTTAAAAGTCAGCGTTTAATCTGTTTCTTAATTGGGAGTAACGCATAGAAACTTTTCTCAGGTAAAAAGTAGGCGGTCAAATCATCAGCATCGTTCCTTCCCTGGTCACCCTGTGGTCATGTGATGGTTTCTTCTGGCCTGGGAAGGTCAGGAAGTTCTCCCTGCCCAGCCTGTTCCTTTGGCTGTATGTAGATTGGGAAGCGTCTGTGGGGTGGGGCGTGGTACTTGTATGTTCACAGTGATGAATTCAATCCGTCCCTGGGTCCAAGTCTGTTCTCCCACAAAAGCCTGACTCAAGACTGACAGGCATCTCTCTCTGTACTACCTCGTGCGCTCTGTCTCCCGGTTCTATCAAAGACACCTGTGAAAAGCATGTCTGGCATAACGTCGTTCCTGTGTCGGAGCAGAACCAAAGCAGGGGGGCAGGAGGAGAAGCAGTACACCAGGACTGAGAAAGTGTCGGTGTACGAGGGACGTTCATCTTGATTTCCCTGGACTAAGGGCTTACAAAGATGCCAATGTAGGGGTTTCTGTGACATGACTACCATAGATCCCGGCAAACCAGGGCGAGCTTTGATGCCGGCCCCAACCCGGTTACCAGGTGAATTGGTATCTCTGATCACCCACTGAAATTTTTCTCCTTTTCTCTCTCTCTCTCTCTCTCTTCCGTTCTTTCCTTCTTTCTTTCTTTCCTTCGGTCTGTCATTCCTTCCTTCCTTCCTTCTTTCTTTTTAATACAATTTTTCCTGTTTTAATTTCAAAACACGACGGTGTTACTAATGTTTTTGGTTCCATGGATCGCTTTTGTAATGCTTGAGTCAGGGCTATAGATGTTCCCCCACCCAGATCGTGTTCACTGTAACTGTTAGGTGGGGTTTTGCCCATCCTCTCCTCCCTACTCCCTCCCCGCTTGATTTCCACTGAGTTTTACTTTCCTCTGTGCACGTGTGTGCTCTTCAGTTAGTTCCCATTTCATAGCGAGCACATGCGGTGCTTGTTTTTCCAGTCTTTAGATACTTCACTTAGGATAACGGTCTCCAGTTCCCTCCAAATTCTTGCAAAAGGCATGAATTCGTCCTCTCTGCGGCTGAGTAGTATTCCACGGCATACATACACCACCTCTGGTTAATGCAGTCATCAACCGACGGGCACTTGGGTGGATTCCACATCTTTGCAGTTGTGAAGTGTGCTGAAATGAGCATTCAAGTGCAGGTGTCCCTTTGATAAAAGGACTTCTTTTCCTTTGGGGAAATACCCAGTAGTGTGAACGCTGGATCCAACGGTAGGTCTACTTTCAGTTCTTTGAGAAATCTCCGTACTGTTTTCCACAGAGGTTGCACTCATTTGCAGTCCCGCTAACAGTGTGTGAGCGTTCCTTTCTCTCTGCATCCTCGCCAGCACC
Organism: Daubentonia madagascariensis; assembly: GCA_023783475.1. Taxonomy (NCBI): domain Eukaryota; kingdom Metazoa; phylum Chordata; class Mammalia; order Primates; family Daubentoniidae; genus Daubentonia; species Daubentonia madagascariensis. Next base: position 4,949,472 of record JAKFHU010001186.1, on the reverse strand, counting down.
TATCGTTTGTCGACTTTTGAACAAAGGCCATTGTAACTGGGCTAAGGTGATATCTCCTTGTGGTTTTAATTTGCCTTTCCCTGATGATTAGTGACACTGAGCACTTTTCTCTTTTGAAAAGCGTCTGTTCATGTCTGTCGCCCACTTTTTTACGGGGTTTTTTTCTTTCTTGCTGATTTGCTGGAGTTCTTTGTAGAATCTGCTTATTTGCCCTTGATTGTGTGTATAGCTTGCGAATATTTTGTCCCCTTCTGTGGGTTGTGTATTTGCTCAGTTGATCATTTCCTTAGCTGAGCAGAAGCTTTTTAAGTTAATCAAGTCCCCTTTATTTATTTTTGTTGTTGCTGTAATTGCCATGGGGTCTTTTCATGAATTCTTAGCCTAGGCCGATGTGTCGAAGAGTTTTGCTTACATTTCCCTCTGCCATCCTTACGGTTTCATGCCTTACATGGAGGCCTTTTATCCTCCTTGAATTAATTTTTGTGAGTGGCGAGAGAGAGGGGTCCTGCTTCATTCTTCCTTGTGTGGCTATCCGATTTCCCGGCACCACGGATGGAATAGGGATTCTTTTCCCCAGGGTATGTTGTTGTCTGCTTCGTCGAAGGTCAGTTGGCTGTACGTGGATGGTTTCATATCCGGGTTCTCTGTTCTGTTCCATTGGTCTATGTCTCTATTTTTGTGCCAATACCCATGCTGTTTTGGGTACAATAGCCTCGTGGTCTAGTTTGAAGTCTAGCAATGTGATGCCTTCAGATTTGTTCTTTTTGCTTAGGATTGCTTTGGCTATGAGGGCTCATTTCTGTTTCCAAAGGAAGCATAGAATTATTTTTTCTAGTTCTGTGAGATATGAAGTTGGTATTTTAATGGGGATTACTTTGAACCTGTCAATCACGTTGGGTAGTATGGACAGTTTAACAATGTTGATTGTACCGATCCACGAGCATGATACGTTTTTCCATTTTTACGCCATTTCAATGCAACAGTTTTGAAAAGAAAAATCAATGCCACAAACACATCACCAAGTGGTGAGAGTAGGCACTCCATACCCAAATTTATATGAAATGAATCGGGGAGGCGAAGTTACTGATTTTCCGTACCGTCTCAAATGACAGGGTCTCCTGTTTTTAAAGGCTAAATATTATTTCATTGCTTCTGTAGGAAACATCCCCATTATCCGTTCATCCACCGATGGACAGTCCATGTCTCGGCTATTGTGAATAGTGCTGCCATGAACGTGCAAGTGCAGATATGTCTTTGGGATGCTACTTTCATTTCCTTGCGATGTGTGTTAGATAAGGCATTGCTGCATCACAGGACAGTTCTGTTTTTCCGTCTTTGAGGAGTCTGCACACTGTTTTTCGTCACGGCCGTACCAATTTACCTTCCCACCAACAGTGTACAAGAATTTCCTTTTCTCCACATCCTTGTCAATGCTTGTTACTTTGTGTTGTCTCTCTGGTAACAGCCCTGCCGACAGGTATGAGGTGATACCTCATTGTGGTTTTGATTTGCATTTCCCTGAGGATTAGTGATGATGTGGATGATCTTTTTGGATGCTGGCCGGCCAATCATATGTCCTCTTCGAACAATGTGTACTCAAGTACTTCTCCATTTCTTAAAAAGGCTACTTATGTATTTGTTTTTGGCTATTGAACTGTAGGTGTTACTTATCTATTTTGGAAATAAACTCCTTATCAGATGTATGGTTTACAAATATTTTCTCCCTTTCTGTAGGTTTCCTTTTCATGTTCATCGTTTCCTCTGCTGTGCAGGAAGCTTTTCAGTTTGATGTATTCCCACGAGTCTATTTTTCTCTTCGTTGCTCAAGTGCGCCGCTTGCTAGCTCTCAGTCTCCGATGGCATTTCTACCTGCCTTGAGATGCACACGCAGGCGCCCTTGAGCGGGCTCTGAAGAGCCATCCCTGGATGTCGTTGTGTCCATCCTTATCCACGTGACATTCTACTATGAAGTTTTCTCACCTGAGAAGTGGAGGTAATAATGCGTGGGTGTCTGTTCTGAGAACACAATTGGATAATCCAAATGGCATGCAATACGTGCACACGTCCCTGTATCGGGAATACTGTACAACAGAACAAAGCACAACATGGGATGAAGAAGGGTTCGGAGTTTATTAAGAAATACTTAGGTAAGAATCCCTGATCGTGAAAAGAAGAGAGGAGGGTTCTAGTATCGCGAGTAAATTGGAAAGGGACGCATGATGCTGACAGTTATCGGTCAGTTGCAGGATCCTCTGGAAAGCTGAGAGGATTTGTTTTCCTAAGTTCCTAAGAGGGAGAGAGTGAAGATCTTGATGTCAGAGTCAAAGCCAAGAGCCTAACTTGAAACTGAGGATCCATGAAGCTGGCACATGATGCATAAGGCGTAGGGAAGAAGAGAATCAGGAGGAAGTACAGTGCGCTTGCTCAAGCTGATTCACAGGGTTGCAGACATGGAGACGAGTAACAGAAATTTTGGTTCGAGCATGGTGGCTTTCCGCAAACGTTGGAAGTGAGTTTGTCCCCCGAAAGCTAAGTCGGTTGACAGAAGGTTTGGTGGGATGATGACGGTCCGTTGGGGAGTGGATCAGCAGCAGGAAGGCTGGCAGCAGCTGGACCCACAGCTCTGGGCGAGGCATCCAGGCAGGCAGACGCAGGTGGGGTGGTAGCAGGTTGTCCTGCAGTACACGGGTGCACAGCTGCTGGGCTGGCAGCAGGGTGTGCTGCAGCAAGCTGGGCGGCAGCAAGGCTGGCAGCAGCTGGACTCACAGCAGCTGGGCTGGCAGCAGGTGGTCCTGCAGCAGGTGGTCCTGCAGCAGGTAGGCTGGCAGCAAGGGGAGCAGCAGTGGGTCATGGTGTTGGGGCGGAGGGTGGGCTCCCGTTCAGAGGTGAGTTTCCCAGAATCTGATGAGTCCTTCCCATCTGGACCTTTTATACATTGGGTCTCCAAAGTTTGGACCAATGAGCAGAACTTTTCCTTGTTGTTGTTTACATTGTCATCCATAGTCACTGGGTGAATGACAAAGGAGGAAGCTGTTTCCCAAGTGTTTTAAGAATCTTTTAAAAGTCAGCGTTTAATCTGTTTCTTAATTGGGAGTAACGCATAGAAACTTTTCTCAGGTAAAAAGTAGGCGGTCAAATCATCAGCATCGTTCCTTCCCTGGTCACCCTGTGGTCATGTGATGGTTTCTTCTGGCCTGGGAAGGTCAGGAAGTTCTCCCTGCCCAGCCTGTTCCTTTGGCTGTATGTAGATTGGGAAGCATCTGTGGGGTGGGGCGTGGTACTTGTATGTTCACAGTGATGAATTCAATCCGTCCCTGGGTCCAAGTCTGTTCTCCCACAAAAGCCTGACTCAAGACTGACAGGCATCTCTCTCTGTACTACCTCGTGCGCTCTGTCTCCCGGTTCTATCAAAGACACCTGTGAAAAGCATGTCTGGCATAACGTCGTTCCTGTGTCGGAGCAGAACCAAAGCAGGGGGGCAGGAGGAGAAGCAGTACACCAGGACTGAGAAAGTGTCGGTGTACGAGGGACGTTCATCTTGATTTCCCTGGACTAAGGGCTTACAAAGATGCCAATGTAGGGGTTTCTGTGACATGACTACCATAGATCCCGGCAAACCAGGGCGAGCTTTGATGCCGGCCCCAACCCGGTTACCAGGTGAATTGGTATCTCTGATCACCCACTGAAATTTTTCTCCTTTTCTCTCTCTCTCTCTCTCTCTTCCGTTCTTTCCTTCTTCTTTCTTTCCTTCGGTTTGTCCAATCCCCATGCTGTTTTGGGTACAATAGCCTCGTGGTCTAGTTTGAAGTCTAGCAATGTGATGCCTTCAGATTTGTTCTTTTGCTTAGGATTGCTTTGGCTATGAGGGCTCATTTCTGTTTCCAAAGGAAGCATAGAATTATTTTTTCTAGTTCTGTGAGATATGAAGTTGGTATTTTAATGGGGATTACTTTGAACCTGTCAATCACGTTGGGTAGTATGGACAGTTTAACAATGTTGATTGTACCGATCCACGAGCATGATACGTTTTTTCCATTTTTACGCCATTTCAATGCAACAGTTTTGAAAAGAAAAATCAATGCCACAAACACATCACCAAGTGGTGAGAGTAGGCACTCCATACCCAAATTTTATATGAAATGAATCGGGGAGGCGAAGTTACTGATTTTCCGTACCGTCTCAAATGACAGGGTCTCCTGTTTTTAAAGGCTAAATATTATTTCATTGCTTCTGTAGGAAACATCCCCATTATCCGTTCATCCACCGATGGACAGTCCATGTCTCGGCTATTGTGAATAGTGCTGCCATGAACGTGCAAGTGCAGATATGTCTTTGGGATGCTACTTTCATTTCCTTGCGATGTGTGTTAGATAAGGCATTGCTGCATCACAGGACAGTTCTGTTTTTTCCGTCTTTGAGGAGTCTGCACACTGTTTTTCGTCACGGCCGTACCAATTTACCTTCCCACCAACAGTGTACAAGAATTTCCTTTTCTCCACATCCTTGTCAATGCTTGTTACTTTGTGTTGTCTCTCTGGTAACAGCCCTGCCGACAGGTATGAGGTGATACCTCATTGTGGTTTTGATTTGCATTTCCCTGAGGATTAGTGATGATGTGGATGATCTTTTGGGATGCTGGCCGGCCAATCATATGTCCTCTTCGAACAATGTGTACTCAAGTACTTCTCCATTTCTTAAAAAGGCTACTTATGTATTTGTTTTTGGCTATTGAACTGTAGGTGTTACTTATCTATTTTGGAAATAAACTCCTTATCAGATGTATGGTTTACAAATATTTTCTCCCTTTCTGTAGGTTTCCTTTTCATGTTCATCGTTTCCTCTGCTGTGCAGGAAGCTTTTCAGTTTGATGTATTCCCACGAGTCTATTTTTCTCTTCGTTGCTCAAGTGCGCCGCTTGCTAGCTCTCAGTCTCCGATGGCATTTCTACCTGCCTTGAGATGCACACGCAGGCGCCCTTGAGCGGGCTCTGAAGAGCCATCCCTGGATATCGTTGTGTCCATCCTTATCCACGTGACATTCTACTATGAAGTTTTCTCACCTGAGAAGTGGAGGTAATAATGCGTGGGTGTCTGTTCTGAGAACACAATTGGATAATCCAAATGGCATGCAATACGTGCACACGTCCCTGTATCGGGAATACTGTACAACAGAACAAAGCACAACATGGGATGAAGAAGGGTTCGGAGTTTATTAAGAAATACTTAGGTAAGAATCCCTGATCGTGAAAAGAAGAGAGGAGGGTTCTAGTATCGCGAGTAAATTGGAAAGGGACGCATGATGCTGACAGTTATCGGTCAGTTGCAGGATCCTCTGGAAAGCTGAGAGGATTTGTTTTCCTAAGTTCCTAAGAGGGAGAGAGTGAAGATCTTGATGTCAGAGTCAAAGCCAAGAGCCTAACTTGAAACTGAGGATCCATGAAGCTGGCACATGATGCATAAGGCGTAGGGAAGAAGAGAATCAGGAGGAAGTACAGTGCGCTTGCTCAAGCTGATTCACAGGGTTGCAGACATGGAGACGAGTAACAGAAATTTTGGTTCGAGCATGGTGGCTTTCCGCAAACGTTGGAAGTGAGTTTGTCCCCCGAAAGCTAAGTCGGTTGACAGAAGGTTTGGTGGGATGATGACGGTCCGTTGGGGAGTGGATCAGCAGCAGGAAGGCTGGCAGCAGCTGGACCCACAGCTCTGGGCGAGGCATCCAGGCAGGCAGACGCAGGTGGGGTGGTAGCAGGTTGTCCTGCAGTACACGGGTGCACAGCTGCTGGGCTGGCAGCAGGGTGTGCTGCAGCAAGTGGGGCGACAGCAAGGCTGGCAGCAGCTGGACACACAGCAGCTGGGCCGGCAGCAGGGTGTGGTGCAGCAGGTGGTCTCACAGGTAGGTTGCCAGCAGGTGGTCCTGCAGCAGGTGGTTGGGCAGCAAGCTGGGCGGCAGCAAGGCTGGCAGCAGCTGGACTCCAGCAGCTGGGCTGGCAGCAGGTGGTCCTGCAGCAGGTGGTCCTGCAGCAGGTAGGCTGGCAGCAAGGGGAGCAGCAGTGGGTCATGGTGTTGGGGCGGAGGGTGGGCTCCCGTTCAGAGGTGAGTTTCCCAGAATCTGATGAGTCCTTCCCATCTGGACCTTTTATACATTGGGTCTCCAAAGTTTGGACCAATGAGCAGAACTTTTCCTTGTTGTTGTTTACATTGTCATCCATAGTCACTGGGTGAATGACAAAGGAGGAAGCTGTTTCCCAAGTGTTTTAAGAATCTTTTAAAAGTCAGCGTTTAATCTGTTTCTTAATTGGGAGTAACGCATAGAAACTTTTCTCAGGTAAAAAGTAGGCGGTCAAATCATCAGCATCGTTCCTTCCCTGGTCACCCTGTGGTCATGTGATGGTTTCTTCTGGCCTGGGAAGGTCAGGAAGTTCTCCCTGCCCAGCCTGTTCCTTTGGCTGTATGTAGATTGGGAAGCGTCTGTGGGGTGGGGCATGGTACTTGTATGTTCACAGTGATGAATTCAATCCGTCCCTGGGTCCAAGTCTGTTCTCCCACAAAAGCCTGACTCAAGACTGACAGGCATCTCTCTCTGTACTACCTCGTGCGCTCTGTCTCCCGGTTCTATCAAAGACACCTGTGAAAAGCATGTCTGGCATAACGTCGTTCCTGTGTCGGAGCAGAACCAAAGCAGGGGGGCAGGAGGAGAAGCAGTACACCAGGACTGAGAAAGTGTCGGTGTACGAGGGACGTTCATCTTGATTTCCCTGGACTAAGGGCTTACAAAGATGCCAATGTAGGGGTTTCTGTGACATGACTACCATAGATCCCGGCAAACCAGGGCGAGCTTTGATGCCGGCCCCAACCCGGTTACCAGGTGAATTGGTATCTCTGATCACCCACTGAAATTTTTCTCCTTCTCTCTCTCTCTCTCTCTCTCTCTCTCTCTCTCTCTCTCTCTCTCTCTCTTCCGTTCTTTCCTTCGGTCTGTCATTCCTTCCTTCCTTCCTTCATTCTTTCTTTTTATACAATTTTTCCTGTTTTAATTTGAAAACATGATGGTGTTAGAAATGTTTTTGATTCCGTTGATCGCTTTTGTAAGTGTATCAATGTGATGCCTTCAGATTTGTTCTTTTTGCTTTGGAGTGCTTGGCTATGAGGGTCATTTCTGTTTCCATAGTAAGCATGGCATCATTTTTTCTAGATCTGTGAGGTACGAAGGGGGTATTTTAGTGGGGATTACACTGAACCTGTAAATCATTTTGGGTAGTATGGACATCTTAACAATGTTGATTGTAGCAATCCATGAGCATGATATGTTTTTCCATTTTTACACCATTTCAATGCAACAGTTTTGAAAAGAAAATTCAATGCCACCAATACATTACCAAATGGTCAGAGTAGGAACACCATACCCTAATGTTACATAAAGTCAATCGGGGAGGTGAAGTTACTGATTTTCCATACAATCTCAAATGACAGGGTCTCCTGTTCTCAAATTCTAAATTTTATTTCATTGCGTCTATTGGCGACATCCCTATTATCCGTTGTAGATCTGTGAAATATGAAGTTGGTATTTTAATGGGGATTATATTGAATCTGTAAATCGCTTTTGGTAGTATGGATATTTTAAGAATGTTGATTCTACCAATGCATGAGCATGATATGTTTTTCCTTTTTATACAATTTTAATACAACAATTTTGAAAGGAAAAATCAATGCCACTAGCAAATTGGCATATATTTTGGTTAGAAACAACATACCAAAATTTTATATGAAATGAATCAGTAAGGTGTATTTAATTAAAATTTATTTTATTATCTGGGATTTGGGTATCATAATCTGATTGCTGAATGTTTACCTACATGTTCTGCCTTGTACTTGGAGGAGTTCTTCGGCAAATTATTTTACATATTGAAGCCCTTCTTCTAGTTGGTTATTTTTTGAATAAGTATTTGCCTTCCTTCTGTTTAATTTATTCTTGCTATTTGCATTGTTATTGGATGAGTGGAGTTAATCTAGAAATTTTTTTTTTTCTCTCTTCAGCATCATACCGTGAGCACAAATCTGGCTTGTCTTCTTCACAGCCAAGAGTGTGGCATTTCTTTTTATCCTTTTCTTCAAGGCCTTGGAATCTTGGAGTCTAGGGCCTCTCTGCTCCCTGCATAAACACGAGGAATGCCACACAGTAAGTGAACAAATACCTGTTTATTGAGGGAAAGGGGCCTTTTGAATCTACAGATTGCAAACCTCTCAGTTCTTACTCCCCCCTCCTCTATCTGCAAACCTCATCAAATGAGATAAATGTGAAAACACCAAGTTACTCATTTTCATGTGCAAGACTTTCTTGAACACAGAGTAGCCACTTGCTCTCTTCTGGTGCATCAGAAATAAGAAAATTTGGTAGAAACAGATTGGATTTTGGAAAGCAATCAAGCTGTTTACAAGCTGTGCAGCTGTGCAAGTTGGTACATGTCACACCACCTCCTTGAGCTCCATGTACTCTGCTTTAAAATGGGTGCAGTGAGATTTCCTTTGCAGGCTTGTGTGAGAATGAGACAGTACATGGAAAGCATGGATCTCAGCATCTACTAGGTGCACAGGAAATATTAATAAATAACTTCAAGGGCTTCTCTACTATGAAACACCAAGAGTGCTAGTGGTTATCAAGCTGGATTGTTTGGCACGCTCTTCGGAGACTAGGAAAGTTACATGTCTGTTCATCTCTGTTAGCTTGGCTGAGGCAACACCCTGTTCCTGAAACCCTGTTTTCCTCTTAGAGGTGGCAACAGCCCAGAAAAGTCCAAATGGTTATGTATACTCTTTGGTGTTCAGTTCTTCAGAAGATCCATGTCTTCTTTTAGTATCACCCTCATACCTATCATAGATTCTGCATTTTCTTGTTCCTCACATTCCTCTACTTGTGTACAGACAAGTGCCCAAATGTGTAAGTGTGAAAATATCCTCTGCTAGAGAAGACAAGAGCTGGGCAAAGTGCATATCTCCCCAGTGTTCATCTACTCTAAGCCTCCCACATTTTTTCCTCCCACATTTACATCCACTTGCAGTAAAATGTAAATCAAAGTACCCCTGAGATATAATAAGAGTGAGCAGGCACTGGGACAATTCACATTAAGCAAGTAACTCTTCCCATCTGTAGGTTGCCAAAGGTACTCTTGACTCTGACCACTTTGTAAGGTTCTTGTGAGGTTATAAAGGAATGATGGAAGTGAATTTCAGTCTGAATGTAAGCTCTCATGAAGGAAATGCTATAGAAATAAAAACAAATACAAGAATTACTCAAGGTAGTACAGATTTATTAGGAAATAAATGGGTGAGATTCCCTGTCACTAGGAAGACAATTTAAATTGGGCATAAAAGGGAAAAGAATAGGTCACAAGAATAAGGAATACATTGAGAAAATATTAATGTCCTTTATCATTGGAAAGAGTTAAGAAAAAAGCCATAGGTTTTTGTTTGTTTGCCAATTTTTTGGGTTGCTTAGAGTGAAAGGATGAAGATTACTTTTCCACATCTGAGAACATGACTCGAGATCAAGAACAGGTAAGGTAGACCAGGAGCTGGAGCTTCTGCTCAACGGATAAAGAGGAAAAAAGTGGATTAAGTAGTCTCCATCAAGCAGACACTCAGGATGCTTCATAACAAGACAACCCACAGGTGGTGTGATGGTGGCAAAGCCTGGAGAGTGATTTTGTTGCAGGACCTGGGTTGGTTGATGCAAAATTGCCATGTGACAGGTGGCGGGTCTTTGGCAAGAGGATCAGCAGCAGGAAGGCTGGCAGCAGCTGGATCCGCAGTTCTGGGTTAGGCAACCAGGCAGGCAGACGCAGGTTGGGTGGTAGCAGGTTCTTCTGCAGTACACAGGTGCACAGCTGCTGGACTGGCAGCAGGATGTGCTGCAGCAACTGGGGCGGCAACAAGGCTGGCAGCAGCTGGACACACAGCAGCTGGGCTGGCAGCAGGGTGTCCTGCAGCAGGTGGTTGGGCAGCAAGCTGGGCGGCAGCAAGGCTGGCAGCAGCTGGACTCACAGCAGCTGGGCTGGCAGCAGGTGGTCCTGCAGCAGGTAGGCTGGCAGCAAGGGGAGCAACAGTGGGTCATGGTGTTGGGGTGGAGGGTGAGCTCGTGTTCAGAGATGAGTTTCCCAGAATCTGATGAGTCCACCCAATCTGGACCTTTTATACATGGTACCTCAAAGTTTGGACCAATGAGGAGAACTTGTCTTGGATATTGTTTATGTTAATTTCTCTAGGCCATTTGGAAATGCCCCTAGGAGGAAGTTGTTTTTTAAATGTTATGAATTTTCTTTGGGTAATTGATTCGTTTGCTTTTCTAATTGACAAATAATCAATCAGAACTATTTTCCTGCAATGAGAAATAAGTCATCATTCTTCAAATCAATTAAGCACTAATCCTCATTTTTAAAGTTGAGTACAGTATTTGGTCATCTAACAGGTCCAGCTTAGCTGGTGAGAAGTCAGGACAATTGTCAGTCTCCTTCTATTTAATATTTTCCCTGGGTGCTATTTATTTTGGGAAGCACCTCTGAAGAGAGGGTGATGTTGAGTCATGGTGATGAGTAAAAACCAAGTTTAGGGAGGCTTCTGATACCTCCTGTAATGTAGAAGCTAGTATAAGATTGATCTTCCTGCTGTAAACGATGATGAAGGTGGGTAAATATATAAATCAACTGTCTGCAGATATTGAACTGCAATCAACTTTGGGCTATAATACTGTCGGAAAGAAACACATGGTGTGAGGCCCAATTTATCCCAGGTTTCTCCCCTCATGTGCTTCCCAAACTGCAATACCAGAAGGAATAGAGTCCAAGTAGAGAGCAGAGAAGAGAGAGACAGACACTGAATGGATTTATTACAGTTCGTTCTCTCAGCTCGAAATATGATTTTTGATGATTAAATTTTCTTAAGTTTGATCTAGTTGAAATTATCAGTAATTTCTTTTAAAATAAAACTATTGTTGTCTTGCTCAGGAGATATTTGTCTACTTCATGATACAAAAATTAACATAATTATCTAGTGAGTTTTAAGATTTTTTGATCTTCAAGCTATTAATATATCTGCAATTGACTTTTTTTTGGTACATGATGAGTGATTGGAGTCCAAGTTCATCTTTTCCATGTAGATACTTTTTTCTAGCTTTGATTAGGGAACATTCTCTGCTTTATTGATAGATATGTCCCCATTTTCATCCAGAATATTATTTATTTGTGTCTACTCTCTTTTTCTTGATCAATCTTGACAGTGGCTTATCATTTCTTAGTATCTTTTTTTAAAAAAAGAAACAAATTTGGCTTTTTTGGTCTTCTCCATTATATCTTTGTTAACTATTTTATTACTTTACACTTTAATTTATGCTTTTTTGGCTAATTCTGTTTTTCTTTTTCTTATTCACTAAAATGAACACTAAGTTCATTTATTTTGATGTTTTATTCTTGTTTAATATAAGTATTTAAGGCTATAAATTTAGTCAAAGTGAGACAGGGAACTGGCAGGTACCGCTGTGGGTACAGCATTGCTGCAGGCGATGCCTTGGGCATTGCTTTGGGCATTGCTGCAGCACTACCTGAGTCAGGAGTCTCAACATAGTTTCAAATTGGCCTGATTAAAACAGGATGGAGGCAGGGCAAGTTCCAACTGGTTAGAACCATGATGGTGGAGAAACATCGCCCCTTTCATGAATATTCATCCCCTTGTTTAACCCATTGCTTAAATAGAAAAGCAACAGGAACCCGGGGGCCAGTTCTCTTCTGCAGGGAGGGCCAGCCTCTACTCTGTCTGTGGAGTAGACTTTCTATAGTTTCTGAGTAAATCTTGTTTTCACTTTATACTTTTGGCTCGCTCCTGAATTCTTTCTTGCACGAAGCCAAGGACCCACTTGGACCTCAAGTGGCTCCCAGCGTTGGGAGTCACTTTCCTGTGTCAAAAGTACCATTTTTACAGCACCCCACAAGTTTTAATATGTAATATTTTCGTTGTAATTCAGTTACACATTCTTTCCTTTACATTGTGGATTCTTAGTTTTGTTCTTCCAAGTATCTTCTGCAATTTATGTCATCTATTGTGTACTTTAATGGCTATCTGTTCTATTGTTTGTTTTGTACCTAATATTATTTATTTTATTTTTTTATTTTTAAATTTCAGACTATTATGGGGGTACAAACACTTTGGTTACATATATTACCTTTGCACTGCCCAAGTCAGAGCTACAAGCGTGCCCATCCCCCAGACAGTGCACCCCACACCCATTAGGTGTGAATTTACCCATCCCCTCCATCCCCACCTGCCCGACACCCGCTGAATAGTACTTTCATGTGTGCACATAAGTACTGATCAGTTAGTACCAATTTGATGGTGAGTGCCAGTGGTGCTTGTTTTTCCATTCTTGTGATACTTTGCTTCGAAGAATGGGCTCTAGCTCCATCCAGGATAATACCGGAGGTATTAATTCATCATTGTTTCTTATGGCTGAGTAGTCCACATTTTATTAATCCACTCATGTATTGATGGGCACTTGGGTTGTTTCCACGTCTTTGCAATTATGAATTGTGCTGCTATAAACATTCAAGTGCAGATGCCTTTATTATAGGACGTCTATACAGAACTTAGGAAAATCAACAAGAAAAAATCAAACAACCCCATTAAAAAGTGGGCAAAGGACATGAACAGAAACTTTTCAAAAGAAGACAGAATAACGGCCAGAAAACATAAAAAACTGCTCAGCTTCTCTAATCATCAGGGAAATGCAAATCAAAACCACAATGAGATATCACTTAACTCCAGTGAGATTGGCTTATATCAAAAATTCCCAAAACAACAAATATTGGCGGGGATGTGGAGAGCTAGGAACACTCACACTGCTGGTGGGACTGCAAATTAGTACAACATCTATGGAAAGTACTATGGAGATACCTCAAAGAACTAAAAGTAGAATTACCATTTGATCCAGCAATTCCACTACTCGGTATTTACCCAAAGGAAAAACAAAATATTTTGCTTTGAATTGCAGTTTAAATATACAAATGCCTGTAAGTGCAGGCAGGAACAAAGGCAGGAACAAAGGGACAACAATGACTCCATTATGTGTATTAATGGGGCAAAGACAGAATAAGGTACATAATATTTGGATGCCTAGCAATTTCCATATTTGGCTAACCTTTTGAAAGAAAGCGCCTCTTATTTTCATTGGCAACAAAGTGGTCTCCTGATATACTTCGTTTGCTCTGACTTAAATTGTGGCTAAAAATTTCTGCTGCCTCCTGATTTCTGCTGAGACATCCTGACCTTGGCTGCAAAGGTGGATGGATAATGGCATTGCCTCTTCATTTTGGGAGATGCTCTGATGCTATTCGTTGAGTCAGAATGGAGTCATAGTGGGAAAAGAGATGGGTGGTGTATTATTCACTGTGTCTCTGTCCTGAGAATGGGTCTGGCACATAGTGAGAACCAATACATGGTTATTGAATAAAGGAGAACTTTAAGTTTTCTAGCTTGAAAACTTGGACTAACAGTGATTTGTAATAGGACTGGAGAATTGGGGTATTGGTTTGGAAAAGAAACAGAATGATAAATTCTGTTTTGGACAAATGAGATTTGAAGCCACGTGCCTTAAACCCAGCTACATTTCCTGGCTTCAGCATTTACAAGTGTGCTATGCTGATTTTATCACCAGCCATGTTTGCTGTAATGTACTGGGGTCTGATTTTTTGTGTATTAACATATCCACGTTTGCCTCTATTTTAAGTATTGTCCAAATTGAAGGGACTGTGGCTCTGTGTCTCATTCAGGAAGAGGAAGTTAAGTGGTTGGAGGACAAAAGAATGACTTGTCATATGCTCAGAATATCAAACGACACACTCTGAAAAGTGTAAGAGGAAACAGACAAGATGATGCTGAAACAAAAAAGGAAGGCAAATGGTGCTTTTAGGGATAAATAGCTGATTAAATGAAAATTACTTAAGCATCCATTTTAAAAATAAAGGCTAACTGCATCAAAGTCATACCTCAATCAGAATATCTGATAAATTCTCTTTAAATAAGATGAACAAGAAAATAATCCTGGACATGGTGATGGCAGCTCCGCAGCAGGGTATATAAGGAAATGTGGCAGGAAGAAGACTTACAAACTCTACTACCTTATGCTACTGGAAACTCACCCAGAACCTCCACCCTTTGACATCATGGTCAGCTCCTGCTGTGGTTTCTTCTGCTCTGACCAGAGCTGTGGTCAAGGCCTTTGCCAGGAGACCTGCTGCCGCCCGGCTGCTGTGTGTCCAGCTGCTGCCATCCAGTCTGCTGCTAGACCACCTACTGTCACCCAAACCCCCGTGGATTCTCTTGTTGAACTTCATTCCTGACCACCAGCCCTGAGTCGACCACTGTATTGAAATCATTATAGTTCTTTTAAGGAGAAGGGGTATCTTTAAGCTGTCTCCTGTGCATTCAGACAGAGAGGACCACCCATCTCTAAACAAACAAATAACCATAGAACTGTGACTCAATTAGGTGAGAATCCCAAGCCTGTGATACCTGTACTTGCTTTGACCTTGACAGTAACTTCCTTGTGGTATATTAATTATGCCTCCAAAAATATTAACTTTCCTTTTATCATATGTACTTGGGCTACATTCAGACTAAGTACAAAGAACTATTATAAATACAGGGGAAAATGATAAAACCACAGTCATAGCAGAAACTTTAACACACTATTTCAAAAGTGGTCATTTGAAGAAGAAAAATAAACAAGGACGTAGAGAATTTGTGCAGGATCATCATCAGCTTAGATACAATGGATATTTATATGCCATCTTATGCCCAACAAATTGAGTTTCTATAATTTTCATATACAACCCAGAATATTTACAAAATATATTCATAAAAATATCTTCTAAACATGTTCGTGTAGCCTTCTTTCCATCCCTTCTTCCCTCCTTCCTGAATAATTCAGCTTAAATAGAAAGTGAGTGTCTGCATGGGATAGGGGTGGTCTAAAGAAATAGTATACTTCATTTCTTTTTTTTTAATTGAAATAATCTTAAACTTATAGAAAAATTTCAAGAATAGTTCAAAGAGTTTTTTTCTTTATGACAAAATGATGCGTTATCACCTCTAAACATCAGTGTGTGTTTCCTACATCAAGGGCATTCTCCTCCATAACCACAGTGGAATTCAAAACCAGGCTTTTACTCTTGCCAAAAATGCTGCAAAGAACACCCTGGAACTTATATCTTGTAGCACACATATATGTGTATCTGTTGAATATATTTCTAGATGTGAAATTGCTCAATCAAGAGGCATGCACATTTCCAAATCTGATAAATTAATTTGATATTAGTAAATTTAATTTGATGCTGTTGATATTATCAAATTTAAGATACTGCTAAATTACCATCTAAAGAAGTTACTTCAATGTAAAACTCTGCCATCTGTATATGAAAATATGTTTCCTTATAACTTCACTAATTTGTTAAAGTTTTTAAACTTAAATATTTTATATTTGTCATTATAAACAGCAACTATTCACTGCTGTATCTCCATAGCATACAGTAGAACTTGGCACACATTAGGTGTTCAGTAGATGGTTTGATGAATGACTAAATGTTCAATTAAAATATTTTAGATTATGAGTGAGACTGAACATCTTTCAAAAAGTTCAAAAACCATTTAATTTTTTTTAAAGTGAAGTGGGCTTTATATGTTTTACTCAATTTTCTATTGGGTTATTAGCCTTTTTTTCTCATTAGGTTGCATTAAGGAAATTAGTTACTTTTTTATTAGATTGGTTAAGATATTTATTATATATTCCCAGATTGCCCTTTAGCCAACCTGGGACTATATAATAAATATCTTTGGTTTTGCTTAAGCCTTTTTTTCTAAATCAAGCATTTGAATTTTTTCTGTTGTAAATTTTTTGAATCTTTTTCTTTATTGCTATTATGTTTGCTGTCTTAGAAAAACCTTTCCACTTCAAATATTTTAAGAAAATTTCTTCCAAGTTTTCTTCTAGTACTTTTACAGTTTATTTTTCTCAAAAGAGTCTTTAGGAAACAAGTAACACCGTCCCACTTGAGGACTGGTGTGAGACACAAAGCTTTCAGGATGACACATAAAATTTTTTTTTTTTAAATTTCAGAATATTATGGGGGTACAACACTTTGGCTATATATATTGCCCATGCACTGCCCGTGTCAGAGCTACAATCATGGTCATCCCCCAAACTGTGCTCCCCGCATCCATTCAGTGAGAGTTTTCCCATCCCCTCCACCCGCCTCCCGCCTGCCCGCCCGCTGATGAATATTATTGCCCTGTGTGATGTAAGTGTTGATCAGTTAGTACCAATTTGATGGTGACTACCAGTAGTGCTTGTTTGAGTTTCAAATGATCTATCACATGACAATCAATTGGATGAGTAATCTTAAGAGTCTTTGAAATTGGATGATACACATAAGAAACAAGACAAGAGGAGACTCAGGAAGAAAAACTGGATTGGATAAACCCTAACACAGAGCAAGAAAAAAATGTATTCTGTCTTTTACACAGATTGTCCCACAATTAACTAATTTGATAATTGTTTATCAATTAAGATAAACAATAACAAGGAAAAAGCCCTTTACATGGTGACAGCAGCGCCTCAGTTGAGTATAAAAGTGGACATGGGATAAGGGGACTCACACATTTGGGAAACTCACTCTCTTAGAAACTCACCCAGAACCTTCATCCTCTGACACCATGGTCAACTCTTGTTGTGGCTCCATCTGTTCTGACCAGGGCTGTAGCCAAGGCCTCTGCCAGGAGACCTGCTGCCAACCCAGCTGCTGCCAGACCACCTGCTGCCACCCCAGCTGCTCTGTGTCCAGCTGCTGCCCCCCATCCTGCTGTCAGACTACCTGCTGCCAGACCACTTGCTGCCGCCCTGCCTGCTGTGGCCCAGTCTGCTGTCAGACCACCTGCTGCCCTAGCTGTGGTGTGTCTAGCTGCTGCCGCCCAGTCTGCTGTCAGACCACCTGCCGCCCTAGCTGTGGTGTGTCTAGCTGCTGCCGCCCAGTCTGCTGTCAGACCACCTGCTGCCGTACAACTTGCAGTCGCCCCAGCTGCTGTGAAACCTCTTGTTGAACCTCATATCTGACTGCCGACTATGATCCATCCACCACTACATCAATCTGAAAGTGTCATTCATATCAACTTATCCATGTGTTAAATGGCCACCAGCTTTATTATCCTGTTATGCCACTAAGCAACGGTGAAAGGGCATCCATCTACATTAAATACCACTCATGTCTCCCATGGATCTCTTCCCTGCATTTAGACCTCAGATACAAGATGCAGTTAGACTAAGCCCCTGAGTCTCTGTTATGGTTGCCTTGACCTTCAAAATTACAAGTTGTTCAATAAATATTATCTTGATATCAGAAATTCTGATAGCTTTCTTCAGTTATTTTTGAGAGTTGATTATTGGTTTATTTTTTAGCATAATTTTTCTCAAGATGAAGAGAAGTTTGGGTTTCTGTGGCTAGGAAAGAACACTAATTTTTGCAAATATTATCTAATCTTTGTGTTATAGAAAGGACTTTTAAAAATATTTTTCAAAATAAGATAGCTCACTTTATTTAACTAACAATAGTTTTCTTACTCAATCAATACAATGATTGATCACCTGGCATGTTCATTGCCCTGTTGGGTTTTGGGGATGATATCAAGATATGTGAGGCACAGGGGCTTCCTACAAGGAGCTCACAATCTAATTTTGGAAATAACAGGAAGGACCAATGTAGGTAGAGTACATTGGGTAGGATTGATTAGAGAAGGAAGTTTTTGTCTTGGAGAAGGTAAGACAGAAGGAATAATTTTTGTAATAGAATGAGTTAAGCAGTAAACTTAGGAAAAATGTGCAGGTCCCAAACCCATGAAATGAAGGGGAGGAGGAGGAGACAGGGAAGTATTTACATTCTTGTGGTGACAAGAGATGGGCCAAGAAAGCATTTGCTGTTGACCAAATGTGGCAGAGACTAAACCTTGCTGGCTTTGGCCCATCCCCTTCATATTAATGATACTATACTAAAACAGCCACAAGCAAATGAGGAAGCTCTTAGTCAGAGGTGGAATCACACGTGGACAAGTAAACACATCCTTTGGGGAAGGTCCGGGGAGGAGCTGGGGAAGGGTTTGAATGGTAGGCAAGGGTGAAGGTGTACAGGGGAAGGACTCAGGCTATGCTTGCAAGTTGTGTGCTGAGCCTGCACCCTTGGGGCATCCTTACATACTGCACAGACTTAAACATATTCAGGAAAGAAAACCAAATGCCTCCTGTAGTCACATGGCTTTACTTGTCCTGTCTGATGTCACTTAACACATGAAAAAAGCTACTTGAGCAAAATACAGGGGTCAATAGAATAAAGAAATTGTCTTTATGTTTTCTTGGTCCTTCCTGTAGATATTTTAAGATGAAGAAATCATATCCTTTTTAGCAATAATAATACTTATGAGGGATCATAGGATATGGATAAAGGTGCCATAAGCAGCGATGCTGGCATTTCCAGTTGAAGCACAGACGCAGTGGAAAACCACTGAGAATGGCTGGGAGCCACACAGCCTATGGGTAGGGCAGTAGGAAGTTACGGCTAGAAAGACTGGCAGGCTTCTCATTTTGTTGGGCTTGATTGCCATAGTAATGCATTTATAGTTAAGCACTAATTACTGTCCACATTTGTCTGTGATGAACGAAGCAAATTGTCAAGAAATGTTATCCATTCTGGCTCCACTAAGCTCATGCTGCAGGGTTTAGATTGGTCTTTTCACCATGACAGGTGAATGTAAGATTCATGGTTTCACCCACCGCAGCCTGGCACCAAGGCAGCCATCCGATTGTTTCACCTCTGTTCTTTAGCAGTGACCTTTCGTTTTGGAAGTACAAGTTTATCACAACTTCTTGCATCTTTGGGAGAATTTCCATTCCATAACTAAATAACATCAATATGCCCAAGAGTCAAGGACTTTAATTAGAAGCAAAATTTAGTTGAAAGATAAAATAAAAAGCAAAAATTAAACAACACTCTCAGATATGAGTAGAGTACTATGGCATTTATATCATAAAGAAGATCATGCCGCTAAACTTAATGTTTTATTATTAATCATTCATTTAAGATAGTAATTGCTGTCTCATTGTGATTCTCATTATAGCACTTTCCTCTCATTAATACACATGCGAGTACAAACACATCTGTGTAAAGTGGCAAGGACCGAGAAATTTGCTGAAGCAAACCAATATGTTATGATTTTTTTTCTTTATCACTAATAGTTTTGGAGTATATAAAAAAGGTCCCTATTTGTTTTGTTTACTTTTATTTTTGTTCTATTACTCCTTATGTTAATTGCATCTATCAAAATACAGAACATTTTCATCACCACCATCTCTCATGTTGTCTTTTTATAACCACACATACTTTTAGTGTCAAGAGTAAGGATCTTTGCCTAGCCCTAGATCCCACAGCTGTTCTCTTATGTGTTTTGTTCTAAAAGTTTTATAAAACTATAGTTGTACGGTTTACATTTAAGTCCATGGTGCATTTTGAGTTAATTTTTTTTTTTTTTGGTCTGTGAATGCCCAATTGCTCCAGTGCTATTTGTTGAAAAGATTGTATTCCTTTATTGAATTTCTTTTTCACGTTTGTCAAAAAATCAGCTGGGCATATTTGTATAGATCTCGAACTTTGTTGTCTCTTAATTGGTGATTTTATCCTTATCATATTTATTCTCACTACCCTCAAGTTTTTAAACTGCTATATTGAGATGTAATTCACATACCATGCAAGTCACCATTTCAAGGATACATTTTTTTTTTTTTATATGCACAGTGTTGTGAAACCATCACCTATGATTTAAGGTTACAACATTTTCATCTTCCCCAAAAGAAACTTCATAGTCATTAGCAGTCACTCCCAGTCCCTCCTAGCCCCACCCCAGCTGTAGATAACCATGAATCTACTTTTTGTCTCTATAGATTTACTTTCTGGACATTCCACGTAAATGAGTCCATAATCACACAATATGTGGTTTTTTGTGTCTGACTTCTTTCATTTGAATGTTATTCTCAAGGTTCAGCCACATTGTAGCGTGTAGTGGTACTTCATTCCTTTTTATTGATGACTAATATGTAATATTCCATTATATGGATATAATAAATTTTATTTATCCATTCATCAATTGATGAGCATTTGGGTTGTTCTGACTTTTTGGCTGTTATAATAATGCTGCTATGAACATCTGCTACAACTTTATATTTTCATTTCTTTTGGGTTATTTGTCTTTTGTTATTGAGTTGTAAGAGTTCTTTATATATTCTGCATGTAAGTTCCTTATCCTTATTTCTTTTCTAGTTCTCTCTATTGTATTAAGTGGATATTTTCTGGTGTAATGTATTAATTCCTTTGAGAGTGTGTGTGTGTGTGTGTGTGTTGTAAGGTGTAAGATACATGCTTTAATTTATCAGAAGGTACTTCAGATTTATACTGACTTAGTTCCAGTGAAATAGAGAAACTTTACTCTTGTGTAGCTCCAGTCCCTCCCTATTTTTGTGCTATTACTATTATACACTTCATGTCTATATACATAAAAATCCAACAATATATAGTTGTAATTATTACTTTACGTAATCTTATGTCTTTTAAACAAGCTGAGCAAAGAATGAAGAACAGGTATATATTTGTAAAGTTATATTAACCTTTGATTTAACCTCTCTGGTTCTCTTCATTTCTTACCATCTGATGTAATTACCCTACCCCAATAGCTTTGTTCCCACCTGTTTCCTTCGCGTTTACACCTCCAGTTGTTATAGACCCAACAATACAATTATTTCCATATTGTGTTTATGCAATAGCTTTTTAAACCAGTTAAGAGAAGAAAGGAGACGAAATATGCAAATATGTACAATTTTACTTCACAGCCGTCCTGACCTCCAGAGTTGACTGTCATCCCATGAGAGATCTTTGGCTACCTTTTCCCTGGTTTTCTCTATTAAACTTACAGATTCTCTGCTCATACCATACTTCTATCACAGAGCTACCAGTCTCATAGTCTCCATTGTTTTTGCCAAAGCCCTTAGGCATGCAGTTCTCCATGCTCTGTTTCAAGTAAAGTCAATCTCCACAGGGAGAGCTATGAAACCCTTAGTGCTTATGGTCTGCCTTTCCCTCTGGGCAGAATACTTGTGTGACTACAATGGGACTAGGATGAGAACCCACTTTTTCCAAAGTGACCCCTGAACTCTACTAGTGGGTGCACAGATGGGCCCCTGGACCTTACCCTCTCAGTTTGCCCCTTGTGACGTGGAACTTCCTCTCTAAGAGCAAGAAGGCATGGAGGTGATGAGATTTTGCTCCACAGAGAACAAAAAGGTTTGACTTAGTGTGATCAGGGAGCCTTAGTCATTTAATTGAGTCGAAGGGAAGCGGCTGTATCCATCAGAGCACCTCCACTCTAAATCAATGAGCTTTCTAAGAATTGCAGATAACAAGTAGAGACAGAGGTACCTCTCCCTATCTGCTGGGTCTCCATATGACTCAGGGAAGTAGCCACCCTCAACCAACAGCAAAGTGAGTGGTCTTTGAGCCGCAAGAGCTGCAATGGAAATCCTGATTTCCTTTCAAGTCACTTGGTCTTTCCCACCTTGTTGTAAAAACTTTGGCCTTACATGCCATATTGTACAAAGCCTTACTCTTGATCCATCTTCTTGAGAAGACCAAGTCTCAGGTGTAGTTGACTTTAGGCCATATTCCTATGGACAAAGTTACACCAGCAAGGAGTTGAAGAGAAGGTCATGGCCCTGGACTCTCCTGAGCATCTTCCCAGAACTTCTTCGGCAGCTTTTTAAAAATATAAAGTTCTAGGCTGCACTACTGGGTATTTGGTGTCACTTGGTTATTTCAGAAAGAAAGACAGAATAATTTTATTTGCAACATTGATTCCTAGGTAGAGTGATACTGCTTATAACAACAGGTCAATGGCATGAGGATATATGCCAAACGCATTGCTTGGAATTCCCTTCCCCAACTCACTCATCCCCAACCTGCACCTGCAGCCACATTTTTCCTCATTGCTCAAAGTGACTCGTGGTGGGGGGCCTTCTCCTCCTTTTCATAAGCCCTCTGCCAGCATTGTAAAGTGGGAACTATTTCATTTCTATTTACTTTCCTCAGCTGCTGGCCCATATGCTGTGTGTCCTGGACTCATGAGACTTACAGCATAGGCTTAAGTTGAGTCATGGTTGAAAGAGGAATGTATGGACACCTAGTAACAAGTTGTCAGTCCCATGACAGCCTATTGGAGGCTTGAAAATTAGATGATGCACACAAGGAAGGAACACAAGAGTTGATTTGGAAAGTAAAAACATTAGACTAAAATATACCATA
The DNA here is from genome assembly GCA_023783475.1 of Daubentonia madagascariensis. Classification (NCBI taxonomy): domain Eukaryota; kingdom Metazoa; phylum Chordata; class Mammalia; order Primates; family Daubentoniidae; genus Daubentonia; species Daubentonia madagascariensis. The sequence goes on along the minus strand of JAKFHU010001186.1, from coordinate 4,927,046 downwards.
GAAAGGGAAAATGCATTCTGTCTGACATTGCAAGGAAAAAATGTCTACAATTTTCTAATTTAATAATTGCTTATCTATTAGGATAAGCAATAACAAGGAAGAAACTCTCTCAACAGGGTATGGAAAGGAGTTAGGACAGAGACTCCCAAATTCATAAAACTCAATCTTCTGGAAACCCACCCAGAATCTCTACCCTCCGACACCATGGTCAACTCCTGTTGTGGTTCTGTCTGCTCTGACCAGGGCTGTGGCCAAGGCCTCTGCCAGGAGACCTGCTGCCGCCCCAGCTGCTCTGTGTCCAGCTGCTGCAGGCCCCAGTACTGCCAGTCTGTGTACTGCCAGCCTACCTGCTGCATCTCCAGCTGCTGCCACCCTAGCTGCTGTGTGTCCAGACCACCTGCTGCCATCCAGTCTCCTGTGGATCCTCTTGCTATGGAACTTCATTCCTGACCATCAGCCCTGAGTTAACCACTGTGTTGCCAGTGTATCAGTCTTTCTATTTCCTTTGTCCACCACACCTGGCCTTGTTCTGATCTGCTACTACATCTACATATCCCATTGGTCATACCAGCAAGATGCTATTTAAAGTGCAACAATTTAAACTAATACCACACAAAACCTCCAAGTCCTATGCCTATTACCATGGCTGTCAGTCAGATGATCAGATGTCTCACACTGCTTCCTTGGAACAGGATTCTAATCTTATAATTGCTGTTCACGGTCTGCACTTTGCAATGGATTATGTCTCATAGAATGACTATGTCTCAATAAGTACCTACCTCTCTTTGTATGAGAAACATTTGTGGTCCTTAAATAATTTTTAATACTGAGTATTTATTTGGAGAAAAGTTTGGGTTCCTGTCATGTGAACAAAGATAAATTGATTTTGCATATAACAGTTAAGTCCTATATTAGAGAAAATGCCAAATAATTTGTTTTTCCCCCAAACCAGATTGCCCACTTACCTGAAATCAAGTTTGTTGAGACAAAACAGGAATTTCCTTTTTACTATAATTGAATTAAGGACCAACTAGCAAGCACTGGGCTCTGGGAAGTGCATACAATGAATGAGACCCAGTTCTCATCCCTCAGGTAACACACAATGAAATCTTGGATTTAACAGGAAAGCATATGTCTTGTTGAGTATGTTGGTAACATTAGTGAGAAAGAGGACTCTATTCCATTGAAGAAGAGTAATAAATATATAAGGATTGATTCATAGAAAAAAATGTGTCAAGTCTAAAAATTCAGGGGAATATGTACAGCTCACAACTACATAAGACAAGACAAAGTGAAGGAGAATCTGATGACTGCTGAATGTTTATATTTTTATGAAGGGAATTCGTACAAAAAAGGTATCAAGAAACTGTTATAGTCTTTTTAAGGAGGAGGGGTATATCAAGATTAATTCGTGGAGTGGGACTAATTATGGTGGGTCCTATGAGAAGAGAAGAGCCAGGATTTCAGTCTGAAGCCACAGGTACAGCAGGTAAATCAGTGAGTATGAGGGTGAAACACGCCCATGGGAAGGCAAGTGAGGGAGGTGAAGTTGGAGGTGTGGGGAGGTTCTATTTCTGAGCTGCTTGTTGGACACATGGATGACGCTCATCCATCCCTGCTCCATTAAAGCCCCAGTTGCAGGCTGTGCACGCAGGTCCAGCTGTGAGACACCCAAAGGTTAGGGCCCACTCCACGTGACCTGGAAGAAGTCACCCAGCTGCCTATGTTTCCTCTATGACTTTGAGGTTCCCTTGTCCATTGTTTTCCATTCATTTTGTATTTCCTGTGTCCTTTCAAGGGTTTTCCTTCCATCTCAAAATGATATGAAGAGGTTCAAGGGCTCTAGGCAAAAACTTTTAGTTGGAAAGGAAAATAAAAAGGGAGACAAAGACAGCACAAAACTCAACCAACATATTTAAAGATTAATATAGGGATACAATGCACGAATCATATCCTTGGGCTCAGGTGTCAATGCCTTGACTTATTCTAAGACTTTTAACTGCTCTGTACAAGCTGTTTCTCACTGCAACATTCCTTAAGTGCCCAGGCCTGAGAAATGTGTTAGAGTCTCAAACTAGGATGATGCCTATTCTGTAATCTTTGTATATTGCAAAAACTGGGTTTTTTGGGTTCATTTCTATGATCCCTTCTATGGCACATGAATATTTATAAATAAGGTATCTTAATTTCTAGATTTTTACTTATATCACCAGGAAATATAGATATTGCTACCCTATCTTTGCTTTTTGCATTTGCCTACCACTTTTGGATTTGTCTCATAATTATTTTTGAGTTATCTTTGTTATAAAGTTGTTGTCTTTGCCGTTTTTTACCCTCTACCAATTTTAGAATATATTTGAATCTCATTACATTTTATCAGTTTCATTTTTTGGAACCATTTTTTAAAATATTGCATCCATGCTATAATATAATTTTTTATTTTGACTTACATTTCATTTTGTGGGAGTACTTCTTAAAGTAATTTTAAAGGGAGATTATAAGTCCTGAGTCCCTGAATCTATGAGAAAACCTTTTTTCCCCCTTATGTATGATTGATAGCTTGTCTGGATAATTTATTGGGGCACCAACTTCTTCTCCTCTGCAATACACTTTAGATGTGAATGAAATATTTAAAAATAAAACTACCCTTCAGGATTATTTAACATGTTATGGAAACAGAGAAAAAATGAATCTCACCAACATCCGGAACATGAATAACTAGTAGATATCAAGGTATGCTTTAAGGGGGGAGTGTATATATGAAATACTAAGCTTAATTTTAATAACTTAGAAATAGTAGGTCCTCCAGATGTCAGAAAATAAACTATTTATGTTCCCTTATCCCCTTTGAATCCATCATTATAAACCAACAAAGGAGAGTGAAAAAACAGAAACACGAATTCTATTTTCTTAGGACAGGAGACAATAGCAGATAAGAAACAGCACCAAATCTTTGGAGAGAGCAGTGGTGACCAACTTAACATAGCAAAAGCAGCTATGTTTTTGAGTGGTGCAGACAGAACCCCACTGAGTGGGACGCTCACTTGCCTGGAGTCCTCTTGAGGCTCAGGATAGGGTGGCGGGCAGCAGACAACATGGAGGAGGCTGAGAGGAGGAGGCTGCAGTACCCCTGGGTTCCTCTTCCTCCCTATAAAGCAGGGCCTCAGGTCTACTACCCAGGAGAAACAAGAGGTTTTCATGTAGGAATTTGAAGAGAGAGACTCCAGATTTAGGGACACTGGAGAGAACAAAAGTCCAGTAGGGGATTGAAAACAGGGCAGTGACATAAAAATCTGAACATTGTGCTTAGCATCCAGGACTCCAATGGCCACAAGTCTCCCAAACAGGATATCGGGAGATCCTTCTCTAAAGAAACTGAGGGGCCCAGAAACAGGACATATAAATCCTAGCTTCTTTTTGGTGGGTTAAGGAGGGGGGACGTGAAGGGATCAATTAACGAAGTCCACTAATCTACAAGCTCTGCCATCCACACAGAACTTTCAATTGGCATTCTAGTGCCACATTAATAAATATGCAGCAGATACTTGAGAAATGTCTCCAGCCTGACATACTGGCAATAATTTTTTTTAAAAAAAGGCAAAAAAGGAAAAATCGCACTTAGCAGGAATACTAATAAAAAATACAGGGATTAGAATAGAAGTAAAAATATTACAGAACAAGAACAAGTCTAAATATGATACGCAACAAGAGATAAGCAAAGTAATTCCAAACTTGAAATAAGAAAAAGATTCTATGAAAAGAAGAAGCCAGAAAAGTAGAATGAAATCTTAAGAATTAAAATGTGATGGACAAAATTTGAAAAAAATGTTCAGTGAAATGTTTTGGAAAAAAAAGTACAATAAGAAGTCAAAGAAATGGACATTAAAGAAAATAGAATGACATAGAGGAACAACTCAGGAGATCTACCACCCAATGAAGAGGAATTGTAGTAAAAGAGGGAAGAGATAACATGTGGGAGGAAATTATCAAAGAAATAGTATAAGAAAATTTCCTGCCAAAGGGAGCTACAAATAAAAATCCATGAGTGTTGACCATTTTGAATGTAAAAGGCTCACATCAAGGTACATCACTGAGAAATCTCACATCAGGGGTGTGGAAATGGCACTAAAAGCTTCCAGTGAGGAAAACCATATATAGCCCTCTACCAAGGCTCAGGAAGCACAATGGCACCAGACTTGTCGACATCGACATTGGAAGCCAGAAGACAATAAGAAATGCCTTAAAATTTCTCAGTGAAATGTTTTTCAGCCTAGAATTCCATGCCAAACTATCAAATAGATACAAACAAAGAATAACATTTTCAGATATGCTAAGTCTTGAAATAACTCACTGTCCTTGCACCCTTTCTAAAGTAATGTCTGGAGGATGTGCACCAGCAAAATGAAGGAGAAACCAACACAGAGGAGAACACAGATTCAGAAAACAGGAATTTCAAGTCAGGAAATAGGCACTGCATTGAGGGGAAGTCCAAAGGTGGCAGCTGTGCAGCACCCCTAGAAAACTCTTGGCGCAGAGGAGAGCAAGGAGATGGAGCCTTTGGAGGCAGCGCTCCAGGAAAATATTTCTAAATGGTGTGCCTGCACTACCACTCCTTGAGTGCCAAAGTTTGGATATTATCTATTCACCCACTGTCACGTGAGATGAGAACTTAGCTCTTACATCCCACTCCACCACCTGCCACCATCCCTCCCTCCTCTCCCCTGTGTTGCAGCTCCTCCATTGACCCAGGAATTCTAAACTGCTGTCAAACATAGTACATGAAAAGGTGCTGAACCTTTTCAACATCTCTTATCATTGGAGAAATGCAAATCAAAACCACGGTAAGACATTACCTCACACCTGGTAGGTTGGCTGTTACCAAAAAGTCAACAGATAGCAAGTGTTGGGCAGGATGTGGTGAAAAGTGAACCCTTATACATTGTCGGTGAGATTGTAAATTAATACAGCCGTCACGGAAAACAGCATGGAGGCTCCTCAAAAAATTAAAAACAGAACTATCATATGATCCACCAATTGCGCTTCTAGGTATATATCCAAAGTAAATGAAATCACTATCTTGGAGGGATGTATGCACTCTATGTTCATTGCAGCATTATTCACAATAGCCAAGATACAGAAACAAATCTAAGTGTCCATATATGGATGAATGGATAAAGAAAATGTGGTGTATATGTGTGTGTGTGTGTGTGTGTGTGTATATGATGAAATATTATTCAGCCTTAAAATCCTGTCATTTGTGACAACATGGATTAATATGGAGGACATTATAGTAAGTGAAATAAGCCAGACACAAAGACAAATACTGCAGGATCTCACTTGCATGTGCAATCTAACATAATCACACTCATAGAAGAAGACAAAGAATAGATTAGTGGTTGCCTGGGGCTGCAGTCAGGGGAAAATGGGAGATATTGGTCAAAGGGTATACCCTTTCAGTTATGCAAGATAAATAAATTCTGGAAATCTAATGTACAGTAATGCAACTATAGTTAGCAATATTGTATTGTATATTTTAAATTTGCTACAGGGGTAGATCTTAAGTATTCTCACCACACACACACAAAAGTAGCTATGTGAGGTGATGGATGTATTAATTAGCTAGATTATGGTAATCATTTCATACTGTATACTTATACCAAAACATTATGTTGTACACCTTGAATTTATACAATTTTTATTTGTCTATTATACCTCAAAAAAGCTAAAAAAGAAAACAACAGTATGAAACACACAAGGCACATACTACCAAGATCTTAGAAGAAGATGATTTAAAAGGATGGTTTGGGTGGAGAGTATAAGGAGGTTTGCTGGAGGAGGTAATAACACCTAAGTCTTAAAGAACAAGAAGTAGGGAGGTTCATGCATAGTGTCTGGAACAGAATAGGGGAAGTCTAAACCACTGTTGAATAGATTAGTGAATAATAATCTACAATTTCACAGGACTCTGATTTTATGATTATATCAAACCCAACAAAGACCTTCCAAGAAGAACATTTCTGACCAACCTAAAGCTCATCTGCAAACATGGGCCATCTATTGTGATCTCAGCTGTGAGTCACTCTGGGCTCTTTTAGGTCCCAACCCTATCCCTACATGACCCTGTAAATATTCTGAACATTGAAGGCTGTGGGATCAGTGACTCACTTCAGCTCTCAGGAAAGTGATTTTATTCTAAGAGCATTATGCACTCCTGGGAGTGTTGTGTGTTGGGGCAATAATTCATTACTTGGCTGACATATTTATTACCTGAAAATCTGATAATCAGGTAAGCTGATAATCGGAAAAAGAGTAGGATGGTGTCTTGAATGTCTACCATTCCCTACTAATCTCTTGCTGTGATTGATAACCATACAACAAAGTCTCATTAATTTGGACACATCACATTAGGGACATGTGAAGGCTAATTTTTCCTGGCCTGCACCCATGTGAAATTTGGCATCTTCGAACAAATGATTGTTTGTAAGGCAAATTAAGAAGGTAAATACACTTATAGAAGATATATTTAACTCAGTGTGGATCTACTTAGTGTTAATTACAAGTGAGTCATGTCATTCTGGGCCTAAGCCTTGAACCTCATCCCTGGGAAGCATTCTTCAGCTCTGATTCTTAATTATTTTTAAACATATTGGGAAGAAGCTAAGTGATATTATTTTTAAAGTTCTAGCCAACCAAATTAGTTTAGCCTGTCTCCTTGTTTTTTGAATTAGTGAAATCTTCTTACACAGTAGTCTTCCCTTATCTGCAGGGGATGTGTTGCAAGACCCCCAATTGATGCCTGAAACTATGAATAGTACTCAAACCTATATATACATGTTTTCTTCCTATACATACACACATATGGTAAAGTTTGAGGTGTGACAGCAAAACTAGAATGAATTTATTTTTCCTCCTTCACAATTTCATGGATAGAAGATTATCTCTTACCGTGGAAGTTAGCAACCTCAGCATACAAATTTTTTCTTTCCTTATGTCAAAAACTTTCACCTTTTTGCTTAAAGGAAGCATTTTACAGATTCTCTTTGGCATATTCAAATTGCAGGGATTACTACTCTGGCACTTTGGGACCATTATAAAGTAAAATAAGGGGGACTTGAACACAATACTGCAATACTGTCACAGTTGATCTGACAACTGAGAAGGCTATTAAGTGATTAATGGGTAGGTAGCGTATATAGCCTGGATACACTGGACAAAGGGATAATTCTCGTCCTGGGTGAGACGGAAGAGTAATGCATGAGATTTCACCACACTACTCAGAATGGCATGAAATTTCAAATGTATGAATTGTTTATTTCTGGAATTTTCCATTTAATATTTTCAGACTGCAGTTGACTGTGGGTAACTGAAACTGCAGAGAGCAAATCTACAAATAAGGGGGATGAGTGTAATAATGTGAACAGAGCATTGAGGGTAATTCTGGTAAAGGCTCAGAAGAGAATAGCTTTAGGAAAAGTCTGAATCTTCATAGAAATTAGTTAATTGGTTGTGAGCACAAAGCTGGTAAAAATACAAATTGCAGGGATTACTACTCTGGCACTTTGGGACCATTATAAAGTAAAATAAGGGGGACTTGAACACAATACTGCAATACTGTCACAGTTGATCTGACAACTGAGAAGGCTATTAAGTGATTAATGGGTAGGTAGCGTATATAGCCTGGATACACTGGACAAAGGGATAATTCTCGTCCTGGGTGAGACGGAAGAGTAATGCATGAGATTTCACCACACTACTCAGAATGGCATGAAATTTCAAATGTATGAATTGTTTATTTCTGGAATTTTCCATTTAATATTTTCAGACTGCAGTTGACTGTGGGTAACTGAAACTGCAGAGAGCAAATCTACAAATAAGGGGGATGAGTGTAATAATGTGAACAGAGCATTGAGGGTAATTCTGGTAAAGGCTCAGAAGAGAATAGCTTTAGGAAAAGTCTGAATCTTCATAGAAATTAGTTAATTGGTTGTGAGCACAAAGCTGGTAAAAATACAAACAGTAAAGACTATTCTGATGAGGTCTCAGGTAGAAATGAGGAACAAGGTATTGGAAACTGGAGTAAAGGTCATCCTTATTGTAAAGGAGCAAAGAATTTGTCTGAATTGTGTCCATGTCCAAGAGTTATGAAAGGCAGAATTTAAGAGTAATGAACTAGGATATCTGGTGGAAGAAATTTCTAAGGAAAATGTTGAAGGAGCTGAATGGCTTCGTTTAAGTGCATATGGTAAAATACAAGAGGAGGTAAAAGATTTAAAGACAGAATTTATAATTAAAAGGGAAACAGAACATAAAGATTTGGAAAATTCTTAGCCTGGCCACGAAAAGAAGGAAAAAGCATGCAAGGGTGTGGCCAAGCGACCCTCTGATGAAGGGGTTACAATGGATAGAAGGAAGCCAGGTGCTGTACATCAGGACAGTGGGAGAATGACCTTGAAGGCATTTCAGAGATCCTGGAGGCTGTCCCTCCCATCACAGGCTCAGAGTGTCAGGGCCTTGACAACGGAAAGGGCTCACTGCTCAGGACTGTGGGACTGTGTTGAGTCTCTGTTCCCCACATTCTAGCACAGTGCCCCTTGGCCGCCCCAGCTGTAGCTCAAGTGAGCCAAGATGCAGCTTATGCTGCCATTCCAGAGGGTGCAAGCAGTAAACCTTGGCGGTGTCCATGTGATGCTAACTCTACAAATGCACAAAATGCAGGAGTTTTGGGTCCATGGCGGCAGCCTCCACTTAGATTTGAAAGGATGTTGCAGACAGCTTGGGATCCAAGCAGAAAACTGTTATTGGGTGGAGCCACTGCAGAGAGGCCCTACCAAGGCAATGCCCAGCAATACTGTGGGGTTGGAGCAGCCACCGAGACCCCAGAACCGTACCAGTGTGCAACACCAGCCTGGCGGATCTGCAGGCACGAGACTCCAACCTGTGACAGCTGCTGCATGGGCTGAGCCCAGCAAAGCCATGGGGGCGGGACTGCCCAGAGCCTTGCGGGCCAACACTTGCTCCAGTGTGTCCAGGAGGCAGCATGTGGATTCAAAGATGGTTCTGGAGTCTTAAGATTTAAAGTTCACCCTGTTGATTTTTGGACTCACTTGGGACCAGTTGCCCATTTTTTTCTTTCTTTTTGCTCCCTTTTGGAATGAAATGTCTGGCCTATGCCTGTCCACCGTTGTACTTTGGAAGTAGATAACTTGTTTAATTTCATAGGTTCACGGCTGGAGGGGAATTTGCCTCAAGATGAATGCTGCCCGAGTCTCATGCATATCTGATTTAGATGAGACTGTGGACTTTTGAGTTGATGCTGGAACGAGTTAGGTTAGAGAATTTGTTCAATTGTAGTACTTCCTCCTAAATTTTTTTCTTTTTCTTTTTTATTTCTAAATATTAAGGGGGTACAAATGTTTTTGTTACATGGATAGCTTTTGTAATGCTTGAGTCAGGGCTACAGGTGTGCCCATCACCTGGATAGTGTTAACTTTACCTGTTAGGTAGGTTTTTGCCCCTCCCCTTCTCCCCACTCCCTCCTGCTTGATTTCCAATGACTTTTACTTCCTTCTGTGCACATGTGTGTCCCTTGGTTAGTTCCAATTTACTAAAGACTACATATGGTGTTTGTTTTTCTATTCTTGAGATACTTCACTTAGGATAATGGTCTCTACTTACATCCAAATTGCTGCAAAAGGCATTAATTCATCTTTTTTATGGCTGAGTAGTACTCCATGATATACATATACTATATTTTGTTAATCCACTCATTAATTGATGGGCACTTGGGTTGATTCCACGTATTTACAATTGTGAATTGTGCTGCAATAAACATTTGAGTTCAGGTGTCTTTTTGATAAAAGGACTTCTTTCCCTTTGGGTAGATACCCAGTAGTAGGATTGCAGATTGAATTATATGTCTACTTTTAGTTCTTTGAGAAATACTGTTTTCCATAGAGGTTGTACTAATTTGCATTCCCACCAACAGCATATAAACATTCCTTTCTCTCTGCATCACACCAGCACCTATTGTTTTTGGACTTTTTAATAAAAGCCATTCTAACAGGGGTAAGGTGATATCTCATTGTAGTTTTAATTTGCATTTCCCTGATGATTGGTGATGGTGAACATTTTTCATATGTTTGTTGGCCATTTGTCTATCTTCTTTTGAAAAACTTCTATTCATGCCTTTTGCCCACTTTTTAATGGGGTTGTTTGTTTTCTTCTTGCTGATTTGCTTCAGTTCTTTGTAGATTCTGATTATTAGCCCTTTATTGGATGTATAGCTTGCAAATATTTTGTCCCATTCTGTAGGTTGTCTATTTGCTCTGTTGATTATTTCCTTAGTTGTGCAGAAGCTTTTTAATTTAATCAAGTCCCATTTATTTATTTTTGTTGTTGCTGTAATTGCCATTGGGGTCTTCTTCATAAATTCTTTGCCTAGGCCAATATCTAGAAGAGTATCTACATTTTCTTCTTGAATTCTTATGGTTTCATGCCTTACATTTAAGTCTTTTATCCATCTTGAATTAATTTTTGTGAGTGGTGAGAGATATGGATCCTGTTTCATTCTTCTTTATGTGGCTATCCAATTTTCCCAGTACCATTGATTGAGTAGGACTTTTTTTCCCTGGTGTATTTTGTTGTCTGCTTTGTCAAAGATGAGTTGGCTGTATGTGGATGGTTTTATATCTGAATTCTCTGTTCTGTTCCACTGGGCTGTGTCTCAATTTTTGTGCCAATACCATGCTGTTTTGGTTACTATAGCCTTGTAGTTTAGTTTGAAGTCTGGTAATGTGAAGCCTCCAGATTTGTTCTTTTTGTTTAAGATTGCTTTGGCTATTAGGGCTCATTTCTGGTTCCAAAGGAAGCATAGAATTATTTTTTCTAGATCTGTGAAATATGAAGTTGGTATTTTGATGGGGATTGCATTGAACCTGTAAATCACATTGGGCAGTATGGACATTTTAACAATGTTGATTCTATGTATCCATGAGCATGATATGTTTTTCCATTTGTTTGTGTCACCTGTGATTTCTTTCCTCTATGTTTCATAGTTCTTGTAGAGATCTTTCACTTCCTAGGTTAAGTATATTCTTAAGTATTTTATTTTCTTTGTAGCTATTCTTCCCAAATTAAGTAGATATCCTGGGTTCTCCATCCTTGACAGCATGCCAGTCACACTAAACTCTATTTTCTTGGCCTCTTTCAGTTTCTCCTGCCAAGTTTTAGTAATCTTAGTTTGTTGATAAAATAAGCAGAAAAGATGACGCTGTCTGCCACTTGACATTTTTACCTTTATTTTTAATCCCTTTGCTTTTTTATTTCATATCAAATGCTCAGATGTCAGGGGTCAGAGAGTCTCTTTTGTTTCAAGGAGACAGTAAGAAGTCCTTAAAACCCATGAGCAGCTGGTGTCAGGTGTTAACATGGGGCCATTCTGCCATTGGGAGTTTTATTCTCCCCGTTTCACTTGTCTTAAATACAAAGAGCTGTCATTACCTTCAATCCCACCTTTTCCAATAGTCATAGCCAAAATTTGCTGATGGTAACTCATAGAAGTAAGAATGTTATTATTTATCATTCAAATAAGTGCAAGACAGCAAGGAAGGGATCTCGAGGACTGACATTGACTTAGCACAACTTTCCTATTCTGCTGAGCCCCACACAGACCAGCAGTATTTTGTAGCTCTTTATGTCAAGAGGTGGAGTCTATTTGACCAGTAGAACGTGGAGGAAGTGGTGTCTGTGGTACTGAACATAAGCCTCAAGCCTTGAAGTGTCACATTTGTCCTCTTGGAACAATTTTACCATCCTGCAAAGAGGCCCAGTAAAGCCTGCCAGAGAATGAGAGACCACATGAAAAAGAACCAAGGCACCCAGGTTGACAACCAGTACCAACTACCAAAACAGTAAAGGAGGCCACTTTGGACCTTTTAGCCCCAGGGGAGCTTTGGAGATGATGCAGTCGCATGAGTGAGCCAGATCAGCAGAAGAATGCCCAGTCAATGCGCAGAATGGTGAAAAATAGTACATTTTTATTGTTTTCGGCCATTAGGTTTTGGGGGTGGTTTTTAATGTATTAATGGGCAACTGAAACAGTCTGTTACATATTCAGTTTATTTATACCTGTGAACGATTGCCTTTGTGGAGGCAGTGATCTAGGCGTCCCCTCACATGAACTACTACAGTTCACCTTCTTTAATCAGGAAGTTGTATTGAAAGTATTTAAATATCAGTTCTTTATGCTTATTATGTTTATGAAATTGATTTTATTAAACTTTTCATTTAAAAATATTTTATTATTGATTTTTACATTTCCCGTGGTAAACTTCCTTCTCCATTGGGTTTATGGATTGGTGGAGTGGGTGGGAACACAGTAGAACGAGGATCTCAGAGCCTGACTCCAAACCCTGACTTCAAGTGTGAACCCATAACGCTAACCTGCTACAGTGTCATTGATAAACTAAGATGAAATACAAGCTTTTCATTGTTCCAGTGTGATAAACAACGTATTGGATATGTAAAACTGTCAATATTGTAGTTTGTAAGTTCAGCCATGATTTCAGAAATTACAATATCATGATAATACTACTAACTCTTCCACGTCTAATTTAAAGTATATTTCATTTTACTGTGCTCCATCTTGCTTCAAATCAGTTTAGGCAGATTCCAAATGGTTATATAATAAGGATATTTATTATTATTTCAGGAAGGCATCATACTCTATGACTAAGAGCTGGGCAACATTTCTCTAAACACATATGAAGAAACGTGAAGCTTATCAGTGATGTCCACAGAAATAATCTTAAACCAGATTGGTTCAATAGTTTAGGGCCATTTCAGAGCCTGGTAAATGGCTAATCTCAATATAGGTAAAAATATCAAGAGCAAGTGCTCATACCAGAGGGCCATGCCATGATTGCTTGTAGTATATTTTCAAATTCAAATGCACACACCGGTCCTGGAGATTCTAATTAAGATAGTCACCCCAGCTGAGAACTACTCAAGGCTATGAACTAATTCCAATTTTTAAAAAATCCTTAAAAAGAGAAAATGAGTTTTGAAATTTCAGCCTTCCAAGGTCTGTATATGTTAGAATGTAAACGTGGAGATTTTTGAATGATAAGGAAAATTCTAAGAGCCTGTGCTCAGGAATGTACCACACCACCCAGATGAACTACAACTCAATATGCATTTCTTCTCCCATTTTATTTCAGTGGGAAATAAAACCCATTTTGTGGTGTGATAAATTCTGAAATATTGTTTACTGAATTAAATGAATTAAGTATATTAAATTCTTTATAGGATATTTTCCATCTTTCATTGACATACACTTATTTTTAGAGATTTGGTTTACCCTTTCCTCCAAAATAAGGTCAATGGTATTACGAGGTAAAATGTGTTAAGGGTGTAATTGTTTTAATGAAGAGCTAAGATATGAATTAAACCTTTTAAAAAATTTAGGATATTAAGATATACATATGCACACACACACACACACACACAACTTTTGTTCTAATATCTTAAATTATCTATATCCGATATAGCCTTTATTTCCAAAGGGATTTCACCATGGGTTGCTCTTCCTGTGTCTTCATGTAAAATATAATTGCCTAGTTACTAAGTAAAGTGATTATGAAAACAATAGAGAACAATGCCAATGAATTCTCATGTGCAGAAAAGTTTATTAGAAAGCAGAGGAGCAACAAAACTTAAGAAATTCACTCTAGGAGAAATATAAGACATGACTGGACCCCTGGGTCTAAGGGTGTAAAATCAGTGCCAATGCAGGGCCTGCAGGTAATGTCTACCTCTTTAGGAAGGATAATCTAGAGCCCCAAAGTGATAAGGAGAATGAGAAATTTAGAGGATTGGAATAATTTCTTAGCTAGTGGATTACAGATTAATTTATATTTGGTGCCAACATTGGAAGGGAAAGAAAGCAAGGGAGGGAGTTTAAAATGAACCAGAATGTACTCATAGAACCAGTGAGATGGTGATGAGCTCATTGGAAACATGAGGTCCATCCCATGGAGTGACATCAACCAGACTCCATGTGTCCTAATGGTCAGCACAAAAGAAGGGTCTACGTCTGCGGGCACAGAGGTGAAGGAAGAGGTGGGCCTAGGGCAGGAGGCTCAGCAGCAAGAGGAGGCGCAGCACAGGGGGCGGGGGCAGGTGGAGATGACGCAGGTTGGGCGATAGCAAGTGGTATGGCAGGAGACTCGGCCACAGACTGGACGCAGGCAGCAGCTGGGGCAGCAGCAGCTGGAGCCACAGCAGCTGGAACCACAGCAGGTGGGGCGGCAGCAGCTGGAGATGCAGCAGCTGGGGCGGCAGCAAGTGGGCTGGCAGCACAGGGACTGGCAGCACTGGGGCCTGCAGCAGCTGGACACACAGCAGCTGGGGCGGCAGCAGGTGGTCCTGCAGCAGGTGGTCTGGCAGCAGCTGGGCTGGCAGCAGGTCTCCTGGCCACAGCCCTGGTCAGAGCAGACGGAACCACAACAGGAGCTGACCATGGTGTCAGAGGGTGGAGGTTCTGGGTGGATTTCTAGGAGAGTGAAGATCTGGGTTTGGAAGTCTTCTTGGCTGTATTCCCTTTTATACCCTCCTGAAGGACTATTGTCACCATGTCATTATTTCCTTGTTATTATTTACCCTACTGGAAAACTTAATCATTTAATTACATAATTGTGTGTTTCTAGTTAAATACTCCAAAATAAAGAAAACAACACATTTCCTTTTCCTGGTGTGCTCCTGTGTTTCCAGTTGACACACCTGTGCCATTTCTTCCTTAGTGAGAGACAACTTTGTTCCTGGCCTATGCGTAGTCTTTTACAAAACACTGGTCACATGACTCTCTGACATATTGTTTTTGAGTGTGACATTCCCTCCTATCTGTACATTGCTCCCTACAAATCATGGAACACGGGTTTTACAATGCTAATGTATCTTTTGTTGTCAAAGAATGTTCTGGTCAGGTGAAATGTTGGAAAGGAATTAGAAGGAAAGACTCATCTAGGGGGAGGATGTCCCATCTATAGTGAGGATAACTGTGATCCTGTGTGGGCATCATCAATGATCAAAGAGATGGTCAGACTCCAAGGAGGTTCTAAAATTTGTGTCAGATCTTATTCCACAGTCTCAAGCTGAAGCACTTGGCAATAACTCACTGCTTCTAAATAGGTAAAACATTAATACCAGTGAGGGAACATATTTGCTTTGACAAAAATAGTGTCGGTGGAGACAGAGAGAAGCAAACGTGTTGAGAAATGTTTTGGAGACATAACGGCCGGTGGAGACATAGTGGCGACATATTCATGGCCTAGACATGGAGGGGGAGAGGAAGGGATTAATCGTGGGTCACCTACAATTTTAGATTAACAATGGAGCCTATCATAGTGCCATTTACTGATACGAAGAATTAAAGAAATAAATATGGGGAAGAGGGAGACCAATAGTTCTGTTCTGGCCATGACAACTAGGAGATGGATATTATTCACTTTAAATGAAGATATCTAGTAGAAAGTCTGTGGCTCAGTGGAAAAATCAGGGATGCAACAGTGTGACGAACATGGTGTTCTTGGTCATCATGGGATGAAACCACACTGGAGGTAAAGAGGGCAAAACATGGCGCTATGGGGCTATCTCAACATACAAAGGTCAAGAGAGGAAAAGCTGCAGCAAAGGAGAATAAATAAGGACAGGCTTTAGAATCTGCCAGTGGGATTACTGGGTTACAGATTTGCCTTTATAATCTTAACTGCTGTCAACTCATCCTCCAAAGAGTACCATCAATTTATACTCTCACTATACATTTATAAACCTTCTGGTTTCTACAGAAAGTCATTAGCCCAGGCTATGATCATCTTATTAATTTTTATTTTTGCCAATCAAAGAAAATAGTATTTGACTGTTGCATTTGCTTAATTGTAAGTTAATTTAAACATTTTTTATGTCTATTAGCTATTCGCATCCATTATCCTCTCTTGTGCCTACCATTCACACACAACCTGCTCCATAATCTCTTTTTTCCTTTAAGAGATGGCTTTTTGTTGTTGCCCAGGCTGGAGTGCAGTGTGGTGGGATCATAGCTCACTGCAGCCTCAAATTCCTGGGCTCAAGTGATCCTCCTGCCTCAGCCTCCCAAATAGCTGGAACTATAGGCACATGACACCATGCCCGGCTAATTTTTAAAAATTTTTGTAGAGATAGGGTCTCACCATTTTGCCCAGGCTGGTACTCCTTGCCTCAAGCAATCCTCCTTTGTCAGCCTCCCAAAGTGCTGGGATTACAGGCATGAACCACTGCATCTGGCCCATATTCTTTTATTGTATATATTTAAGGTGTATAACATGATGTTTTGATATATATACATATAGTGAAATGATTACTGCAGTCAAGCAAATGAGCATATCCATCTCCTCACATAGTTACCTTTTGTTGTGGTAGGAGCACCTGTAATCTATTCTCTTGGCAAATTTCCAGTATACAATACAATATTTTAAACTATAGTCATCATGCTCTACATTACATCTTTAGGCTTATTCTTCCTATATACCATCAACTGTGTACCCTTTGACCAATATCTCTTCACTTTTCCCCCTCCCTGCTCCTGGTAACTACCCTTCTACTCTCTGTTTCTATGTATTTAACTTTTTTGATTCCACAAGTGAGATCATATGGTATTTTTCTTTCTGGTGTCTACCTTATTTCACTTAGAATACTGCCCTCCAGGCTCTTCAGCCATGTGTTCTTTTTAAGCCTGAGTAATATGTGTGTGTGTGTGTATATATATATATATATACACATACATAATCTCAAGTTCTTTATTCATTTTATCCATCAACAGACACTAAGGCTGTTTCCATTTTTCATATTTTAGCTGTTATGAATAATGGCTGCCATGAACATGAGAGTACAGATATCTACTGATT
Source organism: Daubentonia madagascariensis (assembly GCA_023783475.1). Lineage (NCBI taxonomy): Eukaryota > Metazoa > Chordata > Mammalia > Primates > Daubentoniidae > Daubentonia > Daubentonia madagascariensis. The sequence continues at coordinate 4,910,109 of JAKFHU010001186.1, read as the reverse complement.
TCATTTCCTTTGGGTATAAAACCAGAAGAGGTATTTCTGGGTCATATGATAGTTCTATTTTTAATATTTTGAAGAACTTCCATATTGTTTTCCATAATGGCTGTACTAATTTACATTCCCACCAACAGTGTACAAGAGTTCCCTTTTCTCTACACTCTTGCCACACTTGCTCTCTCCTGTCTTATTGATAATAGTCATCCTAACAGATGTGAGGTGATAGCTCATTATGGTTTTTATTAGTATTTCCCTGATGATGAGCGATGTTGAAAACCTTTTCATATACCTCTCGGCCCTTTTCAGTTCCCTTGCCTATATTTTAATTGGGTTATTTGTTTTCTTGCTGTTGAATTGTTTGAGTGTCTTATATATTTTGGATATTAACCCCTTATCAGGTATATGGTTTGCAAATATTTCCCCCCAATCTGTAAGTTGCCTTTTTATTTTGTTGATTGTTTCCTTTGTTGTGCAGAAGCTTTGTAGTTTGATGTAGTCCCACTTGATTATTTTTGCTTTTGTTGCCTGAGCTTTTGGTGTGATATCCAAAAAATCATTGCCAAAGTTAACATCAAGGAGCTTTTCTCCCATGTGTTCTTCTAGGAGTTTTATGGTTTCAGATCTTACACTTAAGTCTTTAATCCATTTTGAGTTGTTTTTGTGTATGGTGTAAGAGGAGGGTCCAATTTCATTCTTTTGCATCTGAATATTCAGTTTTCCCAACACCATTTATTGAAAAGACTATACTTTCCCCTGTGGGAGATCATAATATGCACGCTCAAAATATGAATAACTGTTGAGCTGGAGACAATTAAGAAGAAGCAGATGCAGGAAAGTTCTTTGCCTTCCCTCTATTTACCTAGAAAGAGGAGATAGATTTACAATGACAAAAGTTATCCTGCCCCCCTCTCTACCTATGAGAACAAAAATTAACCTCTGGAAACATCTCTGGACCCTTAGCAACCTGGTGATGGTACCAGAGGAGTCTACATTAACAAGCCTTATTAACTATCCCTATCTGCCTACTATTTGCTTTCCCCCAAGTTGTCCCCCGTAGAGACTCAAAGTCCCTTTCCTTTGTCTTGTCATTTTTCTAAAAATTTACTATGGAGCATCTTCAACAAAGGACAGTAAATTTCAAAGCCACCTCTTTGAGAACTACTCATTCTCTGGGTGTCTCCCCTGTATATATGAAATACACACGTTAATAAACTTCTGTTTTTTTCCCTTGTTAATCTGTCTTTTGTAATAAGGAACTGTTCCAATGAAGAACCTCTGGGTGTTAGTATTTTACCCCTATACCCCATTGTGTGTTCTTGGTGTTCTTGTCTAAAGATAGTTGACTGCATATATGTACATTTATTTCTGGCCTCTCTATTCTGTTCCATTGATCTAGGTGTCTGTTCTTGTGCCAGTACTGCACTGTTTTGATTACTATTAGTTTGTAATATAATTTGAAATCAGGAACTGTGATGCCTCAAACTTTGTTCTTCTTTCTAAGATTGTTTTGATTATCAGGGTCCTTTGTGGATCCACACAAATTTTAGGATTGTTTGTTCTATTTCTGTGAAAAATGTTATTTGGATATGGATTGTATTGAATCTGTTTATTGCTTTGGGTAGTATGAATATTTTAACAATATTAATTTTTCCAAACCATGAACACAGGATACTTTTCCATTTATTTGGGTCTTCTTCAATTTTTTAATCAATATTTTATGGGTTTTAGTGTATAGATCTTTCATTTCTTTGGTCAAATTTATTCCTAAATATTTTATGCTTTTTGATGATATCATAAGTGGAATTGTTTTCTTGATTTCCTTTTTTGCATAGATTGTTATTGATGTAAAGAAACACCACTGGTTTTTGTATGTTGGTTTTGTATCTTATAACTTTTGCTGTTTTTGTTTCTGATCTTATTTATTTGAGTTTTCTCTCTTTTATTCTTATTTAGTCTAACTAAGGGTTTATCAATGTTCAGTTTTTCAGAAAACTGACTCTGTTTCATTGATATTTTATATTTATTTTTCTAGTGTCTATTTTATTTATTTCCACTCTGATCTTTGTTATTGCCTTCCTTCTACTAAATTTGGGTTTAGTTTGGGGTTTTATTCCAGTTTCTTAAGACGTAAAGTTGTTTTTCTTTGTGCGATCTTTCTACTTTTTAAAGCAGGCATTGATCACTAAAAACTTTCTTTTCAGAACTGCCTTTGCTGTATCCCATAAGTTTTGGTATGTTACATTTCCATTTCGATTTGTCTTGAGATATTTCTAAAATTCCCTTTTCATTTTCTCTTTGAGCCAGTGGTTTTTCAAGAATGCGTTATTTAGTTGCTATATATTTGTGAATTTTTCCATTTTCTTGTTGTTATTAATTCCTAGTTTTATTTCATTGTGATTGAAAAAGATACTTGGTATAATTTTGATCTTAAATTTTTGAAGATTTGTTTTGTGACCTAACATATCCTGGAGAATGCTCCATGTGCAATTACGAAGAATGTATATTCTGCTGTTGTGTGGAAAACTCTATATATGTCTGTTAGATCCATTGAGGCTATAGTGTTGTTCAGGTCCCCTGTTTCTGTACTGATTTTCTGTCTAGGTTATCTATCCATTATAAAAAGTAGGGTATTGAAGTCTCCTACTATTGTTATATTGCTGTCTATTTCTCCCTTCAGATCTTTCAATTTGTTTCATATACTTAGGTGCTCTGATGTTGGGTGCATATATATTTATAACTATTTACTCTTCAATGAATGACCCTTTTATCGTTATGTAATGGCCTTCTTTGTCTCTAGAGACTGTTTTGACTTAAAGTTTACTTTGTCTGATGTAAGTATAACCACTCCTGTTCTTTTTTGGTTTCCATTTACATGGAATATCTATTTTCCATCCTTTTACTTTCAGTCTATGTGTGTCCTTGGATCTCAAGTGAATTTCTTATAAACAGCATACAGTTGGATCCTGGTTTCTTATCCCTTCAGTTGCTGTGTATCTTTTTATTGGGAGATTTTGTCCATTTACATATAAAATATTGATAGGAAAGGATTTACTGCTGTCATTTTGTTAATTGTTTTCTGTTTGTCTTGTAGTTCTTTTGTCCCTCTTTTTTTCCTTGATGTCTTTCTTTGTGTCTCATATTTTGTTTTGTTTTGTCTTTTGTCTTCATAGGCTTTTGTTCCTCTTTTACTTTCACATAACTTCTATAGGTATTTTCTTTGTAGTTACCTGGGGAGGTTACGTAAAATGTAGTTATAACAGTCTATGTTAAGTATAACAACTTAACTTCATTTGCATACAAGAACTCTCTGCTTTTACCTCTCCTTCTTCCATACTACATGCTATTCACGTCCCAATTTACACCTACTTATATTATGTATCCACTGACAAAATTTAATTATACCTGTTTTTAATACTTTGGTCTTTTAATTTTTATCAGTTCCTGAAGATTTATCCTGTTCTTTTGTTTGGAACATACTTCCCTGTTTCTTCATTTTCCTTGACTCTTTATGCTGGTTTCTGCACATTCAATAAAACAGCCACCTCTTCCAGTCTTTTCAGACTGAACTCATAGAGGAGTTGAACCTCACCAATCAACCTGGCCAGGGACTCTGGGCACTTCTCAAACCTTTGTGTTTATCCAAACTACCATCTCAGTTCTTAGTGGCTCCCAGGAGATTAGAGTATGCCAAGTCCCTCAGTACCCTAAGAAAGGTGATATAGAAGCCAGTCACTCAAGAGGTAGCTGGAGAAGTTGGGGTGCTAGGTGTGTGTTCCACTTCTTTCTCTCTTCAGGGATAAGCTGAGATTAGTCTTTATCTTCTACTCACTTTGCATTAAGCCCAGCAGAGGATTTGTGGCAAATGCTCATACTCTCTTTTAGATCTCACACTCTTTCAGCCAGATGCTTTACTTTCTGTAATCCCAGAGGCCTAGCAAATGCCAGGTCCCATCAGCTATCACAGACAGACAGATTAGCCCACTCACTTGCCAGGCTCCCAGGGTACTGCTAATTGCCTGCCCCAGTGGCTGCTAGATGAAGCCTAGTTGAAAGCCTGACCCATGGGCAGCAGCTGGGGAAGCCAAGTCAGGCTTTTAGATGTGCAGCCAAAGCCTTCCAATAAGAGGGAACTGGGCGTCTTTGCCCACTGGCTCTGCACTGAGCTGGGGGAAATAGCCGCTGGTAATGCTCCTATGCCTGTATGAAACTGTCTCTTTGATCTCTTAATTCCAGGGGACCCAGGAAAACCAAGCCCCATCATTTCCCAGAGCTAGGTGATTTAGGAGCCAGTCCCTTCAGTAGGAGCTGTAAATGTTGGGATGCTGGATATGTGGACAAACTCCTTCCAGGAAAAGGCTGGAGACTGGGTTTAAATCCTGGAGTGAGAGGCGGGTGGGAGTGAAGTAAGGGTGGGTGCCGGAAGTGTCCACATGCCCCTTCAGGCTCCCAGAAGTCTTTCTGTTTCCCAGGTCAAACTGCTCCATTTTGGCCAGTTACACATGTGCCTCTGTTTCAGTCTTTAAGTTGCCCATTTGTTGCAGCTCCAAGTCTAACTTTGGCATCTCATTCTGGGGTCTTGAAACTCTAGCAGTGCCTTGGAATTACCTCAGAAATAATAAAGAATAGACAGAGAAGCTCTAGGCTCCTCCCCAGACCCTCTGAGTCAGCCTTGGTGCTGTGCCTCCAGCCTAAGACTCCATGTCTTCCTCTTCTAGCTCAAAGCAAGCCCCTTCCCTCGTGGGGAGGCATTGCTTTCAGTCTACTAAGCTGTTTAAAGGACATGCATGTTTGTAGAATGCTCTCTCATGAAGTGTACCAATGGGCAGCCTTGGGTTTGTGAATCAGCATTCCATAGCAGGAGCACGATTTCAAAATATTTAAAAATCAGTAGTTCAAGGACACCAGCTAATCAGAATGAATATGAGGCTTATCCTTAGAGCTAAGCTAGATCTTTGCTGGATCATAGGGATGTGGCACTGAGGAGGGCCGTCAGGGAGCTCAGGGTAGTAGCTGTTTACCAACAGAATTTCAATATCTTAACAACCAGCACAGCTGAACTGGTGTTACCAGATGAACACCAGACTGGCCTGGGATACAGCCCCCAAACCCAAAAGGTCATGGTGAAGATGAGAAACATGACAAAATTTTCTTTAAATTTTTTTTCTGTTTACAAAAGAAAAAAAGTTGTCCTATAAAAGAAGAAAATAAAGAAAAGTGTTAAGAAGAAAATTAAGTTTCCATAATCCAATCAACCCAGAGATAAATACTATTACTATTTCCGGTAATCACATCAATAGTTTTCTACACACTTTAAAAAATGTTGAGGTTATACTCTATAGTAAATTTTGAATATAAATGTTTTCAGTAACATAAGTACTGTCACCAGTTCCAGTGGTGACTTCTGAAGGGTTATGTTCATTCCAGATACATATTTGACTTTTAATATGTATTGGAAATCTTTCAATACATTCAAATCCAGGAAATGGAATGAGAACACATTTTGATTGTCCTGGGGATTCTCCTGTCTTTGCCCACTGACCATTTTTGGTTACACTTGACCACAGTGCTGGATTTTTACCTAGCCTTCCAATGTTAATATTCAATACTTTTGAGATTTCATTATAACTACATTGGACCTGTGACTAAACCATTTTTTCCATAAGGGATGTTATTTACAAAAATTGTGGGCATGGTATGACCCCTAGATGGGGAAGAATGACATGTGTATTTCTCCATGTGAAATTTCGCATGACAACTGCTCTACCCAAGAAGGTGGAGTATCTGTAAACATAGACAAGGCCTACAAAAAAGGAATGACAGCAGATGATTCAGGAGGAAAGGGAAGATGAAATGAGAGTCAGCACATTCATCTTAGAATATTTAGCCAGAATCTGAACCAAGGAGATGCATACAAAGGAAGACACAGAAGATATGCTTCAGAAAGAATCAGTAAGATAAATCCTACTCTGTTAGGAAAAAAACCCAATGTATTTCATCCAAGTTGGAAAGCATAATATAATTCTCCAACTTAACAATTGCTAACTTATTAGGATAAAAAATAACAAGGAAAGAGCTTTCTTAGCAGGGTATAAAAGGGGACATACAGGAAAGGAGATTTCCAGATTCAAGAAATACACTCTTTTGAAAACCCACCCAGAGCCTCTACCCTATCCCACCATGGTCAACTCCTGTTGTGGCTACATTTGCTCTGACCAGGGCTGTGGCCAAGGCCTCTGCCAGGATACCTGCTGCAGCCCCAGCTGCTTCCAGACCACCTGCTACAGGACCACTTGCTGCCGCCCCAGCTGCTGTGTGTCCAGCTGCTGCAGGCCCCAGTGCTGCCAGCCCACCTGCTGCCACCCCAGCTGCTGCATTTCTAGTTGCTGCAGGCCTTCCTGCTGTATCTCCAGCTGCTACCGCCCCACCTGCTGCTAGACCACTTGCTGCAGGACCACCTGCTGCCAACCCAGCTGCTGTGTGTCCAGCTGTTGTCACCCTACCTGCTGCCAGACTACCTGCTATAGAAGAACCTGCTGCTGCCCCAGCTACTGTGGCAGTTATTGCTGCTGAGTGTTCTGCTCTGGATCCATGAGCCTTCTTGCCCCCATCCTTCAGTCCAGGCAGACAGCATCTATTTACAGAACATGTGGACTTCCTGATGACATGAACTTACAAACAGACCCATGGCCTGATTTGGAAACTCCAGTCTCTATATTATTTATTCTCTTTTATAGAAACTTTTTATTAGTATTGATTCAGAATTTAGAGTCATATTCTGTCTCAAAAAGTTTTAGAATTCCTGATATGGAATCAAAACAGAGGAGTCCTCAAATGTTCCCCTTCTAGATTTTTTCTTTCTAATGTTTTTCTGTGGAATCCGTTTTCATGTGGAATTGCTTGAGATTCCCCAATAAAACTTCTTAGCATTGAAACACACTAAAATTGCTCAATTCTTTATTTCTTATTAATGAAATGGTATATGCATATTTCTGGCTCTTTTTCTGCATAACACAGGAGTACATGTGTTCAGAGACCATACAAGTGAAAAATTAAACTGGCATTCTCCAATGACATTTTTATCAAAATGCAAATTCACTCTCACAGCAGAAATAGGAGAATGTGTCCTATTTCTGCATCTTTGAAGCTAACACTTATAACATGAGAGCTATGGATTGCAACGGCCACCAAACAAACAAAAAAGGCCCAATAAACTGCATTCATGAATTGATTTAAACCAATTTAAATAGAGGAAGCTCAGTGTGGAGGATAGTCCATGGACTAGGGAACTAGACAGAGTCCAGGATGAATTCTGACTGTACTACACACCAACTATGATTTTAGACATATTACTTAAACTTGTTCAACCTAGGATGGCTTTTCTCCAGAGAAAGGATCACAATTTCCACTTATTAAGGTTGTCATAGAGTACATATATAGTCAAAGTGAGAATTCTCTGATATTGTGTTGGTGATGCATAAATCACTTTTGATTCTAGTATAAAAGTTAAAAAAGCAAACATATTAAAAATAACTATAACTACAATAATTTGTTATGTGATACACAATCTAAAAAGATGTAAATTGTAACATCAATAACCTAAAATGTGAGGATAAGAGAGACATAAAAGTAGAGAATTTTTGAATGCAATTGAAGTTAATTTGTTATCATCTTAAAATGAAATTTTATAACTATAATATATTGTATGTAAGCCTCATGGTAACCACAAAAGAAAAACCTGTAGTAGATACATAAAATATTAAGATAAAGGAATCAAAGCATGCCATTGCAAAAAGTCATCACACCACAAAGGAAGACAGCAAGCAAGAAAGAAAGGAACAAAATATCAATAAAACAAACCAAAAAACAGTTAATAAAATGGCAGCATTAAGTCCTTATCTATCAATAATTACCTTGAATGTAAATGGATTAAATTCTCTAATCAAAAGTCATAGAGTGGTTAATTAATTGGATAGAAGGCAAGACCCAACAATATGCTGTCTACGAGAGACTCACTTTAGCCACATACACAGGCTGAAAGTGAAGAGGTGGAAAAATTTATTTCACGTAAATGGTAACCAAAAGAGAGCAGAGGTGGCTATACTTATATCAGACAAAAGTAGACTTTAAGTCAAAAACTATCACAGAAGACAATGAAGGTGATTATATAACAATAAAGTGATCAGTTCCTCAAGGAGATATAACAATATATTTATACACCCAACATGGGAGCATCTAAATATATAAACTAACAGAACTGAATATATATATAAAATATATGAGGGCTGTCTGGAAGGTATCCAGCCATGTAATATGAAAAATATATTAACAATGGCTGGATACCTTCCAGAAAGCCCTCATGTAACTGAAAAGAGAAATAAATGGCAATACAGTAACAGTAAGGACTTCAATACTTTATTTCCAACAATGGACAGATCATCCAGGCAAAAATCAATACGAAAACAATAAATTTGAACAATAACATAGACCAAATAGACCTAACAGACATTTACGGAACACTCTATCCAACAGGAGCAGAACATACATTCTTCTCAAGGGCTCACGATATCTTCTCTAGAATAGATAATATGTTAAGCCACAAAACAAATCTTAACAAACTTAAGAAAATTAAGATCATATGAAGTATGTTTTTCAGCTACAACAGTATGAAACTTGAAATCAATAACAGGAGGAAAATTGGAAAATAAAAAAAGGTGGAAATTAAATAACACGTTACTGAACAACCGATGGTTCAAAGAAGAAATCAAAAGGGAAATCAAAAAATATCTTGAGACAAATGAAATTAAAAACACAACTTACCAAAACTTATGGGATACAGCAAAAGCAATTCCGAGAAAAAAGTTTATAGTGATAAATGTTTACATTAAAAAGAAAAGTCTTAGATAATACCCAAATTTACACCTCAAGGAACTAGAAAAAGAAAAAATTAAGCCCAAAGTTAGTAGAAGGACGGGAATAATAAGGATTAGAGCACAAATAAATAAAACAGGGAATAGAAAAACAATAGAAAAGATCAAAACTGAGTCCATTTTTGAAAACATAAGTAAAATTGATAAACCTTTGCATAGACTAACCTTGAAAAATAGAGAGAAGACTCACATAAATAAAATCAAAAGTTAAAAAAGACATTCCAACTGATGCTACAGAAATACAAAGGATCATAGAAGACAACTAAGAGCAATTACAGGCCAACAAACTGGGTAACTGAGGAGGAATGGACAAATTCCCAGAAACAAACAATTTACCTAAGAGTGAGTCATGAAGAAATAGAAAATCTGAACAGACCAAAAATGAGTAAAAGGATTGAAGTAGCAATAAAAAACCTCCAAACAAGACAAAAAACCCAGGACCAGATGGCTTCACGGGGGAATTCTACCAAGCATTTAAAGAAAGATTAATGCTAATTCTTCTCAAACTCTTTCAAAATTTTGAAGAGCAGAGAATATTTCTAAACTTTGTTTATGATGCCAGCATTACCTTATATCAAAACCAGTTAAGGAAACTACAAGAAATGAAAATTGCAGGCCAATATGCCTGATGAACATAGATGCAAAAATTGTCAACAAAATATTAGTAAGCTAAATTCAACAACATATTAAAAGAATCCTATGTCACAATCCAGTGAAATTTATCACTGGAATGCAAGGATGATTAAACACCCACAAATTAATAAATGTGATACACCACATTAAAAGAAAGAAGGACAAAAACCATATGATCATTTCAATAGAAGGAAGAAAAGCATTTGAGAAAATTCAAGATCCTTTCCTGATAAAAACTCTCAACAAATTAGGTAGAGAAGGAACGTACCTCAACACAATAAAAGCTATATATAATAAACCTACTGCTAACTTTGTACTCAATGAAAAAAAAGCTAAAACCCTTTCCTTTAAAATCAGTAAGAAGACAAGGTTGCCCACTCTCACTACTTTTATTCAACATAGCATTGGATGTCCTAGCCAGAGAAACCAGGCAAGAAAAAGACAGAAAAAGTATCCAAATTGAAAAGGAAGAAGTAAAATTGTCTGTGTTTATAGATGACTTGGTTATATGTAACAAAAACCTTAAAGACTATAATTAAAAATCAGAAAAGAAATAAATAAATTCAGTAAAGTTGCAGGATAGAAAATCAACATGCAACAACAACAAACTATTTGGTAAAACAGGAAAGAAAACAATCCCATCTACAATAGCATCAAAAGGAAAAAAATATTTAGGAATAGATTTAACCATTTGACCCATAATGAGAGAGCCATCAGAATAAAACACAGCTTATTCTCCTGAGTCACCAAAAAGAACTATGGGCCTATCAGAAGCATCATCACCCAAGGGCTGACATGAAGTACCAGCTGTATGAGACTGAAACACAGCACCTAGAGGCAAAATGTTGCGTGGTGGCTCTCTTTGAGGAAGCTAAAGCAAGAAGTACACAAGAAGTGATTCAGGAAGAGCTGACCAGAGGAATTCTAACACATCAGGGAAAGGAAATAATGTTTTCCATCCATGTTGAAAAATTTAACCAGGAAAACAAACTTGCCTAATTTGATAATTGCCTATTTATCAGGAAAAACAACAACAAGGAAAGAGCGCTGCAGCTAATGACAGCAGCCCCTTAGCAGGGTATAAAAGGGAACCTGGGGTAAGGAGACTTCCAAAACCTTGCAAACCTACCATCCTGAAAACCCACCCAGAACCTCCACCCTCTGACACCATGGTCAACTCTTGTGGCTCCGTCGCTGACCGAGCTGGGGCCGAGACCCTGCACCACCCCAACCCACCCTGCCAACCCCTTGCAGGACCACCTGCTGTCGCCCCAGCTGTGTGTGTGCCAGCTGCTGCAGGCCCCCAGTGCTGCCAGTCTGTGCTGCCACCGCACACCTGCTGCCCCCAGCTGCTGCATCTCCAGCGCTGCCGCCCCCCTGTTGCCAGACCCTGCTGCAGAACCACCTGCTGCCGCACCCTAGCTGCTGTGTGTCCCATCTTGCCGCCCTGCTGCTGCCAGCTGCTGCCGCCCCAGCCTGGCCTGCGCGCCCTAGCGCGTGTGTCCAGCTGCTGCCGCCCCCATGCCCCTGCTGCGTGTATGCTGCGCCCCAGTGCTGCAGTCTGGTGCTGCCAGCGTGCTGCCGTCCCAGCTGCTGTATCTCCAGTTGCTGCTTCTGCTGTATCTCCAGCTGTTTGCCGCCCCAGCTGCTGCCAGCCCACCTGCTGCAGAACCACCTGCACCTGCTGCCGCCCCAGCTGCTCTGTGTCCAGCTGCTGCCACCCCAGCTGCTGCTAGACTGACCACCTGCTGCCGCCCAACCTGCTCTAGTGGTTCTTGCTGCTGAGCATGCTGGCCTGCACTCACCTGTTCCTCATCAACCAACACTCTTGATGTAGAGCACCTGTGAGATAAATCATGTGGGGCCAATTGGAAAAGTTCAGTTCCAACTAATTCTTAGACTGAATTTGGCCTCCAAATATACTGCCCTTCTCCACCCTATTACTATTCCCCTATCAAATGAGCACAAGTTTGAATTTTTTCTGAAATATGCCAACTGCCATGTCACCCCAATTGAAATATTTGCTTTCTGTTGTAATTTCTTATATGGAAATATTCCTACATCTTCAATAAATCTTAATTTTCCAGGCATACAAATGTATGGGCATCATGTATCATTGAGTTTTCCTTCTTGAATTGTCATCCACCTGTCAATTTTTCTGTTGTTCTTCTCTGCGGAGGGAGAAAACTATAGCAGATGATTTCAGGGGCTCCACCTCCATTCCCCCAGAACTCTTCATTCTGATATAGGAAAATGACTTCTTAGAGCAAGCACATGGAACTCTCTGCCTGTGGACTTTCTCTGGAAAAGGGAGCAAGCTGTGGCATGGAGAGTTTAAGCCTCTAGAAACAGCATTCAACTATTGCATGGGAGTTGGTGGATAAATGCCCTAGCTTATTTCCTCTCTAGTGGGGCCATGTCACACCTGTCTTCCAGAGGTTCTCAGTGGGATTGATCTCCAGCTGCCTACAGGAGTATTCTGCTCATCAACGCACCCTAAATTGACTTTCTTTTCTTCCCTGGATCATTTTCTAAGTTCTCTACAGCACTTCTTGGGTCCATCTCCCAAATATACCCACTTGAGCTCAAATTTCTTTTTCTGGATCTTCTCCAGAGGGAACCAAATCTAAGACACCAGTGTTCCTAATCTCAGTTTCAGTACCATTGAAAACATTTTTGTACAATATGAATGGTCACCACGGTGGTATGGTCAATTCTTGAGTTTACTGTCAACTAAACTAATTGGTCTACCTGCTGAACATTTAGCTATTTCTTTCTTTCAATTTTTGCAGAGGATTTTTTAGACCAATTGTCTTCAGTCTTTTTTCTTTCATATCATTATACCTGAGGGATAGGGTAAAATCACCATTTTAGTAACTCTCATCCTAGTGAGGGCTGTAATTAGAAAGGTTGCATCCTGAGCTGTGTGTGCTAAGTTGGATTCACAAAAATCAGATCATGAAACGGGGATTCTTGCACATGTGCTTCATAAGAAAATGCTCTCAGGAGAAATCTGTAGGAAACTGTGGGGGACAGGATATTGTAGTAGAGGAAGCTGAGCCAAAATGTTGTTTCAGTTGAGTTCTATTCTAATGTGCTGCCACAGGAAGCTCTAGAGTATAAATGGTACCCCAGACCTGCCACTCTGAAAGGCAAGGTGGTCGGATCTTTGTACTCTAACATCAGTAATCAGTAGCTCTGGGCCACCCTGTGGGAGTAGAAGACTGTGTAGAGAGGGCAGAAACCTCCTATAAGCTGAGGACAACTACCTGGAGTACAGTGCACGTGGACCAGCAGTTGGTACTCACACTAGCATGGAGTGGGGGCGCCTTCCTGGTAAAAGGGATCTGGATAGGGTATCATATAGTCCGCCCCAGCACTGCTCACCTCCACTTATTTCTCTCATCAAGCTCACTCCAACTGGTCACTTTTTCTAGAGGAACTTACAAGAGGAGGGTTAGTGGGCTGCCCTTCTGCTGGTGTAGATGACTTGCCTGGTGGAGTAACTAACCTAGGTCCTTATCCTGAGAGTTCTGAGCCCTGGTCACTATGTCCTTATCAATCTATGGCCCTTGTACTTGCTCATTGGCAGTGAGAAGTGGAACTAGAAGTGCCACGAATGCCCTGGTGGATCACCTAAGTGTTAAGTATATTCCGCCCTTCCCCCACTGGGCAGCAGTTGTCCTCCTTCCTCATGAGGACAAGGTCAAGTGCCAGTGTGACTAGCTCCTTTCTTTATATGCTGATCCCCTGGATTAGAAGCCCAAAATGATAAGATGACAGCCATAGCTTTAATTCTAATCAGACCCTTACTATGTCTCCCGGAGGTGACTCTTCCCCTCTTGGAGCTAGGACCTGTAGATCCACAGAGCCTAACTTTGTATGGAAAGCAAAAATTCCCCCAAGTGGTCGCTGGGAGAGAAGGCACATGGGGCAGGTCCTCTTTCCACCCCCTTGTTTTCTGTATTAATATATTTTAGCTACTGGGGACACAGCACCACATGATGATCCTTGCTTTACGGTGTATACTGCATCCTGGAAAATAGTGGTCCATCTTCACAGGGTGTCATCTCCATGCTGGCACCTCAGCTATGGCTTCAAAAGGCGGTTGCATCACACTACCCATTCATCTGTTTCTGGATGGTGCAGTATAAAGTAGGACCAGTGGATCCTGTGGTCACCTGCCCACTGCCACCCATCCTTTGCTGTATATGAGGTCCTTTTGTCAAGGATGAAGTTATGTAGGATTCCAGGCTGCTACATCAAGTACTCTTGGGTCCTCATATGACAGTGCTGGCTAAGGCATGGCAAATAGAAAATGCAAACCACACCTAGACTGCATGTCATTCTCCATCAGGAGCAAGTCACTGCTGCTCTCCTCACAGGATGGCACCTTATCATGGGCTCAATGTTGCTCTCTTGCTGGCAGGTCAGATATTCAGCAGGGTGTCCTGGTATTCTCTAGAGTGAACACTTTATAAAAATATTACCAAGTGGCAGCTTCTGGAATCTTTGTCATATTTATCTCTCATCTTCTGGAGCACACGTATCTTACTGAGGAATCCATAACTATGCATCTTTCTTGTTTATTAGGTCTGATAAACATGATAACATCCATATTGTGGATCAACATGATATTCTCTAGGATGTTCCACAGATCTTCATCCCTTCAGACCATGTTGTGACAAAGACAAGAGAAGTAACATAGCCCTGTGTCAGCAGAGTGAATTTACACTGCTGTCTGTGCCAGGTGAACTGGATCCATTTCTGCTTCTCCTTCCTGATGGATATTGAAAAGGATGCATTTGCCAGTTGGGTCGCTACATACCCCACACCAAGGCTGTGTTCATCTGCTCCAGCAAAGATTCTATATCCATCACATCAACCGCAACTAGATCTTTTATTTGCTAGGGTTTGCATCCATCCACTGTCATCTGCCATGATCTATCTGGTTTTTGTAGGGTCTGAATTAGTTATTTATATAAAGATGGTATTCACCTCCCCTGCATTTTTTTTCAAGATGGAGATACATTCACAAAGTTTTATTGCAGGTGTTTTCCTCATTTGATTGAAGTAACCAGTCATATTAACTTGAAGTTCTATTATACTCTCAAGGCAAGAATGTTCGGTAACTCTCAGAAGGCTAAGCTGTTAAAATCTCTGTTTTTATACCAGTAGTGAAGGTGTTTCTTAAGAAAAATTTAACCTTGTAAATGGCACATGGCTCTCATAATTAAAACAGTTGCAAAGAACACAAAATGCAGCTGCCTTACTTGAAACAAAAGATGCAAGCAAAATAGATTCAAGATGTTTCTCAGATAACACAATGATACAATATTAGGACTACAAAATTCCAGAGTAAACCACCATGATTTGAAGATAAGCGGTGCTTTCCTTCTCTCTCAGAGAAAGTTCTCTAGTAAAGAATTATAGAAATGATCCCTAAAAGTATAGTCTTCACTTGTATTTTTAAAATCTTTGAATGTGGCTGTGATGTCCGATTTTTATTTACTAGCTTGCCTGGAGAATGTAAGGATGGCAGGCAGTTTCAAGGGCTCCCACTGTGCCTGTTCTATTATAATAGCTCTTATTTCATTGGTCAAGGAATGATATTGGTGAATCCTGCATTTGGGAACTGTGTAGACTTCCAGGTGGGTCTGTGGCCCTGTGGACCCACAGTGAGACTGACCTGGGCTAAGACTTCATTTATTTTTGGACCATGATTGCCATATTCAAATGGGGGACCATTTTCACATTTTGGGTATCCAACCATCAGTGTCAACTCAGATCTGGCATCCAACAGCATCCAAATATATGCATATTCCACTTTCCTCTGAATAAAAATAGACTATACTACTATATATACTTGCTGTGGTCCTTTCTCCTGGAGAACTGGCCTGTCCTTCAGTTGGTGGGTTCTAGATCTGAAAATTTTCTCAAATCTGGAAACTGGGTGAGGGATTATGGCTTCCCAATGGAGCAACCTATTTCAGCCTTTGCTCATTTAATTTTAAGCTCTTTAAACATACTTATACATATACACATACATATACACAGATGGAGATATAGGTATACAGTTGACCCTTGAACAACAGGAGTGTTAGTGGCACCAATCCCCTGCACAGTGAAAAATTCAAGTATAAATTTTGACTCCCCCCAAACTTAAATACTAATAGCCTACTGATAACATAAACAATTAACACATATTTTCATGTAATATGTATCATATACTGTATTCTCACAATAAAGCAAGCTGGAGAAAAGAAAATGTTATTAAGGATATCACAAGGAAGAGAAAATATATTTACTGTTCCTTAAGTGGAAGTGGATCATCATAAAGGTCTTCATTCTGTTCATCTTCACATTGAGCAGGCTGAGGTGGAGGAGGAAGAAGAGGGTTTGGTCTTTTTGTCTCAGGAGCAGCAGAAGCAGAAGAAAATCCATATACATGGACGCATGTAGTTGAAACCCGTGTTGTTCAAGCATCAGTTGTAGATACAGATGCAGGTATAGACATAAGCATAGACATAGATGTAGAGCCATAGAGCATACGGTTACAGCTATATCCTTACTGGCTGCCTATATCCCATTCTGAGGAGCACCATGTTCTGTTATCTGTATCCATAGAGCCCATCCTCCCTCGTGTGCCATTCTGAACTTGCTGTATATCACATAATTATACCAACATTAATTCTTATAGCTAAATGCTACCTCTGGGCCTTGCTATTTTAGGATCTTACTATACCCACTACTCCTGGGGAACTTAGTTATGTAAAACTATTCCTTACGCAAAACATTGACTTTATAGAGTGGTCACTACTGGATTTCTCAGTGATGCTAGTGCCCCCTTACCTGATGGTTCCTTACTACCTTAGTAAACAGTGTCTCCTAGGCCCACCCAGGAAACATAGTCATCCATTTGGGTTTCCTGGTCTTATGACTAGATCTGCTGTAGTATTTCTACTTCTCTTCCTCCTCAACTGTGGGTTGTGTAGTACCAGATAAATCTGTACTAGTTATCTACTGTTATGTTATATTACCTCATAATTTGGCAGCTTAAAACAACACACATTCATTGTGTCACAGTTTCTGTGGATCAGGAATTCAGATATGCCTTAGCTTCATTCTCTACTTCATAGTTTTTCACAAGGCTGCAATTAAGGTGATAGCTGTCACTGGAATCTCATCTAATGTGTCAACCAGGAAGGATCTGCTTCCAAGTCCACTTATGTGGTTGTTGACATGATTCAGTTTCCTAAGGTCCATTTGAGTTAAAGCCTCAGTTCTGTGTTGGCTGTTAAATGGAAGCTGTCCTCAATTTTTTGCCACGTGGATCTTTTCCTCTTAGCAACTGGCTTCATCAAACCCAGAGAGAGAGAGTTTGCTAACAAGATGAAAGTGTACTTAATCACTCAATGTCACCATATAGTATTGGTTAGAAATAACTTATTCAAGGAGAGGAAACTATCTAAGACCATGAACACCAGGAGGTGGAAATAATAAGGGGCATCTTAAAGGCTGCTTTCCCAGACACTATACAATATTGAGCAAAAGAATCAAAATACAAAGTACATGTAGTAGGAGTCCATTTATACAAAATTCAAAAATATGTAAAACTAAATGGTATTGGTTAGGGATGCATGTCTAGGTGGTAAAACTATTAATATGATGAAATGAAGTAAAAAGATTACTTTAAAATCAGGATAGTGATTATCTCTAGGCTGGAGGGAGGGAGATATGCTCAGGAAAATAATTTTTAAAGATTAAAGAACAATTTTTTTAGAGATAGGATCTCTCTCTGTTGCCCAGTCTAGAGTGCAGTGGCACGATCATAGCTAACTGTAACCTTGAACTCCTGGGCTCAAGTGATCCTTCTGCTTGAGCCTCCAAAGTAGCTAAGACTATAGGCACACTCCACCACACCAGCTAATTTTTAAATTTTTTTAGAGATAGGGTCTTTCTATGTTGCCCAGGCTGGTCTCAAACTCCTGGCCTCAAGCAATCTTCCTGCTTTGGCATCCAGAAGTGCTGGGAATACAGGCTGGGAATACAGCCATCACACCCAACCTATTCTTAAATACTTTAACAGAGTTTGATTTTTATTATAAATAGGAACTTAATTGAATTGGAAATATGTTAATTTCTCCATCAATTAGACATGCCTATTCAGGACATCTATATTTAGATCATGATATAACTATGTCACTATAATTCACCCAATGGTAGTTAATTTTTAGCTCCAGACAAAATGTGTACCATGTATTTATTTTTAAAATGATTGACTACTAACATAATTTATGTGATACTTAAGAAAAGCTTTTTCCCATGCCATTTTTTAAAGGGTATATTAATATGATGAGTCCAGGTTACCTCAATGGTGATTGAAAATATCAATTGGGTCCACTTCATACAAATTTCCTTGATGTTTACCTGACTGAGGTCTTATGCCATTGAATTCTGAAAAAACAAAAAGAAAACAATTAGTTTAAAAAGAAAAAAGTACATAAAAATAAAAAACACTCTATCTACTACTCTGTGTAATAAAAGAGGTGCAGTGTAGGTAGACTTTACATAATTTGTGTGTGTGTGTGGTCCTCCTGTTAATTATCAATTCTACTTCACCAGACTATGGGTAAAATTTAGCAAGAAGTACATAGAGTGATGCCTCCTCTGCTTTTAAGTTTGATTTTTTAAAAAACCCAGTGTGCTATCTTTTTCTCATCTATATGGAACTGTTGGCTGTGGTATTAGAGTGATCTAAAATAGTAAAGAGAATTACCAGTGTTTCACTCTGCAATGCTCAAAGTTCAGTGTTTCAAATCCAGGATCATTTTCTATATCATATAGATACTACCAATTTGTATTTTAATCATTTTGGCTGCTTCTGTTCCCAATTTAACATTAAACAAATGAATGTAATCCAGACAGTTTAAGGAGGTTGGTCTCAAGCTTGACTGCCGATGAGAATTACCGGAGGAGCTTTAAAAAATTCCAATGCCCAAGCCATGCCCCGGACCAGTTAAGTCAGAATTTTTCTGAGCAAGAGCCAGGCATCAGTAGTTTCTAACCCTTCCTGGGTGATTTCAACATGCAGCCAACTTTGGGAAAACCTTCTTTAGAAGCTATGATTCTCTACACATTTCTGTACAAGAGAATGTACCCTGCCTTCATAGCTGTGGCAATAGGGTTGTCTTAATCTCCATAAATTTATGTAGAAACCTCTCCCCTCATAATCAAAACCTCTTTCTTTTATGTTTTTATTTTCTCCTTAGCATTTCCTATACAGTGTATCAAGTGAAAAATCTCCCCTCTGAGGATACCATATCCACTCACAAAAGAATAGTTTAAATCTTTCATGTTCTACAGCTTTGCAAACACAAGCCTATAAAATAAAAACATGTAAATCAAGTGTTTGATAAGCATGTTAATGTGATAAAAATATTGAAAGGGGCTTGGTCTTTAAATGGCCTTAATTCAGACCTTTAAGGATGCCATCATAAGGTGACCAACTCATCTCTGTTTGTCTGAGACTTCCCTGGTTCTAGCTATAAAAGTTCTAAGTTCTGGGAACTCCCTCAGTTTTGGGCAAACAGGGACTGCTGGTCGCCTTGCCATGACATTGGTTGGTAATAGTTGAAATGAAACCTTGGCATTCGTTAGTATAGCTTTGAATGAACTAGAGATACATGCACTAATATCAGTGACTCTCACAGACATAGGCCAAGCTAAAAAGATGCCAGACAGAAAAAAAATTTATAGTATATATCATTTGTTTGAAGTTCTAGATCAAAACAAATCTATGGAGAAGAAATATTAGGACAGCGCTTGCCTTATGGTGGCGGAGACTTTACTGAAGTGACATTTGGAAACTTTCTGGTGTAATGAAAATGTTCTTTATCTTGATGGATGTGGGGGTTACATGGAGGTATCCATTTATCAAAACTCATCAGATAGTACACTTAATATTTGTGCATTTCAATGTAAGTAAATTTTACTACATCATAAAAACCGATTAAAATTTTATTAATAAATTTTCCAACATGTCATGTTAGCTAATCTGCTCAAAGCACAATTCTTTTAGTTCAATTACACTACTATGAGCTCCTTTGATGTCACTTTACCATGCTATATTATGATTATGTGCATGCAGTAGCTATGTGTGTGTAGTCCTTCCAGTAAACTGCAACTCCCCAGGGGAGACTCTAAATCATATTTGTAATCCCAATGGCTGGTGACCTGTGTCTCTCACATTATCCATTCAATAAATCTGTTTAATAAACAAAGCAAGACCTTCATCTAGGTGCTTCTGCAAAGCTTGAATGCACAGAATGAAGCAGGAGGTCTCTAAGTGTGGTCATTTAACCTTTAGCATCAACATCATCTATACTCTAGTTAGAATTGAGGTTCTACCCGGCAATCAGAAACTCTGGGAGCAGGCACAGAAAACTGTGTTTTAACGAGCCGTGGAGATGATTCTGATGCACTATTAAGTTAGATCACCACTACACAGAGGATAAGCAGAAACATAATTCAGGAAGGTGTAATTTACTAAGATCCACTGACATTTCAAATGGCATAGGTGTCTCAGCTCTGGAAGTAGGTTCTGATGAGAAGCAAATTCTACTATTTTTAAAGAACATGATAAGGAAAGAATAGAGAGGCAAATTCTAATTACTCAATATTTTTTGCTCTATTGAAGAAATATTTTTAATTAAGAATGTGATACACATTACAAATCTGACTATGTCACCCAGAAACTAACCGAACAGCTGGAGAGACATGATACAGACATACATGACAGCAGAGTATCAACGTAAGACACTGTGGATCTTGTAGTTACCCCAACTATACAGGCAAGTAGCCTGCCAGGGTTTCAAGATAAAGAACATGACCCAAAGTTTGAAACACCCAGGGAAAGCCACTGCAACAGTGTAGGGGTCACCAAGCTCACACACAGGTAGAACGTCCCCTTCCTCATTGCCCCAAAATGAGCCACAGGATAGGCCCTTTTTCTCTTGTCTCAGGCCAGATGCCCCACTAAGCAGATGGGTTTTCCTCCCATGGTCACTGGAAGAAATGCGTAACCAGAAGCATGACTGACCAACTGCATCCTGGTAGAGGGAGCAGGAAGGCAGAGTGAGAAACGTGATTCCAAATGCAGAGGGTCACCTGAGAGCCCCGTGTGGAGGAAGATGAAGGAAATGTGGTCCAGTAGGTGCCATCAAGGTGTGAATCAGGAGGAAAGGCAGGTGGGATAGAACTTATTATATCTGGACAAGAAAATTTTGTTTCCCACAAGTTTAAACCATTAAATGGACAAACATTATTGTGTAATCTAATGATTATTTAGCTGTTAAGTAAACAAAAACAAGGAAACTGTGTTGGCAACAGGAAAATGGGGCAGTATATAAGAGGCTGTGGCCTGAGGAGACTTCCAGACTCCAGAACCTCATTCTCCTGGAAACCCACCCAGAACCTCCACCCTCTGACACCATGGTCAACTCCTGTTGTGGCTCTGTCTGCTCTGACCAGGGCTGTGGCCAGGAGACCTGCTGCTGCCCCAGCTGCTGCAGGCCCCAGTGCTGCCAGCCTTCCTGCTGCATCTCCAGCTGCTGCCGCCCTACCTGCTGCCAGACCACCTGCTGCAGAACGACCTGCTGCCGCCCTAGCTGCTGTGTGTCCAGCTGTTGCCGTCCTAGCTGCTGTGTGTCCAGCTGCTGCAGGCCCCAGTGCTGCCAGCCTACCTGCTGCCGTCCCAGCTGCTACATCTCCAGTTGCTGCAGGCCTTCCTGCTGTATCTCCAGCTGCTACCGCCCCAGCTGCTGCCAGACCACCTGCTGTAGAACAACCTGTTGCCGCCCCAGCTGCTGTGGCAGTTCTTGCTGCTGAGTGTCCTGCTCTGGATCCATGAACCTTCTTGCCCCTTCCTCGGTCCAGGTGGAGAGAATCTATTCACAGAACACGTGGACTTCCTGAAGTTATGGACTTACAAACAGAACCATGGCCTGACTTGGAAAACCCCAGTCTCTATATTATGATTTATTCTTTTCTATAGATACTTTTTATTATTAATGAATCAGAACTTATAGTCAGATTCTGCATCAAATTGTTTTAGAATTCCTAATTCTGATTCAAAATACAGAAGTCTTCAAATGTTCCCTTTCTAGATTTTTATTTTCTAGTGTTTTTCTATCAAATCCCTTTCCATGTGGAATTGCTTGATGTTCCTCAATAAAACTTTTTAGCATTCAAAGGCACCAAAATTGCTCATCTCTCATTATTTCTTATTAATTAAATGGTCTATGCATATTTCTGTCTCTTTTTCAGCATAATACCGAAGTACATGTTTTCAGGGGATCATACAATTGATAAATTAAATTGGCATTTTCCAATGAGATTTTTAGCAAAACCTGAACTCAGTCTCACAGCAGAAATAGGAAAATGTCTAAAGAGAGGCATCTTTGAACTTAACACAGATAACATGAGAGCTATAGATTGCAAGACCACCATAAAGTAAGCACTCAATACACCACATTCCAGTACTTGTTTTAAACCAATATAAATAGAAGAAGCTCAGTATAAAGGGTAGCTCATGGACTTGGAACTAGATAAAAGTGGTGCTGATTTCTCACTGTGCTGCATACCGACTATGATCTTGGACACATTACTTAAACTCTCTCACCAAGGATTGCTTTTCTCTAAATTAAGAATTACAGTACCAATTTATTAAGGTTGTCATAAAAATTCAATGAGATTAAAGATGCCTGGTAGACAAATAAAAGCAAGCTACCTTTCACCTTCAAATAGCCTCACTTGTATTTTTAAAAATAACTATAGATTCACAGGAAGTTCAAGAAAAAGTACAACAAAGTCCCATGTACCCTTCACCCAATTTCCCCCAGTGGTCACATCTTACATGACTGTAGTGGTACCTGTCAAACCTCAGAAATTGACATTGGTAGGATCCACAGACCTTGTTCAGATTTTACCAATTTACATGAACTTCTCTGTGTGTGCGTGTGTGTGTGTTTTGTGTTTGGATAACTTGGAAGGAATGGAAGAATTCCTAGAAACATACAACCTACTAAGACTGAATCATGAAAAACAGAAATTTTGAACAGATCAATAATGGGTTAGGAGATTGAAGCAGCAATTAAAAAGCTCGCAACAAAGAAAAGCCCAATAGCAGATGGCGTCACAGGTGAATTCTACCAAACATTTACAGAAGAATTAATGACAATCCTTATCAAACCCTTGCAAAAACATGGAAGAGGAGGGAACACTTCCAAACTCCATTCATGATGCCAGTATTACCCTTTACCAAAGCCAGATAAGGATACTACCAGAAAAGAAAATTATAGATCAATATCCCTTATGAACACAGATGCAAAAATCCTTAACAAAATACTAGCAAATCTCATTTAACAACACATTAAAAAGATCTTTCACCATGATCAAGTGGGATTCATCCCAGGGATGCAAGGATGCTTCAACATACATAAATCAATGAACATGATGCATCAATGAAGTACAAAAAGCATATGATCATTTCAGTAGATGCAGAAAAAGCATTTGACAAGTTTCAACATCTCTTCATGATAAAAACTTGCAGCAAATTAGGTATAGGAGGAATATACCTCAATATAATAAGGGCCACATATGCCAAACCCACAACTAACATAAGACTGAATGAGGAAAAGCTGAAAGCTTTTCCTTTAATATCTGGAAAAAGACAAGGATGCCCACTCTCACCACTTGTACTGGAGGTCCTAGCCAAGGCAATTAGGCAAGAGAAACAAATAAAAGGCATCCAAATTGGAAAAAAAGAAGGTAAATTGTTTGCAGACAATATGATCTTATATATAGAAAACCCTAAAGACTCTACCAAGAAACAGTGAGAGCTAATAAATGAATTCAGTAAAGTGGCAGGATACAAAATCAACATACAAAAATCATAGTGTTCCTATACACTGATATCAAACTATCTGAAACAGAAATCAAGAAAACCATACCATTTACAATAGTACGAAAATAAAATACTTAGAAACAAATTTAACCAAGGAAGATCTCTACACTAAAAAGTATAAAACACGGATGAAAGAAATTGAAGAAGATAAAAATAGATAGAAAGACACCCTGTGTTCATGAGCTGGAAGAATTAATATGGTTAAAAAGTCCTGACTACCCAAAGCACTCTACAGATTTAATGTATTCCCTATCAAAATACTGATGACATTCTTTACAAAAAAATAAAAAACAATCATAAAATTTATATGAAACCACAAAAGACCCTGAATAGCCAAAGCAATCTTGGGCACTAAGAACAAAGCTGGAGACATCACACTACTTGACTTCAAAATAGACAACAAAGGTATAGTAACCAAAACAGCATGGTACAGGCTTTTATGTCAGACAAATAAATGAATGGAATAGAATACAGAACCCAGAAATAAACTCACACATTTACAACCAATTGATTTTCAACAAAGGGATCAATAATGCACAATGGGAAAGGATAGTCTCTTCAATAAATGGTGTTAGAAAAACACGCAGAAAAATGAAATTGGACCCTTATCTCCCACTATATAAAAAAATCACCTCAACATGGATTAAAGACTTAGATGTAAGACCCAAAACAATGAAACTACTAGAAGAAAACCTGGGGGAAAAGATTCATGGCACTGATCTTGGCAATGACTTTTTAAATATGACCTCAAAAACACAGGCAACAAAAGGAAAATTAGACAAACGGGATTACATCAAACTAAAAAGCTTCAGCACAGCAAAGGAAACAATCAAAAGAGTGAAGAAACAACCTACAGAATGAAAGAAAATATTTATAAAGTATACATCTCATAAGGGGTTAATATCGAAAATATACAAGGAACTCAAACAGCTCAATGACAAGAAAACAAATAATCCTATTTAAAAAATGGTCAAAAGACCTAAATAGACATTCATCAACATACAAATAGCTAAGAGGTATATGAAAAAAATACTCACCATCACTAATCATCAGAGAAATGTAAATCAAAACCACAATGGCATATCGCCTCACTCCTATTAGAATGGCTATTGTTAAAAAGACAAAAGATAACAAGTATTGGTGAGGATGTGGGGAAAAAAGGAAGCTTGCACATAGTTGATGGGAATGTAAACTAGTATAGCCATCATGGAAAACAATTTGGAAATTCTTCAAAAAATTAAAAATAGAATTATTATATGACCCGGCAATTGACTTTTGGGTACAGCATATATTTCAAGGAAATGGAATCAGTATGTGGAAGAGATTATCTGTACTCCCATGTTTAATGCAGCACTATTCACAATAGCCAAGATATGGAGACAACCTAAGTGTTCATCAATGGATGAATAGATGAAGAAAATGTAGTATGTGCACACAATGGAATACTACTCAGCCATAAAAAAGAAGGAAAATTATGACAGCATGGCTGAACCTTGAGGATGTTATATAAGTGAAATAAGCCAGGCACAGAAAGACAAACACCACGTGATCTCACTGCTATGTGGAATCTAAAAAAGTTGATATCATAGTAGAGCGTAGAATGAAGATTGCCAGAGGCTAGAGTGGTTGGGGATAGGGGTCTTGGGGAGATAGTGGTCAAAAGATACATGATTACAGTTAGACAGGAGGAGTAAGTTCTAGAGGTCTGTTTTACAGTAGGGTGACTATAGTTAACAATGATACATTGTATATATTGTATTCTCAAAAAATACTAAGAGAATGGCTAAGTATTCTCACCACAAAAATGATAACTATGTGAGGTAAGGCATTTGTTAATTAGCTAGATTTAACCATTCCACAATGTTTATATACTTAAAAACATGATGTTGTACATGGTAAATACATATGATATTATACATCAATCTAAAAAAATAAATATATTTGAAAAAATATTTCACTGAACTTGAGCATTTACTAAATTCAGAACATCATACAAGATAGAGTAGGGGGATAGATATATTCTTGAAATTATTACACAGATGTTACTAGTGGAGAGCCTGGATGTAGTACAGACAGGTTCTCCCGGGACTGACTGTTACAATTGTACGTAAATCAACAATTATCTCAAAATTTAAAAAATAAAATAAAGTAAATGCACACACCTGTCTTATGCTAATAGACAGTTTTAGACAGTCAAGAAATAGTATCAAATAAGGAATGCAAATAAAGCTATGTCTTCCAGAATCTAAGTGACCAACTGGAGAGACATGATACAAACATACAAGACAGCAAAGTATCAACGTAAGAAACTGTGGATCTTGTAGTTACCCCAACTATACAGGCAAGTTGCCTGCCAGGGTTTCAAGATATAGAACATGACCCAAAGTTTGAAACACCCAGGGAAAGCCACTGCAACAGTGTAGAGGTCACCAAGCTCACACACAGGTAGAACGTCCCCTTCCTCATTGCCCCCAAATGAGCCACAGGATAGGCCCTTTTCCTCTTGTCTCAGGCCAGATGCCCCACCAAGCAGATGGGTTTTCCTCCCATGGTCACTGGAAGAAATGCATAACCAGAAGCATGACTGACCAACTGCATCCTGGTAGAGGGAGTAGGAAGGCAGAGTGAGAAACGTAATTCCAAATGCAGAGGGTCACCTGAGAGCCCCCTGTGGAGGAAGATGAAGGAAATGTGGTCCAGAAGGTGCCATCAAGGTGTGAATCAGGAGGAAAGGCAGGTGGGATAGAACTTATTATATCTGGACAAGAAAATTTTGTTTCCCACAAGTTTAAACCATTAAATGGACAACATTATTGTATAATCTCATAGTTACTTAGCTGTTAAGTAAACAAAAATAAGGAAATTATGTTGGCAACAGGAAAATGGGGCAGTATGTAAGAAGCTGTGGCCCAAGGAGACTTCCAGACACCATAACCTCATTCTCCTGGAAACCCACCCAGAACCTCCACCCTCTGACACCATGGTCAACTCCTGTTGTGGCTCCGTCTGTTCTGACCAGGGCTGTGGCCAGGAGACCTGCTGCTGCCCCAGCCATTGCCAGACCACCTGCTGCAGGACCACCTGCTGCCACCCCAGCTGCTGCATTTCTAGGTGCTGCAGGCCTTCCTGCTGTATCTCCAGCTGCTTTCGCCCCAGCTGCTGCAGGCCCCAGTGCTGCCAGTCCCTGTGCTGCCAGCCCACCTGCTGCCGCCCCAGCTGCTGTGTGTCCAGCTGCTGCAGACCCCAGTGCTGCCAGTCTGTGTGCTGCCAGCCCACCTGCTGCCGCCCCTCTTGCTGTGGTTCCAGCTGCTTCGGCTCCAGCTACTGCGGCTCCAGCTGTTGCCACCCCTGCTGCTGCCTGCGTCCAGTCTGTGGCCGAGTCTCCTGCCACACCACTTGCTATCGCCCAACCTGCGTCATCTCCACCTGCCCCCGCCCCCTGTGCTGCGCCTCCTCTTGCTGCTGAATCTCTGCTTGCAATCTTCGTCACACTATGGACATCTTAACTAGACATATAAAACACATTGCAGGCAGCCAGTGACCAGAGACGTGAACTCTTACCTGCCAACCCCTCTTCTAATGTGACATTCGGAGTTGGCATTCAGTTCTTCTAGGAAATGGCAGATGTAAACACATTCATTAAAAGAGGTTACCCGGAGCCCAATGCATCTGTTTTTAGACAAGCAATGTCTTCATTCTACATGTATACTAATTATAATGATCTCATATAATGTCATTTCCATGTTATTAATAAACAGCCATTTCCCCTGATATTGAAATCTTCTGATTTGTTAATGATTTGGTTGTGTGTGTGTGTGTGTGTGTGTGTGTCTTTACCTGTCACTTCAAACCAAGGGCTTTTGTTCTTCAAATGCAGGAGGGCATGCTTAACAGCCTGGGCTCTTGATTCATGTTATCTATATTGGAATCAAGGCTGCACTAACCATTTGCTGTGTGGCATGAGGCAAGTTATTTAACCTCTTCAGGACTCAATTTTTTTTTCTGTGAATGGGGATGATACATTATGTTCTTCAAAGGTTTAAAGACATAATCCATGTCATATACTTATCTCAGGGCCTGGCACATAATACAGTATAGGCTGTCAGTTAATATAATTTTTATTGTTATCATTATTGAAACACTACTCTGGGCTAGAATGATATCTTAGCCTAGTGTTCTCTTTGACAGAACAGTCAGAAAATTTGTACAATTGCTTCACTCTCCTTGATAACTCAAAGTTAAGTTTTGGTATATGCCTCAAATGTCCTTTAAAAACTTCAGTGAGTGGAGTATCATGAAATCACCTAAATTTCACTGATTATATTTCTACTTTCAGTATGTTTCATCATTAGTTGTGTAAATTTTGAGTGTTCTACCTAGCTCAAGGGCTTTTTCCTTCCTTCCTCCCTCCCTCCCTCCTCTCTAAACACAAAACTCTCTTTCTGAATACAAAGTATACCTTCTAAGTTAAGATTTCTGCAAATTTGTGATATCCATGGCAAATTTCCCATAAAAATTTTAAATCTTTTAATTAATAGATGCTCAAATTCTTAGTTTTTCTAGACTGAAACTTTTTCGTAATTTTAGCCTCTCATATTATTGAGATTTCCCCATCTTCTTGACGGTTTTACTCTCCCATTTTGGGCTTTCGTCGCTTTGCTTGGTCTTACTTATGAGAACATGAACAGGGCGTTTCTTTGAGACTCAGTTTTCTCATTACCAAAACCCAGATAATTATGATCCTATTTAGCTGTGAAAATGTGTCACAATAGGTACAATATATCATATTTATACAAATATGAGAGTTTATAAATTTTGGTCCATAATCCAAAATACATTAAAATATTTTAAATTCAAAATTTCTATACATCAGTTCTATTTATTAGCAGTGTGATATTTCCAAATAACAAGTGTAACTAAGAGTTGACTGTTATTTCTAAAATTTAAAAATAGAAGTTTTAAGTTGTCAAGAGATAGCATGAGTAGAAGTTAACATAAAGCAGGCTTCACCCCAACATAGGTTGGGTGCTATATTCTTAGTATATCACAGAAATGTCTTGCAGAAACTTTCAGCTTCATCTTTTTCCACTTACTTTCAATTGTTCTACAGAGTACAGACTTGTTATTTCACACCCCAGAATTAACAAATCTTTTCTTCTCTCATATGTTCTTCTTTGACAACTGCTAATTACAGGATACAGGCTCTGGTTTTAACATTATGCTTTATTAGCTAGAGTAAATCAAAGAATATAGGTTTTATGTGTTTTTTTCAGTATTAAAGGAGATGAGGCTTGTAATTTCCTGTTTTTACAAGAACTGGACCATAGCAGGGATGAGATGGCACACTGCATCTATGTAATTATGTATTTAATAAAAAGGCTATTTGCAAGGGTGTAGATAGAGTTTAGGGAAAGCAACCAGGGAAATCTCAGTGCCCAGGGCTCATAACAAGGAACAGGTATCCCAGGTCTGAAGGCCTATGCGATGATTTGGGTGAAGTGGCCAGAGGGTGGCATGCGAAACTTCTCAGGATTAGTACATACAGGCACTCAGGTATGGTAACTGCCTTCGGAGAGAGTTATGGTGAGCTAAAAGGACGGAAGGTGATCCTGGAGCCATTGTGGTAGAGAAAACTAAGGCAGAGATAAAGTTATAAATGGGAAAGTGTCACTGGAGTGATCATTCTGTGATCACAGGAGCTTTACCTAAGTGCATAGTGGGGATGGATTTTAAGTGAAAAAAACATCGACTAAGTCTGCCCTTCACTCAGTTTTATTTGGCCATGCTAAATATACCCTTGGGATTCCTCAAGCTCTTCTTAGTACTAAATACTATGCAATATAGAATTCCAGAAGGGCAACAAGAGATGACTGTTCTGATTAAGGAAATAGCTGAAGCAAGAGTTTTAATTCCCATCAACTCCCTTTTAACACTCCTGTCTGACCAGTATATAAGGAAGACAGTTCCTGGAGGTTAACAGGGGACTCTTGGTGATTAAACAAAATGGTACCTCTGATTGCTTCAGCTGTACTTACCTAGTATGTTGGAACTTTACAGGAAGTTCAGCAAACCTAGTAAGACTGATGTACCATTACAGACTCAACTAGTGCGTTCTTTCCAGTGCCGGTTTCCGAGTCCAGTCAGATGTAATTTACACTCTCATGGCAAGGAACCCAATATACATATTCTATTTTGCCACAGAGATATTTGAGTTCACTAGTATATTGCCATAATCTTGTGAGGCAGACTTAGACTTGATAACCATCAAGAGCAAGTTAATACCACACATTGATGATGGTGGTACCAGTGCATTAAAAATCATTAGTGAATTGAAATGAAAGGAATTTAGCATATGAAAAGGTGACACTTTAAATTAGTAGGAGAAAGATGTATAGTTTAATAAATATGTTGAGTTATGGTCATATCTGATTAAAAAACATATAAAGTCCATACCTTATTCTGTATAAATTCCTAATAGATCAAATATTTTAAAATACAAAACATGAAACTGAAATTAACAGAAAGTATGGGACAACGATCATGTAAATATGTGACTGGAAAGGCCTTTCAAAATATAACACATACCTCAGAAGCCATAAAAGAAAAAAAATTAATAAATTTGCATCACAAGCAACATGAAGATAAA
This sequence comes from Daubentonia madagascariensis, assembly GCA_023783475.1. Taxonomy (NCBI): domain Eukaryota; kingdom Metazoa; phylum Chordata; class Mammalia; order Primates; family Daubentoniidae; genus Daubentonia; species Daubentonia madagascariensis. Next base: position 4,879,943 of record JAKFHU010001186.1, on the reverse strand, counting down.
GAAAATTCCTTTCCTATCTGATTTTGCAGAGAGGCAGTGTGGTTAAAACATGGATTCAGTGCTGGGCTGGCTGGGATCAAATCACAGCTTCCCCACTTACCAGTTTTAAGTCTTCCTGTGTCTCAGTTTCCTCATCTGTAAAGTGGGGATTATAATGGAATTTTCCACAGTGGGTTGTTGGGACTAGTAAATGAGCTTATGGGTAAAGCACTAGAATAATTGCAAAACATGTCGGTTGTTATATTATTATTCCAGCACCCAGCAAGCTCAGTATACAACATTCAAGGCCTGGAGAAGGAAAGAAAGAACAGGAATTCCATAACCTCTTGTGTTTTATTTTGCTTAGGTTCCTGGGAGAATGATATAGGTAGTGCATAATTGTGCCAAATATCCCATTCTAGTCTTTTGATGAAAATATTTCTTCCTTATTTCTAGATGGCTTCTTCTCTTTAGGATATTTTTTAGGCACAACTTACCCTTTCTGATTTATTTATCCTTTAAATTTTTAAATTATTGGCTTTAAGGAGATAGGGGGCATAAATTGTACACGCCGAAACCTGTAGAATATGTAAACAGTTAAATTGGGATATTGTCTATAACTTATATCAAGTTATACATCTATTTTCAATTTGTTCCAAGTCTCTGCTGATTCTTTTGTTTTTTTTGGAAAGAAAGAATTTTATTATTTTATAATAAATAAATTTATTTCATAATAAAGATAACTTATCTTTATTATGCCCATTGCCATCACCTGATGCTGAGAGTTCGTCTCTTACCCTGCCTCGCTTCAACCTTTTAAACACCATCTCTCCCCAGAAATCCGAGAATGTTTTGGAATTTTTACAGGAAGATCAAAAATTAAAATAAATTGTACATAGCATATATATTGTTTTACATTCCTGCCTGAAGGCTTTTCCTAGCTCCCCACCATTTCTTCCAGGATCCCAGGCTAGTGGCAGTCTTTCCCGCATTCTATCAGTCTCAACTCGTCTCCCGCTGCTTCTCAAAACATACCTTCCGGCATGTCCCTTCGTCATCCCAAGCCGTGTTATTCCCAGTCTCAATTGTGTGCGCCTTCATTTGAATCCTCTCTCTCTCCACCCGTTCAGATGGTTTGTATTCTCAAAGGTCAATGTGTGCCTCTTGAAAGCCTCACCGAAATCTTCATTCATTAAACAGATATCTCCTTTATCAAAAACTCATTCTATTTCAGGCCTTATTATACAAAGATGAATAAAGCATAGTCCCTGCCCCAATAGAGCTTGTATTCTAGAAAGAGCCAATAGACAAATGTATTTCTGATGGAGCACGAGATGATAGAGCTCATGCATACCTAAGGCACAACAGAAGAGCAACATGAGAAGGACTTTGTGTGAGGCCAAGAAAGATACGGAGAAAAATGGCATTTGAACTCACTAGCAAAAGATGATTCAAGGAATGCTAAGAGACCCACCCTCTCCTAGGCAGGGAGAATATCACAAAGGTCATTTGTCCTTTCCTTGAATATTTCTTTTTTCTCTGAAAGTCTGTGACACTAAAGAAGACCCTTTATTTAGAACTATAATCACGTGAAACTTGGATTAAAAAACTCTTTGTGGATGCAGTTTCTGTGTACGTACATGTAAGGTAAGGAGTATGACTTGTATATTCCCCTCAATGCTTCTAAAAAACATCTGGGGCATAAGTGATACTACAAAAACTGCTAGACATTTTAGCTCAGAGTGTATAAAAAAGATTTTAATAAAATGTCAATAAAGCATAACTATGACATAGTTTGATATTTCAAAATGTGGATCAAAAATTATCACCCAAATTATCTCAGCCTAGAGGACATTTCTAAAGATAGACACAGATCCATCCCAGATGACTCTGTGCTCCTTAAAAACATTGAGCTGCTACTAATTGTTTCAAGGGGTACTAGGATGATGAGAAGTAACACAGCTTGGAATGTCCTGGGGATTTTGTTAGCTCAGTGACCACCCACAATACGCACAATGAATCATAAGCTTCCTCATTTCTCACACTCAAAAACGGGAGCTTACTTTCCTTTTTCCTACCAGCATTCCATCTGATTGAGACACGCATTTCTCCACTAGGGATCCTAGCCCCATCATAAGCCCTCCCAAAATCATTTCAAGGTGAGAAATGGACAAGAGACAGTGACCCTCCCACGTCACATAATACCCAGGGACTGACATCACGTGACCATGAAACCAAGGGAACAAAAACAGGTGATTCATGTGAGAACACTGGGGAACTTGAGAAAAGGGAAGTAATTACGTATTGGGAGTTTTTACTAGAAAGACACAATGATATAACTAATTAATTGCATCTGTGTCATATGAACAAAAATAAGGAAATAGTCTTTTCATAATCATAAAAGCCCCTCAGCTGGGTATAAAAGGGGACCGGTGGCAAGGAGACTCCCAAACTCAGTCAACTCACTCTTGTAGAAACCCACCCAGAACCTCCACCCTCTGACACCATGGTCAACTCTTGTGGCTCCGTCTGCTCTGACCAGAGCTGTGGCCAGGAGACCTGCTGCCACCCCAGCTGCTGCCAGACCACCTGCTGCCAGCCCACCTGCTGCCGCCCCAGCTGCTGCATCTCCAGCTGCTGCCGCCCTACCTGCTGCCAGCCCACCTGCTGCCGCCCCAGCTGCTGCATCTCTAGCTGCTGTCGCCCCTCTTGCTGTGGTTCCAGCTGCTGTGGCTCCAGCTGCTGCCACCCCTGCTGCTGCCTGCGTCCAGTCTGTGGTCGAGTCTCCTGCCACACCACTTGCTATCGCCCAACCTGCGTCATCTCCACCTGCCCCCGCCCCCTGTGCTGCGCCTCCTCTTGCTGCTGAGCCCCTTACCTGGTCTCACCCTCTCCCCTTCACCTCACTCATCACAGAAGCGGACCTTATGCACCTCATAGATGACTCAGGAGAGGCCATTCCTACCCCTGTTCACATCCCTGCCCCAGGTCAAACTCTCTCCTTTGTTGACTTTTCCCCATGTTGACCCAAAGTATGAAATTAGGTGTCTTTTATAGTTAAAAAAAAAAAAAGTAATAGATTTGCCCAAATTTTATACCCTACCTTTTGATTTCTGGGTACCAGGTCCTCCCGTCCCAAACATGGAAATTCCTGTAGGGCCTGTGGGGGGCCTGTGGGGCAAGGATGTCATGCCCTCTATTTCCTTTTACAGTGATGTTTCTGTATCTTATTGTTGCTGCTTCTGAATAAAGCTCCACTTTCCTGGCCTAGAAATACAATGATCTTGTGTCTGTTGCTTTGTAATGATTGTTCTCAGTTCCTGGGAAATTATATCCCAAACACAATTGAATCAAGCTTTCCAATTCCTGCTCTCACCTTCAGGAAAATCCCAACATGTAGTCACTTGAAAAAAAGAAAACAATGCAGAAATAATGACAATACATGGGTGTTTCCAAAAACATTGAAGAATGGTAAAGATTTTTACTCAAGTTTTTTAGGGGTATGGAGAAGAAGGGTTATATCCCACAGCAAACCTTTCTTAAGTATTTTTGAAAACATATCTTTGAAAACATATTTTTGAAAACATCTCTCTCATGTAATTCAATGTATCACACTCTTAGCTTCTTTAATTCTATCTCTATCCATTAATAACAAAATAATTATCTTTTGGGAAAATCAACCTTCCTGAGAAGTTGGGAAATAGGAGAAAATGTAAAATATTCAAATTTTAATATTTTCTTAACATAATGACTTTTCTAAGATGTATTTTTAACAGCATGGTCTGGAGGTATTTTTTCAACGAATTCTATCAGAAATATGGGGACTGACAAAAAACCAATTAATGGACCAATTTGGTTCTTAGGTGAGCCCAGAATACTCCCAAATTCCTATGAACTCTATCCTAGGAGAAAAAAAGATAAAAATAAATTTCTGATCAATTCATGCTTATGAAAGTAGGAGAAACATTTAGAAAGGTCTGTATTAAATGTATATTCTAAGAGTTGTAGGGCTAATAAAGTAATACAGTGGTATTATCATAAATGTCTTTAACTTCCCAAAATTCTACTCTATGAACAATAATTTAAACAATGAAGGGGCATTATTCCTCTATCTCACTCACAGCACAGAACTCCTGATGGATCAGAGACGGCAGGTGAGAATTAGTTGAATGGTCAGTTGGTCTCCGCATATAAGATGGTTTTAATGACCTAGGACTTTATGTAGTTTCCTGGATCATAGGGAGTAAGTGTCTGAGGATTAGACATCTATGCCCTGAGCTGTGGGATTCCAACACTCCTAAGTTAAAAAGGGAGCAGTAGCAGCCACAGGAGACTAGAAAGGAATAGCCAGAGAAGTAAGACAATGGTTAGTAATGTGCAAGATACAAAATCCAAATGGAGGGGAGAGTGAATATTTGAAAAATTAAAAGACAGAATTCCACTTCCAGCTGTGACAAAGTTAACTGATGTCAGATTAAACCTCTCAATGAGAATAACTATAACTGGATAAAATTAAGAAAACAGTTGTTTGTAAGCATTGGGAATTGACCTATTCAGGCAGGATTTGAGGGACCATGGTCTTGGAAGAAAATTAAGTCATTTATTAGGTAGATAAAATCATCTCAAGCCTCTACAATTTTCATATGTAATGTCTGGCATTCAATAAAAAAATTATCGGGCATGCCAGAAAAGAGGATCAAATGAGTAAAATCAAGGAGAAGAAAAGGAGACGGAAACAGAGCCAAAGACGATCCATCCATATATGGGTGTTAACACTGACTTTAGAAAAATTATAATTATTAATAATATGTTTGAAATAATAGATTAAAATGTGAATTTCATTAAAGTAGGATTTATCTTTTTAAAAAGTCCAGTGAAAATTCTCAAACTAAAAGACTCAAGAACTGAAATTACAAATTTGATAAATGGATTTAACAGCAGATTACACAGAATAGAAGAGAGGATGAGCAAATTGGAAATAGAAAATATCCACATTGAAGGGCAAAGAGAAGAAAAGTTTAAAAATGTAGAAAATAGCATAAGACACTTATGGAACATAGTGAAAAGGTCTAACAGACATGTAAATTGGAGTCCCAGAAAGAGAGAAGAGAGAACGGGGCACAAGTTATAAATGAAGAGATACTGGAGGGAAACTTGACAAAATTTATGAAAGTCACAGATTCCGGAATGTCTTTGAACCCCGAGCAGAGTGAATAAAAAGAAAAACAACATCTAGGCACATCACAGACAGTTGTTGAAAACCAAAGATAAAGAGAAAATCATAAAAGCAGCAAGAAATTGATACAGCCATTATGGAAAACAGTAGTATAGAAGTTCCTCAAAAAATTAAAACTAGAACTACCATATAAAACCTGCGATCTCTCTCTGGGTATGTATCTGAGGAAACAAAATCAGTATCTTGAAGAGATATCTGCACTCCCATGTTTATTGCAGCGTTATTCATAAGAGCCGAGATATGGAATCAAAGTAGGTATCCATCAACAAATCAACAGATGAAGAAATCGTAGTGTGTGTGTGTATGTATATATATAATATATATAAAATGGAATATTATTCAGCCTTAAAAAGGGAGGAAATCCTGCCATTTGTGACAACATGTATAAACCTCGAGGACATTATGCTAAGTGACATAAGCCATACACAGAAAGAAAAGTACTGCATGAAGTCATTCATACGTGGAACCTAAAAAAGTGGAGCTCATAGGAGCAGAGAGTAGAAGAGTGGTTACCAGGGACAGGAAGATGAGGGAAATGGGGAGGTGTTGGTCAAAGGGTACAAAGATGCAGTTATGTTTGATAAATAAGTTCTAGAGATCTAATGTACAGTATGGTGACTATAGTTTATTATATACTTGAAACTTACTAAGAAAGTAGATCTTAAATGTTTTCACCACACACACAAAAAGGTAACTATGTGAGGTGATGGATGTATTGATTTAGCTTGACTGCTGTAACCATTTTACAAAGTATATATATATCAAAACATCATATTGTACCCTTTAAATATATATAATTTTTACAAAGAGAATAATAAAATAAATAAAAGCAGCAGAAGAAAAACAACACACACTTTTCCAAAAAGAACAGTAAGCCTGAAATCCAACTGAAATGATGGAAGCAAGAAGACAATGAAAAGACATCTTAGGCCAGGTGCAGTGGCTCATGCCTGTAATCCCAGCACTTTGGGAGGCCAAGGTAGGAAGATCACTTAAGGCCAGGAGTTCAAGGCCAGCCTGGGCAACATAGCAAGACCCCGTCTCTACAAAAAATAAAAAAATTAGCTGGGCATGGTGGCCCACGTGGCCCCAGCTATTTAGGAGGCTGAGGCAGGAAGATTCCTTGAACCCAGGAGTTCAAGGCTGCAGTGAGCTATGGTCGCACCGCTGAGCTCTAGCCTGGTGACAAAGCAAAAACCTGTCTCAAAAACCAAACCAAAAAAAAAAAAAAAGACACCTTTAAAGTGCCAAAAGAAAACGCCACCAGTCTAGAATCATATGCCCAGAGAAACAAAAAAGATAGTGAAATCAAATTATTTACAGAAAAACAAAAATGAGAGAACGTGTCAACAACAAACTGTGCTAAAAGAAAAAGACTAAAGGAAAGTGATTCACTGAAGCAAAGTGATATGAAAGGAATGAAGAGCACAACAAAGAGTAACCCTATGTTGTTCTTTTCCAAATTAGTCATTTTCTATAATGTCCCGTTCCTTCATTATGATTTCTATTTTTTGTTTACCTTTTAAACCAATTTATGCATAATGTCCTCCAGAATCTTCAGTTATCTCAATTCTTAGGGGTTATATTCCCTTTTCCTATGTCTACTGTGCTACTCGTGATGGAATATTTTCTTGTATATTTTGTAATATTTGCCTGCATGTTTATCTCACGCAGGAATTTTCTCCTGTGGACATCCCAGGCAGCCTGTGTGTGGTTTCTTCGAGTTTTATTTCCCTCTGTGCTTAATGCTTTTATGTTTTGAATTTTTCTTTTGTGGGAGTTCTTTCTTATATGCTATACTTTTTGCTTATACCTTATAGCCTTTACTTAGATTTAACATTTTGTGATACTTTATTTCTTCTCTAAGTAGATTAGATGGATGGATGGATGGATGGATGGATGGATTGTTGGATAGATAGATATAGATAGATAGACGATATGGCTATAGATAGACATATTCTAAGACTAAGGACATTTTCTTACATAAACCACATACAGATATCAATTAAACTAAATGTTAATGCAATATTATTATCTAATATACATTCCATATCCAAATATTGCCATCATGCAATAATGTTCTGTAGAGCAATTTTTATCTGTGTTCACATATTGAATTTAGCTATCATACCTCCTTAGTTTTCTTAAATCTGAAACACTTCCTCAGCCTATCTTTATATTGGATGGCTCTGACATTTTTAAAGATAACAGGCCAGTCATTGTGCAGAATATCTCTTAGTCTGTGTTTAGCTGACATCTCCTCATAGTTAGATTCAGGTTATGCATCTTGACAGGAATACTAATAAGTGATGTGTCCTTTCAGTATGTGACTTCAGGAGACACATATCAGTTTGTCCATTATTAATGATGCATTGATTCCATGATTAAGGTTATGTTCTCAAGTTTCTCCACAGTAAAGTTAGCATTTTCCCTTTGAAATTTATAAATAATTGATGATGAAATATGTTGAAGTATGCAAATATCCTGTTCCCCATCAGACTTTTACCCAATAGTAACAGCATTCATTGATGATATTTACTTGATCAAATTTTATTATGATGGTTGCAAAAGGTGATTTTGTAACTCCATTATTCCTTCTGCATTTATTGATTGACATTCTACTTTCATGGATAACTTTTTTGTCTTCCTTTTTTATTTCTGTATATAATATGGACTCATGAATCCTTACTTTTATTTGATGGGTTAAAATCCATTACTGCCAGTATTCATTTTAGTGCTCAAGTTGTCCCTATTAGGCCAGTGAGAGTCCCTCCAGGGTAGTTCCAAATGCCTTTTCATATTTAAAAACAATCCATCATTAGAAATAGTTTCAAATTGAATAAAGGAAGTAATACCTAGCACATACCTTGAAGAAGTCTAGAGAGCCCACTATCTAATTAGCATTCATGACTCACAAATAGGATCTGTCTTCCTCATTGCACACAAGTAACTAACTCACAAAGGTGAGATTTTTTTCTTTCTATTTCCCTACTATAATTCTGGTTCTCTTTAGACATCAAAAGAGAAATTGGCATTATGAGAACAATTTGCCCCAAGAGCATGACAGAGTGTTAACACAGATCACAGGTACATACCAATGACTGAACCCCTGTGATGGGCCCTCTTGAGAAGACACAGTGGGAAAACAAGGAAATAGGAAAGGCAATTTTGTGAGAAACTCCAGACTGGAAAATCTTAACACACTAGGAAAAGGAAATCTTATTTTTCATCATCTTAAAATATTTATCCAGAAAAACACAATAATCTTATTTAATGACTAATATTTCTGTAGAGGAATTTTAAACTTTCCCTCTACTCTTTGAAGGTTTGATAATTTAAGTCTCTGAAATAAACCGACAGTAGACAGATCATCAGGCGAAAAGGCATACAAGTTTATTACGTGCATACATGGAGCCTCACAAAATATAAGACTCAAAGAAGGTCCAGCTGATTGAAGTTTTTATAGCATCAAAACAGGGGTTTAGGGTTTTAGGGGAGATGTTGACAAGCTATGGGAGGGTGTGGGGAGGAAATGTATGGTGAACAAAAGTTCTCTTGTTAGGTAGATAAAGCAGTTCTTGGAATAGGTCGTAGCCAAACTCTCTGGGGAGGTGTCAACCTTTAGTCTCTTCCAGGGATAGATCTTTCTTAGATGTCTTTAGGCAAATAAGGGAACCTCAGAGAAAACCTCCGTTTTCATCTGCTGTTCCCCAGTGTTCACCAGTCGGCATGTCAAAGCACCAAATTTTGGGGTATTGTTATCTGATCCCCAACATTGCTATAGGAAAATAAATTAGGAAATGGTCCAGGACAGCAGTCTCAGCAACGTATAAAAGAGGACGTATAGCAAAGGACACTATCAACCTAGGTGAGCGAGGCAGGTCCCAGAGAAGACAATGTGGTTTGTTGGAAACTGTGGTAAACTGCAGGCTGCAAGACCACATCAGAAAATACTACTGAGCTCCTGTCAATTGTTTCCATGTAGAAATACAGGCTCACTGAAAAGTGTGTCTGCTTCCACTGATCCTCCCAAATGTCAATCTCCTAAGTAATTCATTCATTCATTCATTCAAAAAGTATTTACTGAGCATTTATTATGTGGTAGATCCTGTTATATGTACTGGGGAAACAGCAGGAACCAACACGTACAAAATTCACTGCACTCATGGAAACTACATTCTAGTGGGGTTTATCAACAAAAATCACTGATGTGTTTCATTTTAAATATTTTTCTGTACATTTATATACTCAGGTTTGTACACAGCATTTTTGTTTGTGCTTTTATTTATACAAATGAGGTTGAGCTTTGGAGCACTTCTTCAGATTCAGGTATCTGTGACATTAACTAAGCTATATTATGTCCACAGAATGGAAGACCTTGTGGCTGAAAACGGAATGAGAAATACCTACACATACTACTGTGAAGTAAACAATGTATCACTGCAAATGAAAGAAAGTGTGTTGGAACAAAGTGTTAATACTATGCAACCATGTATCTAAGAAATAAAGAAGATATAAATATGGAAATCCAGATACACTTATATTTAAAATAACAGTGTGAAAGAAAACCTTAAATTAAAAAAAAAGATTATTTATGGAAACGGGAGGGAATAGGTGCAGGGAATACGTGGAGGGAACAGAAATAAAAGCCAAACTTCCTTGAATATGCCTCTTTTTGTAGAATTTATTTTGGAACCGTAAATACTTTACATAATTATAAAACACTATTAAATTTTAAAAAATAATTTCTAGAAATAAAAAGAAAACATTGATGATGTGTTTGGTCCTAAGCATGATGATAACAACATATGGATAAAGTACGTGCCTCAGGCGTTCACCAGCCCCCTGGAGACAGACAGATAAACACATTCAGGTGACAGTTGAATGCGCTAAATTAGAGTGCTCACCAGCATAATGTCAAGCGCAAAGGAGGAGAGGATGATGTTTTGATAAAATCATATGCCAAGGAAAGCATCAGTGAGGAGGGGGCATCTGGGATGGAACTTAAAGGAAGAATAAGAATTTGCTGAGTCAACATGGAAGAAGGAACATTCTAAGGGGATGAAAGGCAGCAGCACAAAGATGTGGAGTAAGTATCGTTTACTCTTTGTACACTAATACGGGACATAACAACCTTAGCTTACTTCTCTGTGAACACACAGAGAATGAGTTCCGCGTGGGTTCTTTGAGAAAAACCAAGACAATAATCACAAAACATTCAACAGAAGAATGACAAGCACTTACAAACAGTAACTGTCTACAGTTCATTATTCACTGAAAGTGTTAATACATGGAACTGAAATACATAATGCTTGTTTTGGACCCTAATCTTTTGATACTTGGAATTTTTGCCAAACTCTTTCCTTTTACTGTATCATGTTTAAGTGGCTATATGTGCTTAAGAACAAGGATTATCTGTTTATATCCTCCTTATCCAAGTAGAATGTCTTGAACTCATTTATATTGAAAGAATATAAGAAAAGGATGCTTTAATGAAATACAGAATTTATTGCACACATTAGCCTATCATAAGATAGATTAAGCCCACTGACTTTTCACATGTTATATTTGGAGAACATTCCTGGGGGAAAAATTCATTTTCTTAAATAGGTCTTTACTATTGAAAAGAAATTATTCAAAGCTCACTCTTCAGATAGAATCATTATAATGCAATTGGAAGGTCTTGGGCAAGTGCATGTCTCTCCAATCAACCAGGAAACACATATAATATTGCTGTCTTCCCCTGCTGTACACAAGTGACTCCAGTGACGAATCTTTCCTCCTGTTTCCTCATCAGCACTTTGCCTGGCAGTAGCATGCATTTTGTCCACTTTGACATAAAAAGAGACTTACGTTGTGAGAGCCATGGTCAAAGCATCATCAAGAAGGCACACACAGAAGGAAAGTGACACATGTAAAAGCTCAGTAATAGAATATCATTTGATATCATCTATTTAGAAGACACCTTGGACAGAGGCAGCAATATGAAAGTGGTTTCACATGGCTTCACAAGACTCAATGAATCATAACACTGTAGAAAAAGGAAATGATGCTTTTCTTAGATATTGACATATTTAACCTGATAAACATAACATAATGCTACTAATAGATTTCCTAGTAGGAAAACAACAAGATAAAAATGTTGCTCATGGTGACACTAATAGAGTATAAAAGGGGACAGGAGAAAGGAGGCTTTCACACTCAACAACTCACTCTCTTGGAAACCACCTCAAACCCATTTGTGGAACTCCACTCGTTCCATTGACACCATGGTCAGCTCCTGTTGTGGCTCCGTCTGCTCTGACCAGAGCTGTGGCCAAGGCCTCTGCCAGGAGACCTGCTGCCAACCCAGCTGCTGCCAGACCACCTGCTGCAGGACTACCTGCTGCCGCCCTAGCTGCTGCGTGTCCAGCTGCTGCAGACCCCAGTGCTGCCAGTCTGTGTGCTGCCAGCCCAGCTGCTGCCACCCCAGCTGCTGCGTGTCCAGCTGCTGCAGGCCCCAGTGCTGCCAGTCTGTGTGCTGCCAGCCCACCTGCTGCCGCCCCAGCTGCTGCATCTCCAGCTGCTGCCGCCCCTCTTGCTGTGGTTCCAGCTGTTGTGGCTCCAGCTGCTGCTGCCCCAGCTGCTGCCTGCGTCCAGTCTGTGGCCGAGTCTCCTGCCACACCACATGCTATCGCCCAACCTGCGTCATCTCCACCTGCCCCCGCCCCCTGTGCTGCGCCTCCTCTTGCTGCTGAGCCTGCCGCCCTAGGCCCACCTCTTCCTTCACCTCTGTCCCCGCAGACGTAGACCCTTCTTTTGTGCTGACCATGAGGACATGGAGTAGGTTGATGTTGCTCAACTGAGTTGGGTCTTCTGATTTCATACAGCCCACCACAGGCCCATTAACTCTGTGAGCACATTCTGGCCTCAGTCCAATTTCCACATGGGGATCTTTTCCTCTTATTCAAGTGTAAATGTCCTCGTCATATCCCAGCTGTTGTGGTGACCTGGCCAATTCTTCCCAAATTCTCCTTCTTAACTGTAGGCACCAGGTTATTAAGCTCAAGGGACCACAAGTTGATTTTGGTATTTCTGCATTATGGATTTTTATAGTCTCTCTCTCTCTCTTAATTGTCCAGTGCAAGTTCTTTTATAATTCTTGTTCCCCAATTTTCTTATGTGATATCTCTATGCCAAAATAAACCACCACTTTTCTGTATAGAAAATTCAGTGTGATTGTACTTTTCTTTAATATTTTCTACTCAGTCTGGATACTTACATTTTACCTACACTTGCAGGATACAAAACATGGCTTTGTCAATTTTATAGTAGAGATCTAGCCACATGTATCACAGTCTAGTTTTCATTAGTAGTCTTTTTAGTTCTTGGATAAAATTGAAGGAATTCAAGGAAAAAAACTTTTTGGAAAAACTGTAAACAATGTTCTATGGAACAACATCTTTTGTTATTACCTATCTGTGAGAGCAGCGTATGGTAATTATAAGGATAATAGAATTGGATGGCTATAGCTGGGGGAAATTGATGATTTGGGAACATGTAATGAAAGGCTAAAGGTGATAAGTCAGAAATAAAAAAGACGTGAAAGCTAGAGGTTTCGTGACAACCTATAAACTCTCCTCTCCTGCAGCCAAAGGGCAGAGAAAGCTGAGGACCAAGCCTAGGACTTAAGAATAGAGTAGCAGAGCTCCAGAGATGGTTGTTCTCTCAGCCGGGCCAAGGTCAAGGCCCTAATTGTGAAAGGATGGGACCCCCAGATATGGTATGGGAATGTCTGAACGGATGCAGTTGAAGACCTTGGATCCCCTAGTTTCTGTGAATGGGGCTTGTAGAGGTGGCCCAGTCCTCACTATTGAAGTCTAATACTTTCCCCTCTTTTTCTTGAAGATGATGTAGAGGCCCCAGTCTTGAAAGACAACGCAGACTCCCCTCAGTGTCCTTTCCCCGCCACCCTTCTTTGCCGTACACCAATAACAAGTGTGTTCAGTTATGACACACTTCACCCAGGGAACAGCTGAACCTGCTTATGGGAGGCTATACCCCAAAGGATCTGCAGGACTCAAAGACTACTTCATAGGTAGTGGCGTGCTTTTCCGCTGGGAGGCACATACTGTTCAGTTGTCTCTCTTTGTGTGATGTCAGCAGTTTGCCTACAACCTCTAATGCATTAGGCACGGCAAATTGTGATATTGCAATTCTATTATTCCTTTGCTATTTATTAGCTGGAATAGTTCCATAGAGAAACTTCCCCTCATCAATGTTTGTTTACCTTGGGAATAGTATTACAGGAAAGGCAAAACAAGTGCTTCATCCTTTTCCTTTGTTTACCAGTTTGCATCATCCAAAGGTTTTTGTTTCTTTTTAAAATTACTGTCAATATAAACTCATGGATTTCAATACACTTGATGGGGTATCAGTCCATTCCAGCTTATACCCCCGTTGACACTCAAATAAGCAATTGCAAGTTAGCCTCTGAGTCCTCTTGACATGAATCTAATAGACTCTGAAGGTTTTCTTGCTTTTCAACATAACGACACATTCCAGACACCTTTGTACATTTCCTTCTCCATTATAATCAGCCATTTCTTATAATCAGCCATTTCTCCAAGGAACTCCAGTTCCTCTTAGTGAAAAATGGTATTTGAGATCATAAACTGAAATGTAAGAATGTTCATTACTACTAAGTCATTTACTTTTTCTCAGCTTTTTCAGTGTCCACAGCTAGAAAATATTTATTTGCAAGATAAACTACATCAGAGTTTCTAGTGAGAACTCCAGGATTTTTACTTAACTTCATATACCTTACTCACAAATCTCCTTTCTCCCATGCCAAAAATAACAGTCCTTCAAGGTAATTAGTTTTCTTTGTTATATAATGTTTGCCCAGCAGTCTTGGAATAACATTGCCAATACTAAGAACAACAACATTGTTACTGAAAACAAACTTAAGATTGTTTATGAGGTTTTGGAAAAAACTTTTTGGTCTTGGGATAATTACTTTTTCTGAAGTTATGCCTTGAAGTACAGTTGGGTTCCATTGTTGCGGTGGTGATTTTAATGATTTTGAGAGATTTTTAAGATTTAATTTTGTTTTACAGTTATGTAAAATATTTACATGGGCCCAAAGTCAAAACTACAGAACAAGGTACTTTCAAAGATATCTAGCACTCTCTCTGTCCTCTCCACTCTATTCCCTCCACCCCCATGGATCAACTTTTTAAAAACAAATTATGGTTGATATTTCCATTCTTTTTTTTCCTGCTTCATTAAGGCATGATTGGCATACAATAAACTGCATATAATTAAAGTGCACAATTTGATGTCTCGATATATGTATGTACTCATGAAACAGACACTATCACAAGGTAATGAACATCCTTCACCCCCTTTGCAGGTCCTTCTCACTCCCCACACCCAGGCAACTACTGATATGCTGTCACTATAAATTTGTTGCTATTTTTTAGAATTTTTTATAAATGGAATCATACAATGTGTACTCTAACTTGCCTGGCTTTTCACTCACCATAATTATATTGAGATTCAAGTTGTTGTGTGTATCAATAGTTCATTCCTTTTTATTGCTGAGAAGTATTTCATTGTGCAGACAACAAGTGTCTGTTCAAATCTTTTGCCCATTTTTTGTTGGGTTGTCTTATTATTATTTAGCAGTAGGAATTATTTATATGTTCTATATACATTTTCTTTGTTGAATATATGTTATGTAAGTATTTTCTCCAAGTTTGTGGCTTATCTTTCTACTTCATAATCAGTATATTTTGAAGAGTAAAAAATTTTAATTTTGATAGAATCCAACTAATTGCTCTAGGATGCAATTAAGTTACTTAACAGATCCCTTCTAATAATTTTTTGTTTTCTTTTTTTTTAAACACACACATTATGCTGTACCATTTTTTAAGAATAGTTTTTTGTTTTCTTTTTTTAAACATCAGCAGATCCTTTCTAGACTTGCTTTTTAAAAAATTTTTATTGTACTGTGGTAAGAACACTTAACATGAGATTTGTCCTCTTAACAAATTTTGAGTGCAAAATACATTACTGTTGACTATACAGTACACAATCTGTATACAATGTTGTAGAGCAGATCTCTAGAGCTTATTAATCTTACTTAACTAAAACTTTATACCTGTTGATTAATAGACTTGATTTTGAACTTTGTGAGGTGGGACTACAGCAACCTTTACTCTCGGGCAAAATTTGTCCTACTCCTGAGACAATACTTTTCTGAATACTCTACCAATGACCCATGAATTCCAAGGTTTTTCATTCTAGCTCAAAGGAATATGAACTATTTCAAGTCCTGTGTCAGACCCAAGGGTTGTTTCTTCTGCCTTTCATGGGGGTAGAGGGATCTTCCCCTGCTCTTGGGTAATTTCTTCACACCAATGCACTGATTAGTACCTAGCTGAGGACTTGAAGCAGACCTTCTGCAGTTCCTGGGACTCTCCGTGCAACTCCCCTTTCGTACTCCACCCTGTGAGTTCCAGCTCTCTCTGCGCCCCCACCCAGCTCCAAGCCCTCAGTCAGACTCTACTTGGTTCTCCCTCCCAGCACTGCACCCTACAAGCTCTCTTCAAGGAACAAACCGAAGCAACCCTAAGGATCACCTCATTTGCTTCCTCTCTCTAAGACACAAGTACTTTGTCCTGCCTGGTAACCAATGTTTAAAAACCATTATTTCATTTATTTTGTCTGTTTTTTTTAGTTATTTCAGGCAGGAGGGTGAATCAAATCCCTGCTACTCCATCTTGGTTGGAAGCAGAAGTACTTCCTTCCTGTTTTTATATCTTCTTCCATCATTTTAATTTTTTAATTTTTATATATTTTTTTGCCTTCCTCCATCATTTTTAAAATGTAAGCAAATATATTTTCTGTACTTTTATCTTGGGTTTTTTTTTTAGAAATATTGAACATGATACACATTTTTCTCCACCTGCTTTATTATCTCTTGACAATATATCCTGGAGATTATTTCACGGTAGCACATAGAGATACTCCTTATTCCCCTCTACAGCTGACTACTACTCCATTATGGGGATGCACCACAGTTTATTCACCAGTGTCCTGAAGGACACTTGGGGTGTGTCCAGTTTTGTTGTTGTTATTTTGTTTTGTTTTTACAAATAGAACCACTATGAATAATCTTGTGTGACATCTTTTTATATTTTTACCTAAGTATCTTTGGGATAATTTATAGAATTGGGATAGCTGGGTCACAGAATAATGCTACTATTAATAGTTATTGCCAAATCCTCACAAGTGTGAGCATGTGTATTTCCACATCATCTCACTATCATGGAATGTTGTCAAATTTTGAATTTTTTGACCATGTAACAGGTCAGAAGTATTATCCCATGTAATTTCATTTCTTTTATTATGCATATGATTGGGTATCTTTACATGGTGAGGAAATATTTGCATTTTATTTTCCTGTTAGATTGTTAGTTTTTTTCCTAATCTATTTTTAGAAGTCCTTTATATGCTATTAACCCTTTGTGATATAAATTGAGTATTTTTTAATTTAGTCATTTGTGTTTTTACTTTGTTCATGATGGTTTCTTTTTAAGGCATTTTTTAAATGGCAAATCATTGTTTTTTAACTATCAGTAGAGAGTACATGTATAAAATTGAAAAATATTAAATTGAGAATCCTCTTTAATGATGAGGTCCCTTATTGCCTCTATTGCACATGTTGTAACTGGTTCTGGTGAACTTCTCTGAAACGTTTATTACACCAATACCTTCCTCCATACTCACTGTCACCACCCTAGACAGGCATCCATCTTTCACCCCTAGACTACAACCACCACCTAAACATTTTTCCTGCTTCCTGTCACTCCCCCCACCTCCAGCCAAATAATATTTGCAAGGCCTAGATGTTTGCTCACACCTTTCTTCCCAATGTGTGATGATATGATATCAAGGCTCTTTATATAACTCAAGAATATTCTTAGATTCTCCTCATTCTATCCGTTGAGTATTATGTTTCCCTACTGTCCTACACATACCATCTAGACAGGTCATTTATCCCATCAAAAACGTACCCTCATTCAACCACATTCCTGCTGTCAGAATGCTCCTTCTTTTCTTTTCCATCCATCTAGGAATATCTATAGTATGTTAAAGGGTGAGTAAATGCCCTGTGTTTTCAATAAATCCCACATTCACTCAACTAACCTACAGTCAGGGCATTTGCTAGGCACCATATATATAAATATGAATAAATCATAGTCTCTGACTTCATGGGGTTTACAAAAGGATTGGAAAAAAGAGATATAAAACAATTATGATAAAGTGTGATACCCTGGGTCAGAGGCATATCTTGGAGCAAAGGAGAGGACAGTATTCATTTTGAATGTAGTGGATGTCAAGAAAGATACTAGAAATGAATTGGTATCTGGACTGACATTTACGTATGAGCAAGAGTTTGCTGAGCTGACAAAAGAGAAAGCAGTATTATAGGCAAATGGAATGGCATGAGAAATGGCATGGGATTATCATTCTTCACACCTTCCTGAACATTCTGGGAGAGAACCACTTTCCCTATTGACTGTGTGACTTCAGTCTATCTGGGTCCCAAGTACCTCGTGTTTAAATAATTAAGGAAAATTGTTGTCTACCTCACAGAGTCCTTGTAAAGTATAAACAAGGTAACAGTTATAGAGAACTTAAAAAATTCCTGACAAACAGCTGGCATTCAACAAATTGTAACTGTTAGTATTATCTCATCTTTCATGGCAAGTGTACAGATTTAAATACATAAATATTATTTTGTTCACTAATCACACAATACTCTAAATAGTTGACAAACTCTTTCCTATGTATGTGTCTTGTTTAAGTGTCTATTGGACAGAGAGTAAAGTTTAACCCTTATTTCTCCTTCATATCAGGCAAAATATCTCCAACATACATTGTTGAGAGACAATAGCTCAGAAAACGAGAAAATGTACTTTCAATAACACTTCAGTTATACATATTCATTGGGTATGTGGACTTAACCAAAACATAGGTCAAAATGCTCCCTTATGATACTCTATCTCTGAAGAACATGCCAATAATAATTCAATAATTTTATTATAAAAGGACCCATCATGCCAATGGGTCTTTACTATTTAAAAGTAATGAATCATTGCATTATAACTGTTTCAAATTGAATAGATTCGATAAGACAAAACAGATAGGAACTTCTTGGGATCCTTTGCATCTCACCTACCATCTAGAAAATCCAAAGGAATCACAGTATTCCTCATTACACAAATGTAACCTCCCTCTACCACCCAAAGATGGGTCTTTCACTCTACTTATCTGCCAGCATTCCATATGACTTACTTTTAACCTCTTTGACAGCAGAGGAGATTTAGTCATCATAAAATTTATTCTCTACATACTATCCTGAAGTTAAACACATAAATGAAAATTAACACCTTTGAAGTCCAATGAGACAATGTCATGTAATAGGTCTACTTTAGAAGACACACCAGACCAAGGAAGAAGAATGGGAGCTGATTCACTTGGTTTAACCAAATTGGATAGCTCAGATACAACAGGAAAAGGAAGTAATGTATTTTCTATATATAGAAATATTTATCAGATAAACACAATTATCTGATAATTTACTAAAACTAACTGATTTTCTATTAGTACTGTCTAAACAACAAGAAGACTCTTCATGTGGTCATAGGAGCCCTCAGCAGGGTATAAAAGGCAAGAGAGAGCAAGGAGAGATCAAACTCAGAATACTCACTCTCGTGGAAACCCATACAGAACCTCCACCCTCTGACACCATGGTCAACTCCTGTTGTGGCTCCGTCTGCTCTGACCAGAGCTGTGGCCAAGGTCTCTGCCAGGAGACCTGCTGCCAACCCAGCTGCTGCCAGCCCATCTGCTGTAGGACCACCTGCTGCAGGACCACCTGTTGCCGCCCCAGCTGCTGCATTTCCAGCTGCTGCCGCCCCAGCTGCTGTGTGTCCAGCTGCTGCAGGCCCCAGTGCTGCCAGCCCACCTGCTGCCGCCCCAGCTGCTGCATCTCCAGTTGCTGCCGCCCCTCTTGCTGTGGTTCCAGCTGTTGTGGCTACAGCTGCTGCCGCCCCAGCTGCTGCCTGCGTCCAGTCTGTGGCCGAGTCTCCTGCCACACCACTTGCTATCGCCCAACCTGCGTCATCTCCACCTGCCCCCGCCCCCTGTGCTGCGCCTCCTCTTGCTGCTGAATCTCTGCTTTGAACACACCACTTCCTTATCACCTCCTTCCCCACAGATGAAGACCTTCTTTTTAAAAATGTGCAATGCTCAAGAGAATTGATCTGAGTCCCATAAGCAAACCTATTCCTAATAATTCAGTGTCTACATTCTAACTTCTGTCCACACTCCCTTCCTTCCAAATGAATTCATTGAAAATCTCCTAATAAACTAATAAATTTCCCACAAACGCTTCTCCTTTTGTCTTCAGGACATCAATTCACCACTCTTAAGGAATTTGAAGATGGCCCCCATCACTTGTAGGACCACAGATTTTAATCCCTCTAACATTGAAGCCCAATAAAGTCTCTCCCTTATAGTCACTTGCAAAGTTTTTTTGTACCTTGTTATTTCCATGTACCAAAATAAACCTCTATTCTATTGGCACTGAAAATTGAATGTGATTTTTGCTCTCTTTTTAAAAAGGTTTTGTATTTGGGTCCGGGGTAATTGTATTTTGCCTACGCCTGTAGGGCAGACAGTACACATTAGTCAACCTTCCAACAGAAGTCAACTGAGATTGATCACTGCCAAGTTTTCTTTAGAAAGTCTTTTTAGTCTTAGGCAAATTAACTAATCATTTTGTAGTCTTTAGGAAAAAAAGAGTGAAACCAAAGTCACGGAATTTCCATGAATATAATAACAGGGAAAATTTTAGAAATATTGAACATAACTGATCGTATTTTAAAATACCATATTTCAGATTTTTTGGCCAGTAAAAGCAGCTAATAGATGTTTTAGCAAAATCTATGTATTTTCTACTCTGTCGTGTGCAGAGTGTTCTCCAAACATACAATGGATCTGCTTTATTCTGACTGGCAGAGCTGCAGTGGGGCGCTCGTCCTGCCATGTAGAGGGGCCACCTTCAGGGCCTGGCAGGTGATGTAAATGCAGGAAGGACAAGTGGTGAAATTACAGAGGTATTGCTCGAGATGGATATTTTTTTTTTTTTTTTTTTTTTTTTGGCCCAAGGTAATACCCTCTTTTCTGGATAGAACTACAAAGACCTATATTTCTTTCTCCAACTAGGAATGCCTTTAATTAATCATTCCATCTTCAGAACTCCCTGTAGGTTCAGCTGAGACCTCCGCTGAGACTGCATCCCAGTTTGATTTCTCCCAGTGTCCAATCCTGGTCCTTCTGCTCCCTTCCACAAGTGCTAAACCCTAGAGCATGCCTCGATAAACCTCCCGCACGCTGATTTCCATCTCGGTGTCTGCTTCCTGGTGATCCCAGCTTGTCCCCAAAACCAATTTGAAATTCATGATAGCTAATTTGAGAGCTGAAATGATTGACTGAAATGTACTTTTAATCTATTAGTGCATGACAGAAACTGGAGTAGTAGAAGAATAGCAGAAATTGTACTTAACAGAATCTGTAGAGAAAATTGTGAATTTTATATAAATCACGTTTGTTCTTTTCTAAGGATTTTTATATCATTCATACACAAATCCATGCTCTTTAAAAATTTAAACCATACAAAAGAATATGTGACCAATAGCAAGTTTCCCATCATTAGTCTTTGTCAATTTCATTCGAGACTAATTGTTACCAATTGAGATACATCCTCATTAAATGCATTTGTAACACACATGTATTTTTTCACACATCTGGCATTAGTTGTACATTTCTTGTTCTGACATGTATTCAAATATCATTTTGTCCTTCAGGAAATGTTAATACTTTCCTCCATACAGGCCAGGTGTATTGCTTGGCAGATTTATTTACATAATTTTATATTTATTTTTGAGAATTGTCAGCACATTTTTCCCATTACATTTATACAGGATTATTGCTAGTGTATAAGAAATCTATTGATTTCTATAAGTTCATCTTTTATCTGACCTCATGGTTAATACTAACATTCAGTTGATATTCTAGGATTTTCTAAGCATACAATCATGGCAGCCAAATGCCTCTAGTCTGAGGCATGTCCTCATGGTTTGTTCCTCAGTTGCCCACAGAGGTAACCCCATCATTAATACAAAAATTTGGGGGTTTTTCTTCCTTTCCTGTCTTACTTTCCCTACTTCTTCATGTGTGCTTCCTGGGATCAGCCCCTACCCCTCATCAAGTAAACTGTTTGCACTCCATTCAGTCTTTGTCTCAGGGTCTGCACTGGGGAGAATTCAAGCTAAGACAATGGATATTCAGCGAATATTTTTGGCTTGTTGATATCAAACTGGTAACCGTAATTATTTCTAGCAATAAGAAGAAAACTTGGAAGTCAGGAGACCAAGAAGAACCAGGGTTAGCATTTGGTGTTCACCTTCTTCCTGTCTTTTTCCTGCGTGAAGACAGGCATGTGAGTTAAGCACAGTATTCATGGTTATCTGTAAACAAGCCTAAGTCTATAAATTGAATCTTAATTTCCATAACTCTCCATGTATGTAATTTATCAGGTGACATGTTACATAAATAAATGTAGTTTTCCTAGGAACTACAATCCCCTTGCTTGGAATGTTTTCCCCTCTTTTCTCCAGAAGTCAAAAGACATATTTTTTTATACGACCATTACATGTCCCTATGTCATCAAAAAGGCTTCATTCACTCCACAAACATTTATCACCAGTGTCCTCCATCCCCTGCTCTGTACTGAGCACCATGGTAACAAAAATAAATGTCATAGCCTGGTGGCAGCAGGGTATTTACATTGCACGTCGGGTAATGACAGAAGTAAATAACTATGATACAGTAGAATGTGACAAATTAGGAGCCCAATGCAGGGAATAATTATACATAAATGGGGTACTATATCAGGAAAGATTATCATTGAGGAGGAAGCATTTTAATTGGGTTTTGACAGATGAGTAGGAGTTTGCAGAACTGACAAGAAAGAAGAAACATTCAAAGAAGATGAAGCAGCTTTAGGAAGGCTTGCAAGTTACATTTTTCACCCCTTTCTTGGCTACATTAAGATATATTAAGCTTACTTTCTCTTTAATTTTGGACAAGTTGTTTGTTTGTTTGTTTTAACCTCCTTGTGCTTCTCCTGAGTCTTCCACTAAAAAAGTAGTAAGGATATACACTACTTCATAGGGTTATATTAAAGATAAAAAAACAAAATAAATATAAGATATTTAGCACAATGCCTAGTACATAGTGAACACTTAACAAATGATACCATATACACTGAGGGTATATGCCAAACTCTGTTTCCTGTGCATATGTCTTACTAAAGCACCTACAGGAAAAAGAAGAGGGTTTATTTGTTCTACACCCAGAGTAGTGAACAGAATACCTTGGATATATATTGTCGAAGGCTTAGTAATTCTAAATCTCGTTTATATATAACAAATGCTTCTGTAAATGAAATATCCATTGTGCGATTTTGGTGATCAAAAGATAAATCAAAACTTCCTACTCTCAATGCCTATCCTGGAAGATATACAGCAAAATGAGTTTTTACTATCTAGAAGCAATGAGTCATTGCTAAGTGCTTCAGCTTGAGACCATGGAATGAGATCTGACACAGAGTTTAGAACCTCTTTGGGGTCTGACCACCTCCCTGACCATCCAAGATGTCCATATAGGATCACAGTCACCCCCACTATAGATAGGACATCCTCCCCCCAAAGGAGTCCTTCCTTCTAATTCCTTTCCAACATTTCACCTGACCAGAACGTTCTTTGACGACAAAAGATACATGAGCATTGTGAAACCCATGTTCCATGAATCGCAGGGAGCAATGTACAGATAGGAGGGAATGTCACATTAAAAAACAAAATATCAGAGTCATGTGAACAGTGCTTTATAAAAGACCATGCCCAGGCCAGAGACAAAGGTGCCTCCCACTAAGGAAGAAATGGCACAGGTGTGTCAACTGGAAACACAGGAGCACACCAGGAAAAGGAAATGTGTTGTTTTCTCTCTTTTGGAGTATTTAACTAGAAACTCACAATTATGTAATTAAATGATTAAGTTTTCCAGTAGGGTAAATAATAACAAGGAAGTGATGATGTGGTGACAACAAGTCTTCAGCAGGGTATAAAAGGGGATACGGCCAAGAAGACTTCCAAACCCAGATCTTCACTCTCCTAGAAATCCACCCAGAACCTCCACCCTCTGACACCATGGTCAGCTCCTGTTGTGGTTCCGTCTGCTCTGACCAGGGCTGTGGCCAGGAGACCTGCTGCCAACCCAGCTGCTGCCAGACCACCTGCTGCAGGACCAGCTGCTGCCGCCCCAGCTGCTGTGTGTCCAGCTGCTGCAGGCCCCAGTGCTGCCAGTCTGTGTGCTGCCAGCCCACCTGCTGCCGCCCTAGCTGCTGCATCTCCAGCTGCTGCCGCCCCTCTTGCTGTGGTTCCAGCTGCTGTGGCTCCAGCTGCTGCTGCCCCAGCTGCTGCCTGCGTCCAGTCTGTGGCCGAGTCTCCTGCCATACCACTTGCTATCGCCCAACCTGCATCATCTCCACCTGCCCCCGCCCCCTGTGCTGCGCCTCCTCTTGCTGCTGAGCCTGCTGCCCTAGGCCCACCACTTCCTTCACCTCTGTCCCCGCAGACGTAGACCCTTCTTTGTGCTGACCATTAGGACACATGGAGTCTGGTTGATGTCACTTGATGGAATGGACCTCATGTTTCCAAGGAGCCCATCACCATCCCACTGGCTCTGTGAGCACATTCTGATTTGTTTTAAACTCCCTTTCTTGCTTTATTTCCCTCAAATGATGGCACCTATTATATATTAATCTGTAATCCACTAGCTAAGAAATTATTCCAATCCTCTAAATTTCTCATTCTCCTTATCACTTTGGGGCTCTAGATTATCCTTCCTAAAGAGGTAGACATTACCTGCAGGCCCTGCATTGGCACTGATTTTACACCCTCAGACCCAAGGTCCTGTATTTTCTCCTAGAGTGAATTTCTTATGTTTTGTTACTTCTCTATTTTTTAATAAACTTTTCTGCACATAAAAATTTGTTGGTATTGTTCTCTATTGTTTTCACAATCATTTGGCATTAACTCAAAAGTCAAAAGTCCAGGATCTCATCGAAATCAGATATGGGTGAGATTCAAGGCAGGATTCATCCTGACCAATTCCCCTCCAGCTGTGAGCCTGTGAAATTAAACAAGATATCTACTTCCAACATAAAATGATGGGACCAGTATAGGATAGACATTACCATTCCAAAAGGGAGAAAACAGGGGTAAGTGGTCCAAAGTGAGTCCAAAAGCCAACAGAGTGAACATTAAATCTTAAAACTCCAAAGCAATCTTTGAATCCATGTGCTACCTCATGGACACACTGGGGCAGGTGTTGGCCCTCAAGGCCCTGGGCAGTCCTGCCCCCATGGCTTTGCTGGGCTCAGCCCATGCAACAGCTATCACAGGTTGGAGTCTCATGCCTGCAGCTCTGCCAGGCTGGTGTTGCACACTGGTACGGTTCTGGGGTCTCAGTGGCTGCTCCAACCCCACAGTATCTCTGGGCATTGCCTTGGTAGGGCCTCTTTGCAATGGCTCCACCCAATGACAGTTTTCTGCTTAGATCCCAAGCTGTCTGTAACATCCTTTCAAATCTAGGTGGAGGCTGCTGCCAGGGCCCCAAAACTCCTGCAATCTGTGCATTTGTAGAGCCAGCACTACATGGACACCGCCAAGCCTTGCCGCTTGCACCCTGTGGAGTGGCAGCACAAACTGCACTTGGGCCCACTTGAGCTACAGCTGAGGGGGCCAAGAGGCGCTGTGCTAGAATGTGGGGAGCAGAGACTCAAGGCAGTCCTGGGCAGTGAGCTCTTTTTGTTCTCAAGGCCCTAACACTCTGAGCCTGTGATGGGAGGGTCAGCCTCCAAAATCTCTGAAATGCCTTCAGAGTCATTCTCTCACTGTCCTGATGTATAGTACCTGGCTTCCTTCTATCTATTGTAACCCTTCATCAAAGGGTCACTTGGCCACACCTTTGCATGCTTTTTCCTTCTTTTTGTGGCCAATCTAAGACTTTTCCAAATTTTTACATTCTGTTTCCCTTTTAATTATAAATTATATCTTTAAATCCTTTATCTCCTCTTGTATTTTACTATATGCACTTAAACGAAACCATTCGACTCCTTCAACATTTTCCTTAGAAATTTCTTCCACCAGATATCCTAGTTCATTGCTCTTAAATTCTGCCTTTCATAACTCTTGGACATGAACATAATTCAGCCAAATTCTTTGCTACTTTACAATAAGGATGACCTATACTCCAGTTTCCAATACCTTGTTCCTCATTTCTACCTGAGACCTCATCAGAATAGTCTTTACTGTTTGTATTTCTACCAGCTTTGTGCTCACAACCAATTAAGTAATTTCTATGAAGATTCAGACTTTTCCTACAGCTATTCTCTTCTGAGCCTCACCAGAATTACCCTCAATGCTCTGTTCACATTATTACAGTCGTCTCCTTATTTGTAGATTTGCTCTCTGCAGTTTCAGTTACCCACAGTCAACTGCAGTCTGAAAATATTAAATGGAAAATTCCAGAAATAAACAATTCATACATTTGAAATTTCATGCCATTCTGAGTAGTGTGGTGAAATCTCATGCATTACTCCTCTGTCCTACCCGGGACCAGAATTATTGCTTTGTCCAGTGTATCCAGGCTGTATATCCTACCCACCCATTAATCACTTAATAGCTGTCTTGGTTGTCAGATCAACTGTGAGAGTATCAAAGTGCTTGTGTTCAAGTTACTATTATTTTACATAATAATGATCCCAAAGTGCAAGAGTAGTTATCCCAGCAATTCGAATATGCCAAAAAGAAGCTGTGAAGTGTTTCCTTTAAGCGAAAAGGTGAAAGTTCTCAACATAAGAAAGAAAAAAATTGCATGCTGATGTCTGCGGTAAGAAATAATCTTCTATCCATGAAATTGTGAAGGAGAAAAAAATAAACTCAAGCTACTTTTGCTGTCGCATCTCAAACTTTACCGTAGGTGTATACATATAGGAATAAAACAGGCAGCAACTAGGGGTCTTGGCACATATCCCCTGCACATAAGGGAGAACTGCTGTATAATACAGTTCCACTAATTCAAAAAATAAGAAGGCAGGCTAGGCTAATTTGGTTGGCTAGAACTTTAAAAAATGATATCACTTAGCTTCTTCCCAATACGTTTAGGCATAATTAAGAATCAGAGCTGAAGAATGCTTCCCAGGGATGAGGTTCAAGGCTTAGGCCCAGAATGACATGACTCACTTATAATTGGCACTTGGTAGATCCACACTGAGTTAAATATGTCTTCTGTAATAGTATTTACCTTCTCAATTTGCCTTACAAACAATCATTTTTTTGAAGATGCCAAATTTCATATGGGTGTGGGCCGGGGAAAATTAGACTTCACATGTCCCAAATGAAATATGTCCAAATTAATGAGATTTTATTATATGATTATCAATCATAGCAAGAAATTTGTAAGGATTAGTATGTATTAAGGATGCTATTCTAATCCTTTTCTGATTATCAGCTTGCCTGATAATCAGAATTTCAGGAAATACGTCAACCAAGTAATGAATTATTGTCCTAACACACAACACTCCCAAGAACGCATAATACCCTAGAATAAAATCACTTTCCTGAGAGCTCAAGTGACTCACTGATCCCACATTCTTCAATGTTCAGAATCTTTACAAGGTCATGTAAGGATAGGGTTGGGTCCTAAAAGAGTCCCAAGTGACTCACAGTTGAGCTCACAATAGCAGGCCCATGTTTGCAGATGAGCTTTATGTTGGTCAGAAATGTTCTTCTTGAAGTCTTTGTTGAGTTTGATATAATCATAAAATCAGAGTCCCGTAAAGCTGTAGATTATTATTCACTAATCTATTCAACAGTGGTTGAGACCTCCCTTATTCTGTTCCAGACACTATGCATGAACCTCCCTACTGCTTGTTCTTTAAGCCTTAGGTGTTACTATCTCCTCCAGCAAACCCTTCCTGGTACTCTCCACCCAAAATATCCTCTTAAATCACACTCTACTAAGATCCTGCTAGTATGTTCCTTGTGTGTTTCATATTGTTGGGCTTTTTTTTTTTAGCTTTTTTTGAGGTATAATTGACAAATAAAAATTGTATAAATTCAAGATGTACAACATAATGTTCTGATATAGGTATATATTGTGAAATGATTATCATAATCAAGCTAATTAACATATCCATCACCGCACACATTTACCATTTTGTGTGTGCAGTTAGAACACTTAAGATCTACTCCTTTACCAAATTTCAAATATACAATACAACATTGTTAACTATAGTCACATTGCTGTACATTAGATTTCCAGAACTTACTTATCTCGCATGACTGAAGGGGTATACCCTTTGACCAGCATCTCCCATTTCCCCCTGACTGCAGGCCCAGGCAACCACCCATCTAGTCTCTGTCTGCTTCTGTGAGTTTGGCTATACTAGATTGCACATACAAGTGAGAACATGTAGTATTTGTCTTTTTGTGTCTAGCTTATTTCACTTAGCATAATGTCCTCCAGATTCATCCATATCGTCACAAATGATTGGATTTCCGTCTATTTTAAGGCTCAATAATATGCCATCAAATATACACATCTCACATTTTCTTTATCTATTCATCCATTTTTGGACATTTAGGTTGTTTCCATATCTTGGCTATTGTGAATAATGCTGCAATGAACATGGGAGTGCATACATCTCTTCAAGATAGTGTTCAAGATAGTGATTTTATTAACTTTGGATATATACCCAGAAGTGGAATTGGTGGATCATATGATAGTTCTCTTTTTAATTTTTTGAGGAGCCTCCATGCTGTTTTCCGCAATGGCTATATTACTTTACAATCCAACCACAACATGTAAGCGTTCTCTTTTTACCACATCCTGCCCAACACTTGCTATTTGTTGACTTTTGGTAATAGCCAACCTACCAGGTGTGAGGTAATGTCTTACTGTGGTTTTGATTTGTATTTCCCTGATGATTAGAGATGTTGAAAAGGTTGAGCACCTTTTCATGTACTATGTTCGACAGCAGTTTAGAATTCCGGGGTCAATGGAAGAGCTGCAACACAGGGGAGATGAGGGAGGGATGGTGGCAGGTGGTGGAGCGGGATGTAAGAGCTAAGTTCTCATCTCACGTGACAGTGGGTGAGTAGATAACATCCAAACTTTAGCAGTCAAGCAGTGGTAGTGTGGGCACATCATTCAGAAATATTTCCTGGAGCGCTGCCTCCAAAGGCTCCATCTCCCTCCTCTCCTCTGCGCCAAGAGTTTTCTAGAGGTGCTGCACAGCTGCCACCTTTGGACTTCCCTTCAAGGTAGATCCTATTTCCTGACTTGAAATTCCTGTTTTCTGAATCTGTGTTCTCCTCTGTGTTGGTTTCTCCTTCATTTTGCTGGTGCACATCCTCCAGACATTACTTTAGAAAGGGTGCAAGGACAGTAAGTTATTTTGAGACTTAGCATATCTGAAAATGTTATTCTTTGTGTCTCTTTAATGGTTTGACTGGCATGGAATTCTAGGCTGAAAAACATTTAACTGAGAAATTTTAAGGCATTTCTCATTGTCTTCTGGCTTCCAGTGCTGATGTAGGTAAGTCTGGTGCCACTGTGCTTCCTGAGCCTTGGTGTGGGGCTGTATATTGTTTTCCTCATTGGAAGCTTTTAGTGCCATTTCCATGCCCCTGATGTTCTGAGGTTTCACAGTGATGTACTTTGTGTGAACCTTTTACATTCAATGTGCTCAGCACTGGTGGTCTTTTATCTGTAGCTCCCTTTGGAAGGAAATTTTCATGTACTATTTCTTTGATATTTTTTTCCCGTATGTTTTCTCATCCCTTTTTTCCTACAATTTCTCTTCATTGGGTGGTAGATCTCCTGAATTGATCCTCTATGTCATTATATTTTCTTTAACGTCCATTTCTTTGATTTTAATTCTACCCTACTTTACAAATTTTTGCTCGCTTTTATTTCTAATCTTGTTTCTACCATTTTAATTCTTAAGATTTCATTCTACTTCTCCAGTTGCTCCTTTTTCATAGAATCTTATTCTTATTTGAGGATTGGAATTTCTTCTCATCTCTTGTATCATATTTAGACTTGTTCTTGTCATGTAATTTTTTCATTCTACTCTGCTCCCTGTATTTTCTACTTTTGTCAAATTTGATTTTTCCCTTTTTGCCTTTATTTTTAAAATTTTGTTGTACGTATGTCAGACTGGAGACATTTCTCAAATGTCTGCTGCATATTTATTAATATGGCACTAAAAAGCCAATTGAAAGTTCTGTGTGGATGGTAGGGCTTGTAGATTAGTGACTTTGTTAATTGATCCCTTCACCTCCGCCCTCCTTCACCCACTAAAAAGCAGCCAGAATTTATATGTCCTGTTTCTGGGCTCCTCAGTTTCTTTAGGGAAGAATCTCCTGATATCCTGCTTGGAGGGCTTGTGGCCTTCGGAGTCCTGGATGCTGAGCACGGACTTCAGATTTTCACATCACTATCCTGTTTTCACCCCTACTTAACCTTTATTCTCTCCAGTGTCCCCAGATCTGGAGTCTCTCCCTTGTTAAATTCCTAGAGGAAAACCTCTTCTTTCTGCTGGTGGGAATTGGGGAGGCCTGAGGCCCTGACTTTGTAGGGAGGGAGAGGAACCCACGGGTGCTATAGCTTCCTCCTCACAGCCTCCTCCATGTTGTCTGCTGCCCCCCACCCCATCCTGAGCCTCAAGAGGACTGACTCCAGGCAAGTGAGTTGCCCACTCAGTGGGGTTCTGTCTGCACCACTTACAGTGTAGCTGCTTTTGCTATGTTAAGTTGGTCACCACTGCTCTCTGCAAAGATTTGTTGTCCTTATCTGCTATTGTCTCCTGTCCTAAAAAAATAGAATTCATGTTTCTGTTTTGTCATTCTCCTTTGTTAGTTTATTATGATGGATTCAAAGAGGATAAGGGGACATAAACAGTTTACTTTCTGACATCTTAAGTACCTACTATTTCTAAACTTTTAAATTAACTTAGCATTTCACATATACACTCCCCCTTAAGCATCCCCTGAAGTCAACCAATTACCCAAAGTGATGTTGGTGAGATCCTTTTTCTCTCTGGTTCCATAGCATGTTAGATAATCCTGAAGGTTAATTTTATTTTTAAATATTTGATTCACATCCAAAGTGTTTTGTGTGTGAAGCAGGGAAGCAGGTGTCCCAATAATTTTAAACCTGACAGGTCATATGTGAGGACAATGGAATGATTTTTCATATAACTCCCTTAAAAATTGTTTTAAGAAGTGTTCCCATGAACTGAAAAAAACTCAAAATAAAGAATTCCATTACAGCATAGATGTGACACACAAAACAAATAATGGTTCCAAGAGGTGAAACTGATAAAATTTAAAGAAATTTAAATATATTCTAAAATTGTTAGAGGATTAAAAAAATAGCAATGAAAATGAAAACATAAATCTAAGAGAAGTGCAAAAGTGGTAGGCAAATGCAAGAAAAAGCCAAGATGAAGTAACTATATTTATATTTCCTGGTGACAAAGGTAAATTAAAAAATGAAGACAACATATTTATAAATATTTATGTGCTACAGAAGACAGCACAGAAATAAACGCAAAAGCAGTTTTGCAATATATAGAGAGGACACAAAAGGCATAACTGTTTGAGACTCTAACACATTTCTCAGGCCTGGGCACTTCAGGAACGCTGCAGTGAGAAACAGCTTGTATAGAGCAGTTGACGGTCTTAGAATAAATGACGGTGCAGATGCCTGAGCCCAGGAATATGTTTCTTGCGTTGCAGTACCATATTAATTTCTAAATATGTTGTTTGGGTTTTGTGCTGTCTTTGTTTCCCTTTTTGTTTTCCTTTCCAACTAAAAGTTTTTGCCTAGAGCCCTTGAGCCTCTTCATATCATTTTGAGATGGAAGGAAAACCCTTGAAAGGACACAAGAAATACAAAATGAATGGAAAACAATGGAAAAGGGAACCTCAAAGTCACAGAGGAAACACAGGCAGCTGGGTGACTTAGTCCAGGTCACGTGGAGTGGGCCCTAACCTTTGGGTGTCTCATAGCTGGACCTGTGTGCACAGCCTGCAACTGGGGCTTTAATGGAGCAGGGATGGATGAGCGTCATCCATGTGTCCAACAAGCAGCTCAGAAATAGAACCCCCCCACACACCTCCAACCTCACCTCCCTCACTTGCCTTCCCATGGGCGTGTTTCACCCTCATACTCACTGATTCGCCCGCTGTACCTGTGGCTTCAGACTGAAATCCTGGCTCTTCTCTTCTCAAAGGACTCACCATAATTAGTGCCACTCCACGAATTAATCTTGATATACCCCTCCTCCTTAAAAGGACTATAACAGTTTCTTGATACCTTTTTTATATGAATTCCCTTCATAAGAAACATAAACATACACCTGTCATCAGATTCTCCTTCACTTTATCTTGTCTTATGTGATTGTGAGCTGTACATATTCCCCTGAATTTTCAGACTTGACACGTTTCATTTCTATGAATTGATCCTCATACATAATATTTATTACTCTTCTCCAATGGAATAGATTCCTCTTTCTCACTAATATTACCAACATACTTAACATGACATATGCCTTCCTGTTAAATCCAAGATTTCATTGTGAGTTACCTGAGGGACAGCAACCGGGTCTCATTCATTATATGCGATTCCCAGAGCCCAATGCTTGCTAGTTGGTCCTTAATTCAATTATACGAAAAAGGAAATTCTTGTTTTGTCTCAATAAACTTAATGGCACATAAAGCGGGCAATCTGGTTTGGGGAAAAATTATTTATTTGGCATTTTCTATAACATAGGCTTTGATTGATACATGCAAAATCAGTTTTCATCGTTCACATGATAGAAACCCAAACTTTTCTTCAAATAAATATCAACACTAAAAATAATTAAGGGCCACAAATATTTCTGATACCAAGAGGGTAAGTATTTATTGAGACATAGTCATTTTATTAGACATATTATAATTCATTGCACAGTCCAGACCAGGCACAGAAGCAATGTGAGATATCTGGTCATCTGACTGACTACTAAGGTAACAGGCATAGAACTTGAAGATTTTGTGTGCTAGTGGTTTAAATTATTGCTTTTTAAATAGTTGCTTGGTGGAATGACTAATGGGACATATAAATACAGTAGCAGATCAGAGCAAGGCAGGTACAGTGGAAAAAGGAAATGAGAAAAACTAATACATTGTCAACATGGTGATTGGTTCAGGGCTGCTGGTCCAGAATGAAATTCAACAAGAGGATCCACAGGAGATTGGGCGGCAGCATGTGGTCTGGCAGTAGGCTGGACGGCAGCAGCTAGACACAGCAGCTGGGGCGGCAGCAGCTGGAGATACAGCAAGAAGGCCTGCAGCAACTGGAGATGCAGCAGCTGGGGCGGCAGCAGGTGGGCTGGCAGCACAGGGATTGGCAGCACTGGGGCCTGCAGCAGCTGGACACACAGCAGCTGGGGCGGCAGCAGGTGGTCCTGCAGCAGGTGGTCTGGCAGCAGCTGGGGCGGCAGCAGGTCTCTTGGCCACAGCCCTGATCAGAGCAGACAGAGCCACAACAGGAGTTGACCATGGTGTCAGAAGGTGGAGGTTCTGGGTGGGTTTCCAGAAGACTGAGTTTTCTCAATTTGGGAGTCTCTTTGCTCCACTTCCCCTTTTATACCCTGTTGAGAGAGTTTCTTCCTTGTTATTGCTTATCATAATAGATAAGCAATTATTAAATTAGAAAATTGTAGACATTTTTTCTTGCAATGTCAGACAGAATGCATTTTCCCTTTCTATGGTATATTTAGTCTAGTCTTTTTTCTTTCCAAATCAACTCTTGTGTTCCTTCCTTGCATGTATCATCTAATTTTCAGGCCTCCAATAGGCTGTCATGGACTGACAACTTGTTACTAGGTGTCCATACATTCTTCTTTCAACCATGACTCAACCTAAGCCTATGCTGTAAGTCTCATGAGTCCAGGACACATAGCATATGGGGCAGCAGCTGAGGAAAGTAAATAGAAATGAAATAGGTCCCACCTTACAATGCTGGCAGAGGGCTCATAAAGAGGAGGAGAAGGCCCCCCACCGTGAGTCCCTCTTGAGCGATGGGGAAGGGTATGGCTCTAGGTGCAGGTTGGGGATGAGCGAGTTGGGGAAAGGAATTCCAAGCAATGCGTTTCACATATATCCTCATGCCATTGACCTGTTCTTATAGGTAGTATCACTCTATCTAGGAATCACAGTTGCAAATGAAATTATCTGCTCTTTCTTTCTGAAATAACCAAGTGACACACAATACTCAATAGTGCAGCCTAGAACTCTATATTTGTTTATTTTTTTCAAAAACGGCCTAAGATGTTCTGGGAAGATGCCCAAGAGAATCCAGGGCCATGACCTTGTCTTCAGCTCTTGTTGGTGCAATTCAGTCTATAAGAACATATCAAAAAATGCTCAAAATCACTAATCTTCAGGGAAATGCAAATGAAAACTATGATGAGATACCACCTTGCCCCTATCAGAATGGCCATTACAAAAATCAAAAAACGACAGATGTTGGCATGGATGCAGTGAAAAAGGAATGCTTATGCACTGTTGGTGGGAATGTAAATTAGTACAACCTCTATGGAAAACAGTATGGAGATTCCTCAAAGAACCAAAAGTAGACCTACCTTTCGATCCAGAAATCCCACTATTGGGTATCTACCCAAAGGAAAAAAAGTCATTGTATCAAAAAGACACCTTTACCCAAATGTTTATCACAGCACCATTCATAATTGCAAAGATATGGAATCAACCTAAGTGCCTGTGAATTGGTGAGTAGATAAAGAAAATGTGGTGTGCATATATTATATATATATGTGTGCATATATATATATTCACACCATGGAGTAGTACTCAACCATAAAAAGAAATGAAATAATGACATTTGCAGCAATTTGGATGGATCTGGAGAACATTATTGTAAGTGAAGTGTCTCAGGAATGGAAAACCAAATACCACATGTTCTCACTAATAAGTGGGCGCCAAACGCTGGGTACACATGGTCATAAAGTGGTGTAAAGTACATTGGAAACTAAGAAGGGGGAGGGGGAGGGATAAAACCTTACCTATTGGGTACAATGTACACTCTTCTGGTGATAAGCATACTAAAAGCCCCAACTTCAGCACTACACCATTC
Organism: Daubentonia madagascariensis; assembly: GCA_023783475.1. Taxonomy (NCBI): domain Eukaryota; kingdom Metazoa; phylum Chordata; class Mammalia; order Primates; family Daubentoniidae; genus Daubentonia; species Daubentonia madagascariensis. Next base: position 4,845,340 of record JAKFHU010001186.1, on the reverse strand, counting down.
ATCTATGTAACAAGAACACTTGTACCCTCTAATATTTTGAAATAAAAATTATTTGAAAAAAAGAATATGTCCAGTACAAGCCAAATACACCTGAGACTTTGTCTTCTCCAGAAGATGGATCAGGAGAAAGCCTTTGTACAATATGGGATAATAAACCACACTTTTTACAACAAGGTGGGAAAGATCAAGGACTTAGTGACTTGGGAGGAAATCAGGATTTCTGGTGGAGCTTGTGTGGCTCAAAGACCACTCACCTTGCTGCTGGTTGAGGGTGGCTACTTCCCTGAGCCATATGGAGACTCTGCACGTGGGAAGAAATGCCTCTCTCTGCTTGATCTGCAAATCTTGGAAAGAATTTTCAGTTATGCATATAGACTTTTTTTTCCTTCCATCAATATTCCCCAAAGAACCATTGGACTTCTCTTGGTTAGTGGGCTGAATTTTTTCAGTTCGCCTATGTCTTACGGGAGATTCCTTGCAGAGTCACAGCTTTTAACAGTCCTGAAGTACTGTCTTTTGGCCCTGTGAGAGGGCCTTAAAATCCCATCCCAGAGTAACTGGCCCATATCTTAAAGTTGTAGCACTGGTTCATAGACTGAACAACCTGGTCTTGAATTGGTTATGGATTGAACAAAATGGCAGCAGACATCCTTCTTAATTTTTGGCACCTAGGGATTTTTAATTTCTTATTGTTCAGAAATTTATTACTTTAAAAATTGTATCCAGAATCCCTACATCTATGTGGTCAAAAGAGAGATCCATATTATCTTAAGTTCCTTAATTATGTTTTTCCCAAGAGGAAATTTTCCCTGTTACTCATTGCAATACTCTATACTTACTTTATGTAATAAAATAGAATTTCTAATGAAATATTTAATTAAATCAATATCTACTTTCATATAGTTGGTGTTATTTCCAGTAGAGTTTTTTCTCTTTTGAAAGCCTAATCAAATATAAATTAATAGGAGACTGACAATATGAACTTAAAAGAAATCAGTTAGTCCCTATTTAATCAATGACATTCCTAGTTGACCAGGAAGAGAGGGGGGAAGGAGTAGAAGTTACCCATGTGAATGAAAACCCAGTGGACATAATCTAATTTGACTTTCTAAAGTCTCTGTCCAAGCTTCACAACAAAGATTATTAAAATAATTGACTCTCCACTTTGGTGGATTAGACCATTCTTCATTAATATTAACTCTATCCCTCCTCTCTGGGGGAAATATCCCCTCCCACCCTCTGACTTGGACTTCACCATGTGACTTGCTTTGGTCAATGGATGTTACAGGATATGACCCAAGCAAAGACCTGAAATGTGTCTGCATGATTAGTATTGCCCCCTTGGTCTTCTGCTCTAACAAGCAGTGTTGCCAGCTAAAATATAGGATTCCCCATTAAATCAGAATTTCAAGTAAACAATAAATTATTTTTAATGTAAGTGTGCCCCATGCATGCCCAGACATAATTATAATAAAATTATTTGTTCTTTATCTGAAAGTCACATTTAATGGTGGAACCTGTATTTTCATTTGCTAAATATGACAACTTTAATTAAAAAAAAAGTCCCAAACCCACCTGTGGCCAGAAGCCAAGCCCACTGCAGTCAGCAAAACCCCAACTGACCTGCAGGCATGTGACCAAGAAATACATAGTTGTTATTGTATACTATGAGGGTTTGTGATTGCTTGTTATGCAGCAATAGCTGCCTAATTCAACCATAACAAGGAGAAACTAGCTTAATGCACCAATCAGTATGCAAAGATGAGCACACAGTTTCCTACAAAGAAAATTAAAAATATGGAGCACTCACGTATTTACGACAGGCTTGGTTTTATTTTAAATTTTAATAAATTTTCTGGAGGGGATAGGTTAATAAATATTTAGCTTTATAGATAAAATTAAGCTCCTATGGGTAGTACAAAGTAAACCTATTCCTGTAAATTGAAGGAGAATTCCACTGGTTTCTGTAAGCATATTTGTTAAACCACAAGCTTACGGGTTAGACATGCATGGATTTGAATTCAGATTCTGTTATTTAAGAGCTGTGTGACCTTGGGCAAATTAATTAACCTTTATGCTTCAGATTCCTCATCTATAAAGTGGGTAATAATACCTACTTCAATTGATTATTATGATTAATCAGATAGTTATGTAAAGTGCTTGTTACTTACAGTCCCTGGAATATACCAAGTATTCAATAAATGGTATTTGGTAAGTCGGTCATAAATACAAAGGTTATTTGTAAACAAATCAGAAAATATTCTTCTACAAAATCATATGATTTTGCCTAGAATATTGCAAGTAATTCTAGCCAATTATCTCAGAGAATTACTCAGTCTGTACAGTAAAAAATGAACTAAAATTATAAAGGAGACAAGAGGGAATCTTGGGCAGGAGGAAAGAGAGAGAAAGAATTTGATATGATTCGCATCTATGATATCTTCTGTGGTATCTCTGAAAAAAACAGGACTAACTCTATCATGACAACAACAAAAAACCTGCCCCTTGAAGCTTGAGAGGGGTAATTTCAGAATAAATGATCCCTAAAAAGCATTTGAGTAGTATTTTGCAAGCTCTTTCTCCTCTGTTTTCATTTAGTCGATTGGACAGGATTCTTCTTTTTTTTTTTCCATATCCAAAGGAAAAGTGTAGATCTACTTCAAAAGTAAGAGGTACATTTATGGAACTCATCCTTAAGGGTAATGTATAGGGTGCAAGTACAAATAAATAACAATAAAGGAATTAGACAAGGGCATCTCTCACAGTTCCACAATGTGTTACCAAGGGAAACCAGACTACACCTTGAGACTGACATCAAAGAAACAAGCAGGTCAATAAGAAGTTAACCTCTATTGATCCTCAGAGAGAAACCTCTGGGCTAGCACACAGAACTGACCCCCACAGGGAAGTCCTGAGACCCTTTCAGGTTATCTGTCATTGAGGTAAAACGTTTCCCTAATTCTCTTCTAGTATCACTTGTAATGATGCTGCTGAAATGAAAAAAGGACCTTGCTACTTACTTTAATATAAGTAAAGTAAATAGGGGAGTAAAGTTCTCTCCCCTATCCAAAGACTGTTATTGGGTTCATAGTTTACTGAACCCAATAAACGTAAAACCCACAGTAGAGGCCACTTACTGATGACTGAGGACACTTGGACCTCAGACCTCATACTGTGACTTCATTGTGTGACCCTGGGAAATCCTCACAACCTCAGCTGTAAAATGAAGGCATATATTCTACATATTCTCTACAATCCCTTCCCAGATTCTACACATGAAATGACTAATCCCAAATAAATTACCAAGATAAAGATGTAAATGGATCCTTGAAGAGGGTTTTACAATCAAGGTAGAAGTTGAGTGGGAAGGTAGAAGGGTGGGAAGGATGAGGAGGGCATTCCAGGTGAATGAAGAGACATCAAAGTCAGGGCAGCAAAGCCCAGGTCCTATTGGGGATGGTGACTAAACCAGCATGGCAGGGATCCAGGGCTCCGTGTGGTCCCTCCTCACATGGAAATCCACAAACCTGCCTTTAATGAGTCACGGACGGAGATACTACTGGTCTGCGCTAGTATAATGCTATTAACCTGTTACTGTCATGCCCACGGGTATTAATAAGGCAAGTCACTGTCGGGGTGGTAATTGTGTCTTTGAAGACAAGGAATAAAATGCTAACTTTGGGGCCAAAGGGCACAGTGATGAGATACTAATCTGGTTTAGAAAACACATTCTTTTCTCTCCCGTGGGTTAGGAATATTTCAAAGGCAAATTCACCAGAATCGAATCCAAGGTCTAAGTTTGGTAAGAATCAGCAATGAAAGAAGATGAAGGAATGTTCGTGGTGTACGCGCATGAATATGTATGAGGTGAAGGCGACCAAAAATACCATCAGTCAATGCTAAATTCTCACTTAATTGGCCAGAAGATTAACAAGGAAATGATCACGTGTCCTGAGGGTCATCGCACCTGGCCAGGGTATATAAAGGGCCCAGAGCAGGAGGAGGACATCACACCTGAGAACACACAGCTCCTCTCAACAGCCCAGCCCAGCCCAGCCCCACCACACACACCACCATGATCGGCTCCTGCTGCGGCCCCGCCTTCTCCTCCCTGAGCTCCTGCGGAGGCTGCTGCCAGCCCTGCTGCTGGCGCGACCCCTGCTGCTGCCGCCCCGTGTCCTGCCAGACCACCGTGTGCCGCCCCGTGAGCTGCGTGCCCCGCTGCACGCGCCCCATCTGCGAGCCCTGCCGCCGCCCCGTGTGCTGCGACCCCTGCGGCCTGCAGGAGGGCTGCTGCCGGCCCATCGCCTGCTGCCCCTCGTCCTGCACCGCCGTGGTCTGCCGCCCCTGCTGCTGGGCCACCAGCAGCTGCCAGCCCGTCTTCGTGCAGTCGCCCTGCTGCCGGCCCCCCTGCTGCCAGCCGGCCCCCTGCCGCACCACCTGCAGGACCTCCTGCTGCTGAGACCCTCACTGTCTCTGCAGAGCAACACACTGGAGCCTAAACACCTATTTGATGTTTTAATCAAGTTGAAAGAAAGAAAGATTTTTTTTTTTTCACAAGGTGACAATGGTTACTTTTATATCTTACCCGTCTGGATGCAGTCTGATAAAAGTGGCTGTCCATCATCACCCTCAGCCAAATTCCCAGGTTTCTACATCAGCAGAAGTCATCACAGATGATAAATCGACCTTTAAAAGTTCCCAGAGTGGACTTTGCAAACCCATCCTGAACTCTGATGGGTTTGGCTACTCAAACCCTCACCATTATTTCTTGTAATGTGTTGCTCACTGTTATCAATAAACTAATTTTTCCTGGCATAGCAAACTGCCCTGTTCCATGATTCATTCATTAGTGCATGTTTATTAGGGTACACACATGAGCAGGATTTCAGAATCTGCATAAGAGAACCAAAGCTCTACCTAAACAAAACCTCATCCGTAGAAATCCCATGCGGCAGTGGGGAACCTGTGGCCTCAAGGCTACATGTGGCCCTCCAGATCCCCGAGTGCAGCCCCTCGACCGAATCCAAATTTCACAGAACAAATCCCTTTAATAAAAGGATTTGTTCTATAAAATTTGGATGAAGTCAAAAGGCCACACTCAGGGATCCAGAAGGCCACATGTGGCCCCAAGGCCGCAGGTTCCCCACCCCTGGATGGGATAGACAAAATAAACACTATACTAGTGCAGAAGGGTAGGAGGAGTGGGAATAGCACATGCCAAACCCAGAATGGCCACTGGCAGTAGACAGACCAGCACAGCACGTTTTATCTTCTTACCACAGTCCCTAGAGTAGTGTTTTGCAAAATATGGTCCACACACCACCCATATTAGAATCTCCTGGGATATCTATTAAAATGCACGTTCTTGGGCCCCAACTTAAACCTAATAAATCAAAATCTCTGGGAATGGGGCCTAAGAATGTGCATTTTATATTATCACTTCCATATGATTCTCATGCATGTTAGAATTTCAGGACCATTATCTCAGAGGAAGACCCAGATTTGAGCGCCTTGAGGGGTTAAAAAGCATGGCCCTGGAACCTTCCAAGAATATGCACCATACAAGCCATAATGAAAACACTCAAAGTTAAAAAAAAAAAAAAGGGAAATAGAGTGATAAAATTGAAACAGCACATGCCAGACTGGATTAATTTAGAGGAGAAATGCCTTTAAGTGAAAGTGCAAAAAGAAAGCATCTCGGGTTTGTCACGGGTGGAATAAAATTACAACAACAACATAAAAGAGATAAGAAGGAAGAAAGAGACAGGGAACTAAAGAAAATGTGGAGGGGGAGGCAAGGCAATGAATCGGAAGAAGAGCAACGAGGAAGATGATGGAGACGACCAGGACGACAGGAGAGGGACAGAGAGAGGCGCCGGCAATCCCGGTGTGAGTATTTGAAGGTGGCGCAGCAGAGCTAGACTAGTCCTCAGACTGCCCATGTGGCCAGGAAATGTGTTCACTTTGGGCCCTCTGATGCCTGTCCTCGGCACATCTCTCCAGATGCATGTCGCACGCTCCCCACTAAGTTTTGCTTCAAGCAGTACTGAACTCCTCGTAGTTACTGAACATTTGCAGTTCCAAATGTCTTTGCTTTTGCTCACGTTCTTTCATTTATCCGGAATACTCTTCCACCCACCCCTTCCCTCCACCTTCTTCACCTACCTAACTCTCATTCATTTCCAAGAACCAGCTCAGTCTTCCCCAGTAGTGCGGTCCCCGGCACCACACAAACACACACGCACACATGCATGTATGCACGCAAATGCACACACACAGACCAGGCTAAGTTAGATGCCCCTATCATGTTCCAATAGCATCTTGAGCTTCCCTCCCTCCCCGTAAGGCGTTGTATTGAAATGATCTATTATTCTGCCTCCAAGGAAGTGACCTTAGTTTATTTATTTCAGCTCCCAGAACTGAGCTCAATATGTAGTACATAGTTGGTACTTGATTTCTATTTATTGAATCCAACTAAACTGGAAGGTAATTGTCTTTACAACAAGAATTCTAAAAGGTAGATATTTAAAGCAAAAACTTCAGCATCAGCGTAACTCAACCTCTCTGCAAAATGAGAAAATTAACACTTATCAATGTAGATTGCTGGGAAAGTTAAATGACTTCTATGACTTTCGATGTTTGTAAAGTGCCTAGCTCCTAGTAAGCGTCCAGTACCATTCATTGATCTTCCTGGTAGTGCATTTGAACATCACTGTATCAGATAGGCTATGAAGTCATACCAAGTCATCTCAAGTAGGAAAGAATTCGTGGGAGGCTTTACTAACCACACTTAAACTGTAATTTCTTTTTCAGGATAGTCCACATCCAATGGCAGAAACAAATAATAAAGAAGGCAAAAAAATCACAACAACTTGGCATCAGATTAAGGCTGTCTCAGAATGAACGGGATCTTTAAAAATTGGTTCTACAAGTCCATAGGAATGAATCCTAGATTACAGGATTTATGAATAGGAGTTTAGCATTAGTAGAAAAGAAGGGCTGAGCAAAATATATGTATCTGATAGTTAGATTCTTTCACACTGAACCATTCAAGGGAATTAAACAACTAAAAGCTGCAGTAGACCCCAAAACATTACCTGGCTTAGTCTTCCCTGACTATAGGCAGATGAATATCTAATTCTAAACTATTCAGAAGAGATATATTCTTTTTAATTCCAGAAACAAATTCCACCACTTCCCTGATCATTTAGTTTTTCTGTCTTTTCCAACTAAAATATTTTATCTTTTCAAGTAATTATATCCACCTGTCTTCCACATTTGTATGGATTTTATGATAATCCAGCCTATGAAGAACAGCAGGCACTGAAGACTCTGCCCATTTTACAGATGAGGAAACCAGGCAGAGTGTAAGTCATTTGCTCTAAGTTAGACAACTGCTAACTGGTAGAGGAAGGATTTGAATCCTTCCTTGTCTTCCCCATCCTTCTCCTGCCCCTTTCCCTTCAATCTTCCCCATCCCATCTCTGACTCTTATAATTGGAAGATATTTTAAAGATTATTTCTGAGAATGAATTCCCCTGGAAATGCATATTCTGTTTTCAGAACTTTAAAAAGTTTCCTAACATTCAGTGGCCCCCAAACTACTTCCTAAAAAACACAATTTACGGAGCTCTTAAGATGAGGGCATGGCTCACTCTCACAAGAGGTCACCATCACTATATTCTTTTTCAATTTAACCACAAAAATCTCACAATCTATTATAACTGTGGTTAAAATTTACACATTTCCACTTTGGTGATTATGCACTTGCAGAATGTGTGGAACTTGAATAGTATGACTAAAAAATGCCCATGTGGTTAAGACCAGGGACACACCCCTTGTCCAATAAGCTTAGGTCTATTAATGTGTTGCAGCAAGGAAGACCACACAGCAAAGGACCATGGGGCATCCTACCAAAAGGAAGAGAAATGGTGGAGTTCTGGCAAAATTATATGAAGTAGTGTTTTGATAGGCTCAAGGCAAAACAGGGCTATGTGCAAAAGAATTAACACCAGGACCGGGCTGTGAACTAGACTGAGGGTTCTCTTTCACTGGAAACTACCTGGTTAAGGTAAATGGGGGGTGTTGTCTCAAAGTCTCTTGTCTGAAACTCTGCACCTGGATTGGGTACTGAGGCTGCTTCTCTGTGTCAAAGTGACTTAGATCCTGTCCAAGCAAGAGTGAGATGTTCCCTTCTTATTGATGTGACTTGGAACAGCAAGGTTTCTGACAGTCTATAATTTTAGAAAACAAGATTTCTTAGCACTATGTCCTTTTGTTATTAACAAAAGCAGTGAGTTTACAGACATATTTCTCTTCCTAATATTGGCATATTTTCTAGGTACATATACATACTGTATATGTTCTAAAACAAAGAACAGTATACTAAACTGTATATCAAGCATGCTCTTATTTTATTTCACTAGATGGAATAGAATTATTAATAACTACTGCCACATGTTCTGTATTTTGAGTGACTGGGAGGTGGAAAAAGACTAGGAGTCACCCACCAGTGTTTATACTCAAGCAAGGACCTGTGGTATTGTTAAAGCTTTGCCATTCTTTCATCCATACGACTTTGCAGAAACTATTTCATAAATCTGGTCTATCAAAAACTATAAGGGACTATCATGGATCATAAACTCAAAGGCCTTCAAGGATCAGGGCTATGGTGGACCAAAGGGTGGGTAAAAAAAATAAGCACACAAAACACAACACATCTCACAGGCAAATTTGATCTGAAGGCCCTCAGCAAGCCTTGGACAATGTTATCTTTAACCTACTTTCCAACTCTGAATTTATTTTCTATATCCCCACTCTTCTTAGCTGCGGCTAACAAACACAAAACTATTTTATCAGTTGCCAGCTCACTCAGTTCCTCTTTTTCACAATCCCACCTTCACACCTCATAAACAAGCAAAAGCCTCAGCCAACAAACCAAAGCATCTGCTGAAGAAAGAGAATGGATTCTTTTATAAATATTCTCAACAGATTCTGAAGAATTTAATACCAAGTGTTTATGGCACATCTAGAAAGCAAGAAATCTCCCAATTTCAATTTTATTTCCAAGACCATAATCAGGGAAGGGCACTGAAAAAGGCACAGTATGAATAAAATCCTCATTTAGTTTGACCTTACTGTTCCTGAAAAGTTCTTTCCCTTTAATTGCTTTATTTACCTGTATCTTGCCTTCCTAAAATTACTGTGTAATAGGAAACTATTCAGAATTTACCTTATTTTTCTTTCCTTTCCCTCCCCATCCCCAAATAGTACAACACCTTTTACATAGTAAGTGTCTCATAAGTGTTTATGAGTTATAGACCAACTCAGATTACTAAAATAAAATCACTCAAGTGGCTTTGGAGTTTATTTTCTTAGAAACAAAGTGAAGCAATATGTTGTTTTACAGAAGCACTGAGCCATTCTTTCCATAGCAGAACAGATACACATCTTTTACGAGCCATTTTGGGTTTTTAGAAATTTTTGCTCCGTCTCAAAGCCAATCAGAAAGCAGGCCTGTGACTCATGACCATCACAGTCCCACACCTAGTCACAGATAGCGAACAAGAGGAAAAGCGTGATGGTGGCAACAATGGAGTCTTCAAACTGTCAACTTGTCACATGACATGGTCTAGAAGGACTGGCTGATTGATGACTAATTTTTCTGATGATATAAACTGTCAAGTATTCATTTCAAGGGAGAAAGCAGACAGAAACAAAAGCATCCTTTAGTGATTTTGGATGCAGCAATTGGATCCAGAGTTATCATTTCAATGGGCAACCACAACTCCAGGAAATGATCATGTGTCCTGAGGGTCATCGCACCTGGCCAGGGTATATAAAGGGCCCAGAGCAGGAAGAGGACATCACACCTGAGAACACACAGCTCCTCTCAACAGCTCAGCCCAGCCCCACCACACACACCACCATGATCGGCTCCTGCTGCGGCCCCGCCTTCTCCTCCCTGAGCTCCTGCGGAGGCTGCTGCCAGCCCTGCTGCTGGCGCAACCCCTGCTGCTGCCGCCCCGTGTCCTGCCAGACCACCGTGTGCCGCCCCGTGAGCTGCGTGCCCCGCTGCACGCGCCCCATCTGCGAGCCCTGCCGCCGCCCCGTGTGCTGCGACCCCTGCGGCCTGCAGGAGGGCTGCTGCCGGCCCATCGCCTGCTGCCCCTCGTCCTGCACCGCCGTGGTCTGCCGCCCCTGCTGCTGGGCCACCAGCAGCTGCCAGCCCGTCTTCGTGCAGTCGCCCTGCTGCCGGCCCCCCTGCTGCCAGCCGGCCCCCTGCCGCACCACCTGCAGGACCTCCTGCTGCTGAGCCCCCAACACAAAACATTCCCAGGTGCTCAGAATCATGTGCAAACTCTTCCCGCCCCTTCCGGATCAAATGGGAGACTCCACCTTTGCAACCTACCTGTTCTTAAACAACTAATTCAACAATAACGTCCTACCTGTCTCCCACATAATTATGCGGCTAATCCTGGCCCTGTTTGATAATCTTTAGAAAAATTCCAGCTTTCATCATTTGAATTTCTGGCTTGAAAAAAAATGAGTGAACAAAGATCAAAGCTCCTCTTGAATAAAGCTCTATCCCACTGACTCATCACCCTCTTTCTACTATTTCAAGGTCCTCAGATGGGATATTTTTTTCCAAGATAATACTATTTTTTTGCTGTATTTTTGCATGATAAAAAAATAAAATCTTTTTCTGGGGAAGCAAATAAGTTTCTGTTTATTAATCTTCAAAAGCTTGTTTTTAGCTTACATTACAGTATGCAGAATCAGAAGAACCAAGGGAAGGATTTTCTAAGGGTCATTTTTTGAGCTTTAAAATAGGAACAAATTCAGGTGCAAGGTCTGTAACTTTAATAAGCAATTCAAATAATTCAGATCATCTCATGCGATGCACCATCATATTTCATGGCAAGGGTTTTGTGGTGATGCTGATGAAATAGACTATAGCAGGTGTCTCTGATTATGAACTGGACTCAAATAATCCACTCACAAGATAAGGAGGAGGAAGCTTAAGTAACAACCCCATTTGTTCCACAATGCAGAAAACTTGCAGAGATTGATGTCAAATAGTACCTGGGAATCTCTGACCACTGCATGTCCTTTGCTGAAAGAACCACTCTCCCATCTGCTCCAAGGCTCCCAGCAGCACCACCTCAGCCAATTCTGCTTCCAGTGGAGTTGTGTAACTCCCCCTTGTGCAACCTCCCTCCTCTTTCCCCTTCCCTTAACATAAAAAGGATCCTACAGTTTATACTACCTTAAGATGGTTCTTTGGGACATTTAATGAGCATCTATTATTGAATTTAATAAAATTTTAAGATTTAAAATTTGCTATAACACATATTTTTGATAAGGAAGGTTAAAAGAAAAGAATTTGGTATAAAAAACCCTTATATGGTAAATTTTTGTCCTAAAATAAAATGACTGGTTATTTAGGAAAGGGGAAATTTAGGACAAAACAGAAAAGTCCAAGCATGTCGTAGATGGTCTATGTAAGTTGTGATAAGGTTTGTAAAAAAAAGAAAAAAATTTATGAAAAAATTTTATGTGTGATAGTTGGCTATAATTAAAAAAGAAAAATTTGGGGTTAAAGCAACATTTTCTTAAAATATTAATTTGCTCTAAAACGTTTTGATTCTAATTCTATAATCTGCTTCTTTTGCAACTTCTCAGATTTATATCTCAGAAGTTCATCTACTTCAGTTTTTTCTCCCCTTGAGAGGGACTGAAATGATAATTCTCTCCTTCAACCTTTTCGTTGGCTCCTATGACTTTTCCCCTCTCTAGTTCTAAGTCTGCTGGGGGTTTTTTTTGTTTTGTTTTGTTTTGTTTTTTAATTTCACAATATTATGGGGGTACAAATGTTTGTTTACGTGAACTGCTTTTGTACTGCTTGAGACAAAGTTATAAGTGTGCCCATCTCCCAGATAGTGTGCATTGTACCCGTTAGGTTTGATTTCACCCATCTCCTCCTCCCCCCTCCCACTAGGTCTGCTGTTATGGCCTGACACTGAAATGTTTATCTTAAAGGTCTAAAAAAACAATGTTTTTCCTCCAGTATAAGTTGGTTCTATATTCTTAGCTTCTTGATATGTCTAAATTGTTCAATACGGTCAAAAAACTTCCTATGCTATTACTAAGTGTATTCACCTACTTAAGATACTAGTTTTCTAGTCTCTTGTCTCCTTTATAATATAATGTTCACTCGTGACCCTGGATACTCTCTTCATATATTTGATTATTTCAAGTACACTTTTCATCAGGTTTGACTTCCAGGTTGTCTAAATGGGTTTTCCATAAGGAGAGACAATTGCACTAGAGAAGGTTTTTCTTTACCTTTCAATAACTGGCCTAAGAAACAAAGATTTTATGTTTTATCAAGGTACTTCCTATGTTTTCTTTGTTAAGTTTTTGATTACTTAGGAAAACTGAGCTTTAAAAAAGTTAAAGTATATACAGCCATGTAACTTTCTATATTGCCTTTCAAAGTCTTTTGATGACTATCTTTCTTGGTTAAATAAATGGCTATTATTTTATAGTGACCTATGATTCTATTTTGAATAAGTGTTTTAAACTTTTGATATTGGGCAAACTTTCCAAAATCAAAATTTCAAATTACCTCAAACTAACTTTTTGATATTAAAACCCCCAAAAGTCCAAGAGAGATGTATTAGACTTATTTAGTAGGTTAAAATTATACAAAAAGCATTGTCAAATATAAAATGGTGTTTAACTTTCTTTAAGCTTTATTTATATAAACATATTATGAATATATGTTCAAAAATTATATAAAATTCCTAAGATTTTGATGTCTTAGTATATGTCACCAGTAATAATTTTGATTATTATGTTAAATTGTTGTAGGACACAGAAATAACCAAATTTCCTTTGTGTCCTTAACTATGGGTATTCTAAGACTTTTGACATCCACAGACAATTGTTTTACTTTAATTCTTCTCAAAGAGCAGTTTATAACCATCTATAGTCCAAAATGTGCTTCTCCTTTAAGAGAAGTAATAAAAAAGACTAAAATTTTTTGTGACTTTATGTTTTCCTTTCCAGAGTCAAGACAAAAATTAAATAAATAACAGTGTTTACCTGATATCTCCAGAATTTAAAAACTATTCAGTCCCACTGGACCTAATCTGTTCTCCATTGCCCTGCTGCAAAAATTATACAGCCAACCTCCCTCTAGGCCCAGGGACCATTGCAGAAGAAGTGAGCATGTGAGATGATAAGGACCAGTTACAATGGATAAATTTAGTTCAGACCTTCCAAATCAAGGACAGACACACGGATGCCTAACCAGCTGGCAAATTAAGAGACTTTGCCTCCTGGGCATTATGTGGCCCCTTCCCATCCCAACCATAAAAGATTTCCTGCTTCCCATAGACTTAAAAGAAAGTTACCAAGAGAATATCAAGATACCTGATGACAGAGGCTTCTTTATTATTTTTCCCAATTATGGGGCTTATAGAAGTAAAAATATGATAAAAATTTTTCAGCCACCTTAGGACAAATTACTAAAGAAACCACAAAAAAAATTTCAATACAAGAGTCTCTACATTCTTTAGCTCAAATAGTTTTAACAAAATGCTTATGGTTTATATAGCAAATTCCTACAAGTCTACAACTAAAACCAAGACTATAATAGCTCACTGCTTATAGATAAGTTAATTTTATAACCTTATTTTTGGCATTTGGTTTTCTTTGCTCTTATGTTGCTTAAAAACTCTTAAAGCATTAATAAATGCTTGTCCACCTCCATTCCCATCTGGCCTAAAACATTTATTTAATTGGCTGTAAGTTTTTTGACTTTAAGTCCCTTAGCCATAAGGGTCCCATTGAGAGACAGGAGGAACTCAGGGCAGATAGCCACACCACCCCAACGATAAGACAAAATAAGTTTTGATGCTGCCTCTGGCAAATCTTGGCCACAAGAGAGAAAATGTAAACTAAAATAAAATCCTAACCTCCCTCCCTGCACCAACTAAACAGACCCCCTCTTGGCCAAGAAGACACCCCAGGAAAAAACCTTAAAACTGAGTCCCTGGCCATGATAGGACAGGAGGTCAGATATGCTTTGTTATACCCCTTCCCTTTTAGAGTTTAGCATTAATATTAAAATAGAGATCATAAGACTGATAAAATGGACTCTTTGAGACAATAAACAGAACCTAAGGCCATGCCAGACAAAGATTAAGGCGCTGCTCTAAAACTATAGGTAAAAACACTCAGATAATGATATTACAACATACATGATACAGGCCTGACACCCAACTCAGATTTCGCCACAAGAGCCCCAGGTACAATTGACAGTGGGAAACAAACTGATCGACTTTTTAGTGAACATGGTACAACCTATTCAGTTATTGACACCAAATAGGCATGGAAGACATCTGTCTACTCCCGTTCACTTCTCCCCAAGTCCTACATAGAATAAAAATTATATGTGACTGTTCTCAGACTAAGCCCTCTATATATTTTTTAGATATATCACCCTGGAAAACAGTACATCTATGGAGGTCCCTCCTAATTTATGCAAATCCTTTAACCCCAACAATTCATGGCCTCCTCCCATTTGTAACTTTAACTATAATAAAACCAGAACTAAGAGATCGATAAGCCAAACATGAGTCAGGATGATGATTATTTCAATAGGAGTTGGTTACAGGTGGGACCCTCTCAAGAATTTTGTGCTCCTCTGAGATACGTTTTATATACAGTTGAGACAAAGGGCAGTGGGCCTCACCCTGCTCAGCTAACATTATCTCCAGAGATTATGCCTCATGAGACCCACAATGGCCCCCTTTCCAGTCCATAACAGGTCAGAAATTTCCCATTAAACCAGTTCCCTGAAATTATTTAGCAGAGTGGCCCATGAACTCCTAGGGAAAATTCCAGACAGAGATAAATACTTCTTTGACTACTCCTTCCTTCCCTAGTGGGGTGCAGCTACTCATCAACATATATTGAGAAACTTGTCTAAGACTTTAAACATTATTGCTAATAAAACCACTCTTGCTCTTACTAGTCTACAAAAATCATTACACTCCCTTGCTAAAATAGTGCTTAATAACTGCATTGCCCTAGACTATATGTTTACAGAACAAAGATGAGTCTGTATGGTGACTAATACCACATGTTACACTTACATTAATTCCTCCTCTAAAATAGAGACTCATATTGACAAAATTAGACAATAGGCTATCTGGCTCCAACAAACCTTAGAACAGGTTTAGTCTTGAAACTCTTAGAGACTGGTTTACAGACCTATTCTCTTGGATGCCTAGTGGAATCCAATCAATCCTAAGAGACATTCTTAAATTAGTCCTCACTGTTCTTCTTTTGGTTATTATGATATACACACTAGCAAAACTTATTATACATTCTATAACCAAGAGCTATGTCAGTCTGACTACAACCAGCAAAGTGAGAAGGGAGATACCTATGATCAATACTCCACAAAAAGACACTAGAGAATATTTCCTTAATCAGGTCAAACAGCTTCATTCCATAGTATCCCCTCGTTGACCCTGCCCAGCAGGGAATAGCCAGATGAGAGATGATGCCCTGGTGCCCCAATTCTACAAAGCTGTGGAATAAAATTTGGGCGGTAGGGAAATTGTAATGATGGAAGTGATGCTTGGCATGACTAGCTCCATTTTGCTTCTGACCCCCTGTGATAATATCCTTTAGGTTAAAAGCTTCTGCTTAGCTCTGCATGTAGGCCAGCTAATAATAGGAAGAATCTAGTTTGTAGTTCAACCCTAGAAGAAAGATGATAACCATCCCTTTCCCAAAACTAATTTCCAGGGAGGTAAGGAAAGTATGCACACAAGTAACTGCACCATGTTAAAGATTCGTGAACTGACCTACCTCCTCCAAAGTTAACTGACCAAGAACAAAGAAGTTTTACAATGCCCCCAGACCCTCACTGATGCCCTCTTGCAGCCCCCGTTCCCTTCTCCTTTCCCTTAACATAAAAAGAAGCCTAAAGTTCATACTAATTTAAAATGGTTCTTTGGGACACTAGTCCACCATCTTCTCGATTAGCTGGCTCTCCAAATAAAAGTCACTTTCATTGCCCCGACACCTTGCCTCTCAACATATTGGCTATCCAAGTGGCGAGTGGTATGAGCTTGGACTCAGTTACAGTTACTGCTGTTGAGAAGACAGGGAAAGATGTAGCCATGGTTGGAACCATGCTAGTTTTGAACTCCACATACATTTTACCATTGAAACAACGCCAATGTGGCTGAAATAGTGACAATATTAATCCATATTGGGTATGTTTTTGATGTTGTTAAACACTTTTAGATTGGTTAGGAATACTAACCACTATTGTTTCCCTAAGAAATACGTTTTGGGTTCCCAATGTCTGATTGAAAAGAGTTTTTTGGAATGTTCTTTTTGTATGCCTGGGCATATCTTCCTGAATGTTGAGAGAAGTAAGCTTTGAAAGGGTGGGGATTTTGATTGACTTTGTTCACTCCTGGATTCCCACTGACCTGCACAATATTTGGCACGTAGAATATAATCAGAAATGATTTGTGCAATGATGGAATGAATAAATTCTAAGGGGTTTTGAAGAAAGACATCATCATCATACCCCATCCTGTCTCAACTCATGCTGGCCATGTATATTTTAAAAATAAAACAATAAGCTACCTCATGAAGAAAGTATTTTTTCTTGAAACATGATAAAATGTTTCTCAAAAAGAAGCATATTTATTCAAAACTTTTGCATTTTCAGTATGTGCACAATGAGTTTGATAGCTTACCAATGAAAAGACTCACGTGTCCAATGTCTTTCTACATGTTCTTGATCATCATTTAAAAAATTTTCTAACTACATCTGCTTTCCTCCTCTCAGAATTCTTCTTGTTAGCTTTCTAGGGACTGACTGCCTTATCTTACAATGTTTTATCAGATAAAGAATGCTTTGTTTTTTCCCAAACTCATTATTATTAAATCTTGTTTGTTTCCACAGTAACCCATGCCCCAGTCGGCCACAGTGGCTAGTGCAGGTGTGGGTAAGCCTGTAAGGGACTGTGCAAGCAGCATGATCAACAAGAAGGCTTAAACTTGAACCTTCAACCACAGATGCAGAACAGACTTAGTTGTAAAAAAAAAACAAAAAAAAGTCAGAACCAAGCAACTCAAGAGACCAAGACTACAAAATGGCTGAGTGACATAATTTTCCTACAAGTCCAGACAGTTTGAAGCAATTAAAAATCACAATTGGTTCCATAAGCAGAAATCTGCTCAAGCACAGTACAAAGAGAGATGTTGGAGACACTGGGGTATGGGGTGAGACGGAGCCTGTTACACTGGAAGATTACAACCTTTATCTAGACAGGCTCAGGTTCTTTGACTTCCTCACCATATTGGTGGCTTTGTTCACAGTGCCCTACAACCACTCAGTTATATCCAACTGTGACACGATCTCCTTAGGGTATGTTTTGTAATTTTCAGAAAGTTGAATGGGAGATAATTCTTCCCATTCCTGAGGATATTGGTGAGACATAGAGTCCTTTCAAGTGACTCTAAAAATTAGCCATGTCATGAATAACAGTTGCTTTCAAAGTAAATATACTGTTAAAGTTCCTAAATAAAATAGACATTCCTTAACAGCTGGGAATGTGGTACCCACAATCCATTTTTAGCTACAATTAGTTCTTCAGCTTTTTGGGCTTAAAATAATGTTCCCACAGATATTTTTGGAATATTGGCTCCAACACTTACTAGGTGTATGACCTTGGGCAAGTCACTTATCTGGCTCCTTAGGTGTAAAATAAGGAATAAACAATATCTACATCATGGAATGCTATGAAGAATAAATTAATGTATGTATTTCATTTACCACGATGTTTGGAATGTAGTTAGAACTCGATGATACTGGTTATCATGAAGATTATAAATAATGAATTTCACCTTGGTTTGGAAAGATATAACCATCTAAAATTTTGTCTTGTACCTAAGACAAAAACTACTGATGGTGGAGGCTTATTAAAATCCATTCCTATAGCTCCAAAAAGAAAAAAAATATGGAAAATTCTTTTACTGACAGATCCTGATGTTAAAAGTATTCCAGTAGTATTATGCTCAACTTGTTGTGCCCAGGAAGCTTGGCAATGGAAAAGGATGCTAACAACTTGAGGCATTCATTTCCACTGCTAGTGAGTAGCCCTAAGAGCCTGACAGCTACTTTGTGCTATCAAAACATTAACTGGCAAAAGCATCATTGAATTATAACGATAATTGGAGGCTTTGAAGTTAGGGTCATTAAGTTCATGTTTGAACCATAAATAGCAAAATATAATGGATCTCCATTAAATAAGGAAAAAAGTCTTTTATGATTACCTGAGCACCTGAATGACATCTAGAGAACTTACTAACCTGCCAGTGTTATTTCAGTAGGAATAAACAAAAGCAAGGAAATGATCATGTGTCCTTAGGGTCATCGCACCTGGCCAGGGTATATAAAGGGCTCCCAGAGCAGGAAGAGGACATCACACCTGAGAACACACAGCTCCTCTCAACAGCCCAGCCCAGCCCCACCACACACACCACCATGATCGGCTCCTGCTGCGGCCCCGCCTTCTCCTCCCTGAGCTCCTGCGGAGGCTGCTGCCAGCCCTGCTGCTGGCGCGACCCCTGCTGCTGCCGCCCCGTGTCCTGCCAGACCACCGTGTGCCGCCCCGTGAGCTGCGTGCCCCGCTGCACGCGCCCCATCTGCGAGCCCTGCCACCGCCCCGTGTGCTGCGACCCCTGCGGCCTGCAGGAGGGCTGCTGCCGGCCCATCGCCTGCTGCCCCTCGTCCTGCACCGCCGTGGTCTGCCGCCCCTGCTGCTGGGCCACCAGCAGCTGCCAGCCTGTCTTCGTGCAGTCGCCCTGCTGCCGGCCCCCCTGCTGCCAGCCGGCCCCCTGCCGCACCACCTGCAGGACCTCCTGCTGCTGAGCAACTCCTTATCACTGAGAGCCCCCAGTAGATGGCAGGGTCCCTCCTGCTGCCCCACAGGGCTTCATGGTAGAACAACATGTATTTTGTTGAGAAGCCCATTTCCCATCTCTTCAAACTAGCTCACACTGTGCAGTGAAGACATCTTTGCAGACCAACTACTGGCAAAGAATCTTCTCTCCTTGTAGGACCCCAGTCTAACTTCTGTATCGTGTTGTCTGTTTTCCAATAAACTTAATACTCCCAGCATAGGTATCATGGTCTTTGTGGTATTTCTTCTTGGTAGATGGTCTCTCTGTCATTCAGAGATATTCAAAGCAAGATGCATAATTATCCTCTTAAATCATTGTCTGAAATAGCCTAAGTCTGAGTAGTTTCTTATAAATCAATGTAGATGGCATTTGAGGAGCACAGTAGCTGAGTGAGGAAGATAGACATGACAGTATCTTCATCATGGTTATTGTCACTCGTGTCCAGAATTCCAGGCACAGGTCAGACACCTGAGAAATGTCCTACAACAAAGAACACATTAAGAAGCTGCATCTGGGTTGACACTTTTGTTCCCAGGCTGATGTTGTGTTTACAGATCTGACACTTGTCAGCACATCATAGAAAGCCCAGCACATTAGAGGTGGAAGGAGCCTTAGGTGTCATCTGGCCAATCACCTCTGTTTTTGAAGTTGGAGAAAAACAAGTAATGAAAGACTGAATAATTATTTACTAATATAATGTAATTATAATCACAGATGTTCAGAAAAGACCCAGAGAATACAAGTTTCCTGACATTAGACCTTTAAGTAAAACACTTCCTCTCGGTGTTTTTTTGTCTTTTGTGCCTGTCTTAATCCGTTTTGTGCTGCTATAACAAAATACCTGAGACTGGGTGATTTATAAAGAACAGAGGTTTATTTCTTACAGTTTTAGAGGCTGGGAAGTCCAAGGCTGAGGTGCCTGCATCTGGCAAGAGACTTCTTGTTTTGTCATTTCATGGCAGAAGGCAGAAGAGAAGAGAGAGAGAGAGAGAGAGAGAGAAGGGGGCTCAATTCATCCTTTTATCAGGAACCCACTCCTGTGATCACTAACCCACTCCCATGGTAACAGCATGAATCCGTGGGGGCTCTGCTGTAATGTCCTAATCCCCTCTTAAAAGTCCTACCTCTCAACACTGTTGCATTGGGGATTAAGTTTCCAACACATGAACTTTGGGGGGCACATTCAAACCTTCACAGTGCCCAAGTATAACTGCTACTTCAAATAATGAATTTCCTTTTACGTGTTTGAGATTTGATAGTTAGAATGTTATTTACAATGCTAACTTTTGTGAACAGTAAATCCACCCTGGCTTTCAGAAATTGCACATTAATGGCATTTTCCAAGCAAATTAATTACCCATTGTCAATCTACATGTATTTATCAAACATCTACTATGAACAGAGGCACTGAATTGACCACTCTGTGGGAATGCAAAGGAATAAAAAAGGGCCCCTGCTTCAAGAAGGTTATAACCTATTTAGGGAGATGAGGTACAAACAAGAAAAAAATTAAATAGTACATAATGTAAGCAATATAAATATAAAAGAAATAACAAAAATAGTTAAAAGTAGGTGAAGATAGCAAACCTATTAGGAAATATCATGCAATTGTCCATGGCATATACTTAAAGTTTTAAAAAAGGTAAATTGTAAAATATAAAACTGTTTTGTGAGAAAAAAAGTGTTTTTTGGCGTCTATGTGTGTTTATGCCTCAAAAAAAAAATCTGGAAAATTATGCAACAAAATCTAACAATAGTTGGGGATATTATTTGCTTTTTTACTTTAGATTATTCTTAATTATAGAACATTTATTTTATTTTTAATAAAATGAAATATTTTGTGGAAAATATAGTTAAATCTTTCTCATGATTATGCTCTGCTTTTAAAAACCTACCTATCAAATTCTAAATGGATTTAAAGCATATAAGTTAAACAGCAGCTGTTTGTATTGATAAAGACATCTTTTGTTGAAGAATATACCCCTATGTTATATGTATGGACTTCTCTGATAGCTTTAAAATGTGATCAAATTATTAAACACTGAATTTATATTTTAATATTTTAGGATCATCTCAATTGCATAAAACAAGGTACACATTTGATACATTCCAAATTAAGAATTTTTTTAAATTGCCAGCTATTTTAGATAGTATGTGCAACTGCTTTTCTCCATTTGTACAGACAACCAAGAATTGAGAACATAAAGCAACATTTTTCACATTAAAATGTGTCCATAATGTTATTGTTGGATGATAACGTTATGCAAAATATGGTATCCATCACCACTAGGAACCTGTCTAAATTTGTTTTAAGGCTTATTTTAAGGATGTTTCTCTAAGACCCCACTCTGTATTGCACGGGCTGTGCGATTCTCAGTAGGGCTCATACCATTACTCACAATCCTGACAGAGATACCTCCTACGGGCTCAGTGACAGCCTGACTCCCCTTAACAGAGATCGGTGCTCGGTGAGAGGGAGCTCAACATCTTCCTTCCAGGTTTTATCTTATTTCATGCTATTAATAAAATTATTAATGAAATGCACTACTGAATAATTTTATTTAATGTATATTCTTTGGTGACTGAGCAGAAAATTGTCCATTTGCCCTATCAAATTTGTTGGTCTTTATTCTAAATTTAAAAATTTAGAATTTATAAGGCACCCACATAACATATAAAATATATTTGTTTATTTAACAAACACAAGACACTAAGCGCCAGACACCGTTCTTAGTGCTTAACAAATATTAGTTCATTTAATCCTCTCAACCATCTTGATACGTAGTATTATGTACTATTATTATGGCCCAAGGACACACAGCCAGTATGCGGCTGAGGTTTCAATGAGTGTTGTCCAATTTCAAGATAAGTGGAATCAGAAAATAGGATGTGACGTGCCACTAGTGTTCAACTACAGAGCTGTGTTCTCACAACTCTGTGGCAGGAATAACTGAAGCATGACTCATGTTTTCTCTGCCTGAAAAGAAGTTTGGCGATGGGGTGGGGATACATGTGTTAGAGTGAATACACACTAGAAGGGTTTACTGAGTGATTCGCAGACTCTCTATCTTTGTGGACCTTTACGAAGGGGAGAGACAAATCTCTTTGGAATGACTTTGGGCCAGAAGTGTAGTAGAGAAATTAGTCCTGATAACTTCATGTTTTTTATGTGTCTTCTGAAAAGCCTTCCATTGCATAACATGTGGTCATCATAAAGACTCCGTGGCAGCATGAAACCCAGTGATGAGATGGTGTGTACTGAAAAGAGTAGAATACACAATTTTTAAATCTAGGCTCTGGTTACCACTTTCAGAAAAAATCCCATGTCCATGAACAAAGGAAAGAATGTTAAACATTAGAGTCAAAGGTCTTTAGAGATGAAACTGTGCTTGATTTCTCTCTCCTCTGTTTCCCTAATTGTGACTATGTGCTCAGTCAATTTATGTTCCTTTTAAAGTTTTAAAATTATGTTTGAAATTCCATTTAGGGAGCTTTAGATCTTGGGGCCCAAGGCACATTCTTGTGAATGATGGGAATGCTCCTAAAGTGATTCAAAACACTGTGTGGTGAATAATAGAGGGGTAAAGCTGGAAAGTAATGAGACCGTTTCCCCTGTGCAGTTCCTAAATTGCCCCTGGCAACACTTCCTGAAGAAGCATGTCCATTACATTTTCAGCAATGCTACAGCAGAACAATTGTGTGGCCTCCCAATGCGCCTCCCCCTGTGTACTGTATGTGTTTGCAATATTGGTTGAAAAAACCTACATCTTGTCACTTGATAGTCATTGCACCCATGTCAAGGTATATTAAGAAAAACTTCCCATTACATAACTCTTCATTACATATACAAGAAAGGCAAGTGTAAAAAAAAGTCACGTTTCAGAGATAAAAATCAGTATTCTGTGACCAGAAAGGCCAGAGTTAACCTGAACTGAAGAAAAGAAAAAATACAAGGCAGTCTTGGATGTTTTATTCCAGTACTTACCTGTTTTACAGAAATAAACTTTTGCCTTCCCTATACAAGTATATGAGCTGCTGTCCTATCCAAGGCATATATAGTCTACTGTAGCAAGTGATAAATGTATTCCCAAGGAAGCACCATGGAAGGACATGTCTAACATCTGTCTGATTCACATGAACTGCTTCCAGGAGAGGGGTCAGGAGAGGCTCTAGTCATAGCAGTATAACATAGTCATACTCCTCTATGTTTAATCTCTTTTAAACATTGAAGTTCTTTTAGGATCTCTTTGCCCAGATTTAGTCCGGTCTATCTATTCAAAACAAACATCAAAAGATGCTATATCCTCAAATAACTATGAGCTCTTAGATTTTCATGATGAACAGAGTGGATACATCCATACTTAGAGATGCAAGGAGAGTTCTTCAATGAGATAATGAGTATGTCACAAGCAACCATTAGTCAAAACAAAATTCTACTTAATTGGCCAAAAGATAAACAAGAGGGGTCATCGCACCTGGCCAGGGTATATAAAGGGCTCCCAGAGCAGGAAGAGGACATCACACCTGAGAACACACAGCTCCTCTCAACAGCCCAGCCCAGCCCCACCACACACACCACCATGATCGGCTCCTGCTGCGGCCCCGCCTTCTCCTCCCTGAGCTCCTGCGGAGGCTGCTGCCAGCCCTGCTGCTGGCGTGACCCCTGCTGCTGCCGCCCCGTGTCCTGCCAGACCACCGTGTGCCGCCCCGTGAGCTGCGTGGCCCGCTGCACGCGCCCCATCTGCGAGCCCTGCCGCCGCCCCGTGTGCTGCGACCCCTGCGGCCTGCAGGAGGGCTGCTGCCGGCCCATCGCCTGCTGCCCCTCGTCCTGCACCGCCGTGGTCTGCCGCCCCTGCTGCTGGGCCACCAGCAGCTGCCAGCCTGTCTTCGTGCAGTCGCCCTGCTGCCGCCCCCCCTGCTGCCAGCCGGCCCCCTGCCGCACCACCTGCAGGACCTCCTGCTGCTGAGCCCCGCACGGGCCGCCCGCAGCAAGCAACCAACCTTCTGAGAAAGCCACACTCCCTTTCTCTGCCTAACACACCTCCTGCCCCGAGCCATCAAGACCCCAATCAACCCTCATCAACCAGTCTGGGGACGGAGATCCAGGCTCATCTATAAAGACTTGGGCTGTTCTCAAGTCCTTGTATCACAAGTAATTTCCTTCTTCCCGTCTTAGAGCTTAGGTTTTGTGGCATGTTTATTTGCTAATAAACTTCTCTTCTTTGGCCTTGCAAACACAGTTTTGGTTTTATTTACTCTTTCTAAGTTTTTAAATTAAATTTATTTATTTTATTTTTATTTATTTTTAAAAAATTGACACATAAAGGCACACATTGATGGTGTACCCTGTGATGTTTCAATACATGTACATTGTGGAATAATCAAATCAGAGTATTTAGCACATCCATCACCACATACATTTATCATTTCTTTATGGTAAGGGGATTTAAAATCCTCTCTAGCTATTTTGAGATATACAATACAATATTGTTAACCATAGTCACCCTACCATGCGTTATAACACCAGAACTTATTCCTCCTACCTAACTGTAATTTTGTTCCCACAGACTAATCTCTCCCCACTACCCCTCCCTCCTATTCTTCTCAGCCTTTGGTAACCACTATTCTACTCTCTACTTCTGTGAGATCAACTTCTTTAGATTTCACGTAGGCAGTATCTGTCCTTCTGTGTCTGGCTTATTTCACTTAACATAATGTCCTCCAGGTTCATCCATGTTGCCACAAATGACAGGATTTCATATTTCAATAATATTCCATTGTGTATATATACTACATTTTCTTTCTTTATTTATCTGTTGATGGATGTTCGGTTGTCCCATATTTTGGCTATTGTGAATAATGCTGCAATAAACATGATATACTGATCTCATTTCCTCTGGACATATACCCCAGAGTGGGATTGCTGGACCATATGGAGGTTCTATTTTAAATTTTTTGAGGAACCTCCATACTGTTTTCTATAATGACTGTGCTAATTTACATTTCCACCAGCAAGGTATAAGGGTTCCCCTTTCTCCACATCCATGCCAGCATTTGTTATTTTTTGTCTTTTTGATAATAGTCATCCTAATTGGGGTGAGGTGATATCTCATTATGGTTTTGATTTGCCTTTCCCTGAGGATTACAGATGAATTTGGGTTGAACCTTAAAAGATAGGTAGAGGAAAGGGAAACATCTAGCTGGAGATGCACCAAGAACAGCATCGTGGCAAGTGGGGAGGGGCATGCAAGAACCACAGGAGTCCAATTGATCAAAAGGATGGTAGGAGATAATGTTGTAAAGTTAAGTTGATCCAGAGCCCAGCAGAGGACTTTAGACTTAATCTGATAGGCAATAGGGAGCCATGGGAGGCTTTGGAGCCTGACAGTGCCCGATCAGGGCTGCACTCTAGAAAAAGAAATCTGGGGGCTGGTGTGGGATGGACTGAGAAGCAAAGTGACTGTAAGTTTTTGAAATCTCTGTAGGACCAAAGAGGTAAAGGGACTGTGTTAGGGTGACACGACATTCCTGGGATGGGAGAGGAAAGAACAGTCAGAAAGGCATGAACAGGACCCACAACGCGCCCTCCAGGGAAAGGAGAGGCGAAGTCGATGGTGGTTGAGACCGTGAAGCCCAGTGTGTTAGAGAAGGCACTGCCACTCCATGGGATGAGGAAATCAGGAGGAGGAAGCAGTTTGAGGGGAAACGAATTTACCGTGTTGAGTTTGCAATTGCCTAGTTGGCCCTGGGAGAGAAGACAAGATTGGAGATATAGCCTTTGGGGGATATCCTCATAGACATAAAAAAAAAATCGACATCCTGGAATAGAAGAGGGTATTGAAGGACAGAGTAGAGGGAGGGAAGAGAAGAAGCCTAAAAGCAGAATCTGGGAGAAAAGCTGGCCTTCGGAAGAGAAGCCAGTGAGGAAGACCATGGTGAGGAAGGGTAGCCACGTGGTGGAAGCACACGGAGAAGGGTTCGATAAGCATCTGGCATGTGCTAAGCACTTGCTGCATACACAGTCACCTCCAGCAGAGAATTCCAGGGGACTCAAGACAGAAAAAGCCACTCTTTCTGGACACCAAATTCAAGAGTTAAAGAAGGAATGGTATAGGACTAAGAAATTTGGCAGTAAAGAGCTTGAGTGACGATGCGAACTTGAGAGCTAGCAGGGCCAAGGAAGATTTCTCGTGGTTTTATTCTCTTGTATATTGGAATTTCATTTTAGAATGGGTAGGCCATCTAGAGTTATTATATGACTCACAAAAGAATAAAAAACATGTCTAAAAAAAACTTATACACACATACTCACAGCAGCATGATTCATAATAGCTGAAAAATGGAGACAACCTAAACATCTATGTGGATGAACTTAGCTACCTCCTTAAAGGTCCTATCTCCAAATACAGTCACATTCTAAGGTACTAGGGGTTAGGGCTTCAACATACGAATTTGGGGGAGACAAATCAGCCTATAACAATTCCCATATTACAGATGAGGAGATTGAGGCTTAGAGAAATTAAGAAACTTGCCCAAGGTCACAGACCACAGATCTGGGCCTAGAACCCAGATCTGCCCAACTCTGAAGCCCATGTCCATGGCCTTGATGTGATATGAATGGAGCCATCTTCTGTGCTTGGCCATTTGAATATTCTCTTTTGTGAAGTGCCTATTCAAGTCTCTTGCCCACTTTTCTTATTATCTTTCTCTTGTTTATTGGATGTTTATCAGTTATATGTGTTGCAAATATCTTCTCCTACTGTTGCTTGTCTCTTAATAATGTCTTTTGATGAACAAAAGTTCTTAATTTTAATATAACCCAATTTGTCAACCTTTCACATTATTTTTATTCTTATTCTAAGTTTCCTATATTTTTTCATTGATATATCATAATTATAGATATTTTGGGGACATGTGATATTTTGATACATGTATACAATGTGCAATGACAAAATCAGGGTAATCAGGACATCTATCACCTCAAACATCCATCCTTTCTTCATATTGGGTTACAATTTTATTCTTTCTGTTCAATATTGCTCTAGCTATTCACGGTCTTTTGTGATTCTATATGAATTTTAGGATTGTTTTTCTATTTCTGTGAAGAATTTCATTGGTATTTTGATAGGGATTGCATTATGTCTGTAGATTGCTCTGGGTGGTGTAGACATTTTAACAATATTAATTGTTAAATTAATACAATATTAATCCCATGCTCATGAGATCTCTTGCCACTTTTTTGTGTCCTCTTCAATTTCTTTCATTAGGTTTTGTTTGTTTGTTTGTTTTGTTTAGAGACAGTGTCTGGCTCTGTCAGACAGACAGGCTGGAGTGCAGTGGTACAATCATTGTTCACTGCAACCTGGAACTCCTGGGCTCAAGTGGTCCTCCTGCTTCAGCCTCCCAAGAAGCTGGGACTACAGGCACTTTTTAAAAAGTTTTTGTAGAGTTGGGTTCTCACTATGTTGTTCAGGGTGGTCTCGAATTCCTGGCCTAGAGCCATCCCCTTGCCTGGGCCTCCCAAAGTGCTCGGGTTGCAGGTGTGAGCCACTGCACTTGGCCACTTTCATTAGTGTTTTATAGGTTTCCTTGTAGATATCTTTCACTGCTTTGGTTAAGTTTATTCCTTCCTAGGTTTTTTTTTTTTTGTAGCTGTTATAAGTAGAATTGAATGGATATCAATAGGTTTCTGCCAGCTTCAACTGGTTTCAACTGGTCTGGGCAGGTTTCAGTCAGCCAGAGCTGGTTTCAGCCAGTTTCAGCTGATTACAACAGGCTTCAACAAGTTTTGACTGGTTCAAGCTGATTTCAGTTGGTCTAGATGGGGTTTGACTGGTTAGAGCCTGTTTCAATTGGTTTCAACCAATTTCAGCCTGTTTATACAGGTCTCAGCTGGTATCATCCAGTCTCAGTCTCAGCCGGTTTAGTACAGCTCCAGCTGGTTTGAACCAGTTTGAACTTGTATCAGCAGGTTTGATCTGGTTTCAGCTGTTTTCAGTTTGGTTTGGTTTCAGCCAGTTTGGCCCACTTTCTCATCAATTGATGCTGAGGGAAAATTAAAAGTGGTCCATACTACAACACCAATGTTTCAATTTAGAACTTTGAGGCTGAATGGGTCTATATTCAACTCTTTTCCTTGATTAATCTCTCCTATTGGTACTACACTGGTTTGTGCACTACAGAAAGATATAAGACAGACAGGTGGGATCTTGCTTTCTGCATAAGCCTTTAGTACTCTGTGCATAGTAGGATTTAATAAACATGTGCTATTTATAATAAAAATGATGTCAATTTCTATGCCTATAAAATTAAGTGGCTGAACAAGATGATTTACTAAGTTTTTGATCTCCAATATTCCATGAGTAGATACAACCATTTTTCAACTTCATACCTACAGTCATGGTTACCATATGACATGAACACCTTTACTAAAACTAGCATGAATCACATTCCAATGTAATTATATTGCTGTACGAACAAATACCACAACCTCATAAAAAGCTAGCCATGTACTTCTACTCATGATTGGAAAGGAGGAATAAGCCTACCACAAGTATCAATCCCATGTTTTTTGACCACTGCTTTTTTTCATTTCAGTTCATATAACCCTAAAATCCCACTGGAAAATCACATTGTTTCTTTTGGCAATCACCAGGAATTGTTTCAACTTTTGTTTTGCTGAAATTTATCCTAACTACTTTGCATTTACTACACCTATTGCACCATATTTGATCATCCATTTCCTAACCTGCTTTATATAGCAGAAAGAAGTATTTTCTAACTCCTGCTTTTTCTTATTGGTTCATCTTCCTAACTTCAGCTGTCATGCTCTTTGGCATAATATCATTTCATAGAACACATGGTGTAGTAACATAAAATGACATCAATTAAAGGTAAATCCTACCTTTGAAAAATTAAATACTGTCTAGATAATTCATACAGTAGTGATTTTTATCTTTCACAGAGAAGTGTGAATTTCACTTAATATTTTGTGATTTTTTCCCCAAATACTAGATATGAATTTTAGCCTCTCTTTTAAGTTAAATTGGAATGGAACAGGTTTTGTTTCATATGTCCTCCTGAGTGATAAATGCCTCCTCAAATATAAATGTCTGAAGTTCAGGATAGATCATAGAAATTGGAAATCTTCAATTTCTGGAAAGACCTATGAGGTTCTATGAATATGAAGTTTATCAGAGGTTCTATCTGGCTGATTGTAGAGACTATAATCTTATTAATCTAAAAAATATAAAGATAGTGTTACATGAAGGACAGTCATGGTTAATAATTTTTTTCTAGAGACTTCAGGTTTTGTGGCTATGACCCCCAAATCACATCATCTTATGGGTGAGAGTCACTGTCAGGTGATACAACCACAAGCACAAAACTGAGGGTGAGGCTTAAGTGGAAATTATAGCATTGTTTGGAAACAAAGCATTAACACTTCTACCAAGAACAAACATTGGTGAGTATTAGCTGAGCAATAAGGAAAAACCAATTTGAAGATATATTTAAAATAACTCAGCATTTGAACAATCAGAGGGCCCTAAAAAAGCTGGTTTAAAGAGTAACAAGATAAAAATGTTGTCTATCACAAACAGAGGAAATAGCCAAGGCTTATAAAAGGCCCAACTGAGGTAGAATAGGCAGTCATAACTCAGAAACTCCTCCAAGCAACCCAACTCAACTCCTGACACCATGGCCTGCTGCTCCACCAGCTTCTGCGGATTTCCCAGCTGCTCCACAAGTGGCACTTGTGGCTCCAGCTGCTGCCAGCCAAGCTGCTGCCAGCCAAGCTGCTGCCAGACCACCTGCTGCCAGCCAAGCTGCTGCCAGACCAGCCCCTGTGGAACCGGCTGTGGCATTGGCTATGGCCAGGAGGGTGGCTGTGGAGCTGTGAGCTCCCGCACCAGGTGGTGCCGCCCAGACTGCCGCGTGGAGGGCACCTGCCTGCCCCCCTGCTGCGTGGTGAGCTGCACACCCCCATCCTGCTGCCAGCTGCACCATGCCCAGGCCTCCTGCTGCCGCCCATCCTACTGTGGACAGTCCTGCTGCCGCCCAGCCTGCTGCTGCTACTGCTGTGAGCCCACCTGCTGTGAGCCTACCTGTTGAAAACCTCCTTCTTATGGGAATCCTAAGAAGATGGCACCTCAATACTAACCAATGTAGAGTCCCAACAAACTTCTGAACTCCAGTACCTATAACCCAGCTTGCAGCCTCTTGTCTCACAGCTACATAATTTCCCTAGGACACAAATTCATTTACAAAGAAACACCAAAAATCTTTCGTAGATCTGGATACCAATGGAAGTCCTATAATGTGAAAAGGGTTGTGTTATATTTTACTATAAATATCATTTGAAATATTTCAACAGTTCATTGGGACTTGGATTTAATAAAATTTTTTCATCTCTTCAATGATGGTGTTGTTAGAACTTTCTTTTCTTTGGAATTTGTGAAGGATATTGGGGCACTGGGATTTTTAAAAATCTCAATATGGCATGACACTATGGTTTTTCTTTATTATTGTTCTTTTAATAATGATCTTTAAGAGTGGTTTTCCTTTGTTTTGCCATTAAATAGTCCAATATTTTGTGGCCAAAATATATGACTAAAAGAACAAGACAATATTTAGGAACTATTTCCCAAGGTGCTCATGTGTGCAAGATGGTCGGCTAGGTGTTACAAAAGGTCAACTTTACAAAAAGGAATTTCATGTAAATTCCTTTGAGCTATTGCCAAATCTATTCAATCGTTCATACATGTGTCTGTGCACAATTCTTTCAATCATCAAAGGTACGCAAAGCACGATACAAAATGGGAGAGACAGTAAACACAAGATGATAGAATAATAGCTGACATATTTTTTTATATACATATATGTTTTTGTCCGTGGTTCCTGGCTCATAACTCCCATAGCCCTTGTAATAATGTTGGTGTACTTTAGGCCTCAGAAAACAGAATCTCTCTGACTTTCTCCTGCCCTCCTTTTATCTCTTCCTTTTTCTCCCCAAGGCAGAAATCTTCCCTCTCTTTTCTGTTTTGGAGCAGGCCATAAAGAAATTCTCGGATCTACCTTGTCTGACTGTAGGTCATAAGACCCCCATTTCAGAAGGGGTCCTGCCCCATACCTTTTAGGAAAGGATGCTGCACAGAGAGGCCAAGAAGAGTCTGAACAGACGGGCCTTGCTGGGTTTCCCCACTCAGTCTATTAGTATTAGATCATGCCCTTTTTGTCCAATCACATTTCTATGTAGCTGTCAATCATGCCTATCCAATGAAGTCTCCATAAAAAGCCCAAGAGGACAGGGTGCAGAGAGCTTCCTATAGCTGAGCACATGCAGGTTCCTGGAGGGTGGTGCATCCAGAGAGGGCATGGAAGCTCTGAGCCCCTTCCCCCACAGCTCACCCTATGCATCTCTTCCTCTATATCCTTTGTAATATCCTTTATAATAAACCAGTAAATGTAAGTAAGTGTTTCCCTGAGTTCTGTGAGCTCCTCCAGCAAATTAATC
Organism: Daubentonia madagascariensis; assembly: GCA_023783475.1. Classification (NCBI taxonomy): domain Eukaryota; kingdom Metazoa; phylum Chordata; class Mammalia; order Primates; family Daubentoniidae; genus Daubentonia; species Daubentonia madagascariensis. Next base: position 4,813,815 of record JAKFHU010001186.1, on the reverse strand, counting down.
AAATCCAAAGCGGGGGTTGGATCCCTGACTTATAGTTGTTCTGTCAGAAACACAGGTAAAACAACCTGGGGCTTGTGCATGGCATTGGAAGTGGGGGGCAGTCTTGTGTACCTGATGCTGTGGGATCTGACGATATCTCCAGGTAAATATCGTCATAATGGAATTGGACTGGAGGACACCCAGCTAGTGTCCACTGCAGAATTGATTACCTGCTTCTTGTTGGGGAGAAATCCCCACACTTTTGGTCACAGAAGTCTTCTGTGTTGGTTGTTGTTGAGTGACAGAACAGAAAAAAATACTTTGGTATCAAAGTATTGGTATCAAAATCATCTTTGAGTGTGTTTTTCCACTCAATAGCACAAGTTATAAAATCATCTTGAGTTCCAGTCCCAGCTTTTTAACTAACAATCCATGAATACTTGAGCAAGTCTTTTCACTTGCTTGGGTACCTATTTCTCATCTGGAAAATGAAAGAATTGAATTTTATTACTTACAATGTCTCTTCCAGGCATAGGAGAGTAGATAATTTCCTAAACAGGTAGCACACTGACAATTAATCCCTTCAGATGCCCAAAGGAGAAAAAATATTCAATGGTCAAATAATGTTGCATGCATTATCGCCATCTTGAAGGTTTATAAAGCACATTAGAATATTAAAGGAACTAAGATGTTCTACAATAAAGAAACCTCTATAACCATCACTCCCAAACTGATTTAGCCAGAAAATCCTCTATTCTTACATTACCTGTAAACATCCTGTAACACTAATGTTACTCAAAAAGTACTTTGAAAAATAGAATATCAACTGATGTTTTTATAATACCTATACAATCCACTTATGTATTGTAAAGCAGAACATAAATATTCACTACAGCGATGGATTTAAATGAACATGGCCTTGGCTCTACACTACCACTATTCTTAATCTAATCTCCAGAGAGTTCTGGAATGAAGAAAGGATTAAATAAAAGATACACAATGAGGCTTCCATTATAAGGGATATAATCTTTGGTCATGAAATCAAAGTGGTGAGCCAGGGACTAGGGGTAGAGAGGTATGGGAAGTGATTGCTTAAAGGTTATGGGGTACTCTTCTGGGGTGATGAAAAAGTTTTGAAACTAGAGAGAGGTGATGGTTGCACAACATTATGAATGCATTAAATGTCACTCAATTATACACTTTAAAATGGTTATTTGTATGTTATGTGAATTTTACCTTAATGTAAGAAAATCAAAAGAGCAGGGCCTCCACTAGCACAACTTTACTAGAATTAGAAAAAGTTTCCACCTTTGGGTGGATACGGGCACAGCTTGCTGAGCCTGCAGCATCTTGGTGTGAAGAATAATGTGCTTCTTCCTCTAAGTGGACAGAGCCCTATATCAGGGCACCACCTACACGTCTATACTCAACAGCCCTACAACATGGTCAACATTTTATTCCCCTCATACACAGCTCTCTTGTCTCCCATCAGGATGAGAAGGTTTAGGTTGGATGTACCTTTTTCTTAGAAGGGCTTAGGCTCCGAAACACCGAAGGAAAAAAAAAGCCAGGTTGGCATTCAGGAGAGAAGAAATAGATCTTGCTACTTGGTTTAGGATAACAGTTGGGGGTGAAAGGAGGTCCTTGAAGTTTGTGTGTTGTCGAATCTAGGTCACAAGGATGGGAGCCCAGAAGCCCTAGGCAAGAATGGTTGTGTTCATTTGACTGGCACATCAATTATGTCTTAGTTCTTAGGAATCTTGGTGAGGCAGTTGCAATTGGATTAGAGAACTAGTAAAATGGAGATGAATGAATAGGGATAACCCCCAAAACTTGTAACTAGAAAATTGGAACAATGACATCTTAAAGAAAAATAATTCTGAACATCTGTGTTAAACAAAAGCCAAATGTTGACAAATAACAGAAAAACGTATTCTTTCTTCTTATAGTATTACAATGGTCTGGACCCCATAACTTAAATGAAGTAATAAAAACCAAAGAGAATAAGTACAGTAATAAGAAAATGTGGCATGTATACACAATGGAATACTATTCAGTCTTTAAAAAGAAGAAAATTTTGTCACATACTACACCATGGATAAACTTGGAGGATATCATGTCAAGTGGAATAAAATAAATTTTCTTTTCTTAATTTACTTAGGGGAGGTAATGGAATGCTCAGATTAGTCTTCATTCTGTGGAAGAGGAGTCGGATTCTCAAGTAAGTGTCGTACCTTCAATTTTGCACTGAGGAAGACGTTGAGAACAGTGCCAGAGTAGACAAACACAGAAATGGAGATCTGATACGCAACACCACTGTCTCCAGTGTCTTTATCAATAATGTATTTCAAATCCTCAAATACTTGAGCTTTTTGCAAGGGGAGATAAGTTTTTATAGTATCAAAGATTCTGCTGAATTTAGATATGAATTAAATAACTCCTGAGTTTGTAACCATGACAAATCCATATATTTCAAGCATCTAAGGTGGAAAAATTACCTAATCTAAGAACCTGTGATGTAGCTTTTCTTAAAAAGAAGCAAGAAATTCACAAAGAACCATACCTTTTCATTCAAATTTGATGTGGAATTTGAAAATATGTCTTAATTCTGACTTGGAACTAGAGTTATAGTCTAAACTCAAAACTGTCATTCCTGGAGAAACAGGACTACTAACACTTGGTGTTCTGGTTCACAACCCATGAGTGGCATTTTAATTTCCATTTCACTGTAATAGAGGCCCATGCTCCATGGAGGCCAGGTCACCTTTCATTGTACCTAAACAAAACCTTCATCTTCACCTTTATCAGTTGCCTCATCCAAATTATAGAATCTTTGTAGCAAATGGGACTAGTCTCTAATATCTGCAATAAACCACATACTGCAGATGCAAAACACTATAGTATGTCATGTACTCCAGTATTAATATGTTAAAAGTATGATTTTTATGTGATTAAGAACATTTAAATCTCTAGAGTATCCTGATAAAAGATTAGATGAAGTCGCAAGTCAGGTAGGTTAACGTTTTTAGCACTTGAGATTTTCTCGAAGTGTGCTTATTATGCTGTTAAAAAATAAAGAAATAAAATCTCCAGAAAAGTCTCAATAAACAGTGTCATTACATACCCTAAGCTCTGTCCTCCTTCCTTTACTCTCAAAAAAGTCTGTAAGAAAGGGAGCAAATTTTTACATCTTGCTTTCACCCTTTTATTTTCCTTAAAACAACTGCTTATGTCAAAAGAGAGAGAAGGAGACAGAGAGAGAGAGATGACTATAGTGGTCAAAAGAGGTTAGTCTGGAGTCAGATGGTGTGGGTTCAAATTTCAGATTCATCATTTATTAGTGTGAACTTGGGCAAGTTAATTCAATCTTTTCAGTTTCTTCACATGGATTATGGTAGTGACAATGGTACCTACCCCACAGGACTGCTGTGAAAATTCAATGTATTGACACATGTGAGCACTCAGAACCATTTAGGTATAATGAGTGCTTCCTTGTTTGTACAAGGAAGAAGCTTTGGGAATTATGTTAATGGTAGCTGGCCAAGGCTTATAAAAGGCCCAATGTGGAAATCACCACCAAAAGTCGAAAACTTCTCCAAGCAACCCAACCCTCAGACTGACTCCTGACACCATGGCCTGCTGCTCCACCAGCTTCTGCGGATTTCCCAGCTGCTCCACAAGTGGCACCTGTGGCTCCAGCTGCTGCCAGCCAACCTGCTGCCAGACCACCTGCTGCCAGCCAAGCTGCTGCCAGACCAGCCCCTGTGGAACCGGCTGTGGCATTGGCTGTGGCCAGGAGGGTGGCTGTGGAGCTGTGAGCTCCCGCACCAGGTGGTGCCGCCCAGACTGCCGCGTGGAGGGCACCTGCCTGCCCCCCTGCTGCGTGGTGAGCTGCACACCCCCATCCTGCTGCCAGCTGCACCATGCCCAGGCCTCCTGCTGCCGCCCATCCTACTGTGGACAGTCCTGCTGCCGCCCAGCCTGCTGCTGCTACTGCTGTGAGCCCACCTGCTGTGAGCCCACCTGTTAAAAGCCAGGTTGCTGATTTTCAACTTGAAGTTTCAACTTTCAACTCAATCCATGAACTAATTATCTCCTGGCCACTAACAAATTCTTGAACTTTTATTTGGCTTTTGTTATGGGGGATACCAAATATTTAGTCCTCAGACCTATCTGATTCAACACGGGAAAGACCTTGATCTTCTCTCTGAGGATGCCAAAATACAAATTTGACCCAAGAAATGAAAAAACGAATTTACCTGGGGATTGACCCTCAGCATGTATTCAACCCCATAGTCTGAGGCTCAGTGCTGCCGAGGCCATGGAAGAATCATCTGTCCTTCTCAGATACATTCACCTGCTCTATTATACCATTCTGCAGATTGCACTTCCTATAAAAGGAGAATAATATACCCAGGTCTAATAAATTATATCTATTGGTGCAGCAAACATGTTTCTTTTTCCACTGAGTGTATTCGTGATGTGTATTTCATAGAAAGTCATACAGAAGATTTTAATCTGTTTTTGATATCCCACACTGCTCTTCTCATACATGATAGGAAATTTGATGAAGTCCAGTGGAGGTTAATTCCCATAAAAAGATACAGGAAAGGCAGTTACTCAGGGCCTAAGAAATGGCACAGGTTCTGTGACCATATCTTTTTTTTTTTTTTTAATTTATTTTTTTAATTTCAGAATATCATGGGGGTACAACACTTTGGCCATTCACATTGCCCCTGTTCTGCCCGTGTCAGAGCCACAATTGTGGTCGTCTCCCAAACTGTGCTCCCCACATCCATTCAGTGAGAGTTTTTCCCATCCCTTCCACCCCGCTCCCGCCCCCCCGCCCTCAGATGAATGTTATTGCCCTGTGTGATGTAAGTGTTCCTCAGTTAGTACCAGTTTGATGGTGAGTACCAGTGGTGCTTGTTTTTCCAATCCTGTGACACTTCGCTTCGAAGAATGGGTTCTAGCTCCAACCAGGATAATACCAGATGTGTTAATTCACTATTGTTCCTTATTGCTGAGTAATACTCCATGGTATACATATACCACATTTTATTGATCCACTCGTGTATTGATGGGCACCTGGGTTGTTTCCACAACTTTGCAATTGTGAATTGTGCTGCTATGAACATTCGAGAGCAGATGTCTTTATTATAAAATGTCTTTTTTTCTTTGGGTAAATACCCAGTAGTGGGATTGCTGGGTCAAATGGTAATTCTACTTTTAATTCTTTGAGGTATCTCCATATTCTTTTCCATAGAGGTTGTATTAATTTGCAGTCCCACCAGCAGTGTATGAGTGTTCCTATCTGTCCACATCCCCGCCAACATTTGTTATTTGGGGATTTTTTGATATGAGCCAATCTCACTGGAGTTAAGTGATATCTCATTGTGGTTTTGATTTGCATTTCCCTGATGATTAGAGAAGTTGAGCACTTTTTTATTGTTTGCTGGCCATCATTCTGTCTTCTTTGGAAAAGTTTTTGTTCATGTCCTTTGCCCATTTTTTAATAGGGTTGTTTGATTTTTTCTTGTTGATTTTCCTAAGTTCTGTATAGATTCTGGTTATCAGCCCTTTATCAGAGGTGTAGCATGCAAATTTTCTCCCATTCTGTAGGTTGTCTGTTCACTCTAGTGATAGTTTCCTTGGCTGTGCAGAAGCTTTTCAATTTGATCAGGTCCCATGTATTTATTTTTGTTGCTGTTGTGATTGCTTTGGGGGTCTTCTTCATAAATTCTTTGCCTATGCCAATGTCCATAAGAGTTTTTCCAACGTTTTCTTCGAGAATTCTTATGGTTTCATGTCTTAGGTTTAGATCTGTTATCCATTGTGAATTGATTTTTGTGAGAGGTGAAAGGTGTGGGTCCACTTTCAGTCTTCTACATATGGCCATCCAATTTTCCCAGCACCATTTGTTGAATAGGGATTCTTTTCCCCATTGTACGTTTTTCTGGAATTTGTCAAAGATCAGGTGACTGTATGAGGTTGGTTTTATATTTGGGTTCTCAGTCCTGTTCCATTGGTCTACGTCTCTGTTCTTGTGCCAATACCTGCAGTTTTGGTTACTATAGCCTTGTAGTATAGTTTGAAGTCTGGTAGACAGATGCCTCCCAATTTGTTCTTTTTGCTTAAGATTGCTTTGGCTAGACGGGGTCTTCTCTGGTTCCACACGAAGCATAGAATTATTTTTTCTAGATCGGCAAAAAATGATGTTGGTATTTTGATAGGGATTGCATTGATTCTGTAAATTAATTTAGGTAGCAAAGCCATTTTTACTATGTTGACTCTGCCTATCCAAGAGCATGGTAGGGCTTTCCATCTATTTACATCCTCTGCAATTTCCTTTCTCAGTGTTTCATAATTCTCTCTATATAGGTCTTTGACCTCCTTAGTTAGATATATTCCTAAATATTTAATTTTCTTTGTTGCTATTGTGAAAGGTATTGCATCTTTAATTTGTTTCTCAGCTTGATTGTTATTAGCATATATGAAGGCTATGGATTTGTGTGTATTAATTTTGTATCCTGAGACTTTGCTGAATTCATTTATCAATTCCAGTAATCTCTTGGTTGAATCTTTGGGGTTTTCTATATATAATATCATATCGTCTGCGAATAGTGAAAGTTTGACCTCTTCTGCCCCTATCTGGACGCCCCTGATTCCTCTGTCTTGTCTAATTGCTGTGGCCAGGACTTCCAGCACTATGTTGAAAAGAAGTGGAGATAGTGGACACCCTTGTCTGGTGCCAGTTTTAAGGGGGAATGCCTTCAATTTTTCCCCATTCAGTATGATATTGGCTGTGGGTTTATCGTATATGGCTTTAATAGTTTCTAGGAATGAGCCATCTATGCCTATATTGTTAAGAGTTCTTATCATAAAAGGGTGCTGGATTTTGTCAAAAGCCTTTTCTGCATCTATTGAAAGGATCATATAATCTTTGTTCTTGCTTTTATTTATATGGTGAATTACATTTATAGATTTGCGTATGTTGAACCATCCCTGCATCTCGGGAATGAAGCCCACCTGATCATGATGGATTATTTTTTTGATGTACATTTGAATTCAGTTTGCAAGGATTTTATTGAGAATTTTTGCATCTATATTCATAAGGGATATTGGTCTGTAGTTTTCTTTTTTGTTGTGTCCTTTCCTGGCTTTGGTATCAAGGTGATATTGGCTTCGTAGAATGAGTTTGGGAGGATTCCATCCTTCTGGATATTTTCAAATAATTTCTGCAGTATAGGCACCAGTTCTTCTTTGTAGGCTTGGTAGAATTCAGGTGTGAACCCATCTGGTCCAGGACTTTTTTTTGTGGGTAGATTTTTAATTACTGCTTCAATTTCGGTGCTTGATATTGGTCTGTTTAGAAATTCTGTCTCTTTCTGGTTGAGCCTAGGGAGGTAGTGTGTTTCTAAGAATTTGTCCATTTCCTCCACGTTTTCGTGTTTGTGGGCATAGAGATTTTTGTAGTATTCAAAGATGATGTTTTGTATTTCCATGGTATCAGTTGTGACTTCTCCTTTTTCATTTCTAATTGAGCTTATTAGAGTCCTTTCCTTTCTGCTTCTGGTCAACCTGGCAAGTGGTCTGCTGTGACCATATCTTGACCTCACACAGTGCTTTCACAACCAGAAAATTATAGAAGCCAAGATCTCCCAATCTAGAGCCCAGAACATTATTTATTTTTCCTGTCCGTTAGAGGAATGTTCTTTGGGGCAATCTTCGTACAATGGTAATGTATGCTAATAAATCACGTGAAGTCTTGCATGGCAGAGCAAGAGAAACAGAAGGTAGGGAAGCCTCTCTGAGGAAATATGTGTTCTCAATTATGTGGAGTTTTTTACTCCAAAACCTTTTCTTCCCAGTTTCCACACAGGGAGTGAAGATAACAAAGGTTTTACTCCATCTTTAGAATCAACACATCTACTTTGGTTTAAAATGTTCACTTGCAGAAATGCACACATATTATATATAAATGTGTATTTATATATAATACACATACACAACAAATTTATACACATTTAAACACAAATACTAGGGAATGCTTCATGCGTTTAAGTGGTTTTTTGGACAAGAATCAGGATTAATTCATGGTTCCTCGGACTTAGAACTGGAGAGTACTGAAGGTATTTTTTTACTTAGGTTAAAATTACAATGCTTTATCTATTCAAGGGCTAATGAAAATCTAGAAATTAGAAGGCATGAATAAAGGATAACGTAAGCAAAAAACTGATTTCCCTGACATATTATCTAGAGACCTAATACAATCCAGAAAACTCCCTTGAACAACAGAACAGAAATGAAAACTTGCTCTATCCTCATGCCCCTTTTATTCTAACTACCAACCAACCACTCTCAGTTATCAATACCTAAACAGCTCCTGCTGAGAGAAAAAATAAAATGACAAGTGACTTAGGTACAATGCAAATTTGGCTTTTCATCATTACTTTACACTGCTAATCATTCACCCCCTCTCTTATTCAGTAAGCATTTACTGAGGATCTACATGCAAAATGGTGCAGAAGGCACATGTCAGTGATTACATGTCAGATTATGCCTAAGGAAAATGATCATAGAGCATTACAGTGTAGCCGGAAGTCTGAGATCTCTATTTAAGATGATAACAATATCAATGAATAAGTGATTTTCTGAGTCCACAGTTACTAGTATACCAGTTTGAGCATTGTTATTATAATTATCTATTAAGAGCTTGGTCCCATACATCATGTGACCGTCCCTCATCACCTAAAGCTGGATCCATTTAAAGTCCCTTTCAGCTTAAAATTCTATGATTGTAGGATATACCTACAAATTGTATAATATAGATGAAATGGATAAATTCCTAGAAATTGTGCACATTTATTGTGTACAAAAACATAAACTAAAAATGATTGAGGTTTTATCAATAAGGGGATGACTGAATAAATTATGGTGTGATCATACTTTGGAATATTATATAGCTATTAAAAGAATGAGTGATATGTGTAGGATATACCTACAAATTATATAATCTAGATGAAATGGATAAATTCCTAGAAATATACAACCTACCAAAACTGAATCATGAAGAAATAGAAAATCTGAACAGACCTATAACTAACAAGGATATTGAATCAGTAATCAAAAACCTCCTAACAAAGAAAAGCTCATAACCAGATGGCTACATTGGTGAATTACACCAAACATTTAAAGAAAAATTAACACCAATCCTCCTCAAACTCTCAAAAACTTAAAGAGGAGGAAACACTTCCAAACTCATTCTATGAGGCCAACATTATCCTAATACCAAAGCCAGACAAAGCAACTATAAGAAAACTACATACCAATATTCCTGATGAATATTCATTAAAAAATCCTCAAAAAATACTAGCAAACAGAAGTCAACAGCGTATTAAAAGGATTAAATGCTATGACCAAGTGAGATTTTATCCTGGAATGCAAGGATGTTTCAACATACAAAAATCAAACAATGTAACACACTACATTAACAGAATGAAGAGAAAAAGTCACATGGTCATCTCAATTAGTGCAGAAAAAGCATTTGACAAATTTCAAAACACTTTAATAATAAAAAGAAAAGCCTTAACAAACTAGGGATAGAAGGAAGCTACCTTAGCATAAAAAAATCATATATGAAAAGCCCACAGCTAACATCTTAATCAACAGTGAAAGACTGAAAGCTTTTTCAGATTAGGAACAAGACAAATATGCCCACTTTTGCCCATTCTATTTATCATAGTACTAGAAGTCTTAGCCAGAACAATTAGGCAAGAAAGAGAAATAAAAGACAACTGAATTAGAATGGAAAAAGCAAACTATTTAATATGTTTGTTCATAGACATGACCTTATATGTAGAAAACCCTAAAGATTCCACACACCCCCAAAAAAACTTGTTAGAATTAATAAACAAATTCGGCAAAGTTGCAGGTAGAAAACCAACACACAAAAATCGCTTGCATTTCTATACACTAACAATGAACAAATTGAAAAGAAAATTTTTTTAAAATTCCACTTACAATAGCATCAAAAAGAATAAAATGCTTAAAAGCAAAATTAACCAAGAAGAAAGACCTGTACATCAGAAACTACAAAATGCTGATAAAGAAATTAAAGAAGATGCAAATAAAGGGAAAGACATCCCAGGTTCATGGATTGGAAAACTTAATATTGTTAAGATGTCAATACTACCCAAAGAATCTACAGATTTAATGCAATCCCTATCAAAATCTCACTGCTGTTTTTTGCAGAAATAGAAAAATTCGTCCTAAAATTTATATGAAATCAGGAGGGGTTCCAAATAGCCAAAACAATCTTGAAAAGGAACAAAGCTAGTTTTACATTTCCTGATTTCAAAATTTATTTCAATGCTACAATAATCATAACCGTGTGGTGCTGACATAAAGAGAGACACATAAATCAACGGAATAGAATAGAGAGCCCAGAAATAAACCCTCACATATGTGGTCAAATTATTTTCTCATTTATTCATTTATTCATTTAAATTGACTAATAAAAATTATATGTATTTATTGTGTACAACACTTTGTTTTGTAATATGCATACCTTTTGCAATAGCTAATTAACATATGCATTACCTCACATACTTACTTTTTTGAGGTGAAAACACAAAATCTACTCTCTTAGCAATTTTCAAGAATATAGTACATTGTTATTATTATAACAATAGTCACCACGTTGTACAGCAGATATCGTGAACTTATGCCTCCTATCGAACTGAAATTTTGCATCCTTTGACCATTATCTCCCCACACCTCTCCCCACCCCCATCCCCTGTTAACTACCATTCTACTTTCTATTTCTGAGTTCAACTTTTTTAGACTCCACATGTAGGTGAGATCACGCAGTATTTGTCTGTCTCTGTCTGACTCATCTCACCTAGCACAACGTCCTCAAGGTTTATCAGTGTTGCCCCACATGGCAGGATGGCAGGATTCCCTTCTTTTTATGGCTAACAATATTCCTGTGTGTGCATGTGTGTGTGTGTGTGTATGTGTGTATTACATTTTCTTCATCCATTCATTCAATGATGAACACTGAGGTTGTTTCCATATCTTGGCTATTGGGAATAACGCTACAATGAACATGGAAGTGCAGATGTCTCTTCAGAATACTGATTTAGTTTCCTTCAGATATATACACAGCAGCAGGATTTCTTGATTATAACGCAGTTCTATTTTTAATTTTTTGAGGAAGCTTCATATTGTTTTCCACAATGGCTATACTGATTTACGTTTTCACCAACAGTGTACCAGGATTCCCTGTTCTCCACATCCTCCCCAACACTTGGTCTCTTTTACTTTTTTGGTAATAACCATTCTAAAAGGTATGAGATGATATCTCATTGTGGTTTTAATTTGCATTCTCAATTAGTGATTTTGAGCATTTTTCATATACCTGTTGGCCATCTGTATGTCTTCTCTTGAGAAATGTCCATTCAGATCCTTTGCCCATTTTAAAATTAGGTCATTTGTTTTCTTACTACAGGTTTTGAATTGTTTGAGTTTCTAATATGATTTGGATATCAACTCCTTACCAGATGTATGGTTTGCAAATATTTTCTCCCATTCTGTAGGTTGTCTCTTCACTCTGATTGTGTTATTGGCTGTACAGAAGCTTTTTAGTTTGTTGTAATCCCATTTGTCTATTTTTGCTTTTTTTGCCAGTGCTTTTGAGTTCATATCCAAAAATCATTGCCCAGATAAATGTCATAGAGCTTTTCCTCTGTTTTCTTCTAGTAGTTTTATCATTTTGGGTCTTATGGTTCAGTCTTTAATCCATTTCATGTTGATTTTTGTACATGGTGTGAGATAAGGATCTAATTTCATTCTTCTGCATGTGAATATGGTCAAATGATTTTCAATAAGGGAGACAAGACCATTTAAAAATTGTTAAGATGGTTAACATAAATGGTTTAAATGGCTAACATAGATTTCATGTTGTTATATTTTACCACAAATAAAATTTTTTAAATTATAAATATCTGTAGGAAACCCAAACTTTACTGAAATAGGCTGGTTTATATTTGCAGGAACAGGGGTAGAGGTCTCAAAGAATATGCACCAAACTGTTAATATTGATCATGTCTAGAGTGCTAGTTTTGGAAGGGATGTGTGTGCATTTATGGAGGGGGAAAGATACTAATTTTTCTTTGTAGTTTCTGTTTTGTTTGACCTATTACAATGTGTATTCATTATTAGCATATATTTTTAATCTAATAGAGTCAGAAAACAATCTACAAGCAAAAGTCTAATTAAAGGTTTCAGTTGGTAATATGTACATTGATGACTGAAGGCAAGAATATTAGTTAAACCTCTAAGGATCCTGTAACTTGCACAAACTAATCATAGAAAGGCATACTTGGTTTGGAAGTTGATAAATCAGGTTATAGCTTATGTTTTGATGACACTTATATTAGTCTTTCGAAGTCTGGACAAATTGTTTATGAAATTATGATCACAATTGAGTGACCATTTAGGAAGAAAATCAGTTTAGATAAACTCTGCATAAGGTTATTAAAGAACATGTATGACAAAGAGAGCCAGGGCAACACTTAGCTCAAGTGTAGTCTGTCATGTGACTTGCACAAAGAGGCACTACTGTGATTGGCTTCCATGATGAGCCCTCACTTAGTCCAGAGGGCCAAAAAGAAACATGATGAGACTTAATTGAACAGTGGCCAAATCAAGCTATAGAAATGCTATTTTTAATTTTCTAAACAACTCAGGTGTTAGCCAATCAGAGACAGACTTTGCAGTTGACATCAAAGAAAGATGTTAGGTAAATATGCAGCTCCAGGGAATATATAAAAGGACAGATACAGAAGGTGCAGCCAAAACTCAGAAACCTCTCTTAACAGTACAATTCTCAACCCAACTCTTGACACCATGGCCTGCTGCTCCACCAGCTTCTGCGGATTTCCCAGCTGCTCCACAAGTGGCACCTGTGGCTCCAGCTGCTGCCAGCCAACCTGCTGCCAGACCACCTGCTGCCAGCCAAGCTGCTGCCAGCCAACCTGCTGCCAGACCACCTGCTGCCAGCCAAGCTGCTGCCAGCCAAGCTGCTGCCAGACCACCTGCTGCCAGCCAAGCTGCTGCCAGACCAGCCCCTGTGGAACCGGCTGTGGCATTGGCTGTGGCCAGGAGGGTGGCTGTGGAGCTGTGAGCTCCCGCACCAGGTGGTGCCGCCCAGACTGCCGCGTGGAGGGCACCTGCCTGCCCCCCTGCTGCGTGGTGAGCTGCACACCCCCATCCTGCTGCCAGCTGCACCATGCCCAGGCCTCCTGCTGCCGCCCATCCTACTGTGGACAGTCCTGCTGCCGCCCAGCCTGCTGCTGCTACTGCTGTGAGCCCACCTGCTGTGAGCCCACCTGTTAAAAGCCAGGTTGCTGATTACTTAAGAATGAAAGGGGAAGCACAGCAAAACTGCACTGATTTCTGAAGAAGTGTTCAATTTTACTTGGATACTAAGTATGACACTGCTAAGCCACTCAGAGATAATGAAACTCTCTAGTCAGGACCTCGGTGGACATGCTGAATTAGTTCACTGAAACATATATGAATCAGTGTTCTGGATACCTTGTCCTGCTTGAGCAGGGGACTAGGATGGGATTGTTCTTCATTTCAGTGACATCTCTGCTCCCTTCCCTATCTCTTGATCCCCATGCATCTTCAGACCTGCTTTCTCCTTAATATCCCCTGTTAATTTCAAATAAAATGTTTTAATGTGCAAAATAAACTGAGTTATGTCCTCCTTCTACCTAAGCTTGTCCTCCTATAGCTGGAATCCAAGAAGAGCACGTTTGCATTTTG